>BSBN01000590.1:18669594-20054459 GCA_027924645.1 Cunninghamia lanceolata
ATTCTATAATTCTATTATTCTATAATTTTATTATTCTATCACTCTATATTTCTATCATTCTATTATTCTATAAATCTATCCTTATATAATTCTATTATTCTATTATTCTATTATTGTATAATTCTATTATTCTATAAATATTTTATTCTGTCATTCTATAATTCAATAATTCTATCATTCTATCATTCTATAATTAAATTATTCTATCTTTCCTTCATTCATTCATTCTATTATTCTATTATTTTATAAGTCTATTATTCTGGAAATCTTTCATTGTATCATTCTATGAATTTATTATTTGATCATTGTATCTTTGTATAACTCTATTATTCTATTATTGTATCATTCTACTATTCTATTTAAATCTATTATTCTATCATTCTTTCATTCTCTAATTCTATAGAATGAAAAAATGGAGTTATACAATGATAGAATAAAATAATGATAGGATAATAGAGTGATAAAATAATTGAATGAAATAATGATAGAATAACATAGTGATATAATTATAGATTATTATAATGAAAGATTTATACAATAATAGAATAATATAATGAAAGAATAATAAATTGAAGAATGATAGAATAATAGAATTGTAGAATAATAGAATAAAATATTAATAGAATTAATCAATGATAGAATAATAGAATCATAGAATAATAGAATTATAAAATGATAGAATGAAATAATCATAGAATAATAGATTTATAGAACAATAGAATTATAGAATTATAGAATAACAGAATAATAAAATGATAGAATGAGACAATAATAGATAGATAGAGTATTTGTATAATAGAATAATATAATTACAGAATGATAAAATAATAGAATAATATATTTATAAGATACTAGAATGATAGAAATAGAATAAGAGAATGATATAATACTAGAAATGCAGAATAATAGATTTATAGAATTATAGAATGTAAGAATGGCAGACTAATAGAAATATAAATTTATTATTCTATAAATTTTTTATTCTATCTTTCTATTATTTTAACATTTCTCTTATTCTATTGTTCTTTTATTTTATAATTCTAGCATTCTATTATGCTATAAATCTATTATTTTATCTTTATATTGTTCTTTCATTCTATAATTGTGCCATTCTATTATTCTTTCATTCTATCATTTTAAAATTCTATTATTGTACACTTCTATTATTGTAAAACTAATATTCTAAATTCAAAACATGAGTTTCGAGTTATTACAAAAGGAACTTTTTAAATATCTAGAAAAAAAACACTAAATTGCCATTTTGAGGACCAAGATGAAAGTTTCAAGTCCCAAAAAGGTGCCAAGACGGGGTCCAACCCACTAGGGTAGGTTGGGAAACCACTGGCCACCTCATAACGCATCCACCTATAAATTTTCGTAGAAAACCCACATCCGAGTCAAAAGTTATGACCTTCGGAAGTCCCTACATCACTGATGAAACTGGCACCACAAACAACAAAACAACAATCTGAAACTATGACTGAACCGTGACTGCTGGAGCCCTTTCCAAAACCACAAAATAGCAGCAACCAAAAAAATTATTGTTCGTCCAACTCTTCTCCAACTGTTTTTGTCAATGTAGTCAAGTGTATTTATATACACTCTAGGGCAGTGATCTAGGGCAGTGACAGATGAAATAAATGCATAATGCTGGCCAACAGTAAAAATCTACATGTACACCATCCTGAGATTGATATGATTCGAAAGTGAATCAGATCATTTCATAAGTAAATGGTAATGGCAATGATGACATTTGAACCGTCAATTGGTTTGAGATCTCTCTAAATCTAGGTAGCCATAATTTTTATCTCCATGATAGTTAAAACACACCTAAGGAATTGTGTGATTTGGGTTGTTTTAGATTGTTTAAAATATTTAAATCGTTTAAGATTGTTTAAAATTTTTAAATGTTTAAGATAAATGCATTTACCCATTCGAGATTCTGAGAGAGAAACAATTACAGACGTGGTTCCTATTTCTGATTTCCAAGGCTATTTTTTGATGGCCTTGAAGCTATTACCAGCAATCGCTTTTCCATTGAAAAATCCCCAGTGTGAGACAGTATTCCTATCAGCTAATTATTAACGGACTTTGAAAATTTTACGGCGTGAGACAATTCCAAGCACTATGATGCTCACTACTAAAAGCCTATCGGCTAATTATTCTACAATTCTATTATAAATCTCTATTATTCTATCATTCTTTCATTCTATTATTTTATTATTCTATAGTTATATTATTATATCTATTATTGTCTCATTCTCTCATTCTCTCATTCTACTATTCTATTATTATACAATTCAATTATTCAATCATTCTATCATTGTACTATTCTATAAATTTATTTTTCTATCATTGTTTCATTCTATCATTTTATAATTGTATTATTCTATGATTCTATTATTATATAAAACTACTCTTATATCATTCATTCATTCTATAATTCTATTATATTATCATTCTATCATTCTCTAATTCTATCATTTTGTTATTCTATAAATCTATTATTCTATCATTCTTTCATTTTATTCTTCTATAATTATTTTAGTCTATTATTTAATCATTCTATCACTCTATCATTCTTCCACTCAATCATTCTATAATTCTATGATTCTATTATTTTGTAAATCTATCATTTTATCATTCTATCATTCTATTATTCTATTATCTACAATTCAATTATTTTTTCATTCCTTCAATCTATCATTCTATACTTCTTTCACTCTATCATTATATTATTATATTATTGTACAAATATATTATTCTATTTTTCTACAATTCTTATTTCCTGTCATTATTTTATTCTATAATTCTATAATTCTAGTATTATATTATTCCTTCATTCTTTCATTCTATAATTCCACTATTCAATTATTTTCTAGTTCTATTACTCTATCATTCTATCATTTTATAATTCTTAATTTCTATTATTGTATTATTCTTTCATCCTTTAAATCTATAATTCTATCATTTTGTCATTCTATAATTCTGCCATTCCTTTATCCTATCATTCTATAATTCTATCATTTTATTATTCTATAAATTTGTCATTCCATCCTTTAATTATATTATTCTGTAATTCTATCATTTTTTTAATCCATCATTCTATAATTCTATTATTTTACTATTATTTTTTTTAGTGGCCATGACTTCATGTGGAAGTTCTTTTGTGGATTATGAAAGTTATCATTGTGTATGTATGTAAAAACCAAATGCAGGAGATCAAATTGGAGCTTGTGTTAGATCCATCTCATATAAATGTGATACTTTAAGTAAAATGTAGCCTTGATTAATTATGTTCTTGTGTGCAATATTATCTATTCTTCCTCACATAAAGAAATTGTATTGCATTAAAGGTAGAGATTGTTGTAAATAAGTAATTATTTTGTTGCCATAAATCCTTGTATAAAAGTTGCTTAGGTATGAGGATGTAGATAACCTAATTATCTGTGTTGGCGTACATTCTCTAACGCATTCTAGACCTTGTGTCCTGGGTGTTGTGTAGCGGATACTCCCTTTTTGTGACTAAAGTTAGCCACATTGTGATGTGGATTTGTTTGTAATTTGGTTATTTTGAAATTTTTGATGGTTGTTTCATGTGTAGTTAGGGGCTAACAGTGAATTTGTTTTCTTTGAAATTTCTTATGACAGGAGTGGTCTGTAACGCTCTGCCTTGAACACCTTAAAGAAATTCACATTTATGCTATATGAAATAGGAAATTTTTTTAAAAAAAAATAATTAAGTTAACGAGTAATAATAACATAACTAGTTATGACATATTCTCTAAGAATTCAAGGTTGCATTACTTTACAATCAGCTAACATAATTTAACATACATCAGTAACTGATCTAAATCCTATGCACAATTAAATAACTTATTCATATTCATTGCATATCATCAAATAATGTAATCTACATGATCAAATACATAACTAAAATGCTTTCCTTACTCATAAGTACCTCATTACATCATTACATTGCCATTTTTAGACTACATCAGAATTACATACATTATGAATGAGATGTTACACAAATCTGATACAAGATTATACACATACATCTTCATCAACTGGTACAAGTACAATTATCTAGAATAAATCTTTTCTGCACATGAACTTGATGAAGAATAACCAATGGATAAGGAAGCTCTTCCACCCGACCATGTGGAACCCTGAGGTCCACCCCCCGAGCTAGGAGTTAACATGAGGTCCCAAACAATGACAGTCAGGTAGACATAGACTAGCATGAACAAAGGATGATCAAACGCCAATACAACACATGGCAATAACATAAACAACACAACACAACTTCCAGAGGCAACACATAACGAATGGGGAGAGTACAACTAGGGAATGTTAGGCTGCAGTAGGGAGGAGTGTCATCACATGGCTTGTCATGGGTTGTCCTGGTAAGCCTTCCTAGGCCCTGGCCCCCTATCTTGGGTTGTCCTGGTAGCCTCTCCCGACTCCCGGCCCCCATACAATGCTCATGCAGAATCAACATACCTTTCATGAGGACAAGGTAGTTGATCTTGCCATTCCAGGCCTTCTCATCTCATCTCAAGCCTAAACAAGCACTTGAGCCATGAGTGAGGCATCCACTTATCTTGTTTAGTGTGCTTAACTACCCAACCCCCTAATTCATTATTTAGGTTATCACCGAGTTATCAAACTCCCACATGGGTTGTCCTGGATGCCACTTTTGGGCTCCGGCCCCCATTGAGAGCCACTCCCCTACCTGCATCTAGAAGACCCTACTCAACAAACATAGCAACATCATCATGATAACGATGATACATGAACCATGCAAGGCATTAACCATCTTGCATGACAATTATTCTGATATCTAGATGTAAATATAATAATGCAAGGCATTATCCCTCTTGCATATCAACTTAATCACAGGGACAACTCACAAATATTGACCATAACAATACATAAACATTACTCTGTTATAGTACTCGATGTCTCCCCATTTCAAAATCTAACACAAAACTCAATACAAGATGAATATAATTAAACGAACAACAATACATCCTCAAGGGAATACATTCATCATTCACAATGTCTTTTATCCCAGACATAACTAGAGACAACAAATCATCATATATCCAATACATAAAAACACTATACTTGAAAACCAATCTCGTTATCCTATGCCTCTGGACTGACACCCAACCAACTTGCACAGTGGACCCCATTACAACCAATAATCTCATTACAATGTTAATAAATCCACTATCGAGACTTCAATTAACAACACCTTCATAATGACATAATAAGATCATTACCAAGATTAATCAATAATGATCATAACAATTTAATTTAAACTATTAACTAAATTTCCTTATAGTTCGATAAATTAAACCTATTAACTTAACTAAAATATTAATCTACTTTTGATTTTGGCACTTTTAAAACTAACAACCATATAATTTATACAATTTCCCATTAGACTTCACCCATACATTTTCCGGACAGCCTGGAGATGACAACAATATCATTTAAACTAATAATAACAATAATATTATTAAACAATAATAATAATAATAATAATAATAATAATAATAATAATAATAATAATAATAATAATAATAATAATAATAATAATAACAACCTTAAATCATTCAGTAGCAAATATTTTCATCCAAAGAGAAGAAAATTGTTATTTTTATTTAATTGGGGCTTTTATTTGATAGTCACCCTTGGCTGTCAAATAACTTATTTTTATGACAGTTATCTATTCAGTAATGCCTTTTAAAATACTATATATAAACCAAATATAAGAAAAAACTATATATCCTCATAATCCTATATAAATTTTGATGGATTGTTTAAATCTTTCCTTTCATATACTACAGTCATTTTAAATATTTTAGTTGTATTTTACAGCTAAAATGTCTAACTACAGCCAAAATAAATTTCTGTAGATTTCAGGCATGACCTAATGGTTCAACAATTGTACTCAGTTAAGACATAATCCTCACGGTAATCAAGTTTTTATTCTGTAAAGTAACTTCTGAGAATGAGTTGGTTCACAGTTTCTGTGCAGTTATTATGCACACTGACAAAATACATTCTACCTATCAAGATGGTTGTATGACTTATATGGAAGACTATTTTTTCAGCTCTTTGCATGGTGGAAAATATGTTTTGTAACTCTCCTTTTGACACATAAATTTGTAATATTGTAAAGATAAATCCATTTCTGTTCACAAACTTAGGCAAATAACTACAGAATCCTAGATTAATTTCTATATTATATGCTATGTTACACTTTTTAACTGTCTATAAAATGCACTGATTGCTTTAAGGCATGGCTTAAGTTGAGCTTTCTTTTGTATTGATTTCTCATTTATGAACTATTAAAGGTTTTCAAATAATTCATCTGATCTTATAAGATTTCATTGCACCACCAGCATTTGGTATAGCATTCAAGAACTTTATTAACAACTCATAGGCACTACGGAAGTAGCATTTATTGTCTGCATGACCAAAGATTTCATTTTATACACAACGGCTCCACAAATTCTCTTCAAACGGCATCTTAGAATCATGCCTTGAATTACGATTGATGCTAATAACCTTGAACTAATAGCTTATAGGATTTCATTATATGTATATATGACCTCTTCATATCGATACTTTGAATGCATAACAATATGTTTTGGATGTCAGTATTCAGATTGCCATATTTTCAATGGAAGCTTGCTTGATGCTAAGGCATGTAGCCTTGTGGATAAAGTGGATAGAATTTGTGCATACTTTAGTTTCCTATGTAACTCTTATTGTTATTTACAATCGGCTGATCATTACGTTTGATGAGGTCTCTAGGTGCCTGTCGATCATATATGAATATAGGCTTAGGTGTATTTACAGTGACACTGCTTTACGATTTGGATCCTCAAATTGTTTCTGGACTCATGTTCCCACAAACATCTAAGCAGAAGCGGCAGGTATGATAGGGTTCAAAATGGTTGTAAAGGAGAATGAAAGATAAAGGAATCTTATCAAATTTCATAGCTACAAACCAAAAGACACCCTGGACTCGTCACTGAGATACCAGTTAAAGCTGTGCTCGTTGAGTGGAAATGTTGTTTAGCAACTACAAATCACACTTGGATATAGACTTAGGTTACTCACAGCGATGCTAAATTTGATTCAGATCCCAAAATTATTGCACAACCTTTATTCTTCCCACAAACATCTATGCAGAAGTGAGCGGATATGGTGAGGATCATATGATTTAGAAGCTTTCAACCAATGTGATGTGAAGGTGTCAGCTGGGGCACAAACTATGAAATGCATCGATTGCAGGATATGTCTATAATGAATTTGTTGAGAAGGCTTTAGAACCCTTCAAGAAATGTGATTGCAAAAGCACAGACAGAGCACGCGACATCCTAACATTGTGAGTTTTACTAGATTTGGGGCGCGCGCAACCATGCAGATTTGGTGAATGAGAGCTGTACATACTTGATCACATTTGTAACCAATATTGCATTACACCTACATTCGAACATTATGTGTGCAAGGTTGACCTTCTTTCCTATACTGGCGGTCTTGGAGACACCTTAACTGATGTTAAACATTCATCTGGAACAAAAAGCTAAAACATCATTGTAATACACCATTGTTTCATAGTATAAATTCACCATTGTAATACCAAGGTAAACAACAAGTTCATAAGCAATAGTGTAATGCCCACCTTGAACACCTTAAAGAAATACACAGTTATGCTCTATGAAACAAGAAATATTTTTTTATAAAAAATGATTAAGTAATGTTAACATAACTAATTACGACATATTCTCTAAGGATTCAAGGCTGCATTACTTTACAAACCAATTAACATAATTTAACATTCATCAGTAACTGATTCTAAATCCATTGCACAATTAAATAACTTATTCATATTCATTACATATCGTCAAATAATGCAATCTACGTGATCAAATACATAACTGAAATGCTTTCCTTACACATAAGTACATCATTACATCATTACATCATTACATTGCCATTTTCAGACTATATCAGAAACACATACATTATGCATGTTCCGTTACACAAATCTGGTACAAGATTATTCACACACATCCTCATTAACTGGTACAAGTACAAATGTCTGCAAACTGGGATAAACTTTTTTTGCACATGAACTTCGATGAGAGTAACCAATGGATAATAAAGCTCTTCCACCCGACCATGTGGAACCCTAAGGTCCACCCCCCGAGCTAGGAGTTAACATGAGGTCCCAAACAATGACAGTCAGGTAGACAAAGACCAACATGAACAAAGGATGACCAAATGCCAATACAACACATGGCAATAACAACACAACACATCTTAACTTCCAGAGGCAACACTTAACAAATGAGGAGAGACCGAACAAGGGATGCTAGGTTGTAGTAGGGAGAGTGTCATCGCACGGTCCTAGCATGGGTTATCCTGACAGCCTCTCACTAGGCGCCGGCCCCCATCTATGGTTATCCTGACAGCCTCTCACTAGGCGCTGGCCCCATAGGGTGACACATGCGGAATCGACCTTCCTTTCATGAGGACAAGGAAGTCAATCATGCCAACCAGGCCTTCTCTACCCATCCTTAGTCTAAACGAGCACTACAGGCCATGGGAGAGGAATCCATTAATCTTGTTTAATGTGAATTCTACCCTTAACCCCCTAGTTCATTTTAGGTTATCACTTGATTAATCTACCTCCAACGGGTTATCCTAACTGCCACTTTGGGCGCCGGCCCCACGTTGAAGGCCACTCTCCTTCCCAACACCTAGTAACCTTAAACATCATACAAGGCATAATAACATTTCACTTACATGATCACTGCAAGGCATAAACCCTCTTGCATTACGAACAAAATCATAATACCCATTGCTCCCATCACTTATAACATTAGAACACTTTACTCTATTTCAGATTCCAAGTCTCTCCATACAACAATTTTGACAAAACAGATACAAAATAGTCACAAGTGACTAAATATCCCATCCCGAGATTATTACTACACAAAACACATAGTCAACTTGGACAATACCTCATTATACTTCATATCATGTTTAATCCACATAATCATTATTACATCACAAGTACAAAACAACTATACACATATTGCAAGTACTTGACTACGACAACTTAGCCTCTGGAATTCAAGTTTGACCACCCTTAATTCGACTCTATACGACAACTCGCTTAGTTCAATTCAGCTTCCAAAGATTAACAATACAATTCCTTCTCCGTTTAGTGTAAACCACTTCCGCAATAAAATGAACACTAGATTACATTATTTCTTTCCAAACCAATTAATTTTAAATTAAATGCAACAATTAAATTAATACATTGCAACCTAGATCATTTAAATTCTCATCATTTTTATTCTTCCAACTATGGGTAACTCACTAGGTTTAACTAAATGAATTCCAATAATTTATTCTAAAAGAATCACTCAACTTGCTATAATGTGGAATTCATAATTAACTTTAAACGTTCTCTCACACAAGATATAAATATTCCATCTAATTAACCTGTCATAAAATTTGACCTACCCGACTATAGAATAGAAAAAATAATGTTTTATTAATTAGTTGAACATTTAACTATAATATATATATATATATATATATATATATATTGTTGAACCGACATCAATAATAATATTAATAATAATAATAATAAAATGCTAATAATTATAATGACAAAACAATAATAGTGACTATTATGAGTCATTGGATAGCAAATATCTTCCATCAGTGAATAAGTAAATATCCGTTAATTTTCCTTATTACATTTACCACTACATTCCAGATTTTGTATGAAATGTAATAATTTCTAGTAATAGTGAAGAAAGATTTATTTAACTAACTAGTCACCTTATATGAGGCGTCACAATAGAAAGTGAAATATATCGCCATAGACAAAGACAAAAAGAATTGCTGAATAACTATCTAGGGTTTCCAAACTTTGGCTGGGTAATATTTCCTACTGCTGTGCATATTTAATGGGCTGAGGAAGGGCAATAAATGCAGAAAAATACACTGTTCTACATGTGAAAGAGATGATGGTTAAAATGGAATTGTATTTTACCCTAATGATATACCTTAAACCTTATCATTGAGACAACAGTTAAATCTGCGGTGATTGTATGGTTAAGATTGTATCAGCCGCTAGTATACACAAGTGGCGTCTAGCTGGAGACAACAATCTAAAAGCATTGAAATGTTTGCAGAAAATATGCAGAAGGTATTAGTTACCAAGGGCAGTGAACTCTTTCAGAAGTGCGCCCAGCCAAACAAAAAGAAATGGAACGATTGCAGGAATCCAACAAAGCACAGTCTAAGGAAGTTAGGGAGCGATCATGTTAAAAACAAGGCAGAAGTTGTGATACAAGGTGGCCTCTATGAAAAGAATAAAGTGCTCACCCTTTTTCAGCTGTGGCGCAAGACTTAGAATGCTGATGCCACCTCCCGCAAAAAAAAATTCAACACAAAGGCAAGAGCTCTATTTGAGCATACTAGCATAGATACTCTGGCACTATAAATTTCAATTCCTGCCTTAGTATCTGGCGGTTGTCTCTGTGCGCCCCAAAAACTATTTAGCAATGGCAAAATTTAGGAGTAATGGCAATGTATTCGGCAGGTGTAGAACTAGATCCATCACCTTACCGGCATACAATCCAGCCTGCATGAAAATGGGAACTTGGGAGCTGGAACTAATTCCACACCACCCATGTAAACCTATTGCAATACACCTACCGTTGTTTTTTTTTAATATGCACATGGTCAACTTTCTTGCCCGAGCTGGGCGATGATAAGGACACCCTAAACGTCCTCACTAAGATGCACATTAGAATCTGCGAGGGTTGGATATGTGCATTTCACGGTGCCTTTTATAAGGAAACAAAACTACTACAAAACTTATGTTTTTCTCCCATACAGACTTGCATAGGCGGCCAAGACGTGAGGCAAAAGGATCTGGAAACAACCGAATGAAAGAGTAATAAAAAGACCCCTGGGTGAAGTTGGATCGAAAACCCTAAAATGGTATGCGTAGGAGGCAGATCGCAGCTGAAGGTGAAGGAGATCTCTTCACAGCCGTTGGAGACATTGGTTTGGATGCTGAAGCCGCCTGAAAGGCAAAGATTGGTGGGTATGCACAAAAGAACCTATTGGAGGTGCTCTAAAACTGATCAAGGAGATGACGCTGGCAGGTATACAACAAGATCACGCCAAAGATAAGAGTCTTGGTGCAAGTATTTTCACCCATCACAGCTGACAGTGCATAAATAAACGAGTTATCCGTGTTAACGGTATGTAGACGCCTCAAAGGTATAGGGAATAAGAAACAAAGAAATGCATGAATGATCTGATACAGATCATGTAAAAATTTCAGAGGCCATTCCTTACTCTTTATCAATTCAGAACCCTAAACAATAAAACAAGACTCATATTTTCTTCTCAATCATTTATGCAGGGATGGGTCAGTAGATTAATTATATTTCTAATAGAGATTTGTTTGAAATGAGATGAAGCGGTTGTAGGTCAGGTACAGGATGAATTAACAAGAGCTCTAGAACTATCCAGCAAATAGCAAATTGGAGGAGTAAAGAGAGACAAATTTCCATCATTTCATCAAAATGCAAACAGAATATGGAAGATGAAAGAACCTGTATCTGAAGCCTAGATTCAATGTAAAATTCAATTCCTCAGTTGCAAAAAACCTGAACCTTCTTCTTCCTCCTCAGTCCTTCTTCTTCCTGCCAATCTCCCCTCTTTGCCTCTACTAGCTTCTCTTTTATAGAACAGTCCCTTCCATCCTCCAAGGAACTCGGCACGCGATCCCGTGCATCTCCCCCCCTCAAGATATATTTTATTTAATTTATGATCCCAAAAGGTTTTTTTTTTTTAAATATTAATATACAGTTTCGACAACATTTAATTTTATAGCCGACCAACCATAATGTTATTAATAAAATTGTAATATTACAACAATCAATAATTTTATAACTATATTTTAATTTATTTTATTAATTAAGTTGTAAATCACAATTTACAACATGACTACACTATTTTATTTATTTAAATATTTATTATAAATAATATTATATAATACAAAATTTCTTACAATCTTTATTTAATAACTATACTTCTAATAAAATAATAATTTATTTACAACAATAATTAACAACTATCGACATTATGCTCGATTATAAACATTTATATATTTTTTTTCATATAATGATTCTAGTTAAAGCACAACACTACCTTACACACTTAGACACCTTCGGACCTAATTAGACTCCAAGGTGCAGTATTCCCTGACAGCAAGTCACGATCGAATGACAAACAATAACCACAAGGGTAAACTAACGACCAGACAACACTGACTAGGGACCCCACGTTAACTCCAAACAACTAATCCATTGGCGAAGGCACGCTCAGACCTGGTAATCAGGTGGAGTCGGTGCCTAGTACCTGCATCTTGCAGCAACGCACAGTTAAACATAACAAGATATATATCCACATGCAGTCCTATAGTGAATGGAAATCGCAGTGGGGTAGGGTACTCAAGAGCGAGTAATACGACACTGTTCCATTCACGTTTATGAATAAACAATTAACTATGTTGAACAAGATTTCTGTTTACTAGTCAACAACATAAAATGATCAACTATCTCTCAATCCCATATAGTGAATAACATCAAAGCATCTATAACATCCAGTTCATTTATCAAATTGTAAAGCGTCAACATCTGTTATCACAACAATTAGGTCCATACTAAAATAACAAAATAACCAGGAATCCATCATCAAACAATCTAAAATACTGTCATAATGTCTAGTACTACCAAGCAAACATCAATCTGATAAACGACAAGTTGAGGGGCACTACATCCTCCCCCCTAGGATCAGGTTTACTCCTGGAAGCCTGTGAACAAATATGGATATAGCTCTCGCATTCAGGATGTATCCTCCCAGGTAGCTGAAGTCTCATCACTAGGATCCCATTGGACCCTTACCTACTCTATGACTCTGCCCCTGAGAGCGAGTCGCCTGTGCTCCAAAATGCCTACGGGCTCCAAAGCTAGTTGCCCGTCCTCTACCTGTAAAGCATTCCAATCAAGGACATGAGAAATATCTGGATGATAAGGTCTAAGAACAGAAACATGAAATACATCATGGACGCGCGACAAGCTAGGCGGCAAAGCAAGACGGTATGCAACAGGATCGATCCTCTCCAGAACCTCGAATGGCCCTACAAAACGTGGTGCAAGCTTAGAGCCTTTTCTATAATGGATCGGACTCTTTCGCGGATGCACTCACAAGAATACTCGGTCACCAACTGAAAACTGACGGTCAAGTCTATGAGCATCTGCATATTTCTTCTGTCTATCCTGTGCTGCCACCAGATGCTCTCTAATGTGATCAACCTGCTGCTCCATCTCTTGGAGCATCTGTGGTCCTAGAAGAACTCTATCCTCAAGATGATCCCAACTCAAAGGGGTACGACAAGGATGACCATATAGGGCCTGAAAAGGAGACATGCCAATAGAACTATGGTACCCATTATTGTATGCAAACTCCACCAAATACAAATAATCTTCCCAACGGTTTTGCTGATCCATAACATACATTCAGAGCATATCCTCGAGGACCTGATTGACCCTCTCAGTTTGCCCATCAGTCTCTGGATGATACGCTGAACTGAAGTTCAACTGAGTCCCCAATGCATGCTGAAGGGATGTCCAAAGAGCTGAAGTAAAAACTGGATCACGATCAGAGATAATCTTGCAAGGAATTCCGTGCAATCTTACTATATCCTCCATGAAAATTTTGGCCACAGTTGAAGCATTATATGAAGATCGGACAGGAGAAAAGTGTGCTACCTTCGTAATCCTGTCTACAGTGACCATTATTGCATCATGATGATGAGAGGACATGGGTAAACCAACTATAAAATCTATTGAAATGATGTCCCATTTCCATTCCAAAATAAGATGTGGCTGGAGAAGACCTGCGATATGCTGATGTTCTGCCTTAACCCTCTGACATTCTAAGCATCTCGAAACAAAATCAGCAATATCCCTCTTCATTCCAGCCCAAAAATATATCTGATGAAGGTCTACATACAACTTCTTGACTCCTGGATGAGCAGAATAAGGTGCCCGATGTGCCTCAGTCATGATTAGGGTGCGGAGACCCTCTGTAGAAGGCACATAAATGCGACCTAAATGTCGCAAGAGACCATCCGACTCGATAGTATATCCGACATATCTACCCTCCAAGATTCTACCAGACTCAACTTCTGCTTTCACTTCCTGATACCATCTATCTGCAGGGAGTGCTGCAAGAATCTGTCCTCTCAAATCCACTCCAAGAGTGATTGATGAAAGTTCATGTCTTCGCTGACTAAGAGCATCTGCCACCACATTCTCCTTTCCTTGGATATATTTTACCTCAAAATCATACTCACAGAGAAACTCCATCCACCGCCTCTGTCTCGCATTCAGGTTTGGCTGAGTAAAAATGTACTGTAAACTTCGATGATCACTGTGTAGCTCAAACCAATGCCCCAATAAGAAGTGTCTCCATCTTACTAATGCATGTACAACTGCAGCTAACTCTAGGTCATGTGTAGGATAGTTCAACTCATGATCTTTGAGTTTACGGGACTCATAGGCTATCACACGACCCTCCTGCATTAAAACTGCTCCTAAACCTTCCAAAGATGCATCAGTACATACCACAAAATCTCCGGCAGGATCGGGCACTACTAGAATGGGTGCACTAGTTAACCGCTCCTTAAGAGTCTAAAAGGCTACTTGACACTATTCTGACCAAATGAACTTCTTTCCTTTTCTCTGAAGAGAAGTTATAGGGTGGGCTATCTTTGAAAATCCTTCCACAAATCGTCGATAATAGCCTGCTAAACCCATGAAACTACAAACCTCTGAAACACTGGTAGGAGCAAGCCAATCCATGATGGCTTGAATCTTTAAAGGATCCACTGCAATACCCTTATCAGAAATAACATGCCCCAAATATTTCACTTCAGTTTGGAAGAAATCACATTTAGCCAGATTTGCATATAACTGATTTTCTCTTAGACACTGCAGAACCTGACGCAAATGATCTTCATGCTCCTCCACAGACCTTGAATAAATCAATATATCATCTAAGAAAACAAGAACAAATCTATCAAGATAGGTACGAAATACACCATTCATCAGACTCATAAACACAGATGGTGCATTTGTCAACCCAAAAGGTACAACAGTGCACTCATAATGCCCATAACGGGTGCGAAATGCTGTCTTGTGGATGTCAGCCTCAAAGATACATAACTGATGATATCTTGACTTTAGGTCTATTTTTGAAAACACCTTAGCTCCCTTGATCTGATCAAAGAGGTCATCAATTCGTGGCAATGGGTATCTGTTCTTCACAGTCACCTTATTAAGCTGTCGATAGTCTATGCACAACCGCAGAGATCCGTCCTTTTTCTTCACAAAAATAACTGGTGCTCCCCATGGAGAGACACTTGGACGAATGAATCCCTTTGCTAATAACTCCTCTAGCTGTAAACGAAGCTCCTTAAGCTCCTGGGTAGTCATCCGATATGGAGCTCGTGAAATAGGTTCTGCTCCGGGAACAAGGTCTATCTTAAAATCAATATCTCGCTTCAGTGGCATACCCGGAATCTCGCTAGGAAAGACATCTTCATACTCCTTGAGAATAGGATGATCATCAAGGGATGTTTCCCTACTCTCCCCAAAATCTAAGTCATTAACCGTTACTGCAAACAACTTGCATCCTTGATGCAAACATCTCTTCAATTGCATAGCAGAAATCATGCGCAAAGAGATGGGTCTCTAAATCCCAACCACCTCTACTTCATTGCCCGATTCATCCACACACCTATCCCAACACTATATCATAGGATCCTAATGGTATAATGCGAAGATCTGCCGTGGTAGATAAAGGACCTATCCTCAACTCACAACCATACACAAGAGAGTCTACTGATACCCTAGATCCAGAGGCCAATTCCACCTGCCACTTAACATCTTGCTTTGCTGCCACTAATTTGCAACGCTCCACTATAGAAGGGGAAATGAAAGAATCTGAAACACCAGAGTCAAAAAGAATAGAAATGGTAATACCTCACAAGACACCTATAGTCTCCACAACGGTACCTTGGTGCTCTGCTTGGCGATTATCTACCGCCGCAAACACCCTATGTGACCTGCCTGCATCTCCAACAGTTGGCTCTGAAGCTGCGGGCCTCTGTCCAAATCCTGAAGTATTCTTACGCAGACACTGTCTGGCAATATGGCCTTGCTGGCCGCAAGAGAAACATCCTGTTCCCCTACCAAAACCTCCACCGCCTACAGGAACATTTGACTACAGAAAACTTCCTCTACTTGCTGCAGATTGTGTGCTTTGCGCTGGTTGACTGACACGATCACGTTTAACTCTCTGCCAACTTCGATCTTTTCTGGATTGAAATCTACTACCCTGCTGATATTGAGAGTTTCTTGATTTCGTCTGGGAATACTGTTGTTGTTGCTGTCCACCCTTAGACGGTACATGATGACTTCTCGAGTTACCTGCTATATGAGACTGACCACCTCAGAAACCAGAACTTGCTCGAGATGTGCTACTGATCTGAACACCCGTATGACCCCCTAGGGCCATGGTCAAGTTCTCTTCCACCAATCGAGCCTTCTCAACTGCTACCTCCATGGTCTTTGGCTCGAAAACACGAACTCCTCCACTGATGCATGCATTCAGACCTCTAATAAAATGCTGAACTAACATGGCCTCGTCATTTCCAATGCCTGCATACTGCTTGAGTTCATAAAACCTGCGCTCATACTGTTCCACTGTCATGGTCATCTGTCTCAACCCATGGAACTCGTCTGCTCGACGTTGCCTCCAGTGATCTAATAGAAATCGAGCTCTGAACCTTTCCAGAAATAGTTCCCATGATACTGTCGCAATATCTAAATGCAACTTTTGTTCCTCTAGACGCCACCATGTAGAGGCAAACCCTCTGAGATGCATGATGGCACATGTTGCCTTAGTGTTGCTACCATATGGATGCATAGCAAAGCACCTCTCCAAATCAATTAGCCATGTCTCTGCTTCCAACCCGCTACCAGAACCATCAAAAGTAGGAGGACGAGCTCTCATCAGGTCTCTCATGTGGCCTGCAAGAATAGCTTCTTGTTCAGCGGTGATTTCTCTCCTTCTGGGAGATTGTTCCCTTTCTCTCTCTTCTGGTTGTTCCATCTCCTGCTTAGGACCAAGACGAGCAAGAACCTCCTCAAGGAGCTGGCGTAATTGAGCACCCTCGGGCTGGTCCTGATTCTCTTGATTCTCACTTCCACCTTCTTGTGTACTTTCATGAGGTGGACTAGGAGGAGGGCTGTTATCAACACCTCTCCCATGACCCCTACCTCATCCACGTCCTCGGCCTCGTACCCTAGGCATCTTCCTGGACAACACATCCAAGAACAACTTCAGGTTGCTAGGCGAGGACTATGAATGAATATGTTCTTCAGAGTTAGACAACTAGTATAGCTTAATGGGCTCATTATAAAACCAGAGTACCCAGTGTTAGAAACTTGGCTATGATAAATAGCGTTCGTAGTTTCAGATCTGCGTTTACTGTGCCTACGACCCATTTATCAGTATAATCATTGGTTGCAGAAGCGCTGGTTTAGAAGACCCAATTGTTGACAGATGAGACAACATATTAACAGTTTTTTTGATGTATTCTTATACACCGTGGAGTTCTGTTGTAACTCAGCAATCTAATCTGTTATTTGGAACAAGAATATCAAAGTTTTGATTGCGCAGAAATGAATTGTTTCTGATTTCTTTAATGTCTTTGTTGTTTATTGAAGATAAACAAAAAAAACTTTTAAAAATGGTCTATTAGTTAAGAATGTCAAATGCCAATCCGATGCCTTAGTTGCTAGGTTTCACGGCACTCCAGAGGTGTTCCACACAGCATGGAAAAGATATTACATATCCAATCGCTGGCACTAAAATAGTAAGAAGGTTGCAGTGTGGAGATAAACCTATTGTCAGATGTATGAATGTTTAGTGGCTAAGAGAGAAAGAGAATTGCGATTACATACACCCGATGCCATGTAGAAATCTACTGCAGGTAATTACGACTAAGAGTATATGTTAATTACGAAGAATTCATTGTTATACCTTTGAAGGAGGACCAATTACTATATGGATCTGTGGCGATCTCACCTTGAAGAAAATACTTTTTAGTTTAAGATTCTAATGGGAGGTGAGAAGACTACAAGGGTTCTATGTATCTGCTACAAACCAATGACCCACAAATCAATTCCGTCCATTGGAGGTGAATAATTGCAGAAGCGATAGAATGTTCAGACAAATGGAGTGGAAGGGAGCCAAATAAATGACGAAATTCTTTGAGCCGAAAATGATTTGTAAACCCTATGAGTTGCACTGTTTAAACGTAGACAAAGCAGCTTACAGAAATGAGCAACCGGGTTCAAGATTTGGTGGGGAAAACTTAGAATACAAACTGATTACAGGTTAGGGTATATCATAAAGCAGATATTCAATCAACAAACCATTTGGAATGAAATAAACAACAACAACATTTACAGATTCAGAATAAGATTCAGAGATTAGGCATTCGGTGGAACCTGGCTACGATGTCGGTTTGACAATACCGTTCCAACTGCTGCAGTCCAAGCTTTTCCTTGTCTTCTTCCCTACTCTTCTACCTGCAATTCCCCCCCCTTTTCTTCTACAAGCTTCTCTTTTATAGAAAAGTCCCTTCCATCTTCCAAGGAACTCGACACGCGATCCCGTGCATCTCCCTCCTCAAGATATATTTTTATTTAATTTCATGATCCCAAAAAGGTTACTTTTTTAAATATTAACACACAATTCCGACAACATTTAATTTCTTTATAGCCGACCAACCAAATTGTTATTAATAAAGTTATAACATTACAACAATCTATAATTGTACAACTATATTTTAATTTATTTTATTAATTAAGTTGTAAATCAGAAATTACAACATAACTTACAACTATTTAATTTATTTAAATATTTATTGTAAATAATATTATATTAAATAATACAAAATTTCTTACAATCTTTATTTAACAACTATACTTCTAATAAAATAATAATTTATTTACAACAATAATTAACAACTATCGACATTATGCTCAATATTATCTTTTATAACTATATTTAATTATCAACATTATAATTTCCGTATAATGATTCTAATTAAAGCACAACACTACCTTACACACTTAGACACCTTCAGACCTAATTAGACTTCAAAGTACAACATTACCTGTCTGCAAGTCATGATCAAACTACAGACAACAACCACAAGGGTACACTGACAACTAGACAACACTGACATGGGACCTCATGTTAACTCCAAACAACTAATCCATTGGTGAAGGCACGCTCAGACCTGGTACATCAGGTGGAGTCGGTGCCTAGTACCTGCATCCTGCAGCAACGCACGGTTAAACATAACAAGATATATATCCACATGCAGTCCTATAGTGAATGGAAATCACAGTGGGGTAGGGTGCTCGAGTACGAGTAATACGACACTGTTCCATTCACGTTTATGAATAAACAATTAACTATGTTGAACAAGATATCTGATTACTAGTCAACAACATAAAACATTCAATCCTCTTACAATCCAATATCGCAATTGACATCACAATGTCTGTAACATGTAGTTTATTTATCAAATTCTAAAGCATAAAATAACATAATCCAACATCAATATCTATTACCATCACAATTAGGTCCATAATGAATTAACAAGATAACAAGAGATCCATCATCTATGGTCTAAGATACTGCCATAAAGTCTAATACTACTAAACAAACATCAGTCTGACAGATGACAAGTTGAGGTGCACTACATGGTCACTAAAACTCTTTTCTCTATACTTGATTTATTGTTGGAAATTGCCGGCATTTTGTGACTTAAGATTGGATTTGGTTATTTTCCCACTTGGGTTTTCACCTTCTTTAAAACTTTGATGGTGACTATTCCGAATGTTTGTTTTTGTTAGCCCTGTATTGTGGCAAGTGTTGTTTCTATCATGTTCATTTCAAACCTCTAATAGTGTGTACAAGGGAGGACTCTGTGGAGGATTGTACTTGAATGCTTGGTAATTAGTCAGAACTAAGGTGGAAATAAGAAATGAGATGTAATTTTCCTTGATAATGAGTAAACACAAATCCCTGAACCGAATGAAATGCTCAAAATACGTGCGATTGGTTATAATTAGATTACATGATACACCTTAAGGGTAAGGAATTGATGCCTTTTATGCCTGTATTGAATGATTGTGCTTGTCTTGGGAACAATTGCTTAATATGAATGTGTATGTTGGCAATAGAAAATTGTAATACTAATGTGTTATGTTTCCACCCTAGTTTGTGACTTCCAGGAGTAAGTCAAGTTTTAGGGGGGGAGGATGTAGTGCCCCTCCATTCCCACCTTGGATGTACAGGTGAACTGATCAAGGTGCATGAATATGAAGGTAAAATAACAGGAATAATTAAGGTAAGGCTTTGACATTGTTTTGCATTCCTATGATTAAGATGTTGATCTTACTACAATTGCTATATATTGAATGTATCTCATGTGACTGATTCTGTTAGATTTATTTGTTATGATGGTACTTCTGACACTTATGATTTCATGCACTTGTATGTTAAGTGTAGGGTTCTGTTTAGATTAAGAGATAGATTTGATTTGGTTATGATTATGTGTTGAGCTAATCTAGATTGATATGACGTGGAAGGGATGATGTCGCATCACTCACTTGTGAGCCCCCTGCGATGTTGCGATTCCTTTTTCCACCTAGTGCTAGCTTATATGCATCTATACATGCTTGACCGTGACATTTGTTGCAGGATGCAGGTACCAGGCATCGACTCCACCTGAATTAACAGGTCCGAGCATGCCTTGAACCCAATGGATAAGTTGTTCCGGAGATAACTTAAGGTCCCACATCCCAATTCATCATCCTCGATCAGGATGCATGACATGTCTAGTTCAACCTGTTAGTTCTGTCAGTATGTCAGGTCTTGCAACTGATTGATTTTGATGGACCCTGTTGGTTAAGTGTCTGTTTGGCCCTGGCTTGTGAACATGTTTGATTTGGATTTTAACGGCTGTCCTCCTCAATGGGTTATGTTGTATGCCTATATTTCATTATATAGTCATACTAATATTTGACCCACTTTAATATTTAATAAGGTCATATAATATTCTTATTATTATTATTAATATTTAATAAGATTAAATTGGTAATTGATAATTACCTAGTTCAAATAATTATTTAAGTTGTTTGAATATGAATTATGTTATTACTACTATTAAATTGATTTAATTAAGGGAAGGTCGCTGAACACTAGTAAACGCACTAACCAGACCCTAGAGTAGAGAGGAGACAGTCCTATCATCCAATTGATGAAGCCTAACAATTGGATCAAGAGTGTATTGATTCAGCGTTACACTATGGTTACTTATGGAATTGTGATAATATGTTATTTATGATGGATATATTTTGGCTATATATTGTACTAACACTTCTTGTTGAGTGTACATGTAGAATTATTATGTCAATGGATGATGGTGGTCATTTAGCCATTTTATGTCCTTCTGTGTGATGTCTGACCTAGGCATGGGGCCCTAAGGTCTATTTGGCCATGATGTTAAGAAATATTATTTTTAGTTTTATGTAATAAAATGATTATGTTCTTGTGTGGGATCTAACCTTGTAACTTTTAAAAGAATTTTTAAGTGTTTTTAAGAGGTCTAAGTTGTATTTTATGTTTGGAAAATTGTCTTATGTCCAAGGTACATAGGTAAGAAGTTTATTTTTTTCATTTATAATATTTTAAAAGGTTTTTAGACCCTCCTTTAAGCCCCACTTACAAAAGTGACGAAAATGGGAAGGTACTTGGTGGAATTAGTTGGGTGGTTTAGTTAGTTGGGTGGTTGAGTTAGTTTTGGGTAGGAAGTTACTCTTTCCTTCTCTTTAAAAACTCTTCATGGAGTGGGGCTAAATTGCTCATTTTATGATTTTCATTCAAGGATTCTACCATTAGTGGGATATTGCGATTGAGGTACCATGTTTTCTTTATTAATTAAATATAAATATTATATGTTTTTCTTTATTGATTAAATGTAAATTTTATATTTTTTTCTTTATTGATTAAATATAAATATTATATGTTTTTCTTTATTGGTTAAATACAAATATTGTATGTTCTAAATATTATATGTATCATTTATTTATTAAATGTAAAGGTTGTTTTTCTAAGGGTTGTTGCTTGTGAAATTGGAAAAGCAAACATTTCAATGTAAATCTTGAAAGAAGCATATTTGTTGCCTTATTTGCATGTCATAAACCTAGATCATCATAGAATGAATTATATTTTTGATTTTTACATTAGATCTTCCTATAATTATAAGATAGTAATCACCATATATATGGGCATTAAGGTTTGCATATAATCATATGTTATCTATATATTAGTATTAAGATTTCTATATAATCTTATAATTGCTAAATGTTGGTGTTGGATCTTAGAAACGATGGTTTTTATCTATTTTTAAAAGGGGTTACGAAGTCATCTTGTTAAGGATCTGTTAGTTTGTTCATATCCTCTAATAGATAAACTAATGATGTTCTTGTGTACGTAAGTATCTTTGAACCTTGTCAAACAGTTCAAGTACCTTGTCCATTAGAGTATTCCTTACTTCTGCCTTCTATTAGATCTAGATGGAAATGTTTTTCTTATGTGCATTAAGGTCTCAAATAAATATGGACTTTGGATCATATAAAACTGTCCACTTTTGCATAGATTCTTCAGGATCCAATTCTTATAGTTGATTGTATTAAACATCTTATTAGCTCTTCATTTAGTCAATTTATATTTTGGGTGTCTTGTTCTTTTGTTGTTCAAATCTTCATAGTATTCTTGATCAACCATAATCCAAATCTAGATAACCTATTTAATACGGTGTGCATACTCCTTAAGTCTATCAAACTCCATCCTCTAGATGAGACTCCAGCCATGTATAACAAAGGTGTTTCAAATTGGGTGTGGTGGTCTATGAAGTCGTCACTTGAAGAAATGGAAATGGTGTGGCTGCTACTCAAAGGCAGAGTGGTGTTGTTTATAAACCGTCCAAAATTTGAAGGTTGATTGACCAAATCTTACCTTAAGGATAGGAATAACCTACACAAGTGCATGAACATGTATATAAACATTTATGTCATATGGATATTTGTATAGGTATCAATTATTAATTATAAATTAAATATGAATCCATGCATAGTTAAGATACACGATTTAGTAGATGAGTTTGTTGGAGTATATATATATGATATAGATATTAACTTATGAAACAAAAGAAATGTAGTTGTTATAGTTTAATACGAATGTTTATTAAACTAATCGATATGATCGCATATTTACTATAATATGGCATTGATTCTATTATAATGGTTTTGTTAGTAGAAATATGATATATGGGTTTGGATTATAAATGTTGTAATTAGCATTTAATTTATAAGTATTTGTAATTAATATTATCTATGCATTGTTAGCTTGACGGTTATATGTAATTGATGAGTGATTAATATAATAGATAGAATTAATATTAATTAAACTAGACCTAGGTTTTATGAAATTCTTGGTGGAGATATAACTTGAATCCAGTTGCTAATTTGATTAAATAGAATTGCTCTAGTAAGAAGAATTTATGTTGTCAATGAGTTGATTAGTTGAAATTGGTTATTGCAAGCAAAATTTTCATGTGCGTTGGTCTATGTGTAAATTGTCAAGTTTAGGTTCCAGAGGCATAAGGTAATATGATTCGATGGCATGTATTCTGTTCATAGGTGTCTTGAAATGAAGATGTTGCAAGAACATGATGTCTTTTGTCTATGTATGTGGGTCTTGGTAAACAATAATGTGAGAAGATGTGCATACTGTGTTGTGAATATATTATGATGGGGTTAAACCTCTTTCACGTATGTGTTGATATCGAGCTTGTGTTTAGTATTGTAATGGGGAGATCTTGGAAATCATAATGAGAAAGTATTTTGTTCATGGTTGAGATTTGCGAGCAAGATGACCCGTACCTTGCTCGGGATATATGTTGTTATGGTTATTGCGATTGATCAATGAAAATTTTTGGAACAATGATGTACAGGTTGGTCATTGTGATTATGTTTTATATGCAAGAAGGTAAATGCCTTGTATTGTTTATATATACTTATTAGTATGATAGTGATTGTCTTACTTGATGGTTAGGGTTTCTAGATGCAGGTAGGGGAGTGGCTTTCAGTGTGGGGCCAGCGCCCAAAGTGGCTATCAGGATAACCCATTGAAAGTTGTTAATTAAGTGAAAACTTAAAAATGAACAGGGGGGAAAAGGGTAAATTACACATTAACAAGATCATTGGATTTCCTCTCCCATGCCTGTAGTGCTCGTTTAGGCTAAGGATGGGTAGAGAAGGCCTGGTTGGCAAGATCAACTTCCTTGTCCTCACGAAAGGAAGGTTGATTCCGCATGTGTCACCCTATGGGGTCGGCGCCTAGTGAGAGGCTGTCAGGATAACCATAGATGGGGGACGGCGCCTAGTGAGAGGCTGTCAGGATAACCCATCTCAGGACCATGCGATGACACTCTTCCTACTGTAGCCTAGCATTCCCTAGTTGTACTCTCCCCATTCGTCATGTGTTGCCTCTGGAAGTGATTTTGAGTTGCTTGTAGCATTGTCATGTGTTGTAATGGAGTCTTGTTCAGTCTTTGTTCCTGTTAGTCAATTGTCTACCTGACTATATGACATTTTGGGACCTTATGTTATCTCCTAGCTCGGGGGGTGGACCTTAGGGTTCCACATGGTCGGGTGGATGTGCTTTATCTCCATTAGTTTTTCCTTGCCTTTGTTCATGTGCAAGAAGGTTGTAACTCCTGTAGCAGATTCAGATCATGTACCTATTTATGGAGACAGTTATTATGCTCATGTACTGGCCTGTGTATTAGATGATTCATTATGTATGTATTCATATGTATTCAGAAGATGATAATGTAATGATGTAATGTTGTATTCATATGTCAGGAGAAATTGTAACTATGTACTAGATCTTGATGAATACTTATATGATGTTATGTAGATGTAAATGTTTATTGATTTAGTGCATTAGGTTTACAATGAGTTACTGATGTTAATTCATGATGTGTGTTAGATTATGTTAATTGTTTTGTCAAGTAATGCAACCATGTTATCTTAGAGGACAAGTCATTAGTTTAAATGATGTGTTAATATTACTTTGTTATTTCTATCTCTATTAAAAAAAAAATTATCCTATTTGCATATAGCATAAATGTGATGTTCTCTGAGGTATTCATGGTGGGGCATTACAGTTTCCTTATATAAAATAAGGTTTCACTCACCAATAACATAAAATAACCTCTAGAAAATGTAACAAATTAATATAGCTAATAAACTATAGTGCTATAAATAATATAGGGGCCTAAAACAATAATTTATAAATTTGGGTTTACCCTTTTAAATTTCCAACACTAAATTTGCATAAAGGCATTTCTATTTATTTAATTATCAAAAATGTTTTAATGACTACTAATATTATTTTAATGCCATGATTAATCAATAGCATCAAATGAACAATCCAAACCAAATAACCAAATGTCAAACATACCTGACACAACCAAAGTGAAAACGAAGGGGCACTACAATTAATCTAAAATTCTATTATTCTATCATTCTATCATTTTATAATTATATTATTCTATTATTCTATCATTCTATTATTCTTTCATTCTATCATTTTAAAATTATATTATTCAATCATTGTTTCTTTTGTGATTCTACAATTCTATAAATATATTTTTCCATCATTCTATCATTCTATTATTCTATCATTCAAATATTCTATCTATCTATTATGGTCTCATTCTCTCATTCTATCATTTTATTATTCTATTACTCTATTGTTCTATAAATCTATTATTCTAATATTGTTTGCTTCTATCATTCTATAATTCTATTATTCTACTATTCTATTATTTTATTATTCTATCATTCTATATTTCTATCATTCTATTATTCTATAAATCTATCGTTATATAATTCTATTATTCTATTATTGTATAATTCTATTATTCTATAAATATTTTATTCTATCATTCTATAATTTAATAATTCTATCATTCTATCATTCTATAATTAAATTATTCTATCATTCCTTCATTCATTCATTCTATTATTCTATTATTTTATAAGTCTATTATTCTAGAAATCTTTCATTCTATGATTCTATCAATTTATTATTTGATCATTGTATCTTTGTATAACTCTATTATTCTATTATTGCATCATTCTACTATTCTATTTAAATTTATTATTCTATCATTCATTCATTGTATCATTCTTTCATTCTCTAATTCTATAGAATGAAAAAATGGAGTTATACAATGATAGAATAATACAGTTGCAGTGCCCCTCACCTTGCTTCTGTCAGACTGATAGTATTCTTAGTAGGATTAAATATCATGACATGGGATTCTTTGTTATTATGATGAGTTGTTTATGGACCTATTTCTATGATGACGATTGATGATATTGGATTACTGATATTTTATGTTTCATAGTTTGATGGACATATTTCATATAATGGATTAATGTTTTTTCTGAGTTTAATGTGATATTTAATCATGGTTATGATGCTTTAACAATAATTGTTATACTAGATCCTATTGTTATTGATTATTCTATTTTCTTGTAAACAACTAAATACTTAATTGTTGATGTATTTATGTGAACAGAATAGTGTCGCATTACTCATCTCTGAGTACCCTGCCACGCTGCAATTTCTGTTCACTGTGTGCATGACTTCATGTTTGTATATATATGTTTAACCTTGAGGTTTGCTGCAGGATGCAGGTACCGGGCATCGACTCCACCTGAACTAGCAGGTCTGAGCGTGCCCTAGCCAATGGAATTGTTGATCAGAGTTAGCATAAGGTTCCCTAGTCATCCGTCATCCTTGTAGAGGATAAGTCTTCAGTTTTGCGTCTAGTCGTTTTTCTTAGTTTCATTTGTCTCCATGGGTTGTCGTCATTGCTTTCTCTGCATGCTTGATGGTCAAGTAATGTTAAGAATTGCATAATTTATGATTGGTAAATTGTGATATTTAAGTAGATAAATTTGATTAATGATGTACGATTGTAAATAAAATTAATAGAAAAAAATTGAAAAGGGGTTATTAGTTATAAATAAATAATAAAGGAGATAAATTAGTTATAAAGTGGCATAATAAGTTGTGGAATTGTTTTATAATTAATAAAATAAACATGAAAGTATATATGTGGCCAAGTAAATAAATGACTAAATAAAGTAATATATATATATTTATGAGTTGTTATATACCAAATATCTATATAAAATACTAAATTAAATAAAATAAAAATTATAAGTTGTAATATATTAAATGTAATTTATTATTGAGTAAATATAAAAATAGGGGTTATATTGTAATGTTATTAAAAAAAATTAGAAAAAAAAGGTAAGCTATATTTTCATTGTATTCACCACGGTTGGCATTGGATCGTGTGTATATTCCCTAAAAAGGTGGAGTACAAACAATTAGGGTAGGGAATTCAATAAAAGAAGGGAAAACGGAATTGGAGAGGAAAGAAGGAATTGCAGGTTTTGGGGCTTTTTTTGGTTGCGGGGAAAACATTTGAGAGATTGGAGAATTGGATTTTTAGCTGCAGTATTACGGGAACGAATCCTTAGTTCAGTGAATTGTTGTAACCAGGTTCCATGAAATTTATCTCTGTTCCTTGTGATTTTTCTTGTCAGTTGAATGTCTGAATCTTTCAAATTTGTAATCAATTCATTTCATGCATATCTTGCAATGATGTCATTTACATTTGTTTGAGACCCATATAGTGAGTATCCTACAAACATTGCATTCGTTATCAAATTTCCCTTTTAGGCGTCGATCACTGTCCATGATTTCACTTGTTGCAATTATGATTGCTAGACATTTTTCTAATAGGTCCATATTGTGTATATTATGCAACCCTTACAATCTACGTGAGGCATTTAAAATAGTAAACAATACTTACACTTGTCATTAGCAATTTGCTAGAAAGTTTCTAAGGCCATTCCATAAATTATGAGGTGTATTTCCTACAACCAACTTTGTGATCTTTGAGAAAACACATCACTTGATAGGGAAAACAGTCAGAAGCCATTAACTTAGGTGAGCATATCAAAATGCAAGATTTGAGGTGAGCCGAATCGAGTGTGAATAGAAAATATAGGATTTACTTTATCTGATAGTTGTTGGATCCTTCTCAACAAAACCATTTTTGGATAAACTTCAATCATTGTGTTTCTACATAAATAATGTTGGTGTGATTAAAATGGTGTTGCGTGAAATATTTCTAAGCCAATATTCATATGTGATCTACAGTCACGGGGAAAACGCAACCATACAACCAGCTCAGATTTAATAGGTATCTTAATGTTAAGGTTTAGGATGGACTCTAGATAGCCAGTTGACAACAAAGTTTGTTGCAAGAGAAAATTGTTGTGAGAGATGTGAACTATTTCCTTCATGTTAAACAGAGACAATGTTTCTGTGGAGATTATTGGTAGTGTTAAATGAAGCAATCCAAATAAAATTGGCTGCACTGTAATAATGAGCTCAGACACCAAGACCATTGCCATGCTTGTAATTGTATGTATATTTATTTATTTGTTCATTGTTGGGGCAGTGTTTGTTATGGTTAGTGAATTTAGTTAAGGATTAGCAAGGAGTGTTTAACCAACTGTTATTTAAAGCTTGGTAAACTCGCAAAGCAATGCTTCCATCTCTTGAGATCATTGCATTCGAGTTATGTATAGAGGAACTTTTG
This sequence comes from Cunninghamia lanceolata, assembly GCA_027924645.1. NCBI lineage: Eukaryota > Viridiplantae > Streptophyta > Pinopsida > Cupressales > Cupressaceae > Cunninghamia > Cunninghamia lanceolata. Next base: position 18,698,633 of record BSBN01000590.1, read on the forward strand.
ATTTAGTTGCCGAGATTGATGGTAGGCCTTTTTGAAATTTACCCAGGCATTGCATTTTAGTGGGATATGCCGTACCCAGCAAGTTGGATAAGTTTTTTTTAATCCATCTAACGGTTTGCTTTGGAAGACCCAATGCCTTCACTGGTTACATTCATCAAGTTTGGTTATGGTATTTTATTCTATTTGAACATATAACCAACTTGCTGTAAAGTTGCCGAAGTTGCTCGCACCCGTAGCTTTTATTCTGATATTTGATACAGCTACCATCATTTTTAGGAGTCAATGTTCTTAGTTTAGAAATGCCTATGAATGAAGTCTCAAAAAGCTGATTAAACAATTTTATTTGAGAACCTATCAAATTGCCTTCCGTATAAAATTGCTGTACATATACTGTCAATGCTCATAGTGGATATGATCTATGTGCGTGGGCGTTGTTGTATCCAATCACAACTATTGGAGATATTAATTTTCTATCGTACCTTACTGAATAATATAGGCAATACTAAATATATTCCATAATTCAGGAAGAAGTAAATTTCAGTAGGAAATTATAGTTACAGCTGTAGTAAAACACTTATTTTAGCTTTAAAATACAATGGAGATTTTTATAGTACCGTAGAATATGAAAAAGAGGGCTTATACAAAATGTTTTAAAAAAAGAAATTCACTGCACATAAACGTTTTGCAAAAAAACATATAACTCAATTTTAAAAAAAACAAAAACAAAGACTTTATCATATTAAAAAAATAATAATTTTTAACAAAATGCCAAAATTTATATAGGGTTATGGTGATATGTATCTTAAGTTTAAATAATTTATTTGTGCTAAGTAGGTTATATTGTTTTAAAAGCACTATTGAATAGATAACCATTATAAAAAGAATTTATCTCAGTTGGAAATGAGTATAAAGTAAATTTCGTTGGGCTATTTTTCACTTTTAGTTGAACAACTCATGCAAAGGTGTAAAAAATTAGATTTGTCAGTTAATAAAAATTTTCCAGCACTACTACTAGAGAAACTTATTATATTTGATACAAAATTTCATGTAGTAATATTAATTATCCAATATCTATGGCTATTTTCCATTTTTAAATGAATAGTATATAAAAAATGTTTAAAAATTAGTTTTATGTTATTTAAATATAGTATATAAGTGTTACAGTTGAAAATAGATAGTTCAGCTGTAAAATAAACTAAAAGGTTAAAAAGACTTATCATATGGAAGAAGAGATTTAGTCAATCCGTCAAAATTTATATAGGATTATGATGATATGAATATTTGGTTATAGATATAATTTACTTATGCAGATTATAGTAATAGATAATTGTCATGTAATAGAATATATATAATAATATATTAGATTTATTTTTAATGTTCGTTAATTTCTCTTTGGATGAAAAATATTTACTATCCAATACCCATGTAAGTTAATATTATTAATATTATTAATAATATTATTATTATTGGTAGTAGTAGTAGTAGTAATGTCATTATTCTTATTATTATTATTACAATAATATTGTTATTATTTAAATGTTATAGTGTCATTTCCAAGTAATCAGAGAATATATGAAAGTGAGTTCAACCCTAGGTTTGAAAACTCAACTAATTACTAAAAATATAACTATTTAGACCATTGAAATATTAAGAAAAGACGGTGATATTAGTTACTATGGTGTAATTTAAAATATTGTGATTACTGTTGTTTAATTAAATTTAATTTTGATTTCAATTTTAATACAATATCCTTATCAATATTTATTAATTGAAATTTGATTAAATAGTTTAGTTATCAAATTTATTAACATTGTATAAAGATAGAGGTTATGGGTGTAGCATTTGAAAAAAAATTACACTAGCACACAATATGTTTGAAATTTAACTTGTATGTTTAATTATTAGAGGTAAATGAAATTGTGTAAGTTGGTTCACTAGTTGTTATTGAGTTAAGTGGGGTGAGATTTAGGTTTCCAGAGGCATAGTATAAAATATTTTGTTTTCAAGTAATGTGTTATTATGTGTTTTGGATTTATGACATCTAAAGAAACATGTTGTCTATAGTTATGTATGGATTAAAAGACAATGTGAATGATAAATGTATTTCTCTCTGGATGCATTGTTGTCCATTTAGTTGTATTTTTCTTGTATCAACTTTTGTGGTGAGTTGTGGAATGGGGAGACATGGAAATCATAAAGATGTAATGAATATGTGTTGTTATGGGCAATGGTTTAGGAGTTTTGCCCTTATGTTTATGTATTGGTTTGCAAGAAGGTCAATGCCTTGCATCATTATTTATACATGTTGATATAATGATAATTGTTATGCAAGATGGTTAATGCCTTGCATGGTTCATGTATCCTAGTTGTCATGATGATGTTTTCTATGCTTGTTGAGTGGGGTTTTCTAGTTGCAGGTAGGGAAGTGGCTCTCAATGGGGGCCGGAGCCCAAAGTGGTGTCTAGGACAACCCATGTGGGGGTTTGTTAACTCAGTGATAACCTAAATAATGAATTAGGGGGTTGGGTAGTTAATCACACTAAATAAAGATAAGTGGATGCCTCACTCATGGCTCAAGTGCTCATTTAGGCTTGAGATGAGATGAGAAGGCCTAGAATGGCAAGATCAACTACCTTGTCCTCATGAAAGGTATGTTGATTCTGCATGAGCATTGTATGGGGGCCGGGAGTTGGGAGATGCTACCAGGACAACCCAAGATGGGGGCCAGGGCCTAGGAAGGCTTACCAGGACAACCCATGACAAGCCATGTGATGACACTCCCTACTGCAGTCTAGCATTCCCCTGTTGTACTCTCCCCATTCATTATGTGCTTGCCTCTGGAAGTGTAGTTAAGTTGTTTGTGATATTGACTTGTGTTGTTGGAGTTATGTGTTGTCTTTGGTCTTATAGTCTACTGTCTACCTGACTGTATGTTGTAGTGGGGACCTTATGTTAACTCCTAGCTCAGGGGGTGGACCTCAGGGTTCCACATGGTCGGGTGGAAGAGCTTTCATTCCATTGGTTTCTTTTCCTTGCCCATGTTCATGTGCAAGGAGGATATAGCTTGTGTATCAGACATCAGATCTTGTACCTATTTATGGAGACAGTTATTATGCTCATATACTGGCCTGTGTATCAGATGATTCATTATGTATTCATATGTATTCAGAAGATGATAATGTAACAATGTAATGTGGTATTCATATGTCAGGAGAAATTGTAACTATGTATTAGATCTTGATGATTACTTATCTGATGTTATGGAGATGTAAATGTTTATTGATTTAATGCAATAGGTTTAGAATGATCTACTGATGTTAATTCATGATGTGTGTTAGATTATGTTAATTGTTTTGTCAAGTAACGCAACCATGAAATCTTAGAGGACAAGTCGTTAGTTCAAATGATGTGTTTAGATATGTTAATATTACTTTGTTACTTTATTCATTAAAAAAAAATTATTCCATTTTGCATAGCATAGATGTGTTGTTCTCTAAGGTGTTCATGGCGGGCGTTACATCTGGTATCAGAGCCAGGTTTGTAACACTGGGTACTCTGGTTTTATATTAGCCCATTAAGCTACACTAGTTGCTTAAACTCTGAAGAATATATTCATTCGTAGTCCTCGTCTAGCAACCTGAAGTTGTTCTTGGGTGTGTTGTCCAGAAAGATGCCTATGGTATGAGGTCGAGGACGTGGATGAGGTAGGGGTCATGGGAGAGGTGTTGATAATAGCCCTCCTCCTAGTTCCCCTCATGAGAGTGCACAAGAAGGTGCGGGTGAGAATCAAGAGAATCAAGGTCAGCTAGAGGGTGCTCAGCTACGCCAACTACTTGAGGAGGTTCTTGCTCATCTTGGTCCTAGGCAGGAGATGGATCAACCAGAAGCAAGAGAAAGAGAACGATCTCCCAGAAGGAGAGAAATCACAGCTGAACAAGAAGCTATTCTTGCAGGCCACATGAGAGACCTTATGAGAGCCTGTCCTCCTACTTTCGATGGTTCAGGTAGTGGTATGGAAGCAGAGACATGGCTAATTGATCTAGAGAGGTGTTTTGCTATGCATCCATATGGTAGCAACACTAAGGCAAGATGTGCCATCATGCATCTTAGAGGTTTTGCCTCTACATGGTTGTGACTAGAGGAACAAAAGTTACATCTAGATATTGCCACAGTATCTTGGGAACTATTTCTAGAAAGGTTTAGAGCTCAATTTCTATCAGACCACTGGAGGCAGTGACGAGTTGATGAGTTTCATAGGTTGAGACAGATGGCCATGACAGTGGAACAGTATGAGCGCAGGTTTTATGAGCTCAAGCAATATGCAGGTATAGGGAATGATGAGGCCATGTTAGTTCAACATTTCATTAGAGGTCTGAATGCTCGAATCAGTGGAGGAGTCCGTGTCTTTGAGCCAAAAACCATGGAGGTGGCAGTCGAGAAGGCTCGACTGGTGGAGGAGAATTTGATCATGGCCCTAGGGGGTCATACAGGTGTGCAAATTGGGAGTGCACCCTCAACAGGCTTAGGTTCTTGAGATGGTCAATCTCAAGCAACAAGTTCATCTAGAGGTCATCATGCACCCACTAAGGGTGAACAGCAGCAGTAGTCGTATTCTCAATCAAAATCAAAGCATACCCAACATCAGCAAGGTGGTGGTTCTCAGTTAGGGAAAAACTGTAATTAGTTGCGGGCCAAGAATTATCATCCCAACCAACCAGTTCAGAGCTCACAACCTACATTTAGTAGGGGAAGTTTTCAGCAGTCTAATGCACCTATAGGTGGTGGAGGTTTTGGCAGGGGAACAGGATGTTTCTCTTGCGGCCAGCAGGGCCATATTGCTAGGCAGTGCCCATAAAAGAACACTGCATGATTTAGCCAGAGGCCAACATTTTCAGAGCCAACAGTGGGTGATGCAGGGAGGTCTCATAGAGTGTTCACAGCAGTTGATCATCACCAGACAGAGCATCAGTGGATAGTCTTAGAGATCGCAGGTAGAGGACGAGTAGCTTTCTTTGGAGCTCGTGTGCGTTCTACAGCATCGGGGGTTGACCCTCACAGGTAGCAGTCTAATGAGATCCTAACGATGAGGTTTCAGCTACCTGGGAGGATCCATTTTGTATGCGAGAGTGATACCCATACTTGTCGCAAGCTTCCTGGAGTAAGCCTAGTTCTAGGGGGGGAGGATGCAGTGCCCCTCACCTTGCTTCTGTCAGACTGATAGTATTCTTAGTAGGATTAAATATCATGACATGGGATTCTTTGTTATTATGATGAGTTGTTTATGGACCTATTTCTATGATGAGGATTGATGATATTGGATTACTTATATTTTATGTTTCATAGTTTGATGGACATATTTGATATAATAGATTAATGTTATTTCTGAGTTTAATGTGATATTTAATCATGGTTATGATGCTTTAACAATAATTGTTATACTAGATCCTATTGTTATTGATTATTCTATTTTCTTGTAGACAACTAAATACTTAATTGTTGATGTATTTATGTGAACAGAACAGTGTCGCATTACTCGTGTCCGAGTACCCTGCCACGCTGCAATTTCTATTCACTGTGTGCATGACTTCATGTTTGTGTATATATGTTTAACCTTGAGGTTTGCTGCAGGATGCAGGTACCGGGCATCGACTCCACCTAAACTAGCAGGTCTGAGCATGCCCTAGCCAATGGAATTGTTGATCAGAGTTAGCATAAGGTTCCCTAGTCATCCGTCATCTTTGTAGAGGATAAGTCTTCAGTTTTGCGTCTAGTCGTTGTTCTCAGTTTCGTTTGTCTCCATGGGTTGTCGTCATTGCTTTCTCTGCATGCTTGATGGTCAAGTAATGTTAAGAATTGCATAATTTATGATTGGTTAATTGTGATATTTAAGTAGATAAATTTGATTAATGATGTACGATTGTAAATAAAATTAATAGAAAAAAATTGAAAAGGGGTTATTAGTTATAAATAAATAATAAAGGAGATAAATTAGTTATAAAGTGGCATAATAAGTTGTGGAATTGTTTTATAATTAATAAAATAAACATGAAAGTATATATGTGGCCAAGTAAATAAATGACTAAATAAAGTAATATATATATTTATGAGTTGTTATATACCAAATATCTATATAAAATACTAAATTAAATAAAATAAAAATTATAAGTTGTAATATATTAAATGTAATTTATTCTTGAGTAAATATAAAAATAGGGGTTATATTGTAATGTTATTAAAAAAAAATTAGAAAAAAAAGGTAAGTTGTATTTTCATTGTATTCACCACGGTTGACATTGGATCGTGTGTATATTCCCTAAAAAGGTGGAGTACAAACAATTAGGGTAGGGAATTCAATAAAAGAAGGGAAAACAGAATTGGAGAGGGGAGAAGGAATTGTAGGTTTTGGGGCTTTTTTTGGTTGCGGGGAAAACATTTGAGAGATTGGAGAATTCAATTTTTAGCTATAGTATTACGGCATCGAATCCTTAGTTCAGCGAATTGTTGTAACCAGGTTCCATGAAATTTATCTCTGCTCCTTGTGATTTTTCCTGTCAGTTGAATGTCTGAATCTTTCAAATTTGTAATCAATTCATTTCATGCATATCTTGCAATGATGTCATTTACATTTGTTTGAGACCCATATAGTGAGTATCCTACAAACATTGCATTCCTTATCAAATTTCCCTTTTAGGTGTCGATCACTGTCCATGATTTCACTCGTTGCAATTATGATTGCTAGACATTTTTCTAATAGGTCCATATTGTGTATATTATGCAACCCTTGTAATCTACGTGAGGCATTTAAAACAGTAAACAATACTTACACTTGTCATTAGCAATTTGCTAGAAAGTTTCTAAGGCCATTCCATAAATTATGAGGTGTATTTCCTACAACCAACTTTGTGATCTTTGAGAAAACACATCACTTGATAGGGAAAATGGTCGGAAGCCATTAACCTAGGTGAGCATATCAAAATGCAAGATTTGAGGTGAGCCGAATGGAGTGTGAACAGAAAATATAGGATTTGCCTTGTCTGATAGTTGTTGGATCCTTCTCAACAAAACCATTTTTGGATAAACTTCAATCATTGCGTTTCTACATAAATAATGTCGGTGTGATTAAAATGGTGTTGCTCGAAATATTTCTAAGCCAATATTCATATGTGATCTACAATCACGGGGAAAACGTAACCATACAACCAGCTCAGATTTAATGGGTATCTTAATGTTAAGGTTTAGGGCAGACTCTAGATAGCCAGTTGACAACAAAGTTTGTTGCAAGAGAAAATTGTTGTGAGAGATGTGAACTATTTCCTTCATGTTAAACAGAGACAATGTTTCTGTGGAGATTATTGGTAGTGTTAAATGAAGCAATCCAAATAAAATCAGTTGCACTGTAATAATGAGCTCAGACACCAAGACCATTGCCATGCTTGTAATTATATGTATATTTATTTATTTGTTCATTGTTGGGGCAGTGTTTGTTATGGTTAGCGAATTTAGTTAAGGATTAGCAAGGAGTGTTTAACCAACTATTATTTAAAGCTTGGTAAACTCGCAAAGCAATGCTTCCATCTCTTGAGATCATTGCATTCGAGTTATGTTTGGAGGAACTTTCGATTTAGTTGCCGAGATTGATGGTAGGCCTTTTTGAAATTTACCCAGGCATTGCATTTTAGTGGGATATACCGTACCCAGCAAGTTGGATAAGTTTTTTTTAATCCAACGGTTTTCTTCGGAAGACCCAATGCCTTCACTGGTTACATTCATCAAGTTTGGTTATGGTATTTTATTCTATTTGAACATATAACCAACCTGCTGTAAAGTTGCTGAAGTTGCTCACACCCGTAGCTTTTATTTTGATATTTGATACAGCTACCATCATTTTTAGGCATCAATGTTCTTAGTTTAGAAGTGCCTATGAATGAAGTCTCAAAAAGCTGATTAAACAATTTTATTTGAGAACCTATCAAATTGCCTTCCATATAAAATTGCTCTACATATACTGTCAATGCTCATAGTGGATATGATCTATGTGCGTGGGCACTGTTGTATCCAATCACAACTATTGGAGATATTAATTTTCTGTCGTACCTTACAGAATAATATAGGCAATACTGAATATATTCCATAATTCAGGAAGAAGTAAATTTCAGTAGGAAATTATAGTTACAGCTGTAGTAAAACACTTATTTTAGCTATAAAATACAATGGAGATTTTTATAGTACCATAGAATATGAAAAAGAGGGCTTATACAAAATGTTTTAAAAAAAGAAATTCTCTGCACATAAACGTTTTGCAAAAAAAAATATAACTCAATTTTTTTAAAAAAAAAAAGACTTTATCATATAAAAAAAGATAATAATTTTCAACAAAATGCCAAAATTTATATAGGGTTATGGTGATATGTATCTTAGGTTTAAATAATTTTTTTGTGCTGAGTAGGTTATATTGTTTTAAAAGCACTATTGAATAGATAACCATTATAAAAAGAATTTATCTCAGTTGGAAATGAGTATAAAGTAAATTTCGTTGGGCTATTTTTCACTTTTAGTTGAACAACTCATGCAAAGGTGTAAAAAATTAGATTTGTCAGTTAATAAAAATTTTCCAGCACTACTACTAGAGAAAGTTATTATATTTGATACAAAATTTCATGTAGTAATATTAATTATCCAATATCTATGGTTATTTTCCATTTTTAAATGAATAGTATATACAAAAGGTTTAAAAATTAGTTTTATGTTATTTAAATATAGTATATAAGTGTTATAGTTGAAAATAGACAGTTCAGCTGTAAAATAAACTAAAATGTTAAAAAGACTTATCATATGGAAGAAGAGATTTACTCAATCCGTCAAAATTTATATAGGATTATGATGATATGAATATTTGGTTATAGATATAATTTACTTATGCAGATTATAGTAATAGATAATTGTCATGTAAAAGAATATATATAATAATATATTAGATTTATTTTTAATGTTCGTTAATTTCTCTTTGGATGAAAAATATTTACTATCCAATACCCATGTAAGTTAATATTATTAATATTATTATTATTATTGGTAGTAGTAGTAGTAATGTCATTATTATTATTATTATTATTATTATTATTATTACAATAATATTGTTATTATTTAAATGTTATAGTGTCATTTCCAAGTAATTAGAGAATATATGAAAGTGAGTTCAACCCTAGGTTTGAAAACTCAACTAATTACTAAAAATATAACTATTTAGACCATTGAAATATTAAGAAAAGAAGGTGATATTAGTTACTATGGTGTAATTTAAAATATTGTGATTACTGTTGTTTAATTAAATTTAATTTTGATTTCAATTTTAATACAATATCCTTATCAATATTTATTAATTGAAATTTGATTAAATAGTTTAGTTATCAAATTTATTAACATTGTATAAAGATAGAGGTTATGAGTGTAGCATTTGAAAAAAAATTAGACTAGCACACAATATGTTTGAAATTTAACTTGTATGTTTAATTATTAGAGGTAAATGAAATTGTGTAAGTTGGTTCACTAGTTGTTATTGAGTTAAGTGGGTCAAGATTTAGGTTTCCAGAGGCATAGTATAAAATAGTTTGTTTTCAAGTAATGTGTTATTATGTGTTTTGGATTTATGACATCTAAAGAAACGTGTTGTCTATAGTTATATATGGATTAAAAGACAATGTGAATGATAAATGTATTTCTCTCTAGATGCATTGTTGTCCATTTAGTTGTATTTTTCTTGTATCGACTTTTGTGGTGAGTTGTGGAATGGGGAGACATGGAAATCATAAAGATGTAATGAATATGTGTTGTTATGGGCAATGGTTTAGGAGTTTTGCCCTTATGTTTATGTATTGGTATGCAAGAAGGTCAATGCCTTGCATCGTTATTTATACATATTGATATAATGATAATTGTTATGCAAGATGGTTAATGCCTTGCATGGTTCATGTATCCTCGTTGTCATGTTGATGTTTGCTATACTTGTTGAGTGGGGTTTTCTAGTTGCAGGTAGGGGAGTGGCTCTCAATGGGGGCCGGAGCCCAAAGTGGCGTCCAGGACAACCCATGTGGGGGTTTGTTAACTCAGTGATAACCTAAATAATGAATTAGGGGGTTGGGTAGTTAATCACACTAAATAAAGATAAGTGGATGCCTCACTCATGGCTCAAGTGCTCGTTTAGGCTTGAGATGAGATGAGAAGGCCTGGAATGGCAAGATCAACTACCTTGTCCTCATGAAAGGTATGTTGATTTCGCATGAGCATTGTATGGGGGCCGGGAGTTGGGAGAGGCTACCAGGACAACCCAAGATGGGGGCTGGGGCCTAGGAAGACTTACCAGGACAACCCATGACAAGCCATTTGGTGACACTCCCTACTGCAGTCTAGCAGTCCCCCGTTGTACTCTCCCCATTCGTTATGTGCTTGCATCTGGAAGTGTAGTTAAGTTGTTTGTGATATTGACTTGTGTTGTTGGAGTTATGTGTTGTCTTTGTTCTTATAGTCTACTGTCTACCTGACTGTATGTTGTAGTGGGGACCTTATGTTAACTCCTAGCTCGGGGGGTGGACCTCAGGGTTCCACATGGTCGGGTGGAAGAGCTTTCATTCCATTGGTTTCTTTTCCTTGCCCATGTTCATGTGCGAGGAGGATATAGCTTGTGTATTAGACATCAGATCTTGTACCTATTTAATGAGATAGTTATTATGCTCATATACTGGCCTCTGTATCAGATGATTCATTATGTATTCATATGTATTCAGAAGATGATAATGTAACAATGTAATGTGGTATTCATATGTCAAGAGAAATTGTAACTATGTACTAGATCCTGATGATTACTTATCTGATGTTATGGAGATGTAAATGTTTATTGATTTAATGCAATAGGTTTAGAATGATCTATTGATGTTAATTCATGATGTGTGTTAGATTATGTTAATTGTTTTGTCAAGTAACGCAACCATGAAATCTTAGAGGACAAGTCGTTAGTTCAAATGATGTGTTTAGATATGTTAATATTACTTTGTTACTTTATTCATTAAAAAAAAAATTATTCCATTTTGCATAGCATAGATGTGTTGTTCTCTAAGGTGTTCATGGCGGGCGTTACAACAGTGATAAAATGATTGAATGAAATAATGATAAAATAACATAGTGATATAATTATAGAATAATATAATGAAATAATTATACAATAATAGAATAATATAATGAAAGAATAATAAATTAAAGAATGATAGAATAATAGAATTGTAGAATAATAGAATAAAAGATTAATAGAATTAATCAATGATAGAATAATAGAATCATAGAATAATAGAATTACAAAATGATAGAATGAAATAATGATAGAATAATAGATTTATAGAACAATAGAATAATAGAATTGTAGAATAACAGAATAATAAAATGATAGAATGAGACAATAATAGATAGATAGAGTATTTGAATAATAGAATAATATAATTACAGAATGATAAAACAATAGAATAATATATTTATAAGATACTAGAATTATAGAAATAGAATAAGAGAGTGATATACTACTAGAAATGTAGAATAATAGATTTATAGAATTATAGAATGGTAGACTAATAGAAATATAAATTTATTATTCTATAAATCTTTTATCCTATCATTCTTTTTATTTTATAATTCTAGCATTTCATTATTCTATAAATCTATTATTTTATCTTTATATTGTTCTTTCATTCTATAATTGTGTCGTTCTATTATTCTATAATTCTTTCACTCTATCATTTTATAATTCTATTATTCTATAAATCTATTATTCTATTGTTCTATCATTCTATTATTCTTTCATTCTATCATTTTAAAATTCTATTATCATACACTTCTATTATTCTAAAACTAATATTCTAAATTCAAAACATGAGTTTCGAGTTATTACAAAAGAAACTTTTTAAAAATCTAGAAAAAAAACACTAAATTGCCATTTTGAGGGCCAAGATGAAAGTTTCAAGCCCCGAAAAAGTGCCAAGATGGGGTCCAACCTGGTAGGGCTGGTTGGGAAACAACTGGCCGCATCATAACGTATCCACTTGTAAAATTTCATAGAAAACCCACATCTGAGTCAAAAGTTATGACCTTCAGAAGTCCCTGCATCACTGATGAAACTGGCACCACAAACAACAAAACAACAATCTAAAACTATGACTAAACCGTGACTTCTGGAGCCCTTCCCAAAACCACAAAATAGTAGCAACCAAAAAAATTATTGTTCGTCCAACTCTTCTCCAACTGTTTTTGTCAATGTAGTCAAGTGTATTTATATACACTCTGGGGAGGTGATCTAGTGCAGTGATAGATGAAATAAATGCATAATGCTGGCCAACAGTAAAAATCTACATGTACACCATCCTAAGATTGATATGATTCGAAAGTGAATCAGATCATTTCATAAGTAAATGGTAATGGCAATGATGACATTCGAACCATCAACTGGTTTGAGATGTCTCTAAATTTGGGTACCCATCATTTTTATCTCCATGATAGTTAAAACGTACCTAAGGAATTGTGTGATTTGGGTTGTTTTAGATTGTTTAAAATGTTTAAATCGTTTAAGATTGTTTAAAATTTTTAAATTGTTTAACATAAATGCATTTACCCATTCGAGATTCTGAGAGAGAAACAATTCCAGATGTGGTTCCTATTTCTGATTGCAAAGACTATTTTTTGATGGCCTTGAAGCTATTACCAACAATCACTTTTCCATTGAAAAAAACCTGGCGTGAGACAGTTTTCCTATCGGCTAATAATTAATGACTTTGAAATTTTACCGGTGTGAGACAATTCTGAGCACTATGATGCTCACAACTAAAAGCCTATCAGCTAATTATTCTAGAATTCTATTATAAATCTCTATTAGTCTATCATTCTTTCATTCTATTATTTTATTATTTTATCATTATATTATTATATCTATTATTGTCTCATTCTCTCATTATACTATTCTATTATTATACAATTCAATTATTGCATCATTCTATCATTGTACTATTCTATAAATTTATTTTTCTATCATTGTTTCATTCTATCATTTTATAATTGTATTATTCTATGAATCTATTATTATATAAAACTACTCTTTAATCATTCATTCATTCTATAATTCTATTATATTATTATTCTTTCATTCTATCGTTCTCTAATTCTATCATTTTGTTATTCTATAAATCTATTATTCTATCATTCTTTCATTCTATTCTTCTATAATTCTTTTAGTCTATTATTTAATCTTTCTATCACTCTATCACTCTTCCACTCAATCATTCTATAATTCTATGATTCTATTATTCTATAAATCTATCATTTTATCATTCTATCATTCTATTATTCTATTATCTGCAATTCTATTATTTTTTCATTCCTTCAATCTATCATTCTATACTTCTTTCACTCTATCATTCTATTATTATATTATTGTACAAATCTATTATTCTATTATTCTACAATTCTTATTTCCTATCATTATTTTATTCTATAATTCTATAATTCTAATATTATATTATTCCTTTATTCTTTCATTCTATAATTCTATTATTCAATTAATTTCTAGTTCTATTACTCTATCATTCTATCATTTTATAATTCTAAATTTCTATTATTGTATTATTCTCTCATCCTTTAAATCTATCATTATATAATTCTATCATTTTTTCATTCTATAATTCTATTATTCTACAATTCTATTATTCTACCATTCTTTTATCCTATCATTCTATAATTTTATCATTTTATTATTCTAGAAATTTGTCATTCCATCCTTTAATTATATTATTCTATTATACTATTATTCAACTATTCTCTAGTTCTATTACTATATCATAATTTCATTCCATCATTTTATAATTCTAACATTCTATTATACTTTTATTATTTCATTCTTTCAGTCTATCATTCTATAATTATATCATTCTTTTAATCCATCATTCTATAATTCTATTATTCTATGATTCTTCAATTTTATCATTCTATAATTCTATAAATCCATTATTCTATCATTCTCTACTTACTATTATTCTACAATTCTACAATTCTATCATTCTATCATTTTTTCATTCATTCTATGATTATATAATTCTATCATTCTATTGTTTTATAAATCTGCTATTCTATCATTATGTCATTCTATAATTCTACTATTCTACACTTCTATTATTCTATCATTCTCCAATTCTATAATTATTTCATTCTATAAATCTATCATTATATCATTCTTTCTTTCTATCATTCCATAACTCTATATTTTTATTTTTGTACAATTCTGTTATTCTATCATTTTTTCATTTTGTCATTCTATAATTCTATTATTTCATTGTTCTATAAATCTACTACTCTATCATTCTTTCATTTTATCATTCTATAATTCTATCATTCTTACATTCTATATTTCTATTATTCTATCATTATTTCATTCTATAATTCTATAAATCTATTACTCTACTATTCTACATTTATTTTATTCTATCATTCTATCATTCTATTATCCTATAAATATGTTATGTTATCGTTCTATTATTCTATCATTCAATAATTTTGTTATTCTATTAATCTACAATTCTATTATTCTATCATTCTATCAGTTTATAATTATATTATTCTATTATTCTTTCATTCTATCATTCTAAAATTATATTATTCAATCATTGTTTCTTTTGTGATTCTACAATTCTATAAATATATTTTTCCATCATTCTATCATTCTATTATTCTATCATTCAAATATTCTATCTATCTATTATGGTCTCATTCTCTCATTCTATCATTTTATTATTCTATTGTTCTATAAATCTATTATTCTAATATTGTTTCCTTCTATCATTCTATAATTCTATAATTCTATTATTCTATTATTGTATAATTCTATTATTCTATAAATATTTTATTCTGTCATTCTATAATTCAATAATTCTATCATTCTATCATTCTATAATTAAATTATTCTATCATTCCTTCATTCATTCATTCTATTATTCTATTATTTTATAAGTCTATTATTCTGGAAATCTTTCATTCTGTCAATTTATTGTTTGATCATTATATCTTTGTATAACTCTATTATTCTATTCTTGTATCATTCTACTATTCTATTTAAATCTATTATTCTATCATTCTTTCATTGTTTCATTGTATCATTCTCTAATTCTATAGAATGAAAAAAATGGAGTTATACAATGATAGAATAAAATAATGATAGAATAACAGAGTGATAAAATGATTGAATGCAGTAATGATAGAATAATATAGTGATATAATTATAGAATAATATAATGAAAGAATAATAAATTAAAGAATGATAGAATAATAGAGTTGTAGAATAATAGAATAAAAGATTAATAGAATTAATCAATGATAGAATAATTGAATCATAGAATAATAGAATTATAAAATGATAGAATAATAGATTTATAGAACAATAGAATAATAGAATTGTAGAATAACAGAATAATAAAATGATAGAATGAGACAATAATAGATAGATAGAGTATTTGAATAATAGAATAATATAATTACAGAATGATAAAACAATAGAATAATATATTTATAGGATACTAGAATGATAGACATATAATAAGAGAATGATATAATACTAGAAATGCAGAATAATAGATTTATAAAATTATAGAATGTAAAAATGGCAGACTAATAGAAGTATAAATTTATTATTCTATAAATCTTTTATTCTATCATTCTTTAATTTTATAATTCTAGCATTCTATTATCCTATAAATCTATTATTTATCTTTATATTGTTCTTTCATTCTATAATTGTGTCGTTCTATTATTCTATAATTCTTTCACTCTATCATTTTATAATTCTATTATTCTATAAATCTATTATTCTATTGTTCTATCATTCTATTATTCTTTCATTCTATCATTTTAATTTTTATTATTGTACACTTCTATTATTCTAAAACTAATATTCTAAATTCAAAACATGAGTTTCGAGTTATTACAAAAGCAACTTTTTTAAAATCTAGAAAAAAAAACACTAAATTGCCATTTTGAGGGCCAAGATGAAAGTTTCAAGCCCTAAAAAAGTGCCAAGATGGGGTCCAACCTGCTAGGGCTGGTTGGGAAACCATTGGCCACCTCATAATGTATCCACCTGTAAAATTTTGTAGAAAGCCCACATCCGAGTCAAAAGTTATGACCTTCGGAAGTCCCCGCATCACTGATGAAACTGGCACCACAAACAACAAAACAACAATCTGAAACTATGACTGAATCATGACTGCTGGAGCACTTCCCGAAACCACAAAATAGCAGCAACCAAAAAAATTATTGTTCGTCCAACTCTTCTCCAACTATTTTTGTCAATGTAGTCAAGTGTATTTATATACACTCCGGGGCAGTGATCTAGGGCAGTGACAGATGAAATAAATGCATAATGTTGGCCAGCAGTAAAAATCTGCATGTACACCATCCTAAGATTGATATGATTTGAAAGTGAATCAAATCATTTAATAAGTAAATGGTAATGGCAATGATGACATTCAAACCGTCAACTGGTTTGAGATCTCTCTAAATCTGGGTAGCCATCATTTATATCTACACGATAGTTAAAACACACCTAAAGAATTATGTGTAATGCCCCGCCATGAACACCTTAGAGAACAACATATCTATGCTATGCAAAGCAGGATAATTTTTTTTTATATGAATAAGATAACAAAGCAATGTTAACACATCTATACACATCATTTGAACTAACGATTTGTCCTCTAAGATTTCATGGTTGCATTACTTGCCAAATCAATTAACATAATTCAACATACATTATTAACTATCATTAGTAGATCATTCTAAATCTATAGCATTAAATGAATAAACATATACATCTCCATATCATAACATCAGATGAATAATCGACATGATCAGGATTACATGTGAATGTACAAATTCCTATACACATGAGTAATTCATTACATTGATTACATTATCACCTTTCTGAATACATACATTATGAATCGACTGTCACACAAGGCTAGACCATGAGTATGCATAATCATCTTCCTCAAACTAGTATAAGATCTGATATCTAATGCACAAGATACATCCTCCTCACCCACGAACATCAGCAAGGGAAAAACCAATGGAAATAAAAGATCTTCCACCTGACCATGTGGAACCCTAAGGTCCACCCCCCGAGCTAGAAGATAACACAAGATCCCACACTCACAGATAGTAAGGAGAACAATAGACTAACACAAGCAGTAGGGTTATACATGACACCAATTATCAAACTGTCCACAATAAACATCACTGACATACTTAACTGCACTTCCAGAGGCACTTACACAATTGAGGGAGGAAATACAACTAGGGAGTGCTAGACTGCAATAGGGAGGAGTGTCATCACATGGATTGATATGGGTTGTCCTGGTGGACTTCACTAGGCCCCCCGACTCCCATCTTTGGGTTGTCTTGGCAGCCTCACCTGAAACCCGGTCCCCATACAAACTCATGCAGAATCAATGTACCTTTCATGGGGACAAGGTAGTTGATCTTACCATTCCAGGCCTTCTCATCTCATCTCAAGCCTAAATGAGCATTTGAGCCACAAGTGAGACATACATTATCTTGATTAATGTGAATTCTACCCATTCCCCTATTTCATTATTAATGTTATCACTGGATTAAGAAACCCTTCAATAGGTTGTCCTGGACACCACTATGGGTTCCGGCCCCCATTGAGAGCCACTCCTGCTACTTTGCAACTAGTAAACCCTACACTGGGCAAGGCATTGACCATCTTGCACAACCATCATAACCACATAATCCATACACCAAACAAGGCATTAATCATCTTTGAATGTTCATCACAATTAAATGAGTTCATGTCAGAATAGGAGACAACATTTTAGGGTTACATATCACAAGGACCATACACACAACTACACCCTTCTTAGCCTCTACAATCCAACTTCCCAATGACACAAAACTTACATCCCACTATAACAAAAGCATGAACATTTAATCCAATAGTCTAGATACATTGGTTACTATAGAGAATTTATCATAACAAAGTTATCAATATAATATTGTAACTTGGTTATTATCCAATCTCAATTTTAGAATAGACCAATTTCATAATTCTATGCACAGTGTAAGTAGATAGTAAACATAAAAGACAATTACCTATATGTAATTATTTCACAATAATCTATTCTTACTTAACACAAAGAGCCAACTTTTATTATAACAGAAAATTAAGAAAATCCTATATTCTAAACATGAGATCCTTCTATGATAACTCTTTCTCTCTTTATTCAAAGATAGCATATAAAAAGATAATTCATAATTAATTAAAATCTAATTAAGATTAACTACTTACTATTCTTACCTATACATGACTCTACTCAATTAAAACATCAACTAAGCCTTAATTTGGAACTTAAGTCTCTAGAGTTGTTGTATGTTTTTACCATGGTTTTAATTTCTCTACAACTGGTATATTTTAAATTCTAACTAGAAGAATACATTTCAATTGTCATCTATAAATAATTTATTCTACGTAAAGAATATAACCTTTCCATTTATTCCTAACTGAATCTCATGAACATTTAATGAGAAATCAAAATAAACAAAACATTGTTTAAATGGTATAAGAAATGTTATAACTACTTATTCCTAACAAAGTTTATAATTAGACATAATGTAATTTATTTATTTATTTTAAATGTCCCCAACTCTCAATGACTTATCTATAAGAAGTAATCAATCCACTGACCAATATATTTATTCATCACTAAAAGCTTGATTTAATTGATAAGTACACAGTTAAAAATCCTTTCATACTTATGTCCTTATGCTTATGATCTCATAATCCCATTTTCATATTCATAATAATTTCTATATTCACTTTCATATTCATATTTATATCTATTTTCATATATGTAAGCAGATTTACCTTATTTCTACACTCCTATTTATTCTCATATTATTATACCTATTCTGTATGCATACTTATACTTAATGAATGTATATACATCAATGATGGTAATTTATTCCAATTATTATTATGCTGATATAAGCAGTATTCATTTATTTATATTCATATTATTCATCTACAACATTTATATTACCTAACCTATTAGTAAAGGAAAGTGCACGTACCTCTTTATGCTGCTTGTCTTGTTGAATCTGCTCACTGGATTCTATTCTCTTTCGCCTATTCTTTAATATTTATATATTATAGTATTTGTTATAATATTAATAATATCTCTATATTATATTATTATATATGCTATTAATATTATTGTATATATATATTTATTTTTACTTGAATAATTCCTCCCTATATGTATTTGTGATATCTTTCCTACTTATGACTCAGAAATATATATATATATATATATATATATATATATATATATATATATATATATATATATATATATATATATATATATAAATATAATGCAGATTTAAATATATAAATATAATGCGGATTTAATTATATTTATTTATAATGCCGATATTCCTTTTTTTTATTTATTTCCCATATATTTATAATACTTCCTCTTAAATTAAATGCAAGCTACTGTTATTCCATACTTTCTAACTTTCATATTTAAAGACTTCTGTTTGCTTACTTTAGACTTCCTTATTTTCTTATATCCCCAAATCTGATCCCCTTTCCTTCCTTGCTACTGCTATTTATATTATATATGTTCCATTATGCCTCTTACGAAGAATGGTGACTCTTTAAAGAGTCACATACATAATATTAATATCTAATATATATATTATTTAATTAATTAATTCATATTAATAATATATATTATAATAATATTTATATCTATTAATATCTTATGAGTATAATAATAATAATATTTGATATCTATATTCATGTAATATGATAATATATTATATAACTTATTAATATTTAATTATTAATATTTATGTGTAATTAAATATATTGTTTAAATCTTCAATTTAAACAAGGCTTTAATATGGGGACATGACAATATAGTACTGGAAATAAACCCTAATAAAATAGTATATTTTACCCTAATAGTATATTTTATACCAGCTTTACAGTAAATAAAATGTAGTGTTGCAAATAACCTTTATGAAATATAAAATATTGTACCACACTTGTAAATAAAATAGAGTGATGTAAATTTAAAAGATAGTATAAAATATTATTTTATAGCACTATATTAAACCCTAACAAAATATAATTATAAACAACAATGAAAAGATAATAATTTAAATTTCATTGTGTAGAAAACATAAGTAAAAATTGGTGACAAAATCTATAAAATATAATGCACTTACCATTCAATTAACTTCTGTTCTTCGGGTCTAAAATATTGCAGCCACCTCTTAAAAAAACTCCATGGAAATTTATAATGCACAGTGTTCCCAATAAAGTAATTTCCAAAAGATTAAAAAGCCCCCAAATTCTCCCCGTCAAAATTCCCCCTCCCTAATTAATAAATTGTAGTGCCCCTCCGTTCCCACCTTAGATGTACAGCTGAACCGATCAAGGCACATGAATATGAAGGTATAATAACAGGAATAACTAAGGTAAGGTAAACAATTGATGTGGTACAATATAGATAGATGTTTCATCCATGTGTGGTTTCATATGATAGTTAATGTGTTTTATTGATAATCTCTATTGCGACACTGATAATGCAGGTTTTGATATTGTTTTGCATTCTAATGATTAAGATGTCGATCTTACTACAATTGTTATATGTTAGAATGGATCTCATGGACCGATTATGTTAGATTTAATTGTTATGATGGTACTTCTGAGACTTATTCAATTTCATGCACCTATATGTTCAGTGTATGGTTCTGTTCAGATAATGAGGTAGATTCGATTTGGTTATGATTATGTGTTATCTAATCTAGATTGATATGATGTGGAAAGGACGATGTCGCATCACTTGCTTGCGAGTGCCCTCCGATGTTGTGATTCCTTTTTCACCTAGTGTCAGCTTATATGCATCTATACATGCTTGACTGTGTCATTTGTTGCAGGATGCAGGTATCTGGCATCAATTCCACATGAATTAACAGGTCTGAGCATGCCCTAAACCCAATGGATAAGTTGTTCCGGAGATAACTTAAGGTCCCACATCTCAAGTCATCATCCTCGATCAGGATGCATGATATGTCTAGTCCAACCTGTTAGTTCTGTCAGTATGTTAGGTCTTGCAACTGATTGATATTTGATGGAGCCTGTTGGTTAAGTGCATGTTTGGCCCTGGCTTGTGAACATGTTTGATTTGGCTTTTAATGGCTGTCCTACTCAGTGGGTTATGTTGTATGCCTATATTTCATTATATAGTCATACTAATATTTGACCCATTTTAATATTTAATAGGGTTATATAATATTCTTATTATTATTATTAATATTTAATAAGATTAAATTGGTAATTGCTAATTACCTAGTTCAAATAATTATTTAAAGTTGTTTGAATATGAATTATTTTATTACTACTATTAAATTGATTTAATTAAGGGAAGGTCGTTGAACGCTAGTAAACGCACTAACCAGACCCTAGAGTAGAGAGGAGACAGTCCTATCATCCAATTGACGAAGCCTAACAATTGGATCAAGAGTGTATTGATTCAGTGTTACACTATGGTTACTAATGGATTTGTGATAATATGTTATTTATGATGGATATATTTTGGCTATATATTGTACTAACACTTCTGGTTGAGTGTACATGTAGAATTATTATGTCAATGGATGATGGTGGTCATTTAGCCACTTTATGTCTTTCTGTGTGATGTCTGACCTAGGCATGGGGCCCTAAGGTCTATTGGCCATGATGTTAAGAAATATTATTTTTTAGTTTTAGGTGATAAAATGATTATGTTCTTGTGTGGGATTTAACCTTGTAATTTTTAAAATAATTTTTAAGTGTTTTTAAGAGGTCTAAGTTGTATTTTATGTTTGGAAAATTGTCTTATGTCCAAGGTACATAGGTAAGAAGTTTATTTTTGTCATTTATAATATTTTAAAAGGTTTTCGACTCTCCTTTAAGCCCCACTTACAAAAGTGACGAAAATGGGAAGGTGGTTGGTTGAATTAGTTGGGTGGTTGAGTTAGTTGGGTGGTTGAGTTAGTTTTGGGTAGGAAGTTACTCTTTCCTTCTCTTTAAAAACTCTTCATGGAGTGGGGGTGACTTGCTCATTTATGATTCTCATTCAAGAAGTCTACCATTAGTGGGATATTGCGATTGAGGTACCATGTTTTCTTTATTGATTAAATATAAATATTATATGTTTTTCTTTATTGATTAAATGTAAATTTTATATGTTTTTCTTTATTGATTAAATATAAATATTATATGTTTTTCTTTATTGTTTAAATGTAAATATTGTATGTTCTAAATATTATATGTATCCTTTATTTATTAAATGTAAAGGTTGTTTTTCTAAGGGTTGTTGCTTGTGAAATTGGAAAAGCAAACATTTCAATGTAAATCTTGAAAGAAGCATATTTGTTGCCTTATTTGCATGTCATAAACATAGATCATCATAGCATGAAGTATATTTTTTATTTTTACATTAGATCTTCCTATAATTATAAGATAGTAATCACCATATAAATGGGCATTAAGGTTTGCACATAATCATATGTTATCTATATATTAGTATTAAGATTTCTATATAATCTTATAATTGCTAAATGTTGGTGTTGGATCTTAGAAATGATGGTTTTTATCTGTTTTTAAAAGGGGTTACGAAGTCATCTTGCTAAGGATCTGTTAGTTTGTTCATATCCTCTAATAGATAAACTAATGATGTTCTTTATGTATGTAAGTATCTTTGAACCTTGTCTAACAGTTCAAGTACCTTGTCCATTAGAGTATTCCTTACTTCTGCCTTCTATTAGACCTAGATGGAAATGTTTTTCTTATGTGCATTAAGGTCTCAAATAAATATGGACTTTGGATCATATAAAACTGCCCACTTTTGCATAGATTCTTTAGGAACCAATTCTTATAGTAGATTGTATTAAACATCTTATTAGCTCTTCATTTAGTCAATTTATATTTTGGGTGTCTTATTCCTTGGTTGTTCAAATCTTCACAGTATTCTATCAAACAGTCACGTGCATTGTCTATGCTTCCAAATTTCGCATGCATGTCTGCTAGGGTAGTTGCAGCTAGACATCTGACAAAATGCCTCTATCATTTATCCTCTTTGGACATTGATATGTTGTCCCAAAGCTCCATTTGTGCATAGGTACATAGGATGCTAGCAGATGTTACAAAGTCTGGTCATACACTTTCCAAAAGCTTTTGCTTGAAAGTTCTTAAAGCCCTCTCCTTGTACCAATTTTGAGTGTATCCTACAATCATTGTATGTCATGATAACAACTTGAGAGCTTCATATATGTTTAGTCCTTACAAATTTGTTTAATAGGTGGAGATGAGTTACGAGATTAGGTCTTGAATCTAATGCAAAATATAGTATATCTCTTAGGTGTTATCTCCCTATCTCTGCTTATTTTTACACTTGTTATTGATGGAAAGATGTAGTTTAAACTTTAAGGCATAAGTGAAATTCATGTTTTACTCTATGAGGAAAGAGCTCTTATACGTTCTTAGGTCCTTAATAATAATTCTAGTATGATTCATGTTTAGGATTTATGAAGACAACTTTCTTTAGGTATTTTATTTAAGAATAGTTAACCAAGGTTAAAGATAGAACTTTTCTCTTGATTAGTGGATTAATATTATGCCATAATGGTAAAGATCACCATTGGATGATTTATCATTACTCATTGCATAAGCAAGGAAAATATTAAATATGTCAATATGCTTACGTTAAACTTAGATGGAAACTTGTTCTTTTAGGCTTGCATCTTATGGGAATTGTAGTAAACCCTTATATGTATTATGATCTTATATCCTTATTATAAGTAGTTATTGGTGGAATTAGTTAAACTAAAGTGATTTGATTATTTCAAATAGATATGTAATTCTTATAGACATTATATTACACTTTTATATTAATTTAATTAGCTTGTCGTTGTTATATATATATATATAATTAGTTTTATAAATTAATTAATTAATTATATACCTTTATGTGCTTTGTGACTACATAAAGAATGTGTCTCATTAGATAATAACATATATATATTATATTAGGGTTTTAGTATAAGAAATGCTCTAATTGGAATTAAATATATTATGTTTTCTTTTGTCAATAACATGAATGCATTATATATAATGTATCCTCTTCAATGAGCTAAGTTTGTTAATTCACTATTTATGTAATTAAATGGAATAGAACTTTATCAGATAAATTATTACATAGGAAAACTAGTGAAATGAGGTAATGTTTTACTTGATTTTGGGTTAGCAGTGAACCTATCGTTTGTATGGAAAATGTGTTTTAATTGGATTGATAGTAGGCCTTATGTTTTAATGCATTAGTAAGGTGACAATAAGGGGTTTATGTGTGTGTGTTAAAGATAAAATGCATATTGTGGAATATATTACTAACAACTATCAATTGGGCTTTCGGTTAAGATAGGCATGTTTATAAATTATGCATTTATTGGTTATTGAATGATGGTTAATTAAACATAATTATAATAGTTTTGTTAGTAGAAATATGATATATGGGTTTGGATTATAAATATTGTAATTAGCATTTAAGTTATAAGTATTTGTAATTAATATTATCTATGCATTGTTTAGCTTGACGGTTATATGTAATTGATGATTGATTATTATAATAGATAGAATTAATATTAATTAAACTAGACCTAGGTTTTATGAAATTCTTGGTGGAGATATAACTTGAATCCAATTGCTAATTTGATTAAATAGAATCGCTCTAGTAAGAAGAATTTATGTTGTTAATGAGTTGATTAGTTGAAATTGCTTATTGCAAGCAAAATTTTCATGTGAGTTGGTCTATGTGTAAATTGTCAAGTTTAGGTTCTAGAGGCATAAGGTAGTATGATTTGGTTGTATGTATTCTGTTCATAGTTGTCTTGAGATGAAGATGCTATAAGAGCATGATTTCTCTTGTCTACGTATGTGGGTCTTGATAAACAATAATGTGAGATGTTGTGCATACTGTGTTGTGAATATATTATGATGGGTTTAAATCTCCTTCACGTATGTGTTGATATCGAGATTGTGTGTAGTATTGTAATGGGGAGACCTTGGAAATCGTAATGAGAAACTATTTTGTTCATGGTTGAGATTTGTGAGCAAGATGACCCATACCTTGCTCTGGATATGTGTTGTTGCGATTGGTTAATTGAAAGATTTGGGACAATGATGTACAGGTTGGTCATTGTGATTATGTTTTGTATGCAAGAAGGTAAATGCCTTGCATTGTTTATATATACTTATTAGTATGATAGTGATTGTCTTGCCTGATGGTTAGGGTTTCTAGATGCAGGTAGGGGGGTGGCTTTCAATGTGGGGTCGGTGCCCAAAGTGGCTGTCAGGATAACCCATTGAAAGTTGTTAATTAAGTGAAAACCTAAAAATGAACAGGGGGAAAAGGGTAAATTACACATTAACAAGATAATTGGATTTCCTCTCCCATGCCTGTAGTGCTCGTTTAGACTAAGGATGGGTAGAGAAGGCCTAGTTGGCAAGATCAACTTCCTTGTCCTCACGAAAGGAAGGTTGATTCCGCATGTGTCACCCTATGGGGCCGGCGCCTAGTGAGAGGCTGTCAGGATAACCATAGATGGGGGCTGGCACCTAGTGAGAGGCTGTTAGGATAACCCATGTCAGGACCATGCGATGACACTCTTCCTACTGCAGTCTAGCATTCCCTAGTTGTACTCTCCCCATTTGTCGTGTGTTGCCTCTGGAAGTGATTTTGAGTTGCTTGTGGTGTTGTCATGTGTTGTAATGGAGTCTTGGTTGGTCTTTGTTCTTGTAGGCAATTGTCTACCTGACTGTATGATGTTTTGGGACCTTATGTTATCTCCTAGCACGGGGGGTGGACCGTAGGGTTCCACATGGTCGGGTGGACGTGCTTTCTCTCCATTGGTTTCTCCTTGCCCTTGTTCGTGTACAAGAGGGTGGTAACTCCTGTAGCAGATTCAGATCATGTACCTGTTTATGGAGATAGTTATTATGCTCATGTGCTATCTTGTGTATCAGATTATTCATAATGTATGTATTCATATGTATTCAGAAGATGATAATGTAATGATGTAATGTTGTATTCATATGTCGGGAGAAATTGTAACTATGTACTAGATCTTGATGAATACTTATATGATGTTATGTAGATGTAAATGTTTATTGATTTAGTGCATTAGGTTTACAATGAGTTATTGATGTTAATTCATGATGTGTGTTAGATTATGTTAATTGTTTTGTCAAGTAATGCAACCATGTTATCTTAGAGGACAAGTCATTAGTTTAAATGATGTGTTAATATTACTTTGTTATTTCTTTCTTGTATTTTAAAAAAAAATTTTCTTGTTGCATATAGCATAAATGTGATGTTCTCTGAGGTATTCAATGCGGGGCATTACATAAATAATGAAGGGAGGGAAGTTATTTTTCCCACTCTTGTACAAAATAAATTTACAACTACCCCAACTAACTACCTACTAACCCTTATTAAAAATAAATAAAATATATGCAACCAACATAATTTAAACATACACACAATAAATAATTTTACACAAATGGGTAAAACCATTTACCCACACTCACTCACATATTATAATTAATTATATAACCAACTTTATAATATTCTATTTATTTACTATTTTATTATTATTTCTTAATTATAATATTACACTATAATTTTATTTTATTATCAACTAGGATTATATATAGTATTTATCAATCCATTTTAATGCATAATATAACCAAGGCATATTATCAGACAAATTAAACTAAAAGCTAAAATAATTACCTAACCACTAACCAGGGTCAAAAGGTAAAACTTCAAGCAACACTGACTGGCCACTGATAGTACTTGACAAGGTATCAAACTAGGTACTCATCCTCTTCGAGGATGATGGTTAGGGTGGGGGACCAAGTGCTATCTCTGGTCAACTACTTCCATTGGGTGCAAGGCACACTCAAACCTACCAATTCAGGTGGAGTTGATGCCTGGTACCTGTTCACTCAAACATACAAGTTAGAGCACATGTACATAATAGCCAAAGCACTAGGGAAGGGAGTCTAGCAATCATATCTCATACTCGAATGTCACCCATACATCCAATGGTATGATGCCACCCTTTCCACATGTCCTAACAACATACTACTGCATCACCTTATCCAAATAAATCTCTGCATAATAACAATATGCATCATGCTCCCAAAAGTATTAACAGAAGCTCTTGTTCCATCCTCATCATCAGGTTCCTTAGCCAAACTACCTGCACATCCAAGGTGAGAATGGAGGGGCGCTACATTATGTGATTTGGGTTGTTTTAAATTGTTTAAAATATTTAAATCGTTTAAGATTATTTAAAATTTTTAAATTGTTTAACATAAATGCATTTACCCATTCGAGATTCTGAGAGAGAAACAATTACAGGCGTGGTTCCTATTTCTGATTGCCAAGACTATTTTTTGATGGCCTTCAAGCTATTACTAGCAATCACTTTTCCATTCAAAAAAACTTGGCGTGAGACAATTTTCCTATCGGCTAATTATTAACGGACTTCAAAAATTTCCTGGTGTGAATTTTACAGCGTGAGACAATTCTGAGCACTATGATGCACACAACTAAAAGCCTATAGGCTAATTATTCTACAATTCTATTATAAATCTCTATTATTCTATCATTCTTTCATTATATTATTTTATTATTCTATCGTTATATTATTATATCTATTATTGTCTCATTCTCTCATTCTATCATTCTACTATTCTATTATTATTCAATTCAATTATTGAATCATTCTATCATTGTACTATTCTATAAATTTATTTTTCTATCATTCTTTCATTCTATCATTCTCTAATTCTATCATTTTGTTATTTTATAAATCTATTATTCTATCATTCTTTCATTCTATTCTTCTATAATTCTTTTAGTCTATTATTTAATCATTCTATCACTCTATCATTCTTCCACTCAATCATTCTATAATTCTATGATTCTATTATTCTATAAATCTATGATTTTATCATTCTATCATTCTATTATTCTATTGTCTACAATTCTATTATTTTTTCATTCCTTCAATCTATCATTTTATACTTCTTTCACTCTATCATTCTATTTTTATATTATTGTACAAATCTATTATTCTATTATTCTACAATTCTTATTTCCTATCATTATTTTATTCTATAATTCTATAATTCTAATATTATATTATTCCTTCATTCTTTCATTCTATAATTCTATTATTCAATTATTTTCTAGTTCTATTACTCTATCATTCTATCATTTTATAATTCTAAATTTTTATTATTGTATTATTCTTTCATCCTTTAAATCTATCATTCTATAATTCTATCATTTTTTCATTCTATAATTGTATCATTTTAATATTCTATAAATTTGTAATTCCATCGTTTAATTATATTATTCTATTATACTATTATTCAATTGTTCTCTAGTTCTATTACTATATCATTCTTTCATTCCATCATTTTTTAATTCTAACATTCTATTATTCTATTATTATTTCATTCTTTCAGTCTATCATTCTATAATTTTATCATTCTTTTAATCCATCATTCTATAATTCTATTATTCTATGATTCTTTCATTTTATCATTCTATAATTCTATAAATCCGTTATTCTATCATTCTCTACTTATTCTATTATTCTACAATTCTAATATTCTATCATTCTATCATTTTTTCATTCATTCTACGATTATATAATTCTATCATCCTATTGTTTTACAAATCTGCTATTCTGTCATATGTCATTCTATAATTCTATTATTCTACACTTCTATTATTCTATCATTCTTTCATTCTATCATTCTTTCATTCTATCATTCTCCAATTCTATAATTATTTCATTCTATAAATCTATCATTATATCATTCTTTCTTTCTATCATTCCATAACTCTATAATTTTATTTTTCTACAATTCTGTTATTCTATCATTCTTTCATTTTGTCAATCTATAATTCTATTATTTCATTGTTCTATAAATCTACTACTCTATCATTCTTTCATTTTATCATTCTATAATTCTATCATTCTTACATTCTATATTTCTATTATTCTATTATTATTTCATTCTATAATTCTATAAATCTCTTACTCTATTATTTTACATTTATTTTATTCTATCTTTCTATCATTCTATTATCCTATAAATATGTTATGTTATCGTTCTATTATTCTATCATTCTATAATTCTGTTATTCTATTAATCTTCAATTCTATTATTCTATCATTCTATCATTTTATAATTATATTATTCTATTATTCTATCATTCTATTAATCTTTCATTCTATCATTTTAAAATTATATTATTCAATCATTTTTTCTTTTGTGATTCTACAATTCTATAAATATATTTTTCCATCATTCTATCATTCTATTATTCTATTGTTCAAATATTCTAAATATCTATTATTGTCTCATTCTCTCATTCTATCATTTTATTATTCTATTATTCTATTGTTCTATAAATCTATTATTCTATTGTTCTATAAATCTATTATTCTATTATTCTATTGTTCTATAATTCTAGCATTCTATTATCCTATAAATCTATTATTTATCTTTATATTGTTCTTTCATTCTATAATTGTGTCGCTCTATTATTCTATAATTCTTTCACTCTATCATTTTATAATTCTATTATTCTATAAATCTATTATTCTATTGTTCTATCATTCTATTATTCTTCCACTCTATCATTTTAAAATTTTATTATTGTATACTTCTATTATTCTAAAACTAATATTCTAATTTCAAAACATGAGTTTCGAGTTATTACAAAAGCAACTTTTTAAAAATCTAGAAAAAAATAATAAATTGCCATTTTGAGGGCCAAGATGAAAGTTTCAAGCCCTGAAAAAGTACCAAGATGGGGTCCAACCCGCTAGGACAGGTTGGGAAACCACTGGCCACCTTATAACGTATCCACCTATAAAATTTCATAGAAAACCAACATCCGATTCAAAAGTTATGACTTTCGAAAGTCCCTGCATCATTGATGAAATTGGTACCACAAACAACAAAACAACAATCTGAAACTATGACTAAACCGTGAGTTCTGGAGCCCTTCCCAAAACCACAAAATAGCAGCAACCAAAAAAATTATCGTTCATCCAACTCTTCTCCAACTGTTTTTGTCAATGTAGTCAAGTGTATTTATATACACTCTAGGGTAGTGATCTAGGGCAGTGACAGATGAAATAAATGCACAATGCTGGCCAGTAGTAAAAATCTACATGTACACCATCCTGAGATTGATATGATTCGAAAGTGAATCAGATCATTTCATAAGTAAATTGTAATGGAAATGATGACATTCGAACCATCAACTGGTTTGAGATCTTTATAAATCTAGGTAGCCATCATTTATATCTCTATTTAAAATTTTTAAATTGTTTAAGTTAAATGCATTTACCCATTCGAGATTCTGAGAGAGAATCAATTACAGATATGTTTCCTATTTCTGATTTCCAAGACTATTTTTTGGTGGCCTTGAAGCTATTACCAACAATCACTTTTCCATCGAAAAAATCAGGCGTGAGACAGTTTTCCTATCGGGTAATTATTAACAGACTTTGAAAATTTTCTAGTGTGAATTTTACAGCGTGAGACAATTCTGAGCACTATGATGCTCACAACTAAAAGCCTATCGGCTAATTATTCTACAATTCTATTATAAATCTCTATTATTCTATCATTCTTTCATTCTATTATTTTATTATTCTATTGTTATATTATTATATCTATTATTGTCTCATTCTCTCATTCTATCATTGTACTATTCTATTATTAAATCAACTTGCTTGTCCTCAAGAAATTAATGTTGATTCCACATGTGTCACCCTGTGGGGCCGGCATCTAGTGAGAGATTGTCAGGGTAACCATAGATGGGGTCTGGCGCCTAGCGAGAGACTGTCAGGGTAACCCATTGATGGGGGCCGACGTCTAGCTAGAGACTGTCACGGTAACCCATGCTAGGACCATATGATGACACTCATCCTTACTACAGTCTAGCATTATCTAGTTTTGTTCTCCCCTTTGTTTTGTGAATGCCCCTAGAAGTGATGTTTGAGTTACTTGTGATGTCCTTATTGACTGGTGTTATTTTGGAGTCATGTGTAGTCCTTGCACCTGTTAGTCTACTATCTTTCTTGATTATTTTCTTAGTGGGACCTTATTTTTATCTCCTAGCATGGGGGGTGGACCTTAGGGTTCCACATGGCTGGGTGGTTGTGTTATTTTCTCCATTGGTTTTCCCTTGCTTCTATTCGTGTGCGAGAAGAATGGATCTTGTGATGCAGATTCCAGATTATGTTCTAGATTGATGAGATAGCTATTTATTCTCATGTGCTAGTTTTGTGTATCAGAAATATGATATTGTAAGTATTCCAATGTAATCTGAAAAGTGATAGTATGAATGATGTTATGATATACCTTTATGTATGGGAAATTGTATATGTACTTGTAGTTCTAATTAAATGATCTTGTTGATTTCTTATTTAATGTTATATCATGGAAATGTATGTGCTCTTACATGTGAAGCAATAGATTAGAATTGAACTATTGATGTTAGTTAATTCTTGATCCTGTAAATAGTTTAGTAAGTAATGCAGCTTTGGAACCTTAGAGGACAAGTTAGTTTAATGATATTTATTGATTTGTTTGACATTACTTTGTTATTCTATCTTCAAAAAAAAATTATCCTATTTTTTTAGCTTGGTTGTGTTGTCCTCTGGGGTTTCCTAGTGGGGCATTACACTTGGTATCAGAGCCTAGGTTGCAACACTGTGACCTCTGGATTGTTGTTGTTGCTCTAGGTTAAGTGAGTTTCTCTTTGTGGTGTGTTGGTAATAGTACCTCCCACCCGTGTGCATTTGTATGAAATTAGAAGGTTGATAAGTTTATAGACTTGCTCTTTAAGAAATGAATTATTTATGTCTTGTTTACATATGTGTCTATGATGTATTCTTTCTTCTTCATTTTTGAAAATGTGATAAGATATTTGCCAATATGAATTCCTGAATGATAGTGCATGTAATTAAGTATTGGAATGACTTAATCATCTGGTGTGTCATGTGGTTGTGTGATGTTGTCATGTATGGGGTATCTTTTCAAGGTTGCTTGATAATCTATATCTAACCCCTAGTTGGTCATGAACTCATGTGGAAGAATTGTTGTGATTTATGGAAGTTATCATTGTGTATGAATGTGTAAGAATTGTGTGCAGGAGATCGAATTGGAGCTGCGTTGGACCCATGGGACCATGAATGTGATAATGTAAGTCAGTTAGAGTTTTGAATTATTCTTGTGTGTGATATCATACATTCCCTTTGTAAATATCTTCTTGCATAAGGAAGTAATTGCATATGTTCATAGCTTAGTAAAGAGAAATTGTACTGCATTAAAAGATAGAAAATTTTTGTGGAAAAGTAGTGACTGTATAGCCTTAAATCCTTGTTTGAAAGTTGCTTAGATATGAGGATATAGAAAACCTAGTTGACCGTGTGTTTGGTGTACATTCTCTAACACATTTAGGATCTTGTGTCCTTAGGTGTTGTGTAGCGGATACTCCCTTTTGTGGCTAAAATTAGCTACATTGTGATGTGGATTTGTTTGTAATTTGGTTATTTTGAAAATTTTGATGGTTGATTCATGTGTTGTTGGGGGATAATAGCGAATTTGCTTTCTTTTAACTCTCTTATGATAGGAGTGGCCACCAAAACTCTTTTCTTTATATTTAATTCATCATTGAAAATTACCAGCATTTTGTGACTTAAGATTGGATTTGGTTGTTTTCCCACTTGAGTTTGCACTTTATTTAAATTTTTATGGCTATTTCGAATGTTTGCTTCCACTAGCCACGTTCTATGTTAAGTGTTGTCTCTATCATGTTCATTTTGAACCTTTGATAATATGTACAAGGGAGGACTCTGCGGAGAATTGTACTTTGCATATTTAACAATTAGTTGGAACTATAGTAGAAATAAGATATGAGATGTATTTTTCCTTGATAATATGTAAATACAGTTCCCTAAATCATATGAAACTCATAAAATATGTTTGTTTGGTTATAAGTAGATCACATGATACATCTTAAAGGTGAGGAATTGATGTCTTGTCTTTATTGAACGATTGTTTATGTCTTATGAACAAATGCTTAAAATGGATGTTTATGTTGGCAATAGAAAATTGTAATACTAATATGTTATGTTTTCACCCTAGTCTGTGACTTCCAGGAGTAAGTCAAGTTATAGGGGGGGAGGATGTAGTGCCCCTCCAGTTTCACCTTGGATGTTCAGGTGGTCAGACTAAGGAGCATGAAGATAAATGTAAATAATTGGAATACTTAGTTTAGTATATTTTATCAATGAACCTTGTTGCAATACTGATAATTCACATGCTCTGACATTGCCTTACATTCTGGTGATTATGATGTTGATTTTACTATGATTGTCATATGTTAGAATTGAGTTTTATGCGACTGATTTTGTATCATAGGAGGTTATGATGTTTTGTGTGGATCAATCATATTATGAGTATCATACGACTATCTAATGATGGTTCTTACTTAGTTGTTTAGTAACTAATTGATATGTGTGTTGTGATTACATGTTTGATGTGTGGGTGAAAGGAACAGTGTCTGGTGCAGGAGCACCTACCTTATAGTGGCCTCCATGAGGCAGTTAGCTAGTTTTAAGTCTTGTTGATGTTTCCAAGAAGGTCTTATAAGACCAATGCAATGTAATAAGGTCAACTTGGACTAATGCATGTTCAGTTAGTTGTATTTAGGATCAAGTTGTAAGTTCCTAGATCATTTGCTGATCTGTAGTTTGTTAGGACAGCTAAGTTTGTTGGATCGAGGGAGGTAGTTAGCTCTCCCAGCTGCTTGGAGATAAGTCTGTACTACTCCTTGAGAGTAGATAAATACCCCTAGATTGGGTCATTTTAGAGGGACAGACATACTGAGAAGTTGTATTGTGCTGTTGAAAAAAAATAGAGTATTGTAATTGCATTTCTAAAATCCAATAAAGATTCTGTGTGTGTTTTGTTCATTTGATTCTACTGTGTAGTCGATCCATTGTTTTGTGGTTGGATGGGTTTTCCATTCCATTCCACCGGTTGATTCTCTGAATCGGTGGAATGGCCGTGTATAGTAGATTAGGGTTTGTTTACATACTTTTTATTCTTGTTGATATGCATTGGTGCAGAGTCGCAGGTCGGGAGTGTTGAAGACCCTAGCATTGTATGTGCTAGGCTGTGTAGGTTGAATCGGGTCGAAGAAACCACCCAGGAAGTGGATCGGACCATCGTTGGAGAACTAGCAATAGGAAGCCAAGTACTGTAAATGCGAAGTTGTGGTTGCATCGGCATGAAATATGCTATCAATGGAGAAGTAAAATATTCTGCCGACGGCATTAGTCACACCGATGAATGAGGTCCCAAGGCCCATCGAGGTGACCATAGGTATCGGTATAAGGGTGTGCAGCATAGCTGATGGTGTATGTCATAGCAACAAGTGAGTCCATCGGGGAGATAGTGGACGTCGACAGAGATAGTCATGCTGACAGTTCAGTGGTCATCAGAGTAAGTTGTAACATCAGCGGAGTGGTTTAAAGCTGGGCTGACAATAAGAGGTCTAGCCAATGAAGGAGTTCAGCGTCGGAGATAGGAGAAGTCATCGGGGGTCAATGGTATCGGTGAGATGGCGCATGTCAGGGAGACAAATCTCTCAAGGGCCGATGGTTCGAGTATTACCGATAGGCAATTTAACCGGTCAAAGGGTATTAGTGGGAGTTAAGTGATCGGGGTAACTGTTGAACACTCGACCGATAGTGTTTGGTCTTGCTGATAGGCAAATAAACGAAGCCGCTCATCAGAGGGAGATGGCATATCAGCAAAAGAAGTTATGAAGTAGCCGATAAGAGAAGTCAGGCCGATAAGGAAGGAGAGGTCCATTTCAGTGAGACATTAGAGGTATCTTGCTGATAACAAAGTAAATGCATATTTCGACATTGTATGGTCTTTAAGAAAAGGTGATTAAGTTACACCCTTGATATGTTAGGGTTTGAATGGCAGATGCCTCTGCATCAGTGTCACATTACTCATGCATGAGTACCCTGCTACACTGCAACTTCCTTTCACTGTGTGTATGACTACATGATTGCATATATATATATACATGTTCGACCGTGTTGTTTGTTGTAGGCTGCAGCTAGTAGGCATCGACTCCACTTGAATTAATAGGTCTAAGCGTGCCTTAACCAATGGAACTGTTGAATGGAGATAACATATGGTCCCCTAGCTTAG
Source organism: Cunninghamia lanceolata (assembly GCA_027924645.1). NCBI lineage: Eukaryota > Viridiplantae > Streptophyta > Pinopsida > Cupressales > Cupressaceae > Cunninghamia > Cunninghamia lanceolata. The sequence continues at coordinate 18,734,118 of BSBN01000590.1, forward strand.
CCATCATCCTTGAAGAGGATGAGTATCCAGTTGTGCACCCTGTTAGTGTAGTCAGTTTGGTCATGAGAGTTAGTCATTGTTGTGGTGGTCTTGCTTTCTGATCATGCATTGTGTTAGGTATTGTTCGGCATTGAAGTTATTTTGTTGGCCTTGTTTGATTGCTGCTTTGGTTAACTGTTGTATTAAAATAATACTATTAGTTATGAGAGCATTTATGGTTAAATAAATATAAATGCCCTTATGAGAAATTAAGTTTATGAAAATAAATAATAATAATAAAAAATGTAAATGCTAGCTAAAGATGAATAAATATATTATTATAATTTAATGTTGTGTTAATGGCAATAAAATAGATAATATTTGCAAGTTGTCATATATATAAATATAGAAAATACTAAAGTAGATAAAATCATAAATGAATCTTGTCTAGTTGTAAATGAAATAAATAGCAAATTCTAAAATAAATAGAATCAAAGAGAAATTATTGTTCGGTTAAAATAGCAAATTGTAAGAAAGTAATAAAGGAGAATCTATTGCCTTTTTTGGGAGGAATCATCTGGAAGATTTTAAGGGATTTCTTTCGCTAAAAATAGGGAGTTTTTGGGCTATATTTGGGGGGGAGATTTCTCTCTCATAAGAATATTCAGGAGATGGAACTTTTGGGGAGAGACTGGTGGTGCAAGAGCACCTTCTCTATGGTGCAGGAGTCATGTTTTATTTTATTTTCAATAAGGCTTTTAAGCCATTTCATGTTGTAATAAGGGTTTTTGGGTCAATCTTGTCACTAGACCTATGTAGACCATGTTTTGATTCAAATTGATGTAATTACACAAGGAAAACATGTGGTTTTGCTAGTGATAGGAGAAAGCCAATGGCTAACTGATTTTCAAATTAGCTTTGCATGGTTGGAGGATGTAAACTGCTATCTCAAGCCTTTTATAGGTGAGAAGTATGATGTCAGAGACAGAGATGAAGGAGAAGAATGAATGAAGGAAGAACTAGATTTTTGGGTGTTGAAACTTTGTTATTTCTAAACAGTTCTCTGTGATTGTCATTCCGTACTGACTGGAAGTGTTCATGCAGTAGAGTACTTTTCGTCTGGAATTGATCTGGGGTCTTAGAGTGTTGTAGTTTTTGGGAAGTAGTTCCTTTTTTTAGAGACTGGTTAGAAAATCTAGAACTAGGGTTTTGTGAACAAATGGAGTGTTATTCCTCTGTCCTCTGAAAGCATTCTCATTCTCAGTGTGATGGAGGAATACAGTGTGTTTTTCTATTTTCTGTCATTTTCTTCCAACACCCTAGGATCCATGGAGTTCGGGCTTGAGTCTGACTAGGCATCTCTATGTGATTAGTCATCGAGGAAGTATTGTTATATGAGAATAGTTTGTGGAGTGGCCAAATTGATGGTGGTCGAGTGTTTGTCGAAAGTTATGAACCCTATTCTTCTGTTGAATTTTGTTTATGTGTATCTGGTTTATGTCTGTGTAGTCGCAGGGTAACTGAAGTCACCATCGGCGTAACTTCACCTTTGGAGGAGTCCTTTTTGAGTTACACCGATCAACGGTGTTAGACTGATACAAGGGCATCGACGAAGAACTAGGAAGTCTCATTGAATATACATTGTGCAATGTATATTAAGAATGTATATCAGGTTACTGAATGTATATCATGAATGCATGTTGTATTTGTATGTATCTCAGAGTTACATGTTAAGGATATACATTTCTTTAGATACAAAGGAGTGACTGGCTATGGTGGTAAAATAGAATGTATGTTGGAAAGCACATTTCGGTGGATACACAAGGTGACCGGATGTAGCACGGTAAAGTTACTTTGATCACCAAAATAGCAAGTCAAATCTTGCATATATAATTTGGATGTATTGGTGGGTTAGAAGGACATACAAGTAGCCCACCGACGGCTGAAGTCAGACTGAAGATCAAGGGTCCCACCAAATGCACATCAGCAATGCATAATGAGTTTGTATGTGGTGAAACATACAACTAGTGACCGGTGTGTGATGGTGAATTAGTGCAAATGTACTGTAGCCCAACGGCTATAACGAGATGAGCAATGTATATGGGTTGCTTTGAATCAAGCATCGGTGTATCAGTATATTGAATCCTGAAGTGGCCGATAGCAATTGTCTAGCCGACAGAGGCAAGACTGACCATCATAGTTAAGTCAAGTGGAACATAACCTACATCAATGTATCGGTAGGAGTTTGGAAGAATCTGTCAATAGAGAAAGTCTCTCTGAAGACAAGGGGAGTTGATTGTCCAGAAGAGTTGACGATTGGTAGGAGAAGTTACAAGGTGGTTGATGGAGGTATGTTTGGCAGATAAGTGTGAATCACCAAGACATAGGCCATATCTCACCAATCAAGTTTGTTGTTCTTTTCCCACTTCCACTGTGCACTCTGCATCATATTGGTATCAAAGCTAGTATTTGAACCAATTTTTGAATTGGAGTAGTGTATGTCAGACATGGAGATAGAAACTGAGGCTAGCACAATGCCTCCTAATTTAATCAGCAAAGAATCCATCAAGAAGATGGTAGAGGAGATGCTTGAAGCAAAGTTAAAAGAAGAAAGGCCCAAGGATAAGGGTAAAGAGGATGGAAGTGCTTCTGATACAGAAGAAGAAGAAGAGGCAGAGGAGAACCCTTAAGGAGAAGGTATGTTTGCAGACCAAAAGGCATTCCTGAATGCATTGAAAAATACTCATGGAGATAGTGGTGATCCAAAGATGGATGTTGCTACATTCAATGCGAAACTAGATGGAGATGCCCTCGTGGATTGGATTAAAGCCATCTGTAATTATTTTGATTTCAAGGAGTATAGTGATAGTAAGAAGGTCAAATTTGCTAAGACCAGATTGAGATGTTCTACACTGGTCTGGTGGAACTATACACAATGTGAAAGGGAGAAAGTTGGAAAGAACCCTATCACCAAATGGAGTAGAATGGTGGCCATGCTAAGAGACAAGTTCATGCCATTTGATTATGAGTTGCAGACCATTAGAAAGTTTAATCATCTCAGACAAAAGGATATGGATGTGGCTACATATACTAAAGAATTTCATAGATTGAGCATGAGAGCCAATCACAAGGAGGAGGAGAAAGAGATGGTGGCCAGATATCTCGATGGTTTGAGGTATAACATACAAGATGAATTCAGTATGGTGGTTCCCAAAATAGTGGATGAGTGTTTTCTATTAGCCTCTAGGGCTGAAGAAAAGTTGAAAAGAAAGGGTGATCAAAACACCAGAGGCAGAGGTGACGTAAATAATAGGTGAAGAGGCAGTTTTGGTAGAGGACAGTCAAGTAGAAATGAAAATTCAAGTCAACATGAGTTTCATTCTGATGTAGAACATAGAGGTGGTTTTAGAGGTTGGAGAAGACCAAATGGTAGAGGTAGAAGTGGTGGTGTAGGCAGAGGACCTGGAGTTTTCATTGGAAGATGCTATGGCTGCAATCAAGTAGGCCATACTGCAAACAAATGCCCTGAGAAGGCATCTAGTTCCCATGATGGTGGGAGAAGGAATCGGTTGTTGAAAGACGATGATTGCCAAAGTGTGAATTCACCCATTGGTAGTGCTGCACTAGTCCTTGAAGGAGAGAACATGATGATCAAGAGAACCTTGATGAAGATGCCATTGAAGCAGGAGCCCCCACAAAGGAAGACTCTCTTCCAAACTCAAGGTAAAGCATATGGTAAGCTTTGTAAAATCATTGTTGATTCAGGTTCTACTGAGAATGTAGTGTCTACTAAAATGGTAGAGAAATGTAAGTTGAAAAGGCTGCCCCATGTTAGTCCTCATAAGATCTCTTAGTTGAATAATAATCAAAATTATAGGGTAGAAGAACAAACCTGGGTTGAGTTTGAAATAGGTGATTATAAGGACAAGGTACTATGTGAGATTATTCCTATGGATGCTTGTCACCTTCTTCTTGGACGTCCATGGCAGTATGATGTGAAGGCACAACATGATGGTGAGAAGAACACATACGTCATCACCAAGAATGGAAGGAAGTTTAGGATGGACCCTATGCAAGAGTAGATTGGAGAGAAGAGTAATGACTCCAATGTCATGATGGTAAGTGGCAAAGAGTTCTTACACCTCATGAAGGAGAAAGATACCCAAGGGTATACCCTAATAATGAAGCCTAAAGATGAATCAGGTTAGCAAGACAAAAAGTAAAAAGAGATTCCACTGGAAGTACAGAAATTGTTGGATAAGTATCAAAATCTTGTGGTAGAGGATACTCCTAACTCCTTACCACCCATGAGAGATATAAGTCATCAAATTGAATTGATTCTAGGTGCCACATTTCCCAATAAGGCTACTTATAAATTGACACCACAACAAAATGAAGAGGTGAGTAGACAAATTCAAGAACTCTTAGAGAAAGGATTGATTAGAAAGAGTCTTAGTCCATGTGCAGTCCCTAGTGTACTTGCTCCAAAGAAAGATGGAAAGTGGAGACTATGTATAGATTCAAGGGCTATTAATAAGATCACAATAAGGTATAGATTCCCTATGCCAAGGATTGAGGATCTTTTGGACTATCTTGGTGGGTCATGTTATTATTCCAAGATTGATTTGAAATTTGGTTATCATTAGATCAGAATTAGGCAGGGAGATGAATGGAAGACTGCCTTCAAGACAAATGAAGGTCTTTATGAGTGGCTTGTCATGCCATTCGGCCATAGCAATGCTCCAAGCACATTCATACATTTGATGAATGAGGTACTTGTTGAATTCATTGGCAAATTTGTAATTGTTTATCTTGATGATATACTTGTTTTCAACATGACAAAAGAAGAACATCTGAAGCATCTTGGACAGGTGATGAAGAAGTTGCATGAGAATAAGTTGATGATGAACTTGGATAAGTGTGAGTTCATGAAAACTGAACTTGTGTACTTAGGTTTTGTGATTTCTAATGGTTGTTTGAAGATGGACCCCACAAAGGTTGAGGCCATTCTCAATTGGCCTACTCCTAAGACAGTGGGAGATGTTAGAAGTTTCCATGGCTTGGCAACTTTTTATAGGAAGTTCATTAGAGGATTTAGTCACCTAAGTGCTCCTCTTCTCAATACCATCAAGGGTGGAGTGAAGTGCAAATTTCAATGGACAAAACAAGTAGATGATAGCTTTGAATTGCTGAAGAAGAAAGTGGCTGAATTACCTACATTGGTGCTCCCTGATTTTGACAAAGTTTTTGTTGTGGAATGTGATGCAAGTCAGCAAGCAATAGGTGCTATTCTCAATCAAGATGGCCATCCAATGGCATTTTTTTCAGAGAAGCTGAATGAGGCTAAATAAAGGTATTCTACCTATGACCTAAAGCTATATGCAATGGTGCAAGCTCTCAAAAAGTGGAGACACTATTTGCTGCCCAAAGAATTCATTGTTTTTACTGATAACCATGCTCTTAACTTCCTAAATAGTCAAGAAAAGTTGAATCATAGGCATGTCAAGTGGATGGAACAATTACAGGCCTATACCTTCACTATTAAGCATAAAAAGGGTGTTGCCAACAAAGTGGCTAATGCTTTAAGTAGAAGGATGCTGGTCATACAAGAAGTGCAGATGGAAAGCATGGGGATAGATTGTTTGAAGGAGTTATACAAAGAGGATGCAGATTTCAAGGCTACTTATGAAGTTTGTGCTAGTTTGGCTAACACTTTTCATGGTGAATATTTAGATTTTGTGTTGCAAGGTCTCCTATTCAAAGGCAGTTTGTTATGTGTTCCTAAATATTCAATGAGGGATAACATCATCAAAGAGAAGCACAATGGAAACTTAGGAGGACATTTTGGGTGGTGCAGGAGCACCTACCTGACAGCTGGTCATGATAAGGCAGTTAGTAGTTTAGGTCTTGTTTGTGTTTCCAAGAAGGTCTGTTAAGACCAGTTGCATGTAATAAGGTCAAGCTGATCATGATAAGATCATGCTGACCGGGCTTTTGCTATTTTTAGCTAGTTAGTTGTAACAGCTGTCATGATGTATGTTCGGTGGGGTCTCCCAGCCACCTGGAGAGTTCCCAGTCGCTTGGAGTTGGGTCAGTAGTACTCATAGGGAAATCTTTATAAGCATGAGATCGGTTGATTGTAGAGATCATCGATCGGCAGTGTAGTGTTGCATCCAGCAGAGGAGTTGAGTGTTCTGTGTGAGGAACATCATATTGTATTGCATCTTTGAATCAATAAAGATCCTGTTTCATTTCTGTTTGATCTCCTTTGTGTAATCGATCTACTGGTTTGAGTGGTTGCATGGATTTCCTGATCCATTCCACCGGTTGACTCATCTGATCGGTGGAATGGCAATGTACAGTAGGTTAGATTGTAGGTTGTTTTCTGTTTGCATGCAGGTGTGCAGGATCGCGGTCAAGAGATGTTGAAGACCCTAGCATCCTCATGTGCTAGGTCAAGTTGAGAAGTTCAAGTTGATAAACTGGAGTTGGAAGATCACCCTGAGGTTGGATCGGGTCATCCCTGGTGGATCGGCGAAGGGAGATTTCGCTAAGTGAAGAAGTCTGTTAAAACGGCATCATCAGGATATCTTGGTGAATATCCTGCAGACAGTTCGGACATCGTCATCCGGATAAATGGAGAAGATCGGCATGATGTTGTCGATTGCATGAAGTGTGAGTTCGTCGGGGTGATCATCAGCAGGAGGAGCCGAGGAGCGTATCGGCATCAGGATCATCATATTGGGAGTGCCAAACATCCGCATATCGCGAGTAGATGCGGAAGAGAAAGTTCGTGTTTTTGGCTAAGTGTTGAGAAGGTCATCAGGATATTGGGTGACGTCATCGTCATCAGGATATGACGTCATCGTCATCAGGATATTGAGATATCCCCCCTATGCGAGTTTATCCTGCCGTCGTAAGGTGTTAAGGTATCGGCGGAAGTCCGTAGCAGGAAGTTGTGTTAACATCATCATCAGGAGGTTTCGAAGAGAACCGGATAATTTATATCATGATGCTGTTGCTTGTACCGTCGGGTAGCGGAGCATCGAAGGTAAGCTGCTGAAGGTGAACGTCATCAGGATATTTGGAGCAACCGGATGTTGAATATCCTGCTGACGAAGGAAGTGTTGCATATCATGATGCCGAAGGAGTTTGGAGCCCGATGAACAGTGCAACCGGAGGATGTGTGCGCCCGCTGAACATCATGATGATGATGTTAGGAGGAAAGCGGAGGAGGTGAACAGTAGTCGGCAGGAGGATGATTGCGAGTGTCCGCAATATGATGATGCTGTTGGTTTTCGGAAACATGATGCTGACAGAGTAAAGCCAAAATATGATGATGTTGGTAGTCTTAGGGAATATGATGATGATGGCGAAGATGATGATGATGAGGTTGGTCTGCAGACATTCATACTATATGCGAAGGTTATAGTGTGGATGCCTCTGCATCATTGGGTTGACTAAGACTTTGGAACAAGTCACTAGATTCTACTATTGGCCAAAAGTACAATCAGATGTGAGGAGATATGTTGCAAGTTGCACCATATGTCAAAAGGCCAAAGGTATGTCTTCTAATGCTGGTTTATACCAATCACTCTCTATTCCCAATAGACCTTGGGAAAGCATTAGTATGGATTTTGTACTTGGTCTTCCTAAGACAACAAGGGGTGTGGACAATGTTTTTGTCATTGTGGACAGATTCAGTAAGATGGCTCATTTTGTTCCATGCAAATGAACAAATGATGCATCTCACATTGCTGGTTTCTTTTTCAGAGAAGTGATTAGAATTCATGGTTTACCCCTTTCAATTGTCACTGATAGAGACTCCAAGTTTGTTGGTCATTTTTGGAGAACCTTATGGAGAAAATTGGGGACACAATTATCTTTCTCATTAGCCTACCATCCCCAAATTGATGGTTAGATGGAGGTTGTTAATAGGTCCTTAGGAAACCTTCTCATATGCCTTACCAAGTAGCATGGGTTGGCATGGGACTTGGTGATCAGTCAAGCTGAGTATGCTTACAATGATTCGAGGAATAGAAGTACTGGGAAGAGTCCATTTGAAATTGTTTATGGTTTCCATCCAAGAGGACCACTTGAACTCAAAGACCTACAAGGTTGGGATAAGAGGAGTGCTCTAGGAGAAGATTTTGCTATTACCATGAAAGCAATTCATGATCAGGTCAAAGTTCAGTTGGAGAAAATAGTCTCCAAATACAAGGATAGAGCAGATCTCAAAAGAAGAGATATACAGTTCAAGGTGGGAGATTTGGTGATGGCCTATCTATGGAAGGAAAGGTTTCCTAAAGGACAACCAACCAAGCTTCTGATGAAGAAAATAGGACCGTGCAAGGTAGTGCATAAGTTTGGTCTGAATGCTTATGAGATAGAATTACCATCTGGTCTTGGTATTTCTCCCATATTCAATGTTTCAGACCTATTTCCATATAGACCTCCATTGAATGCTAAAGATGGATTAGATGCTATGATTGAGGATGAAGACTAGATCAGAAATCTACCCCCAAGTAAGCCTTTACAATTGGAATGCATCTTAGATTCCAAGGTTGTCAAAAAGATAAGGAAGGGTGTGTACAAGGACTACTTTGTCAAGTGGCAGGATCTTCCTGATTCAAAGGCTACATGGATGAGTGAGGCGGACATTTTGAAGCATGGGAAGACACTCCAACAGTTAGCAACTCAAGGGACTTGAGTTTTTCCTGCAGGGGGAGTATGGTGCTGCAGGAGTCATGTTTTGTTTTGTTTTCAATAAGGCTTTTAAGCCATTTCATGTTGTAATAAGGGTTTTTGGGTCAATTTGGTCACTAGACCTATGTAGACCATGTTTTGATCAAATTGATGTAATTACACAAGGAAAACATGTGGTTTTGCTAGTGATAGGAGAAATCCAACGGCTAACTGATTTTCAAATCTGTTTTGCATGGTTGGAGGATGTACACTGCTGTCTCAAGCCTTTTATAGGTGAGAAGTATGATGTAGAGATAGATATGAAGGAGAAGATTGAATGAAGGAAGAACTAGATTTTTGGGTGTTGAAACTTTGTTATTTCTGAACAGTTCTCTGTGATTGTCATTCCGTACTGACTGGAAGTGTTCATGTAGTAGAGTACTTTTCATCTGGAATTGATCTGGAGTCTTAGAGTGTTGTAGTTTTTGAGAAGTAGTTCCTTTTTTTAGAGACTAGTTAGAAAACCTAGAACTAGGGTTTGGTGAACAAATGGAGTGTTATTCCTTTGTCCTCTGAAAGCATTCTCATTCTCAATGTGATGGAAGAATCAGTGTGTTTTTCTATTTTCTGTCATTTTCTGCTAACACCCTGGGATCCATGGAGTTTGGGCTTGAGTCTAACTAGGCATCTCTATGTGACTAGTCATCGAGGAAGTATTGTTATATGAGAATAGTTTGTGGAGTGGCCAAATCGATGGTGGTCGAGTGTCTGTCAAAAGTTTTGAACCCTATTGTTCTGTTGAATTTTGTTTCTGTGTATCTGGTTTATGTCTGTGTAGTCGCAGGGTAACTGAAGTCACCATCGGCGTAACTTCACCTTCAGAGGAGTCCTTTTTTAGTTACACCGATCAACGGTGTTAGACCGATACAAGGGCATCGGCGAAGAACTAGGAAGACTCATTGAATATACATTGTATAATGTATATTAATAATGTATATTGGGTTGCCGAATGTATATCATGAATGCATGTCGTATTTGTATGTATCTCAGAGTTGCATGTTAAGGATATACATTTCTTTAGATACAAAGGAGTGACTGGCTATGGTGGTAAAATAGAATGTATGTTGGAATGCACATTTCAGTGGATACACAAGGTGACTGGCTGTAGCAGGGTAAAGTTACTTTGATCACCGGAATATCAAGTCAAATCTTGCATATATAATTTGGTTGTATTGGTGGGTTGGAAGGACATACAAGTAGCCCGCCGATGGCTGAAGTCAGACCGAAGATCGAGGGTCCCACCAAATGCACATAGCAATGCATAATGAGTTTGTATGTGGTGAAACATACAACTGGTGACCGGTGTGTGATGGTGAATCAGTGCAAATGTACTATAGCCCACTGGGGATAACAAGACGAGCAATGTATATGAGTTGCTTTGAATCAAGCATTGGCATATTGGCATATTGAATCCTTAAGTGGCCGCTAGCAATTGTCTGGCCGACAGAGGCAAGACTAACCATCACGGTTAAGTCAAGTAGAACATAACCTACATCGGTGTATCGGTAGGAGTTTGGAAGAATCTGCCGATAGAGAAAGTCTCTCCGAAGACAAGGGGAGTTGACTGTCGGGAAGAGTTGAGGATCGGTAGGAGAAGTTACAAGGTGACCGACGGAGGTATGTTTGGCAGATAAGTGTGGATCACAAAGACATAGGCCATATCTCACCGATCAAGTTTGTTTTTCTTTTCCCACTTCCACTGTACACTCTGTATCAACTGGTTTGTGGCTGCAGTAGTTGAACCCAGCGTCGAATCTTCAGGCCAGTCAAGCAAGCGAAATTAGGTTCCTTTGGTTCTAATTTCTTTCTCATTTTTCCGTTGAAGAAAATATTTGATTTATAATTTTTCCTATTGATTGTAATTTTCTTGAGAGGTTAGAAACCATGTTATCAAATCCAATTGTGCATGTTTGTATCATTGCATTTAGGGGAATCACCGATTGATGTGACTGTCTATCTCTCGCCCATTTCATCTTTGTTTTTATAGTCTATTCTGGCAGCCATAACTTTAATTTTGTGAACTAGGTTCCTCTAAATTTTTTATATATGGTGTATGACTGAGTTATCTAATTCAAATCAAAACATCGTCCATACCCAATTTGTCATTTTGGAGATATGAATGTTTTTTGACTGTCTACCTCTCAGCCATTTCGTCTCTGTTTTAGTAGGCTGTTCCGTTAGCTATAACTTTTGTTTTACAAACTGGGTTTCTTTAATTTTTTTATGTATGATGTAAGACCTAGCTATCTAAATCATATATAAAAATTGTCCATACCCCATTTGTTTTTTTGGAGATATGAATGTTTTGTGACTGTCTACCTTTCAGCCATTTCGTCTATGTTTTAGCAGTCTGTTATGTTAGCCATAACTTTAGTTTTACGAACTGGGTTTCTTTACGTTTTTTAGATATAGTGTATGACCTAGTTATCTAAAAATTTTCCAAAAATCATCCATACCTAGTTTGTCTTTTTGGGGATATGAATATTTTGTGACTATCTACCTCTCACCCATTTCGTCTCTGTTAAAACAGTTAGTTGCGTCACCAATAACTCTATATTTTTTATTTGGGTTTCTCTAAGATTTCCTAACAAATTCATTTTGTGCATATCCTACGATCATTGCTTTCCATCATATGACTCCCTTTGAGGCTTTCCATCAATCAGTTGGAATGCTCTGTCTATGCTTTCACATTTTACATTGTTGGTAGCTTCTAAAGCCTTCTCAACAAATTCATTTTGTGATAATCCTATCTTATGCATGTGGTTAAAAGTGTGGTAGTTTTGATGAAGATGTTAGATCTATAGGAATGTTTTATTGTTCTATATTCCTTTCCTCTCAAGTTAACCTTAGAACAATGTTCTTTCATTGTAGCTTTGGGTTTGGTATCTTGTGATTCTAACTAGTGTAAGATATTTATAGCATTCTAATATTATAGGGTTTTAGCCTTGCTTTTATAGTTATATTTAATAGTATTTACAATTATCTAGATTATTAATGAAATCTATATCAATGTAAATAGTGTAAATTATTGTTGTGTTTAATTTGTATGCCTTAGAGTTATTTACAGTTTGTTCGCAGCCATTTTAATTAAATGAAATTAACTTAAGTCTTGGGAACTATTAGTTAAAATATTGTTACTTGTGGACTCTTATATCTTATGATCCTAAAAGTAACTATTACTAGTGGTTGGAATATGATAGTTCTATATTGTTGAGGAAGATTTACTTTATGATTGTTAGATGATTGATTATTATTCAATTAATGTTACATTCTTCAAAATCTGTAATTAGTGCATTATGTCATATGTCACAATTGTGGTGTTATATTTGAATTATTGATGAAGGATATTAGTTTGGTCTATTAGGTGATGATGTGAATTTGAGAGTGAACGTGATGTGAGACCATAGTGTTTGTGTCATTTAGGAAAGTTGATTCTGGAGGCCAAGAGGGGTAGTCGTGTGTATGACTCATGTGATTATGTAATCTTGCTAATGGTTGAATATGTATTGGTTATATGTTGACTCCCCTTCGTTTATAGATTTGTGTGGTTATGATAACTGTAATGCCCCTCCATGAACACCTTAGAGAACAACATATCTATGCTATGCAAAGCAGGATAATTTTTTTTTTATATGAATAAGATAACAAAGTAATGTTAACACATCTATACACATCACTTGAACTAACGACTTGTCCTCTAAGATTTCATGGTTGCATTACTTGCCAAATCAATTAACATAATTCAACATACATTATTAACTAACATTAGTAGATCATTCTAAACCTATAGCATTAAATGAATAAACATATACATCTCCATATCATAACATCAGATGAATAATCGACATGATCAGGACTACATGTGATTGTACAAATTCCTATATACATGAGTAATTCATTACATTGATTACATTATCACCTTTCTGAATACATACATTATTAATTGACTGTCACATAAGGCTAGACCATGAGTATGCTTAATCATCTTCCTCAAACTGGTACAAGATCTGATATCTAATGCACAAGATACATCCTCCTCACCCATGAACATCGGCAAGGGAAAAAACCAATGGAAATAAAAGCTCTTCCACCCGACCATGTGGAACCCTAAGGTCCACCCCCCAAGCTAGGAGATAACACAAGATCCCACACTCATAGACAGTAAGGAGAACAATAGACTAACACAAGCAGTAGGGTTATACATGACACCAATTATCAAATTGTCCACAATAAACATCACTGACATACTTAACTACACTTCCAGAGGCACTTACGCAATTGAGGGAGGAAATACAACTAGGGAGTGCTAGATTGCAATAGGGAGGAGTGTCATCACATGGATTGATATGGGTTGTCCTAGTGGACTTCACTAGGCCCCGACTGTAATGCCCACCTTGAACGCCTTAAAGAATACATACTTATGCAATATGAAACAGGAAATTTTTTATTTTTTTTTAAAGATTAAGTAACGTTAACACAACTGATTACAACATATTCTCTAAGGGTCCAAGGCTGCATCACTTAACAAATCGACTAACACAAATTAACATACATCAGTAACTGATCCAAATTCATGCTCAAATAAATAACTTATTCACATTCATTGCAAATCATCAAATAACGGAATCTGCATGATTAAATACATAACTGAAATGCTTTCATATAAGTACATCAAGACATCATTACATTACCACTTTTAGTCTACATCAAAGTTACGTACATAAAGAATGTTCTGTTACACAAATCTGGTACAAGGTTATACACTTACATCATCATCACTGGAACAAGTACAACTGGAACAAATCCTTTTCTGCATAAGATCTTGACAAGAATAACCAATGGATAAAATAGCTCTTCCACCCGACCATGTGGAACCCTAAGGTCCACCCCCCGAGCTAGGAATTAACATGAGGTCCCAACACTGACAGTCAGGTAGACGAAAGACAAACAAGAACAAAGGATGACCAAACGCTAATACAACACAACATAACTTAACTTAACTTCCACTTTCACTTCCAGAGGCGACACAAAACAAATGAGGAGAGACCGAACAAGGGATGCTAGGTTGTAGTAGGGAGAGTGTCATCGCACGGTCCTAACATGGGTTATCCTGACAGCCTCTCACTAGGCGCCGGCCCCCATCTATGGTTATCCTGATAGCCTCTCACTAGGCGCCAGCCCCATAGGGTGACACATGCGGAATCGACCTTCCTTTCATGAGGACAAGGAAGTCAATCATGCCAACCAGGCCTTCTCTACCCATCCTTAGTCTAAACAAGCACTACAGGCCATGGGAGAGGAATCCATTAATCTTATTAATGTGAAATCTACCCTTAACCCCCTAGTTTATTTTTAGGTTATCACTTGATTAATCTACTTCCAACGGGTTATCCTGACTGCCACTTTGGGCGCCGGCCCCACGTTGAAAGCCACTCTCCTTCCTAACACCTAGTAAACCTTAAAACATCATGCAAGACTTATAACAATACACGTAAATGAACACTGCAAGGCATAAACCCTCTTGCATCAAAATAGAATCATAACATCAATTGTTATCCAATACTTTTAACATTACATAACTTTATTCTTTTACAGATTTCAGGTCTCTCCTTACGACAAAATGGTACAATAAGATCACAAGAGGATTGATATCTCATCTTGAGATTATTACTTTACAAGACACAACATTCAACCGTGACAGTACCTCATTATACTGCATACTTTGTTTGATACACATAAACGCTATTATGTCGTAATTACAAAAACAACAATACACAAGTTGCGAATACATAACAACGACAACTAAGCCTCTGGAATACAAGTTTGAACAACCTCAATACGACTCATTACAACACTCAATCAATTCAATTCAAATTCAAGAGATGAAATACTACAATTCATTCTAAGTTTTAATGCAAACAACTTCTGAAATAAAATCAACATTATATTACAACAATTAAAATAATACCTTTCAACTAAATCTCTAACTAATCTTTATTTTGCTTCAAGAGATAAATAAATTGATTAACTAGATCATTACAATAATTGATAAAAGAACCACTTAATTCTAGATATGACCTTATATACTTTCCTTCAATCTTGTCCAATTAACTTTATTCTATTAAGGATAATAACGCTAAGAGCGATATCTTACAACTGAACGGCAATCACACGAGGCAAATTCAATCACGAATTGTTTGTTATCCTTCACATGGTCTTGCAGACATACTAATGAGCTCAACCAAATGGATTCTTTATGATGATTTGAAGATGTTTCTGAACTTCAATCACCCTGCTTACCCTGCAGAAACCGTGTACTAGGATATCATAGGACCACGCATTTGCAACACAACCTTTCTCATACATTCTGTTGAATATACCATAAGCCACTGTCCGTTTGCCCTCCTTACACATAGATCTGGGTAATAAATTGTAAGCAACAATATTAGACCCAAATGATTGCTCTATTGCTTCTTCCAGAGTTCCTAGACTGAACTCAAGTCTCCCTGCATTAGAAAGCAAACTAACAAATGTCCCAAATAATCTAACATTGGGAAATTTTCGTGGCTTACACATGTCTGTGAAGAGATCCCAGGCCTTGTCAATGTTTGCTACATTAAAACTACAACGCAAAAGTATGTTGTAAATGAAGGGAGAGGACAGACGACCTTTCATCTTCATGTGATCAAAAACCCATAGTGCCTTGTTGAATTCGTTATCCATGCATAAAGCATGAATAAGTTCCTCATAACACTAAAGATTGGGTGTAAATCCTTTCCCGATCATCTCTTTAAATTTTGTGAGTCCTAGCTTTGCTTTGCCTGCATTGCAAATCCCAGTTACCAGAACACTGTATAACTGTCTGTTTGGGGGACGATATGCTAATATTGCTTCTAAGAATGTCAATGCATCTACTATCCTTTTACACTCCAAGTACCCATGTAGCAGGCTTAGATGGTTACTTGAAAGAGGCGTGAGCATATTATCTAACATATTTTCATATATTCTTGTAGCTATATCTGATCGACCTGCATTGCAAAGACCTTTTATAAAGGCATCATACAATTTAGCATTGTTGTTTTGAATTGTTACATTCATGTCTAAAAGTTGAACAACCTGATCCGCATGACCTGTTTCACAAAGAACCATTATAACAGCTCTGTACAAGTTACGAGTTACGAAGTAGCCTTCTTCCTGTATTTCAAGCAATAGCTTTGAAGCCATCTCTCCCCTTTTTTTTTGCATCACAAAAGCTGTATATTAGTGCATAGTAAATCTTTTTCTCAACAGTCATGTTATTTCTTCTCATTTTGCTTGGCAGTGAGTATCCTTCTTTCTTTCTCATACTCATCGTCATCATCATCTGTCCGGGAAACACTGAAGGGCGTTTATTAAGCTTTGATCCTAATGCCATGAACCATATATATGTTGGGTAGATTGTCATCAGTGTTACTGTCTGTTTCGTCTGCCTCAATAATTTCCTGTGGATCTTTAATAGTATCGCTTGATTTGCCTGAGAGCTACGTACAAACTGCCATGTCACCGCCAATACTGGTTTTATCTTGGTGCACATCATTGGGCGTGAATGCACAGTTTCTGCATTTAAACCCTCCATTGTCAGGGGCTACAACAAAAATTCCAGACGCAATGCACCTACAATGAATAGGTTCATTACAGAATTGGCAGTGGTTCCAGCCATCTTCACTTCCATGAAAAGCCTTGCAGAAGTTACCCTTTTTGTATACTGTCCCGCAAACATTGCACAGACTTGCCAGCTCACCAGATGAAAGAATCCATCTGTTTCTCCATCTGCTAGTCTCTCTTACGCCCACGATACATATGATTATCTGTCCACCACCGAAGTAAAACTAACCACAATACCTATGATTATCTGTCCACAACCGAAGTAAAACTAACCACAACAATACGCAATATATACATAGAGCTCTCAATCATAACGGCTGAATCTATTCGCTGACCTACTAAAAGTGCGACTAGATGTTGCCCAAGCGATCCATCCTATGTGTTCAATTCACACTACTAATCTCTTGTCTTACGTCTGGCCTAAGAAGGATTCGCCTATTCATTGGCTTGATGATAAATCTGCATTACACTTGCATTGCAGGGTTTTAATGGAACGAGTGAAGGACGGGTATCCAAACAAAAGAAATTTCAAATAATTGACCTTGAAGAATTCATGGCATCGTGGCGAAGGATTTTCTGGCAACATCTGCCTTAAAGCTGCCGTTGGAGGATGGAACACCGCTCAAGTGAACATACTCTTATGACAAATTAGGGTTTCCCTTTTCTTTTTTTTTAAAAACAGAAAGCGATTACGCAAAAGCAAATTGCAGCGCTCGGTCCCTCATTTATACCTACCCTCTTTCAAGGAAGTATTACTAGGGTTTGCTGACAGATCAAGACATTTTTTAAAAAAAAAATTCAATGATGTCATACAACAGAGATCTAAGTATTGCTGTTGTTACACAATCAATAGCTACAACCATGATAAATTTATAGTACCTAAGGTAAATTGATGTTTCCTAAGAATTCATGATTTTACTCTGATTCCATCCCAGAAAAGGAGTAAACACAGAAAGGACAGAAGGATTCTGTAGGAAGCAATACGACCACAAGCATTCCATTTGCAAATAAAGAAGCAATCAACCCAGCATATACAGATGCAGAATCAAAGGCAGAAATCAAGCATTAGAGGAACCTGGCTGCGATGTCAAATCGACGAGTCTGCTACAATTGCTGCAGTTCCAAGCTGCTCCTTTCCTTGTACCTGTGTTGATCTCCTTGATGCCCCCCCTACAGCTCTTTTATAACACAGCCTCTCTCCTCTCCAAGGGCTTGGCACGCAATCCCGCGTAAACTCCCTTAAAGAATATGTATTTTTATTTAATTTATAGATCCCCACATATTATTTATTTTATTTTATTAATATTATTTTTTTAAATGTAAGCACATAAAATCTAATTTCTTTATAGCTGACTCAATTTATTGTTATTTAAATAGAATAGTACTATATCGACAATTATATAATTTTGTACTATCATTTAATTTATTTTATTAATCAAGTTGTAAATCACAATTTACAACATGATTACCACTATTTATTTATTTAAATATTTATTATAATTAATATTATATCGAATAATACAAACTTCTTACAACTTTATTTAACAACACTTCTACTAAAATAATAATTTATTTATAACTATAATCGGCAATTAACGACATTATGCCCATTTAACAACACTTAAACTCTTTTGTAGAATAATTCTAATTAAAGCACAACATTACCACACATACTTAGACACCTTCAAACTTGATTTGACTCCAAGATACAATATTACCTGACAGTACGACATGGGCGAATGACAACCAATAACCACAAGGGTAAACTGACGATGAAGGAACACTGACTAGGGACCTCACGTTAACTCCAACCAACTAATCCATTGGAGAAGGCATGCTCAGACCTGTAATCAGGTGGAGTCGATGCTTAGTACCTGCATCCTACAGCAACGCACAGTTAACCATAACAAGATATACATATACATCACATGCAGTCCTATCGTGAATGGAAATCACAGTGAGGTAGGGTACTCGAGAACGAGTAATACAACACTGTTCCATTCCCGTTTATAAATAACAATCAACTATATTTAACAAGGTATCAGATTACTAATCTACGACATAAACTGATCAACTAACTTCCAATCCCATATAATGAATAACATCAAAGCATCTAAAACATCAGTTCATTTATCAAATTGTAAAGCATAAAATGACATAATCCATCATCAACATCCGTTATCATAACAATTAGGTTCATACTGAAATAGCAAAATAACTAGAAATCCATCATCAACGATCTAAAAGTACTATCAAAATGTCCAGTACTACTAAGCAAACATCAGTCCAAAAGACGATAAGTTGAGGGGCACTACATCCTCCCCCCCTAGGGTGAGGCTTATTCCTGGAAGCCTGCGACAAAAAGGGGCATACTTTCTCGCATAAAGGTTACGTCCTCCAAGGCAACTAAAACCATGTCATTAGGATCCCAATGGACCCCTACCTATGAGGGTCAGCCCCTGATGCTGTGGAACGCGCACGAACTCCAAAGAAAGCTGCTCGTCCCCTACCTACAGTCTCAGAGACTATCCCTTGATGCTCTATCTGGTGGTGGTCAACCGCTGAGAACACTCTATGAGACCTCCCTGCATCACCCACTGTTGGCTCCGAAGCTGCCGGCCTCTGACTAAGTCCTACAGTGTTCTTCTGTGGGCACTGCCTGGCAATATGACCCTGCTATCCGCAAGAGAAACATCATGTTCCCCTGCCAAAACCTCCACCACCTATAGGTGCATTAGACTACTGAAAACTTCCTCTACTAACTACAGGTTGTGATCTCTGAACAGGTTGGTTGGAATGGTAATTCTTGGCTTGTAGCCAATTATGGTTTTTCCCTAACTGAGAAACACCACCTTGCTGTGGTTTGGAATTCTTTGGTTTTGATTGCGAATACTGCTACTGTTGCTACTCTCCCTTAGCTGGTACATGATGCCCTCTAGATGCACTTGTTGCTTGAGATTGACCATCTCGAGAACCTAAGCCTGTTAAGGGTGCACTCCCAATCTGAACACCTGTATGACCCCCTAGGGCCATGGTCAAATTCTCCTCCACCAGTCGAGCCTTCTCAACTGCTACCTCCATGGTCTTCGGCTCGAACACACGAACTCCTCCGCTGATGCATGCATTCAGACCTCTAATAAAATGCTGAACTATCATGGCCTCATCGTTTCCAATACCTGCATATTGCTTGAGTTCATAAAACCTGCGCTCATACTGTTCCACTGTCATGGTCATCTGTCTCAACCCATGGAACTCGTCCGCTCGGCATTGCCTCCAATGGTCAGATAAAAATCGAGCTCTGAACCTTTCCAGAAATAGTTCCCATGAAATTGTCGCAATATCCAGATGCAACTTTTGTTCCTCAAGACGCCACCATGTAGAGGTGAATCCTCTTAGATGCATGATGGCGCATCTTGCCTTAGTATTGCTACCATATGGGTGCATAGCAAAGCACCTCTCCAAATCAATCAGCCATGTCTCTGCTTCCAAACCGCTATCGGAGCCATCAAATGTAGGAGGACGGGCTCTCATCAGGTCTCTCATGTGGCCCGCAAGAATGACTTCTTGTTCAGCTGTGATTTCCCTCCTTCTAGGAGATCGTTCTCCTTCTCTCTCTTCTGGTTGTACCACCTCCTGCCTCGGACCAAGACAAGAAAGCACCTCCTCTAGGAGCTGGCGTAGTTGAGCACCCTTGGGCTGATCCTGATTCTCTTGATTCTCACTTCCACCTTCTTGTGTACTTCCATGAGGGGAACTAGGAGGAGGGCTGATTTCAACACCTCTCCCACGACCCCTACCTCATCCACGTCCTCGGCCTCGTACCCTAGGCATCTTCCTAGACCACACATCCAAGAATAACTTCAGGTTGCTAGGCAAGGACTATGAATGGATATGCTCTTCAGAGTTTAAGCAACTAGCATAGCTCAATGGGCTAATTATAAAACTAGAGTACCCAGTGTTAGTAACTTGGCTCTGATACTAGATGTAATGCCCGCCTTGAATGCCTTAAAGAATACATACTTATGCAATATGAAACAGGAATTTTTTTTTTTAAAAAAGATTAAGTAACGTTAACACAACTGATTACAACATATTCTCTAAGGGTCCAAGGCTGCATCACTTAACAAATCGACTAACACAAATTAACATACATCAGTAACTGATCCAAATTCATGCTCAAATAAATAACTTATTCACATTCATTGCAAATCATCAAATAACAGAATCTGCATGATTAAATACATAACTGAAATGCTTTCATATAAGTACATCAAGACATCATTACATTACCACTTTTAGTCTACATCAAAGTTACGTACATAAAGAATGTTCTGTTACACAAATCTGGTACAAGGTTATACACTTACATCATCATCACTGGAACAAGTACAACTAGAACAAATCCTTTTCTGCATAAGATCTTGACAAGAATAACCAATGGATAAAATAGCTCTTCCACCCGACCATGTGGAACCCTAAGGTCCACCCCCCGAGCTAGGAGTTAACATGAGGTCCCAACACTGACAGTCAGGTAGACGAAAGACAAACAAGAATAAAGGACAACCAAACGCCAATACAACACAACATAACTTAACTTAATTTCCACTTTCACTTCCAGAGGCGACACAAAACAAATGAGGAGAGACCGAACAAGGGATGCTAGGTTGTAGTAGGGAGAGTGTCATCGCACGGTCCTAACATGGGTTATCCTGACAGCCTCTCACTAGGCGCCGGCCCCCATCTATGGTTATCCTGACAGCCTCTCACTAGGCACTGGCCCCATAGGGTGACACATGCGGAATCGACCTTCCTTTCATGAGGACAAGGAAGTCAATCATGCCAACCAGGCCTTCTCTACCCATCCTTAGTCTAAACAAGCACTACAGGCCATGGGAGAGGAATCCATTAATCTTATTAATGTGAAATCTACCCTTAACCCCCTAGTTTATTTTTAGGTTATCATTTGATTAATCTACTTCCAACGGGTTATCCTGACTGCCACTTTGGGTGCCAGCCCCACGTTGAAAGCCACTCTCCTTCCTAACACCTAGTAAACCTTAAAACATCATGCAAGACTTATAACAATACACGTAAATGAACATTGCAAGGCATAAACCCTCTTGCATCAAAATAGAATCATAACATCAATTGTTATCCAATACTTTTAACATTACATAACTTTATTCTTTTACAGATTTTAGGTCTCTCCTTACGACAAAATGGTACAATAAGATCACAAGAGGATTGATATCTCATCCTGAGATTATTACTTTACAAGACACAACATTCAACCGTGACAGTACCTCATTATACTACATACTTTGTTTGATACACATAAACGCTATTATGTCGTAATTACAAAAACAACAATACACAAGTTGCGAATACATAACAACGACAACTAAGCCTCTGGAATACAAGTTTGAACAACCTCAATATGACTCATTACAACACTCAATCAATTCAATTCAAATTCAAGAGATGAAATACTACAATTCATTCTCAGTTTTAATGCAAACAACTTCTGAAATAAAATCAACATTATATTACAACAATTAAAATAATACCTTGCAACTAAATCTCTAACTAATCTTTATTTTACTTCAAGAGATAAATAAATTGATTAACTAGATCATTACAATAATTGATAAAAGAACCACTTAATTCCAGATACGACCTTATATACTTTCCTTCAATCTTGTCCAATTAACTTTATTCTATTAAGGATAATAACGCTAAGAGAGATATCTTACGACTGAACGGCAATCACATGAGGCAAATTCAATCACGAATTGTTTGTTATCCTTCACATGGTCTTGCAGACATACTAATGAGCTCAACCAAATGGATTCTTTATGATGATTTGAAGATGTTTCTGAACTTCAATCACCCTGCTTACCCTGCAGAAACCGTGTACTAGGATATCATAGGACCACGCATTTGGAACACAACCTTTCTCATACATTCTGTTGAATATACCATAAGCCACTGTCCGTTTGCCCTCCTTACACACGGATCTGGGTAATAAATTGTAAGCAACAATATTAGACCCAAATGATTGCTCTATTGCTTCTTCCAGAGTTCCTAGACTAAACTCAAGTCTCCCTGCATTAGAAAGCAAACTAACAAATGTCCCAAATAATCTAACATTGGGAAATTTTTGTGGCTTACACATGTCTGTGAAGAGATCCCAGGCCTTGTCAATGTTTGCTACCTTAAAACTACAATGCAAAAGTATGTTGTAAATGAAGGGAGAGGATAGACAACCTTTCATCTTCATGTGATCAAAAACCCATAGTGCCTTGTTGAATTCGTTATCCATGCATAAAGCATGAATAAGTTCCTCATAACACTGAAGAATGGGTGTAAATCCTTTCCCGATCATCTCTTTAAATTTTGTGAGTCCTAGCTCTGCTTTGCCTGCATTGCAAATCCCAGTTACCAGAACACTGTATAACTGTCTGTTTGGGGGACGATATGCTAATATTGCTTCTAAGAATGTCAATGCATCTACTATCCTTTTACACTCCAAGTACCCATGTAGCAGGCTTAGATGGTTACTTGAAAGAGGCGTGAGCATATTATCTAACATCTTTTCATATATTCTTGTAGATATATCTAATCGACCTGCATTGCAAAGACCTTTTATAAAGGCATCATACAATTTAGCATTGTTGTTTTGAATTGTTACATTCATGTCTAAAAGTTGAACAACCTGATCCGCATGACCTGTTTCACAAAGAACCATTATAACAACTCTGTACAAGTTACGACTTACGAAGTAGCCTTCTTCCTGTATTTCAAGCAATAGCTTTGAAGCCATCTCTCCCCTTTTTTTTCGCATCACAAAAGATGTATATTAGTGCATAGTAAATCTTTTTCTCAACAGTCATGTTATTTCTTCTCATTTTGCTTGGCAGTGAGTATCCTTCTTTCTTTCTCATACTCATCGTCATCATCATCTGTCCGGGAAACACTGGATGGCGTTTATTAAGCTTTGATCCTAATGCCATCAACCATATATATGTTGGGTAGATTGTCATCAGTGTTACTGTCTGTTTCGTCTACCTCAATAATTTCCTGTGGATCTTCAACAGTATCGCTTGATTTGCCTGAGAGCTGCGTACAAACTGCCATGTCGCCGCCAATACTGGTTTTATCTTGGTGCACATCATTGGGCGTGAATGCACAGTTTCTGCATTTAAACCCTCCATTGTTAGGGGCTACAACAAAAATTCCAGACGCAATGCACCCACAATGAATAGGTTCATTGCAGAATTGGCAGTGGTTCTAGCCATCTTCACTTCCATGAAAAGCCTTGCAGAAGTTACCCTTTTTGTATACTGTCCCGCAAACATTGCACAGACTTGCCAGCTCACCAGATGAAAGAATCCATCCGTTTCTCCATCTGCTAGTCTCTCTTACGCCCACGATACATATGATTATCTATCCACCACCGAAGTAAAACTAACCACAATACCTATGATTATCTGTCCACAACCGAAGTAAAACTAACCACAACAATACACAATATATACACAGAGCTCTCAATCATAACGGCTGAATCTATTCGCTGACCTACTAAAAGTGCGACTAGATGTTGCCCAAGTGATCCATCCTATGTGTTCAATTCACACTACTAATCTCTTGTCTTACATCTGGCCTAAGAAGGATTCGCCTATTCATTGGCTCGATGATAAATCTGCATTACACTTGCATTGCAGGGTTTTAATGGAACGAGTGAAGGATGGGTATCCAAACAAAAGAAATTTCAAATAATTGACCTTGAAGAATTTGTGGCATCGTGGCAAAGGATTTTCTGGCAACATCTGCCTTAAAGCTACCGTTGGAGGATGGAACACCGCTCAAGTGAACATACTCTTATGACAAATTAGGGTTTC
Organism: Cunninghamia lanceolata; assembly: GCA_027924645.1. Lineage (NCBI taxonomy): Eukaryota > Viridiplantae > Streptophyta > Pinopsida > Cupressales > Cupressaceae > Cunninghamia > Cunninghamia lanceolata. The sequence continues at coordinate 18,758,387 of BSBN01000590.1, forward strand.
CCTTTTCTTTTTTTTTAAAAAACAAAAAGCGATTACGCAAAAGCAAATTACAGCGCTCGGTCCCTCATTTATACCTACCCTCTTTCAAGGAAGTATTACTAGGGTTTGCTAACAGATCAAGACGTTTTTTTTTAAAAAAAAAATTCAATGATGTCATACAACAGAGATCTAAGTATTGCTGTTGTTACACAATCAATAGCTACAACCGTGATAAATTTATAGTACCTAAGGTAAATTGATGTTTCCTAAGAATTCACGATTTTACTCTGATTCCATCCTAGAAAAGGAGTAAACACAGAAAGGACAGAAGGATTCTACAGGAAGCAATACGACCACAAGCATTCCATTTGTAAATAAAGAAGCAATCAACCCAGCATATACAGATGCAGAATCAAAGGCAGAAATTGAGCATTAGAGGAACCTGGCTGCGATGTCAAATCGACGAGTCTGCTACAATTGCTGCAGTTCCAAGCTGCTCCTTTCCTTGCACCTGTGTTGATCTCCTTGATGGCCCCCCTATAGCTCTTTTATAACACAGCCTCTCTCCTCTCCAAGGGCTTGGCACGTGATCCCGCGCAAACTCCCTTAAAGAATATGTATTTTTATTTAATTTATAGATCCCCACATATTATTTATTTTATTTTATTAATATTATTTTTTTAAATGTAAGCACATAAAATCTAATTTCTTTATAGCCGACTCAATTTATTGTTATTTAAATAGAATAGTACTATATCGACAATTATATAATTTTGTACTATCCTTTAATTTATTTTATTAATCAAGTTGTAAATCACAATTTACAACATGATTACCACTATTTATTTATTTAAATATTTATTATAATTAATATTATATCGAATAATACAAACTTCTTACAACTTTATTTAACAACAACACTTCTACTAAAATAATAATTTATTTATAACTATAATCGGCAATTAACGACATTATGCCCATTTAACAACACTTAAACTCTTTCGTAGAATAATTCTAATTAAAGCACAACATTACCACACATACTTAGACACCTTCGAACTTGATTTGACTCCAAGATACAATATTACCTGACAGTACGACATGGGCGAATGACAACCAATAACCACAAGGGTAAACAGACGATGAAGGAACACTGACTAGGGACCTCACGTTAACTCCAACCAACTAATCCATTGGCGAAGGCACGCTCAGACCTGTAATCAAGTGGAGTCGATGCCTAGTACCTGCATCCTGCAGCAACGCACAGTTAACCATAACAAGATATACATATACATCACATGCAGTCCTATCGTGAATGGAAATCACAGTGAGGTAGGGTACTCGAGAACGAGTAATACAACACTGTTCCATTCCCGTTTATAAATAACAATCAACTATATTGAACAAGGTATCAGATTACTAATCTACGACATAAACTGATCAACTAACTTCCAATCCCATATAATGAATAACATTAAAGCATCTAAAACATCAGTTCATTTATCAAATTGTAAAGCATAAAATGACATAATCCATCATCAACATCCGTTATCATAACAATTAGGTTCATACTGAAATAGCAAAATAACTAGAAATCCATCATCAACGATCTAAAAGTACTATCAAAATGTCTAGTACTACTAAGCAAACATCAGTCCAAAAGACGATAAGTTGAGGGGCACTACACCGACTCCCATCTTTGGGTTGGCTTGGCAGCCTCTACAATCCAACTTCCCAATGACACAGAACTTACATCCCACTATAACAAAAGCATGAACATTTAATCCAATAGTCTAGATACATTGGTTACTACAGAGAATTTATCATAACAAAGTTATCAATATAAGATTGTAACTTGGTTATTATCCAATCTCAATTTTAGAATAGACCAATTTCATAATTCTATGCACAATATAAGTAGATAGTAAACATAAAAGACAATTACCTATATGTAATTATTTCACAATAATCTATTCTTACTTAACACAAAGAGCCAACTTTTATTATAACAGAAAATTAAGAAAATCCTATATTCTAAACATGAGATCCTTCTATGATAACTCTTTCTCTCTTTATTCAAAGATAGCATATAAAAGATAATTCATAATTAATTAAAATCTAATTAAGATTAACTACTTACTATTCTTACCTATACATGACTCTACTCAATTAAAACATCAACTAAGCCTTAATTTGGAACTTAAGTCTCTAGAGTTGTTGTATGTTTTTACTATGGTTTTAATTTCTCTGTATCTGGTATATTGTAAATTCTAACTAGAAGAATACATTTCAATTGTCATCTATAAATAATTTATTCTACGTAAAGAATATAACCTTTCCATTTATTCCTAACTGAATCTCATGAACATTTAATGAGAAATCAAAATAAACAAAACATTGTTTAAATGGTATAAGAAATATTATAACTACTTATTCCAAACAAAGTTTATAATTAGACATAATGTAATTTATTTATTTATTTTAAATGTCCCCAACTCTCAATGACTTATCTATAAGAAGTAATCAATCCACTGACCAATATATTTATTCATCACTAAAAGTTTGATTTAATTGATAAGTACACAGTTAAAAATCCTTTCATACTTATGTCCTTATGCTTATGATCTCATAATCCCATTTTCATAGTCATAATAATTTTTATATTCACTTTCATATTCATATTTATATCCACTTTTATATATGTAAGCAGATTTACCTTATTTCTACACTCCTATTTAATTCTGTATACATTCTTATACATAATGAATGTATATACATCAATGATGGTAATATATTCCAATTATTATTATGCTAATATAAGCAGTATTCATTTATTTATATTCATATTATTCATCTACAACATTTATATTACCTAACCTATTAATAAAGGAAAGTGTACGTACCTCTTTATGCTACTTGTCTTGTTGAATCTGCTCACTGGATTCTATTCTCTTTCGCCTATTCTTTAATATTTATATATTATAGTATTTGTTATAATATTGATAATATCTCTATATTATATTATTATATATGCTATTAATATTATTGAATATATACATATTTATTTTTACTTGAATAATTCCTCCCTATATGTATTTATGATATCTTTCCTACTTATGACTCAAAAATATATATATATAAATAAATATAATGCAGATTTAAATATATAAATATAATGTGGATTTAATTATATTTATTTATAATGCTGATATTCTTTTTTTTATTTATTTCCCATATATTTATAATACTTCCTCTTAAATTAAATGCAAGCTACTGTTATTCCATACTTTCTGACTTTCATATTTAAAGACTTCTGTTTGCTTACTTTAGATTTCCTTATTTTCTTATATCCCCAAATCTCATCCCCTTTCCTTCCTTGCTGCTGCTATTTATATTATATATGTTCCATTATGCCTCTTACAAAGAATGGTGACTCTTCAAAGAGTCACATACATAATATTAATATCTAATATATATATTATTTAATTAATTAATTCATATTAATAATATATATTATAATAATATTTATATCTATTAATATCTTGTGAGTATAATAATAATAATATTTGATATTTATATTCATGTAATATGATAATATATTATATAATTTATTAATATTTAATTATTAATATTTATGTGTAATTAAATATATATTGTTTAAATCTTCAATTTAAACAAGGCTTTAATATGGGGACATGACAATATAGTACTAGAAATAAACCCTAATAAAATAGTATATTTTACCCTAATAGTATATTTTATACCAGCTTTACAGTAAATAAAATGTAGTGTTGGAAATAACCTTTATAAAATATAAAATATTGTAACACACTTGTAAATAAAATAGAGTGATGTAAATTTAAAAGATAGTATAAAATATTATTTTATAGCACTATATTAAACCCTAACAAAATATAATTATAAACAATAATGAAAAGATAATAATTTAAATTTCATTGTGTAGAAAACATAAGTAAAAATTGGTGACAAAATCTATAAAATATAATGCACTTACCATTCAATTAACTTCTGTTCTTCGGGTCTAAAATATTGCAGCCACCTCTTAAAAAACTCCATGGAAATTTATAATGCACAGTGTTCCCAATAAAGTAATTTGCAAAAAGATTAAAAAGCCCCCAAATTCTCTAGGTCAAAATTCCCCCTCCCCATTTAATAAATAATGAAGGGAGGGAAGTTATTTTTCCCACTCCCGTACAAAATAAATTTACAACTACCCCAACTAACTACCTACTAACCCTTATTAAAAATAAATAAAATATATGCAACCAACATAATTTAAACATACACACAATAAATAATTTTACACAAACGGGTAAAACCATTTACCCACACTCACTCACATATTATAATTAATTATATAACCAACTTTATAATATTCTATTTATTTACTATTTTATTATTATTTCTTAATTATAATATTACACTATAATTTTATTTTATTATCAACTAGGATTATATATATTATTTATCAATCCATTTTAATGCATAAGATAACCAAGGCATATTATCAGACAAATTAAACCAAAAGCTAAAACAATTACCTAACCACTAACCAGGGTCAAAAGGCAAAACTTCAAGCAACACTGACTGGCCACTGATAGTACTTGACAAGGTATCAAACTAGGTACTCATCCTCTTCGAGGATGATGGTTAGGGTGGGGGACCAAGTGCTATCTCTGGTCAACTACTTCCATTGGGTGCAAGGCACGCTCAAACCTGCCAATTTAGGTGGAGTCGATGCCTGGTACCTGTTCACTCAAACATACAAGTTAGAGCACATGTACATAATAGCCAAAGCACTAGGGAAGGGACTCTAACAATCATATCCCATACTCGTATGTCACCCATACATCCAATGGTATGATGCCACCCTTTCCACCTGTCCTAACAACATACTACTGCATCACCTTATCCAAATAAATCTCTGCATAATAACAATATGCATCATGCTCCCAAAAGTATTGACAGAAGCTCTTGTTCCATCCTCATCATCAGGTTCCTTAGCCAAACTACCTGCACATCCAAGGTGAGAATGGAGGGGCGCTACAATAACTATGCAAGATGGGTAATGCCTTGCTTTGTGTAATGTGAAATGATGTATATTTTATGTTGTAAATGTATCATGATGAGAAATGTGATAGTTCATGCTTGGGTTTTGTTTTGGGCTTTGAGAATCTAGATGCGGTGAAGGGGGAGTGGCTTTCAATGTAGGGCCGGCGCCCAAAGTGGCTTGTCAGGGTAACCCATTAGAAGTTGTTAATCCAGTGATAACTTAATAACAAATTTAGAGGGTTGGGTAGTTTTCACACTAATCAAGATAATTGGATGCCTCACTCATGCCTGTAGTGCTCGTTCAGGCTAAGGATGAGGTGAGAAGGCCGTGGTTGGCAAAATCAACTACCTTGTCCTCATGAAAGAAATGTTGATTCCGCATGTGTCACCCTATGGGGCCGGCGTCTAGTGAGAGACTGTCAGGGTAACCATAGATGGGGGCCGGTGCCTAGCGAGAGACTGTCAGGGTAACCCATGGATGGGGACCGACGTCTAGCTAGAGACTGTCAGGGTAACCCATGCTAGGACCATGCGATGACACTCATCCCTACTACAGTCTAGCATATCTAGTTGTGTTCTCCCCTTTGTTTTGTGAATGCCCCTAGAAGTGATGTTTGAGTTACTTGTGATGTCCTTATTGACTGGTGTTATTTGGAGTCATGTGTAGTCCTTACACCTGTTAGTCTACTATCTTTCTTGATTGTTTTCTTAGTGGGACCTTATTGTTATCTCCTAGCACAGGGGGTGGACCTTAGGGTTCCACATGGTCGAGTGGTTGTTCTATTTTCTCCATTGGTTTTCCCTTGCTTCTGTTGGTGTGTGAGAAGAATGGATCTTGTGATGCAGATTCCTGATTATGTTCCAGATTGATGAGACAGCTATTTATTCTCATGTGCTAGTTTTATGTATCAGATATATCATATTGTAAGTATTCTAATGCAATCCAGAAAGTGATAGTCTGAATGTTGTTCTAATGTACCTTTATGTATGGGAAATTGTATATGTACTTGTAGTTCTAATTATATGATCTTGTTGATTTCTTATTTAATGTTATATCATGGAAATGTATGTGCTCTTACATGTGAAGCAATAGATTAGAATTGAACTATTGATGTTAGTTAATTCTTGATCCTGTAAATAGTTTAGTAAGTAATGCAGCTTTGGAACCTTAGAGGACAAGTTAGTTTAATGATATTTATTGATGTGTTTGACATTACTTTGTTATTCTATCTTTAAAAAAAATTATCCTATTTTTTTAGCTTGGTTGTGTTGTCCTCTAGGGTTTTCTAGTGGGGCGTTACAATTCTATTATTGTATAATTCTATTATTCTATAAATATTTTATTCTGTCTTTCTATAATTCAATAATTCTATCATTCTATCATTATATAATTAAATTATTCTATCATTCCTTCATTCATTCATTCTATTATTCTATTATTTTATAAGTCTATTATTCTAGAAATCTTTCATTCTATCATTCTATCAATTTACTATTTGATCATTGTATCTTTGTATAACTCTATTATTCTATTATTGTATCATTCTTTCATTCTCTAATTCTATAGAATGGAAAAATGGAGTTATACAATGATAGAATAAAATAATCATAGAATAATAGAGTGATAAAACGATTGAATGGAATAATGATAGAATAACATAGTGATATAATTATAGAATAATATAATGAAAGAATAATAAATGAAAGAATGATAGAATAATAGAATTGTAGAATAATAGAATAAAAGATTAATAGAATTAATCAATGATAGAATAATAGAATCATAGAATAATAGAATTATAAAATGATAGAAAGAAATAATGATAGAATAATAGATTTATAGAACAATAGAATAATAGAATTGTAGAATAATAGAATAATAAAATGATAGAATGAGACAATAATAGATAGATAGAGTATTTGAATAATAGAATAATATAATTACAGAATGATAAAACAATAGAATAATATATTTATAAGATACGAGAATGATAGAAATAGAATAAGAGAATGATATAATACTAGAAATGTAGAATAATAGATCTATAGAATTATAGAATGTAAGAATGGCAGACTAATAGAAATATAAATTTATTATTCTATAAATCTTTTATTCTATCATTCTATTAATTTAACATTTCTATTATTCTATCATTCTTTTATTTTATAATTCTAGCATTCTATTATCCTATAAATCTATTATTTTATCTTTATATTGTTCTTTCATTCTATAATTGTGTCGTTCTATTATTCTATAAGGCTTTCACTCTATCATTTTATAATTCTATAATTCTATAAATCTATTACTCTATTGTTCTATAATTCTATTATTCTTTCATTCTATCATTTTAAAATTCTATTATTGTACACTTCTATTATTCTAAAACTAATATTCTAAATTCAAAACATGAGTTTCGAGTTATTACAAAAGCAACATTTTAAAAATCTAGAAAAAAACACTAAATTGCCATTTTGAGGGCCAAGATGCAAGTTTCAAGCCCCAAAAAAGTGCCAAGATGAGGTCCAACCTGCTAAGGCAGGTTGGGAAACCACTAGCCACCTCATAACACATCCAGCTATAAAATTTCGTAGAAAACCCACATCCGAGTCAAAAGTTATGCCCTTCGAAAGTCCCTGCATCACTAATGAAACTGGCACCACAAAGAACAAAACAACAATCTGAATCTATGACTGATCCATGACTACTGGAGCCCTTCCCAAAACCACAAAATAGCATCAACCAAAACAATTATTGTTCATCCAACTCTTCTCCAACTATTTTTGTCAATGTAGTCAAGTGTATTTATATACACTCTGGGGCGGTGATCTAGGGCAGTGACAGATGAAATAAATGCATAATGCTGGCCAGCAGTAAAAATCTACATGTACACCATCTTGAGATTGATATGATTCAAAAGTGAATCAGATCATTTCATAAGTAAATGGTAATGGCAATGATGACATTCGAACCGTCAACTGGTTTGAGATCTCTCTAAATCTGCGTAGCCATCATTTTTATCTCCACGATAGTTAAAATGCACCTAAGGAATTGTGTGATTTGGGTTGTTTTAGATTGTTTAAAATTTCTAAATTGTTTAAGATTGTTTAAAATTTTTAAATTGTTTAAGATAAATACATTTACCCGTTCGAGATTCTGAGAGAGAAATAATTATAGACGCGGTTCCTATTTCGGATTGCCAAGACTATTTTTTTATGGCCTTGAAGCTATTACCAGTAATCTCTTATCCATTGAAAAAAAACCTGGCGTGAGATAGTTTTCCTATTGGCTAAATATTAAAGGACTTTGAAAATTTTACGGCGTGAGACAATTCCGAGCACTATGATGCTCACAACTAAATGCCTATCGGCTAATTATTCTACAATTCTATTATAAATCTCTATTATTCTATCATTCTTTCATTCTATTATTTCATTATTATATCATTATATTATTTTATCTATTATTATCTCATTCTCTCATTCTCTCATTCTACTATTCTATTATTATACAATTCAATTATTGAATCATTCTATCATTGTACTATTCTATAAATTTATTTTTCTATCATTGTTTCATTCTATCATTTTATAATTGTATTATTCTATGATTCTATTATTATATAAAACTACTCTTATATCATTCATTCACTCTATATTTCTATAATTCTATTATATTATCATTCTTTCATTCTGTCATTCTCTAATTCTATCATTTTGTTATTCTATAAATCTATTATTCTATCATTCTTTCATTCTATTCTTCTATAATTCTTTTAGTCTATTATTTAATCATTCTATCACTCTATCATTCTTCCACTCAATCATTCTATAATTCTATGATTCTATTATTCTATAAATCTATCATTTTATCATTCTATTAGTCTATTATCTACAATTCTATTATTTTTTCATTCCTTCAATCTATCATTCTATAGTTCTTTCACTCTATCATTCTATTGTTATATTATTGTACAAATCTATTATTCTATTATTCTACAATTCTTATTTCCTATCATTATTTTATTCTATAATTCTATAATTCTAATATTATATTATTCCTTCATTCTTTCATTCTATAATTATATTATTCAATTATTTTCTAGTTCTATTACTCTATCATTCTATCATTTTATAATTCTAAATTTCTATTATTGTATTATTCTTTCATCCTTTAAATATATCATTCTATAATTCTATCATTTTTTCATTATATAATTCTATCATTTTATTATTCTATAAATTTGTCATTCCATCTTTTAATTATATTATTCTATTATACTATTATTCAATTATTCTCTAGTTCTATTACTATATGATTCTTCCATTCCATCATTTTATAATTCTAACATTCTATTATTATTTCATTCTTTCAGTCTATCATTCTATAATTCTATCATTCTTTTAATCCATCATTCTATAATTATATTATTCTATGATTCTTTCATTTTATCGTTCTATAATTCTATAAATCCATTATTCTATCATTCTCTACTTATTCTATTATTCTACAATTCTAATATTCTATCATTCTGTCATTTTTTCATTCATTCTATGATTATATAATTCTATCATTCTATTGTTTTATAAATCTGCTATTCTATCATTATGTCATTCTATAATTCTATTATTCTACACTTCTATTATTCTATCATTCTTTCATTCTATCATTCTCCAATTCTATAATTATTTCATTCTATAAATCTATCATTATATCATTCTTTCTTTCTATCATTCCATAACTCTATAATTTTATTTTTCTACAATTCTATTATTCTATCATTCTTTCATTTTGTCATTCTATAATTCTATTATTTCATTGTTCTATAAATCTACTACTCTATCATTCTTTCATTTTATCATTCTATCATTCTTACATTTTATATTTCTATTACTCTATCATTATTTCATTCTATAATTCTATAAATATATTACTCTATTATTCTACATTTATTTTATTCTATCATTCTATTATTCTATAAATATATTATGTTATTGTTCTATTATTCTATCATTCTATAATTCTGTTATTCTATTAATCTATAATTCTATTACTCTATCATTCTATCATTTTATAATTATATTATTCTATCATCTATTATTCTTTCATTCTATCATTTTAAAATTATATTATTCAATCATTGTTTCTTTTGTGATTCTAAAATTCTATAAATATATTATTCCTTCATTCTTTCATTCTATAATTCTATTATTCAATTATTTTCTAGTTCTATTACTCTATCATTCTATCATTTTATAATTCTAAATTTCTATTATTGTATCATTCTTTCATCCTTTAAATCTATCACTCTATAATTCTATCATTTTTTCATTCTATAATTCTATTATTCTACCATTCTTTTATCCTATCATTCTATAATTCTATCATTTTATTATTCTATAAGTTTGTCATTCCATCCTTTAATTATATTATTCTATTATACTATTATTCAATTATTCTCTAGTTCTATTACTATATCATTCTTTCATTCCATCATTTTATAATTCTAACATTCTATTATTCTATTATTATTTCATTCTTTTAGTCTATCATTCTATAATTCTATCGTTCTTTTAATCCATCATTTTATAATTCTATTATTCTATGATTCTTTCATTTTATCATTCTATAATTCTATAAATCCGTTATTCTATCATTCTCTACTTATTCTATTATTCTACAATTCTAATATTCTATCATTCGATCATTTTTTCATTCATTCTATGATTATATAATTCTATCATTCTATTGTTTTATAAATCTGCTATTCTGGCATTATGTCATTCTATAATTCTATTATTCTACACTTCTATTATTCTATCATTCTTTCATTCTATTATTCTCCAATTCTATAATTATTTCATTCTATAAATCTATCATTATATCATTCTTTCTTTCTATCATTCCATAACTCTATAATTTTATTTTTCTACAATTCTATTATTCTATCATTCTTTCATTTTGTCATTTTATAGTTCTATTATTTCATTGTTCTATAAATCTACTACTCTATCATTCTTTCATTTTATCATTCTATAATTCTATCATTCTTACATTATATATTTCTATTATTCTATCATTATTTCACTCTATAATTCTATAAATCTATTACTCTATTATTCTACATTTATTTTATTCTATCATTCTATCATTCTATTATCCTATAAATATGTTATGTTATCATTCTATTATTCTATCATTCTATAATTCTGTTATTCTATTAATGTACAATTCTATTATTCTATCATTCTATCATTTTATAATTATATTATTCTATTATTCTATCATTCTATTATTCTTTCATTCTATCATTTTAAAATTATATTATTCAATCATTGGTTATTTTTATGATTCTACAATTCTATAAATATATTTTTCCATCATTCTATTATTCTATTATTCTATCATTCAAATATTCTAGCTATCTATTATGGTCTCATTCGCTCATTCTATCATTTTATTATTCTATTATTCTATTGTTCTATAAATCTATTATTCTAATATTGTTTCCTTCTATCATTCTATTATTCTATAATTTTATTATTCTATCATTCTATATTTCTATCATTCTATTATTCTATAAATATTTTATTCTTTCATTCTATAATTCAATAATTCTACCATTCTATCATTCTATAATTAAATTATTCTATCATTCTTTCATTCCTTCATTCTATTATTTTATAAGTGTATTATTCTAGAAATCTTTCATTCTATCATTCTAGCAATTTATTATTTGATCATTGTATCTTTGTATAACTCTATTATTCTATTATAGTATCATTCTACTGTTCTATTTAAATCTATTATTCTATCTTTCTTTCATTGTATCATTCTTTCATTCTCTAATTCTATAGAATGAAAAAATGGAGTTATACAATGATAGAATAATAGAGTGATAAACTGATTGAATGAAATAATGATAGAATAACATAGTGATATAGTTATAGAATAATATAATGAAAGAATTATATAATAATAGAATAATATAATTAAAGAATAATAAATTAAAGAATGATAGAATAATAGAATTGTAGACTAATAGAATAAAAGATTAATAGAATTAATCAATGATAGAATAATAGAGTCATAGAATAATATAATTATTGAATGATAAAACAATAGAATAATATATTTATAAGATACCAGAATGATAGAAATAGAATAAGAGAATGATATAATACTAGAAATGCAGAATAATAGATTTATATAATTATAGAATTATAGAATGGCAGACTAATAGAAATATAAATTTATTATTCTATAAATCTTTTATTCAATCATTCTTTCATTCTATTATTTTAACATTTCTATTATTCTATCATTCTTTTATTTTATAATTCTAGCATTCAATTATCCTATAAATCTATTATTTTATCTTTATATTGTTCTTTCATTCTATAATTGTGTCATTCTATTATTCTATAATTCTTTCAGTCTATCATTTTATAATTCTATTATTCTATAAATCTATTATTCTGTTGTTCTATAATTCTATTATTCTTTCATTCTATCATTTTAAAATTCTATTATTGTACACTTCTATTATTCTAAAACTAATATTCTAAATTCAAAACATGAGTTTTGAGTTATTAGAAAAGAAACTTTTTAAAAATTAAAAAAAAAAACATTGAATTACTATATTGAGGGCCAAGATGAAAGTTTCAAGTCTTGAAAAAGTGCCAAGATGGGGTCCAACCTACTAGGGTAGGTTGGGAAACCAATGGCCACCTCATAACGCATACACCTGTAAAATTTCGTAGAAAACCCACATCCGAGTCAAAAGTTATGACCTTTAGAAGTCCCTGCATCACTGATGAAACTGGCACCACAAACAACAAAACAACAATCTGAAACTTTGACTGAACCATGACTGTTGGAGCCCTTCCCAAAACCACAAAATAGTAGCAACCAAAAAAATTATTGTTCGTTCAATTCTTCTCCAACTATTTTTGTGAATGTAGTCAAGTGTATTTATATACACTCTGGGGCGGTGATCTAGGGCAGTGATAGGTGAAATAAATGCATAATGTTGGCCAGCAGTAAAAATCTACATGTACACCATCCTGAGATTGATATGATTTGAAAGTGAATCAGATCATTTCATAAGTAAATGGTAATGGCAATGATGACATTCGAATCGTCAACTGGTTTGAGATCTCTCTAAATCTGGGTAGCCATCATTTTTATCTCCACGATAGTTCAAACGTACCTAAGGAATTATGTGATTTGGGTTGTTTTAGATTGTTTAAAATATTTAAATTACTTAAGATTGTTTAAAAATTTTAAATTGTTTAAGATAAATGCATTTACTCGTTCAATATTCTGAGAGAGAAACAATCACAGACGCGGTTCCTATTTCTGATTGCCAAGACTGTTTTGATGGCCTTGAAGCTATTACCAGCAATCGCTTTTCCATTGAAAAAAACCCAGCGTGGGACAGTTTTCCTATTGGCTAATTATTAACGGACTTTGAAAATTTCCTCGTGTTAGACAATTCTGAGCACTATGATTCTCACAACTAAAAGCCTATCAGCTAATTATTCTAAAATTCTATTATAAATCTATATTATTCTTTCATTCTTTCATTCTATTATTTTATTATTCTATCATTATATTATTATATCTATTATGGTCTCATTCTCTCATTCTATCATTCTACTATTCTATTATTATACAATTCAATTATTGAATCATTCTATCATTGTACTATTCTATAAATTTACTTTTCTATCATTGTTTCATTCTATCATTTTATAATTGTATTATTCTATGATTCTATTATTATATAAAACTACTCTTATATCATTCATTCATTCTATAATTCTATAATTCTATTATATTATCATTCTTTCATTCTATCATTCTCTCATTCTATCATTTTGTTATTCTATAAATCTATTATTCTATCATTCTTTCATTCTATTCTTCTATAATTCTTTTAGTCTATTATTTAATCATTCTATCACTCTATCATTCTTCCACTCAATCATTCTATGATTCTATTATTCTATAAATCTATCATTTTATCATTCTATTATTCTATTATCTACAATTCTATTATTTTTTCATTCCTTCAATCTATCATTCTATACTTCTTTCACTCTATCATTCTATTATTATATTATTGTACAAATCTATTATTCTATTATTCTACAATTCTTATTTCCTATCATTATTTAATTCTATAATTCTAACATTATATTATTCCTTCATTCTTTCATTCTATAATTCTATTATTCAATTATTTTCTAGTTCTATTACTCTATCATTCTATCATTTTATAATTCTAAATTTCTATTATTGTATTATTCTTTCATCCTTTAAATATATAATTCTATAATTCTATCATTTTATTATTCTATAAATTTGTCATTCCATCTTTTAATTATATTATTCTATTATACTATTATTCAATTATTCTCTAGTTCTATTACTATATGATTCTTCCATTCCATCATTTTATAATTCTAACATTCTATTATTATTTCATTCTTTCAGTCTATCATTCTATAATTCTATCATTCTTTTAATCCATCATTCTATAATTCTATTATTCTATGATTCTTTCATTTTATCATTCTATAATTCTATAAATCCATTATTCTATCGTTCTCTACTTATTCTATTATTCTACAATTCTAATATTCTATCATTCTATCTTTTTTTCATTCATTCTATGATTATATAATTCTATCATTCTATTATTTTATAAATCTGCTATTCTATCATTATGTCATTCTATAATTCTATTATTCTACACTTCTATTATTCTATCATTCTTTCATTCTATCATTCTCCAATTCTATAATTATTTCATTCTATAAATCTATCATTATATCATTCTTTCTTTCTATCATTCCATAACTCTATAATTTTATTTTTCTACATTTCTATTATTCTATCATTCTTTCATTTTGTGATGCAGGGACATCCGGAGGTCATAACTTTTGACTCGGATGTGGGTTTTCTATGAAATTTTACAGGTGGATACGTTATGAGATAAAAATAGTGTTAGCGTGTATTATTACTATGCATATTACATTGTTTAAGTGGGAGGTTACCAAACTGGTTATGCAGTTTCAACTGTCAGCTTGATATAACCATTGTAACTATCAACTTCCTCAACTCCTTCATAGTTTATATACATCAACGTATCTGCATTTCATAATCGAATAAACACTATCTTCTCTGATTTTCTGCATTTGGTATCAGAGTGGTTTAGCATGACCTGAGTGAGGAGTTGTTCATGGACTGTAGAAGGGAATGAAATGTGGGAGTTGAATTCAATTTTTACCAGGCATGTAGTTTCGAAGATCGCTTAAGGAGAAGGCCATTGAATGCAGCCATGAAGGTGTTGAAATGTGCTGAGATGTTGTCACATTTGTATGAAAGCATCGCCAGTTTGTATGAAAAGAGCAAGGTTCATTCTTGTGTTTGTGAAGATGAGTGCTAGGTTTCATAGAGATTCCAAATTGTATGTTATGTTTGAGATGGCAGAGTAAATTCATGTGCTTGATGCAGCATCGAAAGAAATACATATGGGTGGCATTGCTCACATAACTAGGATGAGTTGAAAGAGGGCACTGAAGGACATGCTCCAAACTTTGCAGAATCACGATAGGGTTACATACTCACTATGTTTATTAGAAATTTGATTTCTCTGCGCTTCACAAGGTTTTGAATAGGTAGCTATTTCAATCTATAATAGATTCTTAGAGATGATTCCGTAGACACCAGATTCACTAGAGTAGTTGTTGGTCATGGAGAAGGAGCACTCATTTGAAGATTGACAGAGACGTTTCTTCCTTGCGCAATCAAGAAATTTAGCAAAGGCAATGGAAGATTTAGAGAGCAGTCAGTAGAAGGGAATCACTCACATGTCATTTCAATCCAGTGAGTTTAGTGGTAGAACAAGACCAGTGGAAGAAGTTAGATTAGATGCTTCTTTCTTTGCAATGATTAGATATCTTGTATGCTTAGCAAAGACTGCATGTGAAAGAAGGCATCCAATAGCATTTTATGTTGTTGATTTGAACAGTGCAGCAGTAAGTTGAACAGTGCAATAGTAAGTTTGATTTCAAGCATTGCATTACCTATTTCTCACTATATGTGCTATAAACATTAATATTTATAACTAACATAGTTGGTTCATTAGAAAAGAGGAGCTATAAGGTTCTTGGTTCAAAACTTACAATGATGTGAAAATATTATTTTTGTTATGAAGTATTTGGAGTTCTACAATTTTATTGGAGATAAAGGAAAATAAGGGTGAGTCTTTGGAGGTACAATCATTCTCAGATATTATTTTTCTTTGGAGTAATAAGATAAAAAATTTGATCAAGGTTTAATTTGATGAAGGTTTAATAGCATTTTGGAGGTATAAGGTTGACTAATGTGCGGGTCTATTATTAATCAAAATTGACATCATTATTTTGAACATTTGAACATGGCCACACATTATGTTTGTGTTCTTGATGCCATCCTTACTATCCTTGATAGGAATTTGAAAGACTTGCACACCTGTGATATTGAAGACTCTAATGCAAATGGATAGAGTGTAAGCACATCATATTGGAGGTAGGTAGCATCGGAGGATGGAGGATTTACCATCATCTCAAGTTAGCTTCTCACTTTGAGATGATGCTTTACATGAGAAGCGTTTTTTGGTTTTGGTTATTTTGCTTTGTTTTTGTTGATGCTGATGGAGCTGACAGATTTGAAGAATGTATGTTTTGTGAAGATTTTGTTTTGGAGACAAGTTTGGGGTTTGGTGTTGAGCTCAATATGGATTGTTGTCCAGCGAGCTTCAAAGAGTATATGATCTTGAATTATACCCTTTCACGGTCACTAGACAACATCGAAGAGATCTGTCGTATCTCTTAGGGTCCATTGTCGAATAATTCAAGACTCTGTGATTTGAGAGCTTGGGACTAAAGAGCTCAAGAACACAGCTCGAAGCTATGCCTTTCTGAGGGTAGATGATACAGCATGATGGAGTCTCGCTTGGTTTAGGATTTGTTCTTTGGGAAAAGATCTTCTACAAAATATGTATTCATATTATGTAATCAACTTTGTTGAGTTTTTTAGCATTCAGGGGGGTCCATTGGTACTATTGCAGGAACAATGTAATAAGGGGGGGAATGTTAGTGTATATTATTACTATGCATATTACATTGTTTAAGTGGGAGGTTACCAAACCGGTTATGCAGTTTCAACTGTCAGCTTCATATAACTGTTGTAACTATCAACTTCCTCAACTCCTTCATAATTTGTAGACATCAATGTATCTACATTTAATAATCTAATAAACACTATCTTCTCTGATTTTCTACAAATATATAGATACAGTATTTGAATAATAGAATAATATAATTACAGAATGATAAAACAATAGAATAATATATTTATAAGATACTAGAATGATAGAAATAGAATAAGAGAATGATATAATACTAGAAATGAAGAATAATACATTTATAGAATTATATAATGTAAGAATGGCAGACTAGTAGAAAAATAAATTTATTATTCTATAAATTTTTTATTCAATCATTCTTTCATTCTATTATTTTAACATTTCTATTATTCTATCATTCTTTTATTTTATAATTCTAGCATTCTATTATCCTATAAATCTATTATTTTATCATTATATTGTTCTTTCATTCTATAATTGTGTCGCTCTATTATTCTATAATTCTTTCACTCTATCATTTGATAATTCTATTATTCTATAAATCTATTATTCTATTGTTCTATCATTCTATTATTCTTTCATTCTATCATTTTAAAATTCTATTATTGTACACTTCTATTATTATAAAACTAATATTCTAAATTCAAAACATGAGTTTCGAGTTATTACAAAAGTAACTATTTTAAAATCTAGAAAAAAAATACTAAATTGCCATTTCGAGGACCAAGATGAAAGTTTCAAGCCCTGAAAAAGTGCCAAGATAGGGTCCAACCCACTAAGGTAGGTTGGCAAACCACTGGCCACCTCATAACACATCCACCTGTAAAATTTTGTAGAAAACCCACATCCGAGTCAAAAGTTATGACCTTCAGAAGTCCCTGCATCACTGATGAAACTGGCACCACAAACAACAAAACAATAATCTGAAACTATGATTGAACCGTGACTGCTGGAGCCCTTCCCAAAACTAGAAAATAGCAGCAACCAAATAAATTATTGTTCGTCCAACTCTTCTCCAACAGTTTTTGTCAATGTAGTCAAGTGTATTTATATACACTCTGGGGCGGTGATCTAGGGCAGTGACAGATGAAATAAATGCATAATGCTGGCCAACAGTAAAAATCTACATGTACACCATCCTAAGATTGATATGATTCAAAAGTGAATCAGATCATTTCATAAGTAAATGGTAATGGCAATGATGACATTCAAACCGTCAACTGGTTTGAGATCTCTCTAAATCTGGGTAGCCATCATTTTAATCTCCATGATAGTTAAAACGCACCTGATGAATTGTGTGATTTGGGTTGTTTTAGATTGTTTAAAATATTTAAATCATTTAAGATTGTTTAAAATTTTTAAATTGTTTAAGATAAATGCATTTACTCGTTTGAGATTCTGAGAGAGAAACAATTACAGACGCGGTTCCTATTTCTGATTGCCAAGACTATTTTTGATGGCCTTGAAGCTATTACCAGCAATCACTTTTCCATTGAAAAAAACTCGACGTGAGACAGTTTTCCTATCGGCTAATTATTAATGGACTTTGAAAATTTCTCGGTGTGAGACAATTCTGAGCACTATGATGCTCACAACTAAAAGCCTATCAGCTAATTATTCTACAATTCTATTATAAATCTCTATTATTCTATCATTCTTTCTGTAGTGCCCCTCACCTTGCCTTCTATTGGACTGCTGGTTTTTCTAGTAGGATTAGATATCATGACATTGGACTCTCTATATTTTGCTGAGTTGTTTATGGACGTATTGCGATGATGATGATCGGTGATATTGAATTACTAATATTTAATGTTTCACAGTTTGATGGACATATTTGGTGTAATGGATTAATGTTACTTCTGAGTTTAAGGTGATATTTAATCATGGTTATGATGCTTTAACAATAATTGTTAGACTAGATCATACTAAATTGATTATTCTACTTTCTTGTAGACAACTGAATACTTAATTGTGGATGGATTTAGGTAAACAGAACAGTGTCGCATTACTCGTGTCCGAGTACCCTGCCACACTACGATTTCTATTTATTGTGTGCATGACTTCATGTTTGTATATATATGTTTAACCTTGAGGTTTGCTGCAGGATGCAGGTACCGGGCATCGACTCCACCTGAACTAGCAGGTCCGAGCGTGCCCTAGCCAATGGAATTGTTCATCGGAGTTAGCATAAGGTTCCCCAGTCATCTGTCATCCTTGTAGAGGATAAGTCTTCAGTTTTGCGTCTAGTCATTGTTCTCAGTTTCATTTGTTCCTTGGGTTGTCATCTTGCTTTCTTTCCATGCTTGATGGTCGAGTAATTGTATGTTTTATGATTGGTTAATTGTGGTATATAAATCGATAAATTTGATTAATGTCTACTAAATAGATTTGTAAATAATTATTAGTTGTTAAATAACAAATATATATTAATTATTAAATAAATAAAAATAAATAATAAAGGAGATAAATTAGTTATAAAGTGGCATTATGAGTTGTGGAAATTGTTTTATAATTAATAAAATAAATATGAAAGTAAATATATGGAGTCAAGTAAATAAATGATTAAATAAAGTAATATGAGTTTAATATCTCTATAAAATACTAAATTAAATAAAGTAAAAGTTATAAGTGGTAATATATTAAATGTATGTTATCTTTGAGTAAATAAAGGTATAGGGGTTATATGGTAATGTTAATAAAAAAAAATTAAAAGTATGTAGGCTGTATTTTTCTTTGGCGGTGGGCATTGGATCGTGTGCTTATGCCCTAAAAGGGGAATGCTATAAAATAAGCAGAGAGAAGGAGAGAAGGGGGAGCGAAAAGTGGAGTTGGAGATCTGGGAAGGAGAACGGAGCTGCAAAGAACAGAGAGAGGTCTTGCAGCGTAAACAGGTTCCTTTTATTGTGTGAATGTCATTTTCTTATTTGTTTAATATCTAGGGTTTCTTTAATAAAACTCTTAATCTGCGCGTTCCTCGGCCAGAGCATTGTTTTGTCCTTGATCCTTTTCATTCAAACCATTATGTATATGCTGTGGTTATCATACTCTGAATTTCTGTAAGATTCCATTCATTTCTACCAAGTGCATTTACTTTAAAATTTGTAAATGATGATAGAAGTCTAGGCTTGTTTCTCAAAACATTCGCAGTGGCCGCCCAAGAGCTTTCACCCTTGCCTGGGCTTGGGAGTTGATACTGTCAAACTCTCTTTGGATGACTAAAGCCTTAGCAATGAGTTTATTGTGTGTCTCCTGCGTCCATTGCATACCGTATGATGATATCTCTTACGGCTGCCTTCATCATCCCGGTTAATTTCCCCAACCTTGCGTAATACTCCTGCGCTTATGGACAGGATATGGCTGCTGCATGAAAAGTGTGTATCATTATACGGCATAGAGATCCAATGGCACACGAAGATATCACTAATCGACTCTCCTTACCATTTGATCTCACCACACGAGCCCACTTCTGCATTGATATTTGAGAAAAGAACATATTCTATGCAGTCCAAAAATGGTGTACTGTAAATACTCCTAAACCAATATTCATATGTGATCTACAGTAACCTAGAAAATACCTTGCAGATTTAACAGTTATCGCTGTGATAAAGTTATGGTGTTACAAGATGGCCGCACGGGCAAGAAGGTCAACCATTTAGTACCCTACCATACCTGCCGCTTCTGCATAGATGTTTGTGGGAACACGAGTCCAGAAATAATTGAGGATCCAAATCATAAAGCAGTGTCACTGTAAATACACCTAAGCCTATATTCTTATATGATCGACAGGTGTCAAGAGACCTCATCAAACACAAAGATCAGCTGATTGTAATTAGCAATAAGAATTACAAAGGAAATTGAAGTATACCTTTATCCATAGGGCTATACGCCTTAGAGTCAAGCAAGCTTCCATTGAAAATTTGGCAATTTGAGTACTGATATCCAAAACATATGATTATGCATTCAAAGTATCGATATGAAAAGGTCATATATACATATAATGAGATCCAATAAGTATCAGAGATACAGATATGATCGTAGACCCTAAAGTTGCATAAATGAGGATGGTTTGTGTGCAACTATCTGTGCTAACCTCAATTATAACATGAAGATGCCACCCAGAAAATGTATCGACGCAATCACTATAGGTGTAATTGGCAGCGTAATGACAAGTTTAGGGTGTTTCCAAGATCGTCAGGTCAATTCTTATTAACTGTGTGCTCGGGTTTCCCTCATGGGGACTGTGGTAACTATCCTTCATTCCTTTCATGCTCTCCTGACGAAACCACATGCTAACCCTTGCGCCGTAGTAATTGCACGCCAAGAATATCCTCATGACGCTACCAGTTTAATTGGTTGATGAAAAGTTAAGGTTTCTTCATGTAAGCTGCGCGGGCAACCATGCTTAACATTGTCAAATATCAAGACTCACAAGATGATATTTACAGCATACAAGGTTAAGACTAAGTCTATTTGACCACGAGTTCACACTAATATTCTTATTCGTGTGTTTAAACTATCTTAACTGACCCGTTCTCTTCTATATTCATAGCACTTGTTTCAAGACATCGAACAACAAGTTTTAGGTTTAAAGGTTATGGTGTCTTCAAGCTAGCTGCACGGGTGAGAATTTAGTAGTAAAGCATGTACCGTAGGGTCCGTCATCTTCCTTAGCTGTATACAATCTTTGGATTACATGCTATCTAACAGTAGCTCAGTAAAGCATTTTTGGCAATCATTACTTTTTAAGTCATTCACTACATCAGCATTAGCTGTAACTAGGAAACAGTACATATGTATAAACCTAGTGTCCTGTTTGGGATCTCTGATCCCTACCCAACATTTTTGTCTGTAGCACTAATGAAAGCCTGTTTACATTCTTTATTACCAAACTTTCTCATGGACTGTTTTGGTTAAGGAGTAATATATTGTTGAAATACTCTGATATATGCCATATTAAGTCCTTTGTTTGTAGAGCTATCTGCTACTGTGTTGACCACTTGCAACATGCCGGAATTAAATGAGGGGGGGTTTACTTGAATAGCGTTACGCCCTATTTAATAATTTCTGTACATCTATGATTCCCTCCTTGGATAGTTCTTCCAACATTTTAAGGGAAGTATAGAATCCATGTCAATCTGCACATGGTTGACATGTCTATTAACAAGGTATCAGTGACCAGAAATGACCACAGACAGTTCAGTTCCACTATTTGTGGTGTGGCCTGTACTGGCTACGAACATTTCTAAGCTTTTGTTTCTGTTACCTCTGGTTATTTCTCTGACAGCTGAGTGGTTAGGGTTTTGGTTGGCAGCTCAAGATGCCCCTGTGGCATAGAATTCGACTAGATGATTTGGGTTTTAACTGACTTGTCACTTCCCATCTCCGGTGGAAGATTAATTCATTAGTTTTTGACATTTCATCTCATCTCTTCTATGCCAAAGTATGAGTTCTGAGCATCTTCTTAGAATTTAAGCATGAGATTTAGTGTATATTCTAGAGGTTTGGGATCCTATTAGCCATATGCCGATTACATCAAAAACAACATAAAATACATATAGGATCACTAATTTGACTCTTTTAGTACATGACTGTAAAAGATCACACACTAGCTTAGGTTGTTTTCACTGTTTTGCCTCCAACCATGCAAGAGTTTTTCGTCCTTTAGCTGGTGTCATCCTGGGGGTTGAGACGGTTAATTTGAAGTGCACTTGTGAATTCTTTCTATCATGTGTCTTCTTGCTCTAGTATTTCATCAGAGTGCCATAATTTTCTTGTGCCGGTATGTTGTATTGGTGTCAGGCCATTGAAGTCAAAATGTTGATATTGAATACAAAAATCAAGAGGTATCATAATCAATTTTTGGTCTTTCAGTTCCACACAGTATCTTTTATTTTACCTTGATTGTGCTGTGGTGTTTTTCGTCTAGTGTTTGAGTGGAGTCTGTTAAAATGTCCAAAAATATCAAATATAACTTCCAAAAAGATAGAAAATCTGAAATCAAGTTCTAAATTGCGTTGAGTTGGTAACCTCTCATCTGGGGCAATTGCATGGAATGGAGGACATTAGTGGTCTTTTTGCAATTTGATTTAATTAAGGGATATGAATCTAAGTTACTGGATCTGTCACTTTTCCATCCAGATCCGGGTCTGGTCCGAACCTAGTCCATGATCCAGTCTGGTCCTCTGCGGGTGCGAACAGGATGTTCGAAAAATAGGACGGGTTTCTCCCAATAAGTCCACCCAATAGTATCTAAATAAGAATTTTCTTCTCCTTGGGTGAAAATATTTGCTATTGAATGATTTAAGGTTGTATTATTATTATTATTACTATTATTATTATTGTTTAATAATATTATTGTTATTATTAGTTAAATGATGTTGTGTCATCTCCAAGCTGTCTAGAAAATGTATGGGTGAAGTCGAATGAGAAACTGCATAATTTATATCATTGTTAGTTTTAAAAGGGCAAAATCAAATGTAGATTAATATTTTAGTTAAGCTATTAGATTTAATTCATTGAACTATATAGAAATGTAGATAATATTAATTACAAAGTTTAATTTAAACTGTTATGATTATTGTTGATTAATTTAATTCTGGTAACGAACTTATTACTACATCATTATGAAGGTTTTGTTAATTGAAGTTTGGTTAAATAGTCTCGATAGTGGGTTTATTAACACTGTAAGGAGATTGTTGGATGTAATGGAGTCCATTGTGCAAGTTGTTAGGTTGTCATTCCAGAGGCATAGGATAAAATAATTTGTCTTTCAAGAATAGTGTTGTTATGTGATGTTCTAAGAACATGATGCCTCTTGCCATGTATGAGAGTTTGGTAATGATGATGTGAATTGATGAGTATTCGGGTTGTGAGTACATTATGATGGGGTAGTCATTCCCTTTGTGGATGAAGTGATTGTTTGTTTAATTGTATTTATCTTGTTTTGTTTTTGTGAATGGGGAGACATTGAGTACTGTAACGGAATGATGTTGATGTACTGTTATGGATAATATTTTGAGAGTATGTCCTTGTAATTAAGTTGATATGCAAGATGGTGAATGCCTTGCAGTATTACATAGACATGTGGATATGAGGATAATTGTTTTTGCAAGATGGTTAATGCCTTGCATGGTTTATGAATCCTCGTTGTTCTGATGATGTTTTCTTGCTTGATGGTTAGGGTTTCTAGATGCAGTTAGGGGAGTGGCTTTCAATGTGGGGCCGGTGCCCAAAGTGGCTGTCAGGATAACCCATTGGAAGTTGTTAATTAAGTGAAAACCTAAAATGAACTGGGGGGAAAGGGTAAATTACACAGTAACAAGATAATTGGATTTCCTCTCCCATGCCTGTAGTGCTAGTTTAGACTAAGGATGGGTAGAGAAGGCCTGGTTGGCAAGATCAACTTCCTTGTCCTGACGAAAGGAAGGTTGATTCCGCATGAGTCACCCTATGGGGCTGATACCTAGTGAGAGGCTGTCAGGATAACCATAGATGGGGGCCGGCGCCTAGTGAGAGGCTGTCAGGATAACCCATGTTAGGACCGTGCGATGACACTCTCCCTACTACAGCCTAGCATTCCCTAGTTGTACTCTCCCCATTCGTTATGTGCTTGCCTCTGGAAGTGTTGTTAAGTTGTTTGTGATATTGACTTGTGTCGTTGGAGTTATGTGTTGTCTTGTCTTATAGTTTACTGTCTACCTGACTATATGTTGTAGTGGGAACCTTATGTTAACTCCTAGCTCGGGGGGTGGACCTCAAGGTTCCACATGGTCGGGTGGAAGAGCTTTATCCATTGGATTTTCTCCTTGCTATTGTTCGTGTGCGAGGATGTTGTATCTTGTGTATTAGTCATCAGATCTTGTACCAGGTATGAAGTAAGTGATTTGTACTCATCTTCTTGTCTGTGAGTAAGTTGATTTATAATGTATATTCAGAAGGTGTTAAGTAACAATGTAGTGATGTACTCATATGTGAGAAGGAATTGTAACTATGTACTAGATCCTAATGATTATTTATTTGATGTAAATGTTATTGATTTAATGCATTAGGTTTAGAATGGTCTACTGATGTTAGTTAATGATGTATGTCAGATTATATTGTTTGATTTGGTAAAGTAATGCTCCCATGATATCTTAGAGTAACAAGTTGATAGTTTAATGATATTTTTAGATGTGTTCATCATTACTTTGTCACTTTATTCATTTAAAAAAAAAAAAAAAATTCCGTTTGCATAGCGTAGATGTGTTGTTCTCTAAGGTGTTCATGCGGGGCGTTACATCTAGTATCAGAGCCTAGTTTCTAACACTGGGTACTCTGGGTTTTATATTAACCCATTAAGCTACACTAGTTGCTTAAACTCTCAATGTTATGTTAGATTCCCTTTTGTCATCCTCACCTAACAACCCGAGGTTGTCCCTCGGCGGTGTCTACATAGGTAGAGGCCTAAAGGTTGAGATAGGGGTAGTTGGCATGTAGAGATCCATTCCCCTGCATATGATATCTGCCATATGGTTGAAGAAATGCATGTGTCAAGGTTGTCAGTTGTTTGCCACGATGGTGAACAATTTGGAATTAGGGGAGAGTCGAGAGGTGTCCCTCGATGATCATCCTATCCTTAAGGAGGTCTGGTTGTAGTTAGAGGAGTTGTCAGGTAGAGGACTAGATGCTTGTGCATCCTCTTGTGAAGTATGCATTCTTGGATATTCTTGGTGCTTATGTAGAGTCCTTATTGTATGGAATAAAAAGTTGAGGATAACCTGACATTGTTCCCTCCTTCCTCGTTGGGAGGCTAGTATCTAGTCACGCAGTGTTGTATAGTGCAATTTCAAAGATTGTGTATTTTCCTTATAATTATTGATGATTTTCTATTAATTGAAAAGGCCGACACTTTGTTTATATTTGATTGTGATGGTTTAGCCACACCTTGTGATCTTCATTTGTGCGTAACCCTCGTGGTTACATTTGGTTTAGTTTTGAACTGCGCGCATTTCTTGTTTTATTGATAAAATTTAATCTTTATTTTATGTTTGTTTATGACTTTGGTGGCTAAACTATTTTCTCCTTACTGTTTTCGATGTCGGCCATGTGTCGTATTGTGATTCCTCTCCAAGAACGTAGGAGGCAGACTTGGTGAGTGTATACGAGGAAGCAGATGCAGGGAACCTTGAGGATGGGGATATGTGAGGACTATTTCATGGAGGCTAACTACTTTATACAACAGTAGATAGGTTATTGTTGTTTTGTTTCGATGGTCTATCATTGTGTGTGTGCCCTAACACCACCAAGCCACTAAGTGTGTAGTATGGGTTGTGTGAGATAGCTGTTGGCTCTTGGCTCATTGATTTTGTGTCATGGATTAGTAGGTCACTTACCGGTGACTAAATGGACCTTTGTGTAGCCTTAAGATGTGAATCCTGGTAATTTGAATTCGTGTGCATATGAAGAATGTGTGTTAAAACATGAATATAGTATTATAAAACTATAAATTGTGGTTCCATGATTGTAAAGATAAAAAAATCATTGTATGAAGATGTTTCTGTTAATAGATCGCATGCACAGATTGTGCTCCCATGTTTGTATAGCGTTGTGGAAACTGTCCAAACTCGTTCGTATCTGTTGCAGGCTTCCAGGAGTAAGCTTGATCCTAGGGGGGGAGGATGTAGTGCCCCTCACCTTGCCTTCTATTGGACTGATGGTTTTTCTAGTAGGATTAGATATCATGACATTGGATTCTCTGTATTTTGCTGAGTTGTTTATGGACCTATTGCGATGATGATGATCGGTGATATTGAATTACTAATATTTAATGTTTCACAGTTTGATGGACATATTTGGTGTAATGGATTAATGTTACTTCTGAGTTTAAGGTGATATTTAATCATGGTTATGATGCTTTAACAATAATTGTTAGACTAGATCATACTAAATTGATTATTCTACTTTCTTGTAGACAACTGAATACTTAATTGTGGATGGATTTAGGTAAACAGAATAGTGTCACATTACTCGTGTCTGAGTACCCTGCCACGCTGCGATTTCTGTTTACTGTGTGCATGACTTCATGTTTGTATATATATGTTTAACCTTGAGGTTTGCTGTAGGACGTAGGTACCAGGCATTGACTCCACCTGAACTAGCAGGTCCGAGCGTGCCCTAGCCAATGGAATTGTTGATCGGAGTTAGCATAAGGTTCCCCAGTCATCCGTCATCCTTGTAGAGGATAAGTCTTCAGTTTTGCATCTAGTCATTGTTCTCAGTTTTATTTGTTCCTTGCATTGTCATCTTGCTTTCTTTGCATGCTTGATGGTCGAGTAATTGTATGTTTTATGATTGGTTAATTGTGGTATATAAATCGATAAATTTGATTAATGTCTACTAAATAGATTTGTAAATAATTATTAGTTGTTAAATAACAAATATATATTAATTATTAAATAAATAAAAATAAATAATAAAGGAGATAAATTAGTTATAAAGTGGCATTATGAGTTGTGGAAATTGTTTTATAATTAATAAAATAAATATGAAAGTAAATATATGGAGTCAAGTAAATAAATGATTAAATAAAGTAATATGAGTTTAATATCTCTATAAAATACTAAATTAAATAAAGTAAAAGTTATAAGTGGTAATATATTAAATGTATGTTATCTTTGAGTAAATAAAGGTATAGGGGTTTCATGGTAATGTTAATAAAAAAAAAATTAAAAGTATGTAGGCTGTATTTTTCTTTGGCGGTGGGCATTGGATCGTGTGCTTATGCCCTAAAAGGGGAATGCTATAAAATAAGTAGAGAGAAGGAGAGAAGGGGGAGCGAAAAGCGGAGTTGGAGATCTGGGAAGGAGAACGGAGCTGCGAAGAACAGAGAGAGGTCTTGCAGCGTAAACAGGTTCCTTTTATTGTGTGAATGTCATTTTCTTATTTGTTTAATATCTAGGGTTTCTTTAATAAAACTCTTAATCTGCGCGTTCCTTGGCCAGAGCATTGTTTTGTCCTTGATCCTTTTCATTCAAACCATTATGTATATGCTGTGGTTATCATACTCTGAATTTCTGCAAGATTCCATTCATTTCTGCCAAGTGCATTTACTTTAAAATTTGTAAATGATGATAGAAGTCTAGGCTTGTTTCTCAAAACATTCGCAGTGGCTGCCCAAGAGCTTTCGCCCTTGCCTGGGCTTGGGAGTTGATACTGTCAAACTATTCTTTGGATGACTAAAGCCTTAGCAATGAGTTTATTGTGTGTCTCCTGCGTCCATTGCATACCGTATGATGATATCTCTTACGGCTGCCTTCATCTTCCCGGTTAATTTCCCCAACCTTGCGTAATACTTCTGCGCTTATGGACAGGATATGGCTGCTGCATGAAAAGTGTGTATCATTGTACGGCCTAGAGATCCAACGGCACACGAAGATATCACTAATCGACTCTCCTTACCATTTGATCTCACCACACGAGCCCACTTCTACATCGATATTTGAGAAAAGAACATATGCTGTGCAGTCCAAAAATGGTGTACTGTAAATACTCCTAAACTGATATTCATATGTGATCTACAATAACCTAGAAAATACCTTGCAGATTCAACAGTTATCACTGTGATAAAGTTATGGTGTTACAAGATGGCCGCACGGGCAAGAAGGTCAACCATTTAGTACCCTATCATACCTGCCGCTTCTGCATAGATGTTTGTGGGAACATGAGTCCAGAAACAATTGAGGATCCAAATCATAAAGCAGTGTCACTGTAAATACACCTAAGCCTATATTCTTATATGATCGACAGGCATCAAGAGACCTCATCAAACACAAAGATTAGCTGATTGTAATTAGCAATAAGAATTACAAAGGAAACTGAAGTATACCTTTATCCATAGGGCTACACACCTTAGAGTCAAGCAAGCTTCCATTGAAAATTTGGCAATTTGAGTACTGATATCCAAAACATATGATTATGCATCCAAAGTATCGATATGAAAAGGTCATATATACATATAATGAGATCCAATAAGTATCAGAGATACAGATATGATCGTAGACCCTAAAGTCACATAAATGAGGATGGTTTGTGTGCAACTATCTGTGCTAACCTCAATTATAACATGAAGATGCCACCCAGAAAATGTATCGATGCAATCACTATAGGTGTAATTGGCAGCGTAATGACAAGTTTAGGGTGTTTCCAAGATCGTCAGGTCAATTCTTATTAACTGTGTGCTCGGGTTTCCCTCATGGGGACTGTGGTAACTATCCTTCATTCCTTTCATGCTCTCCTGACGAAACCACATGCTAACCCTTGCGCCGTAGTAATTGCACGCCAAGAATATCCTCATGACGCTACCAGTTTAATTGGTTGATGAAAAGTTAAGGTTGCTTCATGTAAGCTGCACGGGCAACCATGCTTAACGTTGTCAAATATCAAGACTCACAAGATGATATTTACAACATACAAGGTTAAGACTAAGTCTATTTGACCACGAGTTCACACTAATATTCTTATTCATGTGTTTAAACTATCTTAATTGACCTGTTCTCTTCTATATTCATAGCGCTTGTTTCAAGACATCGAACAACAAGTTTTAGGTTTAAAGGTTATGGTGTCTTCAAGCTAGCTGCACGGGTGAGAATTTAGTAGTAATGCATGTACCGTAGGGTCCGTCATCTTCCTTAGCTATTTACAATCTTTGGATTACATGCTATCTAACAGTAGCTCAGTAAAGCATTTTTGGCAATCATTGCTTTTTAAGTCATTCAATACATCAGCATTAGCTGTAACTAGGAAATAGTAAATATGTATAAACCTAGTGTCTTGTTTGGGATTTCTACCCAACATTTTTGTCTGTAGCACTAATGAAAGCCTGTTTACATTCTTTATTACCAAACTTTCTCATGGACTGTTTTGGTTAAGGAGTAATATATTGTTGAAATACTCTGATATATGCCATATTAAGTCCTTTATTTGTAGAGCTATCTGCTACTGTGTTGACCACTTGCAACATGCCGGAATTAAATAAGGGGGGGTTTACTTGAATAGTGTTACGCCTTATTTAATAATTTCTGTACATCTATTATTCCCTCCTTGGATAGTTCTTACAACATTTTATGGGAAGTATAGAATCCATGTCAATCTGCACATGGTTGACATGTCTATTAACAAGGTATCAGTGACCAGAAATGACCACAGACAGTTCAGTTCCACTATTTGTGGTGTGGCCTGTACTGGCTACGAACATTTCTAAGCTTTTGTTTCTGTTACCTCTGGTTATTTCTCTGACAGCTGAGTGGCTAGGGTTTTGGTTGGCAGCTCAAGATGCCCCTGTGGCATAGAATTCGACTAGATGATTTGGGTTTTAACTGACCTGTCACTTCCCATCTCCGGTGGAAGATTAATTCATTAGTTTTTGACATTTCATCTCATCTCTTCTGTGCCAAAGTATGAGTTCTGAGCATCTTTTTAGAATTTAAGCATGAGATTTAGTGTATATTCTAGAGGTCTGGGATCCTGTTAGCCATATGCCGATTACATCAAAAACAACATAAAATACATATAGGATCACTAATTTGACTCTTTTAGTACATGACTGTAAAAGATCACACACTAGCTTAGGTTGTTTTCACTGTTTTGCCTCCAACCATGCAAGAGTTTTTCGTCCTTTAGCTAGTGTCATCCTGGGGGTTGAGACGGTTAATTTGAAGTGCACTTGTGAATTCTTTCTATCATGTGTCTTCTTGCTCTAGTATTTCATCAGAGTGCCATAATTTTCTTGTGCCGGTATGTTGTATTGGTGTCAGGCCATTGAAGTCAAAATGTTGATATTGAATACAAAAATCAAGAGGTATCATAATCAATTTTTGGTCTTTTAGTTCCACACAGTATCTTTTATTTTACCTTGATTGTGATGTGGTGTCTTTCGTCTAGTGTTTGAGTTGAGTCTGGTAAAATGTCCAAAAATATCAAATATAACTTCCAAAAAGATAGAAAATCTGAAATCAAGTTCTAAATTGCGTTGAGTTGGTAACCTCTCATTTGGGGCAATTGCATGGAATGGAGGACATTAGTGGTCTTTTTGCAATTTGATTTAATTAAGGGATATGAATCTAAGTTACTGGATCTGTCACTTTTCCATCCAGATCCAGGTCTGGTCCGAACCCAGTCCATGATCCAGTCTGGTCCTCTGCGGGTGCGAACAGGATGTTCGAAAAATAGGATGGGTTTCTCCCAATAAGTCCACCCAATAGTATCTGAATAAGAATTTTCTTCTCCTTGGGTGAAAATATTTGCTATTGAATGATTTAAGGTTGTATTATTATTATTATTACTATTATTATTATTGTTTAATAATATTATTGTTATTATTAGTTAAATGATGTTGTGTCATCTCCAAGCTGTCCGGAAAATGTATGGGTGAAGTCAAATGAGAAATTGCATAATTTATATGATTGTTAGTTTTAAAAGGGTAAAATCAAATGTAGATTAATATTTTAGTTAAGTTATTAGATTTAATTCATTGAACTATATAGAAATGTAGATAATATTAATTACAAAGTTTAATTTAAACTATTATGATTATTGTTGATTAATTTAATTCTGGTAACAAACTTATTACTACATCATTATGAAGGTTTTGTTAATTGAAGTTTGGTTAAATAGTCTCGATAGTGGGTTTATTAACACTATAAGGAGATTGTTGGATGTAATGGGGTCCATTGTGCAAGTTGTTAGGTTGTCATTCCAAAGGCATAGGATAAAATAATTTGTCTTTCAAGAATAGTGTTGTTATGTGATGTTCTAAGAACATGATGCCTCTTGCCATGTATGAGAGTTTGGTAATGATGATGTGAATTAATGAGTATTCGGGTTGTGAGTACATTATGATGGGGTAATCATTCCCTTTGTGGATGAAGTGATTGTTTGTTTAATTGTATTTATCTTGTTTTGTTTTTTTGAATGGGGAGACATTGAGTACTATAACAGAATGATGTTGATGTACTGTTATGGATAATATTTTGAGAGTATGTCCTTGTAATTAAGTTGATATGCAATATGGTGAATGCCTTGCAGTATTACATATACATGTGGATATGAGGATAATTGTTTTTGCAAGATGGTTAATGCCTTGCATGGTTTATGAATCCTCGTTGTTCTGATGATGTTTTCTTGCTTGATGGTTAGGGTTTCTAGATGCAGGTAGGGGAGTGGCTTTCAATGTGGGGCAGGCGCCCAAAGTGGCTGTCAGGATAACCCATTGGAAGTTGTTAATTAAGTGAAAACCTAAAATGAACTGGGGGGAAAGGGTAAATTACACAGTAACAAGATAATTGGATTTCCTCTCCCATGCCTATAGTGCTCGTTTAGACTAAGGATGGGTAGAGAAGGCCTGGTTGGCAAGATCAACTTCCTTGTCCTCACAAAAGGAAGGTTGATTCCGCATGAGTCACCCTATGGGGCCGGCACCTAGTGAGAGGCTGTCAGGATAACCATAGATGGGGGCCGGTGCCTAGTGAGAGGCTGTCAGGATAACCCATGTTAGGACCGTGCGATGACACTCTCCCTACTGCAGCCTAGCATTCCCTAGTTGTACTCTCCCCATTCGTTATGTGCTTGCCTCTGGAAGTGTTGTTAAGTTGTTTGTGATATTGACTTGTGTCGTTGGAGTTATGTGTTGTCTTGTCTTATAGTTTACTGTCTACCTGACTATATGTTGTAGTGGGAACCTTATGTTAACTCCTAGCTCGGGGGGTGGACCTCAAGGTTCCACATGGTCGGGTGGAAGAGCTTTTATCCATTGGATTTTCTCCTTGCTATTGTTCGTGTGCGAGGATGTTGTATCTTGTGTATCAGTCATCAGATCTTGTACCAGGTATGAAGTAAGTGATTTGTACTCATCTTCTTGTCTGTGAGTAAGTTGATTTATAATGTATGTATTCAGAAGGTGTTAAGTAACAATGTAGTGATGTACTCGTATGTGAGAAGGAATTGTAACTATGTACTAGATCCTAATGATTATTTATTTGATGTAAATGTTATTGATTTAATGCATTAGGTTTAGAATGTTCTACTGATGTTAGTTAATGATGTATGTCGGATTATATTGTTTGATTTGGTAAAGTAATGCTCCCGTGATATCTTAGAGTAACAAGTTGATAGTTTAATGATATATTTAGATGTGTTCATCATCACTTTGTCACTTTATTCATTTAAAAAAAAAAAAAAAAAAAAATTCCATTTGCATAGCATAGATGTGTTGTTCTCTAAGGTGTTCATGTGGGGCGTTACACTTTCATTCTATTATTTTATTATTCTATTGTTATATTACTATATCTATTATTGTCTCATTCTCTCATTCTATTATTCTACTATTCTATTATTATACAATTCAATTATTGAATCATTCTATCATTGTACTATTCTATAAATTTAATTTTCTATCATTGTTTCATTGTATCATTTTATAATTATATTATTCTATGATTCTATTATTACAAAAAACTACTCTTATATCATTCATTCATTCTATAATTGTATAATTCTATTATATTATCATTCTTTCGTTCTATCATTCTCTAATTCTATCATTTTATTATTCTATAAATCTATTATTCTATCATTCTTTAATTCTATTCTTCTATAATTCTTTTAGTCTATTATTTAATCATTCTATCACTCTATCATTCTTCCACTCAATCATTCTATAATTCTATGATTCTATTATTCTATAAATCTATCATTTTATCATTCTATCATTCTATTATTCTATTATCTACAATTCTATTATTTTTTCATTCCTTCAATCTATCATTCTATACTTCTTTCACTCTATCATTGTATTATTATATTATTGTACAAATCTATTATTCTATTATTCTACAATTCTTATTTCCTATCATTATTTAATTCTATAATTCTAACATTATATTATTCCTTCATTCTTTCATTCTATAATTCTATTATTCAATTATTTTCTAGTTCTATTACTCTATCATTCTATCATTTTATAATTCTAAATTTCTATTATTGTATTATTCTTTCATCCTTTAAATCTATAATTCTATAATTCTAGCATTTTTTCATTCTATAATTCTATCATTTTATTATTCTATAAATTTGTCATTCCTTCTTTTAATTATATTATTCTATTATACTGTTATTCAATTATTCTCTAGTTCTATTACTATATGATTCTTCCATTCCATCATTTTATAATTCTGACATTCTATTATTCTATTATTATTTCATTCTTTCAGTCTATCATTCTATAATTCTATCATTCTTTTAATCCATCATTGTATAATTCTATTATTCTATGATTCTTTCATTTTATCATTCTATAATTCTATAAATCCGTTATTCTATCATTCTCTACTTATTCTATTATTCTACAATTCTAATATTCTATCATTCTATCATTGTTTCATTCATTCTACTATTATATAATTCTATCATTCTATTATTTTATAAATCTGCTATTCTATCATTATGTCATTCTATAATTCTATTATCCTACACTTCTATTATGTATCATTCTTTCATTCTATCATTCTCCAATTCTATATATATTTCATTCTATAAATATATCATTATATCATTCTTTCTTTCTATCATTCCATAACTCTATAATTTTATTTTTCTACAATTCTATTATTCTATCATTCTTTCATTTTGTCATTCTATAATTCTATTATTTCATTGTTCTATAAATCTACTACTCTATCATTCTTTCATTTTATTATTCTATAATTCTATCATTCTTACATTCTATATTTCTATTACTCTATCATTATTTCATTCTATAATTCTATAAATCTATTACTCTATTATTCTACATTTATTTTATTCTATCATTCTATTATCCTATAAATATGTTATGTTATCGTTCTATTTTTCTATCATTCTATAATTATGTTATTCTATTAATCTACAATTCTATTATTCTATCATTCTATCATTTTATAATTATATTATTCTATTATTCTATCATTCTATTATTCTTTCACTCTATCATTTTAAAATTATATTATTCAATTATTGTTTCTTTTGTGATTCTAAAATTCTATAAATATATTATTCCTTCATTCTTTCATTCTATAATTCTATTATTCAATTATTTTCTAGTTCTATCACTCTATCATTCTATCATTTTATAATTCTAAATTTCTATTATTGTATTATTCTTTCATCCTTTAAATCTATCATTCTATAATTCTATCATTTTTTCATTCTATAATTCTATAATTCTATTATTCTACAATTCTATTATTCTACCATTCTTTTATCCTACCATTCTATAATTCTACCATTTTATTATTCTATAAATTTGTCATTCCATCCTTTAATTATATTATTCTATTATACTATTATTCAATTATTCTCTAGTTCTTTTACTATATCATTCTTTCATTCCATCATTTGATAATTATAACATTCTATTATTCTATTATTATTTCATTCTTTCAGTCTATCATTCTTTAAATCCATAATTCTATAATTCTATTATTCTATGATTCTTTCATTTTATCGTTCTATAATTCTATAAATTCGTTATTCTATCATTCTCTACTTATTCTATTATTCTACAATTCTAATATTCTATCATTCTATCATTTTTTCATTCATTTTATGATTATATAATTCTATCATTCTATTGTTTTATAAATCTGCTATTCTATCATTATGTCATTCTATAATTCTATTATTCTACACTTCTATTAGTCTATCATTCTTTCATTCTATCATTCTCCAATTCTATAATTATTTCATTCTATAAATCTATCATTATATCAGTCTTTCTTTCTATCATTCCATAACTCTATAATTTTATTTTTCTACAATTCTATTATTCTATCATTCTTTCATTTTGTCATTCTATAGTTCTATTATTTCATTGTTCTATAAATCTACTACTCTATCATTCTTTCATTTTATCATTCTATAATTCTATCATTCTTACATTCTATCATTATTTCATTCTATAATTCTATAAACCTATTACTCTATTATTCTACATTTATTTTATTGTATCATTCTATGATTCTATTATCCTATAAATATGTTATATTATCGTTCTATTATTCTCTCATTCTATAATTCTATTATTCTATTAACCTACAATTCTATTATTCTATCATTCTATCATTTTATAATTATATTATTCTATTATTCTATCATTCTATTATTCTTTCATTCTATCATTTTAAAATTATATTATTCAATCATTGTTTCTTTTGTGATTCTACAATTCTATAAATATATTTTTCCATCATTCTATCATTCTATTATTCTATCATTCAAATATTCTATCTATCTATTATGGTCTCATTCTCTCATTCTATCATTTAGTATTCTATTATTCTATTGTTCTATAAATCTATTATTCTAATATTGTTTCCTTCTATCATTCTATTATTCTATTATTCTATCATTCTATATTTCTATCATTCTATTATTCTATAAATCTATCCTTATATAATTCTATTATTCTATAAATATTTTATTCTGTCATTCTATAATTCAATAATTCTATCATTCTATAATTAAATTATTCTATCATTCCTTCATTCTATTATTTTATAATTCTATTATTCTAGAAATCTTTCATTCTATCATTCTATCAATTTATTATTTGTTCATTGTATCTTTGTATAACTCTATCATTCTATTATTGTATCATTCTACTATTCTATTTAAATCTATTATTCTATCATTCTTTCATTGTATCATTCTTTCATTATCTAATTCTATAGAATGAAAAAATGGAGTTATACAATGATAGAATAATAGAGTGTAACAACCTCCTTGTTGTGCTGGCGATGAGTGTTGGTAAATATTTAATGGAGAAAATATCTGAGCAGTGTATGTAGGCATAGAAAGTCAGTCAACGCATGGGGAGAGAAATATCTGTTTAGGTGGGAATTGAAGGCCTTGCAGGGAATGATATATAGAGAGATTTAATGTGAGAGGAAGAAATATCTACGGGTGGGTGAGTGATGGAGATAGGATAAGAATGAGAGAAAATATCCAGGAGTTAAAAAAAAAAGGATATCTGATCTTCATATTCATAAAACACAGAGGTAGAAAGTGGTTATGGAGGAGGTCAAGTGAGTTTTAATGCTGCAAATGAAAATATTTGATTTTAACTGGACCATACCTCATATGATGGATCTAGGAGGAGGTTGCCCTTTGGCTGGAGACACGATGTCTAGAGGCTCTCGGTCTTAAAACAAAAAAAATAGAAAAGATAGGGGACATCAAATGATCTGAGGAAGTATATCAAATTGCTAGACTTGAGGCAAGCTGAAGGGGAGTGCGTCTAGTTGTGAGGTATTTACCTCAATTTTCTTGTTTTGTTTCCAGCACACAAACTAAGATCAATTAGTTGCAATTTATGTAGCATTGAAAATTGAATCTCCATCACTGCCTTTCAAACAAAACTACCATATGTTTGCTTATTTCTATTAAGCATAGGAAGATTCAAACCCTATCACTGCCTTTGTATAAATCTCAAATATGGTTGTTGTTGTTTCATAAGCACAAAAAACATTGAAACCCCATTATTGCCTCTTTATAAAGTGAAATTTAATTACCACACAAAAAACTGAAACCCCTTACTGCCGTTTTAAATAATATGCCAAGATTTATTTCAATGCAAGATATTTACATTGCCTCTTTCGTGAAATTTATTTAAAAAAAACTGTAGAACTATTTTATTATGTCTTTAGACAAAAAGGGTCTTCAAATGATTAGGGGAATTCTAATTTGTAGTTGTTAGGTAAATCAGGGGATTCGATTTATTTTAGGGAAAATAAATAGGGGGTTTGATTTCTTTATAGAGAATATAAGGAAGGCTGCCATACTGAAAATAGGGATGCAATGATACAGGTTGAAGAGATCTAAGTCCCATGGAACCCTGTTGTTATACGATTACTCCTCTGATAGATATCTATTGCAGCTCTTCTTAAGAAATTGAACACCTTTGTATGTTGATCATCACAGTCATTTTATTTTGGCTGCAACACTAGCCTTGTGGAAATTTTCGTTTTGAGTTTAAAATTGTTATGGCACTAAAATACTTTAGCTGTAGCAATCTGGGTTTATGCATTGAAATTTAGTCACGTAATTTATATTAAGAACTTCTGCCACGCAATACAAAAAAAACCTAGGAGAACTACTGTAGGGGAAAAATTTAGATTTCTATTTTGTAAGTCTGTACTTTGTATTTTATTTTGCTATGATAAATATGGTAGACAGTATGCCAAAATTCAGGTTAAGTGTTGACTTGCAATGCCATTTGCCATATCTTTATTTTATCCGTGCATACCTTGTGTAGAGTGACCAAATTTGGGTCACTGGAGATATTAAGAAATTGATCTTACTGGCAAAGGGTTTCTTTCAATAAACTACACTGTTACTACAATCTTTTGTATTGTAGACTATATTTTTAATCTTTACTATTTTAAATTTATAACTCAGTGTTTTTAGTCTTTTGAATGCCTCGTTTAGTCAAATGAGATGAACAAGGTCTAGACATTAGAGTGGTCATCTAGAGTGGCTCTCTATGGGCCTGAGGCCCGCAAGTGGCTGCCAGGGGAACTAGTAGCAGAGCTACATTAATAAGTGATAACTAAAACTAAAACATTTGGGTAAAAACACTAATAAGATAATTAAACCTTGTGCATAGCCTTGAGCACTTGTAAAGGCTAAGGATGCAATGAGAAGGCCTA
The DNA here is from genome assembly GCA_027924645.1 of Cunninghamia lanceolata. Lineage (NCBI taxonomy): Eukaryota > Viridiplantae > Streptophyta > Pinopsida > Cupressales > Cupressaceae > Cunninghamia > Cunninghamia lanceolata. The sequence goes on from BSBN01000590.1 coordinate 18,797,352, forward strand.
TCCGTCTATGGGGTATCGAGTCATCCATTTGCGGCGTGTGGATTTGAGCACGATTGAGTCTCCTTGTCTGTATGAGAGGTACTTGGTCCTGTGTGTGCCATCCCTTCAAGCACATATGATGACACTCTATATGATTACACTCTAGTATCTAGCACCTTAGGAGTCGTGAGTAGTACCTGACTTATGACTTAGATAAGTACACCTATATTATGACTTTGACTGTAAGCACTGTTCTCCATGTCTACTCTATGTCTGATCTGTGTGTTGGCCATCTTGTATCCCCTTGTTGTTGTTCATCCGTTTGGGCCTTGTGACTATCTCTGAGCACGGTGGGGTGGTCTCCTAGGAGTCCACATGGTTGGGAGGCATTGCCACCACCATTGGGGACTGGCGAATAGGTTTTGGAGTGCCAGTTTGAAATGATCTCTCTCTCCATCACTTCATTCAGTTATTATACCTATTCAGTCTTTGTATTATACTCAGGACTATGATATGTACTTGTATCATATTCTAGAATATATCATTGTAATTGTATATGCAGTTATGTAATTGAACTCTCTTAGAAGAGAAGTTGTAATCATTATGTTTAATGAGAAGAAATGTGATGTTCCTTTATTGCTTTATGGATTCCGGTGTGGGTATCAGATCCACCTGTATTTTATGCTTATGGATTCATGTTTTTATCATATGAGATTAGGAACATTTGTTTTGGTGTTTAAAATGAATGGTATCAATCTATCGAATTGAAAGCTAAATCTGTGTATGTTGTTTACTTATGTAAAAAAAAAAATTATCTTGCCCCTTTTGGCTCTTACCCTTCAGGGTTACGTAGCGGGATGTTACATAGAGTGATAAAATGATTGAATAAAATAATGATAGAATAACATAGTGATATAATTATAGAATAATATAATGAAAGAATAATAAATTAAAGAATGATAGAATAATAGAATTGTAGAATAAAAGAATAAAAGATTAATAGAATTAATCAATGATAGAGTAATAGAGTCATAGAATAATAGATTTATAGAACAATAGAATAATAGAATTGTAGAATAATAGAATAATAAAATGATAGAATGAGACAATAATAGATAGATAGAGTATTTGAATAATAGAATAATATAATTATACAATGATAAAACAATAGAATAATATATTTATAAGATACTAGAATGATAGAAATAGAATAAGAGAATGATATAATAATAAAAAAACCCAGTGTGAGATAGTTTTCCTATTGGCTAATTATTAACGGACTTTGAAAATTTCCTGGTGTGAGACAATACTAAGTACTATGATGCTCACAACTAAAAGCCTATCAACTAATTATTCTACAATTCTATTATAAATCCCTATTATTCTATCATTCTTTCATTCTATTACTTTATTATTCTATCGTTATATTATTATATCTATTATTGTCTCATTCTCTCGTTCTATTATTCTACTATTCTATTATTATACAATTCAATTATTGAATCATTCTATCATTGTACTATTCTATAAATTTAATTTTCTATCATTGTTTCATTCTATGATTTTGTAATTGTATTATTCTATGATTCTATTATTATATAAAACTACTCTTATATCATTCATTCATTCTATAATTCTATAATTCTATTATATTATCATTTTGTTATTCTATAAATCTATTATTCTATCATTCTTTCATTCTATTCTTCTATAATTCTTTTAGTCTATTATTTAATCATTCTATCACTCTATCATTCTTCCACTCAATCATTCTATAATTCTATGATTCTATTATTCTAAATATGTAACACCCCACCTTGAACACCTTAGAGAAATTCACATTTATGCTATATGAAACAAGAAATTTTTTTTAAAGTGATTAAGATAACAAAGTAATGTTAACATAACTAATTACACCATTAAACTTACGACATGTGCTCCAAGGTTTCAAGGCTGCATTACTTAACAATTCAACTAACATAATCTAACATACATCAGTAACTAATCTAAATCCAATGCACAGTTAAATAACTTATTCATATTCATTACATGTCGTCAAGTAATACAATCTACATGATTAAATACATAACTAAAATGCTTTCCTTACTCATATGTACATCATTACATCATTACATTGCCATTTTCAGACTACATCAGAATTACATACATTATGAATGATCTGTTACACAAGTCTGGTACAAGATTATACACATACATCTTCATCAACTGATACAAGTACAATTGTCTGAAAATTGAGATAAATCTTTTCTACACATGAACTTCGACAAGAATAACCAATGGATAATAAAGCTCTTCCACCCGACCATGTGGAACCCTAAGGTCCACCCCCCAAGCTAGGAGTTAACATGAGGTCCCAAACAACAATAGTCAGGTAGACAAAAGACTAACAAGAACAAAGGATGACCAAACTCCAATACAACACATGGCAATAACATGAACAACACAACACAACTTCCAGAGGCAACACATAACATATGTGGAGAGACCAAACAAGGAATGCTAGGTTGTAGTAGGGAGAGTGTCATCACACAGTCCTAGCATGGGTTATCCTAACAGCCTCTCACTAGGCGCTGGCCCCCATCTATGGTTATCCTGACAGCTTCTCACTAGGCACCGGCCCCATAGGGTGACACATGCAGAATCGACCTTCCTTTCATGAGGACAAAGAAGTCAATCATGTCGACCAGGCCTTCTCTACCCATCCTTAGTCTAAACAAGCACTACAAGCCATGGGAGAGGAATCCATTAATCTTGTTTAATGTGAAATCTACCTTTAACCCCCTAGTTCATTTTAGGTTATCACTTGATTAATCTACTTTCAACGGGTTATCCTGACTACCACTTTGGGCGTCAGCCCCACATCGAAAGCCACTCTCCTTCCTAACACCTAGTAAACCTTAAACATCATACAAGGCATTATAGCAATACACATACATGTTCCCTGTAAGGCATAAACCCTCTTGCATTACAAACAGAATCATAACACCACTTGTTATCCATTGCCTATAGCATTACAACACTTTACTCTTTTACAGATTCCAGGTCTCTCCATATGACAATTACGACAAAATGGGTACAATAAGATCACAAGTGGTTTGATATCTCATCCAGAGAATATTACTTCACAAAACACATTATCAATTTGACAATACTTCATTATACTTCATACAAACTAGAACCACATGTTTGTTATAACGTCACAACACTAAAACACTTATTCACATGTCGCATGAACTCAACTATGACATACTAAGCCTCTGGAATTCGAGTTTGACCACTCTCAATTCGACTCTTTACGACAATAGAAATACTTAACTCATACAGTTCAATACAGTTCTAGAGTTAACACTACAATTTCTTCTCTATGCAATGTAAACAACTTTTGTAATAAAATCAACATTAGATTACATTATCTCTTTCTCCAAACCTATTGATTTTAAATTAAATGCATCAATTATACATTACAACTAAATATCTAAATGCTCTTCATGTTGTTTCTAAAAATAAATCACAAAATACAAAAATATAACAATTATCACACCGATTAACGTACCTTTCCAACGACGGATTGAATAATAACACTAAGACATTACCTTGTAACTATACGACAATCCAACAAGGAAAAAGGTCCAACCATCAACAATGAACAATAACGTTTCATTTTCCTCAAGGATCTGCCCTAAATACGGTCTTTCCAATATTCTTTTGACCTTGACCAGAAGACAGTTGAATATGCTTTGAATTCTTTGTGGTAATGATGTCAATGATGTTTGATTCTGTCCAAGAAAAAGATCCAGATGGTCATTTCTCAAGTGACCATCACTTGATAGTTGTATAAACTACGTTTTGTTTCCAAGGCATTTCGATTCCCATGCAAAAACCTCTACTATTACTGTTTCAACTATTATAACCTATTGTCTTGTAGGAGAATCGTAAATGAACCTATTTGAATGGAATGTAAACAACTTGTATAGATTGTCAATGAGGAGTAAAATTGCTATTGACTATTTTATCATTGAAATGGATGATATTAACAACTTCCTCAAACTTGCAAATCTAATAAAATTGACGGCATCCACAAAACAGTTTTCTCCCTCTAATGAAAGGCAATAATGATTGTGTTTTATGAAGCATTCGTAACTAAGAGTGTAGTACTATTGTCTAATATTTTTTTTGTTCACCCTAATCTTAATTTTAAACAGGATACATTTATACTATTTTCTTTGTAATGGATGATATTTAAATAGGCTTAGGACTAAGTAATTCTACCATTGTCTGGCAGCATTCCATTCAGTACCCTAAACTTGCAAATGTGTTATAGATGACAGTGATTGGCATTAAACTATTTTCTGGTAATGACAAATCAAATTTGATGAATAAACTGGAAATGACTTAATGAGACGGTAGTAGTTTTCTCTAGGCAGTCCCAGCACCAGATCTAAACTCCTTATAGTTGTGCAGATTTCCAATTGTGAAAAGTGTAATTACAAGTTTAAAATACATAGAAATACCTCCCCTCTGGCTTAATTTCTGACTAAAAGTATCAGATTGCAAACTCTTTTTGCATACTACAAGCTATTGTTCGTAATATAAGCGAGGTTGAACCTCCTTGGGCTGCGCTAGCCTTCCAGAGGGAGCACTTACTTATCGTTGAGGTACCTGTTAAATCTGTACTTGTTGGGTGGTTGTTTTGAAGAAAAATGTCAAACTAAAATGCAGGTGTGAGCTAAGTATTGGAGACCATACAACTTTGTGCGCCCAGACATCTCTGCAAAGAGATTAAATGCAGTTTATAAACGATGCGAAACAAATGCTAGGGAAAGTGCAGCGTTTGGTCATTGGTTATCAAATGTTAATCATCAGAAATGATATGACAGTCGTCCCATAAAAGGAAGATATACAGGTAACATACAATTGAATGTATAATAAAATCTAGTCCCTAACCCAGCGATTTGCTATAGTTGACTGTATTATCATTTCATGGGATGGTCGATTCATTATTGGCTTTAACTGTGATTAAGTAATTGCAGATTATACACATCCAATCCCTTGACTATATCTGTTCTCTTTCAACAAAACTAAGATCCGACGCCTTCTTAGATTTGGCAGCTATATATGTGCGCCCCCCCCCAAACGTTATATGCTCAGAGATTTCATTTGAAAGAAGAGTCATTTCACTGAATCCTACAGTAGCAGAGAACACAGCAATTGTTTTATAAAAACTTTGGAAGATTGTCTAATAAGAATTGTATTCACGGTTATAGCAAATGTCCAGACTGCTGCAACAAACTTTACAACCTAGATTTCATTATCATGCCAAGATAATGCTAAATTCTATGCTTCCAAGTGATAGTGATTAGCTGTAAAGCTAGAGCGACTAGTCTAGAAGATACCTCCAAGGATCTACGCCTATGAAGTGGCTCCAATTTCACTGATCTAATCTATATCAGACTTGAAATGATGTTATTCATGTCCAGATTTCCTTTGAAGACCAAGATAAGAAAATAGAATTGAGAAGGCAAGTACAGTAGCGAACTTCTTGACAGAATTTCCTCAAAGAGATATAACACTATAATTAAACAATCAGCCAATCCTTACGGGATATCCATCCAAATGTTATGATATTGATTTCCTTCTAAATCTGAAGTCTATATGCAGAGGGTGGAAGATTGTGGTGCGGAGCTGCAATCAACAAAGGTGTTTGGGGTTGGACCTACGATACGTATATTCGGTTGTGGCTCTTCTCAAACAAAGGGAGCAACAAAACCCTCTCTCATCGCCCAACAGAACACTTGTAGTAACCTGATATACCTAGATCATAAATGATGCCAGAAAAGATCCTAACACAGGGGTATGGTTTCTCAAAACAAATCCTAGAAGCTTGTATTCTAATCATTTGTTAATAGATTGGGAAACATATAAGAAAATATAGATTATTATTCAATAAGTCTTTGAAGCATAAATTTTAATCTGAGCAATCCAAAAAGGACAATCAACACCATTATTGACAGTTTTCGGAATCAGAGGAAAGAAACCAAGCGTTTAGAGGAACCTAGCTACGACGTCGAATCAAGAATTCTATTCCAACCGCTGCAGACCAAGCTTCTTTCCAGTCTTCTTTTCTGCTCTTCTCCTCATGCAATCTCCCCTCTTTGTCTCTACAAACTTCCCTTTTATAAAACAGTCCCTTCCATCTTCGAAGGAACTCAGCATGCGATCCCGTGCATCTCTCCTCAACTAAACATAATTTGTTATTCTTTTAATAATCTAACAGCTAATTTTTCATGAAATTTTATGGTTTTTATTAATATTAATGCATAATTCCAACTAAATTTAATTTCTTTATGACTGTCCAACTATATTGTTATTAATAAAATTGTAACATTACATCAATCTATAATTTTACAACTATATTTTAATTTTTTTTATTAATTAAATTGTAAATCACAAATTACAACATGACTTACAACTAATTTATTTATTTAAATATTTATTGTAAATAATATTATATTAAACAATACAAAATTTCTTACAACTTTATTTAACAATTTTACTTCCCCTAAATTAGTAATTTATTTACAACAAGTATATTCAATTATCAACATTTATATTTTTCCGTATAATGATTTTAATTAATGCACAACACTACCTTACACATTTAGACACCTTCGGACCTACTTAGACTTCAAAGTATAGCATTACCTGTCTGCAAGTCATGACCAAATGACAGACAATGACCACAAGGGTAAACTGACAACTAGACAACACCGACAAGGGACCCCACGTTAACTCCAAACAACTAATCCATTGGCAAAGGCATGCTCAGACCTGGTGAATCAGGTGGAGTCGGTACCTAGTACCTGCATCCTACAGCAACGCACGGTTAAACATAACAAGATATATATCCACATGCAGTCCTATAGTAAATGGAAATCGCAGTGGGGTAGGGTACTCGAGAGCGAGTAATACGACACTATTCCATTCACATTTATGTATAAACAAATCACTACATTGAACAAGATTTCTAATTTCTTATCAACAACATAAAACAATCAATTATCTCATAATCAAATCATCAAAGCATCTAATTTATTTATCAAATTGTGAAGCATAAGGTAACAGAATCCAACATCAACAACTGTTATCATAATGATTAGGTCCATAATGAATTAACAAAATAACAAGGAATCCATCATCAAACGGTCTAAGATACTGTCATAATGTCTAATACTACTAAGCAAACATCAGTCTGACAGATGACAAGTTGAGGGGCACTACATCCTCCCCCCTAGGATTAGGTTTACTCCTGGAAGCCTGCAAACAAATATGGATATAGCTCTCGCATTCAGGATGTATCTTCCCAGGTAGCTGAAGTCTCATCACTAGGATCCCATTGGACCCTTACTTGCTCTATGACTCTGCCCCTGAGAGTGAGTCCCCTGTGCTCCAAAATGCCTACGAGCTCCAAAGCTAGCTGCCCGTCCTCTACCTGTAAGGCATTCCAATCAAGGACATGAGAAATATCTGGATGATAGGGTCTAAGAATAGAAACATGAAATACATCACGGATGCGTGACAAGCTAGGCAGCAAAGCAAGACGGTATGCAACAGGACCGATTCTCTCCAAAACCTCGAATGGCCCTACAAAGCGCGGTGCGAGCTTAGAGCCTTTTCTGTAACGGATCGGACTTTTTTGCGGATGCACCTGCAAGAACACCTGATCACCAATTGAAAATTGATGATCAAGTCTATGAGCATCTGCATATTTCTTCTGTCTATCCTGTGCTGCCACCAGATGCTCTCTAATGCGATCAACCTGCTGCTCCATCTCTTGGAGCATCTGTGGTCCTAGGAGAATTCTATCCTCAAGATGATCCCAACTCAATGGGGTACGACAAGGAAGACCATATAGAGCCTGAAAACGAGACATGCCAATAGAACTATGGTACCCATTATTGTACGCAAACTCCACCAAATACAAATAATCTTCCCAACGGTTTTGTTGATCCATAACATACATTCTGAGCATATCCTCGAGAACCTGATTGACCCTCTCAGTTTGCCCATCAGTCTCTAGATGATAAGCTAAACTGAAGTTCAACTGAGTCCCCAATGCATGTTGAAGGGATGTCCAAAGAGCTGAAGTGAAAACTGGATCACGATCAGAGATAATCTTGCGAGGAATCCCGTGCAATCTAACTATGTCCTCCATGAAGATTCTGGCCATAAGTGAAGCATTATATCAAGATCGGACAGGAGAAAAGTGTGCTACTTTCGTAAGCCTATCTACAGTGACCATTATTGCATCATGACGACAAGAGGACATGGGTAAACCAACTATAAAATCTATTGAAATGATGTCCCATTTCCATTCCGGAATAAGATGTGGCTGGAGAAGACCTACAGGATGCTGATGTTCCGCCTTAACCCTCTGACATTCTAAGCATCTCGAAACAAAATCAGCAATATCCCTCTTCATTCCTACCCAAAAATATATTTGGCGGAGATCTACATACATCTTCTTGACACCTGGATGTGTAGAATAAGGTGCCTGATGTGCCTCAGTCATGATTAGGGTACGGAGACCCTCTGTAGAAGGCACATAAATGCGACCCAAATGTCGCAAAAGACCATCTGAATCGATAGAATATCCGGCATATCTACCCTCCAAGGTTCTACCAGACTCAACTTCTGCTTTCACTTCCTGATACCATCTATCTGCAGGGAGTGCTGCAAGAATCTGTCCTCTCAAATCCACTCCAAGAGTGATTGATGAAAGCTCATGTCTTCTCTGACTAAGAGCATCTGCCACCACATTCTCCTTACCTTGGATATATTTTACCTCAAAATCATACTCAGATAGAAACTCCATCCACTGCCTCTATCTAGCATTTAGGTTTGGCTATGTAAAAATGTACTGTAAACTTCGGTGATCACTGTGTAGCTCAAACCGATGCCACAGTAAAAAGTGTCTCCATCATACTAATGCATGCACAACAACAGCTAACTCTAGGTCATGTGTAGGATAGTTCAACTCGTGATCTTTGAGTTTACGGGACTCATAGGCTATCACACGACCCTCCTGCGTTAAAACTGCTCCTAACCCTTCCAAAGATGCATCAGTACATACCACAAAATCTTCGGCAGGATCAGGCACTGCTAGAATAGGTGCACTAGTTAACCACTCCTTAAGAGTCTGAAAAGCTACTTGACACTGTTCTGACCAAATGAACTTCTTTCCTTTTCTCTGAAGAGAAGTTATAGGGTGAGCTATCTTTGAAAATCCTTCCACAAATCGTCGATAATAGCCTGCTAAACCCATGAAACTTCGAACCTCTGAAACATTGGTAGGAGCAGGCCAATCCATGATAGCTTGAATCTTTGAAGGATCCACTGCAATACCCTTGTCAAAAATAACATGTCCCAAATATTTCACTTCTATTTGAAAGAAATCGCATTTAGCAATATTTGCATATAACTGATTTTCTCTTAAACACTGCAGAACTTGTCGCAAATGTTCTTCATGCTCCTCCTTAGACCTTGAGTAAATCAATATGTCATCTAAGAATACAAGAACAAATCTATCAAGATAGGTGTGAAATACACCATTCATCAGACTCATAAACATAGATGGTGCATTCGTCAACCCAAACGGTACAACAGTGAACTCATAATGCCCGTAATGGGTGCAAAATGCTATCTTGTGGATGTAAGACTCAAAGATGCGCAACTGATGATATCTAGACTTTAGGTCTATTTTAGAAAACACCTTAGCTCCCTTGATCTGATCAAAGAGGTCATCAATTCGTGGCAATGGGTATCTGTTCTTCACAGTCACCTTATTGAGCTATCGATAGTTGATGCACAACCTTAGAGATCCATCCTTTTTCTTCACAAAAATAATCAGTGCTCCCCATGGAGAGACACTAGGACGAATGAATCCCTTCGCTAATAACTCCTCTAGCTGCAAATGAAGCTCCTTAAGCTCCTGGGTAGTCATCCGATATGGAGCTTGTGAAATAGGTTTTGCTCCAGGAATAAGGTCTATCTTAAAATCAATATCACGCTTCGGTGGCATACCTGGGATCTTGCTAGGAAAGACATCTTCATACTCCTTGAGAATAGGATGATCGTCAAGGGATGTCTCCCTATTCTCCCCAAAATCTAAGTCATTAACTGTTACAGCAAACAACTTGCATCCTTGGTGCAAACATCTCTTCAATTGCATAGCGGAAATCATACGCAAAGAGATGGGTCTCTGAATCCCAACCACTTCTACTTCATTGCCCAATTCATCAACACACCTCACTAACTTGTGGTGACAGTCTATCACTGCTCGATGAGCATCCAACCAATCCATTCCCAACACTATGTCATAGGATCCTAGTGGTATAATGCGAAGATCTGCCGTGGTAGACAAAGGACCTATCCTCAACTCGCAACCATACACCAGAGAGTCTACTGATACCCTAGATCCAGAGGCCAATTCCACCTGCCACTTAGCATCTTGCTTTGCTGCCACTAATTTGCAACGTTCCACTATAGAAGGGGAAATGAAAGAATCTGAAGCACCAGAGTCCAAAAGAATGGAAATAGTAATACCTCGCAAGACACCTGTAGTCTCCACAATGGTGTCTTGGTGCTCTGCTTGGTGATTATCAACTGTCGCAAACACCCTATGTGACCTGCCTGCATCTCTGACAGTTGGCTCCGAAGCTGCGGGCCTCTGTCCAAATCTTGTAGTATTCTTACGTGGACACTGTCTGGCAATGTGGCCCTGCTGGCCACAAGAGAAACATCCTGTTCCCCTACCAAAACCTCCACCGCCTACAGGAGCATTTGACTGTTGAAAACTTCCTCTACTTGCTGCAGACTGTGTGCTCTGTGTCGGTTGACTGGCACGATCACGTTTAACTCTCTGCCAACTTCGATCTTTTCTGGAATGAAATCTGCTACCTTGCTGATATTAAGAGTTTCTCAATTTCATCTGGGAATAATATTGTTGTTGCTGTCCACTCTTAGAAGGTACATGATGACTCCTCGAGTTACCTGCTGTATGGGATTGACCACTTCAGAAACCAGAACTTGCTCGAGATGTATTACCAATCTGTACACCTGTATGACCCCCTAGGGCCATGGTCAAGTTCTCCACCAGTCGAGCCTTCTCTACTGCTACCTCCATGGTCTTCGGCTCGAAAACACAAACTCCTCCACTGATGCGTGCATTCAGACCTCTAATAAAATGCTGAACTAACATGGCCTCGTCATTTCCAATGCCTGCATACTACTTGAGTTCATAAAACCTATGCTCGTACTATTCCACTATCATGGCCATCTGTCTCAACCCATGGAACTCATCCATTCGACGTTGCCTCCAGTGGTCTGATAGAAATCGAGCTCTGAACCTTTCTAGAAATAGTTCCCAAGATACTGTGGTAATAATTAAATGCAACTTTTGTTCCTCTAGTCACCACCATGTAGAGGCGAACCCTCTGAGATGCATGATGGCACATCTTGCCTTAGTGTTGCTACCATATGGATGCATAGCAAAGCACCTCTCCAAATCAATTAGCCATGTCTCTGCTTCCATACCACTACCAGAACCATCGAAAGTAGGAGGACGGGCTCTCATCAGGTCTCTCATGTGGCCTGCAAGAATAGCTTCGTGTTCAGCTATGATTTCTCTCCTTCTGGGAGATCGTTCTCTTTCTCTCTCTTCTGGTTGTTCCATCTCCTGCCTAGGACCAAGATGAGCAAGAACCTCCTCAAGGAGCTGGCGTAGCTATGCACCGTCTGGCTGACCCTGATTCTCTTAATTCTCACTTCCACCTGTTGTGTGGTTACACAACACGCCCCATTTTGACTTGGCAAAACAGGGACCCAGCTTTTGTTTTGGCTTGTGTTGTCTGTTTCTGGCGGTTTGGTAAAAATAGGTCAGGAGCATCATCATCATGAAGGTCAGGATGAGGTAGGTCATCATCATGAGGTTAGTTTCTCAAAGTTCATATGTTGTATCTATGACTTCATGGTTAGAAAGAGCTTGAAATTTCATGCAGGTTTGCCTTTTGCATCACTTGAAAATTCATCCATATGAGGGAGTTGTGAGCAGTCAAAGTTTTGGTCAAACCTGATAATTGCTATATGAACATCATCATCATGATATTTGAAAAGCCCCCCCCCGATAATATCCTGAGGTCGAAACATCCGGACGTCAAGTTTAAGTCGTAGTAGGTTCTTCCCGTCGGGCGGTCTTTTGTATCGCCAAAGGTCATCATCATGATCTTACTCTATCACCTGATAAAAATCATGCAGTCCCGAAACATCCGGACGTCAATCTTAAATGCTAGTGTGTTTTGCCCGTCAGGTCAGCATCATGATATTCTAACATCGCGAGCATCATGATATTCCAAAATCACCCGATATGATAATATCATGCTGATGGTCATCGTCACCTTACTTAGAGAAATCTGCCATCTGCATAATTTGCGCGCGCACGACCAAGTCTTGGTGATCAACATCATCATGATATTTCGAGACCCGACATTTCCTAATATCCTCCTGACCTCCTTTTGCGTGATCATGATGATCACCTTATCTTTCGAAGCGGAGGGTGTTTTTCATTTCTTGAGTCATGTTGAACATGATCATCATGATCTTGTTCGTCTCTCCCAACGGTTCGTAACATCATCCTGCCGACAAGTATAACATTTTGCAAATATGATGATGACGATGACGTCATCATCACCTTCTCCTTCGGCAGGATATTTTCCAAGGCGTGATCCTTTTCGCCAATATGATGATGACGATGACGTCATCTTCGAAGATTAACACAAGCCCCGGATATCCTGATGACGTCATCAGGACTTTCAGCAGGATCATATTCTAAGTCACCCAGTGCGAATATGATGATGATGTGGTTCATCATCCTGACCTTTCGAGCGGATTGCCTTGGCTGAAAAAAGGGTCATATTGCTTTCATCCACCTGATCATCTTCCTTAGAGGGAACCCGATACTCCTTTTACCTCCCGATCTTAAACGAAACATGACGGTGACGTCATCCCTCTGCATTTTAACCAAGCCTGATGATGACGATGACGTCATCATGATTTTCCTCAGCGGCAGGATCATTTTCCGGGTCCTCCTGTTTGTCTTCATCATGATGATGATGACGATGTCTTTCTTTCCCGAATGTGCAAGAGCAAAACATCCTGATGTGCTTTTCCATCAGAGCATTAGGAAAGGAGGATCATCATATTTTGTGATATCCTGCGGCCACTTTGAAGTATATAGTTGGTCATCATCATGATTTTTGGCGTCGGTATAACTATTGCCGTCGGCCTAAGATAAAATTGTCACCCTGATCATAGGTGGTCACGCCGATGCAAATATGATGATGATGCAAGGCCGGTTTCTAAGGATGGTTGAAAGGCGATTATTTCTTTGCATAATCTGAGATCATCATCATCATATTTTGAGCCCGATATACATTAAAATGGGCAAAAACATGAGGCGATAGAAATTTGAAAGCCCGAGTACCTGATTTTAGTCAACGAGGGTTGACCTGGTTGTTTTTATGCTGTTTATGCATTTAGTGCATATTTTTCACAGGTAGGACCTGTTTGCCTGTGGCTGCACATGGGGAGGTATGTGTAATAAAGTGTTTACTTCCTGTTGTTTATCATGATGATGATGAACCTAATGTTGTCTGTTTACTTGCAGGAGATTATCATGATGATGATGAACCTAATGTTGTCTGTTTACTTGCAGGAGATCATCATGATGTTGCTGAAGCTGAACATTGAGATCATGATGCTGCTGAAGCTGAACATTGAGGTCATGATGCCGCTGAAGCTGAACATTGAGATCATGATGCTGCTGAAGCTGGGCATTACAAAGTTGCGCGTGGAGTCAACATGGACCAGAAATGAGGAGGATATTGTCAAATATGCTGTTCGCCAGCTGGAGACCGAATCAAGTTGAAGATGCTGGAATATTCTGTGCCAGCTGTACATTTGCTAACTGACGAAGCATGTGCTTTTCATCTGGGCCGTTGTTTGTTGTGAGAGGATCCTGATCCTTGGATCATTGTAACCGTTTTCTGGCAGTTGCTCTATATAACATCCAGAGCTTGTCATTTCAAAAAGGAAAAAAGAGAAAATACATTAGAATATACAGACGCATCTGGCGAAAAGAGTCAATTACTGTAGAATAAGTTAGGAGATCGGATTACTGAGACTAATGAAGATAGAATTGTTGAAATATCAAGGTTCTTTCTTCAGATCACTGTAAATGTACCTGTTCTTGAGCATACTGAATGAATATGAAGTTCCAGATTACATCCTGATTGCAAATTTTACGTAATCTTCTGTTGATTTCTGGATATGTACTGGTGAATGCTGTGTTCAACTGGAAGCGCTTTCATTTCATTACATGTTGTTGTCAACTTTCCTTTGAAGCTTTGCACTAGATCATGCGGATTTGTGGAATGTCCTGGTGAAGTATGATTTCTAGTTTTCCTTCTTTTCATTGCAAGTATGGGAGCTTGTATGTGAATCAGTGATCTAAGTCCAGTAATTTTAGGAATCTCACTCTCTAACCCTTTCCTTTTTTCAATTTCATTAATTCATCACCATAACTGCAAATCATGATAAATAACAAGCAGAAACAGTGAAATATGCTGAAATCCCGTAGGTAACTGAAGATCCTTAGCATATTTGGGTTAAATGCATGCAATATTGAAGGTATCATGCAAAGAATCATAAATAATGATAGAAATCATGCGAATATCAGCCTGTATGCACATTATTTGACTAAATTTACAGTGCAGAGGTAGAATTGTTGGAGACTTATGCAGAGCGAACATCCAGAGCAGGATATTTGAAGATGATGATGATGAACAGTGCAGAAACACGTAAGGCCCCTGAATGGAAAACAGCAGCACACATCAACCACTGAGTAACGTCAGTAGATTAAGACCTAATCAACGGAGACTTGGGATCATGAATTCTTTGAATTCATCGTATCTTTCAAGATGAGTAAAGGTTGTTGTGTAACTTTTATTCTATGTTTGCGAATGACTAACATCATGACCAACATAAATTGGCGCTAGAAGGAGGGCCAAGGATTGAAGATCACTTTCATCATCAGTACTTTCCAGGTTTGATAACGCTCAGAGTAAGGTAACTTCAGATCATTTGTGAATTTCATCAAATTGCGTAAATATTTGCTGCGACAAGTTTGTATTTGCACATTCTGTGTAAAGATTTCCAAATTTCACATAAATATTGCAAGCTTTACAGTAGATTTCTTTAAATTCACTAAATATTGGCCAAAGATGCATAAATTTGTTCAAGCTTTGAGGATTTGAGCCTTAGACACGTGAGATCTGGTGCTACCGGTCGAAATATCCCAATATCCTGTCATATTTGCAGTATCTTCGCAAATATCGCGTAAATATTCAGTCTGATTTGCAAGTTGACCATAAATATCACCTCGTCCGGTGGAATCCAGCCAATATTTGCAAAGTTTTAGCTAATTGGCCTCCAAATCGAGAAATCCTGGCTCACAGGATAAATACCAGGTCTAGACATAGTGAAATTTTCGAAGAATTGCCTGTTAGAGGTTTTAGACCTAAGACTGTAGACGTTCACCATACTCCAGAGTCTAGTACGTCCAAAACTTCACCAGGACCTCCCCCTGTAACTCCTGTTGGTTTGCAAATACCTTCCGGTATACCAGTGACACCTCCTGTTCAACCTCAGGGTATACCTTTAGTCCAACCTCAGCCAACTGCACCACCAGTTCAGCCCCCTCAGGTTGCAATGTCGTTCTTTGCAGCAGAATCACCATTGACTTTTACTGCGTATCATGAGTTACCAAAGTATCCGGACAAGCTTTGCCCAAAATACCATCCTTACCAGGATGCGGATGATCATATCAGGACGTTTAAAGAAGCTTGCTGCAGAGCCAGAATAGAGCATCAGGATGTGGTGTGCAGATTATTCCCTTTTTCCTTAGGGGAAGAGGCTTATAATTGGTTCATCAGTCTTGGTCAATCTTCTGTAGGTTCGTGGGCTGTCTTAGAGAAGGCCTTTCTTGACAGATTTAAGGTCCCTATTGATCCATCCATGAATTACCACCTGTTTGCCACAATCAAGAGATTGGAGCATGAACCTATTGCAAATTTCAATGCTAGGTTCCAGAAAATGTTGTCCAAGCTAGTTACCCCATATGTGGTGGCTGATGATGCTGCTAGAAGTATTTATTATTCAGCCCTGGATCCATTAACCGCCATGTTCATCAGGAGAACACATCCTGCGATCACCACATTGACAGGAGCTTTTCAAGAAGCTATCAAGGTAAATCAACAGCTGATACCTGCTCCTACTCCAAATATAGCATTCCCTGCTTTGCTTGGCATGCAGTCACAATATCCAGCACAGTATCCTGCAGCTTATCCTTCGCAATATCCTGCACAATATCCAAATGGAGCAGTGATGCCCCCAGCAATCATGCCTGCACCTTTGCAAGTACCTCCATTGAGTATCATGCCTCCTCCTAATGGAAATGGCCAATTGCCACAATATCCTGCACATACTCAGACACCTCAGGGTACAGACCTATCCCACAATAACCATGGATCTTCCTTTTTCCAGCCTCAGCCTGAAAATGTAGTGGCCAAAGCTCAAGAGGAGAAAGAGGAAATCAAAGAAATTGCTGCTCAGTTGAGAAAGCTCACCACAGAAGTAACACACTTGAGAAATCAAGGGTTTTATTCACAGTCAGGCCAGAATAGGAGTTATTCCAATGACAGACCAAATTACCCTGACAGAGGATACAACAATAACTTCAACAGTAGTGCTGCAAATAACAATAATCCTCCTAGGCATCCTAGAGTGTGGAACTCCAGGCCAAATAATGGTTCATTACCATCACCCCTAGACAATCAGCCTCCTGGTGAAGCCAAACAGACTACTAGAGTCAATCTTGCTGAAGCAGCCCTTACCAATTGGTGCAGGATTCACAATACCAATGCACATGCAGAATTAGATTGTCCACAATTTAGGATTGCTGCCAGCATCTTTCAGACTGAAGTGTCTAATACTTCTGGAAATCCACCTCAGGCAGAAGGAAATGAAATAGTTCCTTGTGGATATGACTCAGCTTTTGTGCTGGAAACCTACACTAATCAGCCTCATCAGGATTATAATCAGACTTGTGAAGAATCTGCCTTAACCTTTGAAGCAAATTATGTCTTCCCTTTTGAGGATGAAAATGAACCTACAAGAGAGCATGAGGAAGTACATGCATACCAGCAGCAATACCCTGGTAAGCACAATTATAACCTGAGGAGTAGTGCCAACAGACCTGCCGGTCCATTGACATCATCTCTACCTCCAAATAACTTCAACACACCTCCTGATCCAAAGGCTAGCAATAACCCTGGGTTCCCTAAGGTGAATGCTCAGTACTTGTCTCCTCAAAACACAGTAACAAAAGTTGCAAATGCACCTCATGAATCTGACAGGTTAGTCAGCTATTTGGCTGATGAAATGAAGAAAATCAAGATCAGCCTGTCCCTATCTGAGTTACTGAAAACTCCTGCCATCAAAAAGGCATTCATGAAGTCCCTGGATGATCCTGCTTCTAAAGAGGATAATCACCTTTTGAGTCAATCCAATAGCAGAGACCATACTGCTAAAGATAGCACTGTCAAGCCCAAAGTGTCAGCCACAGTCCAAGCTGCTGAAACCTCTCACATGACCTTGTACAGAGACAAAACTGAGTCACCTCCGTTTCTCCTCACCATAAGGATGTTCAGTAAGAATTTGCACAACTGCTTAGTTGATTCAGGAGCCTCAACTAATGTTATGCCTTTGTCAATATGCAACGCATTAGGACTGCATCCTGCTAAATCCTTAAAGAAGGTCACTCAACTGGACAAGACAGAAGTAAGTGTCGTAGGAGAACTCACTCATATTCACATGCAGCTAGCGTCTGATCCTAGGATCCAGTATTACATTGACATTCAGGTAGTTGACATACCTGATACATATGGGATGTTGCTTAGCCGGGACTGGTCTAAAACGCTTAACGGATACATGTCCATAGACTTCAGTCACATGTGGTTGCCATGGAAAGGTATACCTAATCAGATCAGGATTGATGCTGAGCCTAGGATGAAACATATGATCACCGAATATAACAGAACAAATGAGATCATGTATGTAAACGTAGAACCTGGAGTTTATCACATCAGGCCGCAAACTGTCCAAATAGAGGAGGTCCTGATGCTTGATGTTCATCATCATCATGATGATGATTATCACGAGGATTTGCCAGTTGTCGAACTTAATAATGATCCTGATAATGAGAATGAAACAGATCGCTTCAGAGATTTTCAGATGCATTTATCTACTCAGATAAAACGTTGTCAATTATTAAATATACCTGCTAATGATATTTTGATTGACGGATGGTGCAGATTGCATGGAGAAGCACACTCGGAAAAGACTTGCGAATCATGCTTAGACATGATCATGCTGGAGCAGACGTATAGTGAAGCATCATCATCATATTCCGAGGTGAGTGCTACATCTGATGATGATGATGATACTAATTTTTATTTGTCTTCTGCAGGAACAGAAGAGTCGACGGATCCTGATGAAGATCCTATCCGAAAAACAGAAGAGATCCTGGTGTCCAATCAGACGAATGATGCGAGAAAGGAAAAGATCACTCCTGGTAGTGATTGCTTCATGGAACCGGATTACGAGTTGTCTGATGAGGACAAAGGCAGTGACCTGACGAAGTTCGAAGAATTTCTGGTCAAAGAAATAGAAAAAATGACACAACAGTGTAGATCCCCCCAGGAGGTTTTAATCAAAAGTTGGTGTAGGCTGCATGAGGCACCTCACTCAGAAACCACTTGCTCACTGTGCTTGCACATTTTGAAGAAGCATGCAGTTGTATGTGCTGAGCATCATCCTCCTGCTAGGATTGAAGAGAAAACAGAGAAGCCATCAGGCTCATCAGATAAAGGAAAGAAGAAGCTTGAGGATGACATACCTAAGCTAAGGTGGATATCAGGCGGAGCAGCAGCCGGAGCTGCAAAGAAAAAGGAAAGTTCAAATAAATATCCTGCTGAAGATAAGCCTTGGATCCTGAGGTTTGATGGATCCAAATCCAAGCAAGGTTCTGGAGTAGGGATTGACCTTACTGATCCCTCAGGGAAATCTTATTTAGCAGCTTACAGATTACAGTTCCCCTGCACTAATAATGTCACAGAGTATGAAGCTCTGATTCATGGACTGTTGTTTGCACATAAGAAGAAGGTGAAGATCCTGCATGTCTTTGGAGATTCAGAACTAGTTGTGAGGCAAGTACGAGGAATCTACTCTTGTAACTACAGAAAGCTGTCAAATTACAGACATCGTGTGTGGGACCTGATTGAAGACTTTGATGCCTTCAACATCGTTCACGTGCCAAGAGAACAGAACCAAAGGGCAGATGCACTTGCTCAGGCCGCCAGTACGCTGGAACCACTGTCTATATCTGGTCTGAAGAGATTTGCAGTAGAATTGGTGTCAGTACCTTCGGTACCTGACAATGTGATTAATCTCCAAGTGTTTGATGATGATCAGCACATCCTGGACTTCATATCAAACAGAGATGTATTTGAAGCTCAGATCATAGATGAAAATGGTATGGAAGATCATGTCTGGGAAGAAGATGAGATTTTAGAGTTGCCTGGCAACACAATTCCCAGAGGTATGATTGAATTAGAAAGAGCTTTTGATCTGGATAATATGCTCAAACATAAGGATCTGCCTAAGGCAGATGGAGGTCAATATTCACAGGTGAATATTGGACAAGCTGATGACAAGAAGAATGTCTTGTTGGGTAAGGTTTGTACACCTGAGGAGTTAGATGGAATAACTCAAGCCCTTAAGGATTATATACATGTAATTGCATGGACTTATGACGAGCTGAAGACGTATGACACTTCTGTCATAACTCATACTATACCCCTCAAGCCAGATGCAAAACCTTTCAGACAGAAGCAGAGGCCAGTCAATGCTCTGCTTGAGCCCATCATCCTTGAGGAGGTCAAGAAGTTGTTGAATGCCCGGATAATTTTTCCTGTAAGGCACTCCACTTGGGTGGCAAATCTGGTACCAGTCAGGAAGAAGAATGGAGACATCAGATTGTGTGTGGATTTCAGGAACCTGAACAGAGCATCAGAAAAGGATAACTATCCTTTGCCCTCTTTGGATGAGGTTCTGCAGATGGTAAATGGAGCCAAGATGATGTCCTTCTTGGACGGTTTTTCAGGATACAACCAAGTGATGGTTGATAAAATTGACAGATTAAAGACTGCCTTCACCACAAAATGGGGGATATATGCATATAGACGTATGCCGTTTGGATTGATAAATGCTGGAGCTACATTCCAGCGAGCAATGGACATAGCCTTCAGAGGCTTAATAGGAAAGTGTATAGTCATCTACATGGATGACCTGACAGTGTTCTCCAAAGAAAGGGGAAATCATGTTGCCGACCTCAGAAGTGTGCTAAAGAAGTGTGAAGAATATGGAATATCTCTGAATCCCAAGAAGTGCATATTCGGGGTCACAACAAGAAAGTTACTAGGCCACCTGATCACAGAGGATGGGATTATCATTGATCCTGACAGGGTGGAATCTATTATGAAATTACCACTTCCAGGAAGCAAAAAGGAGCTTAAATCTTATTTTGGTAAGATAAATTTTGTGAGGAAGTTCATCACTGGCTTTGCTGAGATTGTCAAACCACTGAATGCCATGTTGAAAAAAGATGCACAAATTGACTGGACACCAGAAGCCAGAGCTGCTTTTGAAGATATAAAGAAGGCCATTTCAGATGCTCCTGTCCTCATTAGTCCAGATTATACAAAAGATTTCTACATCTACTCATTTGCTTCAGAACATACTTCTGCAGCAGTGTTAACTCAAAGAAATGAAGATAAAGAAGAGAAACCAATTGCCTTCATGAGCTGTCCTTTCAGGGATGCTGAGTTGAGATATGTGGATGTTGAAAGACAGGCACTTGCATTAGTCAGAGCAGTAAAAAAATTCAGACATTATATACTGAGGAGCAAAGTGATTGCTGTGGTACCAGATGCAGCAGTAAAGATGCTGCTGATGCAGAATGAACCTGGTGAAAAAAGGGCCAAATGGATTACGGTACTACAAGAATATGACATGGAGATCACACCCATGAAGCTAGTAAGAGGACAGGCTCTGAGCCAGATGATATCTGAAACTGATCCAAACATCATCAGTCAACAGTATGTGATAGATGAGAAAGACAATAAAGAATGGTATTCAGACATCAGGCACATCCTGATCACTGGAAGATGTCCTTTGAGGATGCAGGCTTCACAGAGAAGAGCCTTAAAGATGAGATCCCAGAAATATATGATGAAGGGAGGAGCCCTGTTTAAAAAGAATTATGAAGGGATATACCTGAGATGCTTAGAGAAACCAGAAGCCAATAAAGTTTTGGCAGAGCTACATGACAAGTTTGGAACTGCCCACGGATCAGCGTTGGCCACCACGCATGCAATCCTCAGAGCAGGATATTACTGGCCTACAATTTTTAAAGATACAGCTGATCATGTTAAGTGTTGTCATGTTTGCCAGGTTGCTGCCAACAGAGAAAAATATGCTGCACAACCATTGCAGCCAGTGATGGAAGAGCGCCCATTTGCACAATGGGGCATGGATTTCATAGGACCAATCAATCCTCCATCTTCTTCAGGCCAGAGGTATGTCCTAACAATTACTGATTATTGTACCAGATGGACTGAGGCTATCAGCAGCAAAACTTGTACTGCTGATGATGTCATTAAATTTCTGGAAAGCAACATTGTCACCAGGTATGGAACTCCTTATGCATTGGTAAGTGATAATGGTTCTGCCTTCATTTCCACTAAATTGTCAAGTTGGGCTTTTGATCATGGGATCATACTTAAGTTCTCATCCAATTACTATCCCCAGGGAAATGGATTAGCAGAATCCACCAATAAGAATTTACTGAGTATCATAAGAAAATTGATAGAGAAAAATCCCAGGGAATGGAATTCATTTCTGAAATATGCCTTATGGGTAGACAGAACTAGAATGAAAATTGCATTAGGAAACTCACCTTTCCAGCTAGTATATGGGGTAGATCCTATCCTCCCTGTAAACTTGAAAATTCCTACTCTGCAATTTGCCCAAGACTATCTAGGCATAGATAATAAACAAGAAGTCAGGTTGCTTCAGTTGATGCATCTGGAAGAAAAACGAAGCCAAGCAATTGGCCAATTTGCAAAACATCAGGCTGTTGTCAAACGCTGGTTTGACAAGAGAGCCAGAATTAAAGCTTTCAGGATATCAGATTTAGTCCTGATGTGGGATAAAGCCCATGAAAGGAAAGGTGATCATGGTAAGTTTGACAGACTATGGATAGGTCCCTTTCAGATTTCTAAAATTTTAGGAGACAGCACTTATAGGCTTAAGAACCTGACAGGTGAGGATGTCCCGTTGCCAGTCAATGGACAATTCCTCAAACATTATTTCCAGGCCTGAGTGACTTCATGGCAGTCTTGTGTATCATATTGTATATTTGTATAGTTGTTTGTACAGTGTTTGCTTGTTGTTGTTGTTGTTTTGTTGGTTGGGACCTTGTTCTGGTAAGTCAAGATGATGCACTTCATCACCTAAGAAGATAACTAAATTGTTAAGACTCAAGTGATGAGATCAGATTTAGATATAGATTGTAATTCATTCTGATAAATACTCATGATCAGGTTTATGATGTCTTTTCATCAGGGTACTTTTCTTGTCCAAAGTGAATCAAACACAATGAAACACCTAACAGCCTTGGGTTTGTTGAAGATATGAGTATAGGTGTTAAGTGAAAAATCTAAAGGGACTCCCTTGCTACCAATACAATCTCCAACCTAAAGCTGCAAGTGACTACATCGTGTACAAATGAGCAGACATGATGATATCAAATTTAAATTTTTAAAGGAAAATCAGAAACAAAATAAAATTAGGCCATCTAAGTAACTCTACCGGGGCTATGGACGCCTGCTGGCAGTGGGGCTCTACTTAGGGAGATTGTATAGATAACCTTGCCGGGGTTATAGACACCTGCTGGCAGCAAGGCTCTATCCAGGTTGGCTATGAGGGATGATCTCCAACTATGTAGTTTAACACCAGTTACTTATGTTTTCAACTTGCTTTCAAGATGAGGATAATTAATCACCTGCACACACATGATCCTTTGATAGCTTTATCACCATAATGAAATTTTATCATTCAAAGATCATGATGATTTACTTAGATAGAATTAGAACACTATAGATGAATATGATCATATCACTTGAATCATTTGAATTTTGTTGTTTTCTTTGGTGGCAAGTTGTTGTGTGGTTACACAACACGCCCCATTTTGACTTGGCAAAACAGGGACCCAGCTTTTGTTTTGGCTTGTGTTGTCTGTTTCTGGCGGTTTGGTAAAAATAGGTCAGGAGCATCATCATCATGAAGGTCAGGATGAGGTAGGTCATCATCATGAGGTTAGTTTCTCAAAGTTCATATGTTGTATCTATGACTTCATGGTTAGAAAGAGCTTGAAATTTCATGCAGGTTTGCCTTTTGCATCACTTGAAAATTCATCCATATGAGGGAGTTGTGAGCAGTCAAAGTTTTGGTCAAACCTGATAATTGCTATATGAACATCATCATCATGATATTTGAAAAGCCCCCCCCCCGATAATATCCTGAGGTCGAAACATCCGGACGTCAAGTTTAAGTCGTAGTAGGTTCTTCCCGTCGGGCGGTCTTTTGTATCGCCAAAGGTCATCATCATGATCTTACTCTATCACCTGATAAAAATCATGCAGTCCCGAAACATCCGGACGTCAATCTTAAATGCTAGTGTGTTTTGCCCGTCAGGTCAGCATCATGATATTCTAACATCGCGAGCATCATGATATTCCAAAATCACCCGATATGATAATATCATGCTGATGGTCATCGTCACCTTACTTAGAGAAATCTGCTATCTGCATAATTTGCGCGCGCACGACCAAGTCTTGGTGATCAACATCATCATGATATTTCGAGACCCGACATTTCCTAATATCCTCCTGACCTCCTTTTGCGTGATCATGATGATCACCTTATCTTTCGAAGCGGAGGGTGTTTTTCATTTCTTGAGTCATGTTGAACATGATCATCATGATCTTGTTCGTCTCTCCCAACGGTTCGTAACATCATCCTGCCGACAAGTATAACATTTTGCAAATATGATGATGACGATGACGTCATCATCACCTTCTCCTTCGGCAGGATATTTTCCAAGGCGTGATCCTTTTCGCCAATATGATGATGACGATGACGTCATCTTCGAAGATTAACACAAGCCCCGGATATCCTGATGACGTCATCAGGACTTTCAGCAGGATCATATTCTAAGTCACCCAGTGCGAATATGATGATGATGTGGTTCATCATCCTGACCTTTCGAGCGGATTGCCTTGGCTGAAAAAAGGGTCATATTGCTTTCATCCACCTGATCATCTTCCTTAGAGGGAACCCGATACTCCTTTTACCTCCCGATCTTAAACGAAACATGACGGTGACGTCATCCCTCTGCATTTTAACCAAGCCTGATGATGACGATGACGTCATCATGATTTTCCTCAGCGGCAGGATCATTTTCCGGGTCCTCCTGTTTGTCTTCATCATGATGATGATGACGATGTCTTTCTTTCCCGAATGTGCAAGAGCAAAACATCCTGATGTGCTTTTCCATCAGAGCATTAGGAAAGGAGGATCATCATATTTTGTGATATCCTGCGGCCACTTTGAAGTATATAGTTGGTCATCATCATGATTTTTGGCGTCGGTATAACTATTGCCGTCGGCCTAAGATAAAATTGTCACCCTGATCATAGGTGGTCACGCCGATGCAAATATGATGATGATGCAAGGCCGGTTTCTAAGGATGGTTGAAAGGCGATTATTTCTTTGCATAATCTGAGATCATCATCATCATATTTTGAGCCCGATATACATTAAAATGGGCAAAAACATGAGGCGATAGAAATTTGAAAGCCCGACTACCTGATTTTAGTCAACGAGGGTTGACCTGGTTGTTTTTATGCTGTTTATGCATTTAGTGCATATTTTTCACAGGTAGGACCTGTTTGCCTGTGGCTGCACATGGGGAGGTATGTGTAATAAAGTGTTTACTTCCTGTTGTTTATCATGATGATGATGAACCTAATGTTGTCTGTTTACTTGCAGGAGATTATCATGATGATGATGAACCTAATGTTGTCTGTTTACTTGCAGGAGATCATCATGATGCTGCTGAAGCTGAACATTGAGATCATGATGCTGCTGAAGCTGAACATTGAGGTCATGATGCCGCTGAAGCTGAACATTGAGATCATGATGCTGCTGAAGCTGGGCATTACAAAGTTGCGCGTGGAGTCAACATGGACCAGAAATGAGGAGGATATTGTCAAATATGTTGTTCGCCAGCTGGAGACCGAATCAAGTTGAAGATGCTGGAATATTCTGTGCCAGCTGTACATTTGCTAACTGACGAAGCATGTGCTTTTCATCTGGGCCGTTGTTTGTTGTGAGAGGATCCTGATCCTTGGATCATTGTAACCGTTTTCTGGCAGTTGCTCTATATAACATCCAGAGCTTGTCATTTCAAAAAGGAAAAAAGAGAAAATACATTAGAATATACAGACGCATCTGGCGAAAAGAGTCAATTACTGTAGAATAAGTTAGGAGATCGGATTACTGAGACTAATGAAGATAGAATTGTTGAAATATCAAGGTTCTTTCTTCAGATCACTGTAAATGTACCTGTTCTTGAGCATACTGAATGAATATGAAGTTCCAGATTACATCCTGATTGCAAATTTTACGTAATCTTCTGTTGATTTCTGGATATGTACTGGTGAATGCTGTGTTCAACTGGAAGCGCTTTCATTTCATTACATGTTGTTGTCAACTTTCCTTTGAAGCTTTGCACTAGATCATGCGGATTTGTGGAATGTCCTGGTGAAGTATGATTTCTAGTTTTCCTTCTTTTCATTGCAAGTATGGGAGCTTGTATGTGAATCAGTGATCTAAGTCCAGTAATTTTAGGAATCTCACTCTCTAACCCTTTCCTTTTTTCAATTTCATTAATTCATCACCATAACTGCAAATCATGATAAATAACAAGCAGAAACAGTGAAATATGCTGAAATCCCGTAGGTAACTGAAGATCCTTAGCATATTTGGGTTAAATGCATGCAATATTGAAGGTATCATGCAAAGAATCATAAATAATGATAGAAATCATGCGAATATCAGCCTGTATGCACATTATTTGACTAAATTTACAGTGCAGAGGTAGAATTGTTGGAGACTTATGTAGAGCGAACATCCAGAGCAGGATATTTGAAGATGATGATGATGAACAGTGCAGAAACACGTAAGGCCCCTGAATGGAAAACAGCAGCACACATCAACCACTGAGTAACGTCAGTAGATTAAGACCTAATCAACGGAGACTTGGGATCATGAATTCTTTGAATTCATCGTATCTTTCAAGATGAGTAAAGGTTGTTGTGTAACTTTTATTCTATGTTTGCGAATGACTAACATCATGACCAACACCACCTTCTTGTGTACTCTCATGAGGAGAACTAGGAGGAGGGCTGTTATCAACACCTCTCCCACGACCCCTACCTCGTCCACATCCTCGGCCTCGTACCCTAGGCATCTTCCTGGACAACACACCCAGGAACAACTTCAGGTTGCTAGGTGAGGACTACGAATGAATTTATTCTCTAGAGTTTAAACAACTAGTATAGCTTAGTGCGTTAGTATAAAACCCAAAGTACCCAGTGTTAGAAACTAGGCTCTGATACCAGACGTAACGCCCCGCCTTGAACACCTTAGAGAAATTCACATTTATGCTATATGGAACAGGAATTTTTTTTTTAAAGTGATTAAGATAACAAAGTAATGTTAACATAACTAATTACACCATTAAACTTACAACATGTTCTCCAAGGTTTCAAGGCTGCATTACTTAACAATTCAACTAACATAATCTAACATACATCAGTAATTGATCTAAATCTAATGCACAGTTAAATAACTTATTCATATTCATTACATGTCGTCAAGTAATACAATCTACATGATTAAATACATAACTAAAATGCTTTCCTTACTCATAAGTACATCATTACATCATTACATTGCCATTTTCAGACTACATCAGAATTAAATACATTATAAATGATCTATTACACAAGTCTGGTACAAGATTATACACATACATCTTCATCAACTGATACAAGTACAATTGTCTGAAAACTGAGATAAATCTTTTCTGCACATGAACTTTGACAAGAATAACCAATGGATAATAAATCTCTTCCACCTGACCATGTGGAACCCTAAGGTCCACCCCCCGAGCTAGGAGTTAACATGAGGTCCCAAACAACAACAGTCAGGTAGACAAAAGACTAACAAGAACAAAGGATGACCAAACTCCAATACAACACATGGCAATAACATGAACAACACAACACAACTTCCAGAGGCAACACATAACATATGTGGAGAGACCAAACAAGGAATGCTAGGTTGTAGTAGGGAGAGTGTCATCGCACGGTCCTAGCATGGGTTATCCTGATAGCCTCTCACTAGGCACGAGACCCCATCTATGGTTATCCTGACAGCTTCTCACTAGGCGCCGGCCCCATAGGGTGACACATGCGGAATCGACCTTCCTTTCATGAGGACAAGGAAGTCAATCATGCCGACCAGGCCTTCTCTACCCATCCTTAGTCTAAACAAGCACTACAGGCCATGGGAGAGGAATCCATTAATCTTGTTTAATGTGAAATCTACCCTTAACCCCCTAGTTCATTGTAGGTTATCACTTGATTAATCTACTTTCAACAGGTTATCCTGACTGCCACTTTGGGCACCGGCCCCATGTCGAAAGCCACTCTCCTTCCTAACACCTAGTAAACCTTAAACATCATACAAGGCATTATAGCAATGTACATACATGTTCCCTGCAAGGCATAAACCCTCTTGCATTACAAACAGAATCATAACACCAATTGTTATCCATTCCCTATAGCATTACAACACTTTACTCTTTTACAGATTCCAGGTCTCTCCATATGACAATTACGAAAAAATAGGTACAATAAGATCACAAGTGGTTTGATATCTCATCCAAAGAATATTACTTCACAAAACACATTATCAATTTGACAATACTTCATTATACTTCATACAAACTAGAACCACATGTTTGTTATAACGTCACAACACTAAAACACTTATTCACATGTCACATGAACTCAACTACGACATACTAAGCCTCTGGAATTCAAGTTTGACCACTCTCAATTCGACTCTTTACGACAATAGAAATACTTAACTCATACAGTTCAATACAGTTCTAGAGTTAACACTACAATTTCTTCTCTGTTCAATGTAAACAACTTTTGTAATAAAATCAACATTAGATTACATTATCTCTTTCTCCAAACCAATTGATTTTAAATTAAATGCATCAATTATACATTACCACTAAATATCTAAATGCTCTTCATGTTGTTTCTAAAAATAAATCACAAAATACAAAAATATAACAATTATTACACCGATTAATGTACCTTTCCAATGACGGATTGAATAATAACACTAAGACATTACCTTGTAACTATACGACAATCTAACAAGGAAAAAGGTCCAACCATCAATGATGAACATTAACATTTTGTTTTCCTCAAGGATCTGCCCTAAATACGGTCTTTCCAATATTCTTTTGACTTGACCAGAAGACAGTTTAATATGCTTTGAATTCTTCTTGGTAACGATGTCAATGATGTTTGATTCTATCCAAGAAAAAGATCGAGATGGTCATTTCTCAAGTGACCATCACTTGATAGTTGTATAAACTACGTTTTGTTTCCAAGGCATTTCGATTCCCATGTAAAAACCTCTACTATTACTGTTTCAACTATTATAACCTATTGTCTTGTAGGAGAATTGTAAATGAACCTATTTGAATGGAATGTGAACAACTTGTATAGATTGTCAATGAGGAGAAAAATTGCTATTGACTGTTTTATCATTGAAATGGATGATATTAACAACTTCCTCAAACTTGCAAATCTAATAAAATTGATGGCATCCACAAAACAGTTTTCTCCCTCTAACGAAAGGCAATAATGATTGTGTTTTCTGAAGCATTCATAACTAAGAGTGTAGTACTATTGTCTAATTATTTTTTGTTCACCCTAATCTTAATTTTAAATAGGATACATTTATACTATTTTCTTTGTAATGGATGATATTTAAATAGGCTTATGACTGAGTAATTCTACCATTGTCTGGCAGCATTCCATTCAGCACCCTAAACTTGCAAATGTGTTATAGACGACAGTGATTGGCATTAAACTATTTTCTGGTAATGACAAATCAAATTTGATGAATAAACTGGAAATGACTTAATGAGACGGCAGTAGTTTTCTCTAGGCAGTCCCAGCACCAGATCTAAACTCCTTATAGTTGTGCAGATTTCCAATTGTGAAAAGTGTAATTACAAGTTTAAAATACATAGAAATACCTCCCCTCTGGCTTAATTTCTGACTAAAATTATCAGATTGCAAACTCTTTTTGCATACTACAAGCTACTGTTCGTAATATAAGCGAAGTCAAACCTCCTTGGGCTGCGCTAGCCTTCCAGAGGGAGCACTTACTTATCGTTGAGGTACTTGTTAAATATGTATTTGTTGATTGGTTGTTTTGAAGAAAAATGTCATACTAAAATGTAGGTGCAAGCTAAGTATTGGAGCCCATACAACTTTGTGCGCCCAAACGTCTCTGCAAAGAGATTAAATGTAGTTTATAAACGATGCGAAACAAATGCTAGGGAGAGTGCAGCGTTTGGTCATTGGTTATCAAATGTTAATCATCAGAAATGATATGACAGTCGTCCCATAAAAGGAAGATATACAGGTAACATACAATTGAATGTATAATAAAATCTAGTCCCTAACCCAGCGATTTGCTATAGTTGACTGTATTATCATTTCATGGGATGGTCGATTCATTATTGGCTTTAACTGTGATTAAGCAATTGCGGATTATACACATCCGATCCCTTGACTATATCTGTTCTCTTTCAACAAAACTAAGATTTGATGCCTTCTTAGATCTGGCAGCTATGTATGTGCACCCCTCCCCCCAACGTTATATGCTCAGAGATTTCATTTGAAAGAAGAGTCATTTCACTGAATCCTACAGTAGCAGAGAACACATCAATTGTTTTATAAAAACTTTGGAAGATTGTCTAATAAGAATTGTATTCACGGTTATAGAAAATGTCCAGACTACTGCAATAAACTTTACAACCCAGAATTCATTAGCATGCCAAGATAATGCTAAATTTTATGCTTCCAAGTGATAGCGATTGGCTCTAAAGCTAGAGCGACTAGTCTAGAAGATACCTCCAAGGATCTACACCTATGAAGTGGCTCCAATTTCACTGATCTAATCTATATCAGACCTGAAATGATGTTATTCATGTCCAGATTTCCTTTGAAGACCAAGATAAGAAAATAGAATTGAGAAGGCAAGTACAGCAGTGAACTTCTTGACAGAATTTCCTTAGAGAGATATAACACTATAATTAAACAATCAGCCAATCCTTATGGGATATCCTGCCAAATGTTATGATATTGATTTCCTTCTAAATCTGAAGTCTATATGCAGAGGGTGGAAGATTGTGGTGCGAATCTCCAATCAACAAAGGTGTTTGGGGTTGGACCTACGATACGTATATTCGGTTGTGGCTCTTCTCAAACAAAGGGAGCAACAAAACCCTCTCTCATCGCCCAACAGAAAGCTTGTAGTAACCTGATATACCTAGATCATAAATGATGCCAGATAGGATCCTAACACAGGGGTATGGTTTCTCAAAACAAATCCTAGAAGCTTGTATTCTAATTTTGTTTGTTAATAGATTGCGAAACATATAAGAAAATATAGATTATTATTCAATAAGTCTTTGAAGCATAAATTTTAATCTGAGCAATCCAAAAAAGACAATCAACACCATTATTGACAGTTTTCAGAATCAGAGGAAAGAAACCAAGCATTTAGAGGAACTTGGCTGCGATGTCGAATCAAGAATTCTATTCCAACTGCTACAGACCAAGCTTCTTTCCAGTCTTCTTTTCTGCTCTTCTCCTCCTGCAATCTCCCCTCTTTGTCTCTACAAACTTCCCTTTTATAAAATAGTCCCTTCCATCTTCGAAGGAACTCGGCACGCGATCCCGTGCATCTCTCCTCAACTAAACATAATTTGTTTATTCTTTTAATAATCTAACAGGTAATTTTTTGCAAAATTTTATGGTTTTTATTAATATTAATGCATAATTCCAACTAAATTTAATTTCTTTATGACCGTCCAACTATATTGTAATTAATAAAATTGTAACATTACATCAATCTATAATTTTACAACTGTATTTTAATTTATTTTATTAATTAAATTGTAAATCACAAATTACAACATGACTTACAACTAATTTATTTATTTAAATATTTATTGTAAATAATATTATATTAAACAATACAAAATTTCTTACAACTTTATTTAACAATTTTACTTCCCCTAAATTAGTAATTTATTTACAACAAGTATATTCAATTATCAACATTTATATTTTTCCGTATAATGATTCTAATTAATGCACAACACTACCTTACACATTTAGACACCTTTGGACCTACTTAGACTTTAAAGTATAACATTACCTGTCTGCAAGTCATGACCAAATGACAGACAATGACCACAAGGGTAAACTGACAACCAGACAACACTGACAAAGGACCCCACATTAACTCCAAACAACTAATCCATTGGCAAAGGCACACTCAGACCTGGTGAATTAGGTAGAATCGGTGCCTAGTACCTGCATCCTGCAGCAACGCACAGTTAAACATAACAAGATATATATCCACATGCAGTCGTATAGTGAATGGAAATCGCAGTGGGGTAGGGTACTCGAGAGCGAGTAATATGACATTGTTCCATTCACGTTTATGTATAAACAAATCACTACATTGAACAAGATTTCTAATTTCTTATCAACAACATAAAACAATCAATTATCTCATAATCATATCATCAAAGCATAAGGTAACAGAATCCAACATCAACAACTGTTATCATAATGATTAGGTCCATAATGAATTAACAAAATAACAAGGAATCCATCATCAAACAGTCTAAGATACTGTCATAATGTCTAATACTACTAAGCAAACTTCAGTCTGACAGACGACAAGTTGAGGGGCACTACAATAAATCTATCATTTTATCATTCTATCATTCTATTATTCTATTACCTACAATTCTATTATTTTTTCATTCCTTCAATCTATCATTCTATACTTCTTTCAATCTATCATTCTATTATTATATTATTGTACAAATCTATTATTCTATTATTCTACAATTCTTATTTCATATCATTATTTAATTCTATAATTCTAACATTATATTATTCCTTCATTCTTTCATTCTATAATTCTATTATTCAATTATTTTCTAGTTCTATTACTCTATCATTCTATTATTTTATAATTCTAAATTTCTATTATTGTATTATTGTTTCATCCTTTAAATATATCATTCTATAATTCTATCATTTTATTATTCTATAAATTTGTCATTCCAACTTTTAATTATATTATTCTATTATACTATTATTCAATTATTCTCTAGTTCTATTACTATATCATTCTTCCATTCCATCATTTTATAATTCTAACATTATATTATTCTATTATTATTTCATTCTATAATTCTATCATTCTTTTAATCCATCATTGTATAATTCTATTATTCTATGATTCTTTCATTTTATCGTTCTATAATTCTATAAATCCATTATTCTATCATTCTCTACTTATTCTATTATTCTACAATTTAATATTCTATCATTCTATCATTTTTTCATTCATTCTATGATTATATAATTCTATCATTCTATTGTTTTATAAATCTGCTATTCTATCATTATGTCATTCTATAATTCTATTATTCTACACTTTGATTATTCTATCATTGTTTCATTCTATCATTCTCCAATTCTATAATTATTTCATTATATAAATCTATCATTATATCATTCTTTTTTTCTATCATTCCATAACTCTATAATTTTATTTTTCTACATTTCTATTATTCTATCATTCTTTCATTTTGTCATTCTATAATTCTATTATTTCGTTGTTCTATAAATCTACTACTCTATCATTCTTTCATTTTATCATTCTATAATTCTATCATTCTTACATTCTATATTTCTATTACTCTATCATTGATTCATTCTATAATTCTATAAATCTATTACTTTATTATTCTACATTTATTTTATTCTATCATTCTATAATTCTGTTATTCTATTAATCTACAATTCTATTATTTTATCATTCTATCATTTTATAATTCTATTATTCTATCATTCTATTATTCTTTCATTCTATCATTTTAAAATTATATTATTCAATCATTGTTTCTTTTGTATTCTAAAATTCTATAAATATATTATTCCTTCATTCTTTCATTCTATAATTCTATTATTCAATTATTTTCTAGTTCTATCACTCTATCATTCTATCATTTTATAATTCTAAATGTCTATTATTGTATTATTCTTTCATCCTTAAAATCTATCATTCTATAATTCTATCATTTTTTCATTCTATAATTCTATAATTCTATTATTCTACAATTCTATTATTCTACCATTCTTTTATCCTACCATTCTATAATTCTACCATTTTATTATTCTATAAATTTGTCATTCCATCCTTTAATTATATTATTCTATTATACTATTATTCAATTATTCTCTAGTACTTTTACTATTTCATTCTTTCATTCCATCATTTGATAATTATAACATTCTATTATTCTATTATTATTTCATTCTTTCAGTCTATCATTCTATAATTCTATCATTCTTTTAATCCATCGTTCTATAATTCTATTATTCTACGATTCTTTCATTTTATCATTCTATAATTCTATAAATCCGTTATTCTATCATTCTCTACTTATTCTATTATTCTACAATTCTAATATTCTAGCATTCTATCATTTTTTCATTCATTCTATGATTATATAATTCTATCATTCTATTGTTTTATAAATCTGCTATTCTATCATTATGTCATTCTATAATTCTATTATTCTACACTTCTATTATTCTAACTTCTTTCATTCTATCATTCTCCAATTCTATAATTATTTCATTCTATAAATCTATCATTATATCATTCTTTCTTTCTATCATTCCATAACTCTATAATTTTATTTTTCTACAATTCTATTATTCTATCATTCTTTCATTTTGTCATTCTATAGTTCTATTATTTCATTGTTCTATAAATCTACTACTCTATCATTCTTTCATTTTATCATTCTATAATTCTATCATTCTTACATTCTATATTTCTATCATTCTATCATTATTTCATTCTATAATTCTATAAATCTATTACTCTATTATTCTACATTTATTTTATTCTATCATTCTATTATCCTATAAATATGTTATGTTATCGTTCTATTATTCTATCATTCTATAAATTTATTATTCTATTAATCTACAATTCTATTATTCTATCATTCTATCATTTTATAATTATATTATTCTATTATTCTATCAATCTATTATTCTTTCATTCTATCATTTTAAAATTATATTATTCAATCATTCAAATATTCTATTTGTCTATTATGGTCTCATTCTCTCATTCTGTCATTTTAGTATTCTATTATTCTATTGTTCTATAAATCTATTATTCTAATATTGTTTCCTTCTATCATTCTATTATTCTATTATTCTTTTATTATATCATTCTATATTTCTATCATTCTATTATTCTATAAATCTATCCTTATATAATTCTATTATTCTATAAATATTTTATTCTGTCATTCTATAATTCAATAATTCTATCATTCTATCATTCTATAATTAAATTATTCTATCATTCCTTCATTCTATTATTTTATAAGTCTATTATTCTAGAAATCTTTCATTCTATCATTCTATCAATTTATTATTTGATCATTGTATCTTTGTATAACTCTATTATTGTATCATTCTACTATTCTATTTAAATCTATTATTCTATCATTCTTTCATTGTATCATTATTCCATTCTCTAATTCTATAGAATGAAAAAATGGAGTGATGTAATGCCTCGCCATGAAACTCTAGAGAACAACACAATAACACTATACAACAGAACAATTTTTTTTTTTTTTTGATAGAGATAGTGAAGTAACAGTTAACATATCTCTACTAAGTAATATTCTCCCAGGGTTCCACAGCTGCATTACTGACAAACTACTATCATGCTCTCTCGTACGTCATGTATCAATTGACAACAATAATTCATTCTGTATCTATTGCATTAAATGAATAACCATATACATTTCCATGACATTAGATAAATAATCATCCAGAACAAGTACAACTACAATTTTTTCATACACAAGAGGTACAACATAACATTGTTTACACCATCTCATTTTGATTGCATTAGATTACATACATTATGAATAATCTGATACACAGGATAGTACATGAGCATAAATAACTGTCTTTATAGTCTGGTACAAGATCTGAATCTGCTACAGGAGTTACAACTTTCTTGCACACGAACAAAGGCAAGAAAAAAGCAATGGAGATAAAGCACATCCACACGACCATGTGGAACCCTAAGGTCCACCCCCCGTGCTAGGAGATAACATAAGGTCCCAAAACATCATACAGTCAGGTAGACAATTACCTAACAGGAACAAAGACTAAACAAGACTCCATTACAACACATGACAACACCACA
This sequence comes from Cunninghamia lanceolata, assembly GCA_027924645.1. NCBI lineage: Eukaryota > Viridiplantae > Streptophyta > Pinopsida > Cupressales > Cupressaceae > Cunninghamia > Cunninghamia lanceolata. The sequence continues at coordinate 18,833,364 of BSBN01000590.1, forward strand.
AGCAACTCAAAATCACTTCCAGAGGCAACACACAATGAATGGGGAGAGTACAACTAGGGAATGCTAGGCTGAAGTAGGAAAAGTGTCATCGCATGGTCCTGACATGGGTTATCCTGACAACCTCTCACTAGGTGTCGGCCCCCATCTATGGTTATCCTGACGGCCTCTCACTAGGCGTCGGCCCCATAGGGTGACACATGCGGAATCAACCTTCCTTTCATGAGGACAAGGAAGTTGATCTTGCCAACCAGGCCTTCTCTACCCATCCTTAGTCTAAATGAGCACTACAGGCATGGGAGAGGAAATCCAACTATCTTGTTAATGTGTATTTTACCCTTTTCCCCCAGTTTATTTTTAGGTTTTCACTTAATTAATAACTTTCAATGGGTTATCCTGATAGCCACTTTGGGCGCCGGCCCCACATTGAAAGCCACTCCCCTACCTGCATCTAGAAACCCTAACCATCAAGCAAGACAATCACTATCATATTGATAAGTATATATAAACAATGCAAGGCATTTACCTTCTTGCATACAAAACATAATCATAATGACCAACCTGTACATCATTGTCCCAAAACATTCTGTTGATCAATTGCAATAACCATAACAACACATATCCCAAGCAAGGTATGGGTCATCTTGCTCGCAAATCTCAACCATGAACAAAATAGTTTCCCATTACGATTTCTAAGATCTCCCCATTACAATACTAAACACAATCTCGATATCAACACATATGTGAAGGAGGTTTAACCCCATCATAATATATTCAGAACACAGTATGTGCATCATCTCACATTATTGTTTACCAAGACCCACATACATAGATAAAAGACATCATGTTCTTGCAACATCTTCATTTCAAGACACCTATGAACATAATACATGTCATCGAATAATATTACCTTATGCCTCTGGAACCTAAACTTGACAATTTACACATAGACCAACTCACATGAAAATTTTGCTTGCAATAAGCAATTTCAACTAATCAACTCATTGACAACATAAATTCTTCTTACTAGAGCAATTCAATCTCTTAGTTATCCAGTGACCTATAATTTTTACTTATAAGTCTAAATTTTTGAATACATTTATTTAACCTAATTCCAATCTTTCAATCTAATTTCAACTTAACAAAATTATTATGAAAAACATCTTTGCAAAATCAAACCAAACTAGATTAAATTTCACCTACACTAATTATATTGCCATATCTAATTACATTTAATTGTAATAGCAACTAGATTCAAGTTATATCTCCACCAAGGATTCATAAAACCTAGGTCTAGTTTAATTAATATTAATTCTATCTATTATATTAATCACTCATCAATTACATATAACCATCAAGCTAAACAATGCATAGATAATATAATTACAAATACTTATAACTTAAATGCTAATTACAACATTTATAATCCAAACCCATATATCATATTTCTACTAACAAAACCATTATAATAGAATCACTGCCATATTACAGTAAATATGCGATCATATCGATTAGTTTAATAAACATTCGTATTAAACTATAACAACTACGTTTCTTTTGTTTCATAAGTTAATATCTATATCATATATATATACTCCAACAAACTCATCTACTAAATCGTGTATCTTAACTATGCATGGATTCAAATTTAATTTATAATTAATAATTGATACCTATACAAATATCTATATGACATAAATGTTTATATACATGTTCATGCACCTGTGTAGGTTATTCCTATCCTCAAGGTAAGATTTGGTCAATCAACCTTCAAATTTTGGACGGTTTATGAACAACACCACTCTGCCTTTGAGTAGCAGCCACACCATTTCCATTTCTTCAAGCGACGACTTCATAGACCACCACACCCAATTTGAAACACCTTTGTTATACATGGCTGGAGTCTCACCTAGAGGATGGAGTTTGACAGACTTAAGGAGTATGCACACCGAATTAAATGGGTTATCTAGATTTGGATTATGGTCGATCAAGAATACTGTGAAGATTTGAACAACCAAAGAACAAGACACCCAAAAATATAAATTGACTAAATGAAGAGCTAATAAGATGTTTAATACAATCTACTATAAGAATTGGATCCTGAAGAATCTATGAAAAAGTGGGCAGTTTGATATGATCCAAAGTCCATATTTATTTGAGATCTTAATGCACATAAGAAAAATATTTCCATCTAGATCTAATAGAAGGCAGAAGTAAGGAATACTCTAATGGACAAGGTACTTGAACTGTTTGACAGGGTTCAAAGATACTTACGTACAAAAAGAACATCATTATTTTATCTATTAGATGATATTAACAAACTAACAGATCCTTAGCAAGATGACTTCATAACCCCTTTTAAAATAGATAAAAACCATCGTTTCTAAGATCCAACACCAACATTTAGCAATTATAAGATTATATAGAAATCTTAATACTAATAGATAGATAACATATTATTATATACAAACCTTAATGCCAATAAGGCAAATAAGGCAACAAATATTATGATGATCTAGGTTTATGACATGCAAATAAGGCAACAAATATACTTCTTTCAAGATTTACATTGAAATGTTTACTTTTCCAATTTCACAAGCAACAACCCTTAGAAAAACAACCTTTACATTTAATAAATAAAGGATACATATACTATTTAGAACATACAATATTTACATTTAACCAATAAAGAAAAACATATAATATTTATATTTAATCAATAAAGAAAAACATATAAAATTTACATTTAATCAATAAAGAAAAAAATATAATATTTATATTTAATTAATAAAGAAAACATGGTACCTCAATCGCAATATCCCACTAATGGTAGAATCCTTGAATGAAAATCATAAAATGAGCAAGTCACCCCCACTCCATGAAGAGTTTTTAAACAGAAGGAAAGAGTAACTTCCTACCCAAAACTAACTCAACCACCCAACTAACTCAACCACCCAACTAATTCAACCAACCACCTTCCCATTTTCGTCACTTTTGTAAGTGGGGCTTAAAGGAGGGTCTAAAAACCTTTTAAAATATTATAAATGACAAAAATAAACTTTTTACCTATGTACCTTGGACATAAGACAATTTTCCAAACATAAAATACAACTTAGACCTCTTAAAAACACTTTAAAATTTATTTTAAAAGTTACAAGGTTAAATCCCACACAAGAACATAATCATTTTATCACATAAAACTAAAAATAATATTTCTTAACATCATGGCCAATAGACCTTAGGGCCCCATGCCTAGGTCAGACATCACACAGAAAGACATAAAGTGGCTAAATGACCACCATCATCCATTGACATAATAATTCTACATGTAACCATCATCCATTAGTAACCATAGTGTATCGCTGAATCAATACACTCTTGATCTAATTGTTAGGCTTTGTCAATTGGATGATAGGACTGTCTCCTCTCTACTCTAGGGTTTGGTTAGTGCATTTACTAGTGTTTAGTGACCTTCTCTTAATTAAATCAATTTAATAGTAGTAATAAAATAATTCATATTCAAACAACTTTAAATAATTATGTGAACTAGGTAATTATCAATTACCAATTTAATCTTATTAAATATTAATAATAATAATAAGAATATTATATGACCTTATTAAATATTAAAGTGGGTCAAATATTAGTATGACTATATAATGAAATATAGGCATACAACATAACCCACTGAGTAGGACAGCCATTAAAAGCCAAATCAAGCATGTTCACAAGCCAGGGACAAACACACACTTAACCAACAGGCTCCATCAAATATCAATCAGTTGCAAGACCTGACATACTGACAGAACTGACAGGTTGAACTAGACATGTTATGCATCCTGATTGAGGATGATGACTTGAGATGTGGGACCTTAAGTTATCTCTGGAACAACTTATCCATTGGGTTTAGGGCACGCTCAGACCTGTTAATTCAGGTGGAGTCGATGCCTAATACCTGCATCCTGCAACAAATGACACAGTCAAGCATGTATAGATGCATATAAGCTGACACTAGGTGAAAAAGGAATCACAACATCGTAGGGCACTCGCAAGCGGGTGATGCGACATCGTCCTTTCCACGTCATATCAATCTAGGTTAGATAACACATAATCATAACCAAATTGAATCTACCTCATTATCTGAACAGACCCATACACTAAACGTATAGGTGCATGAAATTGAATAAGTCTCAGAAGTACCATCATAACAATTAAATCTAACAGAATCAGTCCATGAGATCCATTCTAACATATAACAATTGTAGTAAGATCGACATCTTAATCATTGGAATGCAAAATAATGTCAAAGCCTACATTATCAGTGTCGCAATAGAGATTATCAATAGAACACATTAACTATCATATGAAACCACACATGGATGAAACATCTATCAATATTGTACAACATCAATTGTTTACCTTACCTTAATTATTCCTGTTATTATACCTTCACATTCATGCGCCTTGATCAGTTCACCTATACATCCAAGGTGCGAACGGAGGGGCACTACATCCTCCCCCCCTAAAACTTGACTTACTCCTGGAAGTCATATACTAGCGTGGAAACATAACACATTAGTATTAGAATTTTCTATTGCCAACATACGCATTCACATTAAGCAATTGTTCCCAAGACAAGCACAATCATTCAATACAGGCATAAAAGACATCAATTCCTTACTTTAAGGTGTATCATGTAATCTACTTATAACCAATCGCACGTATTTTGAGAATTTCATTTGATTCAAGGATCTGGGTTTACATATTTTCAAGGAAAATTACATCTTATTTCTTATTTCCACCATGGTTCTGACTAATTACCAAGCATTCAAGTACAATTCTCCATAGAGTCCTCCCTTGTACACACTATCAGAGGTTCAAAATGAACATGATAGAAACAACACTTAACACAATACAAGCCTAACAAAACAAACATTCAGAATAGCCACCATCAAAGTTTTAAAGAAGGTAAAAACCCAAGTGGGAAAATAACCAAATCCAATCTTAAGTCACAAAATGCCGGCAATTTCCAACAATAAATCAAGTATAGAGAAAAGAGTTTTAGTGACCACTCTTATCATAAGAAATTTCAAAGAAAATAAATTCACTGTTAGCCCCTAACAACACATGAAACAACCATCAAAATTTTCAAATTAACCAAATTGCAAACAAACCCACATCACAAAGTAGCTAATTTTAGCCACAAAAAGGGAGTATCCGCTACACAACACCTAGGACACAAGGTCTAGAATGCGTTAGAGAATGTACGCCAACACATAGATAATTAGGTTATCTACATCCTCATACCTAAGCAACTTTTATACAAGGATTTAAGGCAACAAAATAATTACTTATTTACAACAATCTCTACCTTTAATGCAATAGAATATTGCACACAAGAACATACTTAATCAAGGCTACATTTGACTTTAAGTATCACATTTATATGAGATGGGTCTAACACAAGCTCCAATTTGATCTGCATTTAGTTTTTACATACATACAAACTGATAACTTTCATAATCCACAAAAGAACTTCCACATGAAGTCATGGCCACTAAAAAAAAAAATAGATGTCAAACTACTACCTTAAGATGCCCACACATGACAATACCTCTTAACCACATGTCTTACAATGCATGATGCCTCCAAATATTTAAATCATTCCAATACTTACACAAATAATGTCATTAACATATAGATGGTATGGTGCTTCCACACCCTAAACATAACCTCACAAGGTATGGTTACTTCACCAAACTAGGGAAGACAAACACCACTATCCCTTTACAATACCCCACATAAAATGGGTTCAGGATATTCACATCACTAGAGGGGCAAATTCCACTCTCTTGATTCCATGCACTAAAAGTAACTATGCTTCTAGCTTCTAAAGCACGAAAGACCACAAAAGGAACTGGAGGCCTGAACAATTAGCAAGCACTAGTGTTCAGGGAACACATATGGTTAGATATATCATCACATTTTCACATAACAGACACACAAGTAGAACAAAGCATAAAGGATTTATTTCTTCTATAGTCAAGAACAAGTTTGTAAGTTTATCATCCTTCTAATACCATACTAAGGCTCTTAAGTGAGAGGTACTATTACCAACTCACCATAAGGAGAGAAATGTTTAACCTAAACAATGATAAGAACCAGAGATCCCAGTGTTGCAAAACTTGGCTTTGATACCAGATGTAATGCCTCACCATGAAACTCTGGAGAACAACACAATAACACTATACAACAGGATAATTTTTTTTTTTGATAGAGATAGTGAAGTAACAGTTAACATATCTATACTAAGTAATATTCTCCCAGGGTTCCACGGCTGCATTACTGAAAAACTACTATCATGCTCTCTCGTACGTCATGTATCAATTGACAACAATAATTCATTATGTATCTATTGCATTAAATGAATAACCATATACATTTCCATGACATTAGATAAATAATCATCCAGAACAAGTACAACTACAATTTTTTCATACATAAGAGGTACAACATAACATTGTTTACACCATCTCATTTTGATTGCATTAGATTACATACATTATGAATAATCTGATACACAGGATAGTACATGAGCATAAATAACTATCTTTATAGTATGGTACAAGATCTGAATCTGCTACAAGAGTTACAACCTTCTTGCACACGAACAAAAGCAAGGAAAAACCAATGGAGATAAAGCACATCCACTCGACCATGTGGAACCCTAAGATCCACCCCTCGTGCTAGGAGATAACATAAGGTCCCAAAACATCATACAGTCAGGTAGACAATTGCCTAACAGGAACAAAGACTAAACAAGACTCCATTACAACACATGACAATACCACAAGCAACTCAAAATCACTTCCAGAGGCAACACACGATGAATGTGGAGAGTACAACTAGGGAATGCTAGGCTGTAGTAGGAAGAGTGTCATCGCATGGTCATGACATGGGTTATCCTGACAGCCTCTCACTAGGTGCTGGCCCCTATCTATGGTTATCCTGACAGCCTCTCACTAGGTGCCGGCCCCATAGGGTGACAGATGCAGAATCAACCTTCCTTCCGTGAGGACAAGGAAGTTGATCTTGCCAACCAGGCCTTCTCTACCCATCCTTAGTCTAAACGAGCACTACAGGCATGGGAGAGGAAATCCAACTATCTTGCTAATGTGTATTTTACCCTTTTCCCCCAGTTCATTTTTATGTTTTCACTTAATTAACAACTTTCAATGGGTTATCTTGATAGCCACTTTGGGCGCCGGCCCCACATTGAAAGCCACTCCCCTACCTGCATCTAGAAACCCTAACCATCAAGCAAGACAATCACTATCATATTGATAAGTATATATAAACAATGCAAGGCATTTACCTTCTTGCATACAAAACTTAATCATAATGACCAACCTGTACATCATTGTCCCAAAACTTTCTATTGATCAATCGCAATAACCATAACAACACATATCTCGAGCAAGGTATGGGTCATCTTGCTCGCAAATCTCAACCATGAACAAAATAGTTTCCCATTACGATTTCTAAGATCTCCCCATTACAATACTAAACACAAGCTCAATATCAACACATACGTGAAGGAGGTTTAACCCCATCATAATATATTCACAACACAATATGTGCATTATCTCACATTATTGTTTACCAAGACCCACATACATAGACAAAAGACATCATGTTCTTGCAACATCTTCATTTCAAGACACCTATGAACATAATACATCCCATCAAATCATATTACCATATGCCTCTCGAACCTAAACTTGACAATTTACACATAGACCAACTCACATAAAAATTTTTCTTGCAATAAGCAATTTCAACTAATCAACTCATTGACAACATAAATTCTTCTTACTAGAGCAATTCAATCTCTTAGTTATCCAGTTACCTATAATTTTTACTTATAAGTCTAAATTTTGAATACATTTATTTAACCTAATTCCAATCTTTCAATCCAATTTCAACTTAACAAAATCATTATGAAAAACATCTTTGCAAAATCAAACCAAACTAAATTAAATTTCACCTACACTGATTATATTGCCATATCTAATTACATTTAATTGTAATAGCAACTAGATTCAAGTTATATCTCCACCAAGGATTCATAAAACCTAGGTCTAGTTTAATTAATATTAATTCTATCTATTATATTAATCACTCATCAATTACATATAACCATCAAGCTAAACAATGCATAGATAATATAATTACAAATACTTATAACTTAAATGCTAATTACAACGTTTATAATCCAAACCCATATATCATATTTCTACTAACAAAACCATTATAATAGAATCACTGCCATATTACAGTAAATATGCGATCATATCGATTAGTTTAATAAACATTTGTATTAAACTATAACAACTACGTTTCTTTTGCTTCATAAGTTAATATCTATATCATATATATATACTCCAACAAACTCATCTACTAAATCGTGTATCTTAACTATGCATGGATTCAAATTTAATTTATAATTAATAATTGATACCTATACAAATATCCATATGACATAAATGTTTATATACATGTTCATGCACTTGTGTAGGTTATTCCTATCCTCAAGGTAAGATTTGGTCAATCAACCTTCAAATTTTGGACGATTTATAAACAACACCACTCTGCCTTTGAGTAGCAGCCACACCATTTCCATTTCTTCAAGCGACGACTTCATAGACCACCACACCCAATTTGAAACACCTTTGTTATACATGGCTGGAGTCTCACCTAGAGGATGGAGTTTGACAGACTTAAGGAGTATGCACACCGAATTAAATGGGTTATCTAGATTTGGATTATGGTCGATCAAGAATACTGTGAAGATTTGAACAACCAAAGAACAAGACACCCAAAAATATAAATTGACTAAATGAAGAGCTAATAAGATGTTTAATACAATCTACTATAAGAATTAGATCCTGAAGAATCTATGCAAAAGTGGGCAGTTTTATATGATCCAAAGTCCATATTTATTTGAGATTTTAATGCACATAAGAAAAACATTTCCATCTAGATCTAATAGAACGCAGAAGTAAGGAATACTCTAATGGACAAGGTACTTGAACTGTTTGACAAGGTTCAAAGATACTTACGTACAGAAAGAACATCATTAGTTTATCTATTAGAGGATATGAACAAACTAACAGATCCTTAGCAAGATGACTTCGTAACCCCTTTTAAAACAGATAAAAACCATCGTTTCTAAGATCCAACACCAACATTTAGCAATTATAAGATTATATAGAAATCTTAATACTAATATATAGATAACATATGATTATATGCAAACCTTAATGCCAATATATATGGTGATTACTATCTTATAATTATAGGAAGATCTAATGTAAAAATAAAAAATATAACTCATGCTATGATGATCTAGGTTTATGACATGCAAATAAGGCAACAAATATGCTTCTTTCAAGATTTACATTGAAATGTTTGCTTTTTCAATTTCACAAGCAACAACCCTTAGAAAAACAACCTTTACATTTAATAAATAAAGGATACATATACTATTTAGAAAATACAATATTTACATTTAACCAATAAAGAAAAACATATAATATTTATATTTAATCAATAAAGAAAAACATATAAAATTTACATTTAATCAATAAAGAAAAACATATAATATTTATATTTAATTAATAAAGAAAACATGGTACCTCAATCACAATATCCCACTAATGGTAGAATCCTTGAATGAAAATCATAAAATGAGCAAGTCACCCCCACTCCAAGAAGAGTTTTTAAAGAGAAGAAAAGAGTAACTTCCTACCCAAAACTAACTCGACCACCTAACTAACTCAACCACCCAACTAATTCAACCAACCACCTTCCCATTTTCGTCACTTTTGTAAGTGGGGCTTAAAGGAGGGTCTAAAAACCTTTTAAAATATTATAAATGACAAAAATAAACTTTTTACCTATGTACCTTGGACATAAGACAATTTTCCAAACATAAAATACAACTTAGACCTCTTAAAAACACTTTAAAATTTATTTTAAAAGTTACAAGGTTAAATCCTACACAAGAACATAATCATTTTATCACATAAAACTAAAAATAATATTTCTTAACATCATGGCCAATAGACCTTAGGGCCCCATGCCTAGGTCAGACATCACACAGAAAGACATAAAGTGGCTAAATGACCACCATCATCCATTGACATAATAATTCTACATGTACACTCAACAAGAAGTGTTAGTGCAATATATAGCCAAAATATATCCATCATAAATAACATATTATCTGTAACGCCCCACATGAACACCTTAGAGAACAATACATCTACGCTATGCAAAAACGGAATAATTTTTTTTTTTAAATGAATAAAGTGACAAAGTAATGTTTAACACATCTAAATACATCATTCGACCTAACGACTAGTTCTCTAAGATATCATGGAGGCATTTCTTGACCAACAAACAATATAATCTAACATACATCATTAACTAACATCAGTAGAACATTCTAAACCTAATGCATTAAATCAATAACATTTACATCAAATAAATAATCATTAGGATCTAGTACATAGTTACAATTTCTTCTCACATACAAGTACATCACTCCATTGTTACTTAACACCTTCAAATACATACATTATAAATCAACTGATACACAAACAAGAACATGAATACGACTCACTTACTTCATACCTGGTACAAGATCTGACGGCTAATATACAAGTTACAACTTCCTCGCACACGAACAATAGCAAGGAGAAAAAAAACCAATGGATAAAAGCTCTTCCACCCGACCATGTGGAACCCTGAGGTCCACCCCCCGAGCTAGGAGTTAACATAAGGTTCCCACTACAACATACAGTCAGGTAGATAGTAGACTATAAGAACAAGACAACACATAACTCCAACGACACCAGTCAATATCACAAACAACTTAACAACACTTCCAGAGGCAAGCACATAACGAATGGGGAGAGTACAACTAGGGAATGCTAGGCTGCAGTAGGAAGAGTGTCATCGCATGGTCCTGACATGGGTTATCCTGACAGCCTCTCACTAGGCGCCGGCCCCATAGGGTGACACATGCGGAATCAACCTTCCTTTCGTGAGGACAAGGAAGTTGATCATGCCAACCAGGCCTTCTCTACCCATCCTTAGTCTAAACGAGCACTACAGGCATGGGAGAGGAAATCCAATTATCTTGTTAATGTGTAATTTACCCTTCCCCCTAGTTCATTTTAGGTTTTCACTTAATTAACAACTTTCAATGGGTTATCCTGACAGCCACTTTGGGCGCCGGCCCCACATTGAAAGCCACTCCCCTACCTGCATCTAGAAACCCTAACCATCGAGCAAGAAAACATCATCAAAACAATGAGGACTCATAAACCATGTAAGGCATTAACCATCTTGCAAAAACAATTATCCTCATATCCACATGTATATGTAATACTGCAATGTCATGCCCACATTTTCCTTGTGGTCACAACACACATCGCACGTGTCATAGCCACATCTGTCATGTGGTTATGACACGAGATATGAAAAACTTTTCTCACACTGTCCTAAAAACCCCTTTCGCATGCGTACGCATGCTCAACGGTGTTCTCTCATGGCGAAACACTATACTCATCGGCGGAATACAAGTACAATGGCGTGCAACCAGAAGCATATAGATCAACAAGAGGGTCTATACAACGCTGCTAACGTCATTGCAAGAGTGAGATTACCAAAGTTCTTAAATCGAATCCTCGGCAATGTTTGGTAGCAGAATGCCTTACGGCGTTAGTGGGAATTACGCTGAACTTATTTACGCCCGTGGTTCGCTGATAGAGGAACCACTCCCCACGACGCCTTGTTCCGACTAAACCGGCTAGTGATCTCCCTATTTAGTCATTTTTCAGCCAGGCACGGTTGTCTGTCTCCTCTCTTGTTCCGTGAAACATACTCCTCCTATGACTTAGCATTTTCAACAAGGCGGTTTGGTTGCCCTCTCTTCCCTTTCCACAAGTTCTTAAGTTGGATTATATCTTTATCACCCTTACCTTAACTATCTCTTAGTTCATTTAGTGTGTTTATATTTCGGTCTCTCTCTCTCTTTCATTTTCTATACTTTCTTTATGTGCATCCTGTCCTTTCTTCGTGATTTACGTCAATCAGGGTTATCACTGCAGTTATTGTTGATATTAAACCTAATTTCAGATGATCTAGGTCACAAAGGCTGGTTTACTATTTCGCTGGACTCGGTCTCCTAATCTTCCCCGATCTAGGTTCCTCCTATTCGTAAATACTTAGTCAACTTGTTCCTAAGCACAATTGACAGAAGGGTCCGTCAACTTAGTTCTCTTATCCCGTGTGAGAAAGGTCGCGCATTTTCTCCTCTGTGTTTTCCAATGTTAGTTTTTCCTTCTTCGGAACCTCTTACAGGTTTACATATGAGATCGTTTGCTACAGTTGAGATTAATATGGCCACATGGATTGTTAGTGGTGGCTTCTTAGGTTTATTTCCAGTGTTCTTTTGAGCAAGGAGTTGTGTAATTTTCCTCTTCATTTTCCGGGTGATTATTCATGCGTTTTTAGTTGAAACTTCCGAGAAACTCTTTCCAGAGTATCACTGGATATTCCTAAACTCTCTTTCAATTATAATTTTATTTTCTCTTGTTTAGAATTACTGTTGTTACTGTTACTCTTAATTACGATTCATACACTAATTGTAATTCGTATGACGTTGTCAATAGATGTAGGTGGTTCACCACTTTATAAAACTCTGTTCATGGTAATATATCTTCTTTGGTTGTTGTGTTCAACACTTAATAACATCTCCTGTGAGACTATATTTGTTATATTTTTTTTTTCTATATCCATGAAACATAGTTTATAACGATTTTAAACGAGGGCCCAATAAATTGGTTCATAGATTTACTCCTATGTATATATATATATATATATATATATATATATATATATATATATATATATACATACATACATAGTTATAATATATTTATTTTAATGTCTATGTATGGACAAAATGGTTTACCACAACTTATATATCTATATCTCCATCTATATATATATATATACAGATATATAATCATTATTATATTATATATATAGCTATATACATAGACATATATAATATATATATATGCCTATATATAGAGCTATATAAAAATAAACTGAATTTATATTCCAAATAACCCATTCATATGTTAGGGCCCAAGCCCTAACATTTTTTTTTTTGCCTTAGACTCACAGCAGACGGCGGCCATGGGCGGCGGTGGCCGCAGTGACAGAGGAGCAAGGTCGGGGTGGCCGCAGAGCGGCGGACGGAATTTTGTGGTGGCCGCAGAGCGGCGGACGGAATTTTGTGGTGGCCGCAGAGCGGCAGACAAGATCCGCGGGAGGCATAAGGGTTTGGAGGGGGGGGAGATGTGGAGTGGGGCGGAGCCCCACCCACATTCCCACGACGTGGGGGTGTGGGTGGGGCTCCGCCCCACTCCACACCTCCAAATGTATTAACAATCCTGCGGTGGGGTTTACTCCCCACCGCCCAATATAAAAATTCGACTGTGTTTTTTTTTAAACCGCGGCTTACATTTGGTCCGCCATTTCTCACAACATTAAAATATATATTTATATATATATATATATATATATATATATATATATATATATATATATATATATATATATTCATATGTATATATATATATATATATATATATTTATAAATGAGTATATAATTAGAGATATATATAAATATATATATATATATATATATATATATATATATATATATATATATCTATTTTTATATTGATTTTTCTCAGTCAATTTCATAAAAATGATAAGTTATTTTCAATTTCACTATTATTCTGGAAAATGATAATTACTCAAAATATGAAATATATATATCTATTTCTATATATATATATATATATATTTAAATTTATTTATATATAAAAATATTCTTATATGTGCTTAACTATTTCCTAAATTTCTCAATTTCACTACTTAATGCATTTTCTCCAAATCAACCTGTTATAAAGAAATTGTCATAACAAGTAGATATAATTATATATATATATATATATATATATATATATATATATATATATATATATATATATATCCCAAGTTCACTTAATTGATAGAAATGGTAACTAGCTATCCCCTTATTATAATTATAATTTTCCATTTTCATAAACATTTAAGACTTCATAACTTTACAACAGATTATATATTTACATGCTAGATTTCCTCTAATCCTTCTAAATTAACAGAACCCATTAATATGGAGAATAACTCAAATATTTAAAACTGTCTTTTCCATTTTAACATTGAAAAGAAAATTAGCATTTCAACTAGTGAAGCAATTCCAAACTTTCAAATGTAAACAACTCAGATTAAGTTGCAAAAACGAACTTATTCTTTTCAGTAATACTTGAAACACAAAAATTGCTATTGAACAAAGGTTGCAAACATCAACTTAAAATTTAAGCACAGTCATATTACAACTTCTCAATCATGAATACCAACTTCCCAGATATGAACTTTCTCCTCCCAAACAGTATACAACTGAAAACTTATGACAACCAATAAAAGTCCAATAATAACAAGACCAGGGAAGTGATTTTCTTCACTCCCAGAATATCATTAATTTACAACAATAACAAGAGAGATGTTCCCTCTTCATCTCTATGAAATGAACCAGGCCTAATTCTCATGACAAGAAGATGAACTGTTTCTTCATAAATAGCCAACCAGAAGCTCCAAGAGAAAAACCTGCGTATCAAAGACAAACAAAGAAGACAATACCACTTGTCTAGCTCTCCTCCCTACCGTAGACCCGCAAGAGGGTCACCCCCGAGCTAGGGAGACCATACTCACACCTGGGTACTCAAACACTCCACTTTACAACAGAAACAACAACAATCCCAAAGCACACATACACCCGTGGGTATTTTACACAATACGGAAACTCAACTACAGTGAGTTTCATAAGGGGCAGGAGAGTGGACACACTCGACTCCAGAGTGTCACCCTGACAGATAAATGAACTCATATAAATTTCTCTTGGTCTCAACCAAGTGTGATCACAATTTGTAAGCAATCTGTATATGACTCTCAAGTCAAAAATACAGTCACAGATACATGCCCTCAAGGCTTTCAACATCCCAAAAGATGGAACAGGTATGCACCCGAGGAGGATCTCTCCTCCCCTACCCCAAACTTGATGAGCATTTCTCCCAAGTGGGAGACGCTCTGTCAAACAACCCGACAAGAACCCCACAGAAAACAAATCTAAACACATATTTCACACACATTTCATACACATTTCAGTTCTACAAAAACAAAGGCAAAATTCAGACCAACCTTGCAAAGCCCTCCTGGAATGAAGTTGTTGCAGAGTCCACAGAGTTCACTTCCAAGCTTAGCCACCAACTCCCTCTCCCTTCTCTATCTTCCAAACTAACTTCTCTATTTTTGGTAAGGCCAAAGATGAAAGATTTTCCCCAAAATTCAACTAACTCCCTCTCATCCCAAAATTTGAAAATAAATAACCCAAAATTCTCTTTCTTTCTAATTTTGAGAAATGGGGAAGTGACACTTGTCACCTCCTCACCCTTCCCAAAAATCACTATTCTGTCCAGGTGGCTTATGTCACTCTCCATTCCCAAGGGTACTCCTTATTCCTTTCATGTGACTCCACTTTCTCATGGGAGAAATAAAAAAAAAAAATTAAATGGGAACAAGACAGGTGACCCATGCCTCTTTCTCCTTTCTTCACATGGGTGTCCCCATAGTACATGGGGGAATCTTACTAAAGAAGAGGTAACTTTCACTAATGGATGGCATCTCTTATCTAGGGAAAAGTAGAGGGGATGGGTTGAGTGTTGGTACAACCCATCATGTCCCCTCCTACCTCCAATTTTCGCCACTTAACTTCAGGGGAAGGTTAAGTTGACTAGATGGAGGTTACTCAAGGGTTACCCATGCCAAATGGGCCCCTGGACCCATGGGGTAGAACCCAGGGTCAATTTTAACCCATACAAGACACCCCAGGTCAAGGTAAAGCACAAGAAAAAGGGCCTCATAAATTAAAGAAAAATAGAAATTTCAAATTCAATCTCTTAACAACACTTACTTATAAAAATAATGTTACATGAGGGTAACCTAACCCACTCGACCATACGAAAGACCACATTACATCAAGACATCAAACACACAGAGATCTTGGTTCTTCGTGGAACCAGATCGGCTTAACAGGGAATAACAATTAACAAGGTGTGGAATGATCTCCGAAATCTGTGGTTTGATTAGTAGTCCCTGCACACTCAATTACAAGATCAGTAACCACATAAATTCATCATAGCCGAAGCAACTTAAATAACACATGCATTCTCATGCCTTAGTACAATTTAACATAATTAAAAATCATATTACAATTTTCCATCATCTCTAATTCATTTTTCTGAAAAGTAACTTATCCAAACATCACCCAATTAGTTTTTCCGAAAACATAATAAAGTTAAATAGTCTGACAAATTTCGGGAACTGCTATCCCACAAATATGAAAGTAACAATAACAGTACTGTAAATAGTCATGACAACAGTAGTAAAAAGGGCGGTCCTCACATGCAAGGCATTCACCATCTTGCATATCAACTTAATTACAGGGACATACTCTCAAAATATTATCCATAACACTACATCAACATCACATCCATTACAGTACTTCAAAAAATCCAATCAAAAATCCATTACAAATAAATATAATTAAAATGGTCAACAAGCCATCCACAAAGGAATTACTACCACCCCAAGGTACATTCACAATCAGATCATGCATCCTTCACGTTACCCTTTGCCTCATACATGACTAGAGACAACATAACATCATATATTCAATACACATAAAAACACTATACTTGAAAACCAATCACGTTAAACTATGCCTCTGGACTAACAACCTAACAACTTGCACAATAGACCCCATTACATCCAACAATCTCACTACAATGCTAATAAACCCAATATCGAGTCTATTTAACCAAACTTCAATTAACAAAACCTTCATAAAGATATTATAATAAAATCGTTACCGAGATTAAATTAATCATCAATAATCATTCCTATTGTAATTAATATCATCTACAATTCTTTATGGTTCAATGAATTAGATCTAATAACTTCACTACAATATTAATCTTCATTTGATTTTGTACCTTTAAAACTAACAACCATATAATTTATACAATTTCCACGAATTGTCTGAATCAGTAATTTCAGTCAGCAAATTAATAATAAATCTCATGTTCTAAGATGTGTTCGTGGGTCCCTTGTGCATTCAGCGAATATGTATAAGAGACTTTGTGTTTGAGATTTTACTGGAGGCTTTTGTGGTAGAAGAAATTATATTGTGGGCAGAAAAGAGACAAGGTCTGACGAATGCAAGAAAGGAAATATTAAAGAATCTCTGCTCTCTCTAGTGGAACGTGGGCCCAGTTTGTGAAAGTATATATTGCAGAGGAATAAAGGAATCTCAAAGGTAGATGTTATAATAGTCATTGAAATTCAGGCACAAGTATGAAGGCGTTTAATTGTGAATTGTGGGACCCCTTAAAACCCTTACAAGTGATTATCTCAAATAGAGATCTTCAGCGTGGCATTTGCAAAGTCTGAGGAACTCATGGTTTTTAGCCACCGCACAGGAGTTGTTACTAGGAGACATTGTTAATTCATTTAAGTTTAGAAAAAGGAATCGCGTGGCATTAAAGAAAGAGAAGGTGTTAAATTTCAAAGGCTAGCACGAGGAATCTATGAAGAGATGTGAACACGTTAAAAAGGTCTTTCACATTTTGTATTAGAAGCAACCAATATAGAAGAGGATCGCTATTGTTGAGGAAGCATATGGAAGCAACAAACTCTCATTAAAATCAGCGAATCATCATCTTAAAGCAGCACTTGGATTCCTTAATTAAATCAAATTGCAAAAAGACCACTAATGTTCTCCATTCCATGCAATTGCTCCAGATGAGAGGTTACCAACTCAACGCAATTTAGAACTTGATTTTAGATTTTCTATTTTTTGGAAGTTATATTTGATATTTTTGGACATTTTAATAGACTCAACTCAAACACTAGACGAAAGACACCACAGCACAATCAAGGTAAAATAAAAGATACTGTGTGGAATTGAAAGACCAAAAATTGATTATGATACCTCTTGATTTTTGTATTCAATATCAACATTTTGACTCCAATGGCCTGACACCAATACAACATACTGGCACAAGAAAATTATGGCACTTTGATGAAATACTAGAGCAAGAAGACACATACCAGACGGTCTGCCCCACACCTTTCACATGCATGGACAAACGCTCCATTACCAAATGTGCATGACATGCAGTTCCAAACCAAGCCTGTTCTGTCAAGCTCAAGATTAGGGGTCCTACTTATTGAAGAACTTTGTGAGCTTACAATGACAGAATTATCATATGCAAAATCCTCATGAGTTCTCCCACAGCTCTCACAATCATGAAGAAACCCTCCATTCTCAAAATTACAAGATTGACACTTCCAAACCAGTCCTCTTATGTCAGAGCTCTCCTGCATCAAAATCATTAGGAATGGGCATTCCCCGCAACTGCATAGCATGTTCCAAAAACTGTCTAATAATTGGGATGCATAAGAGCATAGTAAGCCTGCAAGGGTACCAAAAATAGGTCCAGACAAAGGTATGACAGGATATAAGAAATAAACAGAAGCCAACTCGTCTGTGAAAATTGCTGCTATGATCAATGCCTTATGGTTTTGGTAAGCAGGTAGAAGGAATCCATCCATGCCAAACAGTATTGTCCATAAGTGACCATGATAAATTGAAGGATATGTGCCTGCTACTAAACCCTGTAATTGCCAACCTTGTACTGCCATTGGTATAAGCATCATTGAGGCAAATCTTCTGCTTCCCATGGATCCCTCCCAAAAGTCTACCCTTCCACAGGAAAGAAGCAATTTGATATGCAAATTGCCCTTTGCTCACATGATGGAATATGGAGATGAACTCTTGTTTGAGATCAAAATTCTTAGTATGTGTACAGGCATTCACAACAAACTGTGGAAACTCGAGGTAAGCAAGAAGCATTAGTGCAACTACAACAGCTATTATTGGAATGCCCATTACTTATTACAATTCTTTGAAATCCCCTACCAAGATGGTACCTGCCACAAATAAACACTCCAAATTTGAAATCCCCCACAACCAAACTCCAATTAAAATCAGTCTCCACAATAGAGCAAAATTGTTTTCAGTTAAATCAAATTCATTCCATTACTACTGTTCTTCGGCTATGGATTTGGGCCTCCAATGAACTAATTGTGGTTTGTTGTTCTATAGCTTGACAAGCATTGATGTTATGTGGGATGGATACCAGCCAGGAAACAGTAGTATATTTGAATTTCAAAAGTTTCCCTACCATATGGAGGATGCTAATTGGGTTTTGCTATCATAAGAACAAGTTTCACCGTTCATATGGATAGGCACCACAAGCATGTCTCTTATGTCATATTTAAGAATTGGATTGTCAAAGTTGGGCGCTCATAGGCCAAGACTAACAGAGGATATAAGGGAGTTAATTAGACCCCATCATGCGAAGCCTAAGGGAGAATTGATGCACAATTAGAGAGACTAGTTCTTCTTCAAGGAATTTGAAGAGAGGTTTATCCTCGCATGATCTTCCATTTTGTGTTACAATGAAAGCTACAAATTAAAAAAACTAATAGATAAATATAAAGATTTTAGAAGGGGGCTTACTCCAATAAAAACAAATTTTGGCTAATGGTATTTGCGATTTTAGTCATCTCTTTAACTCGCCAATTGTATTGTGTGGAATTAGGAATGGGCGATCTTATTCCGAGCCTTCCTGAAGAAATCATTCGTTAATGTTTACTGAGAATGGGGTACACTTCCATCCGAATCTGAAGTCTATATGCAGAAGGTGGGAAATTGTTGTGAGGAGCCCGCGGTTCTATGAGAATAGAAAACATTTAGGGTTGGACCAACAATACCTATGTTTGGTTGTGGCTCTTCCCAAGAAAAATGTAGCAGCGAAACCCTCCCTCCTATTTCACATTTCGCCCATGGAATTTCGCTCTCGTGTCATCTTCTCTCAACGCCCAACAGAAAGCTTGTAGTAACATGATATACCTAGAGAATAAATGATGCCAGATAGATTCCTAACACGGTGATATGGATACATTTTCTTAGAACAGATCTTAAAAGATTATATTCTAAATTTGTTTGCCAAAATAGGTTGTAGATCATTTAAGTAAATGCAGTGATTATAGGATGCATACGAATAGGATAGACTGAGAGCTGTAACTCTTTCAGGCAGAGTGGATTGATAGATACTGAAATTGATTGCAGATTTCATACAGAATGACAGAAGATAGAAATCACTTGTTGAATAAGGGTGAAGATATGCAGATTATTATTGAAATCTTGAACGATAAAGATTATTGAATAGAGATTGATTACAATTCATATACAGGAACAAATATTCAATTGATTAAGAGAGATAGAGAGACCAGAAGATAAAGGAACCTGAACACCAACGTTTGACTGGGTGAAGATTCGTTGCCAGATCAAAATCAGTCTCTTCCAATCTCTCAAAACCTGCCAGCTCCTTCCTCTCCCTTCTCTCTGCTTATTTTATAGCATTCCCCCTTTTAGGGCATAAGCGCACGATCCAATGCCCACCGCCAATAAAAAATATAGCCTACATACTTTAATTTTTTTTTTTAATAACATCACAATGTAACCTCCTATATCTTTATTTACTCCAGGGTAACTTTCATTTAATAAAATACAACTTATAATTTTTATTTTATTTAATTTAGTATTTTGTATAGATATTTAATATACAACAACTCATAAATACATTTTATTTAATCATTTATTTACTTGACCCCATATATTTACTTTCATATTTATTTTATTAATTATAAAACAATTCCACAACTTAAATGCCACTTTATAACTAATTTAACTCCTTTATTATTATTTTTTTATTTATTTAATAATTAATATATATTTGTTATATAACAATTAATAATTATTTATAAATCTATTTAGTAGACATTAATCAAATTTATCGATTTATATACCACAATTAACCAATCATAAATCATACAATTACTCGACCATCAAGCATGCAAAGAAAGCAAGATGACAACCCATGAAGACAATGAAACTGAGAACAATGACTAGCCGAAAACTGACGACTTGTCCTTTACAAGGACGATGGATGACTGGGGAACCTTATGCTAACTCCAATCAACAATTCCATTGGCTAGGGCATGCTCAGACCTACTAGTTCAGGTGGAGTCGATGCCCGGTACCTGCATCCTGTAGCAAACCTCCAGGTTAAACATATATATACAAACATGAAGTCATGCACACAGTAAATAGAAATCGCAGCATGGCAGGGTACTCAGACACAAGTAATGCGACACTGTTCTGTTTACCTAAATCCATCCACAATTAAGTATTCAGTTGTCTACAAGAAAGTAGAATAATCAATTCAATATGATCTAGTCTAACAATTATTGTTAAAGCATCACAACCATGATTAAATATCACCTTAACTCAAAAGTAACATTAATCCATTACACCAAATATGTCCATCAAACTGTGAAACATAAAATATTAGTAATTCAATATCACCAATCATCATCATCGCAATAGGTCCATAAACAACTCAACAAAATACAGAGAGTCCAAGGTCATGATATCTAATCCTACTAGAAAAACCATCAGTCCAATAGAAGGCAAGGTGAGGGGCACTACATTATCACAAATCCATTAGTAACCATAGTGTAACACTGAATCAATACACTCTTGATCTAATTGTTAGGCTTTGTCAATTGGATGATAGGACTGTCTCCTCTCTACTCTAGGGTCTGGTTAGTGCATTTACTAGTGTTCAGCGACCTTCCCTTAATTAAATCAATTTAATAGTAGTAATAAAATAATTCATATTCAAACAACTTTAAATAATTATGTGAACTAGGTAATTATCAATTACTAATTTAATCTTATTAAATATTAATAATAATAATAAGAATATTATATGACCTTATTAAATATTAAAGTGGGTCAAATATTAGTATGACTATATAATGAAATATAGGCATACAACATAACCCACTGAGTAGGACAGCCATTAAAAGCCAAATCAAACATGTTCACAAGCTAGGGCCAAACACGCACTTAACCAACAGGCTCCATCAAATATCAATCAGTTGCAAGACCTAACATACTGACAGAACTGACAGGTTGAACTAGACATGTTATGCATCTTGATCGAGGATGATGACTTGAGATGTGGGACCTTAAGTTATCTCTAGAACAACTTATCCATTGGGTTTAGGGCACGCTCAGACCTGTTAATTCAGGTGGAGTCGATGCCTGATACTTGCATCCTGCAACAAATGACACAGTCAAGCATGTATAGATGCATATAAGTTTACACTAGGTGAAAAAGGAATCACAACATCGTAGGGCACTCGCAAGCGAGTGATGCGACATCGTCCTTTCCACATCATATCAATCTAGGTTAGATAACACTTAATTATAACCAAATCGAATCTACCTCATTATCTGAACAGACCCATACACTAAACATATAGGTACATGAAATTGAATAAGTCTTAGAAGTACCATCATAACAATTAAATCTAACAGAATCAGTCCATGAGAGCCATTCTAACATATAACAATTGTAGTAAGATCAACATCTTAATCATTGGAATGCAAAACAATGTCAAAGCCTACATTATCAGTGTCGCAATAGAGATTATCAATAGAACACATTAACTATCATATGAAACCACACATGGATGAAACATCTATCAATATTGTACAACATCAATTGTTTACCTTACCTTAATTATTCCTATTATTATACCTTCACATTCATGCGCCTTGATCAGTTCACCTATACATCCAAGGTGCGAACGGAGGGGCACTACAAGTTATACAATGATAGAATAAAACAATGATAGCATAATAGAGTGATAAAATGATTGAATGAAATAATGATAGAATAACATAGTGATATAATTATAGAATAATATAATGAAAGAATTATACAATAATAGAATACTATAATGAAAGAATAATAAATTAAAGAATGATAGAATAATAGAATTGTAGAATAATAGAATAAAAGATTAATAGAATTAATCAATGATAGAATAATAGAGTCATAGAATAATAGAATTATTAAATGATAGAATGAAATAATGATAGAATAATAGATTTATAGAACAATAGAATAATAGAATTGTGGAATAACAGAATAATAAAATGATATAATGATTCAATAATAGATAGGTAGAGTATTTGAATAATAGAATAATATAATTATAGAATGATAAAACAATAGAATAATATATTTATAAGATACTAGAATGATAGAAATAGAATAAGAGAATTGTATAATACTAGAAATGCAGAATAACAGATTTATAGAATTATAGAATGTAAGAATGGCAGACTAATAGAAATATAAATTTATTATTCTATAAATATTTTATTTGATCATTCTTTCATTCTATTATTTTAACATTTCTATTATTCTATCATTCTTTTATTTTATAATTCTAGCATTCTATTATCCTATAAATCTATTATTTTATCTTTATATAGTTCTTTCATTCTATAATTGTGTCGTTCTATTATTCTATAATTCTTTCACTCTATCATTTTATAATTCTATTAGTTTATAAATCTATTATTCTATTGTTCTATCATTCTATTATTGTACACTTCTATTATTCTAAAACTAATATTCTAAATTCAAAACATGATTTTTAAGTTATTACAAAAGCAACTTTATAAAAATTTAGAAAAAAACACTAAATTACTATTTTGAGGGCCAAGATGAAAGTTTCAAGCCTTTAAAAAGTACCAAGATGGGGTCCAACCCTGCTAGGGCAGGTTGGGAAACCACTAGCCACCTCATAACGCATACACCTGTAAAATTTCAGAGAAAACCCACATCCGAGTCAAAAGTTATGACCTTCAGAAGTCGTTGCATCACTGATGAAATTGGCACCACAAACAACAAAACAACAATCTAAAACTATGACTGAACCGTGACTGCTGGAGCCCTTCCCAAAACCACAAAATAGCAGTAACCAGAAAAATTATTGTTCGTCCAACTCTTCTCCAACTGTTTTTGTCAATGTAGTCAAGTGTATTTATATACACTCTGGGGCGGTGATCTAGGGCAGTGACAGATGAAATAAATGCATAATGTTGGCCAGCAGTAAAAATCTACATGTACACCATCCTAAGATTGATATGATTCGAAAGTGAATCAAATCATTTCTTAAGTAAATGGTAATGGCAATGATGACATTCGAACCGTCAA
This sequence comes from Cunninghamia lanceolata, assembly GCA_027924645.1. Classification (NCBI taxonomy): domain Eukaryota; kingdom Viridiplantae; phylum Streptophyta; class Pinopsida; order Cupressales; family Cupressaceae; genus Cunninghamia; species Cunninghamia lanceolata. The sequence continues at coordinate 18,857,813 of BSBN01000590.1, forward strand.
CTAGTTTGAGATCTCTCTAAATCTGGGTAGCCATCATTTTTATCTCCACGATAGTTCAAACGCACCTAAGGAATTATGTGATTTGGGTTTTTTTAGATTGTTTAAAATATTAAGATCATTTAAGAGTGTTTAAAATTTTTAAATTGTTTAAGATAAATGCATTTACCCGTTCGAGATTCTGAGAGAGAAATAATCACAGACGTGGTTCCTATTTCTGATTGCCAAGACTGTTTTTGATGGCCTTGAAACTATTACCAGCAATCGCTTTTCCATTGAAAAAAACCTGACATGGGACAGTTTTCCTATCAGCTAATTATTAACGGACTTTGAAAATTTCCTGGTGTGAGACAATTCTGAGCACTATGATGCTCACAACTAAAAGCCTATCAGCTAATTATTCTACAATTCTATTATAAATCTCTATTATTCTATCATTCTTTCATTCTATTATTTTATTATTCTATCGTTATATTATTATATCTATTATTGTCTCATTCTCTCATTCTATCATTCTACTATTCTATTATTATACAATTCAATTATTGAATCATTCTATCATTGTACTATTCTATAAATTTAATTTTCTATCATTGTTTCATTCTATCATTTTATAATTGTATTATTCTATGATTCTATTATTATATAAAACTACTCTTATATCATTCATTCATTCTATAATTCTATAATTCTATTATATTATCATTCTTTCATTCTATCATTCTATAATTCTATCATTTTGTTATTCTATAAATCTATTATTCTATCATTCTTTCATTCTATTCTTCTATAATTTTTTTAGTCTATTATTTAATCATTCTATCACTCTATCATTCTTCCACTCAATCATTCTATAATTCTATGATTCTTTTATTCTATAAATCTATCATTTTATCATTCTATCATTCTATTAGTCTATTATCTACAATTCTATTATTTTTTCATTCCTTCAATCTATCATTCTATACTTCTTTCACTCTATCATTCTATTATTATATTATTGTACAAATCTATTATTCTATTATTCTACAATTCTTATTTCCTATAATTATTTAATTCTATAATTCTAACATTATATTATTCCTTCATTCTTTCATTCTATAATTCTATTATTCAATTATTTTCTAGTTGTATTACTCTATAATTCTATCATTTTATGATTCTAAATTTCTATTACTGTATTATTCTTTCATCCTTTAAATCTATCATTGTATAATTCTATCATTTTTTCATTCTATAATTCTATTGTTCTACCATTCTTTTATCCTATCATTCTACAATTCTATCATTTTATTATTCTATAAATTTGTCATTCCATCCTTTAATTATATTATTCTATTATACTATTATTCAATTATTCTCTAGTTCTATTAATATATCATTCTTTCATTCCATCATTTTATAATTCAAACATTCTATTATTTTATTATTATTTCATTCTTTCAGTCTATCATTCTATAATTCTATCATTCTTTTAATCCATCATTCTATAATTCTTTTATTCTATGATTCTTTCATTTTATCGTTCTATAATTCTATAAATCTATTATTCTATCATTCTTTCATTATATCATTCTTTCTTTCTATCATTCCATAACTCTATAATTTTATTTTTCTACAATTCTATTATTCTATAATTCTTTCATTTTGTCATTCTATATTATTTCATTGTTCTATAAATCTACTACTCTATCATTCTTTCATTTTATCATTCTATAATTCTATCATTCTTACATTCTATATTTCTATTATTCTATCATTATTTCATTCTATAATTCTATAAATCTATTACTCTATTATTTTACATTTATTTTATTCTATCATTCTATTATCCTATAAATATGTTATGTTATCGTTCTATTATTCTATCATTCTATAATTCTGTTATTCTATTAATCTACAATTCTATTATTCTATCATTCTACTATTCTTTCATTCTATCATTTTAAAATTATGTTATTCAATCATTGTTTCTTTTTTTATTCTACAATTCTATAAATATATTTTTCCATCATTCTATCATTCAATTATTCTATCATTCAAATATTCTATCTATCTATTATGGTCTCATTCTCTCATTCTATCATTTTATTATTCTATTATTCTATTGTTCTATAAATCTATTATTCTAATATTGTTTCCTACTATCATTCTATAATTCTATTATTCTATTATTGTATTATTCTATAATTTTATTATTCTATCATTCTATATTTCTATCATTCTATTATTGTATAAATCTATCCTTATATAATTCTATTATTCTATTATTGTATAATTCTATTATTCTATAAATATTTTATTCTGTCATTCTATAATTAAATTATTCTATCATTCCTTCATTCATTCCTTTTATTATTCTATTATTTTATAAGTCTATTATTCTAGAAATCTTTCATTCTATCATTCTATCAATTTATTATTTGATCATTGTATCTTTGTATAACTCTATTATTCTATTATTGTATCATTCTACTATTCTATTTAAATCTATTATTCTATCATTCTTTCATTCTCTAATTCTATAGAATGAAAAAATGGAGTTATACAATGATAGAATAAAATAATGATAGAATAATAGAGTGATAAAATGATTGAATGAAATAATGATAGAATAACATAGTGATATAATTATAGAATAATATAATGAAAGAATTATACAATAATAGAATAATATAATGAAAGAATAATAAATTAAAGAATGATAGAATAATAGAATTGTAAAATAATAGAATAAAAGATTAATAGAATTAATCAATGATAGAATAATAGAGTAATAGAATAATAGAATTATAAAATGATAGAATGAAATAATGATAGAATAATAGATTTATAGAACAATAGAATAATAGAATTGTAGAATAACAGAATAATAAAATGATAGAATGAGACAATGATAGTGTTAGCGTGTATTATTACTATGCATATTACATTGTTTAAGTGGGAGGTTACCAAACCGGTTATGCAGTTTCAACTGTCAGCTTCATATAACCGTTGTAACTATCAACTTCCTCAACTCCTTCATAGTTTATATACATCAATGTATCTGCATTTCATAATTGAATAAACACTATCTTCTCTGATTTTCTGCATTTGGTATAAGAGCAGTTTATCATGACCTGAGTGAGGAGTTGTTCATGGACTGTAGAAGGGAATGAAATTTGGGAGTTGAATTCAATTTTTACCAGGCATGTAGTTTCGAAGATCTCTTGAGGACAAGGCTGTTGAATGCAGCCATGAAGACGCTGAAAGGTGCTGAGCTGTTGTCACATTTGTATGAAAGCACTGCCAGTTTGTATGAAAAGAGCAAGGTTCATTCTTGTGTTTGTGAATATGAGTGCTAGGTTTCATAGAGATTCCAAATTGTAATGTTATGTTTGAGATGGCAAAGTAAATTCATGTGCTTGATGCAGCATCGAAAGAAATACATATGGGTGGCATTGCTCACATAACTAGGATGAGTTGAAAGAGGGCACTGAAGGACATGCTCCAAACTCTACAGAATCATGATAGGGTTACATACTATGTTTATTAGAAATTTGATTTCTCTGCGCTTCACAAGGTTTTGAATAGGTAGCTGTTTCAATCTGTAACGAATTCTTAGAGATGATTCCGTAGACACCAGATTCGCTAGAGCAGTTATTGGTCATGGAGAAGGAGCACTCATTTGAAGATTAACAGAGACATTTCTTCCTTATGCAATCAAGAAATTTAGAAAAGGCAATGGAAGATTTAGAGAGCAGTCAGTAGAAGGGAATCACTCACGTGTCATTTCAGTCTAGTGAGTTTAGTGGTAGAACAAGACCCATGTTAAAGTTAGATCAGACACTACTTTCTATGCAATGATTAGATATCTTGTACACTCAGCAAAGGCCACGTGTGAAAGAAGGCATCCAATAGCATTTTAGGTTGTTGATTTGAATGGTGCAGTAGTAAGTTGAACGGTGCAACAGTAAGTTTGATTTCAAGCATGGCATTACCTATTTCTCACTATATGTGCTAGAAACATTAATGTTTATAACTAACATAGTTGGTTCATTAGAAAAGAGGAGCTATAAGTTTCTTGGTTCAAAACTTACAATGATGTGAAAATATTATTTTTGTTATGAAGTATTTAGAGTTCTACAATTTTATGGGAGATAAAGGAAAATAAGGGTGAGTCTTTGGAGGTACAATCATTCTCAGATATTATTTTTCTTTGGAGTAATAAGGTAAAAAAATTGATGAAGGTTTAATAGCATTTTGGAGGTATAAGGTTGACTAATGTGCAGGTCTATTATTAATCAAAATTGACATCATTATTTTGAACATTTGAACATGGCCACACATTGTGTTTGTGTCCTTGATGCCATCCTTACTATCCTTGATAGGAATTTGAAAGACTTGCATGCTTGTGATATTGAAGACTCTAATGCAAATGGATAGAGTGTAACCACATCATATTGGAGGTAGGCAGAATCAGAGGATGGAGGATTTACCATCATCTCAAGTTAGCTTCTCACTTTGAGATAATCCTTTTCATGAGAAGAATTTTTGGTTTTGGTTGTTTTGCTTTATTTTGTTGATGCTGACGGAGCTGACAGATTTGAAGAATGTATGTTTTGTGAAGATTTTGTTTTGGAGACAAGTTTGGGGTTTGGTGTTGAGCTCAATATGGATTGTTGTCCAGCGAGCTTCAAAGAGTATATGATCTTGAATTATACCCTTTCACGGTCACTAGACAACATCGAAGAGATCTGTCGTATCTCTTCGGGTCTATTGTCGAATAATTCAAGACTCTGTGATTTGAGAGCTTGGGACTAAAGAGCTCAAGAACACAGTTCAAAGCTATGCCTTTTCGAGGGTACACGAGATAGCATGTGTAACGCCTGCCTTGTACACCTCAAAGAAATACACTTTTATGCTACATGAAACAGGAACATTTTTTTTTTTAATGTTTAAGATAACAAATAATGTTAACATAACTAACTACAACATATTCTCTAAGGATACAAGGCTGCATTACTTTACAAACCAACTAACAAAATTTTAACATTCATCAATAACTGATCTAAATCCAATGCATAATTGAACAACTGATTCATATTCATTGCATGTTGACAAATAATGTAATCTACATGATCAAATACACAACTGATATGCTTTCCTTACACATGAGTACATCATGACATCATTACATTGCCATTTTCAGACTACATCAGGATTACATACACAATGAATATTCTGTTGCACAAATCTGGTACAAGATTATACACATACATCTTCATCAACTGGTACAAATACAAATGTCTGAAGACTGAGATACATCCTTTTCTGCACATGAACTTGTCAAAGGATAACCAATGGATAAAATAGCTCTTCCACCCGACCATGTGGAACCCTAAGGTCCACCCCCCGAGCTAGGAGTTAACATGAGGTCCCAAACAATAACAGTCAGGCAGACAAGAGACAAACAAGAACAAAGGATGACCAAACACCAATACGACACATGGCAATAACAATACAACACAACTTAACTTCTAGAGGCGAAACATAACATAAGTGGAGAGACCAAACAAGGAATGCTAGGTTGTAGTGGGGAGAGTGTCATCGCATGGTCCTAGCATGGGTTATCCTAACAGCCTCTCACTAGGCGCCGGCCCCCATCTATGGTTATCCTGACAGCCTCTCACTAGGCGCCGGCCCCATAGGGTGACACATGTAGAATTGACCTTCCTTTCATGAGGACAAGGAAGTCAATCATGCCAACCAGGCCTTCTCTACCCATCCTTAGTCTATACAAGCACTACAGGCCATGGGAGAGGAATCCATTAATCTTGTTTAATGTGAAATCTACCCTTAACCCCTAGTTCATTTTAGGTTATCACTTGATTAATCTACTTTCAACGGGTTATCCTGACTACCACTTTGGGCGCCAGCCCCACGTTGAAAGCCACTCTCCTTCCTAACACCCAGTAAACCTTAACCATCATACAACGCATTATAGCAATACACATGCTTGTTCATTGCAAGGCATAAACCCTCTTGCATTACAAACAGAATCATAACACCATTTGTTATCCATCACCTATAGCATTACAACATTTTACGCTTTTACAGATACCAGGTCTCTCCAAACAACAATTACGACAAAACGGATACAAGGTAGTCACTACTAGTTAAATATCTCATCTAGAGAATATTATATCGCAAAACACATAATCAACTTAGTCAATACTCCATTATACTTCATACTAGATTTGAATCACATAAACATCACAAATACAAAACATCCATCCACACTACGACAAACTAAGCCTCTGGAATTTCGAGTATGACCACTCTCAATTTGACTCTTTAAGACAATAGAAATACTTAACTCAGACAGTACAATTCCGATTCTAGAAATTAAACACTAAAATTCCTTCTTGGCTCATCATAAATAACTTTGTAATGAAATCAACAATGGATTACATTATCTCTTTAAATCAAACTAATTGATTTCACAATAAATACAACAATTATACTAATACATTACAATTAAATTATTTAAATATTCTACATTTGTTTCTAAAGATAGATTATAAAACACAAGTATAACAAATTTTACCCTGATTAACTTACCTTTCCAACGTTGGATTAAGTACTAAAATAATACCTTATAATGATACGTCAATACAACGAGGACAAAGGTCCTACCATCAACAATGAACATCAATGTTTTCGTTTTCCTCTAAGTTCTACCCTAATACGGTCCTTCAGATATTCTTGACCTCAATCAGATAACAGTTTACTATGCTTTTGAAATAATAATATTAGTATTAATAATGATAATAATAGTAATAGTAATAATAATCATCATTATTATCATAATACTAACAATAATGATAATCATAATAATAATAATATATATTAGTAATAATAATAACATTCCTTAGGGTTAATCTAAGCCAATCAAAGAAATGCATACAAGAAAGCACAACTACCCTAGAATACAATGACGGGTTTCAAACATCTCCATCAATGCATAAATGGCTGGCTTAATAGAATAAAATATAGGGTACACCATTTGACATATAACTATTAAGAAATCAATTGCGCAAGAAATATTCAAAATTTGGAGCATAGACAGATCTCAAAACCAAACCATTTACTGGAATGACCTGCATGGAGAATTGACCGTAATGAAGTGGATGGAGAGTTGAATGTGAAGGGACTCTTTCCTAGAGCTTATAGTAGAAATTAGGCAAGTATCAACACAAGGACCTGAGTGGCATCGATCTAGACATCTATGAACAGAACATCGCAGCATCTTCTCACATGTTGAACCACAGGTTGACACCCCAGCATCACAAGGAATCCCATTATACTCCACTTTCATGTTGTTCCTTAGCTAAAGATACAGATGGCAAAGTTTTTTGAATCCTATTGTCAAGGTTAGGTTTGGTATCTTTGAAATACCAGTCGAATTCATGACTAGTTGATCTTGAAAATGTAGCATGTTGAACTGTCTGGGCACAAATTCACTGTACTATTTGTGTATCACACAAATTTTCAGAGCACTCATTTTTAAATTTCCCATAGACGATTGCAAAGGTATTTCTGGTAGAGTTTTCTCCTAAAGTGAATCCTCGTCGTCACTGCTCAGGTCAATCACACTGGAATCTACATTACTCACACTTGTGGACATGTCTTCTATGCCAAATAATCCCAGTAAATAACTCCTGCGCTTCACAGGTATTCTTTTAATCTACTTATTTCATCTAACATGTTATTTCCACAGCATCAAATGCCTACACGCTACCAGAACATTTTCAATTATAATATCTGAAAACAATATTGTTTATGTTGTATTATTCAGAGATAGATCGTATGCTGATGAAGGAAAATGGGATCAGGTTTTTTTTTTAAAAAAAGTCATTTGAGGAACATTTTCGAGAAGGGTAGTATTGACTGTATTTGGCAAAGGAGTAATCATGGGTGATGCGCCCAAAGATGAACCGTGCCCTGTAACCATTTCACTTGTATTGCTTTAGAATACATGTTGGATCCCATGTTTACATGATGATACTTGCATTTTATTTTGTACAGATTGTAGGAGCAGTAAATTGTAAATAGGAATGGTGATGGTCTCTCTTAAGTTATTGTCCATATTTGTTCTCGACAATATTCACCAACTTAGTGAAGGAACTTGGTAAATTATGTTTCCAATGCAGCTGAGTAGCTTGTGAGTTATCTATCCTAACAATTAATCATTTGGAACATGATAGATGCTGTTCTAATTTCATACGATGAACTTCATATTTAACTAGGTTCCTTCATTGATTTTGGAACACTTAGAACTGTGTTAAATATTTTCAAAACTGGTAGTGGTGGAATTGTATATTATTTACCATGCAGGGACAAAATGTAATATATAAAGGTTCAACTCACATGTATATTGGAAATTGGTGATTCTTCAATGCTTCATACCTCTATCCCCTCAAAAGTGTGTTTAGGTTCATTTATCTTCACAGACTTACGTTTGTAGGTAACTCAATTTTTTTAGATGCAAGAAGCACACTTACCTACAATAAAGCTCATAACCTTTATTTGATCACTACACCAAATACCCTTAAACATAATTTTTCTTCCACCTATTGACATGTATATTTTCTAAATAAACTCCTTATTTTTCTTCCTTGAAAAATGAACTAATAATTTAAAACAACAATCAATTATTCAAGAGATTTCATTAACTGAATGAATACCAGTACACTGCTACAATTGTGTTTATTACTAAGCCTTTTCTGTTTATGCTTCCTTCATTGATTTTGCCTAATGGATGCAACTTTTAGGATCCATTTGTGTTGAATTTCTTCACTGCCCACTACACAGTTTAACAGTGCCTATTCATCATTTACTACATCAGTAATTATGAGAGATGGAGGGCAATGCAAATGGTGCAGATGTGGGTGGATTCCCAGAACTAGGCAGCTTATCTGAGAATAGTAGGCCAAACGAAGTATGATCGACAAAAACAAGGAGAGTACCGAAAATAGTTAAAAGCACAAAATAGGTTTTGCTATAAGTCTTTTAACAAATGTAATTTGCAAATGCCTGATCTACTATTTATTTCTGCTTTCTTCGTAGTTGCTATGGTCGATGCCACATTTTTTGACTGCCAGCAGTATACACGACCCTCTGAGGTTATTTTTCTTGTGTTTTTATTTAAAAGAATGTCATTTTATGGGATTAGGTGAAACACAGCAAATGTTTTGAAAAAAAGACTTTAGACAATCCTAAGAGAATGCAAACAGAAAGTATTAACCAATAGTGTGACTAAAACAACATTCTTCTACCACCAAAATGGGAAGATCTGAGGCGTAACATAAATCTGTTGCTCAATGTACATGTTTAACTGCTGAGCGAGGGCGATCATTGCAGAAGAATACACTATTAAATGTGCAACTGGAAACTTGTTAAATGGAGAACTCTGTCATTGCATTAGCTTTCTGCAAGGCTTTAAAAAAAAGATCTAACAGTTGCGAAATCTTCTAATTTATGGAACCTTAATTGATGGACGAGGGTGCCTCAGCAAAAACACTGTCAATCGCATCACCAATGATTTCATAGTCATCGCTGCCTTGTTAAACACACTGTCCATGTCTGATTTGTAAAAAAAAACTTGAAGATTTGAGTGGAGTTTACCAAAAGAGGGATCTGAGGGACTCTAATGAGGCATCTAACACCGCATCTTCAAATAACTGTCAAACCATGTGCCAGTTTAAGAGAATGTCTACAAAGAACTTGTAGAATTACCCCCTCAAAGCCATGTTAAAGACCATTACAGATAGAATGGCTAAGGTAAATGTTATTCCATAATAATACACGGCTCTACCATGGAAGGACAAACCAGTTATCAAAGAGATCTGTGGTGATCTCATCTAGAGATATCCCCAGAGACAACTACTATGGCGCTACTTCTGGATAAAAACCAAATGAAAGTGTAAACATCTTGTTCAATTCCTTAGATATCTAATTGGCTGATTCTGAGATTGAAAACACCGTTCATTTTAAGAGATTAAAGGAGAATAGAGGAATGGAAGATTCTAACTTTACGGCACAGACCTAACAATCCACCATGAAATCGTCCTTTGACAAGGAATAAACACAAAAGCGACAGAATGATCCAGAAGATGGACTAGGAAGAAGGTCATTCAACCAAAAGAAATCCATTTGGAATAAAAGAAGCAATCATCACCAACAAGTACAGATTCAGAAAAAGATTCAGAGGAAAGAGATTAAACATTTAGAGGAACCTGGCTGCGATGTCTAATCAACAATCTATTTCAACTGCTGCAGTTCCAAGCTTCTTCCTTGTCTTCTTCCTACTCTCCTACCTGCAATCCCCCTTTTTGCCTCAACAAGCTTTTTCTTTTATAACACAGCCCCTTCCTTCTTCCAAGCGACTCAGCACGTGATCCCGTGCATCTCCCGCCTCTACTAATATTTTTATTTAATTTCATAATCCCAAGAGGTTATTCCTTTTTAAATATTAACACACAATACCGACAACATTTAATTATTTTATAGCTGACCAAGCATGTTTTATTTAATAAAGTTATAACAATACGACAATCCATAATTGTACAACTATATATTAATTTATTTTATTAATTTAGTTGTAAATCACTAAATACAACATAACTTACAACTATTTTATTTATTTAAATATTTATTATAAATAATATTATATTAAATAATACAAAACCTCTTACAAACTTTATTTAACAACTATACTTCTAATAAAATAATAATTTATTTAATAATTAACAACTATCGACATTTGCGCTCCATATTATCTTTTAATTATCAACATTATTCTTTCCGTAATATAATTCTAATTAAAGCACAATACTACCATACACACTTAGACACCTTCGGAACTAATTAGACTCCAAGGTACAGTTTTACCTGACAACAAGACATGGTCGAATGACAACCATTAACCACAAGGGTAAACTGACAACCAGACAACACTGACTAGGGACCTCACGTTAACTCCAACAACTAATCCATTGGCGAAGGCACGCTCAGACCTGTAATCAGGTGGAGTCGATGCCTAGTACCTGCATTCCTGCAACAACGCACGGTTAAACATTCAAGATATATATCCACATACAGTCCTATAGTGAATGGAAATCGCAGTGGTGTAGGGTACTGGTGCAGGAGCACCTACCTGACAGCTAGCCTCCATGAGGCAGTTAGTTTGTCTTGAGTCTTGTTAATGTTTCCAAGGTCTTATAAGACCAATGCATGTAATAAGGTCATGTTGACCATACTTTACTATTTTTAGGTAGTTTGTTATGACAGCTGTTATGCTGTATGTTCGGTTGGATCCTCCCAGCCGCTTGGAAGCTCCCAGCCGCTGGGAATCGAGTGGTAGTACTCGCAGGAGATCCTATTTATGCATTAGGATCGGTTGGTTTTAGAGATAGTATTGTATGGCATTGAGCAGACGAGTTAGATTGCAGAGAGAGACTAAATATTGTACTTGCATCTTTTATCAATAAAGAGATCATGTTTGTGCCCATCCTCTGTTGAATTCCATTGTGAAATCGATTTGCTGTTTTGGTGGTTACATGGATTCACTGATCCATTCCACCAATTGATTCGTCGAATCAGTGGAATGGCTATGTACAGTAGTTTAGGAGGTAGTTTGCATTTTCTATTTGTTCGCATGCAGGTGTGCAGGATCGTCATCGAGATGTGTTGAGAACCCTAGCATGGGTATGTGCTAGGTCATGCTGGTAGTTTGAGTCTGGAAAGTTGTCCAGGAAGCAGATCGGGTCACCTCAGGAGGTTCGGCGGATCGAAATTCGCTAAGGTTGGAAGTTCGTCACAACAGCATCATCAGGATATTTCTGTGTATATCCTGCAGTTACTTCAGGCATCATCCGAGTAGGTGGAGATGAGCATGATGCAGTAGATTGCATAAGGTGAATGTGCATTGGGGTGATCATCATCAGGTGTTGCCGAGAAGGAGCGTATCGGCATAAGGTAGAAGATTGGGTTGATAAAACCATCGCGGGCCGATAATGTTAAGTTTGGCCGACAGCAGGATATTGAGGGAGCTGCATGTGACGTCATCGTCATCAGGATAATCATCATCAGGATATCGGGGTGACGTAAGCATCGAAGGAAAGGTGCGTGAAGTTGAGTATCATCATCAGGATATATGGGAGGAACCGGATGTTCTATATCCTGCTGATGAACATGATGTTGAACATCATGATGTTGAAGGTAGAGGTTGGCGGTAAGGTGAACAGTGAATGTCAGGAGGATGTTTGCGCTTGTCGGATATGATGATGCTGCTGACATGCGAAAGGGCAAAGGCTTGTCTGCAGGAGGATATCGGTCGGCAGAGAAAATATGATGATGATGATGAAGGGTTGCGGACATCCATGCTGTATGTTAAGGTTTTAGTGTGGATGCCTCTGCATCATAGTGGTATCAGAGCTCAACAAAAGGTTTGGGCTGTTGTGTGTTGATTCTGTCACCGAAAGGGCAGAGGTAGAGTTGATTCTGTCACTGAAAGGATAGAGGTAGAGAAGTGAGAGGTTGACAAAATGCCTCCGAAAGGTAATGGTACTGCAAGGGAATTGCAGGAGATGAAGGAAAAACATGCCAGAGAGATGAGGAAGATGAAGGAGCTTGCTGAAGCACTTCAAGCCAGGCTTGTAGCCTTGGAGAAGAACAAAAAGAGGGAAGTGGAAGACAGTGAGTCTGAAGAAGATGAAGATGCTGTTGAAGAGTATGAAGAGGTAGCTGAAGATCGGGATGCTGAAGACCAGAAATTTGTAAAACTGTTAAAGGCAGTGCAGAGTGATAAACCTAAGGTAAAGGTTGATGTTTCCAAGTATAATGGAAGTTTGAATGAAGATGAGTTACTGGATTGGATTGCTGCACTTGATAATCACTTTGAATGTAAAGATGTTGCTGAGGATTAGAAGGTAGAGATTGCAAAGACCAAGTTAGGAGGTCATGCTTTGGTATGGTGGGATTATGTACAATCTGAGAGAAGGAAACAAGGGAAGTCAAAGATCACTTCATGGGATAAAATGGTAGCAAGGATCAAAGGTAAATTCTTGCCTACGGATTATGAGATTCAGATGTTTAAGAAGCTGCAATTTTTAAGGCAGAAGGAAATGGATGTGAAGGCATATACTGAGGAGTTTTATAAGTTGAGTATGAGATCTGGTCATCATGAGAATGAGGTAGAAAAGGTGGCTAGGTACTTGGCTGGTTTGAGATTGAACATACAGGATGAGTTAGTTTTAGCTAACCCTAAGAGTGTGGAGGATTGTTACCAAATGGCAATCAGGATTGAAGAAAAGATGAATAGGAGACAAGATAAGTCCATGAGAGGAAGAGGCAGCAATATGAGGGGAAGAGGAGTAGCCCCTACAACAAGGCAAACCAATGAGGGTCAAGAAGACACTGGTAAAGGATAGGGACAGTCTAAATTCAAAGGTGGATGGAAAGGTAATAGAGGCAGATTTGGAAGTGGTAGAGGTTCTACTACATTTTCAGGAAAGTGTTACACCTGTGGTGAGTTTGGTCATCCATTTTTCAAATGTCCAGAAAGCAAAGGTTCATCATCCAGAGATGATAGAATGAATGACAAGAGAGTACAACTTGTGCAAGAAGAGAAAGTAGAGCAAACAGATGGAGTTCCTGAATATTATGGATATCCTGAGGAGGGAGAAGCATTGATGCTAAGGAGAATTAGTTTGCAGGCATCAAAGGATATGATGCAAAGAAGAGCTCTTTTCAAGACCACATGCAAGAGCAAAGGTAAAGTATGTAAGGTTGTCATTGATACTGGTTCAACAGACAACATGGTATCTCAGGAAATGGTGGATAAACTGCATTTGGAAAGGATTCCACATCAACACCCTTACAAGGCATCTTGGGTGAGTGGTAGCCAATCACTTTTTGTCTATGAACAGGCATATGTGGATTTTCAGATTGGAGCATATCAGGATAGAGTTTTGTGTGACATTTTGCCCATGGAATGTTGTCACCTACTGTTGGGTAGACCATGGCAATTTGATAGGAGGGTACTGTATGATGGGTATGCTAATACCTACACCATCAAGAAAGATGGGAAAACTATTATGTTGATGCCATTATAGGAAGCAGCTGTAGTACAGAAGGCAGCCCAAATCATTTTAATGGGAAAGAAGGAATTTGTGCAGAAGCCTATAGGAGCGGGCATAAAGGCAGTTGAGGACACTGCAGGGAAAGGAGTTGTTAAGGACAACAGGTTGACGAAAGTTTCAGTTTTGACTGACAGAGGTCAGCAGCAGGTTCAGAAACAAGTTTGCAAATAGCAACCAGTTGAGGGGAATGACAAGGATGTTGTCCTAGTTGGGACTATTATTTGTCCTATAAAGGTTGAAAGAAAGACAGAGTTGAACAATACAGAAGTTCAAGAGGCAGTTCAGACAGAGGTTCTGGTCAGACAACCTGACAAACACAAGGTATGTGAGAGAAGGGCCTACATTGACAGGCATGAGGATTTACTTGCAGGAAAGCAAGTTACAGTTCAGAAGTCTTGGAGCAGCCAAGAGCTAACAGAGGACAAAGCTGGAACAGGTCAAGACACTGCAAAGGCAAAGTGTAAAGGTGGAGGACTTCCACAACCAAACTCATGGGACATGAGTTCTTTTCTGTTGGGGAGTATGGTGCAGGAGCACCTACCTGACAGCTGGCCTCCATGAGGCAGTTAGTTTGTCTTGAGTCTTGTTAATGTTTCCAAGAAGGTCTTATAAGACCAATGCATGTAATAAGGTCATGTTGACCATACTTTACTATTTTTAGGTAGTTTGTTATGACAGCTGTTATGCTCTATGTTCAGTTGGATCCTCCCAGCCACTTGGAAGCTCCCAGCCGCTGGGAATTGAGTGGTAGTACTCGCAGGAGATCCTATTTATGCATTAGGATCGGTTGGTTTTAGAGATAGTATTGTATGGCATTGAGCAGAGGAGTTAGATTGCAGAGAGAGACTGAATATTGTACTTGCATCTTTTATCAATAAAGAGATCCTGTTTGTGCCCATCCTCTGTTGAATTCCATTATGAAATTGATTTGCTGTTTTGGTGGTTACATGGATTCACTGATCCATTCCACTGGTTGATTCGTCGAATCGATGGAATGGCTATGTACAGTAGTTTAGGAGGTAGTTTGCATTTTCTGTTTGTTCGCATGCAGGTGTGCAGGATCGTCGTCGAGATGTGTTGAGAACCCTAGCATGGGTATGTGCTAGGTTGTGCTGGTAGTTTGAGTCTGGAAAGTTGTCCAGGAAGCAGATCGGGTCACCTCAGGAGGTTCGGTAGATCGAAATTCGCTAAGGTTGGAAGTTCGTCACAACGGCATCATCAGGATATTTCTGTGTATATCCTGCAGTTACTTCGGGCGTCATCCGAGTAGGTGGAGATGAGCATGATGCAGTAGATTGCATAAGGTGAATGTGCATTGGGGTGATCATCATCAGGTGTTGCTGAGAAGGAGCATATCGGCATAAGGTAGAAGATTGGGTTGATAAAACCATCGCAGGCCGATAATGTTAAGTTTGGCCGACAACAGGATATTGAGGGAGCTGCATGTGACGTCATCGTCATCAGGATAATCATCATCAGGATATCAGGGTGACGTAAGCATCAAAGGAAAGGTGTGTGAAGTTGAGTATCATCATCAGGATATATGGGAGGAACCGGATGTTCTATATCCTGCTGATGAACATGATGTTGAACATCATGATGCTGAAGGTAGAGGTTGGCGGTAAGGTGAACAGTGAACGTCAGGAGGATGTTTGCGCTTGTCGGATATGATGATGCTGCTGACATGCGAAAGGGTGAAGGCTTGTCTGCAGGAGGATATCGGTCGGCAGAGAAAATATGATGATGCTGACAGTATTAAGGGAAATATGATGATGATGATGAAGGGTTGCGGACATCCATGCTGTATGTTAAGGTTTTAGTGTGGATGCCTCTGCATCAGGTACTCGAAAGCGAGTAATACAACACTGTTCCATTCACGTTTATGTAAAAACAATTAACTATGTTGAACAAGGTATTTGATTACTAGTCAACAACATAAAGCATTCAATCCTCTTACAATCCAATATGTCCATACAACTTGTGAAAACATAAAATGTCAATAGTTAAAACTTCAATAGATGTCATCATAATCATGATCGAATAACACATGGAGCTGAATTAAAATAATTTATAACATCTAATATGTGCATCAAACTGTGATAACATGAAGTATCAGTGGTCAAGCATCATCCTAACATAAATTCATTATCAGTTATCATACAACAGAGTGTCCATTGCCCATAGAGTGTCATAGTGTCCAATCCTACTAGAAAAACCATCAGTCTGACAAACGACAAGGTGAGGGGCACTACATCCTCCCCCCCTAGGATCAGGCTTACCCCCGAAAGCCTGCAACAATTATGTGTGAAATGCATTGAGTTTGGGCAGTTTTCACAACACTATACAAACATGGGAGCACACTCTGTGCATGTGATCTATTAACAGAAAAGTCTTGATATAATGGCTTTACACCCTTAGAAGCATGGTACCATAATTTAGCATTTTATAAGTACTATATTCATGATTTAACACACATACACGAATTCAAATTACCAGGAATCACATCTCAAGGCTACACAAGGGTCCATCTGGACACCGGTAATTGACCTACTAAGGCACGACACAAAATCTATGAGCCAAGAGCCAACATCTATCCCGCACAATCCATACCACACACTCTGAGACTTGATGGTGCTAGGGCACACACCCATGGTTAGCCCATCCAAACAAGACAACAATGACCTAACTCCTACAGCAAAATTTAGTTAGCCTCCATGAAATAGTCTGAGCCTCGGATATCCCCATCCTCAAGGTTCCCTGTGTCTACTTCCTCGTATACACTCACCAAGTCTGCCTCATACATCCTTGGAGAGGAATCACAATACGATACATGGCTGACGTCGAAAATAATAAGGAGAAAATAGTTTAGCCACCAAAGTCATAAACAAACATAAAATAAAGATTAAATTTCATCAACAAAACATAAAATGTGCGCAGTTCAACACTAAACCAAATGTAACCACAAAGGTTACACACAAATGAAGATCACAAGGTGTGGCTAAACCATCACAATCAAATATAAACAAAGTGTCGGCCCTTTTCAATTAATAGAAAATCATCAATAATTATAAGGAAAACACACAATCTTTGAAATTGCACTGTACAACACTGCGTGACTACGTACTAGCCACCAAACGAGGAAGGAGGGAACAACGTCAAGTTATCCTCAACTTTTTATTCCATACAATAAGGACTCTACATAAGCACTAAGAACATCCCAGAATGCATACTTCACAAGAGGATGCACAAGCATCTAATCCTCTACCTAACAACTCCTCTAACCACAACCAAAGCTCCTTAAGGATAGGATGATCATCGAGGGACACCTCTCGACTCTCCCTTAATCTCCAAATTGTTCACCATCATGGCAAACGACTGACAACCTTGACACATGTCTTTCTTCAACTATATGGCAGATATCATATGCAGGGGAATGGATCTCTACATGCCAACTACCTCTACCTTGACCTCTAGGCACCTACCTACGTAGACACCGCCAAGGAACACCCTCACGTTGTTAGGCAAGGATGACAAAAAGGGAAAGAAGAAAATCTTCAGAGTTTAAGAAACTAGGACAACATAATGGGACTATACGCACACAGAGTACCTAGTGTTTAATCCTGGCTCTGATACCAGATGTAACGCCCGCCTTGTACACCTCAAAGAAATACACTTTTATGCTACATGAAACAGGAACATTATTTTTTTTTTTAATGTTTAAGATAACAAATAATGTTAACATAACTAACTACAACATATTCTCTAAGGATACAAGGCTGCATTACTTTACAAACCAACTAATAAAATTTTAACATTCATCATTAACTGATCTAAATCCAATGCATAATTGAACAACTGATTCATATTCATTGCATGTTGACAAATAATGTAATCTACATGATCAAATACACAACTGATATGCTTTCCTTACACATGAGTACATCATGACATCATTACATTGCCATTTTCAGACTACATCAGGATTACATACATAATGAATATTCTGTTGCACAAATCTGGTACAAGATTATACACATACATCTTCATCAACTGGTACAAATACAAATGTCTGAAGACTGAGATACATCCTTTTCTGCACATGAACTTGTCAAAGGATAACCAATGGATAAAATAGCTCTTCCACCCGACCATGTGGAACCCTAAGGTCCACCCCCCGAGCTAGGAGTTAACATGAGGTCCCAAACAATAACAGTCAGGCAGACAAGAGACAAACAAGAACAAAGGATGACCAAATGCCAATACAACACATGGCAATAACAATACAACACAACTTAACTTCCAGAGGTGAAACATAACATAAGTGGAGAGACCAAACAAGGAATGCTAGGTTGTAGTGGGGAGAGTGTCATCGCACGGTCCTAGCATGGGTTATCCTAACAGCCTCTCACTAGGCGCCGGCCCCCATCTATGGTTATCTTGACAGCCTCTCACTAGGCGCCGGCCCCATAGGGTGACACATACGGAATTGACCTTTCTTTCATGAGGACAAGGAAGTCAATCATGCCAACCAGGCCTTCTCTACCCATCCTTAGTCTATACAAGCACTACAGGCCATGGGAGAGGAATCCATTAATCTTGTTTAATGTGAAATCTACCCTTAACCCCCTAGTTCATTTTAGGTTATCACTTGATTAATCTACTTTCAACGGGTTAACTTGACTGCCACTTTGGGCGCCGGCCCCACATTGAAAGCCACTCTCCTTCCTAACACCCAGTAAACCTTAACCATCATACAAGGCATTATAGCAATACACATGCTTGTTCATTGCAAGGTATAAACCCTCTTGCATTACAAACAAAATCATAACACCATTTGTTATCCATCGCCTATAGCATTACAACATTTTACACTTTTACAGATACCAGGTCTCTCCAAACAACAATTACGACAAAACGGATACAAGGTAGTCACTACTGGTTAAATATCTCATCTAGAGAATATTATATCACAAAACACATAATCAACTTAGTCAATACTCCATTATACTTCATACTAGATTTGAATCACATAAACATCACAAATACAAAACATCCATCCACACTACGACAAACTAAGCCTCTGGAATTTCGAGTATGACCACTCTCAATTCGACTCTTTAAGACAATAGAAATACTTAACTCACATAGTACAATTCCGATTCTAGAAATTAAACACTAAAATTCCTTCTTGGCTCATCATAAATAACTTTGTAATGAAATCAACAATGGATTACATTATCTCTTTAAATCAAACTAATCGATCTCACAATAAATACAACAATTATACTAATACATTACAATTAAATTATTTAAATATTCTACATTTGTTTCTCAAGATAGATTATAAAACACAAGTATAACAAATTTTACCCTAATTAACTTACCTTTCCAACGTTGGATTAAGTACTAAAATAATACCTTATAATGATACGTCAATACAACGAGGACAAAGGTCCTACCATCAACAATGAACATCAATGTTTTCATTTTCCTCTAAGTTCTACCCTAATACAGTCCTTCAGATATTCTTGACCTCAATCAGATAACAGTTTACTATGCTTTTGAAATAATAATATTAGTATTAATAATGATAATAATAGTAATAGTAATAATAATCATTATTATTATCATAATACTAACAATAATGATAATCATAATAATAATAATATATAATAGTAATAATAATAACATTCCTTAGGGTTAATCTAAGCCAATCAAAGAAATGCATACAAGAAAGCACAACTACCCTAGAATACAATGACGGGTTTCAAACATCTCCATCAATGCATAAATGGCTGGCTTAATAGAATAAAATATAGGGTACACCATTTGACATATAACTATTAAGAAATCAATTGCGCAAGAAATATTCAAAATTTGGAGCATAGACAGATCTCAAAACCAAACCATTTACTGGAATGACCTGCATGGAGAATTGACCGTAATGAAGTGGATGGAGAGTTGAATGTGAAGGGACTCTTTCCTAGAGCTTATAGTAGAAATTAGGCAAGTATCAACACAAGGACCTGAGTGGCATCGATCTAGACATCTATGAACAGAACATCGCAGCATCTTCTCACATGTTGAACCGCAAGTTGACACCCCAGCATCACAAGGAATCCCATTATACTCCACTTTCATGTTGTTTCTTAGCTAAAGATACAGATGGCAGAGTTCTTTGAATCCTATTGTCAAGGTTAGGTTTGGTATCTTTGAAATACCAGTCGAATTCATGACCAGCTGATCTTGAAAATGCAGCATGTTGAACTGTCTGGGCACAAATTGGCTGTACTATTTGTGTATCACACAAATTTTCAGAGCACTCATTTTTAAATTTCCCATAGACGATTGCAAAGGTATTTCTGTTGGAGTTTTCTCCTGAAGTGAATCCTCGTCGTCACTGCTCAGGTCAATCACACTGGAATCTACATTACTCACACTTGTGGACATGTCTTCTATGCCAAATAATCCCAGCAAATAACTCCTGCGCTTCACAGGTATTCTTTTAATCTACTTATTTCATCTAACGTGTTATTTCCACAGCATCAAATGCCTACACGCTACCAGAACATTTTCAATTATAATATCTGAAAACAATATTGTTTATGTTGTATTATTCAGAGATAGATTGTATGCTGATGAAGGAAAATGGGATCAGGTTTTTTTTTTTTAAAAAAGTCATTTGAGGGACATTTTCAAGAAGGGTAGTATTGACTGTATTTGGCAAAGGAGTAATCATGGGTGATGCGCCCAAAGATGAACCGTGCCCTGTAACCATTTCACTTGCATTGCTTTAGAATACATGTTGGATCCCATGTTTACATGATGATACTTGCATTTTATTTTGTACAGATTGTAGGAGCAGTAAATTGTAAATAGGAATGGTGATGGTCTCTCTTAAGTTATTGTCCATATTTGTTCTCAACAATATTCACCAACTTAGTGAAGGAACTTGGTAAATTATGTTTCCAATGCAGTTGAGTAGCTTGTGAGTTATCTATCCTAACAATTAATCATTTGGAACATGATAGATGTTGTTCTAATTTCATACGATGAACTTCATATTTAACTAGGTTCCTTCATTGATTTTGGAACACTTAGAACTGTGTTAAATATTTTCAAAACTGGTAGTGGTGGAATTGTATATTATTTACCATGTAGGGACAAAATGTAATATATAAAGGTTCAACTCACATGTATATTGGAAATTGGTGATTCTTCAATGCTTCATACCTCTATCCCCTCAAAAGTGTGTTTAGGTTCATTTATCTTCACAGACTTACGTTTGTAGGTAACTCAATTTTTTTAGATGCAAGAAGCACACTTACCTACAATAAAGCTCATAACCTTTATTTGATCACTACACCAAATACCTTTAAACATAATTTTTCTTCAACCTATTGACATGTATATTTTCTAAATAAACTCCTTATTTTTCTTCCTTGAAAAATGAACTAATAATTTAAAACAACAATCAATTATTCAGGAGATTTCATTAATTGAATGAATACCAGTACACTGCTACAATTGTGTTTATTACTAAGCCTTTTCTGTTTATGCTTCCTTCATTGATTTTGCCTAATGGATGCAACTTTTAGGATCCGTTTGTGTTGAATTTCTTCACTGCCCACTACACAGTTTAACAGTGCCTATTCATCATTTACTACGTCAGTAATTATGAGAGATGGAGGGTAATGCAAATGGTGAAGATGTGGGCAGATTCCCAGAACTAGGCAGCTTATCTGAGAATAGCAGGCCAAACGAAGTATGATCGACAAAAACAAGGAGAGTACCGAAAATAGTTAAAAGCACAAAATAGGTTTTGCTATAAGTCTTTTAACAAATGTAATTTGCAAATGCCCGATCTACTATTTATTTCTGCTTTCTTCGTAGTTGCTATGGTCGATGCCACATTTTTTGACTGCCAGCAGTATACACGACCCTCTGAGGTTATTTGTCTTGTGTTTTTATTTAAAAGAATGTCATTTTATGGGATTAGGTGAAACATAGCGAATGTTTTGAAAAAAAGACTTTAGACAATCCTAAGAGAATGCAAACAGAAAGTATTAACCAATAGTGCGACTAAAACAACATTCTTCTACCACCAAAATGGGAAGATCTGAGGCGTAACATAAATCTGTTGCTCAATGTACATGTTTAACTGTTGAGCGAGGGCGATCATTGCAGAAGAATACACTATTAAATGTGCAACTGGAAACTTGTTAAATGGAGAACTCTGTCATTGCATTAGCTTTCTGCAAGGCTTTAAAAAAAAGATCTAACAGTTGCGAAATCTTCTAATTTATGGAACCTTAATTGATGGACGAGGGTGCCTCAGTAAAAACACTGTCAATCGCATCACCAATGATTTCATAGTCATCGCTGCCTTGTTAAACACACTATCCATGTCTGATTTGTAAAAAAAACTTGAAGATTTGAGTGGAGTTTACCAAAAGAGGGATCTGAGGGACTCTAATGAGGCGTCTAACACCGCATCTTCAAATAACTGTCAAACCATGTGCCAGTTTAAGAGAATGTCTACAAAGAACTTGTAGAATTACCCCCTCAAAGCCATGTTAAAGACCATTACAGATAGAATGGCTAAGGTAAATGTTATTCCATAATAATACACGGCTCTACCAAGGAAGGACAAACCAGTTATCAAAGAGATCTGTGGTGATCTCATCTAGAGATATCCTCAGAGACAACTACTATGGCGCTACTTCTGGATAAAAACCAAATGAAAGTGTAAACATCTTGTTTAATTCCTCAGATATCTAATTGGCTGATTCTGAGATTGAAAACACCGTTCATTTTAAGAGATTAAAGGAGAATAGAGGAATGCAAGATTCTAACTTTATGGCACAGACCTAACAATCCACCATGAAATTGTCCTTTGACAAGGAATAAACACAAAAGCGACAGAATGATCCAGAAGATGGACTGGGAAGAAGGTCATTCAACCAAAAGAAATCCATTTGGAATAAAAGAAGCAATCATCACCAACAAGTACAGATTCAGAAAAAGATTCAGAGGAAAGAGATTAAACATTTAGAGGAACCTGGCTGCGATGTCTAATCAACAATCTATTTCAACTGCTGTTGTTCCAAGCTTCTTCCTTGTCTTCTTCCTACTCTCCTACCTGCAATCCCCCTTTTTGCCTCAACAAGCTTTTTCTTTTATAACACCGCCCCTTCCTTCTTCCAAGGGACTCGGCACGTGATCCCGTGCATCTCCCTCCTCTACTAATATTTTTATTTAATTTCATAATCCCAAGAGGTTATTCCTTTTTAAATATTAACACACAATACGGACAACATTTAATTATTTTATAGCCAACCAAGCATGTTTTATTTAATAAAGTTATAACAATACGACAATCCATAATTGTACAACTATATATTAATTTATTTTATTAATTTAGTTGTAAATCACTAAATACAACATAACTTACAACTACTTTATTTATTTAAATATTTATTATAAATAATATTATATTAAATAATACAAAACCTCTTACAAACTTTATTTAACAACTATACTTCTAATAAAATAATAATTTATTTAATAATTAACAACTATCGACATTTACGCTCCATATTATCTTTTAATTATCAACATTATTCTTTCCGTAATATAATTCTAATTAAAGCACAATACTACCATACACACTTAGACACCTTTGGAACTAATTAGACTCCAAGGTACAGTTTTACCTGACAGCAAGACATGGTCGAATGACAACCATTAACCACAAGGGTAAACTGACGACTAGACAACACTGACTAGGGACCTCACGTTAACTCCAACAACTAATCCATTGGTGAAGGCACGCTCAGACCTGTAATCAGGTGGAGTCGATGCCTAGTACCTGCATTCCTGCAACAACGCACAGTTAAACATTCAAGATATATATCCACATACAGTCCTATAGTGAATGGAAATCGCAGTGGTGTAGGGTACTCGAAAGCGAGTAATACAACACTGTTCCATTCACGTTTATGTAAAAACAATTAACTATGTTGAACAAGGTATCTGATTACTAGTCAACAACATAAAGCATTCAATCCTCTTACAATCCAATATGTCCATACAACTTGTGAAAACATAAAATGTCAATAGTTAAAACTTCAACAGATGTCATCATAATCATGATCGAATAACACATGGAGCTTAATTAAAATAATTTATAACATCTAATATGTGCATCAAACTGTGATAACATGAAGTATCAGTGGTCAAGCATCATCCTAACATAAATTCATTATCAGTTATCATACAACAGAGTGTCCATCGCCCAATAGAGTGTCATAGTGTCCAATCCTACTAGAAAAACCATCAGTCTGACAAACGACAAGGTGAGGGGCACTACAACATGATGGAGCCTCGCTTGGTTCACGATTTGTTCTTTGGGAAAAGATCTTCTAAAAAATATGTATTCATATTATGTAATCAACTTTGTTGAGTTTTTTAGCATTCAGGGGGGGTCCATTGGTACTATTGCAGGAACAATGTAATAAGGGGGTAATGTTAGCGTGTATTATTACTATGCATATTACATTGTTTAAGTGGGAGGTTACCAAACTGGTTATACAGTTTCAACTGTCAGCGTCATATAACTGTTGTAACTATCAACTTCCTAAACTTTTTCATAGTTTATATACATCAATGTATCTGCATTTCATAATTGAATAAACACTATCTTCTCTAATTTTCTGCAAATAGATAGATAGAGTATTTGAATAATAGAATAATATAATTACAGAATGATAAAACAATAGAATAATATATCTATAAGATACTAGAATGATAGAAATAGAATAAGAGAATGATATAATACTAGAAATGCAGAATAATACATTTATAGAATTATAGAATGTAAGAATGGTAGACTAGTAGAAATATAAATTTATTATTCTATAAATCTTTTATTCGATCATTCTTTCATTCTATAATTGTTTCGCTCTATTATTATATAATTCTTTCACTCTATCATTTTATAATTCTATTATTCTATAAATCTATTATTCTATTGTTCTATCATTCTATTATTCTTTCATTCTATCATTTTAAAATTCTATTATTGCACACTTCTATTATTCTAAAACTAATATTCTAAATTTAAAACATGAGTTTCGAGTTATTACAAAAGCAACTTTTGTAAAATCTAAAAAAAAACACTAAATTGTCATTTTGAGGGCCAAGATGAAAGTTTAAAGCCTCAAAAAAGTGCCAAGACGGGGTCCAACCCGCTAAGGCAGGTTGGGAAGCCACTGGCCACCTCATAATGCATCCACCTGTAAAATTTTGTAAAAAACCCACATCCGAGTCAAAAGTTATGACCTTCAGAAGTCCCTAAATCACTGATGAAACTGGCACCATAAACAACAAAACAACAATCTGAAACTATGACTAAATTGTGACTGCTGGAACCCTTCCCAAAACCACAAAATAGCAGCAACCAAAAAATTATTGTTCGTCCAACTCTTCTCCAACTGTTTTTGTCAATGTAGTCAAGTGTATTTATATACACTCTGGGGCGGTGATCTAGGGTAGTGACAGATGAAATAAATGCATAATGCTGGCCAGCAGTAAAAATCTACATGTACACCATCCTCAGATTGATATGATTTGAAAGTGAATTAGATCATTTCATAAGTAAATGGTAATGGCAATGATGACATTTGAACCGTCAACTGGTTTGAGATCTCTCTAAATCTAGGTAGCCATCATTTTTATCTCCATGATAGTTAAAAAGCACCTAAGGAATTGTGTGATTTGGGTTGTTTTAGATTGTTTAAAATATTTAAATCATTTAAGATTGTTTAATATTTTTAAATTGTTTAAGATAAATGCATTTACTCATTTGAGATTCTGCGAGAGAAACAATTACAGATGTCGTTCCTATTTCCGATTGCCAAGACTGTTTTTGATGGCCTTGAAGCTATTACCAGCAATCGCTTTTCCATTGAAAAAAACCCGGTGTGAGATAGTTTTCCTATCGGCTAATTATTAACGGACTTTGAAAATTTCCCAGTGTGAGACAATTCTGAGCACTATGATGCTCACAACTAAAAGCCTATCGGCTAATTATTCTACAATTCTATTATAAATCTATATTATTCTATCATTCTTTCATTCTATTATTTTATTATTCTATCATTATATTATTATATCTATTATTGTCTCATTCTCTCATTCTATTAATCTACTATTCTATTATTATACAATTCAATTATTGAATCATTCTATCATTGTACTATTCTATAAATTTAATTTTCTATCATTGTTTCATTCTATCATTTTATAATTGTATTATTCTATGATTCTATTATTATATAAAACTACTCTTATATCATTTATTCATTATATAATTCTATAATTCTATTATATTAAATCATTCTTTCATTCTATCATTCTCTAATTCTATCATTTTGTTATTCTATAAATCTATTATTCAATCATTCTTTCATTCTATTCTTCTATAACTCTTTTAGTCTATTATTTAATCATTCTATCACTCTATCATTCTTCCACTCAATCATTCTATAATTCTATGATTCTATTATTCTATAAATCTATCATTTTATCATTCTATCATTCTATTATCCTATTATCTACAATTCTATTATTTTTTCATTCCTTCAATCTATCATTCTATACTTCTTTAACTCTATCATTCTATTATTATATTATTTTACAAATCTATTATTCTATTATTCTACAATTCCTATTTCCTATCATTATTTAATTCTATAATTCTAACATTATATTATTCCTTCATTCTTTCATTCTATAATTCTATTATTCAATTATTTTCTAGTTCTATTACTCTATCATTCTATCATTTTATAAGTCTAAATTTCTATTATTGTATTATTCTTTCATCCTTTAAATCTATCATTCTATAATTCTATCATTTTATTATTCTATAAATTTGTCATTCGATCTTTTAATTATATTATTCTATTATACTATTATTCAATTATTCTCTAGTTCTATTACTATATCATTCCTCCATTCCATCATTTTATAATTCTAACATTCTATTATTCTATTATTATTTCATTCTGTCAGTCTATCATTATATAATTCTATCATTCTTTTAATCCATCATTGTATAATTCTATTATTCTATTATTCTTTCATTTTATCATTCTATAATTCTATAAATCCGTTATTCTATCATTCTCTACTTATTCTATTATTCTACAATTCTAATATTCTATCATTCTATCATTTTTTCATTCATTATATGATTATATAATTCTATCATTCTATTGTTTTATAAATCTGCTATTCTATCATTATGTCATTCTATAATTCTATTATTCTACACTTCTATTATTCTATCATTCTTTCATTCTATCATTCTCCAATTCTATAATTATTTCATTCTATAAATCTATCATTATATCATTCATGCTTTCTATCATTCCATAACTCTATAATTTTATTTTTCTACAATTCTATTATTCTATCATTCTTTCATTTTGTCATTCTATAATTCTATTATTTCATTGTTCTATAAATCTACTACTCTATCATTCTTTCATTTTATCATTCTATAATTCTATCATTCTTGCATTCTATATTTCTATTACTCTATCATTATATCATTCTATAATTCTATAAATCTATTACTCTATTATTCTACATTTCTTTTATTCTATCATTCTATTATCCTATAAATATGTTATGTTATCATTCTATTATTCTATCATTCTATCATTTTAGAATTATATTATTCTATTATTCTATCATTCTATTATTCATTCATTCTATCATTTTAAAATTATATTATTCAATCATTGTTTCTTTTGTGATTCTAAAATTCTATAAATATATTATTCCTTCATGCTTTCATTCTATAATTCTATTATTCAATTATTTTCTAGTTTTATCACTCTATCATTCTATCATTTTATAATTCTAAATTTCTATTATTGTATTATTCTTTCATCCTTTAAATCTATCATTCTATAATTCTATCATTTTTTCATTCTATAATTCTATGATTCTACAATTCTATTATTCTACCATTCTTTTATCCTACCATTCTATAATTCTAGCATTTTATTATTCTATAAATTTGTCATTCCATCCTTTAATTATATTATTCTATTATACTATTATTCAATTATTCTCTAGTTCTTTTAGTATATCATTCTTTCATTCCATCATTTGATAATTATAACATTCTATTATTCTATTATTATTTCATTCTTTCAGTCTATCATTCTATAATTCTATCATTCTTTTAATCCATCATTCTATAATTCTATTATTCTATGATTCTTTCATTTTATCATTCTATAATTCTATAAATCCGTTATTCTATCATTCTCTACTTATTCTATTATTCTACAATTCTAATATTCTATCATTCTATCATTCTATTGTTTTAAAAATCTACTATTCTGTCATTATGTCATTCTATCATTCTTTCATTCTATCATTCTCCAATTCTATAATTATTTCATTCTATAAATCTATCATTATATCATTCTTTCTTTCTATCATTCCATAACTCTATAATTTTATTTTTCTACGATTCTATTATTCTATCATTCTTTCATTTTGTCATTCTATAGTTCTATTATTTCATTGTTCTATAAATCTACTACTCTATCATTCTTTCATTTTATCATTCTATAATTCTATCATTCTTACATTCTATATTTCTATCATTCTATCATTATTTCATTCTATAATTCTATAAATCTATTACTCTATTATTCTACATTTATTTTATTCTATCATTCTATTATCCTATAAATATGTTATGTTATCATTCTATTATTCTATCATTCTATAATTATGTTATTCTATTAATCTACAATTCTATTATTCTATCATTCTATTATTCTTTCATTCTATCATTTTAAAATTATATTATTCAATCATTGTTTCTTTTGTGATTCTACAATTATATAAATATATTTTTCGATCATTCTATCATTCTATTATTCTATCATTGAAATATTCTATGTATCTATTATGGTCTCATTTTCTCATTCTATCATTTTATTATTCTATTATGCTATTGTTCGATAAATCTATTATTCTAACATTGTTTCCTTCTATCATTCTATTATTCTATTATTCTATTATTCTATCATTCTATATTTCTATCATTCTATTATTCTATAAATCTATCCTTATATAATTCTATTATTCTATATATATTTTATTCTGTCATTCTATAATTCAATAATTCTATCATTCTATCATTCTATAATTAAATTATTCTATCATTCCTTCATTCCTTCATTCTATTATTTTATAAATCTATTATTCTAGAAATCTTTCATTCTATCATTCGATCAATTTATTATTTGATCATTGTATCTTTGTATAACTCTATTATTGTATTATTGTATCATTCTACAATTCTATTTAAATCTATTATTCTATCATTCTTTCATTGTATCATTCTTTCATTCTCTAATTTTATAGAATGAAAAAATGGAGTTATACAATGATAGAATAATAGAGTGATAAAATGATTGAATGAAATAATGATAGAATAACATAGTAATATAATTATAAAATAATATAATGAAAGAATTATACAATAATAGAATAATATAATGAAAGAATAATAAATTAAAGAATGATAGAATAATAGAATTCTAGAATAATAGAATAAAAGATTAATAGAATTAATCAATGATAGAATAATAGAGTCATAGAATAATAGAATTATAAAATGATAGAATGAAATAATGATAGAATAATATATTTATAGAACAATACAATAATAGAATTGTAGAATAACAGAATAATAAAATGATAGAATGAGACAATAATAGATAGATAGAGTATTTGAATAATAGAATAATATAATTATAGAATGATAAAACAATAGAATAATATATTTATAAGATACTAGAATGATAGAAATAGAATAAGAGAATGATATAATACTAGAAATGCAGAATAATAGATTTATAGAATTACGGAATGAAAGAATGGCAGACTAATAGAAATATAAATTTCTTATTCTATAAATCTTTTATTCGATCATTCTTTCATTTTATTATTTAACATTTCTATTATTCTATCATTCTTTTATTTTATATCTCTAGCATTCTATTATCCTATAAGTCTATTATTTTATCTTTATATTGTTCTTTCATTCTAATATTCTATAATTCTTTCGCTCTATCATTTTATAATTCTATTATTCTATAAATCTATTATTCTATTGTTCTATCATTCTATTATTCTTTCATTCTATCATTTTAAAATTCTATTATTGTACACTTCTATTATTCTAAAACTAATATTCTAAATTCAAAACATGAGTTTCGAGTTATTACAAAAGCAACTTTTTAAAAATTTAGAAAAAAACACTAAATTACTATTTTGAGGGCTAAGATGAAAGTTTCAAGCCCTGAAAAATTGCCAAGACGGGGTCCAACCCGCTAGGCCAGGTTGGGAAACCAAAGGGCACCTCATAATGCATACACCTGTAAGATTCCGTAGGAAAGCCACATTCGAGTCAAAAGTTATGACCTTCAGAAGTCCCTGCATCACTGATGAAACTGGCACCATAAACAACAAAACAACAATCTGAAACTATGACTGAACTGTGACTACTGGAGCCCTTCCCAAAACCACAAAATAGCAGCAACCAAAAAAATTATTGTTCATCCAAGTCTTCTCCGACTATTTTTGTCAATGTAGTCAAGTGTATTTATATACACTCTGGGGTGGTGATCTAGGGCAGTGACAAATGAAATAAATGCATAATGTTGGCCAACAGTAAAAATCTACATGTACACCATCCTGAGATTGATATGATTCGAAAGCGAAGAGATCATTTCTTAAGTAAATGGTAGTGGCAATGATGACATTCAAACCATCAACTGGTTTGAGATCTCTCTAAATCTGGGTAGCCATCATTTTTATCTCCACGATAGTTCAAACACACCTAAGGAATTGTGTGATTTGGGTTGTTTAAATTGGTTAAAATATTAAAATCATTTAAGATTGTTTAAAATTTTTAAATTGTTTAAGATAAATGCATTTACTCATTCGATATTCTGAGAGAGAAAAAATCATAGACGTGGTTCCTATTTTTGATTGCCAACACTATTTTTGATGCCCTTGAAGCTATTACTAGCAATCACTTTAACATTGAAAAAAACCTGGCGTGGGACAGTTTTCCTATCGGCTAATTATTAGCGGACTTTTAAAATTTCCTAGTGTGAGACAATTCTGACCACTATGATGCTCACAACTAAAATCCTATCAGCTAATTATTCTACAATTCTATTATAAATATCTATTATTCTATCATTCTTTCATTCTATTATTTTGTTATTCTATCATTATATTTTTATATATCTTATTGTCTCATTCTCTTATTCTGTCATTCTACTATTCTATTATTATACAATTCAATTAATGAATCATTCTATCATTGTACTATTCTATAAATTTAATTTTCTATCATTGTTACATTCTATCATTTTATAATTGTATTATTCTATGATTCTATTATTATATAAAACTACTCTTATATCATTCATTCATTCTATAATTCTATAATTCTATAATTCTATAATTCTATTATATTATCATTCTTTCATTCTATCATTCTCTAATTCTATCATTTTCTTATTCTATAAATCTATTATTCTATCATTCTTTCATTCTATTCTTCTATAATTCTTTTAGTCTATTATTTAATCATTCTATCACTCTATCATTCTTCCACTCAATCATTCTATAATTCTATGATTCTGTTATTCTATAAATCTATCATTTTATCATTCTATCATTCTATTATTCTATTATCTACAATTCTATTATTTTTTCACTCCTTTAATCTATCATTCTATACTTCTTTCACTCTATCATTCTATTATTATATTATTGTACAAATCTATTATTCTATTATTCTACAATTCTTATTTCCTATCATTATTTAATTCTATAATTCTAACATTATATTATTCCTTCATTCTTTCATTCTATAATTCTATTATTCAATTATTTTCTAGTTCTATTACTCTACCATTCTATCATTTTATAATTGTAAATTTCTATTATTGTATTATTCTTTCATCCTTTGAATCTATCATTCTATAATTCTATCATTTTTTCATTCTATAATTCTATTATTCTACCATTCTTTTATCCTATCATTCTATAATTCTATCATTTTATTATTCTATAAATTTATCATTCCATCCTTTAATTATATTATTCTATTATACTGTTATTCAATTATTCTCTAGTTCTATTAATATATCATTCTTTCATTCCATCATTTTATAATTCTAACATTCTATTATTCTATTATTATTTCATTCTTTCAGTCTATCATTCTATAATTCTATCATTCTTTTAATCCATTATTCTATAATTCTATTATTCTATGATTCTTTCATTTTATCGTTCTATAATTCTATAAATCCATTATTCTATCATTCTCTACTTATTTTATTATTCTAGAATTCTAATATTCTATCATTCTATCATTTTTTCATTCATTCTATGATTATATAATTCTATTATTCTATTGTTTTATAAATCTGCTATTCTAATATTATGTCATTCTATAATTCTATTATTCTACACTTCTATTATTCTATCTTTCTCTAATTCTATAATTATTTCATTCTATAAATCTATCATTATATCATTCCATAACTCTATAATTTTATTTTTCTACAATTCTATTATTCTATCATTCTTTCATTTTGTCATTCAATAATTCTATTATTTCATTATTCTATAAATCTACTACTCTATCATTCTTTCATTTTATCATTCTATAATTCTATCATTCTTACATTCTATATTTCTATTATTCTATCATTATTTCATTCTATAATTCTATAAATCTATTACTCTATTATTCTTCATTTATTTTATTCTATCATTCTATTATCCTATAAATATGTTATGTTATCATTCTATAATTCTGTTATTCTATTAATCTACAATTTAATTATTCTATCATTCTATTATTCTTTCATTCTATCATTTTAGAATTATATTATTCAATCATTGTTTCTTTTGTGATTCTACAATTCTATAAATATATTTTTCCATCATTCCATCATTCTATTATTCTATCATTCAAATATTCTATCTATCTATTATAGTCTAATTCTCTCATTCTATCATTTTCTTATTCTATTATTCTATTGTTCTATAAATCTATTATTCTAATATTGTTTCCTTCTATCATTCTATAATTCCATTATTCTGTTATTCTATTATTCTATAATTTTATTATTCTATCATTCTATATTTCTATCGTTCTATTATTCTATAAATGTATCCTTATATAATTCTATAATTCTATTATTCTATAAATATTTTATTCTGTCATTCTATAATTCAATAATTCTATCATTCTATCATTCTATAATTAAATTATTCTATCATTCCTTCATTCATTCATTTTATTATTCTATTATTCTGGAAATCTTTCATTCTATCATTCTATCAATTTATTATTTGATCATTGTATCTTTGTATAACTCTATTGTTCTATTATTGTATCATTCTACTATTCTATTTAAATATATTATTCTATCATTCTTTCATTCTCTAATTGTATAGAATTAAAAAATGGAATTATACAATGATAGAATAAAATAATGATAGAATAATAGAGTGATAAAATGATTGAATGAAATAATGATAGAATAACATAGTGATACAATTATAGAATAATATAATGAAAGAATTATACAATAATAGAATAATATAAAGAAAGAATAATAAATTAAAGAATGATAGAATAATAAAATTGTAGAATAATAGAATAAAAGATTAATAGAATTAATTAATGATAGAATAATAGAGTTATAGAATAATAGAATTATAAAATGATAGAATGAAATAATGATAGAATAATAGATTTATAGAATAATAGAATTTTAGAATAACAGAATAATAAAATGATAGAATGAGACAATAATAGTGTTAGCGTGTATTATTACTATGCATATTACATTGTTTAAGTGGGAGGTTACCAAACCGGTTATGCAATTTCAACAATCAGCTTCATATAACCGTTGTAACTATCAACTTCCTCAACTCCTTCATAGTTTATATACATCAATGTATCTGCATTTCATAATCCAATAAACACTATCTTCTCTGATTTTCTATAAATAGATAGATAGAGTATTTGAATAATAGAATAATATAATTGCAGAATGATAAAACAATAGAATAATATATTTATAAGATACTAGAATGATAGAAATAGAATAAGAGAATGATATAATACTAGAAATGCAGAATAATAGATTTATAGAATTATAGAATGTAAGAATGGCAGACTAGTGGAAATTTAAATTTATTATTCTATAAATCTTTTATTTGATCATTCTTTCATTCTATTATTTTAACATTTCTATTATTCTATCATTCTTTTATTTTATAATTTTAGCATTCTATTATCCTATAAATCTATTATTTTATCTTTATATTGTTCTTTCATTCTATAATTGTGTTGCTCTATTATTCTATAATTATTTCACTCTATCATTTTATAATTCTATTATTCTATAAATTTATTATTCTATTGTTCTATCATTCTATTATTCTTTCATTCTATCATTTTAAAATTATATTATTGTACACTTCTATTATTCTAAAACTAATATTCTAAATTCAAAACATGAGTTTCAAGTTATTACAAAAGCAACTTTATAAAAATCTAGAAAAAAATAATAATTTGCCATTTTGAGGGCCAAGATGAAAGTTTCAAGCCCTGAAAAAGTGCCAAGACGGGGTCTAACCCACTAAGGTAGGTTGGGAAACCACTGGCCACCTCATAACGCATCCACTTGTAAAATTTCGTAGAAAACCCACATCCGAGTCAAAAGTTATGACCTTCGGAAGTCCCTGCATCACTGATGAAACTGGCACCACAAACAACAAAACAACAATCTGAAACTATGACTGAACTGTGACTGCTGGAGCCCTTCCTAAAACCACAAAATAGCAGCAACCAAAAAAATTATTGTTCGTCCAACTCTTCTCCAACTGTTTTTGTCTATGTAGTCAAGAGTATTTATATACACTCTGGGATGGTGATCTAGGGCAGTGACAGATGAAATAAATGCATAATGCTGGCCAGTAGTAAAAATTTACATGTACACCATCCTAAGTTTGATATCATTCGAAAGTGAATCAGATCATTTCATAAGTAAATGGTAATGGCAATGATGACATTCAAACCGCCAACTGGTTTGAGATCTCTCTAAATCTGGGTAGCCATCATTTTTATTTGCATGATAGTTAAAATGCACCTAAGGAATTGTGTGATTTGGGTTGTTTTAGATTGTTTAAAATATTTAAATCATTTAAGATTGTTTACTCTATCTTTTAAGATTCATTATTCAATTATTTTCTAGTTCTATTACTCTATCATTCTATCATTTTATAATTCTAAATTTCTATTATTGTATTATTCTTTCATCCTTTAAATCTATCATTCTATAATTCTATGATTTTTTCATTCTATAATTCTATCATTTTATTATTCTATAAATTTGTCATTCTATCTTTTAATTATATTATTCTATTATACTATTATTCAATTATTCTCTAGTTCTATTACTATATCATTCTTCCATTCCATCATTTTATAATTCTAACATTCTATTATTCTATTATTATTTCATTCTTTCAGTCTATCATTCTATAATTCTGTCATTCTTTTAATCCATCATTGTATAGTTCTATTATTCTATGATTCTTTCATTTTATCATTCTATAATTCTTTAAATCTATTATTCTATCATTCTCTACTTATTCTATTATTCTACAATTCTAATATTCTATCATTCTATCATTTTTTCATTTATTCTATCATTATATAATTCTATCATTCTATTATTTTATAAATCTGCTATTCTATCATTATGTCATTCTATAATTCTATTATTCTACACTTCTATTATTCTATCATTCTTTGGTTCTATCATTCTCCAATTCTGTAATTATTTCATTCTATAAATCTATCATTATATCATTCTTTCTTTCTATCATTCCATAACTCTATAATTTTATTTTTCTACAATTCTATTATTCTATAATTCTTTCATTTTGTGTAACATCCCGCTACGTAACCCTGAAGGGTAAGAGTCAAAAGGGAGCAAGATAATTTTTTTTAACATAAGTAAACAACATACACAGATTTAGCTGTCAATGCAATAGATTGATACCATTCATTTTAAACACCAAAATAAATGTTCCAAATCACATATGATAAAAACATGAATCCATAAGCATAAAATATAGGTGGATCCAATACCCACACCGGAATCCATAAAGTAATAAAGGAACATCACATTTCTTCTCATTAATTACAACGATTACAACTTCTCTCCTAAGAGAGTTCAATTACATAACTACATATACAATTACGATGATATATTCTAGAATATGATACAAGTATAATAACATAGTCCTGAGTATGGTACAAGGACTGAATGGTTATAGTAGCTAAATGAAGTAATGGAAAGAGAGATCATCTCCAACTGGTGCTCCAAAACCTGTTCGTTGGTCCCCAATGGTGGTGGCAATGCCTCCCAACCATGTGGACTCCTAAGAGACCACCCCACCATGCTCAGAGATAGTCACAAGGCCCAAATGGATGAACAACAATAAGGGGGGACAAGATGGCCAACACTCACATCAGACACAGAGAAGACACGGAGAACAGTGCTTACAGTCAGAGTCATAAATAGGTGTACTCATCTAAGTCATAAGTTAGGTACTACTCACGACACCTCAGGTGCTAGATACTAGAGTGTAATCATATGGTGCTTCATCATATGTGCTCGAAGGGATGGCACACACGGGACCAAGTACCTCTCATACAAACAAGGAGACTCAATCGTGCCTGAATCCACGTCCTATAAACGGATGACTCGATGCCCCGCGGATGGATAGGCCTTCTCATTGCATCCTTAGCCTTTACAAGTGCTCAAGGCCATGCATGAGGACAAATTATCTTATTAATGTTTTTACCCCAATGTTTTTTTTCATTTAGTTATCACTTATTAATGAAACTGTGCTACTAGTTCCCCTGGTAGCCACTTGCGGGCCCCGGGCCCGTAGAGAGCCACTCCAAATGACAACTCTAATTACCTAGACCAATCTCATCTCATTTGACCAAACAAGGTAATCTAAAATAGACTGTAACACTAAATTCTAAATTTGAAATAGTAAATACGATAAATGAGAGCTACAATACAGAAGCTTTCGATGACAGTGTAGTTTTATTAAAAAATAACCCTTTGTCAGTTAAATCAACTATGTAATAACTGTAGTGACCCCAATTTGGTCATGCTTCACAAAGGTATGCATGGATAAAATAAAAATACGGCAACTGGCATTGCAAGTCTATTCTCAACCTAAATTTTGGCATATTGTCTACCATATTTATCATAGCAAAATAAAATGAAAAGTACATACTTACAAAATGGAAATCTAAATTTTTTCCCCCCTAGTAGTTCTCCTAGTTCTTGTATTGCATGGTAAAAGTTCTTAATAGAGAATTTATGTGACTAAATTTTAGTGCATAAACCCATATTGCTACAACTCAAGTATGTTAGTGCCAGAATATTTTTAAACTCAAAACAAAGGTTTCCACAAGGCTAGTGTTTTAGTCAAAATAAAATGACTATGATGATCAACATAGAAAGGTGTTCAATTTCCTAAGAAGAGCTGTAATAGATATCTATCAGAAGAGTGATCATATAACAACAAGGTTCCATGGTACTTAGATCTCTTCAACCTCTATTATTACACTCCTATTTTCAGTATGATAGTCTTCATTATATTCTCTACTAAAACGTTATAATCAAAAACTACAACATGAAGGTAGACTTCTGCAGGATAAACACTTGGTAGAATGAGAGAACATAGACAAGGCACACCAACTGTTTTGCCAAATGAGAAGGCACAGTCAAGGCACACAAATTGTTTAGCCAGATTTATTTGAAATTAGGGAGCACAGATAAGTCATGTTAATTGTTTGGCAGATTTGCAACTAAAAATGTGGAAGCACAAACAAGTCACGTTAACTGTTTTGGCAGGATCACAAATAAAAATGAGGAAGCATAGACACGTCATGCTGCTATCTATTAGAACATATAGAAATGAGGAGGATAAACAAGATTGCAAGAATTGCTTAAAATAAATTCAAGGACAGAGGCAGTGTAAATATTTGCATCAAAATAAATGTTGGCATACTGGACAGTAATTGGGTTTCAATATTTTCTGTGGCTAAATTAACAGCACAGAGGTAAATACCTCTAAACCTATCATACTCCCCTCCTCAGCTCTCTGATCACCCTCTCCTGCAACGCACCTTCTCCCTTGTGATCTGCTATGCTTGCCTGAGTTATTCCCCTTTTTCCTACAAAAACAGTCCCCCCATCTTTAACTCCTCCATCCCCTTTTTACTGCCTCCCAAGATATTTCTTTGAGGATTAATCTATTTTCTATCTTTTTCCAAATCTATGACTCATCTTTCCTTTATCTAAGATTGTTTTCCAACGATCACAATTACACCCACCACCGTAGATATTTTATGAATAAACAATTACACCCACCACCGTAGATATTTCTTCCATAATGTCTGATGACTCACCCCCCTATGGATAAGATCTTTCATCTTTGAATAAAATATTGAGCATTAACGAGGGAGAGGTGACAGCCACATCCTCCACTATACCGACTCCCACTATGATACAGCCATCGGGAGCGTTGTTACATTTTGTCATTCTATAATTCTCTTATTTCATTGTTCTAGAAATCTACTACTCTATCATTCTTTCATTTTATCATTCTATAATTCTATCATTCTCTAACTCTATATTTCTGTTATTCTATCATTATTTCATTCTATAATTCTATAAATCTATTACTCTATTATTCTACATTTATTTTATTCTATCATTCTATTATCCTATAAATATGTTATGCTATCGTTCTATTATTCTACCATTCTATAATTATGTTATTCTATTAATCTACAATTATATTATTCTATCATTCTATCATTTTATAATTATATTATTATATTATTCTATCATTCTATTAGTCTTTCATTCTATCATTTTAAAATTATATTATTCAATCATTGTTTCTTTTGTGATTCTAAAATTCTATAAATATATTATTCCTTCATTCTTTCATTCTATAACTCTATTATTCAATTATTTTCTAGTTCTATTACTCTATCATTCTATCATTTTATATTTCTAAATTTCTATTATTGTATTATTCTTTCATCCTTTAAATCTATCATTCTATAATTCTATCATTTTTTCATTCTATAATTCTATAATTCTATTATTATACAATTCTATTATTCTACCATTCTTTTATCCTACCATTCTATAATTCTATCATTTTATTATTCTATAAATTTGTCATTCCATCCTTTAATTATATTATTCTATTATACTATTATTCAATTATTCTCTAGTTCTTTTACTATATCATTCTTGCATTCAATCATTTGATAATTCTAACATATTATTATTCTATTATTATTTCATTCTTTCAGTCTATCATTCTATAATTCTATCATTCTTTTAATCCATCATTCTATAATTCTATTATTCTATGATTCTTTCATTTTATCGTTCTATAATTCTATGAATCCGTTATTCTATCATTCTCCACTTATTCTATTATTCTATAATTCTAATATTCTATCATTCTATAATTTTTTCATTCATTCTATGACTATATAATTCTATCATTCTATTGTTTTATAAATTTGCTATTCTATCATTATGTCATTCTATAGTTCTATTATTCTACACTTCTATTATTCTATCATTATTTCATTCTATCATTCTCCAATTCTATAATTATTTCATTCTATAAATCTATTATTATATCATTCTTTCTTTCTATCATTCCATAACTCTATAATTTTATTTTTCTACAATTCTATTATTCTATCATTCTTTCATTTTGTCATTCTATAGTTCTATTATTTCATTGTTCTATAAATCTACTACTCTATCATTCTTTCATTTTATCATTCTATAATTCTATCATTCTTACATTCTATATTTCTATCATTCTATCATTATTTCATTCTATAATTCTATAAATCTATTACTCTATTATTCTACATTTATTTTATTATGTCATTCTATCATTCTATTATCCTATAAATATGTTATGTTATCGTTCTATTATTCTATCATTCTATAATTCTGTTATTCTATTAATCTACAATTCTATTATTTTATCATTCTATCATTTTATAATTATATTATTCTAGTATTCTATCATTCTATTATTCTATCACTCTATCATTTTAAAATTATATTATTCAATCATTATTTCTTTTGTGATTCTACAATTCTATAAATATATTTTTCCATCATTCTATCATTCTATTATTCTATCATTCAAATATTCTATCTATCTATTATGGTCTCATTCTCTCATTCTATCATTTTATTATTCTATTATTCTATTGTTCTATAAATCTATTATTCTAGTACTGTTTCCTTCTATCATTCTATAATTATATTATTCTATTATTCTATAATTTTATTATTCTATGTAGTGCCCCTCACCTTGTCATCAGTCTGATTGATAGTTGTTTTTAAAATTCTGACATTTTGATAGTATCTTAGATGATGGAACACTTGTTGTCTTGTTAATTCATTATAGAACTAATCATCATGATATTAGTTGTGATATTGGATCTTGTTATTTCATGCTTTACAATTGATAAGCAGACTAGATGTTTCAGATGTTTTGATTTCTATATTTAGTATCTTGTTTAAATGTTGTGCCTTGTTTATATAGGAACGTGAATGGGACAGTGTCGTATTACCATCTCTCGAGTACCCTACCCCACTGCGATTTCCATTCACTAGACGACTGCATGTGATATATGTATCTCATTATGTTTAACCGTGTATTTTCCGCAGAATGCAGGAACTAGGCACCGACTCCACCTGATTTACCAGGTCTGAGCGTGCCTCCGCCAATGGAATGGTTGTATGGAGTTAATGTGGGGTCCCCTGTCATTGTTGCTGAGTTGTTAGGTTACCTCCGTGGTCTTGTCTATCATAACTTGCTAGCAGGGATGTCATACCTTGAAGTTAGCAAGGTCAGAGGGTGTTTATATGGGTCAGGTAGAGTTGTGCATTAAATAGAATTAATGAACAGAAAATATAATATTGATAACTTAACATATTTGTTAATTTGGATATTTGTTTATAACTGTGGTAAATAAATTAATTAGTTGTAAGTTGAGTAGAAATTCGTAAATTACATTTGAGTCAATAAATAAGTTGCTTGTCTCAATTTGGTTAAGAAAGTATAGTTATAAAAATTAATATATATTTATAAAGTTGATTTAATGATAATTATATATATTGTGTAAATACCTTTACCGTTGCCTTGAATTAATCAAACCAAACTATTCTGTTTTGGACCTAACAAATACGAAGTTAGTTCGGGTTGTGAAAGTTAGTTTTCCTTTCCCGTAAATTGGTTACCAAATATCTTGTTAAAAAGGGGAAATTTTTACTTGGAGAGGGGAGGAGAGGTTTCAAAAAAAATAATTCAGAGGAAGGAAAGGTGGGAGCTGGAAGTTTTCAGATTTGGAAACAAAATCTCTAATAATTCGGGTATGCCTTGAATCTTGTTTCTTTTTCTTTTTTTTTGTATCTATAATATTTGGAAAGTTTGTGCTGCATGTATCATCATTTGATCTATTAACGATATGGGAAAATACCTAAATCATATGTATTGATACTTTATACTATTGCTTCTATTCAGTTGAGACCCATGGGATGATAGGAGTGAAATTTTCGTTAAATTTTGCTACTGTGGTTTACAAGTAAATATTGACTAACTCAATAACTTGTGCCCCTTTTTGTTGAATCTGTAGTGGTCTTTACTCTTATGTCCTTAGGAAGTTTACAACTTTTTAATGTAAAAGGAGGTTACGTATATTACTGTAGAATTTTCTCTATCTTTAGAACTGTAGGTGCAATCCTTTACTTTTGGGTGTGCACGTTAGGTTTAGTTGGATGTCCATACCCTGTTCGAAAGCTCCCATTTTGGCAAAGGTAGGGAGGACACTGGAAGTGGGATTTGACTTTCCACCTGCCAATCGCAGTTGCTTGAAATTTTCTAAAGCCTTTCCAACAAATCCGTTTTGGTGCATATCGTGGCAATTCCTTATGTAGCTTCAAAAGGAGCGACTTCACTAGTTTCAACCCAAGGTGATCTTGTGTTTCTCGACCAAGCTTCCACATTCCACATGCATGTCTACCTGAGCATTTCCAAATATAATATCTCATAGAAATTTCCATTCCATGATGCTTTGATTGACGTCTATATGCTATGCCAAAAC
Organism: Cunninghamia lanceolata; assembly: GCA_027924645.1. NCBI lineage: Eukaryota > Viridiplantae > Streptophyta > Pinopsida > Cupressales > Cupressaceae > Cunninghamia > Cunninghamia lanceolata. The sequence goes on from BSBN01000590.1 coordinate 18,900,389, forward strand.
TCCCATTTTTGGCGTGTAGGCAAGAGAATGCCAACAAATTATAGCGCCTGATTTTATATGTTTCCAATGGTATCTACTTGAAAGCTTTTAAAGGTTCCTTCAAAAAAAGTCTGTTTCATGTGATATTCTACAATTATCGCATTCCATAAGACGCCTAGATTTGCAAATTATAATATCTAACTTGAATCCTCATTACACTGCCCGTAATCTCCCATTTTTGCAGCAGCTGGGGGTGTCGCTGGCAGAGAAAAGAGTTTCCAAACCCATTTTCTTGAAGGCTAAAAAAAAAATCTATTCAAAAACTCCATTTTATATATATCCCGCGATCATTGCAGTCCATGAGACCACACTTCTTTCAAGGATTTTGTCAAGCAGTTCACTTGCCTTGTCAATGCTTCCACATCTCTCTCTGTATATTCATATCCAGTTGCATTATTTAAAATTTTTTAAGGGCATCTCAGCAAATCCATTCTGTGCATACATGCAATTTGCCCATCGCTTTTGCCTATAGTCCTTCAGGCTGTATAGCAATTGATTTTGTGCATATGTGGCTATCATTTTGGGCAGTGCGGTTCTTAGGAGTTCCCACAGCTTGTCAATAAGTCTATTTTTACAATTTCAGCAATCATTGCTTCCCATTAGAAGACAAAATTGTTTTGTGCAGTAACATAATTATCTACAAATATCCTTCTAGCTCAACCTACCGGACACGCATTAGGTTTAGGGTTTGCATGTAAAAACAATAGGGAATAAATGCCTTATTTCGAAATATTTAGATACTTAGATCATTCTTTGTTAGTACAAATTAATGTGAGTGGGTCAAAATGGATAGATAATTGGCGTTATTGGAATCTACATTTTCTTTTGGGAATTAAATATTTTCTGGAAAATAGCTTAATTACATAGAGTAATTATGTAGTTAGAATTATGATTTTTATAAAATTAGTTTAATATTAATTTGTCTTGTTAATTGACTTCACTTTCGGGGATGTAATATATTAGTTGATGCTAGAATTAGGCTTTGAATTTGTAGATGAAATTTAAATTAACTCTTGAGAAAATCAAGCCTATTTTTAATGTATTTGATAAAATGGATTTATTTATTATTCATTAATAGAATTATTCTAATCTCTTAAATTAAAAATCTTGGAGAAACTATAATTAAACCGGGTTGAGGTTTTTGGAAATTATTAGTTACAAACGAATTTTAGTTGTTCAAAATGTATTTTTAGTTAATCTTAATCACATAGGTAAATTCAAACTATATGGGTATGGATCTAGAAAATAGGCATTTTTGTTTTGCTTTAGAATTAGATTAATTAGTCAATTTATGGGAAAGATAATCTAGATGGTGTTGTTAATTATTTATTAATTTATTGTTTGAAACAAAATAAAGAATATTTATTAAGTAGTTGTAATTAATTTAATTGTTGCATTTAATTAGTTGCTTTAATGTAATTCATAGTTGTTTTTCGTTTGCATTGAACTAAGTAAGGTTGTAGTTTTAACTCTAGAACTTAATCATGCGGTGTGAGTTAAGGGGTTCTGTCGTTGTAAGTGTCGAGTTGTGAATGACCATTCCAGGGGCTTAGTATGTCGTAGTGGAGTTTTAACATTGTGGTGTTGTAACGATCTTGTGGTCTTAGTTGATATAAAGTTTAATGAAGTATGAGTTAAATTGTTAACATGTTTTGCAAAACAATATTCTCCAGATGAGGTATCTTACCACTTATGATTTTATTGTAACCGTTTTGTCATAAACGTCGCATGGAGAGACCGGTAAATCCTAAAAGGCCAGTAAACATGCGTCGCCTTGGACAATGCTTTAAGAGTTACCTTATGAGTATATTTGGTGTATAGGTGGGATACCACCTTGCCATGATCATATGTATCTGGAGGAGGATGTTATCTGTCTTGCTTGATGGGTAAGGCTTACTAGGTGTAGGAAGGAGAGTGGCTTTCAATGTGGGGCCGGCACCCAAAAGTGGTCGCCAGGGTAACCCATTGAAAGTTGATTAATCAAGTGATAACCTAAAATGAACTAGGGGGTAAGGGTAGATTTCACATTAAACAAGATAAATGGATTCCTCTCCCATGGCCTGTAGTGCTCGTTCAGACTAAGGATGGGTAGAGAAGGCCTGGTCGGCAAGATCAACTTCCTTGTCCTCATGAAAGGAAGATCGATTCCGCATGTGTCACCCTATGGGGCCGGAGTCCAGTGAGAGACTGCCAGGGTAACCATAGATGGGGGCCGGGGTCTAGTGAGAGACTGCCAGGGTAACCCATGCTAGGACCGTGCAATGACACTCTCCCTACTACAACCTAGCATTCCTTGTATGGTCTCTCCACATGTGTTATGTAAGTTGTGTTGTGTTGTTGTCTTGTGTTGAATTGAAGTTGGTCATCCTTCATTCATGTTAGTCATTGTCGACCTGACTGTTGTTTGTCATTGGGACCTCATGTTAACTCCTAGCTCAGGGGGTGGACCTTAGGGTTCCACATGGATGGGTGGAAGAGCTATCTTATCCATTGGTTGTTTCTTGTCAGAGTTCATGTGCAGGAAAGGATTATCTCAACTTCAGACAAATAAACTTGTACCAGTTAAGAAGATAATTGTGCACCTGATTTGTATACCAGATCATTCTTAATGTATGTAATTTGATATGGATAGAAGATGTCAATGATGTAATGATGTAACTATGTGTAAGGGAAAAACATTGTATTTGTGTAATTGATTATGAACATTATATTTTGCTGTCATGCAATGAATTTGAATATGCTAGTTAATCATGCATTGGTTTCAGATCAGATACTGACATGTGTTATTATGTGGGTTAATGTATAAGAAATGCATCCCTGAATCCTTAGAGACATGTTGCAGTTTAATGGAGTAATTAGTTAAGTTGACATTGTTTGTTATCTTTTTTTTTTTTTTTTAAATTCCTATTTTTCTTTAGCGTAAATGTATTTTCTTTAAGGTGTTCAGGGCGGGGCGTTACATGTAATGCCCTGCCATGAACACCTTAGAGAACAACATATCTATGCTATGCAAAGCAGGATAATTTTTTTTTTTATATGAATAAGATAACAAAGTAATGTTAACACATCTATACACATCATTTGAACTAACGACTTGTCCTCTAAGATTTCATGGTTGCATTACTTGACAAAATAATTAATATAATCTAACACACATCATGAATTAACATCAGTAACTCATTGTAAGCCTAATGCACTAAAACAATCAACATTTACATCTACATAACATCATACAAGTATTCATCAGGATCTAGTACATAATTACAATTTCTCCTCACATATGAGTACAACATTACATTGTTACATTATCACCTTTTGAATACATACATTATGAATCAACTGGTACACCAGACAAGTGCATGAATATAGATCACTACCTTCTTAACTGGTACAAGATCTGATGCCTGATACACAAGATATAACCCCCTCGCTCACGAACAATGGCAAGGGAAAACCAATGGATAAAAGCTCTTCCACCTGACCATGTGGAACCCTGAGGTCCACCCCCCGAGCTAGGAGATAACATAACGTCTCACTACAACAGACAGTCAGGTAGACAGTAAACTATAAGACAACACATCACATGTCAATATCAACACCACAGTATTTCCAGAGGCAAACACTTAACAAATGGGGCGAGTACAACTAGGGAATGCTAGGCTGTAGTAGGGAGGAGTGTCATCACATGGCTTGTCATGGGTTGTCCTGGTAAGCCTTCCTAGGCCCCGGCCCCCATACAATGCTCATGCGGAATCAACATACCTTTCATGAGGACAAGGTAGTTGATCTTGCCATTCCAGGCCTTCTCATCTCATCCTTAACCTGAACGAGCACTACAGGCATGAGTGAGGCATCCAATTATCTTGATTAGTGTGAAATCTACCCAACCCCCTAAATTTATTAAGTTATCACTGGATTAACAACTTCCAATGGGTTACCCTGACAACCACTTTGGGCGCCGGCCCCACATTAGAAGCCACTCCCCTACCTGCACCTAGAAACCCTATCCATCAAACATAACAACTATCATCATAGCAACAAATATACATAACAATGCAAGGCATCAACTATCTTGCAACCAATCACAGCATAATAAATCACCAGAGCAAGGCATGGGTCCTCTTGCTCCCAAAATTTCAACCATAACCAAGTGTAATCCAGAGAAAGGCATTATCCTTCTTAAACAATCATGAAAATCATATAAGCCATAAGTAGGGGGAACTCAACATCCCATAAAACCAAAACATGCTCATTCTTCAACCAGAATACAACAATGCAAGGATCAACCCACAACTACCCCTACTGCCCTCTGGAATAAACTTTCACTAGACACCACTGAAACACAACAATCCCCACATTAACATTTACTCTTAAAAACACAACTCCTTCAAATAGACCAATCCAATAACATACCCTAAGTGCAATATATAATATGACATACTAACCATGGGTCTTCAAAGTAGTACCATACTCATAAGATGCCCATGAATCAATACAACATTCACTTCAATTATTCTACTATTCCTTTCAACAAGATGATATAAACAACAACATAATTTATTATATCAAATGGGATCCATGAATGTGGACTACATTATGAATGCAACCAACAACTCATCCAAGTCCAAAACACTTATAACAAAGAGTTAGCACTTATTCTCAACATTTAATTCACTACTAGGAAAAGTTAGCAATAACCATTACTCGACAAGACACTTGACGAGCAACGCTTAGAGCTAAACTATCTAAAAGAGATCACAAATGATTCTATTCTTAATTCAATAACATGATAAGCATATCACTTTTAAACTAAGATGTGATACTCGCTAAGAACCTCAAGATCCAAACCCTACATCCTACCTTATTTATGATAACTAAAGTTCTCATACAGGAGATATAATACTCTACCAACATATTATTATTAACAACATTACCTGGATTAAAACATAGACAAGCTAGGTATCGAGAACTCAAACTTGATCACTCCCATAACCTTTATTATGTCAATAATTAAACTTTTCTTACACAAGGAGTTCCCAACTAGCTAAATTCTAGTATGGATGCCATTCTAGTAAATCAAAATAAGAATAAGTCATAGTCCAACTCAATACAACATCCTATCTTCAAATGCAATGAAGAACAATTATAACCAAATTAGATACTAAACAACTTTAACATAATACACTTGAATTACCACTTATTCAATCCTAAATACAATTTTTTGTTAGGTAGAATAATTAATTTGAACTCGTATTTAACCACAATTGCAGCATACTATAATGCACTAATAAAGAGTTGAAGAATGTTTCCTCTAATGATAACATTACTATGATGGTACTACAAAAGTCATATCCTCTTTTTTTTTTTTGTAACAATAACCCGCAATTAAAGGATTGATTCCCCTACTCATAAAAGAATAAACTCAGAATTCTATTAACATCATGATCGATAGGAATTTATTCCTTAAACTATTAAGAACATAACTCCCTTTTAAAACAGGGCAAGGTTATCAACATTTCCTAGAGTTAAAGTCTCATGACTATACATTGCCCAAGGTATCTCTCAAGAGAGCACCAAAGTTTAACTATGCATAAGGAGGTAATAAGAGGTCTGAGGTAATGAAATTAATAAAATGTAAAATACTAACCATATGAACTTAATGATGATATTTAGCACTAAAGGCTACTACTATTAATTAGCCATGTTTTCCCTACTTAGTAACAAAACATCCACATTCTATACTTCCATTTAGCTAAGCATCGTCAACAAAATAAGAATACAAGATGGGAAGAACCTAAGAGGGAATCTGGTCTATACTTATCTTAATCAAAACCTAAGGTTCACAACATTCTATTTAATTTACGAATAAGGCCCAACAATTTAAGGAACCTTCTTAGAAAACATCAGCAATTCTAGAGTACAAAATATGGTTTCTACAACTATTATACATTACTTCCATAACCTTATTAGAAATATTAATTCTACTTACACAAGATCTGCTTATGCTATGATGATCTAGGTTTATGACATGCAAATAAGGCAACAAATATGCTTCTTTAAAGATTTACATTGAAATGTTTTCTTTTTCCAATTTCACAAGCAACAACCCTCAGAAAAACAACCTTTACATTTAATAAATAAAGGATACATATAATATTTAGAACATACAATATTTACATTTAACCAATAAAGAAAAACATATAATATTTATATTTAATCAATAAAGAAAAACATATAAAATTTACATTTAATCAATAAAGAAAACATATAATATTTATATTTAATTACTAAAGAAAACATGATACCTCAATCGCAATATCCCACTAATGGTAGAATCCTTGAATGAAAATCATAAAAATAAGCAAGTCACCCCCACTCCATGAAGAGTTTTTAAAGAGAAGGATAGAGTAACTTCCTACCCAAAACTAACTCAACCACCCAACTAATTCAACCAACCACCTCCCCATTTTCGTCACTTTTGTAAGTGGGGCTTAAAGGAGGGTCTAAAAACCTTTTAAAATATTATAAATGACAAAAATAAACTTCTTACCTATGTACCTTCGACATAAGACAATTTTCCAAACATAAAATACAACTTAGACCTCTTAAAAACACTTAAAAATCATTTTAAAAGTTACAAGGATAAATCCCACAGAAGAACATAATCATTTTATCACATAAAACTAAAAATAATATTTCTTAACATCATGGCCAATAGACCTTAGGGCCCCATGCCTAGGTCAGACATCACACAGAAAGACATAAAGTGGCTAAATGACCACCATCATCCATTGACATAATAATTCTACATGTACACTCAACAAGAAGTGTTAGTACAATATATAGCCAAAATATATCCATCATAAATAACATATTATCACAAATCTATTAGTAACCATAGTGTAACACTGAATCAATACACTCTTGATCCAATTGTTAGGCTTCGTCAATTGGATGATAGGACTATCTCCTCTCTACTCTAGGGTCTGGTTAGTGTGTTTACTAGTGTTCAGTGACCTTCCCTTAATTAAATCAATTTAATAGTAGTAATAAAATAATTCATATTCAAACAACTTTAAATAATTATTTGAACTAGGTAATTGTCAATTACCAATTTAATCTTATTAAATATTAATAATAATAATAAGAATATTATATGACCTTATTAAAAATTAAAGTGAGTCAAATATTAGTATGACTATATAATGAAATATAGGCATACAACATAACCCACTGAGTAGGACATCTGTCAGAACCAAAATAAAACCTATTCTCAAAAAGACCAAATCAAACATGTTCTCAAGTTAGGCCAAAATGCACTTATCCAACAAGCTCCATCAAATATAAATCAATTGCAAGACTGACATACTAACAGAACTGACAGGTTGACTAGACATGTCATGCATCCTGATTGAGGATAATGACTTGGGATGTGGGACCTTAAGTTATCTCTGAAACAATGTATCCATTGGGTTCAAGGCATGCTCAGACCTGTTAATTCAGGTGGAGTTGATGCCTGGTACCTGCATCTTGCAACAAATGTCACGGTCAAGCATGTATAGATGCATATAAGCTAGCACTAGGTGGAAAAAGGAATCACAACATCACAGGGCACTCACAAGTGAGTGATGCGACATCGTCCCTTCCACGTCATATCAATCTAGATTAGCTCAACACATAATCATAACCAAATCAAATCTATTTCTTAATCTGAACATAACTCTACACTTAACATACAGGTGCATGAAATCATAAGTGTTAGAAGTACCATCATAACAATTAAATCTAACAGAATCAGTCACATGAGATCCATTCTAATATATAACAATTGTAGTAAGATCGACATCTTAATCATTGGAATGCAAAACAATACCAAAGCCTACATTATCAGTGCCACAATAGAGATTATCAATAAAACACATTAACTATCATATGAAACCACACATGAATGAAGCATCTATCTATATTGTACAACATCAATTGTTTACCTTACCTTGAATATTCCTGTTATTTTACTTTCACCTTCATGTGCCTTGACTAGTTCACCTATACATCCAAGGTGAGAATGGAGGGGCACTACACTCCCAAAAGTATTAACAAAAGCTCTTGTTCCATCCTCATCATCAGGTTCCTTAGCCAAACTACCTGCACATCCAAGGTGAGAATGGAGGGGTGCTACATCCTTCCCCCCTAAAACTTGACTTACTCTTGGAAGTCGCAAACTAGGGTGGAAACATAACACATTAGTACCAACTTCAGAACTGATTCATTATATCAAAATAATATACACTAGTTTGCTTATGAAAATAATTTATCTTGAAAGAACATATACTTATATGGTCCATTTCAAACCTATCTTTTTAGTCTTTAATGTTACAATAATAACACAATCAAGACTTGCATTTCAAAAAATGATTCCATAGTACATAAACCACTCAAAATCCTTCAGTTTCTTTTGAAACAAAGAAAACATTGCACCCACTTAATCCTAACTAGCAGAATTTCCCATATCAGAAACATATAAGGTATTCAATTTCAAATGCATTACCATATCATTTTCTTTACCCTTAAATTACAATTCTCTTTCCAATACACTATTAGGAAATCAATACATCAAAGTGCTACATTTCCATAAATCACAACATAATTAGACCCACAAAGCACCCTAAATATCCATCATTTATAAACAAGACATTCCTCTTTATTCATTTTACAACAATAATTCTCCTGACATATTCAACTAAGATCATGATTTTACACCTTTTAGAAGCATGTAAACACAATTCATCATTTTATAAGTACTATATTCACAATTTCACATACATTCTTCACATACACACAGTTCACATCACCGGGAATCACATCACAAGGCTACATAGGGGTCCATCTAGACACCGGAAAGCAACATACTAATCCATGATAGATAATCCATGAGCCAAGAGCCAAAATCCATCTCACATAATCTATACCTCACACGTAGTGGCTTGATGGTGTTAGGCCACACACACATGGTGAGACCATCCAAACAAGACCACAATGACCTATGTCTTGTTGTATAAGGTAGTTAGCCTCCAAGAGATAGTCATCACACATAGGTGGGTAGTGGGTCCTAGTTGTGTAACAGCCTCACATACCCCCATCCTCAAGGTTCCCTGCGTCTGCTTCCTCGTATACACTCACCAAGTCCACCTCATATGTCCTTGGAGAGGAATCACAATACGACACATGGCTGACATCGAAAACAATAAAGAAAAAAAACTAGTTTAGCCACCAATGTTATAAGAAAGATCAAATAAAGATTCAATTTCAACAATAAAGTAGAAAAATGTGCGCAATTTTAATATTAAGTCAAATGTAACCACGAGGGTTACAACCAAATAGGATCACAAGGTGTGGCTAAACCATCACAATCAAAAAGAGACAAAGTGCCGGCCTTCACAATCAATAGGAAATCATCAATAACCATAAAGAAAATATTCAATCTTTGAAAGTACACTGTACAACACTATGTGACTAGATACTAGCCACCAAACGAGGAAGGAGGGAACAACGTCAGGCTATAGCAGTAGCCCTCATGTGGTGCGGAGTGAGCACGCCATCCACATGGCTCAAGGTGTACTCCTCGGCTAAACCCTACATCGCGTCGTCACACGGCATGGACTAACCAAGTGGCCCACACACTCCTTGGCTGCCCGCATGGAACGTGCACCTCGGCCACATCCCGCATCACATCTTAGCACGGCATGGTCATACGCCAGCCGGAGAAGGCACGTACTGGCTGTATGCTGCATGGTAGTGTGTCTATGGCTCCGCGGAAGTAGGCACGCATAGAACACACCCCGCATAGTGATACCTCATGGAGAAGGCACACGCAGGTACTCACCGTAGCCAGAGGTATACATGGCTAGGACCTACTCATATGCTAACCGACCCAACACTGTCGAAAGCAAACATGAGTATCCCTCTACAAGTGTGCGAGGCCCCATTACGCTCATCACACAAGTAGGCTATAACACAATCTCATAGTGCACCTTCACGTGTCTATGCACATGGCATCGTGTCCTCGAGCCTAGCTCGCTACCAACAGCAACACGACATCATCACCAGCACTATGTCGGAACATCAGTGGGGGTGTGGCATCGTACCTATCATGTCGGAACATGTGCAGATATGAAATCATCTCAGCATGGGTAACAAATCTCCCTCCACATGCTAGACCTCAAAATATACATGGGGCACATGGTCTCACTTGGGTTACCCACGCAGGTCCTAGACCCCAGCCCCCAAGTGACGACTCATATCATCACATAGTTCTAGTTGGGTTGTCCATGCAGGTCCTAGACCCCAGCCCCCAACTGATAACTCATGTGGCATATCATACCTTTCGTGAAGACAAGGTAAATGATCATCCAAGAAATACTATCCAAATGCTTAGAAACTGTGGGGTTTAGGCTAACACATATGAATCAAGTACCCTGATCCATCATAAGGGGAAGTAGTGAGTACGTTTCCTTAGGATCGGTTGAGCGAGGGACCACTTTGCGCCATCATAAGCGTACGCTGTTCACTCCGCCCAAGGAACTTTGTGGCTGCTACTACCCCTTCATAGACTGAGGGACTAGAGAACCAAAAGAAGAGAATCTATGAATCTAGCTTTTGGCTACTCTTTTATATATATTTTTTCAACCACACAAGGGTTGGCCCTCAATCAGGTAACAAACATACAAACACACATTGTGGTATGGTTAAAGCCACACCAAAATATATGCATTCCCAATGGATGGGTACCCAGTATCACCATCTTATGGGCACACAAAGCATGTACGGGGTATTCACAACACTCAACCAATGCACAGTGGTGCAGGAGCACCTACCTGACAGCTGGCCTTCATGAGGCAGTTAGTAGTTTTAGGTCTTGTTTATGTTTTCAAGAAGGTCTAGTAAGACCAAATGCATGTAATAAGGTCATGCTGATCATGATAAGATCATGCTGACCAGGCTTTTGCTATTTTTAGTTAGTTGGTTATAACAGTTGTCATGCGGTAGGGTCCGGTTGGATCTCCCAGCCGCCTGGAGAGTTCCCAGCCGCTTGGAGTCGGGTCAGTAGTACTCGTAGGAAAATCTATTTAAGCTTGTGATCGGTTGATATTGTATAGACAGAGAGATATCATTGATTGATAGTATAGTATTGTATTGCGCAGAGGAGCTAGAGAGTGCTGTGTGAGGAACATCATATTGTATTGCATCTTTGAAATCAATAAAGATCCTGTTTTCGGTTTCCTGTTTGATCCCCTTTGTGTAATCGATTTGCTGGTTTGGGTGGCTTCATGGATTTACTGATCCATTCCACCGGTTGATCCGTCTGATTGGTGGAATGGCGATGTACAGTAGGTTAGTAGTTAGTTTGTTTGTTTGCATGCAGGTGTGTAGGATCGCGGTCGACAGATGTTGAAGACCCTAGCATGGGTATGTGCTAGGTCGAGCTGATAAGATAGAGTGTGGAAGATCACCCTAAGGTTGGATCGGTTCATCCCTGGAGGATCGGCGAAGTGAAATTTCGCTAAGGCTGGAAATTGGTCAAGACGGCATCATCAGGATATTTCTGCAAATATCCTGCAGTCGGGTTAGGCATCATCATCCAGACAAGTGGAGGAGATGAGCATGATGTTGTCGATTGCATGAAGTGCAAGTGTGTTGGGGTGATCATCATCAGGAGGAGCCGAGGAGGAGCGTATCGGCATCAGGATCATCTATCGGGAGTGCCAATCATCCGCGTATCGCGAGTAGATGCGAGAGTGAAAGTTTGTTTTTTTGACTAAGTGTTGAAGAGGTCATCAGGATGTTGGGTGACGTCATCGTCATCAGGATATGACGTCATCGTCATCAGGATATTGAGATATCCCTCTACGCGAGTTTATCCTGCCGTTGTTAAGTGCTTGGGTATCGGCAGAAGGTTGTATTAACATCATCAGGAGGTTTCGAGAGAACCGGATAAACCATATCATGATGCTGTTGCTTGTGTCATCGGCTAGCGGAGCATCGAAGGAAAGGTGCTGAAGTGGTCGTCATCAGGATCTTTGGGGCAACCGGATATTGGTTATCCTGCTGACGAAGGAAGTGTTGTATATCATGATGCCGATGGAGTTCGGCGCCCGATGAACAGTGCAACAGGAGGATGTTTGTGTTAGTTGAACATCATGATGATGATGTTAGGAGGAAGGCGGAGGAGGTGAACAGTAGTCGGCAGGAGGATAATGGTGATTGTCCGAAATATGATGATGATGCGGACAGTGTAAAGCGAAATATGATGATGATGGCGAAGATGATGATGATGAGGATGGGCTGCAGACATCCATGCTATATGCGAAGGTTATAGTGTGGATGCCTCTGCATCATAGTGGTATCAGAGCTCAGCAAAAGGTCTGGGCTGTTGTGTGTTGATTCTGTCACCGAAAGGGCAGAGGTAGAGTTGAATTGTGTGTTGTGTGTTGATTGAGAGGTTGACAAAATGCCTCCGAAGGGTAGTGGGACTGCAAGGGAATTACAAGAAATGAAGGAGAAACATGCTAGAGAGATGAGGAAGATGAAGGAGCTTGCTGAAGCACTTCAAGCCAGGCTGACAGCCCTGGAAAAGAACAAAAAGAGGGAAGTGGAAGACAGTGAGTCTGAAGAAGATGAAGATACTGTTGAAGAGTATGAAGAGGTAGCTGAAGATCTGGATGCTGAAGACCAAAGATTGGCAAAACTGTTAAAGGCAGTACAGAGTGAAAAACCTAAGGTAAAGGTTGATGTTACCAAGTATACTGGAAGCTTGAATGAAGATGAGTTGTTGGATTGGATTGCTGCACTTGATAATCACTTTGAATGTGAAGATGTTGCTGAGGATCAGAAAGTAAAGATTGCAAAGACCAAGTTAGGAGGTCATGCTTTGGTATGGTGGGATTATGTACAATCTGAGAGAAGGAAACAAGGGAAGTCTAAGATCACTTCATGGGATAAGATGGTAGCAAGAATAAAAGGTAAATTCTTGCCAAGGGATTATGAAATCCAGATGTTTAAGAAGCTGCAATTTTTAAAGCAGAAAGACAGGGATGTGAAAGCATATACTGAGGAATTTTATCTGTTGAGTATGAGATCTGGTCATCATGAGAATGAGGTAGAAAAGGTGGCTAGGTACTTGGCTGGTTTGAGGTTTAACATACAGGATGAGTTAGTTTTAGCTAACCCTAAGAATGTGGAGGATTGTTATCAAATGGCAATCAGGATTGAAGAAAAGATGAATAGAGGACATGATAAGTCCATGAGAGGAAGAGGAAACAATAGGGGAAGAGGAGCAGCCCCTGCACAAAAGCAAACCAATGAGGGTCAAGAAGACACTGGTAAAGGACAGGGACAGTCTGATTTCAGGGGTGGATGGAAAGGTAATAGAGGAAGATTTGGAGGTGGTAGAGGTTCTACTACATTTTCAGGAAAATGTTACACCTGTGGTGAGTTTCGTCATCCATCTTTCAAATGTCCAGAAAACAAAGGTTCATCATCCAGAAATGATAGAACTAATGACAAGAGAGTACAACTTGTACAAGAAGAGAAAGTAGAAGAAAGTGCGCAGAGTTCAAACAGAGAGCCTGATAATTGTGGATATCCAGAGAGTGGAGAATCATTGATGTTAAGGAGAATTAGTTTACAGGCATCAAAAGATATGATGCAAAGAAGAGCTCTTTTTAAGACCACATGCAAGAGCAAAGGTAAAGTATGTAGGGTTGTCATTGATACTGGTTCAACAGACAACATGGTATCTCAGGAAATGGTGGGTAAACTGAATTTAGAAAGGATTCCACATCCACACCCTTACAAGGCATCTTGGGTGAGTGATAGTCAATCACTTTTTGTCTCTGAACAGGCATATGTGAATTTTCAGATTGGAGCATATCATGATAGAATTTTGTGTGACATATTGCCTATGGAATGTTGTCACCTACTGTTGGGTAGACCATGGCAATTTGATAGAAGGGTACTGTATGATGGGTATGCTAATACCTACACCATCAAGAAGGATGGGAAGATTATTAAGTTGATGCCATTACAGGCAAAAGCTGCAGTACAGAAGGCAGCCCATATCATTTTAATGGGAAAGAAGGAGTATGTGCAGATGCCTAGAGGAACAGGCATAAAGGCAGATAAGGATACTGCAGGGAAAGGAGTTCTTACAGACAACAAGATGAAGAAAGTTTCAGTTGTGACTGACAGAGGTCAGCAGCAGGTGCAGAAACAGGTTTGCACACAGCAACCAGTTGAGAGGAATGACAAGGATGTTGTCATAGTTGGGACTATTGCTTGTCCTGTACAAGTTGAAGGAAAGACAGGATTGAACATTTCAGCAGTTCAAGAGGCAGTTCAGACAGAGGTTCTGGTCAGACAACCTGGCAAACACAGGGTATGTGAGAGAAAGGCCTACATCAACAGGCATGAGGATTTACTTGCCAGAAAGCAAGTTACAGTTCAGAAGGCTTGGAGCAGCCAAGAGCCAGCAGAGGACAAAGCTGGGATAGGGCAGCATATTACAAAGGCAAAGTATAAAGGTGGAGGACTTCCACATACTAAACTCATGGGACATGAGTTCTTTTCTGTTGGGGAGTATGGTGCAGGAGCACCTACCTGACAGCTGGCCTTCATGAGGCAGTTAGTAGTTTTAGGTCTTGTTTATGTTTTCAAGAAGGTCTAGTAAGACCAAATGCATGTAATAAGGTCATGCTGATCATGATAAGATCATGCTGACCAGGCTTTTGCTATTTTTAGTTAGTTGGTTATAACAGTTGTCATGCGGTAGGGTCCGGTTGGATCTCCCAGCCGCCTGGAGAGTTCCCAGCCGCTTGGAGTCGGGTCAGTAGTACTCGTAGGAAAATCTATTTAAGCTTGTGATCGGTTGATATTGTATAGACAGAGAGATATCATCGATTGATAGTATAGTATTGTATTGCGCAGAGGAGCTAGAGAGTGCTGTGTGAGGAACATCATATTGTATTGCATCTTTGAAATCAATAAAGATCCTATTTTCAGTTTCCTGTTTGATCCCCTTTGTGTAATCGATTTGTTGGTTTGGGTGGCTTCATGGATTTACTGATCCATTCCACCGGTTGATCCATCTGATCGGTGGAATGGCGATGTACAGTAGGTTAGTAGTTAGTTTGTTTGTTTGCATGCAGGTGTGCAGGATCGCGGTCGACAGATGTTGATGACCCTAGCATGGGTATGTGCTAGGTCAAGCTGATAAGATAGAGTGTGGAAGATCACCCTGAGGTTGGATCGGTTCATCCCTGGAGGATCGGCGAAGTGAAATTTCGCTAAGGCTGGAAATTGGTCAAGACGGCATCATCAGGATATTTCTGCAAATATCCTGCAGTCGGGTTAGGCATCATCATCCAGACAAGTGGAGGAGATGAGCATGATGTTGTCGATTGCATGAAGTGCAAGTGCGTTGGGGTGATCATCATCAGGAGGAGCCGAGGAGGAGCGTATCGGCATCAGGATCATCTATCGGGAGTGCCAATCATCCGCGTATCGCGAGTAGATGCGAGAGTGAAAGTTTGTTTTTTTGACTAAGTGTTGAAGAGGTCATCAGGATGTTGGGTGACATCATCGTCATCAGGATATGATGTCATCGTCATCAGGATATTGAGATATCCCTCTACGCGAGTTTATCCTGCCGTTGTTAAGTGCTTGGGTATCGGCAGAAGGTTGTATTAACATCATCAGGAGGTTTCGAGAGAACCAGATAAACCATATCATGATGTTGTTGCTTGTGTCGTCGACTAGCGGAGCATCGAAGGAAAGGTGCTGAAGTGGTCGTCATCAGGATCTTTGGGGCAACCGGATATTGGTTATCCTGCTGACAAAGGAAGTGTTGCATATCATGATGCCGATGGAGTTCGGTGCCCGATGAACAGTGCAACATGAGGATGTTTGCGTTAGTTGAACATCATGATGATGATGTTAGGAGGAAGGCGGAGGAGGTGAACAGTAGTCGGCAGGAGGATAATGGTGATTGTCCGAAATATGATGATGATGCAGACAGTGTAAAGCAAAATATGATGATGATGGCGAAGATGATGATGATGAGGATGGGCTACAGACATCCATGCTATATGCGAAGGTTATAGTGTGGATGCCTCTGCATCACACAGTTACTGGTTCCTCACATTTACAAGGGGAAGATTTGCATTTACATACACAATTTTCATTACTACCAAGGATCACATACCAAAAGTACATTTATTTCCATAACCACTGTGATTCCCTTTATAAGATCATATCATTTCATATTATCCATAACCCCCTTTTTTTAAATCATCTTTTCCATATACCACCTAATGCTAAAAGTCACTGTCATGATCATCACAATTACTTAACAATTCCACTTAACAAATCATACACAAGTTCCATATTCACAAAATAACAATAATGATCCTCTACTTAACTCTTACCACTTCATGTAGGTCTTTCCTAAACACAACAACTCTTACTTCATCACAAGCTATTTGAATTCTCACAGAACCAAAGGATTCACATATTTTCAACATGCAAGACATCCAATGCATAAATCTTTTCTATTTATACAATAGTAAGAAAAGAGAAGGACATTACCTCATGGGTTTTCAGCTACACCTTGCAAACAAGATTTTCAAACAACAAATATAGTCATCGTAATTTTCTAGAGAAGATACCTAGTTCTATGCACTATCATCTTATTTATTCCACAAAAATAGCCCTTTCCAATAAAACATATCACATTATGTAATACAAAACTTAATCACATACATTTACTTCCAAATACATAGATTAAATACCTAGCTACACAAAATAACATCTTATCCTAATGCACCTTTAGTCAAACAAAAGAAATTTACATGCCAACTTAGCTAATTAATCTGAACCTGTACATGCATAAGAGAAGTTACTATAACTAGACATGGGCAACAACATTAACTAGAGATCCCAGTGCTGCAACATGGCTCTGATACCAGATGTAATGCCCCGCCATGAACACCTTAGAGAACAACATATCTATGCTATGCAAAGCAGGATAATTTTTTTTTATATGAATAAGATAACAAAGTAATGTTAACACATCTATACACATCATTTGAACTAACGACTTGTCCTCTAGGATTTCATGGTTGCATTACTTGACAAAACAATTAACATAATCTAACACACATCATGAAGTAACATCAGTAACTCATTGTAAGCCTAATGCACTAAAACAATAAACATTTACATCTACATAACATCATATAAGTATTCATCAGGATCTAGTACATAGTTACAATTTCTCCTCACATATGAGTACAACATTACAATGTTACATTATCACCTTTTGAATACATACATTATGAATCAGCTAGTACACCAGACAAGTACATGAATATAGATCACTACCTTCTTAACTGGTACAAGATCTAATGCCTGATACACAAGATATAACCCCCTCGCTCACGAACAACGGCAAGGGAAAACCAATGGATAAAAGCTCTTCCACACGACCATGTGGAACCCTGAGGTCCACCCCCCGAGCTAGGAGATAACATAACGTCTCACTACAACAGACAGTCAGGTAGACAGTAAACTATAAGACAACACATCACATGTCAATATCAACACCACAGTATTTCCAGAGGCAAACACTTAACAAATGGGGAGAGTACAACTAGGGAATGCTAGGCTGCAGTAGGGAGGAGTTTCATCACATGGCTTGTCATGGGTTGTCCTGGTAAGCCTTCCTAGGCCCCGACCCCCATACAACGCTCATGCGGAATCAACATACCTTTCATGAGGACAAGGTAGTTGATCTTGCCATTCCAGGCCTTCTCATCTCATCCTTAGCCTGAACGAGCACTACAGGCATGAGTGAGGCATCCAATTATCTTGATTAGTGTGAAATCTACCCAACCCCCTAAATTTATTAAGTTATCACAGGATTAACAACTTCCAATCGGTTACCCTGACAGCCACTTTGGGCACTGGCCCCACATTAGAAGCCACTCCCCTACCTGCACCTAGAAACCCTATTCATCAAACATAACAACTATCATCATAGCAACACATATACATAACAATGCAAGGCATCAACCATCTTGCAACCAATCACAGCATAATAAATCACCAGAGCAAGGCATGGGTCCTCTTGCTCCCAAAATTTCAACCATAACCAAGTGTAATCCAGAGCAAGGTATTATCCTTCTTAAACAGTCATGAAAATCATATAAGCCATAAGCAGGGGGAAGTCAACATCCCATAAAACTAAAACATGCTCATTCTTCAACCAGAATGCAACAATGCAAGGATCAACCCACAACTACCCCTACTGCCCTCTGGAATAAACTTTCACTAGACACCACTGAAACACAACAATCCCCACATTAACATTTACTCTTAAAAACACAACTCCTTCAAATAGACCAATCCAATAACATACCCTAAGTGCAATATATAATATGACATACTAACCATGGGTCTTCAAAGTAGTACCATACTCATAAGATGCCCATGAATCAATACAACATTCACTTCAATTATTCTACTATTCCTTTCAACAAGACGATATAAACAACAACATAATTTATTATATCAAATGGGATCCATGAATGTGGACTACATTATGAATGCAACCAACAACTCATCCAAGTCCAAAACACTTATAACAAAGAGTTAGCACTTATTCTCAACATTTAATTCACTACTAGGAAAAGTTAGCAATAACCATTACTCGACAAGACACTTGACAAGCAACGCTTAGAACTAAACTATCTAAAAGAGATCACAAATGATTCTATTCTTAATTCAATAACATGATAAGCATATCACTTTTAAACTAAGAAGCGATACTCGCTAAGAACCTCAAGATCCAAACCCTACATCCTACCTTATTTATGATAACTAAAGTTCTCATACACGAGATATAATACTCTACCAACATATTATTATTAACAACATTACCTGGATTAAAACATAGACAAGCTAGGTATCGAGAACTCAAACTTGATCACTCGCATAACCTTTATTATGTCAATAATTAAACTTTTCTTACACAAGGAGTTCCCAACTAGCTAAATTCTAGTATGGATGCCATTCTAGTAAATCAAAATAAGAATAAGTCATAGTCCAACAAAATACAACATCCTATCTTCAAATGCAATGAAGAACAATTATAACCAAATTAGATACTAAACAACTTTAACATAATACACTTGAATTACCACTTATTCAATCCTAAATACAATTTTTTGTTAGGTAGAATAATTAATTTGAACTCGTATTTAACCACAATTGCAGCATACTATAATGCACTAATAAAGAGTTGAAGAATGTTTCCTCTAATGATAACATTACTATGATGGTACTACAAAAGTCTTATCCTCATTTTTTTTTTTGTAACAATAACCCGCAATTTAAAGATTGATTCCCCTACTCATAAAAGAATAAACTTAGAATTCTATTAACATCATGATCGATAGGAATTTATTCCTTAAACTATTAAGAACATAACTCCCTTTTAAAACAGGGCAAGGTTATCAACATTTCCTAGAGTTAAAGTCTCATGACTATACATTGCCCAAGGTATCTCTCAAGAGAGCACCAAAGTTTAACTATGCATAAGGAGGTAATAAGAGGTCTGAGGTAATGAAATTAATAAAATGTAAAATACTAACCATATGAACTTAATGATGATATTCAGTACTAAAGGCTACTACTATTAATTAGCCATGTTTTCCCTACTTGGTAACAAAACATCCACATTCTATACTTCCATTTAGCTAAGCATCGTCAACAAAATAAGAATACAAGATGGGAAGAACCTAAGAGGGAATCTGGTCTATACTTATCTTAATCAAAACCTAAGGTTCACAACATTCTATTTAATTTACAAATAAGGCCCAACAATTTAAGGAACCTTCTTAGAAAACATCAGCAATTCTAGAGTACAAAATATGGTTTTGACAACTATTATACATTACTTCCATAACCTTATTAGAAATATTAATTCTACTTACACAAGATCTGCTTATGCTATGATGATCTAGGTTTATGACATGCAAATTAGGCAAAAAATATGCTTCTTTCAAGATTTACATTGAAATGTTTTCTTTTTCCAATTTCACAAGCAACAACCCTCAGAAAAACAACCTTTACATTTAATAAATAAAGGATACATATAATATTTATATTTAATCAATAAAGAAAAACATATAAAATTTACATTTAATCAATAAAGAAAACATATAATATTTATATTTAATTACTAAAGAAAACATGATACCTCAATTGCAATATCCCACTAATGGTAGAATCCTTGAATGAAAATCATAAAAATGAGCAAGTCACCCCCACTCCATGAAGAGTTTTTAAAGAGAAGGAAAGAGTAACTTCCTACCCAAAACTAACTCAACCACCCAACTAACTCAACCACCCAACTAATTCAACCACCCAACTAATTCAACCAACCACCTCCCCATTTTCGTTACTTTTGTAAGTGGGGCTTAAAGGAGGGTCTGAAAACCTTTTAAAATATTATAAATGATAAAATAAACTTCTTACCTATGTACCCTGGACATAAGACAATTTTCCAAACATAAAATACAACTTAGACCTCTTAAAAACACTTAAAAATTATTTTAAAAGTTACAAGTATAAATCCCACACAAGAACATAATCATTTTATCACATAAAACTAAAAATAATATTTCTTAACATCATGGCCAATAGACCTTAGGGCTCCATGCCTAGGTCAGACATCACACAGAAAGACATAAAGTGGTGAAATGACCACCATCATCCATTGACATAATAATTCTACATGTACACTCAACAAAAAGTGTTAGTACAATATATAGCCAAAATATATCCATCATAAATAACATATTATCACAAATCTATTAGTAACCATAGTGTAACACTGAATCAATACACTCTTGATCCAATTGTTAGGCTTCGTCAATTGGATGATAGGACTATCTCCTCTCTACTCTAGGGTCTGGTTAGTGTGTTTACTAGTGTTCAGTGACCTTCCCTTAATTAAATCAATTTAATAGTAGTAATAAAATAATTCATATTCAAACAACTTTAAATAATTATTTAAACTAGGTAATTATCAATTACCAATTTAATCTTATTAAATATTAATAATAATAATAAGAATATTATATGACCTTATTAAATATTAAAGTGGGTCAAATATTAGTATGACTATATAATGAAATATAGGCATACAACATAACCCACTGAGTAGGACAGCCGTCAAAACCAAAATCAAACCTGTTCTCAAAAAGACTAAATCAAACATGTTCTCAAGTTAGGCCAAAATGCACTTATCCAACAAGCTCCATCAAATATAAATCAATTGCAAGACCGACATACTAACAGAACTGACAGGTTGACTAGACATGTCATGCATCCTGATTGACGATAATGACTTGGGATGTGGGACCTTAAGTTATCTCTGAAACAATGTATCCATTGGGTTCAAGGCATGCTCGGACCTATTAATTCAGGTGGAGTCGATGCCTGGTACCTGCATCTTGCAACAAATTTCACGGTCAAGCATGTATAGATGCATATAAGCTAGCACTAGGTGGAAAAAGGAATCACAACATCGCAGGGCACTCACAAGTGAGTGATGCGACATCGTCCCTTCCACGTCATATCAATCTAGATTAGCTCAACACATAATCATAACCAAATCAAATCTATTTCTTAATCTGAACATAACTCTACACTTAACATACAGGTGCATGAAATCATAAGTGTTAGAAGTACCATCATAACAATTAAATCTAACAGAATCAGTCACATGAGATCCATTCTAATATATAACAATTGTAGTAAGATCGACATCTTAATCATTGGAATGCAAAACAATACCAAAGCCTGCATTATCAATGCCACAATAGAGATTATCAATAAAACACATTAACTATCATATGAAACCACACATGAATGAAGCATCTATCTATATTGTACAACATCAATTGTTTACCTTACCTTGAATATTCCTGTTATTTTACTTTCACCTTCATGCGCCTTGACCAGTTCACCTATACATCCAAGGTGAGAATGGAGGGGCACTACACTCCCAAAAGTATTAACAGAAGCTCTTGTTCCATCCTCATCATCAGGTTCCTTAGCCAAACTACTTGCACATCCAAGGTGAGAATGGAGGGGTGCTACATTACATTCTATCATTCTATATTTCTATCATTCTATTATTCTATAAATCTATCCTTATATAATTCTATTATTCTATTATTGTATAATTCTATTATTCTATAAATATTTTATACTGTCATTCTATAATTCAATAATTCTATCATTCTATAATTAAATTATTCTATCATTCCTTCATTCATTCATTTTATTATTCCATTATTTTATAAGTCTATTATTTTGGAAATCTTTCATTCTATCATTCTAACAATTTATTATTTGATCATTGTATCTTTGTATAACTATTATTCTATTATTGTATCATTCTACTATTATATATAAATCTATTATTCTATCATTCTTTCATTGTATCATTCTTTCATTCTCTAATTCTATAGAATGAAAAAATGGAGTTATACAATGATAGAATAATAGAGTGATAAAATGATTGAATGAAATAATGATAGAATAGCATAGTGATATAATTATATAATAATATAATGAAAGAATTATACAATAATAGAATAATATAATAAAAGAATAATAAATTAAAGAATGATAGAATAATAGAATTGTAGAATAATAAAATAAAGATTAATAGAATTAATCAATGATAGAATAATAGAATCATAGAATCATAGAATTATAAAATGATAGAATAATAGATTTATAGAACAATAGAATAATAGAATTGTAGAATAACAGAATAATAAAATGATAGAATGAGACAATAATAGATAGATAGAGTATTTGAATAATAGAATAATATAATTACAGAATGATAAAATAATAGAATAATATATTTATAAGATACTAGAATAATAGAAATAGAATAAGAGACTGATATAATACTAGAAATGTAAAATAATAGATTTATAGAAATATAGAATGTAAGAATGGCAGACTAATAGAAATATAAATTTATTATTCTATAAATCTTTTATTCTATCATTCTTTTATTTTATAATTCTAGCATTCTATTATCCTATAAATCTATTATTTTATCTTTATATTGTTCTTTCATTCTATAATTGTGTCATTCTATTATTCTATAATTCTTTCACTCTATCATTTTATAATTCTATTGTTCTTTAAATCTATTATTCTATTGTTCTATCATTCTATTATTCTTTCATTCTATCATTTTAAAATTCTATTATTGTATACTTCTATTATTCTAAAACTAATATTCTAAATTCAAAACATGAGTTTCGATTTATTACAAAAGCAACTTTTTAAAAATCTTGAAAAAAACACTAAATTGCCATTTTGAGGGCCAAGATGAAAGTTTCAAGCCTCAAAAAAGTGCCAAGACAGGGTCCAACCTGCTAGGGCTGGTTGGGAAACCACTAGCCACCTCATAACGCATCCACCTGTAAAATTTCGTAGAAAACCCACATCCAAGTCAAAAGTTATGACCTTCGGAAGTCCCTGCATCACTGATGAAACTGGCACCATAAACAACAAAACAACAATCTGAAACTATGACTGAATTGTGACTGCTGGAGCCCTTCCCAAAACCAAAAAATAGTAGCAACCAAAAAAATTATTGTTCATCCAACTCTTCTCCAACTGTTTTTGTCAATGTAGTCAAGTGTATTTATATACACTCTGGGGCGGTGATCTAGGGCAGTGACAGATGAAATAAATGCATAATGCTGGCCAGCAGTAAAAATCTACATGTACACCATCTTGAGATTGATATGATTCGAACGTGAATCAGATCATTTCATAAGTAAATGGTAATGGCAATGATGACATTTGAACCGTCAACTGGTTTGAGATCTCTCTAAATCTGGGTAGCCATCATTAATTATCTCCACGATAGTTAAAAAACACCTAAGGAATTGTGTGATTTGGGTTGTTTTAGATTGTTTAAAATATTTAAATCGTTTAAGATTGTTTAAAATTTTTAAATTGTTTAAGCTAAATGCATTTACCCGTTCGAGATTATGAGAGAGAAACAATTACAGACGCAGTTCCTATTTCTGATTGCCAAGACTGGTTTTGATGGCCTTGAAGCTATTACCAGCAATCGCTTTTCCATTGAAAAAAACCCGGCGTGAGGCAATTTTCCTATCGGCTAATTATTAATGGACTTTGAAAATTTTACAGCATGAGACCATTCCGAGCACTATGATGCTCACAACTAAAAGCCTATCGGCTAATTATTCTACAATTCTATTATAAATCTCTATTATTCCATCATTCTTTCACTCTATTATTTTATTATTCTATCATTATATTATTATATCTATTATTGTCTCATTCTCTCATTCTATTATTCTACTATTCTATAAATTTATTTTTCTATCATTGTTTCATTCTATCATTTTATAATTGTATTATTCTATGATTCTATTATTATATAAAACTACTCTTATATCATTCATTCATTCTATAATTCTATAATTCTATTCTATTATAATTCTTTCATTCTATCATTCTCTAATTCTATCATTTTGTTATTCTATAAATCTATTATTCAATCATTCTTTCATTCTATTCTTCTATAATTCTTTTAGTCTATTATTTAATCATTCTATCACTCTATCATTCTTCCACTCAATCATTCTATAATTCTATGATTCTATTATTCTATAAATCTATCATTTTATCATTCTATCATTCTATTATTCTATTATTCTACAATTCTTATTTCCTATCATTATTTTATTCTATAATTCTAACATTATATTATTCCTTCATTCTTTCATTCTATAATTCTATTATTCAATTATTTTCTAGTTCTATTACTCTATCATTCTATCATTTTATATTTCTAAATTTCTATTATTGTATTATTCTTTCATCCTTTAAATCTATCATTCTATAATTCTATCATTTTTTCATTCTATAATTCTATAATTCTATTATTCTACAATTCTATTATTCTATCATTCTTTTATCCTATCATTCTATAATTCTATCATTTTATTATTCTATAAATTTGTCATTCCATCATTTAATTATATTATTCTATTATTCAATTATTCTCTAGCTTTATTAATATATCATTCTTTCATTCCATCATTTTATAATTCTAACATTCTATTATTCTATTATTATTTCATTCTTTTAATCTATCATTCTTTTAATCCATCATTCTTTAATTCTATTATTCTATGATTCTTTCATTTTATAGTTCTATAATTCTATAAATCCGTTATTCTATCATTCTTTACTTATTCTATTATTCTACAATTCTAATATTCTATCATTCTATCATTTTTTCATTCTTTCTATGATTATATAATTCTATCATTCTATTGTTTTCTAAATCTGCTATTCTATCATTATGTCATTCTATAATTCTATTATTCTACACTTCTATTATTCTATCATTCTTTCATTCTATCATTCTCCAATTCTATAATTATTTTATTCTATAAATCTATCATTATATCATTCTTTCTTTCTATCATTCCACAACTCTATAATTTTATTTTTCTACAATTCTATTATTCTATCATTCTTTCATTTTGTCATTCTATAGTTCTATTATTTCATTGTTCTATAAATCTACTACTCTATCATTCTTTCATTTTATCATTCTATCATTCTTACATTCGATATTTCTATTACTCTATCGTTATTTCATTCTATAATTCTATAAATCTATTACTATATTATTCTACATTTATTTTATTCTATCATTCTATCATTCTATTATCCTATAAATATGTTACGTTATCGTTCTATTATTCTATCATTCTCTAATTCTGTTATTCTATTAATCTACAACTTTATTATTCTATCATTCTATCATTTTATAATTATATTATTCTATTATTCTATCATTCTATTATTCTTTCATTCTATCATTTTAAAATTATATTATTCAATCATTGTTTCTTTTGTGATTCTACAATTGTATAAATATATTTTTCCATCATTCTATCATTCTATTATTCTATCATTCAAATATTCTATCTATCTATTATGGTCTCATTCTCTCATTCTATAATTTTATTATTCTATTGTTCTATAGATCTATTATTCTAATATTGTTTCCTTCTATCATTCTATAATTCTATTATTCTATAAATTTATCCTTATTTAATTCTATTATTCTATTATTGTATACTTCTATTATTCTATAAATATTTTATTCTATCATTCTATAATTCAATAATTCTATCATTCTATCACTCTATAATTAAATTATTCTATCATTCCTTCATTCATTCATTTTATTATTCTATTATATTATAAGTCTATTATTCTGGAAATCTTTCATTCGATCATTCTATCAATTTATTATTTGATCATTGTATCTTTGTATAAGTCCATTATTCTATTATTGTATCATTCTACTATTCTATTTAAATCTATTATTCTATCATTCTTTTATTGTATCATTCTTTCATTCTCTAATTCTATAGAATAAAAAAATGGATTTATACAATGATAGAATAAAATAATGATAGAATAATAGAGTGATAAAATGATTGAATGAAATAATGATAGAATAACATAGTGATATAATTATAGAATAATATAATGAAAGAATTATACAATAATAGAATAAAAGATTAATAGAATTAATCGATGATAGAATAATAGAATCATAGAATAATAGAATTATAAAATGATAGAATGAAATAATGATAGAATAATAGATTTATAGGACAATAGAATAATAGAATTGTAGAATAACAGAATAATAAAATGATAGAATGAGACAATAATAGATAGATAGAGTATTTGAATAATAGAATAATATAATTATAGAATGATAAAACAATAGAATAATATATTTATAAGATACTAGAATGATAGAAATAGAATAAGAGAATGATATAATACTAGATGTAGTGCCCCTCCATTCCCACCTTGGATGTATAGGTGAACCGATCAAGGCGCATGAATATGAAGGTATAATAATAGGAATAACTAAGGTAAGGTAAACAATTGATGTGGTACAATATAGATAGATGTTTCATCCATGTGTGGTTTCATATGATAGCTAATGTGTTTTATTGATAATCTCTATTGCGACACTGATAATGCATGCTTTGACATTGTTTTACATTCTAATGATTAAGATGTCAATCTTACTACAATTGTTATATGTTAGAATGGATCTCATGGACCGATTATGTTAGATTTAATTGTTATGATGGTACTTCTGAGACTTATTCAATTTCATGCACCTATATGTTCAGTGTATGGTTCTGTTCAGATAATGAGGTAGATTCAATTTGGTTATGATTATGTGTTATCTAATCTAGATTGATATGATGTGGAAAGGACGATGTCGCATCACTCGCTTGCGAGTGCCCTCCGATGTTGTGATTCTTTTTTCACCTAGTGTTAGCTTATATGCATCTATACATGCTTGACTATGTCATTTGTTACAGGATGCAGGTATCTGGCATCAACTCCACCTAAATTAATAGGTCTGAGTGTGCCCTAAACCCAATGGATAAGTTGTTTCGGAGATAACTTAAGGTCCCACATCTCAAGTCATCATCCTCGATCAGGATGCATGATATGTCTAGTTCAACATGTCAGTTCTGTCAGTATGTCAGGTCTTGCAACTGATTGATATTTGATGGAGCCTATTGGTTAAGTGTGTGTTTGGCCCTGGCTTGTGAACATGTTTGATTTGGCTTTTAACGGCTGTCCTAGTTAGTGGGTTATGCTGTATGCCTATATTTCATTATATAGTCATACTAATATTTGACCCACTTTAATATTTAATAAGGTCATATAATATTCTTATTATTATGATTAATATTTAATAAGATTAAATTGGTAATTGATAATTACCTAGTTCAAATAATTATTTAAATTTGTTTGAATATGAATTATTTTATTACTACTATTAAATTGATTTAATTAAGGGAAGGTCGCTGAACACTAGTAAACACACTAACCAGACCCTAGAGTAGAGAGGAGACAGTCCTATCATCCAATTGACGAAGCCTAACAATTGGATCAAGAATGTATTGATTCATTGTTAGACTATGGTTACTAATGGATTTGTGATAATATGTTATTTATGATGGATATATTTTGGCTATATATTGTACTAACACTTCTTGTTGAGTGTACATGTAGAATTATTATGTTAATGGATGATGGTGGTCATTTAGCCACTTTATGTCTTTCAGTGTGATGTCTGACCTAAGCATGGGACCCTAAGGTCTAATGGTCATGATGTTAAGAAATATTATTTTTAGTTTTATGTGATAAAATGATTATGTTCTTGTGTGGGATTTAACCTTGTAACTTTTAAAATAATTTTTTTAAGTGTTTTTAAGAGGTCTAAGTTGTATTTTATGTTTGAAAAATTGTCTTATGTCCAAGGTGCATAGGTAAGAAGTTTATTTTTGTCATTTATAATATTTTAAAAGGTTTTTAGACCCTCCTTGAAGCCCCACTTACAAAAGTGACGAAAATGGGAAGGTGGTTGGTTTAATTAGTTGGGTGGTTGAATTAGTTGGGTGGTTGAGTTAGTTTTGGGTAGGAAGTTACTCTTTCCTTATCTTTAAAAACTCTTCATGGAGTGGGGGTGACTTGCTCATTTATGATTCTCATTCAAGGATTCTACCATTAGTGGGATATTGCGATTGAGGTACCATGTTTTCTTTATTAATTAAATATAAATATTATATGTTTTTCTTTATTGATTAAATGTAAATTTTATATGTTTTTCTTTATTGATTAAATATAAATATTATATGTTTTTCTTTATTGGTTAAATGTAAATATTGTATGTTCTAAATATTATATGTATCATTTCTTTATTATATGTAAAGGTTGTTTTTCTAAGGGTTGTTGCTTGTGAAATTGGAAAAGCAAACATTTCAATGTAAATCTTGAAAGAATCATATTTGTTGCCTTATTTGCATGTCATAAACATAGATCATCATAGCATGAAGTATATTTTTTATTTTTACATTAGATCTTCCTATAATTATAAGATAGTAATCACTATATATATGGGCATTAAGGTTTGCACATAATCATATGTTATCTATATATTAGTATTAAGATTTCTATATAATCTTATAATTGCTAAATGTTGGTGTTGGATCTTAGAAACGATGGTTTTTATCTATTTTTAAAAGGGGTTACGAAGTCATCTTGGTAAGGAGCTGTTAGTTTGTTCATATCCTCTAATAGATAAACTAATGATGTTCTTTGTGTACGTAATTATCTTTGAACCTTGTCAAACAGTTCAAGTACCTTGTCCATTAGAGTATTCCTTACTTCTGCCATCTATTAGATCTAGATGGAAATGTTTTTCTTATGTGCATTAAAGTCTCAAATAAATATGGACTTTGGATCAGATAAAACTGCCCACTTTTGTATAGATTCTTCAGGATCCAATTCTTATAGTAGATTGTATTAAACATCTTATTAGCTCTTCATTTTTTCAATTTATATTTTGGGTGTCTTGTTCCTTGGTTGTTCAAATCTTCACAGTATTCTCTCAAACAGGCATGTGCATTGTCTATGCTTCCAAATTTTGCATGCATGTTTGCTAGGGTAGTTGTAGCTAGACATCTGACAAAATGCCTCTATCATTTATCCTCTTTCGACATTGATACGTTGTTCCAAAGCTCCATTGGTGCATAGGTACATAGGATGCTAGCAAATGTTCCGAAGTCTGGTCATACACTTTCCAAAAGCTTTTGCTTGAAAGTTCTTAAAGCCCTCTCCACGTACCAATTTTGAGTGTATCTTACAATCATTGTATATCATGATAACAACTTGAGAGCTTCATATATGTTCATTTCTTACAAAGTCGTTTAATAGGTGGAGATGAGTTACGGGATTAGGTCTTGAATCTAATGCAAAATATTGTATATCTCTTACGTGTTATCTCCCTGTCTCTGCTTATTTTTACACTTGTTGTTGATGAAAAGATGTAGTTTAAACTTTAAGGCATAAGTGAATTTCATGTTTTCCTCTATGAGGAAAGAGCTCTTATACGTTCTTAGGTCCTTAATAATAATTCTAGTATGATTCATGTTTCGGATTTATGAAGACAACTTTCTTTAGGTATTTTATTTAAGAATAGTTAACCAAGGTTAAAGATTGAACTTTTCTCTTGATTAGTGGATTAATATTATGCCATAATGGTAAAGATCACCATGGGATGATTTATCATTACTCATTGCATAAGCAAGGAAAATATTAAATATGTCAATATGCTTATGTTAAACTTAGATGGAAACTTGTTCTTTTAGGCTTGCATCTTATGGGAATTGTAGTAAACCCTTATATGTATTATGATATTATATCCTTATTATAAGTAGTTATTGGTGGAATTAGTTAAACTAAAGTGATTTGATTATTTCAAATAGATATGTAATTCTTATAGACATTATATTACACTTTTATATTAATTTAATTAGCTTGTCGTTGTTATATATATATATATTGATAATTAGTTTTATAAATTAATTAATTAACTATATACCTTTATGTACTTTGTGACTACATAAAGAATGTGTCTCATTGGACAATAACATATATATATTATATTAGGGTTTTAGTATAAGAAATGCTTTAAATTGGAATTAAATATAATATGTTTTCTTTTGTCAATAACATGAATGCATTATATATAATGTATCCTCTTCAATGAGCTAAGTTTGTTAATTCACTATTTATGTAATTAAATGGAATAGAACTTTATCAGATAAATTATTACATAAGAAAACTAGTGAAATGAGGTAATGTTTTACTTGATTTTGGGTTAGCAGTGAACCTATCGTTTGTATAGAAAATGTGTTTAAATTGGATTGATAGTTGGCCTTATGTTTTAATGCATTACTAAGGTGACAATAAGGGGTTTATGTGTGTGTGTTAAAGATAAAATGCTATTGTGGAATATCTTACTAACAACTATCAATTGGGCTTTTGGTTAAGATAGGCATGTTTATAAATTATGCATTTATTGGTTATTGAATGATGGTTTCTTCAACATAATTATAATGGTTTTGTTAGTAGAAATATGATATATGGGTTTGGATTATAAATGTTGTAATTAGCATTTAAGTTATAAGTATTTGTAATTAATATTATCTATGCATTGTTTAGCTTGACGGTTATATATAATTGATGATAGAATTAATATTAATTAAACTAGACCTAGGTTTTATGAAATTCTTGGTGGAGATATAACTTGAATCCAGTTGCTAATTTGATTAAATAGAATTGCTCTAGTAAGAAGAATTTATGTTGTCTATGAGTTGATTAGTTGAAATTGCTTATTGCAAGTAAAATTTTCATGTGAGTTGGTCTATGTATAAATTGTCAAGTTTAGGTTCCAGAGGCATAAGGTAATATGATTTGATTGTATGTATCCTATTGATAGGTGTCTTGAAATCAAGATGTTGTAAAAATGTGATGTCTCTTGTCTATGTATGTGCATCTTAGTAAATGATAATGTGAGATGATGTACATACTGTGTTGTGAATATATTATGATGGGTTTAAATCTCCTTCAAGGAACTGTTCATGTCGAGTTTGTGTGTAGTATTGCAATGGGGAGATCTTGGTATTCGTAATGAGAAACTATTTTGTTCATGGTTGAGATTTGGGAGCAAGATGACCCATACCTTGCTCTGGATATGTGTTGCTATGGTTATTGCGATTGGTTAATTGAAAGATTTGGGACAATGATGTACAGGTTGGTCATTGTGATTATGTTTTGTATGCAAGAAGGTAAATGCCTTGCATTGTTTATATATACTTATCAGTATGATAGTGATTGTTTTTCTTGATGGTTAGGGTTTCTAGATGCAGGTAGGGGAGTGGCTTTCAATGTGGGGCCGGCGCCCAAAGTGGCTGTCAGGATAACCCATTGAAAGTTGTTAATTAAGTGAAAACCTAAAAATAAACTGGGGGGAAAAGGGTAAATTACACATTAACAAGATAATTGGATTTCCTCTCCCATGCCTGTAGTGCTTGTTTAGACTAAGGATGGGTAGAGAAGGCCTGGTTGGCAAGATCAACTTCCTTGTCCTCACAAAAGGAAGGTTGATTCTGCATGTGTCACCCTATGGGGCCGGCGCCTAGTGAGAGGCTGTCAGGATAACCATAGATGGGGGCCAGCGCCTAGTGAGAGGCTGTCAGGATAACCCATGTCAGGACCATGCGATGACACTCTTCCTACTGTAGCCTAGCATTCCCTAGATGTACTCCCCCATTCGTCGTGTGTTGCCTCTGGAAGTGATTTGAGTTGCTTGTGGTGTTGTCATGTGTTGTAATGGAGTCTTGTTCAGTCTTTGTTCCTGTTAAGCAATTGTCTACCTGACTGTATGATGTTTTGGGACCTTATGTTATCTCCTAGCACGGGGGGTGGACCTTAGGGTTCCACATGGTCGGGTGGATGTGCTTTATCTCCATTGGTTTTTCCTTGCCTTTGTTCATGTGCAAGAAGGTGGTAACTCCTGTAGCAGATTCAGATCATGTACCTATTTATGGAGACAGTTATTATGCTCATGTGCTATCCTGTGTATTAGATTATTCATAATCTATGTATTCATATGTATCCAGAAGATGATAATGTAACAATGTAATGTTGTATTCATCTGTCAGGAGAAATTGTGACTAGGTACTAGATCCTAATGAATACTTATATGATGTTATGTAAATGTAAATCTTTATTGATTTAGTGCATTAGGTTTACAATGAGTTACTGATGTGAATTCATGATGTGTGTTATATTATGTTAATTGTTTTGTCAAGTAATGCAACCATGTTATCTTAGAGGACAAGTCATTAGTTTAAATGATATGTTAATATTACTTTGTTATTTCTATCTTTAAAAAAAAAAAATTATCCTATTGCATATAGCATAAATGTGTTGTTTTCTAAAGTTTCATGGTGGGGCGTTACATCTGGTATCAGAGCAAAGGTTTTGCAACACTGGGATCTCTGGTTCTTGTCGTTGTTTTAGGTTAAACATATTTCTCCTTATGGGGAGTTGGTAATAGTACATCTCACCTATGAGCCTTAGTATGGCATTAGAAGGATGACAAGCTTACAGACTTGTTCTTGACTATAGAAGAAATAAATCCTTTATGCTTTGTTCTACTTGTGTGTCCGTTATGCAAAAATGAGATGATATATCTAACCATATGTGTTCCCTGAACACTAGTGCTTGCTGATTTTTGAGACCTCAAGTTCCTCTTGTGGTCTTTAATGCTTTAGAAGCTAGAGGCATGGTTACTTATAGTGCATGGAATCAAGAGAGTGGAATTTGCCCCTATAGTGATGTGAATATCCTGAACCCATTTTATGTGAGGTATTGTAAAAGGAAGTGGTGTTTGTCTTCCCTGGTTTGGTGAAGTAATCATACCTTGTGAGGTTACGTTTAGCTATGGGTGTGGAAGCACCATACCATCTTTATGTTAATGACATTATTTGTTTTAGTATTGGAATGATTTGGAGGCATCATGCATTACAAGATATGTGGTTAAGTGGTATTGTCGTGTGTGGGTATCGTAAAGTAGTAGTTTGACATCTATTTTTTTTAGTGGCCATGACTTCATGTGGAAGTTCTTTTGTGGACTATGAAAGTTATCATTGTGTATGTATGTAAAAACCGAATGCAGGAGATCAAATTGGAGCTTGTGTTAGACCCATCTCATATATATGTGATACTTTAAGTAAAATGTAGCCTTGATTAAGTAGGTTCTTGGGTGCAATATTATCTATTCTTCCTCACATAAAGAAATTGTATTGCATTAAGGTAGAAATTATTGTAAATAAGTAATTATTTTGTTGCCGTAAATCCTTGTATAAAAGTTGTTTAGGTATAAGGATGTAGATAAGCTAATTATCTATGTTCTGGCATACATTCTGTAACGCATTCTAGACCTTGTGTCTTGGGTGTTGTGTAGTGGATACTCCCTTTTGTGACTAAAGTTAGCTACATTGTGATGTGGGTTTGTTTGCAATTTGGTTATTTTCAAATTTTTGATGGTGGTTTCATGTGTTGTTAGGGGCTAACAGTGAATTTGTTTTCTTTGAAATTTCTTATGCCAGGAGTGGTCACCAAAACTCTTTTCTCTATACTTGAGTTATTGTTGGAAATTGCTGGCATTTTGTGACTTAAGATTGGATTTGGTTATTTTTTCCATTTGGGTTTTCACCTTCTTTAAACTTTGACGGTGACTATTCCGAATGTTTGTTTTTGTTAGCCCTGTATTATGGCAAGTGTTGTTTCTATCATGTTCATTTCGAACCTCTGATAATGTGTACAAGGGAGGACTCTACGGAGAATTATACTTGAATGCTTGGTAATTAGTCAGAACCATGGTGGAAATAAGAAATGAGATGTAATTTTCCTTGATAATATGTAAACACAGATCCTTGAACTAAATGAAATTCTCAAAATACGTGTGATTAGTTATAAGTAGATTACATGATACACCTTAAGGGTAAGGAATTGATGTCTTTTATGCCTGTATTAAATGATTGTGCTTGTCTTGGGAACAATTGCTTAATGTGAATGTGTATGTTGGCAATAGAAAATTGTAATACTAATATGTTATGTTTCCACCCTAGTCTGTGACTTCCTAGAATAAGTCAAGTTTTAAGGGGGGAGGATGTAGTGCCCCTCCGTTCCCACCTTGGATGTACAGGTGAACCGATCAAGGCGCATGAATATGAAGGTATAATAACAGGAATAACTAAGGTAAGGTAAACAATTGATGTGGTACAATATAGATAGATGTTTCATCCATGTGTGGTTTCATATGATAGTTAATGTGTTTTATTGATAATCTCTATTGCGACACTGATAATGCAGGCTTTGACATTGTTTTGCATTCTAATGATTAAGATGTCGATCTTACTACAATTGTTATATGTTAGAATGGATCTCATGGACCGATTATGTTAGATTTAATTGTTATGATGGTACTTCTGAGACTTATTCAATTTCATGCACCTATATGTTCAGTGTATGGTTCTGTTCAGATGATGAGGTAGATTCAATTTGGTTATGATTATGTGTTATCTAATCTAGATTGATATGATGTGGAAAGGACAATGTCGCATAACTCGCTTGCGAGTGCCCTCCAATGTTGTGATTCCTTTTTCACCTAGTGTCAGCTTATATGCATCTATACATGCTTGACTATGTCATTTGTTGCAGGATGCAGGTATCTGGCATCGACTCCACCTAAATTAACAGGTCTGAGCGTGCCCTAAACCCAATGGATAAGTTGTTCCAGAGATAACTTAAGGTCCCACATCTCAAGTCATCATCCTCGATCAGGATGCATGATATGTCTAGTTCAACTTGTCAGTTCTGTCAGTATGTCAGGTCTTGCAACTGATTGATATTTGATGGAGCTTGTTGGTTAAGTGCGTGTTTGGCCCTGGCTTGTGAACATGTTTGATTTGGCTTTTAACGGCTGTCCTAGTCAGTGGGTTATGTTGTATGCCTATATTTCATTATATAGTCACACTAATATTTGACCCACTTTAATATTTAATAAGGTCATATAATATTCTTATTATTATTAATAATATTTAATAAGATTAAATTGGTAATTGATAATTACCTAGTTCAAATAATTATTTAAAGTTGTTTGAATATGAATTATTTTATTACTACTATTAAATTGATTTAATTAAGGGAAGGTCGCTGAACACTAGTAAACACACTAACCAGACCCTAGAGTAGACAGGAGACAGTCCTATCATCCAATTGATGAAGCCTAACAATTGGATCAAGAGTGTATTGATTCAGCATTACACTATGGTTACTAATGGATTTGTGATAATATGTTATTTATGATGGATATATTTTGGCTATATATTGTACTAACACTTCTTGTTGATTGTACATGTAGAATTATTATGTTAATGGATGATGGTGGTCATTTAGCCACTTTATGTCTTTCTGTGTGATGTCTGACCTAGGCATGGGACCCTAAGGTCTAATGGCCATGATGTTAAGAAATATTATTTTTAGTTTTATGTGATAAAATGATTATGTTCTTGTGTGGGATTTAACCTTGTAACTTTTAAAATGATTTTTTTAAGTGTTTTTAAGAGGTCTAAGTTGTATTTTATGTTTGGAAAATTGTCTTATGTCTAAGGTGCATAGGTAAGAAGTTTATTTTTGTCATTTATAATATTTTAAAAGGTTTTTAGACCCTCCTTTAAGCCCCACTTACAAAAGTGACGAAAATGGGAAGGTGGTTGGTTTAATTAGTTGGGTGGTTGAATTAGTTGGGTGGTTGAGTTAGTTTTGGGTAGGAAGTTACTCTTTCCTTCTCTTTAAAAACTCTTCATGGAGTGGGGGTGACTTGCTTATTTATGATTCTCATTCAAGGATTCTACCATTAGTGGGATATTGCGATTGAGGTACCATGTTTTCTTTATTAATTAAATATAAATATTATATGTTTTTCTTTATTGATTAAATGTAAATTTTATATGTTTTTCTTTATTGATTAAATATAAATATTATATGTTTTTCTTTATTGGTTAAATGTAAATATTGTATGTTCTAAATATTATATGTATCCTTTATTTATTAAATGTAGAGGTTGTTTTTCTAAGGGTTGTTGCTTGTGAAATTGGAAAAGCAAACATTTCAATGTAAATCTTGAAAGAAGCATATTTTTTTCCTTATTTGCATGTCATAAACATAGATCATCATAGCATGAAGTATATTTTTTATTTTTACATTAGATCTTCCTATAATTATAAGATAGTAATCACTATATATATGGGCATTAAGGTTTGCACATAATCATATGTTATCTATATATTAGTATTAAGATTTCTATATAATCTTATAATTGCTAAATGTTAGTGTTGGATCTTAGAAACGATGGTTTTTATCTATTTTTAAAGGGGGTTATGAAGTCATCTTGCTAAGGATCTGTTAGTTTGTTCATATCCTCTAATAGATAAACTAATGATGTTCTTTGTGTACGTAAGTATCTTTGAACCTTGTCAAACAGTTCAAGTACCTTGTCCATTAGAGTATTCCTTACTTCTGCCATCTATTAGATCTAGATGGAAATGTTTTTCTTATGTGCATTAAGGTCTCAAATAAATATGGACTTTGGATCATATAAAACCGCCCACTTTTGCATAGATTCTTCAGGATCCAATTCTTATAGTAGATTGTATTAAACATCTTATTAGCTCTTCATTTATTCAATTTATATTTTGGGTGTCTTGTTCCTTGGTTGTTCAAATCTTCACAGTATTCTCTCAAACAGGCACGTGCATTGTCTAGGCTTCCAAATTTTGCATGCATGTCTGCTAGGGTAGTTGCAGCTAGACATCTGACAAAATGCCTCTATTATTTATCCTCTTTCGACATTGATACGTTGTTCCAAAGATCCATTTGTGCATAGGTACATAGGATGCTAGCAAATGTTCTGAAGTCTAGTCATACACTTTCCAAAAGCTTTTTCTTGAAAGTTCTTAAAGCCCTCTCCACGTACCAATTTTGAGTGTATCTTACAATCATTGTATATCATGATAACAACTTGAGAGCTTCATATATGTTCATTCCATACAAAGTAGTTTAATAGGTGGAGATGAGTTATGGGATTAGGTCTTGAATCTAATGCAAAATATAGTATATCTCTTATGTGTTATCTCCCTATCTCTGCTTATTTTTACACTTGTTGTTGATGAAAAGATGTAGTTTAAACTTTAAGGCATAAGTGAATTTCATGTTTTACTCTATGAGGAAAGAGCTCTTATACGTTCTTAGGTCCTTAATAATAATTCTAGTATGATTTATGTTTCGGATTTATGAAGACAACTTTCTTTAGGTATTTTATTTAAGAATAGTTAACCAAGGTTAAAGATAGAACTTTTCTCTTGATTAGTGGATTAATATTATGCCATAATGGTAAAGATCACCATGGGATGATTTATCATTACTCATTGCATAAGCAAGGAAAATATTAAATATGTCAATATGCTTATGTTAAACTTAGATGGAAACTTGTTCTTTTAGGCTTGCATCTTATGGGAATTGTAGTAAACCCTTATATGTGTTATGATATTATATCCTTATTATACGTAGTTATTGGTGGAATTAGTTAAACTAAAGTGATTTGATTATTTCAAATAGATATGTAATTCTTATAGACATTATATTACACTTTTATATTAATTTAATTAGCTTGTCGTTGTTATATATATATATTAATAATTAGTTTTATAAATTAATTAATTAATTATATACCTTTATGTGCTTTGTGACTACATAAAGAATGTGTCTCTTTGGACAATAACATATATATATTATATTAGGGTTTTAGTATAAGAAATGCTTTAAATTGGAATTAAATATAATATGTTTTCTTTTGTCAATAACATGAATGCATTATATATAATGTATCCTCTTCAATGAGCTAAGATTGTTAATTCACTATTTATGTAATTAAATGGAATAGAACTTTATCAGATAAATTATTACATAGGAAAACTAGTGAAATGAGGTAATGTTTTACTTGATTTTGGGTTAGCAGTGAACCTATCGTTTGTATAGAAAATGTGTTTAAATTGGATTAATAGTTGGCCTTATGTTTTAATGCATTAGTAAGGTGACAATAAGAGGTTTATGTGTGTGTGTTAAAGATAAAATGCATATTGTGGAATATCTTACTAACAACTATCAATTGGGCTTTCGGTTAAGATAGGCATGTTTATAAATTATGCATTTATTGGTTATTGAATGATGGTTTCTTAAACATAATTATAATGGTTTTGTTAGTAGAAATATGATATATTGGTTTGGATTATAAATGTTGTAATTAGCATTTAAGTTATAAGTATTTGTAATTAATATTATCTATGCATTGTTTAGCTTGACAGTTATATATAATTGATGATAGAATTAATATTAATTAAACTAGACCTAGGTTTTATGAAATTCTTGGTGGAGATATAACTTGAATCCAGTTGCTAATTTGATTAAATAGAATTGCTCTAGTAAGAAGAATTTATGTTGTCTATGAGTTGATTAGTTGAAATTGCTTATTGCAAGTAAAATTTTCATGTGAGTTGGTCTATGTATAAATTGTCAAGTTTAGGTTCTAGAGGCATAAGGTAATATGATTTGATTGTATGTATTCTATTGATAGGTGTCTTGAAATCAATATGTTGTAAAAATATGATGTCTCTTGTCTATGTATGTGCGTCTTAGTAAATGATAATGTGAGATGATGTACATACTGTGTTGTGAATATATTACGATGGGTTTAAATCTCCTTTAAGGAAGTGTTGATGTCAAGTTTGTGTGTAGTATTGCAATGGGGAGATCTTGGTATTCGTAATGAGAAACTATTTTGTTCATGGTTGAGATTTGGGAGCAAGATGACTCATACCTTGTTCTGGATATGTGTTATTATGCTCGTGTACCTATTTAGCAAATTCAGATCGTGTACCTATTTATGGAGACAGTTATTATGCTCATGTCCTATCCTGTGTATCAGATTATTCATAATGTATGTATTCATATGTATCCACAAGATGATAATGTAACAATGTAATGTTGTATTCATCTGTCGGGAGAAATTGTGACTAGGTACTAGATCCTGATGAATACTTATATGATGTTATGTAAATGTAAATCTTTATTGATTTAGTGCATTAGGTTTACAATGAGTTACTGATGTGAATTCATGATGTTTGTTAGATTATGTTAATTGTTTTGTCAAGTAATGCAACCATGTTATCTTAGAGGACAAGTCATTAGTTTAAATGATATGTTAATATTACTTTGTTATTTCTATCTTTTAAAAAAAAAAAATTATCCTGTTGCATATAGCATAAATGTGTTGTTCTCTAAAGTTTCATGGCGGGGCGTTACACTAGAAATGCAAAATAATAGATTTATAGAATTATAGAATGTAAGAATGGCAGAGTAATAGAAATATAAATTTATTATACTATAAATCTTTTATTCTATCATTCTATTATTTTAACATTTCTATTATTCTATCATTCTTTTATTTTAAATTTCTATTATTCTATCATTCTATTGTTCTTTCATTCTATCATTTTAATATTCTATTATTGTACACTTCTATTATTCTAAATTCTAAACATGAGTTTCAAGTTATTACAAAAGAAACTTTTTAAAAATCTTGAAAAAAAACACTAAATTGCCATTTTGAGGGCCAAGATGAAAGTTTCAAGCCCCGAAAAAGTGGTAAGACGGGGTCCAGCCAGCTAGGGTAGGTTAGTAAACCACTGGCCACCTCATAACGCATCCACCTATAAAATTACGTAGAAAACCCACATCCAAGTCAAAAGTTATGACCTTCGGAAGTCCCTGCATCACTGATGAAACTGGAACCACAAACAACAAAACAACAATCTAAAACTATGATTGAACCGTGACTACTGGAGCCCTTCCCAAAACTACAAAATAGCAGCAACCAAAAAAAATATTGTTCATCCAACTCTTCTCCAACTATTTTTGTCAATGTAGTCAAGTGTATTTATATACACTCTGGGTCGGTGATCTAGGGCAGTGACAGATGAAATAAATGCATAATGCTGGCCAGCAGTAAAAATCTACATGTACACCATCCTGAGATTGATATGATTCGAAAGTGAATAAGATCATTTCATAAGTAAATGGTAATGGCAATGATGACATTCAAACCATCAACTGGTTTGAGATCTTTCTAAATCTGGGTAGCCATCATTAATTATCTCCATGATAGTTAAAAAGCACCTAAGGAATTGTGTGATTTGGGTTGTTTTAGATTGTTTAAAGTATTTAAATCGTTTAAGATTGTTTAAAATTTTTAAATTGTTTAAGATAAATGCATTTACCTGTTCGAGATTATGAGAGAGAAACAATTACAGACGCATTTCCTATTTCTGATTGCCAAGACTATTTTTTGATGGCCTTGAATCTATTACCAGCGATCGCTTTTCCATTGAAAAAAACCTAGCGTGAGATAGTTTTCCTATCGGCTAATTATTAACGGACTTTGAAAATTTTATGGTGTGAGACCATTCTGAGCACTATGATGCTCACAACTAAAAGCCTATCAGCTAATTATTCTACAATTCTATTATAAATCTCTATTATTCTATCATTCTTTCACTCTATTATTTTATTATTCTATCATTATATTATTATATCTATTATTGTCTCATTCTCTCATTCTATCATTGTACTATTCTATAAATTTATTTTTCTATCATTGTTTCATTGTATCATTTTATAATTGTATTATTCTATGATTCTATTATTATATAAATTACTCTTATATCATTCATTCATTCTATAGCTATATAATTCTATTATATTATCATTCTTTCATTCTATCATTCTCTAATTCTATCATTTTGTTATTCTATAAATCTATTATTCAATCATTCTTTCATTCTATTTTTCTATAATTCTTTTAGTCTATTATTTAATCATTCTATCACTCTATCATTATTCCACTCAATCATTATATAATTCTATGATTCTATTATTCTATAAATCTATCATTTTATCATTCTATCGTTCTATTATTCTATTATCTACAATTCTATTATTTTTTCATTCCTTCAATCTATCATTCTATACTTCTTTCACTCTATCATTCTATTATTATTTTATTCTACAAATCTATTATTCTACAATTCTTATTTCCTATCATTATTTTATTCTATAATTGTAAAATTATATTATTCCTTCATTCTTTCATTCTATAATTCTATCATTCAATTATTTTCTAGTTCTATTACTCATTCTATCATTTTATAATTCTAAATTTCTATGATTGTATTATTCTTTCATCCTTTAAATCTATCATTCTATAATTCTATCATTTTTTCATTCTATAATTCTATGATTCTATTATTCTACAATTCTATTATTCTACCATTCTTTTATCCTATCATTCTATAATTCTATCATTTTATTATTCTATAAATTTGTCATTCCATCGTTTAATTATATTATTCTATTATACTATTATTCAATTATTCTCTAGTTCTATTACTATATCATTCTTTCATTCCATCATTTTATAATTCTAACATTCTATTATTCTATTATTATTTCATTCTTTTAGTCTATCATTCTATAATTCTATTATTC
The DNA here is from genome assembly GCA_027924645.1 of Cunninghamia lanceolata. Taxonomy (NCBI): domain Eukaryota; kingdom Viridiplantae; phylum Streptophyta; class Pinopsida; order Cupressales; family Cupressaceae; genus Cunninghamia; species Cunninghamia lanceolata. The sequence goes on from BSBN01000590.1 coordinate 18,942,695, forward strand.
TATGATTCTTTCATTTTATCATTCTATAATTCTATAAATCCATTATTCTAACATTCTTTACTTATTCTATTATTCTACAATTCTAATATTCTATCATTCTATCATTTTTTCATTCTTTCTATGATTATATAATTCTATCATTCTATTGTTTTTCTAAATCTGCTATTCTATCATTATGTCATTCTATAATTCTATTATTCTACACTTCTATTATTCTATCATTCTTTCATTCTATCATTCTCCAATTCTATAATTATTTCATTCTATAAATCTATCATTATATCATTCTTTCTTTCTATCATTCCATAACTCTATAATTTTATTTTTCTACAATTCTATTATTCTATCATTCTTTCATTTTGTCATTCTATAGTTCTATTATTTCATTGTTCTATAAATCTACTACTCTATCATTCTTTCAGTTTATCATTCTATAATTCTATTATTCTTACATTCTATATTTCTATTATTCTATCATTATTTCATTCTATAATTCTATAAATCTATTACTCTATTATTCTACATTTATTTTATTCTATCATTCTATCATTCTATTATCCTATAAATATGTTATGTTATCATTCTATTATTCTATCATTCTATCATTTTATAATTATATTATTCTATTATTCTTTCATTCTATCATTTTAAAATTATATTATTCAATCATTGTTTCTTTTGTGATTCTACAATTCTATAAATATATTTTTCCATCATTCTATCATTCTATTATTCTATCATTCAAATATTCTATCTATCTATTATGGTCTCATTCTCTCATTCTATCATTTTATTAGTATATTATTCTATTGTTCTATAAATCTATTATTCTAATATTGTTTCCTTCTATCATTCTATAATTCTATTATTCTATTATTCTATAATTTTATTATTCTATCATTCTATATTTCTATGATTCTATTATTCTATAAATTTATCCTTATATAATTCTATTATTCTATAAATATTTTATTCTGTCATTCTATAATTCAATAATTCTATCATTCTATCACTCTATAATTAAATTATTCTATCGTTCCTTCATTCATTCATTTTATTATTCTATTATTTTATAAGTCTATTATTCTGGAAATCTTTCATTCTATCATTCTATCAATTTATTATTTGATCATTGTATCTTTGTATAACTCTATTATTCTATTATTGTATCATTCTACTATTCTATTTAAATCTATTATTCTATCATTCTTTCATTCTCTAATTCTATAGAATTAAAAAATGGAGTTATACAATGATAGAATAATAGAGTGATAAAATGATTGAATGAAATAATGATAGAATAACATAGTGATATAATTATAGAATAATATAATGAAAGAATTATACAATAATAGAATAATATAATGAAAGAATAATAAATTAAAGAATGATAGAATAATAGAATAAAAGATTAATAGAATTAATCAATGATACAATAATAGAATCATAGAATAATAGAATTATAAAATGATAGAATAATAGATTTATAGAACAATAGAATAATAGAATTGTAGAATAACAGAATAATAAAATGATACAATGAGACAATAATAGATAGATAGAGTATTTGAATAATAGAATAATATAATTACAGAATGATAAAACAATAGAATAATATATTTATAAGATACTAAAATGATAGAAATAGAATAAGAGAATGATATAATACTAGAAATTGAGAATAATAGATTTATAGAATTATAGAATGGCAGACTAATAGAAATATAAATTTATTATTCTATAAATCTTTTATTCTATCATTCTATTATTTTAACATTTCTATTATTCTATCATTCTTTTATTTTATAATTCTAGCATTCTATTATCCTATAAATATATTATTTTATCTTTATATTGTTCTTTCATTCTATAATTGTGTTGTTCTATTATTCTATAATTCTTTCACTCTACCATTTTATAATTCTATTATTCTATATATCTTTTATTCTATTGTTCTATCATTCTATTGTTCTTTCATTCTATCATTTTAAAATTATATTATTGTACACTTCTATTATTCTAAATTCAAAACATGAGTTTCAAGTTATGTAGTGCCCCTCACCTTGTCTCCTATTGGACTGATGGTTCTTCTAGTAGGATTGGATATCATGACATTGGACTCTCTGTTATTATGCTGAGTTGTTATGGACCTATTGCTATGATGATGATTACTAATATTTTGTGTTTCACAGTTTGATGGACATAATTGGTGTAATGGATTAATGTTACTTCTGAGTTTAAGGTGATATTTAATCATGGTTATGATGCTTTAACAATAATTGTTAGACTAGATCATATTGAATTGATTATTCTATTTTCTTGTAGATAACTGAATACTTAATTGTGGATGGATTTAGGTAAACATAACAGTGTCGCATTACTCGTGTCTGAGTACCCTGCCACGCTGCGATTTCTGTTTACTGTGTGCATGACTTCATGTTTGTATATATATGTTTAACCTGGAGATTTGCTGCAGGATGCAGGTACCGGGCATCGACTCCACCTGAACTAGCAGGTCTGAGCGTGCCCTAGCTAATGGAATTGTTGATCGGAGTTAGCATAAGGTTCCCCAGTCATCCGTCACCCTTGTAGAGGATAAGTCTTCAGTTTTGCGTCTAGTCGTTGTTCTCAGTTTTGTTCGTCTCGATGGGTTGTCGTCTTGCTTTCTTTGCATGCTTGATGGTCGAGTAATGGTATGATTTATGATTGGTTAATTGTGGTCTATAAATCAATAAATTTGATTAATGTCTACTAAATAGATTTATAAATAATTATTAGTTGTTATATAACAAATATATATTAATTATTAAATAAATAAATAAATAAATAAATATTAAAGGAGTTAAATTAGTTATAAAGTGGCATTATAAGTTATGGAATTGTTTTATAATTAATAAAATAATCCTGAAAGTAAATATATGTGGCCAGTAAATATATGATTAAATAAAGTAATATGAGTTGTTGTATATTAAATATCTATATAAAATACTAAATTAAATAAAATAAAAATTATAAGTTGTAATTTATTAAACGTAAGTTACCCTTGAGTAAATAAAAGAATAGGGGTTATATTGTAAGGTTATTAAAAATTAAATGAAGGTAAGCTGTGTTTTCGGTTTGCATTGTATCGTGGGTATATCCCCTAAAAAGGGGGAGTGCAAGCAATTCGGGTAGGGAGTTCTATATATTAAGCAGAGAGAAGGAGAGAAGGGGGGAAAAATTTGCAGGGGCTCAAACTCCAAATACATTGTTGTCCATTGGAGCTGTAGTTTCCATGTATTTTCTCTATAAATCCCTTATCCTTTCTCTTTATGGGAATGACACCAAAAATACTAGAAAGCTTCTTCCCTATAATGAGGACGAGGAACTCCTCCGCACAGAAAATTGCCCCAGAAAAAGTGAGAGAAGGATTAAAAGTATTGTAGATGAAAATGATTAACCGTTAGAAAGGAAGCATCACTCAGATACTGTGAAAAGTAAATTTAAAGGGAATAATGTTAGTGTAAATGAGGGTCCACCGGTGAAGAAGCATCCAGAGAAGGAAATTAGTTTGAAATTTTTTGGGCTGCCATTCATGGGGTAGGCACGATGCGGAGTTGGCCTCATCATAACGAGATCGATAAATTTAAGGTTAGGAAAATAAATTCTCCCTTGCATATGTTATAATGATATTCAACGGTAATTTTAGGGACTGAAGACACAGTTATTTAATATGCTTCTTTTGTGCTTTTCACTATCAAATTCAATTCACTGTTTTGCTTGAAAGTTTCTAAGAATGTTTAGCAAATCCATTTTGTGTACACCTGCAATCATTGTGTTCCATTAGCTGACATCACTTTGAGGCATTCTGTCAAACAGTACACATGCCTTGTCATGCAAGTTTCTAATTTCTATTCAATAAATTCATTTTGTACATATCCTATGATCATCACATTCCATGAGATGAAATCTCTGAAGGCATTTTGCCAAATAGTTCATGTACCTTGTCTATATTTCCTCTTTTATTTTTGCATGCATGTCGATTAGAGATTTACTTAGTTCCTGATAAAATCACATTTTTATCTTATGCTTTGATGAATGTATTCACCCTCTTCCAAGACTCCTATTTGAGCATAGGTCCATAGGATGCCACCAATGGTTGCAAAGTCAGGGTCTATACCTACCATTTGCATTTGCATGAAAGATTTTAAGCCTTCTTAACAAATTTTTTTGTGCATATCCTTTATCATAATATGGAATCTCATTGAGGCTTTTTGTCATCTGTTTGCATACGTAGTCTATGTTTGAATTTTGTAAAGATTTTAATCAATACACTTTATTCATTTTCTATCTTTTTAATTTATCAGATGATCACCCTTAGAGGCATTTGACCAATAGGTTATGCACTTGCTTTGAGTCTCCACATTTAGTATTTTCTTTCAGATTCCAAAGTGTTATCAACTAATTCAATCTTCGTGGTATCTTTGAGATGTTTTTCTTTTAAGCGTCTAGTGGAATAGATGTGTGCATGTGCGGTTACCTGAGCACCACAACTTCTGTATCTATAAATAATCAGCTTTTCAATATGCATGATGAATGAATCTACGTTGGGTGTGACCCTCACCAACCTGCATAGGCGTTTGAGGAAAGTGGTTGTTACAGTTGATCGAAACATAAAAACAAACGGATCATCTTTACCGTTCTTTCATTTTACCCAAAATCATCGTTTCAAATAACTTTCTGAGTTTAACTCTATGGGAACGCTAAATTAGCTTACTGTGTTTAAGAAATTTTAGTTGCCCAAATCTAAGACATCCGCCATGGTTTGTAAATTGTTCTGCTCTGTAAATGGACCGCCATTTAATTGTTTGTGTATCCTGTTTCTATGCCTGTTTGATCGGCCGCTTGGGGCGATTTTGCCTAAGGCTTCTATTTTTAAAAAAAAAGATTGTGCTACTTATCTATGAAATAAATGACAGTCAGAAAAGAAGTAATACTATGGAAAAAAGAAGAAAACAAACTTGACAAACTAATTTTTATCCTGGAAACCCCTAATGTGGAGGAAAAACTAGCCTGTGGTAGTGGCAACTGCACTTTTACCAACTCTTATTAATAGTTAGGCAAGTACAATGAATTGCAAGAGACTGTGGGTAGCAATATGCCCCTTGCTTCCGTTAATACATACTCACTGTCAGCCATAGCTTCAAATTACACTTGGAATCCTACTTTCAATGCTTACAAGACTCAATTCTTCCTCCGATACCCACAATTGCCATCTTCAAATGTATATACAGATGCTGGAAAATCCTTCCTGTTCACTTAAAGGTTGCCAAGCCAAGAAACTGAATGGGCAAAGGCATCTTTTGTTTCAAAATTCTTGCAACCGTTGGGGTGTTTTCAACATGGCAGTTTCAAAATCATTGCCTTTGTAGAACCAGCGATTTCGATCTGCCAAAGTTTTAGATGATTTCTGAGTGCCAAAACTTACTGAAAATGATTCCATTAATTTGCATGATCTGTTTCAGCTATACATTCCCTAAGCACATGTACATGACTGAGGACCTTGGAAACTAATGACCTTTGAATATCAACCAGTTTTTAAAAGCAAAGAAAGAATCGTAAAAGGAAAAAAAAAGGAACCTGGAAGGTTCACAAAATTCAAAGCAACACTAAAATCACGGAGACAACAATGAAATAACTCACAGTCACATCTTTCTATCTTCCACTTTACAGTCTATAGATTTTGAATTTAACAAACTTTTCTGCAATCTAATACCCTATCCTCCAGCACTATTTGGCTGTATATTACCTACAATTCTAACAGGGCTACCACTCAGCACATCTTACGGCGCCAGGATATCTTAGGGAAGAGTTGAACCTTGGTCTCCAACATGAGATTTGAGATATCTATTCTGTCTTATGCTTGTTCTGTAAGAATTGAGTTATGCTCCAGAAATGTAGTTACTAGGATGAAACAGCATTATGCATGTTGTTTTTCTCACTATTTGCATACATTTAAAATAATGCTTGATATATACAAATGGCCTTCTTTACCATTGAAGTTTAACTCTATGAGATTCAAAAATCCATTTTGACATAGTGTTGATAAATAGAAATAGCTTTCGTTATCATTGATTTTCTATGAGCAAGATTCCAAAATCTATCTATACTCAGTGGCTACTTCATCAAATGTTCTGTAGTATTTTCTTTACCTCTATAATTCCTGTCAGAAACATGACCATCTGGCTAACTCATATAGAATAATTGAAATTTATGTGAAATGTCTCAGTGATTTAAATATATAAATTACTTGCTTATTAGTTGTTAGTGTTTTTTAATTATGGCTGCAATAGTGTATCTTAAGGTAAAGGCATGGAAAAGCATTTGTGGAGTCTAATTCTTAAGGAAGACCTATTATACGAAATAGTTGTAGAGTTGTTTGTTTAGGTTTAAAGCCTTATTTTGAGCTTTAGGCTATTTAGATGTGTTGGTCCACTTTTCTAAACTGTCTTGTATAAACTCCTAAACTTGTATGCATAATCTATTGCTAGTAAAGTATTATTGCTATGGTTATTATTTATGTGATTGTTTAATATTATTATTATTAATTCAAATGATATTGTTGTCAACTCCAAGCTGTCTAGAAAAGGTATGGGATGAATTCTAATGGGAAATTGTATAAATTATATGGTTGTTAGTTTTAAAAATGCCAAAATCAAAAGTAGATTAATATTTTAGTTAAGTTATTAGGTTTAATTTATTGAACTATAAGGGAATGTAGTTAATAGTTTAAATTAAATTGTTATGATTTTTGGTGATTAATCTTGGTAACGATCTTATTACAACAACATTAGGAAGGTGTTGTTAATTGAAGTTTGATTAAATAGTCTTGATAGTGGATTTATTAACATTGTAATGAGATTATTGGTTGTAATGGGGTCCACTGTGCAAGTTGTTAGGTTGTCAGTCCAGAGGCATAGGATAACGTGATTGGTTTTCAAGTATAGTGTTTTTATGTGTATGGAATATATGATGATATGTTGTCTCTAGTTATGTCTGGGATAAAAGACAATGTGAATGATGAATGTACTCCCTGGCGATGTGTTGTTGTTCGTCTAATTATATTTATCTTGTATTGAGTTTTGTGTTAGATTTTGAAATGGGGAGACATCGAGTACTGTAACGGAGTAATGTTTATGTATTGTTATGGACAATATTTTGTGAGTGTTCTTGTGATTAAGTTGATATGCAAGAGGGTTAATGCCTTGCATTATTATATATATACATGCGGATATGAGGATAATTGTTTTTGCAAGATGGTTAATGCCTTGCATATCCTCGTTGTTCTGATGATGTTTTCTTGCTTGATGGTTAGGGTTTCTAGATGCAGGTAGGGGAGTGGCTTTCAATGTGGGGCTGGCGCCCAAAGTGGCTGTCAGGATAACCCATTGAAAGTGGTTAATTCAGTGATAACCTAATTAATGAATTAAGGGGGGCTTGGGTAACTAATCACACTAAACAAGATAAGTGGATGCCTCACTCATGGCTCAAGTGCTCGTTTAGGCTTGAGATGAGATGAGAAGGCCTGGAATGGCAAGATCAACTACCTTGTCCTCATGAAAGGTACGTTGATTCCGCATGAGCGTTGTATGGGGGCCGGGAGTCGGGAGAGGCTGCCAGGACAACCCTAGTATAGGGGGCCAGGGCCTAGGAAGGCTTACTAGGACAACCCATGACAAGCCATGTGATGACACTCCTCCCTACTGCAGTCTAGCATTCCCTAGTTGTACTCTCCCCATTCGTTATGTGCTCGCCTCTGGAAGTGTTGTTAAGTTGTTTGTGATATTGGCTTATGTTGTTGGAGTAAGTGTGGTTGAGTTGTTTGTTAAGTGTTGTTTTGTTCTTATAGTCTACTGTCTACCTGACTGTATGTTGTAGTGGGAACCTTATGTTAACTCCTAGCTCAGGGGGTGGACGTTAGGGTTCCACATGGTCGGGTGGAAGAGCTTTTATCCATTGGTTTTTCTCCTTGCTATTGTTTGTGTGCGAGGATGTTGTATCTTGTGTATCAGCCGTCAGATCTTGTACCAGATATGAAGTAAGTGATTTGTATTCATGTATTTGTCTGTGTATCAGTTGATTTATAATGTTTGTATTCAGAAGGTGTTAAGTAACAATGTATTGATGTACTCGTATGTGAGAAGAAATTGTAACTATGTACTAGATTCTAATGATTATTTACTTGATGTAAATGTTATTGATTTAATGCATTAGGTTTAGAATGTTCTACTGATGTTAGTTAATGATGTATGTCAGATTATGTTGTTTGATTTGGTAAAGTAATGCTCCCATGATATCTTAGAGTAACAAGTTGATAGTTTAATGATGTATTTAGATGTGTTAAACATTACTTTGTCACTTTACTCATTAAAAAAAAATTTCCGTTTTTGCATAGCGTAGATGTATTGTTCTCTAAGGTGTTCATGCGGGGCGTTACATCTGGTATCAGAGCCAAGTTTCTAACACTAGGTACTCTGGGTTTTATACTAACCCATCAAGCTACATTAGTTGCTTAAACTCTCAAGATTATGTCGTTCCCTTTTGTCATCCTCACCTAACAACCTGAGGTTGTCCCTTGGCGGTGTCTACATAGGTAGATGCCTAAAGGTCAAGGTAGGGGTAGTTGGCATGTAGAGATCCATTCCCCTGCATATGATATCTGCCTTATAGTTGAAGAAAGGCATGTGTCAAGGTTGCCAGTTGTTTGCCATGATGGTGAACAATTAGGAATTAGGGGAGAGTCAAGAGGTGTCTCTCGATGATCATCCTATCCTTAAGGAGCTTTGGTTGTAGTTAGAGGAGTTGTCAAGTAGAGGACTAGATGCTTGTGCATCCTCTTGTGAAATATGCATTCTTGGATATTCTTAGTGCTTATGTAGAGTCCTTATTGTATGGAATAAAAAGTTGAGGATAACTTGACGTTGTTCCCTCCTTCCTCGTTTGGTGGCTAATACCTAGTCACGCAGTGTTGTATAGTGCAATTTCAAAGATTGTGTATTTTTCTTATAATTATTGATGATTTTCTATTAATTGAAAAGGCCGACACTTTGTTTATATTTGATTATGATGGTTTAGCCACATCTTGCGATCTTCATTTGTGCATAACCCTTGTGGTTACATTTGGTTTAGTGTTGAACTGCACACATTTCTTGTTTTGTTGATGAAATTTAATCTTTATTTTATATTTGTTTATGACTATGGTGGCTAAACTATTTTCTCCTTATTGTTTTCGATGTCGGCCATGTGTCGTACTGTGATTCCTCTCCAAGAACGTATGAGGCGGACTTGGTGAGTGTATACGAGGAAGCAGATGCAGGGAACCTTCAAGATGGGGATATGTGAGGACTATTGTATGGAGGCTAACTACTTTATACAATAGTAGATAGGTCATTGTTGTTTTGTTTCGATGGTCTATCATTGTGTGTGTGCCCTAACACCACCAAGCCTCTAAGTGTGTAGTATGGGTTGTGTGAGATTGATGTTGGCTCTTGGCTCATGGATTTTGTGTCAGGGATTAGTAGGTCGCTTACCGGTGACTAAATGGACCTTTGTCTAGCCTTAAGATGTGATTCCTGGTAATGTGTATTCGAGTGCATATGAAGAATGTGTGTTAAAACATGAATATAGTATTATAAAATTATAAATTGTGGTTCCATGATTGTAAAGGTAAAAAAAAAATCATTATATGAAGATTTTTCTGGTAATAGATCACATGCACAGATTGTGCTCCCATGTTTGCATAGCATTGTGGAAACTGTCCAAACTCATTCATATTGATTGCAGGCTTCCAAGAGTAAGCCTGATCCTAGGGGGGGAGGATGTAGTGCCCCTCACCTTGTCTCCTATTGGACTGATGGTTCTTCTAGTAGGATTGGATATCATGACATTGGACTCTCTGTTATTATGCTGAGTTGTTATGGACCTATTGCTATGATGATGATTACTAATATTTTGTGATTCACAGTTTGATGGACATAATTGGTGTAATGGATTAATGTTACCTCTGAGTTTAAGGTGATATTTAATCATGGTTATGATGCTTTAACAATAATTGTTAGACTAGATCATATTGAATTGATTATTCTATTTTCTTGTAGACAACTGAATACTTAATTGTGGATGGATTTAGGTAAACAGAACAGTGTCACATTACTCGTGTCTGAGTACCCTGCCACACTGCGATTTCTGTTTACTGTGTACATGACTTCATGTTTGTATATATATGTTTAACCTGGAGATTTGCTACAGGATGCAGGTACCGGGCATCGACTCCACCTGAACTAGCAGGTCTAAGCATGCCCTAGCCAATGGAATTATTTATCAGAGTTAGCATAAGGTTCCCCAGTCATCCGTCACCCTTGTAGAGGATAAGTCTTCAGTTTTGTGTCTAGTCATTGTTCTCAGTTTTGTTCGTCTCAATGGGTTGTCGTCTTGCTTTCTTTGCATGCTTGATGGTCGAGTAATGGTATGATTTATGATTGGTTAATTGTGGTATATAAATCAATAAATTTGATTAATGTCTACTAAATAGATTTATAAATAATTATTAGTTGTTATATAACAAATATATATTAATTATTAAATAAATAAATAAATAAATATTAAAGGAGTTAAATTAGTTATAAAGTGGCATTATAAGTTGTGGAATTGTTTTATAATTAATAAAATAATCCTGAAAGTAAATATATGTGGCCAGTAAATATATGATTAAATAAAGTAATATGAGTTGTTGTATATTAAATATCTATATAAAATACTAAATTAAATAAAATAAAAATTGTAAGTTGTAATTTATTAAACGTAAGTTACCCTTGAGTAAATAAAAGAATAGGGGTTATATTGTAAGGTTATTAAAAATTAAATGAAGGTAAGCTGTGTTTTCAGTTTGCATTGGATCGTGGGTATATCCCCTAAAAAGGGGGAGTACAAGCAATTAGGGTAGGGAGTTCTATATATTAAGCAGAGAGAAGGAGAGAAGGGGGGGAAAAATTCGCAGGGGCTTAAACTCCAAATACATTGTTGTCCATTGGAGCTGTAGTTTCCATGTATTTTCTCTATAAATCCCTTATCCTTTCTCTTTATGGGAATGACACCAAAAATACTAGAAAGCTTCTTCCCTATAATGAGGACGAGGAACTCCTCCGCACAGAAATTTGCCCCAGAAAAAGTGAGAGAAGGATTAAAAGTATTGTAGATGAAAATGATTAACCGTTAGAAAGGAAGCATCACTCAGATACTGTGAAAAGTAAATTTAAAGGGAATAATGTTAGTGTAAATGAGGGTCCACCAGTGAAGAAGCATCCAGAGAAGGAAATTAGTTTGAAATTTTTTTGGGCTGCCATTCATGGGGTAGGCACGATGCGGAGTTGGCCTCATCATAACGAGATCGATAAATTTAAGGTTAGGAAATTAAATTCTCCCTTTCATATGTTATAATGATATTCAACGGTAATTTTAGGGACTGAAGACACAGTTATTTAATATGCTTCTTTTGTGCTTTTCACTATCAAATTCAATTCACTGTTTTGCTTGAAAGTTTCGAAGAATGTTTAGCAAATCCATTTTGTGTACACCTGCAATCATTGTGTTCCATCAGCTGACATCACTTTGAGGCATTCTGTCAAACAGTACACATGCCTTGTCATGCAAGTTTCTAATGTCTATTCAATAAATTCATTTTGTACATATCCTGTGATCATCACATTCCATGAGATGAAATCTCTGAAGGTGTTTTGCCAAATAGTTCATGTACCTTGTCTATATTTCCTCTTTTATTTTTGCATGCATGTCGATTAGAGATTTACTTAGTTCGTGATAAAATCACATTTTTATCTTATGCTTTGATGAATGTATTCACCCTCTTCCAAGACTCCTATTTGAGCATAGGTCCATAGGATGCCGCCAATGGTTGCAAAGTCAGGGTCTATACCTACCATTTGCATTTGCATGAAAGATTTTAAGCCTTCTTAACAAATTTTTTTGTGCATATCCTTTATCATAATATGGAATCTCATTGAGGCTTTTTGTCATCTATTTGCGTACGTAGTCTATGTTTGAATTTTGTAAAGATTTTAATCAATACACTTTATTCATTTTCTATCTTTTTAATTTATCAGATGATCACCCTTAGAGGCATTTGACCAATAGGTTATGCACCTACTTTGAGTCTCCACATTTAGTATTTTCTTTCAGATTCCAATGTGTTATCAACTAATTCAATCTTCGTGGTATCTTTGAGATGTTTTTCTTTTAAGCGTCTAGTGGAATAGATGTGTGCATGTGCGATTACCTGAGCACCACAACTTCTGTATCTATAAATAATCAGCTTTTCAATATGCATGATGAATGAATCTACGCTGGGTGTGACCCTCACCAACCTACATAGGCATTTGAGGAAAGTGGTTGTTACAGTTGATCGAAACATAAAAACAAACGGATCATCTTTACCGTTCTTTCATTTTACCCAAAATCATCGTTTCAAATAACTTTTTGAGTTTAACTCTGTGGGAACGCTAAATTAGCTTACTGTGTTTAAGAAATTTCAGTTGCCCAAATCTAAGACATCCGCCATGGTTTGTAAATTGTTCTGCTCTGTAAATGGACCACCATTTAATTGTTTGTGTATCCTATTTCTATGCCTGTTTGATCGGCCGCTTGGGGTGATTTTGCCTAAGGCTTCTATTTTTTTTAAAAAAGATTGTGCTACTTATCTATGAAATAAATGATAGTCAGAAAAGAAGTAATACTATGGAAAAAAGAAGAAAACAAACTTGACAAACTAATTTTTATCCTAGAAACCCCTAATGTGGAGGAAAAACTAGCCTGTGGTAGTGGCAACTGCACTTTTACCAACTCTTATTAATAGTTAGGCAAGTACAATGAATTGCAAGAGACTGTGGGTAGCAATATGCCCCTTGCTTCCGTTAATACATACTCACTGTCAGCCATAGCTTCAAATTACACTTGGAATCCTACTTTCAATGCTTACAAGACTCAATTCTTCCTCTGATACCCACAATTGCCATCTTCAAATGTATATACAGATGCTGGAAAATCCTTCCCGTTCACTTAAAGGTTGCCAAGCCAAGAAACTGAATGGGCAAAGGCATCTTTTGTTTCAAAATTCTTGCAACCGTTGGGGTGTTTTCAACATGGCAGTTTCAAAATCATTGCCTTTGTAGAACCAGCGATTTCGATCTGCCAAAGTTTTAGATGATTTCTGAGTGCCAAAACTTACTAAAAATGATTCCATTAATTTGCATGATCCGTTTCAGCTATACATTCCCTAAGCACATGTACATGACTGAGGACCTTGGAAACTAATGACCTTTGAATATCAACCAGTTTTTAAAAGCAAAGAAAGAATCGTAAAAGGAAAAAAAAAGGAACCTGGAAGGTTCACAAAATTCAAAGCAACACTAAAATCACAGAGACAACAATGAAATAACTCACAGTCACATCTTTCTATCTTCCACTTTACAGTCTATAGATTTTGAATTTAACAAACTTTTCTGCAATCTAATACCCTATCCTCCAGCACTATTTGGCTGTATATTACCTGCAATTCTAACAGGGCTACCACTCAGCACACCTTACGGCACCAGGATATCTTAGGGAAGAGTTGAACCTTGGTCTCCAACATGAGATTTGAGATATCTATTCTGTCTTATGCTTGTTCTGTAAGAATTGAGTTATGCTCCAGAAATGTAGTTACTAGGATGAAACAGCATTATGCATGTTGTTTTTCTCACTATTTGCATACATTTAAAATAATGCTTGATATATACAAATGGCCTTCTTTACCATTGAAGTTTAACTCTATGAGATTCAAAAATCCATTTTGACACAGTGTTGATAAATAGAAATAGCTTTCATTATCATTGATTTTCTATGAGCAAGATTCCAAAATCTATCTATACTCAGTGGTTGCTTCATCAAATGTTCTGTAGTATTTTCTTTACCTCTATAATTCCTGTCAGAAACATGACCATCTGGCTAACTCATATAGATTAATTGAAATTTATGTGAAATGTCTCAGTGATTTAAATATATAAATTAGTTGCTTGTTAGTTGTTAGTGTTTTTTTAATTATGGCTGCAATAGTGTATCTTAAGGTAAAGGCATGGAAAAGCATTTGTGGAGTCTAATTCTTAAGGAAGACCTATTATACGAAATAGTTGTAGAGTTGTTTGTTTAGGTTTAAAGCCTTATTTTGAGCTTTAGGCTGTTTAGATGTGTTGGTCCACTTTTCTAAACTATCTTGTATAAACTCCTAAACTTGTATGCATAATCTATTGCTAGTAAAGTATTATTGCTATGGTTATTATTTATGTTATTGTTTAATATTATTATTATTAATTCAAATGATATTGTTGTCAACTCCAAGCCATCTAGAAAAGGTATGGGAGGAATTCTAATGGGAAATTGTATAAATTATATGGTTGTTAGTTTTAAAAGTGCCAAAATCAAAAGTAGATTAATATTTTAGTTAAGTTATTAGGTTTAATTTATTGAACTATAAGGGAATGTAGTTAATAGTTTAAATTAAATTGTTATGATTTTTGGTGATTAGTCTTGGTAACGATCTTATTACAACAACATTAGGAAGGTGTTGTTAATTGAAGTTTGATTAAATAGTCTCGATAGTGGATTTATTAACATTGTAATGAGATTATTGGTTGTAATGGGGTCCACTGTGCAAGTTGTTAGGTTGTCAGTCCAGAGGCATAGGATAACGTGATTGGTTTTCAAGTATAGTGTTTTTATGTGTATGGAATATATGATGATATGTTGTCTCTAGTTATGTCTGGGATAAAAGACAATGTGAATGATGAATGTACTCCCTGGTGATGTATTGTTGTTCATCTAATTATATTTATCTTGTATTGAGTTTTGTGTTAGATTTTGAAATGGGGAGACATCGAGTACTGTAACGGAGTAATGTTTATGTATTGTTATGGACAATATTTTGTGAGTGTTCTTGTGATTAAGTTGATATGCAAGAGGGTTAATGCCTTGCATTATTATATATATACATGCAGATATGAGGATAATTGTTTTTGCAAGATGGTTAATGCCTTGCATATCCTCATTGTTCTGATGATGTTTTCTTGCTTGATGGTTAGGGTTTCTAGATGCAGGTAGGGGAGTGGCTTTCAATGTGGGGCCGGCGCCCAAAGTGGCTGTCAGGATAACCCATTGAAAGTGGTTAATTTAGTGATAACCTAATTAATGAATTAAGGGGGGGTTGGGTAACTAATCACACTAAACAAGATAAGTGGATGCCTCACTCATGGCTCAAGTGCTCGTTTAGGCTTGAGATGAGATGAGAAGGCCTGGAATGGCAAGATCAACTACCTTGTCCTCATGAAAGGTATGTTGATTCTGCATGAGCGTTGTATGGGGGCCGGGAGTCGGGAGAGGCTGCCAGGACAACCCTAGTATGGGGGGCCGGGGCCTAGGAAGGCTTACCAGGACAACCCATGACAAGCCATGTGATGACACTCCTCCCTACTGCAGTCTAGCATTCCCTAGGTGTACTCTCCCCATTCGTTATGTGCTCGCCTCTGGAAGTGTTGTTAAGTTGTTTGTGATATTGGCTTATGTTGTTGGAGTAAGTGTGGTTGAGTTGTTTGTTAAGTGTTGTTTTGTTCTTATAGTCTACTGTCTACCTGACTGTATGTTGTAGTGGGAACCTTATGTTAACTCATAGCTCGGGGGGTGGACCTTAGGGTTCCACATGGTCGGGTGGAAGAGCTTTTATCCATTGGTTTTTCTCCTTGCTATTGTTCATGTGCAAGGATGTTGTATCTTGTGTATCAGCCGTCAGATCTTGTACCAGATATGAAGTAAGTGATTTGTATTCATGTATTTGTCTGTGTATCAGTTGATTTATAATGTTTGTATTCAGAAGGTGTTAAGTAATAATGTATTGATGTACTTGTATGTGAGAAGAAATTGTAACTATGTACTAGATTCTAATGATTATTTACTTGATGTAAATGTTATTGATTTAATGCATTAGGTTTAGAATGTTCTACTGATGTTAGTTAATGATGTATATCAGATTATGTTGTTTGATTTGGTAAAGTAATGCTCCCATGATATCTTAGAGTAACAAGTTGATAGTTTAATGATGTATTTAGATGTGTTAAACATTACTTTGTCACTTTATCATTAAAAAAAAAATTCTGTTTTTGCATAGCATAGATGTATTGTTCTCTAAGGTGTTCATGCGGGGCGTTACAAGTTATTACAAAAGAAACTTTTTAAAAATCTTGAAAAAAACACTAAATTGCCATTTTGAGGGCCAAGATGAAAGTTTGAAGCCTTGAAAAAGTGGCAAGATAGGGTCCAACCTGCTAGGGCAGGTTGGAAAACTACTAGGCACCTCATAACGCATCCATCTATAAAATTACGTAGAAAACCCACATCCGAGTCAAAAGTTATGACCTTCAGAAGTCCCTGCATCACTGATGAAACTGGCACCACAAACAACAAAACAACAATCTGAAACTATGATTGAACCGTGACTGTTGGAGCCCTTCCCAAAACTACAAAATAGCAGCAACCAAAAAAATTATTGTTCATCCAACTCTTCTCCAACTATTTTTGTCAATGTAGTCAAGTGTATTTATATACACTCTGGGGCGGTGATCTAGGGTAGTGAAAGATGAAATAAATGCATAATGCTGGCTAGCAGTAAAAATCTACATGTACACCATCCTGAGATTGATATGATTCGAAAGTGAATCAGATCATTTCATAAGTAAATGGTAATGGCAATGATGACATTTGAACCATCAACTAGTTTGAGATCTCTTTAAATTTGGGTAGCCATCATTAATTATCTCCATGATAGTTAAAAAGCACCTAAGGAATTATGTGATTTGGGTTGTTTTAGATTATCTAAAATATTTAAATCGTTTAAGATTATTTAAAATTTTTAAATTGTTTAAGATAAATGCATTTACCCGTTCGAGATTCTGAGAGAGAAACAATTACAGACACGGTTCCTATTTCCAATTGCCAAGACTATTTTTTGATGGCCTTGAAGCTATTACCAGCAATCACTTTTCCATTGAAAAAAACCCGTCTATTAATTATCTATTATTCTACATTTATTTTATTCTATCATTCTATCATTCTATTATCCTATAAATATGTTACGTTATCATTCTATTATTCTATCATTCTATAATTCTGTTATTCTATTAATCTACAATTCTATTATTCTATCATTCTATCATTTTATAATTATATTATTCTATTATTCTATCATTTTAAAATTATATTATTCAATCATTGTTTCTTTTGTGATTCTACAATTCTATAAATATATTTTTCCATCATTCTATCATTCTATTATTCTATCATTCAAATATTCTATCTATCTATTATGGTCTCATTCTCCCATTCTATCATTTTATTATTCTATTATTCTATTGTTCTAGAAATCTATTATTCTAATATTGTTTCCTTCTATCATTCTATAATTCTATTATTCTATTATTCTATAATTTTATTATTCTATCATTCTATATTTCTATCATTCCATTATTCTATAAGTTTATCCTTATATAATTCTATTATTCTATTATTCTATTATTGTATAATTCTATTATTCTATAAATATTTTATTCTGTCATTCTATAGTTCAATAATTCTATTATTCTATCATTCTATAATTAAATTATTCTATCATTCTTTCATTCATTCATTTTATTATTCTATTATTTTATAAGTCTATTATTTTGGAAATCTTTCATTCTATCATTCTATCAATTTATTATTTGATCATTGTATCTTTGTATAACTCTATTATTCTATTATTGTATCATTCTACTATTCTATTTAAATCTATTATTCTATCATTCTTTCATTGTATCATTCTTTCATTCTCTAATTCTATAGAATGAAAAAATGGAGTTATACAATGATAGAATAAAATAATGATAGAATAATAGAGTGATAAAATGATTGAATTAAATAATGATAGAATAACATAGTGATATAATTATAAAATAATATAATGAAAGAATTATACTATAATAGAATAATATAATGAAAGAATATTAAATTAAAGAATGATAGAATAATAGAATTGTAGAATAATAAAATAAAAGATTAATAGAATTAATCAATGATAGAATAATAGAATCATAGAATAATAGAATTATAAAATGATAGAATGAAATAATGATAGAATAATAGATTTATAGAACAATAGAATAATATAATTGTAGAATAATAGAATAATAAAATGATACAATGAGACAATAATAGATAGATAGAGTATTTGAATAATAGAATAATATAATTACAGAATGATAAAACAATAGAATAATATATTTATAAGATACTAGAATGATAGAAATAGAATAAGAGAATGATATAATACTAGAAATGCAAAATAATAGATTTATAGAATTATAGAATGTAAGAATGGCAGACTAATAGAAATATAAATTTATTATTCTATAAATCTTTTATTGTATCATTCTATTATTTTATAATTCTAGCATTCTATTATCCTATAAATATATTATTTTATCTTTGTATTGTTCTTTCATTCTATAATTGTGTCGTTCTATTATTCTATAATTCTTTCACTCTATCATTTTATAATTTTATTATTCTATAAATCTTTTATTCTATTGTTCTATCATTCTATTGTTATTTCATCCTATCATTTTAAAATTCTATTATTGTACACTTCTATTATTCTAAATTCAAAACATGAGTTTCAAGTTACTACAAAAGAAACTTTTTAAAAATCTTGAAAAAAACACTAAATTGCCATTTTGAGGGCCAAGATGAAAGTTTCAAGCCTTGAAAAAGTGGCAAGATGGGGTCCAACCCGCTAGGGCAGGTTGGGAAACCACAAGCCACCTCATAATGCATCCACTTGTAAAATTTTATAGAAAACCCACATCCGAGTCAAAAGTTATGACCTTCAGAAGTCCCTGCATCACTGATGAAACTAGTACCACAAAGAACAAAACAACAATCTGAAACTATGACCGAATCGTGACTGCTGGAGCCCTTACCAAAACCACAAATTAGCAGCAACCAAAAAAATTATTGTTTGTCCAACTCTTCTGCAACTATTTTTGTCAATGTAGTCAATTGTATTTATATACACTCTGGGGCGGTGATCTAGGGCAGTGACAGATGAAATAAATGCATAATACTGGCTAGCAGTAAAAATCTACATGTACACCATCCTGAGATTGATATGATTCAAAAGTGAATCAGATCATTTCATAAGTAAATGATAATGGGAATGATGACATTCGAACCGTCAAGTGGTTTGAGATCTCTCTAAATCTGGGTAGCCATCATTTTCATCTCCATGATAGTTAAAACACACCTAAGGAATTGTGTGATGTGGGTTGTTTTAGATTGTTTAAAATATTTAAATCATTTAAGATTGTTTAAAATTTTTAAATTGTTTAAGATAAATGGATTTAACCGTTCGAGATTCTGAGAGAGAAATAATTACAGACGCGGTTCCTATTTCTGATTGCCAAGACTATTTTTTGATGGCCTTGAAGCTATTACCAGCAACCGCTTTTCCATTGAAAAAAACCTGGCATGAGATAGTTTTCCTATCGGCTAATTATTAACGGACTTTCAAAATTTTACGGCGTGAGACCATTCCGAGCACTATGATGCTCACAACTAAAAGCCTATCGGCTAATTATTCTACAATTCTATTATAAATCTTTATTATTCTATCATTCTTTCACTCTATTATTTTATTATTCTATCATTATATTATTATATCTATTATTGTCTCATTCTCTCATTCTATCATTCTACTATTCTATTATTATACAATTCAATTATTGAATCATTCTATCATTGTACTATTCTATAAATTTATTTTTCTATCATTGTTTCATTGTATCATTTTATAACTGTATTATTCTATGATTCTATTATTATATAAAACTACTCTTATATCATTCATTCATTCTATAATTCTATAATTCTATTATATTATCATTCTTTCATTCTATCATTCTCTAATTCTATCATTTTGTTATTCTATAAATCTATTATTCAATCATTCTTTCATTCTATTCTTCTATAATTCTTTTAGTCTATTATTTAATCATTCTATCACTCTATCATTCTTCCACACAATCATTCTATAATTTTATGATTCTATTATTCTATAAATCTATCATTTTATCATTCTATCATTCTATTATTCTATTATCTACAATTCTATTATTTTTTCATTCCTTCAATCTATCATTCTATACTTCTTTCACTCTATCATTCTATTATTATTTTATTGTACAAATCCATTATTCTATTATTCTACAATTCTTATTTCCTATCATTATTTTATTCTATAATTCTAATATTATATTATTCCTTCATTCTTTCATTCTATAATTCTATTATTCAATTATTTTCTAGTTCTATTACTCTATCATTCTATCATTTTATAATTCTAAATTTCTATTATTGTATTATTCTTTCATCCTTTAAATCTATCATTCTATAATTCTGTCATTTTATTATTCTATAAATTTATCATTCCATCCTTTAATTATATTATTCTATTATACTATTATTCAATTATTCTCTAGTTCTATTACTATATCATTCTTTCATTCCATCATTTTATTATTCTAACATTCTATTATTCTAATATTATTTCATTCTTTCAGTCTATCATTCTATAATTCTATCATTCTTTTAATCCATCATTCTATAATTCTATTATTCTATGATTCTTTCATTTTATCGTTCTATAATTCTATAAATCCATTATTCTATCATTCTTTACTTATTCTATTATTCTACAATTCTAATATTCTATCATTCTATCATTTTTTCATTCATTCGATGATTATATAATTCTATCATTCTATTGTTTTCTAAATCTTCTATTCTATCATTATGTCATTCTATAATTCTATTATTCTACACTTCTATTATTCTATCATTCTTTCATTCTATCATTCTCCAATTCTATAATTATTTCATTATATAAATCTATCATTATATCATTCTTTCTTTCTATCATTCCATAACTCTATAATTTTATTTTTCTACAATTCTATTATTCTATTATTATTTCATTTTGTCATTCTATAGTTCTATTATTTCATTGTTCTATAAATCTACTACTCTATCATTCTTTCATTTTATCATTCTATAATTCTATCATTCTTACATTCTATATTTCTATTATTCTATCGTTATTTCATTCTATAATTCTATAAATCTATTACTCTATTATACTACATTTATTTTATTCTATCATTCTATCATTCTATTATCCTATAAATATGTTATGTTATCATTCTATTATTCTATCATTCTATAATTCTGTTATTCTATTAATCTACAATTCTATTATTCTATCATTCTATCATTTTATAATTCTATTATTCTATTATTCTATCATTCTATTATGCTTTCATTCTATCATTTTAAAATTATATTATTCAATCATTGTTTCTTTTGTGATTCTACAATTCTATAAATATATTTTTCCATCATTCTATCATTCTATTATTCTATCATTCAAATATTCTATCTATCTATTATGGTCTCATTCTCTCATTCTATCATTTTATTATTCTATTATTCTATTGTTCAATAAATTTATTATTCTAATATTGTTTCCTTCTATCATTCTATAATTCTATTATTCTATTATTCTATAATTTTATTATTCTATCATTCTATATTTCTATCATTCTATTATTCTATAAATTTATCCTTATATAATTCTATTATTCTATTATTGTATTATTGTATAATTCTATTATTCTATAAATATTTTATTCTGTCATTCTATAATTCAATAATTCTATCATTCTATCAATTTATTATTTGATCATTGTATCTTTGTATAACTCTATTATTCTATTATTGTATCATTCTACTATTCTATTTAAATATATTATTCTATCATTCTTTCATTCTCTAATTCTATAGAATGAAAAAATGGAGTTATACAATGATAGAATAATAGAGTGATAAAATGATTGAATGAAATAATGATAGAATAACATAGTGATATAATTATAGAATAATATAATGAAATAATTATACAATAATAGAATAATAGAATCATAGAATAATAGAATTATTAAATGATAGAATGAAATAATAATAGAATAATAGATTTATAGAACAATAGAATAATAGAATTGTAGAATAACAGAACAATAAAATGATAGAATGAGACAATAATAGATAGATAGAGTATTTGAATAATAGAATAATATAATTACAGAATGATAAAACAATAGAATAATATATTTATAAGATACTAGAATGATAGAAATAGAATAAGAGAATGATATAACACTAGAAATGCAGAATAATAGATGTATAGAATTATATAATGTAAGAATGGCAGACTAATAGAAATATAAATTTATTATTCTATAAATCTTTTATTCTATCATTCTTTTATTTTATAATTCTAGCATTCTATTATCCTATAAATATATTATTTTATCTTTATATTGTTCTTTCATTCTATAATTGTGTCATTCTATTATTCTATAATTCTTTCAATCTATCATTTTATAATTCTATTATTCTATAAATCTATTATTCTATTGTTCTACCATTCTATTGTTCTTTCATTCTATCATTTTAAAATTCTATTATTGTACACTTCTATTATTCTAAAACTAATATTTTAAATTCAAAACATGAGTTTCAAGTTATTACAAAAGAAACTTTTTAAAAATCTTGAAAAAAACACTAAATTGCCATTTTGAGGGCTAAGATGAAAATTTCAAGCCTCAAAAAAGTGGCAAGATTGGGTCCAACCCATTAGGGCAGGTTGGGAAACGACTGGCCACCTCATAACACATCCACCTGTAAAATTTTGTAGAAAACCCACATCCGAGTCAAAAGTTATGACCTTCGGAAAGAATCTGGCACCACAAAGAACAAAACAACAATCTGAAACTATGACTGAACCGTGACTACTGGAGCCCTTCCCAAAACCAAAAAATAGCAGCAATCAAAAAAATTATTGTTCGTCCAACTCTTCTCCAACTGTTTTTGTCAATGTAGTCAATTGTATTTATATACACTCTGGGGCGGTGATCTAGGGCAGTGATAGATGAAATAAATGCATAATACTAGCCAGCAGTAAAAATCTACATGTACACCAGTCTGAGATTGATATTATTCAAAAGTGAATCAGATTATTTCATAAGTAAATGGTAATGGCAATGATGACATTCGAACCGTCAACTAGTTTGAGATCTCTCTAAATCTGGGTAGCCATCATTTTTATCTCCATGATAGTTAAAACGTACCTAAGGAATTGTGTTATTTGGGTTGTTTTAGATTGTTTAAAATATTTAAATCATTTAAGATTATTTAAAATTTTTAAATTGTTTAAGATAAATGCATTTACCCATTCGAGATTCTAAGAGAGAAACAATTACAAACGTGGTTCCTATTTCTGATTGCCAAGACTATTTTTTGATGGCCTTGAAGCTATTACCAGCAATCGCTTTTCCATTGAAAAAAACCCAGTGTGAGATAGTTTTCCTATCAGCTAATTATTAACGGACTTTGAAAATTTTATAGCGTGAGACCATTCCAAGCACTATGATGCTCACAACTAAAAGCCTATTGGCTAATTATTCTACAATTCTATTATAAATCTCTATTATTCTATCATTCTTTTACTCTATTATTTTTGTAATGCCCGCCTTGTACACCTCAAAGAAATACACATTTATACTACATGAAACAGGAACATTTTTTTTTTAAAAAGATTAAATAACGATAACATAACTAATTACAACATATTCTCTAACGATACAAGGCTGCATTACTTTACAAACCAACTAACATAACTTAACAAACATCAGTAACTGATTCGAATCCATATTCATTGTATGTCGACAAATAATGTAATCTACATGATCAAATACACAACTGATATGCTTTCCTTACACATGAGTACATCATGACATCATTACATTGCCATATTCAGATTACATCAGAATCACATACATTATGATTGATCTATTACACAAGTCTGGTACAAAATAATACACATACATCTTCATCAGCTGGTACAAGTACAATTGTCTAAAAACTGGAATAAATCTTTTCTGCATATGAACTTGACAAGAGTAACCAATGGATAAAATAGCTCTTCCACCCGACCATGTGGAACCCTGAGGTCCACCCCCCGAGCTAGGAGTTAACATGAGGTCCCAAACAATAACAGTCAAGTAGACATGACTAACATGAACAAAGGACGACCAAATGCCAATACAACACATGGCAATAACATAAACAACACAAGACAACTTATCTTCCAGAGGCAACACATAACGAATGGGGATAGTACAACTAGGGAATGCTAGGCTGCAGTAGGGAGAAGTGTCATCACATGGCTTGTCATGGGTTTTCCTGGTAAGCCTTCCTAGGCCCCGGCCCCCATCTTAGGTTGTCCTGGTAGCCTCTCCCGACTCCCGGCCCCCATACAACGCTCATGCGGAAACAACATACCTTTCATGAGGACAAGGTAGTTGATCTTGCCATTCCAGGCCTTCTCATCTCATCTCAAGCCTAAACAAGCACTTGAGCCATGAGTGAGGCATCCACTTATCTTGTTTAGTGTGTTTAACTAACCAACCCCCTAATTCATTATTTAGGTTATCACTTGATTAATCTACTTCCAACGGGTTATCCTGACTGCCACTTTGGGCGCCGGCCCCACATTGAAAGCCACTCCCCTACCTGCATCTAGAAGACCCTACTCAACAAACATAGCAAACATCATCATGACGACGATGATACATAAACCATGCAAGGCATTAACCATCTTGCATAACAATTATTCTGATTTGAACATATATATATGTAATGATGCAAGGCATTCACCTTCTTGCATATCATCTCAATTACAAGGACATACTCTTAATACATTTTCCATGGCTTCCAATGAAGTAACTCATAAGAAAAATACTTTTTCATGAATACTGACGTCTCCCCATTGTCTAATCCAACACAACATCCCAAACAAAAAAATAAAAAAATCACACCATTCATGAAGAGCCTTTCTACTCATCACGATGCATTCAGCATATTTACATTCTTCCACTACACCAAAACCAAATTCCTTATACATGACAAAAGGCGACACGACTTCAATAACTCAGGACACTTATCAACACATTACATGAAGTCGAAACACAACAACCTTGGCCTCTGGAAATGAACCCTTGACAACTTACACCTTGACCATTTCATACAATATCAATTCACACTAACTAATTATCTAATACCTCTAAATCAAATTTCCAATACAATAATTATATACCTAATCCTTAACCCATTATCTTAACAAAAAGAAGAAACCATATTAAAACCGATGTCAATCTAAATTAAATTTCATTAACCATAATATATAATCAGAATGATTTCCTTTTAAATACATAAAGACAACATTATTCTAAATTCCCAATTTCATTTGGCTTATAAACAATCAACCATACTTTTGAAATAATAACAATAATGATAATAATTATAATTATAATAATGATACTAATAATAACATTGAAATTAATAGTACTACATGCATTCAACACATTGTAAAGAAGATAAACATTCCTTAGGGCTAAGCCAATCAAATGAAATGCATACAAGAAGGCACAACTACCCTAGAATACAATGACGGGTTTCTGCAGACTAGAATTGAAATGATAAATCTTAATGCACGGAAAGTAAATAAGAAAACTCTGTTTCTGCCCCCAAAATGTGACCTCTTCTCAGTGAAGTGCATCAGATTCTGTGCAGTTATTATGCATACTGACAAAGTACATTCTACCTATCAAGATAGTTGTAGATTAGTCTTAAACATATAAACTGCATTTGCTTAAAAGTTTATAAAGTCCCTTGCCACTGAACCCATATTATGCAAGCTTAGCGGGCCCATAAAGCTCATTACAATCAAGCACTTAAAAGAGACTTAGGTAAGTATCAAAACAATACAAAACTCTTACAAGAGGTTAAGTAAATATCACAGTAACACAACAATCCAATAAAGTCCAGGCATTTAAGGGCTAAATAATTAATAAATTCAGCAAGGTAGATAAGGAATAGAAAACGCTGCCAAACATGACTACCCGTATAATTCAAATCCCTAAGCACTGAATTTCTACAACATTAAACCAGTTTTATGCATAATGTGCAAATAATTCTTACACCAAAAACCGTAAGATGCTGAAGAGCTTACAAGTTCAGGAAAATAAATATAAACAGTTTAAAAAAACCCTGTCAAACAGAAATCTAAAGGTTGATCCAATACTCGTCATAAAAGTTCAATTCCTAACCACATGAAGCAATTTGTGCAGGTAATATACTACATAACTCTTCAACCAAAAACACAGTGGGACTGAAAATTAATAAATCAGAAAACCTATCAAACGGGATGCAACAGTTACTTTTAAATCCATGAAAAATGAACTCCTGACCACATCAAACCAATTTTGACAGATACTTTTCAACCAAAACCCTGGATGGCTGATGTATTCATTAATTGAGAAGAATAAACAATAACTACGAAACCCTGCTAAACATGACCCCAAAGGCGATTCAAAATCCAGAAGAACTAAACCCTTTTAAAAAAAACCTATAGTGCCCCTCACCTCGTCGTCCTTCAGATTGGTGTTTGCTTAGATTTTATGATAGTGTTTTAGACCGTAGATGATGGATCTCTTGTTATCTTGTTACTTTATCTTGGACCTAATCATTATGATAACAATTGTTGATGTTGGATTCTATTATTTTATGCTTTAGAATTTGGTAAATGAACTAGATGTTACAGATGTTTTGATGTTAATTGCGATATTGGATTGAATGTTTTATGTTGTTGATTAATATCGGATACCTTGTTCAACGTAGTTAATTGTTTATTCATAAACGTGAATGGAACAGTGTTGTATTACTCGCTCTCGAGTACCCTACATCACTGCGATTTCCATTCACTATAAGACTACATGTGGATATATATCTTGAATGTTTAACCGTGCGTTGTTGCAGGAATGCAGGTACTAGGCATCGACTCCACCTGATTATCAGGTCTGAGCGTGCCTTCGCCAATGGATTAGTTGTTTGGAGTTAATGTGAGGTCCCATGTCAGTATGGTCTGGTTGTTAGTTTATCCTTTTGGTTATTGTCTGTCGTTTGATCATGATTTGTGGACAAGTAATCTTGCACCTTGGAGTCTAACTAGGTTAGAAAGTGTCTAAGTGTGCAAGGTGTCATTGTGCTTTTATTAGAATTATATTACGGAAAGTATAATGTTGATAGTTAAATGTATTGATAAGAGATAATATTAAGCATAATGTCGATAGTTGTTAATTGTTGTTGTAAATAAATTATTATTTTATTAGTAGTATAGTTGTTAAATAAAGATTGTAAGAGGTTTTGTATTATTTAATATAATATTATTTGCAATAAATATTTAAATAAATATAATAATTGTAAGTCATGTTGTAATTAGTGATTTACAACTAGATTAATAAAATAAATTAAAGGATAGTACAAAATTATAGATTGTCGAAATAGTACTGTTCTATTAAATAACAATATATTGGGTTGGCTATAAAGAAATTAGATTTTATGTGCTTACATTTTAAAAAAAATATTAATAAAATAAAATAAATAATAAGTGGGGATCATTAAATTAAATAAAAAATACATATTCTTTAAAGGAGTTGCACGGGATCGCGTGCCAAGTCCTTGGTAGAGGAGAGAGACTGTGTTATAAAAGAGCGGTAGAGGCATTAAGGACGCGAACACAGGTGAAAGGAGATAAGCGGCTTGGAACTACAGCGATTGAAGCAGTTTCGTCGAGTGGGTTGCGTAGCCAGGTTCCGTCGAATGCCTTATCTCTAAATTTTCATTTCGAATCTGCAAATGTTGTTGTAGTTTATCTGAATTCCAAATGGTTCTATAGACTGTCCTCTCTGTGTTTAAACAGCATCTTCTCTTAGGGTTTAAATACTTCGTGTGTATTCAAAGATTCCGTAAGTCATTTGTCTTCCTTCCACTGTTTGCCGAATCATTCTGTATGCACTCTTAGACCGGTGAAACCTTGGTAGGGTTTGTAGATGTAAAATACACCTCGATAGGATAACTGTAGATCGCTGTTGGTTACAGCTAGTCGTCTCTATAAGGTCAGGTTAATGTTATTAATGTTTCTTTCTCTGTGTTTAGCTGGAATCTGGTCTGGAAACTTGCTGTATGTCGTTTGTATCCATTGATCTTCATGGGCTGCGTGCCTTTTTAACCTGCCTTGCCCACTTCTGTAAATGGAAATTCTATTTGCTCAGAGACCTGTATAGCGATTGTTACTTGAGATTTAGTTTATTCTTTTTGAATCCTTAGTATTATTTGCAAATGATTCGATAATGATAGGAAGTGCTGTTTATGGCAATGTTAGGGCGTGATTGGTAGTTCGCTGCTATTGTCCTATTATTATGCGATCTAGTTGAGAATCTCTGTAGCCGTGTTGTTTCGTGATCCCATGTATAATTTTCGTTGTGTTTGGTTCTATCTCTTTTATGGACCGGGAATGATAGGTTGACCGCTGCATTGGTATCACTCGTTCCAGTGAAAGTCCGAATCTCTTCTTAGTTTTTTTTTACCTAGTGTTACTCGGTGTGTCCGTGCCTTGCTATCATTCGCTGTGAATGAGAGTTTTGGAGCCTCTTCTTTCACCATTTACCAGCGCATATCTGCTAGGGGCATAAAGGTTTATAGGCTGTTCGTTTGCTGTTTCTAAGGTCTATAGGCTATTTGTTGGCTGATTAAACCTTGGTTTCCCCACTGCCAAAGGAGGTCTCTGTCAATCATTCAAAGCAATGGGACGATGCTGCCTTTTGACCCGTCCACTTTATAGTTTGGATTACCATGAGTTCGCTGGTCTTTAAACAAGCCGAGCAATATTATTATCTCAGGTGGATGAAGGAGAACGGTGTTAATTTCTTGGTCAGTATAAACCCTAAGCCGCTCTCCATTATGGAGGGTTTTGATATTCATTGGATTTCACAATTATATTTAACTACAGAATTTATAGGAGACAAAATTGTTTTGCTAGAATTTGTTAGCAGAGATGGCTATCGAAGAAAAGAAAGATGTTAAGGAGTTGCTACTACAAGGGTATGATCCTGAGTTTTATTACGACAAATATACTGCGATAATAAAATGTCTCCAGTCCACAAGTCGGCGGTTCAGGCGATTTTTAGCCCTAGCTGGTTCTATTACAGTGTTTTCAGCATTGGCTTCAATGTATGAAGTAGTTGCCCATCATAAACGAGTCAGCATTTTTATGGCAGGAGAACTGGTGGTAAGTAATCAGGTTACCTTGTATTTACAAAGTATTCTTCTGCAATGATCGCCCTCGCCCAGCAGTTAAACATGCACATTGAGCAATAGATTTAGGTTACGCCTCAGATCTTCCCATTTTGGTGGTAGAACAATGTTGTTTTAGTCGCACTATTGGTTAATACTTTCTGTTTGCATTCTCTTAGGATTGTCTAAAGTCTTTTTTTTCAAAATATTCACTGTGTTTCACCTAATCCCATAAAATGACATTCTTTTAAATAAAAAACACAAGACAAATAACCTCAGAGGGTCGTGTATACTGCTGGCAGTCAAAAAAATGTGGCATCGACCATAGCAACTATGAAGAAAGCAGAAATAAACAGTAGATCGGGCATTTGCAAATTACATTTGTTAAAAGACTTATAGTAAAACCTATTTTGTGCTTTTAACTATTTTCGGTACTCTCCTTGTCTTTGTCGATCATACTTCGTTTGGCCTACTATTCTCAGAGAAGCTGCCTAGTTCTGGGAATCTGCCCACATCTTCACCATTTGCATTGCCCTCCATCTCTCATAATTACTGACGTAGTAAATGATGAATAGGCACTGTTAAACTGTGTAGTGGGCAGTGAAGAAATTCAACACAAACGGATCCTAAAAGTTGCATCCATTAGGCAAAATCAATGAAGGAACCTAGTTAAATATGAAGTTCATCATATGAAATTAGAACAGCATCTATCATGTTCCAAATGATTAATTGTTAGGATAGATAACTCACAAGCTACTCAGCTGCATTGGAAACATAAAGTTCCTTCACTAAGTTGGTGAATATTGTCGAGAACAAATATGGACAATAACTTAAGAGAGACCATCACCATTCCTATTTACAATTTACTGCTCCTACAATCTGTACAAAATAAAATGCAAGTATCATCATGTAAACATGGGATTCCTTGTGATGCTGTTCAACATGTGAGAAGATGCTGCGATGTTCTGTTCATAGATGTCTAGATCGATGTCACTCAGATCCTTGTGTTGATACTTGCCTAATTTCTACTATAAGTTCTGTTGATGTGGCAGCTCTAGGGAAGAGTCCCTTCACATTCAACTCTCCATCCACTTCATTACGGTCAATTCTCCATGCAGGTCATTCCAGTAAATGGTTTGGTTTTGAGATCTGTCTATGCCCCAAATTTTGAATATTTCTTGATCAATTGATTTCTTAATAGTTATATGTCAAATGGTGTACCCTATATTTTTATTCTATTAAGCCAGCCATTTATGCATTGATGGAGATGTTTGAAACCCGTCATTGTATTCTAGGGTAGTTGTGCTTTCTTGTAAGCATTTCTTTGATTGACTTAGATTAACCCTAAGGAATGTTATTATTATTACTATTATATATTATTATTATTATTATTATCATTGTTGTTAGTATTATGATAATAATGATGATTATTATTACTATTACTATTATTATCATTATTAATACTAATTTTATTATTTCAAAAGTATAGTTGAATGTTAAAAGTCAAATAAAATTGGGAATTTAAAATAATGTTGTCATTTCGTATTTGATTAGAAGGAAATCGTTCTGATTATATATTATGGTTGATGTAATTTAATTTAGATTGACATTGGTTTTAATATGGTTTCTTCATTTTGTTAAGATAATGGATTAGGTATATGATTATTGTATTGGAAATTTGATTTGAAGGTATTAGGTAATTTAGTTAGTGTGAATTGGAATGTATATGAAATGGGCAAAGTATAAGTTGTCAAGGGTTCATTTCCAGAGGCCAAGGTTGTTGTGTTTCGACTTCATGTAATGTGTGGATAAGTGTTCTGAGTTATTGAAGTCATGTCGCCTTTTGTCATGTATAAGGAATTTGGTTTTGCTGTAGTGGAAGAATGTAAATATGCTGAATGCATCATGATGAGTAGAAAGGCTCTTCATGAATGTTGTGATTTATTTATTTATTTGTTTGGGATGTTGTGTTGGATTAGACAATGGGGAGATGTCGGTATTCATGAAAAAGTATTTTTCTTACGAGTTACTTCATTGGAAGCCATGGAAAATGTAGTAAGAGTATGTCTTTGTAATTGAGATGATATGCAAGAAGGTGAATGCCTTGCATTATTACATGTATATGTTCATATCAGAATAATGGTTATGCAAGATGGATTATGCCTTGCATGGTTTATGTATCATCGTCGTCATGATGATGTTTGCTATGTTTGATTGAGTAGGGTCTTCTAGATGCAGGTAGGGGAGTGGCTTTCAACGTGGGGCCGGTGCCCAAAGTGGCAGTCAGGATAACCTGTTGGAAGTAGATTAATCAAGTGATAACCTAAATAATGAATTAGGGGGTTGGGTAGTTAAACACACTAAACAAGATAAGTGGATGCCTCACTCATGGCTCAAGTGCTTGTTTAGGCTTGAGATGAGATGAGAAGGCCTGGAATGGCAAGATCAACTACCTTGTCCTCATGAAAGGTATGTTGATTTCCGCATGAGCGTTGTATGGGGGCCAGGAGTCGGGAGAGGCTACCAGGACAACCCAAGATGGGGGCCGGGGCCTAGGAAGGCTTACCAGGACAACCCATGACAAGCCATGTGATGACACTTCTCCCTACTGCAGCCTAGCATTCCCTAGTTGTACTCTTCCTATTCATTATGTGTTGCCTCTGGAAGTTCAGTTCAGTTAATTTCTATTGTGTTGTTTATGTTATTGCCATGTGTTGTATTGGTGTTTGGTCGTCCTTTGTTCATGTTAGTCTTGTCTACCTGACTGTCATTGTTTGGGACCTCATGTTAACTCCTAGCTCGAGGGGTGGACCTTAGGGTTCCACATGGTTGGGTGGAAGAGCTATTTTATCCATTGGTTACTCTTGTCAGGATCTTATGCAGAAAGGATTTGCTCCAGTTGTACTTGTACCAGTTGATGAAGATGTATGTGTAACCTTGTACAGATTTGTGTAACAGAACATTCTTTATGTATGTAATTTTGATGTAGACTAAAAGTGGCAATGTAATGATGTCTTGATGTACTTATATGAAAGCATTTCAGTTATGTATTTAATCATGCAGATTCCGTTATTTGATGATTTGCAATGAATGTGAATAAGTTATTTATTTGAGAATGGATTCAGATTAGTTACTGATGAAT
This sequence comes from Cunninghamia lanceolata, assembly GCA_027924645.1. NCBI lineage: Eukaryota > Viridiplantae > Streptophyta > Pinopsida > Cupressales > Cupressaceae > Cunninghamia > Cunninghamia lanceolata. The sequence continues at coordinate 18,975,252 of BSBN01000590.1, forward strand.
GTTAAATTATGTTAGTTGGTTTGTAAAGTAATGCAGCCTTGTATCCTTAGAGAATATGTCGTAGTTAGTTGTGCTAACATTACTTTATCATTTTAAAAAAAAAATGTTCCTGTTCATGTAGCATAAATGTGTTTTTCTTTGAGGGTACAAGGCGGGCGTTACAAAACCAAAATAATTTTTTTACACTTCCAGTGAAAATCAAAATGTTTTGATAGCCTCTAGAGACCAGGTTAGGCTTCATTATTGATACCTGTTTCATTAAACATGTAAGCTGGGTAATATAGGTCTTCAGATGGTGAGTACTAATTACAACCACAATATCACAATCTAAGGCCAAATACAGTATACGGTACTAAACAATAGCCTTTCTTCTTAACTTATCAGGGGATTTTGTATATGATTATCAGGTTGCAATCCGTTACTGATAGAAACACGTTTGATCAGTGTGAAGATATGCCGGGAACACTCACCTAAGCCAATGGGGATTGATGCATTCCCAAATCAATTTAAACTTTGTTAAATATCTGAAAAGCCGTTATGACACTCAAATATTTTACTCTGAAAACTTGTAATGCTTGGCAAGCAAAACTGTGGACTGAATCCGTTGTGGGAAAGTTTTTAGCTTTTATTTTGTTTTCCTTTCTAGTATCCTTTTCACACCCGATTTTTAATTCATTACCATTAAAATAGTCATGTGTCAAACTTGTAACGCTATGCAAATTATGCAAGCTCACTTTAATGTTAAATAAGGTATTCCAGTCTAATACTATTAAATCATTAATTTCTAGTGGCATTAACGATGCATTCTTGGTTTTTGATTTTGGGCCAGTGAAGCTCAGGGTTCAAATGCATATTATAAAACACTCACTCCATGAACTGCCACCATTACCATATCAATGGCTAGGGATCGTGATGAATGGCAGTGTCAAAGGTAAAATAGTTAAAAAAATAGACAAGTTGGTAAAGCTTTTAATTGCTATATATGTTGAAAAGGCTTCAGAAACTTTCAAAAGGCAAAGGACAAGGCATAGACCATATCATAAGGAGTTTGTGCCACCTAGGATCCATGGCAGATTGGGACTGGGAACTTCCATCAGCTGGATACCCAATCAGCAATATATATTTGGAATAAGCAATTGAGGAAAAAGGCGATTTGGATTGCCTGCAACAATTGTAGCCAACTTGGACATAGGAGATAGTTTGTAGATCATCCAACAAGGTGTGACCGCCTAGAACTAGTAACAGGAACCTATTCAGTCCTCCATTTCTAAAGTCGAAGGCTGGTCTAGGTCAGTCAATCCATCACAACTGAAGCCTATTATTCCAATTTCTAGGGACTGAGAATATCGATGATCTGATAGATGGAACATTTCCAAAATGGTCATCCCACGAAATGTAATGTTTGTAGGATCCGAACAAAGGGATTTGTTGAAAAGACCCTACAATCATAGTATATGAATCCAACGCATTGTTATAAGGCCGATTCATCATAGTTTCTATTCTAAAATGTATGGCCATTTTTCCGTAACCTCTGGCCTACTCTCAACGCCTATGCGGAAGTGGTAGGAGCGGTCCAGGTGATCAAACAGATATGGAGGAATTACAATGATCCCTGAAACTGGGAGATTGTTAGAGGATGTAATGCCCCTCACCTTTTCGTTTGTGATAGATGTTGTTCTCATGATTCCTATGACAATCCTAGTACTGATAATAGTCCTTTAGTGCATGTTTTCAGTTTTGAGACACTTTGATTTCTATGCTATGGTTGATGTTTTCCTTGATATTGCTAGACACTTGATTATCATACGAACTAGATATGGATTATGTTAGATGATGTTTGATCTCTTGTACCTTGTGCATTCTTAGTTGATGGACATATTATGGTTTGATGTTAATTTCAGTTTAATATGATCATGCTTTCATATTAGTGTTACTTTATGTTTAAGGTATTGTTTGATCATGATTATGATGTATGTCTAGGATTGGATGCAGTTATTTATTTGATGAGTTACTGAACGGAACAGTGTGGCATTACTCGTGTCCAAGTACCCTGCCACGCTGTGACTTCCGTTCATTATGTTATGATAACATGTATATATGTACAACCCTGATGTTTCGATGCAGTATGCAGGTACCAGGCATCGACTCCACCTGGACTAGCAGGTCTGAGTGTGCCCTAGCTGATGGATTCGTGGAACGGAGTTAACATGGGGTTCCTGGTCTTTTGTGTCGGTTGTCTGTTTGCCTCCATCATTGTGGTCTTGTCTTGTCTTCCAATCTTGCTTGTCAGTCAAGTTTAGTGCTACCACGAGGTTTAACAAGGTCAGAGTTCCCTGTGTTACGTCAGTGTTTTGATGCATTCGAATATAATTACTTGACTAGGAATATAATTATGTTAAATAAATATTAATGGTTTCAATAAGAATTAAATAATGTAGAAAATATAATTATTTAATACTATGTGAATTAATAAATAAATTATATTGCCTAATTTGTGAGTGTTGTAAATGTTTAAACGGTATATGGCAATGTTCATAAATTTCATTAATGCATAGATTGATATAATGTAAATTATGTTTATTGAAATGCATGTTAATATTAGATATATAAGATAATAATTTTGTCGTGGTTTATTGGCCTATTCTAAGGTTTTAAAATATATATATATATATATATATATATATATATATATATATATATATATATATATATATATATATATATATATATATATATATATATATATATATATATATATATATATATATATATATATATATTGGGGAGGTCGCTGGACCATGTCTTTGTTTTTTTTGAGAAATATGCAAAGTCCATTTTGTGTGCCGTCAGTTGAAGGAATCCCTTGGAAAACTATTTAAATGGTTGGATTCCACAAGAATGGGGGTCGTGGGGAGCAAGGGGGCACGTTCTGCATGACCGAGGAGTCATGTTTGCTCGGGGGAGATACGGAAGGCTTGGAGGAGTTTCCAACTTGTTTTGGTTAGGGTTTGTGCTTTAGGTTTCATATCAGCACCTACAGGTTTCAAATCAGTTAGGGTTTCAATGAAGCTTTCATGTTCAGCTAGGGTTTGAAGATATCTGCATATTTGAAGGCATACATATTTAGATTTGAAGGCATTTGGAATATGATTTCACTATTCGTATTCATGGCCATGTTGTGTTGATGATTCTACATGTTTTGGAGGTTTCATTGTTGGTGAAATCAATCATTTTGTATTCAAAATTTCATATCAGTCTACTGTAATTTTATATCAGACCTTAGATCTAAGTGTTTCTAGCCACAACTTGATGTGGGCTTGCCATATTTTCATCATAGGATCATAGCGCTTCAATTTGACATCATTTGGCTAGGGTTTGGAGGAGATCTGCCTTGAAGATCGCTGGAGGGAGTGCAGACGGAAATCAAAAGAATCGCCATCTGAGGGTTTGATCCAAGGCCGTGGAGGAGATCTGCCTTGAAGATCGCTGGAGGGAGTGCAGACGGAAATCAAAAGAATCGCCTTCTGAGGAATCGTCCAAGGCTGGGAGGAGGCTGGAAAATTTGTGAAGGAGCTACAGGATTCAACCAGCCAAACTCTCGCACATTGTTATCCTGGTACATTATTTCTTCTTTTATAAATTTTAGATTTTTCTTTAAGAGGCAGATATAATGGCATTTTATGGCTTTAAAGAGTGGTGGCATGGTAGTAACAGTTTTGTCTCGTAGAACAAGATTTATGCAGTGTAAGGTTTCCTGCGTTCCATTTCTGGTGCAAATTGTAGGTTTATCTCCTATTGCAGCAACTAATTCGAATGCCTTGATCAAGGTTAAACACTCTTGCTTGTCGCTGCAAACATTCCTGTGCACTCCCTTATGCCTGTGAACAAAAGATGAGGAGCTATAGGTTGCCAGAACCAATTAGATTATTAGCAATTCCATGGCCAAATCGTGCTGTTAGTGTTTCCTGCTCATACGATCCCTAGTAAATTCAAGCATACTTACCCAAGTAATTAAGTGGATGCCTGCATATTTAATGTTTTTAGCCCAAACCCCTCAGCCCTGCTTGTAATAGCCGATTAGAGAGATACCAACAGCTAGCCAGGCCTCATTCGAATCTTGGTTAAGCGCTTGCCAATGTGCCTGAGCGCAAGCTAGGTGGGTATGATTGGAGGCTGCAGGCCAACCTTGAGAAGCCACGACCTAGCTCTTGCACCAAACCCAACTGAGGCGATATAAGAGATTTTTTTATGCTTGAGGGGAGCCATGGACAGCAGCAGACAAAGATCGATGCTTAAAACCCACCGCTACTGTTGATGGACTTCAATCGATCCATACTCTCCAGGATGTAGATGCGTTACATCCGTTCCTTAGATGATGGTAGGTTTGTCACCCTCGCCCAGAGGCTCGGCAAGTTTGCCGACGTCTTATTGGGCTCTTCAACCGCTGCAGTAAACGACTCTCTTCTTTAGCTCGCTAGGTAAACCTTGTTTGTCTTTTTGACCCTATCCTCTGTCAGATGATAATTAGCAAGTCACCAGATACCACTGTGTGAAAGCTTGGGCGAAGGAAGCCATATTCGAAAGATACTACTATGGGCATAGTTTCTATTCCTTACACCTCAGCATTCGCCACTACTGGAGCAAAAGGCAGTTGTTACCATTTGTGAAAATAGATCAAAAATGCAACTTTCCCACCTTCAGTCAAGGCAACTTTCTCTCTCTTTAAACTCTGCCAGTTCAAAACTAGCCATCCTTTGGAGAGGTCGCAGCACTGCACTCCGCACACTCCCATCTTCTCATTCTTCTTGCAGGGTTCCATTTCTGGCGTCCTTGCATTTGCGCTGCAGACTTAGATGAAGTGAAAAGTTAATTTGTTGTAGACAAAGTAAACTACTGTTGTGGCTATACCTAAAACAGCTTTATCAACGTATTGCTTCTGTTTGCCTTTACACATACTTACCTACCTTGAAGTTCGGTGTATGGGGAAGCCGCACCCATGTTAGAAGCAACCCTACCTCCAACACCAACTTGTGAAGGCTGTAGAGGCCCATAGAGCTAATGGTGATGCAAGCCTGTGGATTGTCTTCGGTGAGCACCACATCAGAAGGGCTCGGGTATTCTTAGAATCATAACTATTCTTTACTCCTTGGCTTCATTTATTTTTGTGAAAGCCGATCCAACCTTGTGCCCCGCTCTTGCTTCAATTGCCTACCCACTTCAAGGGCCGAGAATATTTGCTTTCCCTCTGCGTTTTACATACGATTAGTGTTGGGTGACTCATTTGCAGCCCTGAGAACCAACCAAAACAATTAATGTTTGAGTCAAACTCATTATGATAACTCTACTTATGGCTAGTCATATTTGTGATGATTATTAAGTATGAAGTTAAATTTTCAGTTTATGCTATTTCGTGGTGGGGGAATAAGTACACACCCATACCTATATTTATACAAATATGACAGAGTTTCAAATTGAGTAATATTTAAATGTAGTTGTAAATTAATTCGAAGTTGATAAACCCCTTGTTAGGAACCCTCCGCAAGAGTTGAATTAGACCTCTTGGAAACTAGTTAATTTAATTGATTTATATCAATGGCATTGATGGCCTTTTGTTAGGTTATGACGAGGGTGTCTTGTAGAGCAATTAAATTAGTTCCTTTAATAATTATTTGCGTATGGTTATTTTAACATAATGGTGTAATTAATAGTTCTTATTGCTATTTAATGTCATTGTAAGATCCAATCGTAACAAGATTACAACCATGTGTTCATATTAAATGGTCTTCCTTGTTTATTAGGGTAGAGTAATGTTTATATTAAATTTGGATGGGAATTAAATGGCAAGTAGTTATTTATTCAATCTACACTATTGGTATTATAGTTTTGCAAATTGATAAGCGGTGATAATCCTACCCTCGTTTTCTAATTAATCTAAGTCAATAGTAAGGAATCGTAATGTAAATTTGGAATTGGTTCTTCCTTGTTTACAAGGATATAATCGAGAATGCACTATGTTAAATAAATATATCATTATTATGTTAAAGTCTTCCTTGTGAATAAATATAGAATTTTGTTATCATTATTATTATTTTATTATTATTAGTAGTATTATTTATCTCTCATACGGAAAAATTTGCATATCGTTATGTGTCTTTTAATTACCTGGGTGCAGTTATTTAAACTTTGCATGAGATTGTTAAATAGAAATTTATTATGCAGTGAAGATTTCCATTTCAAGTTGGTTTTGGTCGAATGTTAATTATATTAATCCGTCAGTGAAATTATATGTTCTCCTTGTAAAATTTATTAATTAAGTTGATATTAAGAGTTGCTAAGATAATGAGTGTATGTGAACTCAGTTGCATCAAGGAAACAAGATTGGTCATATATTTGATGGTTGGTTTTAATGAGACTCCTTGTGCAAGTTATTAAAGTGTTTTAGTCCTAGAGGCCTAGGTTGTAATTTTGTGTTCATGCGCATGGTATCTTGTGAATGCATATTGGGGTAATGATTAAGTCCTTCATGAATATTGCAATCATTATTTGTCTAAGTTTGTTGAACTATTATGATGGTCAAGACAATGGGGTAATGCCATCATCGGTATAGAAGAGATCTCCCAAGTATTACTCCATTTGGAAACCTTGAATTATGTATTGGGACTTTGCCGTATGGTTATGCCATAATTGCAAGAAGGTTAATGCCTTGCAATGTGTATACTGAGACCTATTGTTTTGTCTTGAATCCATGTTGTCGAGCTCTTCTTGTAGGTTGAGGTCCCCTATTGTGTTGGGCTTGTTTTAATTCCTTGTTGGTCTATGCAAAGGATTGAATTGTTGGGAGCAAGAGGACCCATGCCTTGCTCGAGTGATTCATTGTATTGTGATTGGTTGCAAGATGGTTGATGCCTTGCACTGTTATGTATATTTTTTGTTATGATGACAGTGTCATGTGTTGCCTCTGGAAGTAATGTTGTGTTGTTGTGAGATTGGCTAGTGATGTTGGAGTCTTGTGATGTTCTTAATCCACTGTCTGCCTGACCGTTGTTCTTGTGGGGCCCTCATGTTAACTCCTAGCTCAGAGGGGTGGGCCTTAGGGTCCACATGGTTAGGTGGAAAGAGCTAGATCCATTGGTTTTCTCCCTTGCTGTTTGTTCGTGAGCGAGGAGGATTCACCTTGTGTGCCAGACATCAGACCTTGTACCTATTTGGTGAAGACAGTTTCTTGTGCTCATGCATTAGCCTTGTGTATTTATTGTATCTCATTGTTTATATTCAGTTGTAATCAGGATGTCGATAATGTAAATCTCATGTTGATGTACTCAATTGTATAAACTTGGTAAAAGTGCATGTATCCTTATCCAAATTGATTACCTAGATTATGGCATGGAATGTAGATGTATTTGACTAGTCATTATTGTTATAGAGTTGTATGATTTACCGATGTTAGTTAGCAATGCATGTAATGATGTTGTTTATTGTTAAGTAGTGCATCCTTGATGCCTTGGGAGACAAGTTGTTAACTATTGATGTGTTTGATCTGCTAAACCTCACTTGTTGTCCTATTTATAAAAGAAAATATTTCCGCTTTGCTTGCTGATAAGTGTTGTCTATCAAGGTGTTCATGGACAGGGTACTGCTAATCTATTCTACTTCATTGGAAGTTATTTGTATCTATTTTAGCAATATAATGGTTATGGCTTCTGTAGTTTTATTTCCTATTATTAATGCAGTTATGTTGCCCTAGAGTGGTTAGAAGAGTAATTTCATGCAATGTGTTATGTCTGGTTTCTACTTTTCACTATCTTGCTTTCAAAAAAAAAATTAGTTCTATAACTTTTGCACTTTTAGTCTAGCACTCTGGGGTTACATGACGGGGCATTACAGAGGATCCATCCAAGAAAAGGCATTTGCAATGATAATCTCTGTGATAGTAAACTAGGAGATAAGGTCCATCTGATAAAGTGATGCTGCTACCCGAAGATGACCCCAGTGCAACAGATATAATAATAGCTACTAATATACAGAAAATGGCATTTAGCTGGAAACAGTGATCCAGCTGGAGAAGGCACGATTTGCAGATTAAACCACTATGGACAGAAGCTAATTGACAAATGAGATAGCGATGTCCAACTAATGATTATGGAAAATATATTAAGGTGAACTATCATTCACATAATCGGATCAGAGACTGCGGAATAAGACTGACGGATTGCATAATTAGATCTAAATCAATTGCCCAACTTCAGAATCCACTCGCAAGGTATGTGAGGTAATAATACACGATGGACAAACATTGCCAATTTGTGTCCAAGGAAGAATGGTTGTATGTAGACATCGCGACATCTCACCTAAACCATTTACAAATTTTGTGGAAGCCCTTGATATAAAAACTAAGAATTAGAAATAAAGACAATTGCCATCGAAATGAATGATTGCAGGGATGATAGAATCATTTGGCAAATGCAGAGGAAGGAAGACAATATTAAACGGTGAAATCCTTGAACAGAAAAATGATTTAAAACCCTAAAAGATGTTAAGGTTTAAACGTAGAGAGGACAGTCTACAAAATGAGCACCGGGTTTAGGATTTGGTGGTGAAAACTCAGAATACAAACCGATTACAGATTGGATCATACCTTTAAGCATAAATTTAACCCAAACAAAACATTTGGAAGATTAAACAACCAACAACATTTGCAGATTCAGAAAGAGAAGCAGAGGAATAAATTAAACTTTTAATGGAACCTGGCTGCGATGCTGATTCGACAATTTCATTTCAACTACTGCAGTCCAAGCCTTTTTCCTGATCTTCTTCACTTTTCTTCTACCTGCAATCCTCCCTCTTTGCCTCAACAAGCCTTTTCTTTTATAACACAGCCCCTTCCTTCTTCCAAGGGACTCGGCACATGATCCCGTGCATCTCCCTCCTCAAGATATACTTTTATTAAATTTCATAATCCCAAGAGGTTACTCTTTTTTAAATATTAACACACCATTCCGACAACATTTATTTATTTTATAGCCGACCAAGCATATTTTATTATTACAACAATCCATAATTGTACAACTATATATTAATTTATTTTATTAATTTAGTTGTGAATCACTAATTACAACATAACTTACAACTATTTCATTTATTTAAATATTTATTGTAAATAATATTATATTAAATAATACAAAACCTCTTACAATCTTTATTTAACAACTATACTTCTAATAAAATAATAATTTATTTACAACAATAATTAACAACTATTGACTCAATATTATCTTTTACCAATACATTTAATTATCAACATTATAATTTCCGTAATATGATTCTAATTAAAGCACAACGACACCTTACACACTTAGACACTTTCTAACCTAGTTAGACTCCAAGGTGCAATATTACTTATCCGCAAATCATGATCGAATGACAAACAATGACCAAAAGGATAAATTGACAACCAGACCACACTGACATGGGACCTCACGTTAACTCCAAACAACTAATCCATTGGTGAAAGCACGCTCAGACCTGTAATCAGGTGGAGTCGATGCCTAGTACCTGCATTCCTGCAACAACGCACGGTTAAACATTCAAGATATATATCCACATACAATCCTATAGTGAATGGAAATCGCAGTGATGTAGGGTACTCAAGAGCGAGTAATACAACACTGTTCCATTCACGTCTATGTATAAATGATTAACATTGTTGAACAAGGTATCTGATTACTAGTCATCAACATAAAATGATCAACTGTCTCACAATCCCATATAGTGAATAGCATCAAAACATCTATAACATCTAGTTTATTAATCAAATTCTAAAGCATAAAATAACCTATTCCAACATCAACATCTGTTATAATAACAATTAGGTCCATAATGAATTAGCAAAATAACAAGAGATCCATCATCTACAGTCTAAGATACTATCATAAAGTCTAAGCAAACATCAATCTGATGGACGACGAGATGAGGGGCACTACAATTTTATTATTCTATCATTATATCTATTATTGTCTCATTGTCTCATTCTATCATTCTACTATTCTATTATTATACAATTCAATTATTGAATCATTCTATCATTGTACTATTCTATAAATTTATCTTTCTATCATTGTTTCATTCTATCATTTTATAATTGTATTATTCTATGATTCTATTATTATATAAAACTACTCTTATATCATTCATTCATTCTATAATTCTATTATATTATCATTCTTTCATTCTATCATTCTCTAATTCTATCATTTTGTTATTCTATAAATCTATTATTCAATCATTCTTTCATTCTATTCTTCTATAATTCTTTTACTCTATTATTTAATCATTCTATCACTCTATCATTCTTCCACTCAATCATTCTATAATTCTATGATTCTATTATTCTATAAATCTATCATTTTATCATTCTATCATTCTATTATTCTATTATCTACAATTCTATTATTTTTTCATTCCTTCAATCTATCATTCTATACTTCTTTCACTCTATCATTCTATTATTATTTTATTGTAGAAATCTATTATTCTATTATTCTACAATTCTTATTTCCTATCATAATTTTATTCTATAATTCTAATATTATATTATTCCTTCATTCTTTCATTCTATAATTCTATTATTTAATTATTTTCTAGTTCTATTACTCTATCATTTTATAATTCTAAATTTCTATTATTGTGTTATTCTTTCATCCTTTAAATCTATCATTCTATAATTCTATCATTTTTTTATTCTATAATTCTATAATTCTATAATTCTATTATTCTACAACTATATTATTCTACCATTCTTTTATCCTATCATTCTATAATTCTATCATTTTATTATTCTATAAATTTGTAATTCCATCGTTTAATTATATTATTCTATTATACTATTATTCAATTATTCTCTAGTTCTATTACTATATCATTCTTTCATTCCATCATTTTATAATTCTAACATTCTATTATTCTATCATTCTTTCATTCTATCATTCTATAATTCTATCATTCTTTTAGTCCATCATTCTATAATTATATTATTCTATGATTGTTTCATTTTATCATTCTATAATTCTATAAATTCATTATTCTATTATTCTACAATTCTAATATTCTATCATTCTATCATTTTTTCATTCATTCTATGATTATATAATTCTATCATTCTATTGTTTTCTAAGTCTGCTATTCTATCATTATGTCCTTCTATAATTCTACTATTATACACTTTTATTATTGTGTCATTCTTTCATTCTATCATTCTCCAATTCTATAATTATTTCATTATATAAATCTATCATTATATCATTCTTTCTTTCTATCATTCCATAACTCTATAATTTTATTTTTCTACAATTCTATTATTCTATCATTATTTCATTTTGTCATTCTATAGTTCTATTATTTCATTGTTCTATAAATCTACTACTCTATCATTCTTTCATTTTATCATTCTATAATTCTATCATTCTTACATTCTATATTTCTATTATTATATCATTATTTCATTCTATAATTCTATAAATCTATTACTCTATTATTCTACATTTATTTTATTCTATCATTCTATAATTCTGTTATTCTATTAATCTACAATTCTATTATTCTATCATTCTATCATTTTATAATTATATTATTCTATTATTCTATCATTCTATTATTCTTTCATTCTATCATTTTAAAATTATATTATTCAATCATTGTTTCTGTTGTGATTCTACAATTCTATAAATATATTTTTCCATCATTCTATCATTCTATTATTCTATTATTCTATCATTCAAATATTCTATCTATCTATTATGTTCTCATTCTCTCATTCTCTCATTTTATTATTCTATTTGTAGTGCCCTCCGATGTTGTAATATTCTATCTATCTATTATTCTATTTGTTATATTATTCTATTATTCTATCATTCTGTCATTGTATCATTCTTTCATTCTCTAATTCTATAGAATGAAAAAATGGAGTTATACAATGATAGAATAAAATAATGATAGAATAATAGAGTGATAAAATGATTGAATGAAATAATGATAGAATAACATAGTGATATAATTATAGAATAATATAATGAAAGAATTATACAATAATAGAATAATATAATGAAAGAATAATAAATTAAAGAATGATAGAATAATAGAATTGTAGAATAATAGAATAAAAGATTAATAGAATTAATCAATGATAGAATAATAGAATCATAGAATAATAGAATGAAATAATGATAGAATAATACATTTATAGAACAATAGAATAGTAGAATGATACAATAATAGAATAATAGTGTTATACAAAGATACAATGATCAAATAATAAATTGATAGAATGATAGAATGAAAGATTTCCAGAATAATAGACTTATGCAATAATAGAATAATAGAATGAATGAATGAAGGAATGATAGAATAATTTAATTATAGAATGATAGAATTATTGAATTATAGAATGACAGAATAAAATATTTATAGAATAATAGAATTATACAATAATAGAATAATAGAATTATATAAGGATAGATTTATAGAATAATAGAATGATAGAAATATAGAATGATAGAATAATAAAATTATAGAATAATAGAATAATAGAATAATAGAATTATAGAATGATAGAAGGAAACAATATTAGAATAATAGATTTATAGAACAATAGAATAATAGAATAATAAAATGAGAGAATGAGAGAATGAGACCATAATAGATAGATAGCATATTTGAACTATAGAATAATAGAATGATAGAATGATGGAAAAATATATTTATAGAATTGTAGACTCACAAAAGAAACAATGATTGAATAATATAATTTTAAAATGATAGAATGAAAGAATAATAGAATGATAGAATAATAGAATAATATAATTATAAAATGATAGAATGATAGAATAATAGAATTGTAGATTAATAGAATAACAGAATTATAGAATGATAGAATAATAGAACGATAACATAACATATTTATAGGATAATAGAATGATAGAATAAAATAAATGTAGAATAATAGAGTAATAGATTTATAGAATTATAGAATGAAATAATGATAGAATAATAGAAATATAGAATGTAAGAATGATAGAATTATAGAATGATAAAATGAAAGAATGATAGAGTAGTAGATTTATAGAACAATGAAATAATAGAATTACAGAATGACAAAATGAAAGAATGATAGAATAATAGAATTGTAGAAAAATAAAATTCTAGAGTTATGGAATGATAGAAAGAAAGAATGATATAATGATAAATATATAGAATGAAATAATTATAGAATTGGAGAATGATAGAATGAAAGAATGAAAGAATGACAAAATTATAGAATTATAGAATGACATAACGATAGAATAGCAGATTTATAAAACAATAGAATGATAGAATTATATAATCATAGAATGAATGAAAAAATGATAGAATTATAGAATATTAGAATTGTAGAATAATAGAATAAGTATAGAATGATAGAATAACGGATTTATAGAATTATACAATGATAAAATGAAAGAATCAAATAATAATAGAATTATAGAATGATGGATTAAAAGAATTGTAGAATTATATAATGATAGACTGAAAGAATGGAATAATAATAGAATAATAGAATGTTAGAATTATAAAATGATGGAATGAACGAATGATATAGTAATAGAACTACAGAATAATTGAATAATAGTGTAATAGAATAATATAATTAAAGGATGGCATGACAAATTTATAGAATAATAAAATGATAGAACTATAGACTGATAGGATGAAAGAATGGTAGAATAATAGAATTGTAGAATAATAGAATTATAGAATTATAGAATGAAAGAATGATAGAATTATAGAATGATAGATTTAAAGGACGAAAGAATAATACAATAATAGAAATTTAGAATTATAAAATGATAGAATGATAGAGTAATAGAACTAGAAAATAATTGAATAATAGAATTATGGAATGAAAGAATGAATGAATAATATAATATTAGAATTATAGAATTATAGAATAAAATAATGATAGGAAATAAGAATTGTAGAATAATAGAATAATAGATTTGTACAATAATATAATAATAGAATGACAGAGTGAAAGAAGTATAGAATGATAGAATGAAGGAATGAAAAAATAATAGAATTGTAGAAAATAGAATGATAGAATGATAAAATGATAGATTTATAGAATAATAGAATCATAGAATTATAGAATGATTGAGTGGAAGAATGATACAGTGATAGAATGATTAAATAATAGACTAAAAGAATTATAGAAGAATAGAATGAAAGAATGATAGAATAATGGATTTATAGAATAACAAAATGATAGAATTATAGAATGAAAGAATGATAATATAATAGAATTATAGAATTATAGAATGAATGAATGATATAAGAGTAGTTTTATATAATAATAGAATCGTAGAATAATACAATTATAAAATGATAGAATGAAACAATGATAAAAAAAAAAAATTTATAGAATAGTACAATGATAGAATGATTCAATAATTGAATTGTATAATAATAGAACAGTAGAATGAGAGAATGAGAGAATGAGACAATAATAGATATAATAATATAACGATAGAATAATAAAATAATAGAATGAAAGAATGATAGAATAATAGAGATTTATAATAGAATTGTAGAATAATTAGCCGATAGGCTTTTAGTTGTGAGCATCATAGTTCTCGGAATTGTCTCACGCCGTAAAATTTTATTGTATAACACTACTATTCTAAATATGTTACGTTATCGTTCTATTATTATATCATTCTATAATTCTGTTATTCTATTAATCTACAATTCTATTATTCTATCATTCTATCATTTTATAATTATATTATTCTATTATTCTATCATTCTATTATTCTTTCATTCTATCATTTTAAAATTATATTATTCAATCATTGTTTCTTTTGTGATTCTACAATTCTATAAATATATTTTTCCATCATTCTATCATTCTATTATTCTATCATTCAAATATTCTATCTATCTATTATGGTCTCATTCTCTCATTCTATCATTTTATTATTCTATTATTCTATTTTTCTATAAATCTATTATTCTAATATTGTTTCCTTCTATCATTCTAGAATTCTATTATTCTATTATTCTATAATTTTATTATTCTATCATTCTATATTTCTATCGTTCTATTATTCTATAAATTTATCCTTATATAATTCTATTATTCTATAAATATTCTGTTCTGTCATTCTATAATTCAATAATTCTATCATTCTATCATTCTATAATTAAATTATTCTATCATTCCTTCATTCATTCATTTTATTATTCTATTATTTTATAAGTCTATTATTCTGGAAATCTTTCATTCTATCAATTTATTATTTGATCATTGTATCTTTGTATAACTCTATTATTCTATTATTCTATCATTCTTTCATTCTCTAATTCTATAGAATGAAAAAATGGAGTTATACAATGATAGAATAAAATAATGATAGAATAATAGAGTGATAAAATGATTGAATGAAATAATGATAGAATAACATAGTGATATAATTATAGAATAATATAATGAAAGAATAATAAATTAAAGAATGATAGAATAATAGAATTGTAGAATAATAGAATAAAAGATTAATAGAATTAATCAATGATAGAATAATAGAATCATAGAATAATAGAATTATAAAATGATAGAATGAAATAATGATAGAATAATAGATTTATAGAACAATAGAATAATAGAATTGTAGAATAACAGAATAATAAAATGATAGAATGAGACAATAATAGATAGATAGAGTATTTGAATAATAGAATAATATAATTACAGAATGATAAAATAATAGAATAATATATTTATAAGATACTAGAATGATAGAGATAGAATAAGAGAATGATATAATACTAGAAATGCGGAATAATAGATTTATAGAATTATAGAATGTAAGAATAGCAGACTAATAGAAATATAAATTTATTATTCTATTAATCTTTTTATTCTATCATTCTATTATTTTAACATTTCTATTATTCTATCATTCTTTTATTTTATAATTCTAGCATTCTATTATCCTATAAATCTATTATTTTATCTTTATATTGTTCTTTCATTCTATAATTGTGTCATTCTATTATTCTATAATTCTTTCACTCTATCATTTTATAATTCTATTATTCATATAAATCTATTATTCTATTGTTCTATCATTCTATTGTTCTTTCATTCTATCATTTAAAAATTCTATTATTGTACACTTCTATTATTCTAAAACTAATATTCTAAATTCAAAACATGAGTTTCGAGTTATTACAAAAGAAACTTTTTAAAAATCTTGAAAAAAAACACTAAATTGCTATTTTGAGGGCCAAGATGAAAGTTTCAAGCCTCGAAAAAGTGGCAAGACGAGGTCCAACCCGCTAGAGCAGGTTGGGAAACCACTGGCCACCTCATAACACATCCACCTATAAAATTTCGTAGAAAACCCACATCCGAGTCAAAAGTTATGACCTTCGGAAGTCCCTGCATCACTGATGAAACTGGCACCACAAACAACAATCTGAAACTATGACTGAACTGTGACTGTTGGAGCCCTTCCCAACACCACAAAATAGCAGCAACCAAAAAAATTATTGTTTGTCCAACTGTAATGCCCCGCCATGAACACCTTAGAGAATGACATATCTATGCTATGCAAAGCAGGATAATTTTTGTTTATATGAATAAGATAACAAAGTAATGTTAACACATCTATACACATCATTTGAACTATCGACTTGTCCTCTAAGATTTCATGGTTGCATTACTTGCCAAATCAATTAACATAATTCAACATACATTATTAACTAACATTAGTAGATCATTCTAAATCTATAGCATTAAATGAATAAACATATACATCTCCATATCATAACATCAAATGAATAATCGACATGATCAGGATTACATGTGAATGTACAAATTCCTATACACATGAGTAATTCATTACATTGATTACATTATCACCTTTCTGAATACATACATTATGAATCGACTGTCACACAAGGCTAGACCATGAGTATGCATAATCATCTTCCTCAAATTGGTACAAGATCTGATATCTAATGCACAAGATACATCCTCCTCACCCATGAACATCGGCAAGGGAAAAACCAATGGAAATAAAAGCTCTTGTTCCATCCTCATCATTAGGTTCCTTAGCCAAACTACTTGCACATCGAAGGTGAGAATGGAGGGGCGCTACATCCTTCCCCCCCTAAAACTTGACTTACTCCTGGAAGTCGCAAACTAGGGTGGAAACATAACACATTAGTACCAACATCAGAACTGATTCATTATATCAAAATAATATACACTAGTTTGCTTATGAAAATAATTTATCTTGAAAGAACATATACTTATATGGTCCATTTCAGACCTATCTTTTTAGCCTTTAATGTTACAATAATAACACAATCAAGACTTGCATTTCAAAAAATGATTCCATAGTACATAAACCACTCAAAATCCTTCAGTTTCTTTCGGAACAAAGAAAACATTGCACCCACTTAATCCTAACTAGTAGAATTTCTCATATCAGAAACATAGAAGGTATTCAATTTCAAATGCATTACCATATCATTTTCTTTACCTTTAAATTACAATTCTCTTTCCAATACACTATTAGGAAATCAATACATCAAAATGCTATATTTCCATAAATCACGACATAATTAGACCCACAAAGCACACTAAATATCCATCATTTATAAACAAGACATTCCTCTTTATTCATTTTACAACAATAAATCTCATGACATATTCAACCAAGATCATGATTTTACACCTTTTAGAAGCATGTAAACACAATTCATCATTTTATAAGTACTATATTCACAATTTTACATACATTCTTCACATCACCGGGAATCACATCACAAGGCTACATAGGGGTCCATCTAGATACCGGGAAGCAACATACTAATCCATGATACATAATCCATGAGCCAAGAGCCAAAATCCATCTCACATAATCTATACCTCACACGTAGTGGCTTGATGGTGTTAGGCCACACACACATGGTGAGACCATCCAAACAAGACCACAATGACCTATCTCTTGTTGTATAAGGTAGTTAGCCTCCAAGAGATAGTCATCACACATAGGTGGGTAGTGGGTCCTAGCTGTGTAACAGCCTCACATACCCCCATCCTCAAGGTTCCCTGCGTCTGCTTCCTCGTATACACTCACCAAGTCCACCTCATATGTCCTTGGAGAGGAATCACAATATGACACATGGTCGACATCGAAAACAATAAGGAAAAAAAAACTAGTTTAGCCACCAATGTCATAAGAAAGATCAAATAAAAATTTAATTTCAACAATAAAATAGAAAAATGCGCGCAATTTTAATATTAAGTCAAATGTAACCACGAGGGTTACAACCAAATAGGATCACAAGGTGTGGCTAAACCATCACAATCAAAAAGAAACAAAGTGCCGGCCTTCACAATCAATAGGAAATCATCAATAACCATAAAGAAAATATTCAATCTTCAAAAGTACATTGTACAATACTATGTGACTAGATACTAGCCACCAAATGAGGAAGGAGGGAATAATGTCAAGCTATAGCAGTAGCCCTCATGTGGTGCGGAGTGAGCACGCCATCCACATGGCTCAAGGTGTACTCCTCGGCTACACCCTACATCGCGTCGTCACGCGGCATGGACTAACCAAGTGGCCCACACACTCCTTGGCTGCTTGCATGGAATGTGCACCTCAGCCACATCCTGCATCATGTCTCAGTGGGGCATGGTCATACGCCAGCCAGAGAAGGCACGTACTGGCTATATGCCGCATGGCAGTGTGTCTGTGGCTCCGTGGAAGTAGGCACACACAGAACACACCCTGCATAGCGATACCTCGTGGAGAAGGCACATGCAGGTACTCACCGTAGCCAAAGGTATACATGGCTAGGACCTACTCATATGCTAACCGACCCAACACTGTCGAAAGCAAACATGAGTATCCCTCTACAAGTGTACGAGGCCCCATTACGCTCATCACACAAGTAGGCTATAACACAATCTCATAGTGCACCTTCATGTGTCTATGCA
The DNA here is from genome assembly GCA_027924645.1 of Cunninghamia lanceolata. Taxonomy (NCBI): domain Eukaryota; kingdom Viridiplantae; phylum Streptophyta; class Pinopsida; order Cupressales; family Cupressaceae; genus Cunninghamia; species Cunninghamia lanceolata. Next base: position 18,994,297 of record BSBN01000590.1, read on the forward strand.
CATGGCATCGTGTCCTCGAGCCTAGCTCGCTACCAACAGCAACACGGCATCATCACCAGCACTGTGTCAGAACATCAGTGGGGGTGTGGCATTGTACCTATCATGTTGGAACATGTGCAGATACGGAATCATCTCAGCATGGGTAACAAATCTCCCTCCACATGCTAGACCTCAAAATATACATGGGGCACATGGTCTTGCTTGGGTTACCCACGCAGGTCCTAGACCTCGGCCCCCAAGTGACGACTCATGTCATCACATAGTTCTAGTTGGGTTGTCCATGCAGGTCCTAGACCTCGGCCCCCAACTGATAACTCATGTGGCATATCATACCTTTCGTGAAGACAAGGTAAATGATCATCCAAGAAATACCATCCAAATGCTTAGAAACTGTGGGGTTTAGGCTAACACATATGAATCAAGTACCTTGATCCATCATAAGGGGAAGTAGTGAGTACGTTTCCTTAGGATCGGTTGAGCGAGGGACCACTCTGTGCCGTCATAAGCGTATGCTGTTCACTCCGCCCAAGGAACTTTGTGGCTGCTACTACCCCTTCACAGACTGAGGGACTAGAGAACCAAAAGAAGAGAATCTATGAATCTAACTTTTGGCTACTCTTTTATATATATATTTTCAACCACACAAGGGTTGGCCCTCAATTAGGTAACAAACATACAAACACACGTTGTGCTATGGTTAAACCCACACCAAAATACACTCATTCCCAATGGATGGGTACCCAGTATCACCATCTTATGGGCACACAAAGCATGTACGGGATATTCACAACACTCAACCAATGCACAGTTACTATTCCTCACATTTACAGGGGGAAGATTTACATTTACATACACAATTTTCATTACTACCAAGGATCACATACCAAAAGTACATTTATTTCCATAACCACTGTGATTCCCTTTATAAGATCATATCATTTCATATTATCCATAACCCTTTTTTTTAAAAATCATCTTTTCCATATACCACCTAATGCTAAAAGTCACTGTCATGATCATCACGATTACTTAACAATTCCACTTAACAAATTATACACAAGTTCCATATTCACAAAATAACAATAATGATCCTCTACTTAACTCTTACCACTTCATGTAGGTCTTTCCTAAACACAACAACTCTTACTTCATCACAAGCTATTTGAATTCTCACAGAACCAAAGGATTCACATATTTTCAACATGCAAGACATCCAATGCATAAATCTTTTCTATTTATACAATAGTAAGAAAAGAGAAGGACATTACCTCATGGGTTTTCAGCTACACCTAGCAAACAAGATTTTCAAACACCAAATATAGTCATCGTAATTTTCTAGAGAAGATACCTAGTTCTATGCACTAGCATCTTATTTATTCCACAGAAATAGCCCTTTCCAATAAAACATATCACATTATGTAATACAAAACTTAATTACATACATTTACTTCCAAATACATAGATTAAATACCTAGCTACACAAAATAACATCTTATCCTAATGCACCTTTAGTCAAACAAAAGAAATTTACATGCCAACTTAGCTAATTAATCTGAACCTGCACATGCATAAGAGAAGTTACTATAACTAGATATGGGCAACAACATTAACCAGAGATCCCAGTGCTGCAACTTGGCTTTGATACCAGATGTAATGCCCCGCCATGAACACCTTAGAGAATGACATATCTATGCTATGCAAAGTAGGATAATTTTTTTTTTATATGAATAAGATAACAAAGTAATGTTAACACATCTATACACATCATTTGAACTAACGACTTGTCCTCTAAGATTTCATGGTTGCATTACTTGCCAAATCAATTAACATAATTCAACATACATTATTAACTAACATTAGTAGATCATTCTAAATCTATAGCATTAAATGAATAAACATATACATCTCCATATCATAACATCAGATGAATAATCGACATGATCAGGATTACATGTGAATGTACAAATTCCTATACACATGAGTAATTCATTACATTGATTACATTATCACCTTTCTGAATACATACATTATGAATCGACTGTCACACAAGGCTAGACCATGAGTATGCATAATCATCTTCCTCAAACTGGTACAAGATCTGATATCTAATGCACAAGATACATCCTCCTCACCCATGAACATCGGCAAGGGAAAAACCAATGGAAATAAAAGCTCTTGTTCCATCCTCATCATCAGGTTCCTTAGCCAAACTACCTGCACATCCAAGGTGAGAATGGAGGGGCGCTACACCAAATCTTCTCCAACTATTTTTGTCAATGTAGTCAAGTGTATTTATATACACTTTGGGGTGGTGATCTAGGGCAGCGACAAATGAAATAAATGCATAATACTAGCCAGCAGTAAAAATCTACATGTACACCATCTTGAGATTGATATGATTCGAAAGTGAATCAGATCATTTCATAAGTAAATGGTAATGGCAATGATGACATTCGAACCGTCAACTGGTTTGAGATCTCTCTAAATCTGGGTAGCCATCATTTTTGTCTTGTAACAACTCTCACCTTGGGATCGATGGCTCTCTAAATGAGGTGTGTGAAAATGTTATGAGAGAAGGAAAATATCTAGGAAGATAGGTAAATGCATCGATGGCTTTTAAAGGGGAGTTGGCGAGGCATTTAAGGAAAAAAATATATCAGAGAAACAAAAATGCATTGGTTGGGAAGGACAGAAGACGCGGTTTGGCTGTGATTGGATGGTGAAGCCAAAAGTCCATTCGCCATAATGAGTTAGATGAGAATAGACAGTAGCGGGATTTAGAAGCAAAGTAGTAGGGGATGTGAATTTATTGTGGGTGGCAGAGAAACTAGGGTACGGTGAGAACATGGGAGAGAGAGTCAAAGATGACTTGAGGCATGGGGCCTAGTAGTTCACGTGCCTTGTTTTTTTTTTTTTTTGGCTTCCACACTTTACATAGATGTCTAGGAGAGCACTTCCAACCAGAATATGTGACGAAAATCCCCCTTCCGTTTTGTTTGGGATGGATGCCCTCAGCTTGTTCCATCTCTCCCACTTTGGCATGAGAAGGGAGGATGCTAGATAAGGTTGTTGAGTCTAGATTTATATCTGCCAATTGCATTTGTTTAAAGTTTCAAAGGCCTTTGCAACAAACCCATTTTTGTGCATATCCTGCAATCATTGTATTCCATGAGAGTGCATCTCTTTGAGGCATTCTGTCAAACAATTTGGTGCCTTGTCTTGCTTCTCCATTTTGCATACTTGTTTGCCATGATAATTGCAACTACATTTGATAAAAATTTCCCTTTCATTATGCTTTGTTGGATCTCCATACCTTGTACGATGGCTTGCCGTTGGAAAATTTGGGGGAAAACATAGGAGAAACAAGGGTTTGATTGTGCACATGAAGAAGGGGATTGCGATCAATGTGATCAAAGATCATGTGCCAGGTATTTGCATCAGTTAATTGTTTTTCTAGCAGACAAATATATATATCTAGGTATATGAATAAGTATTATTTAGACATCAATACTTATGCCCATAGTCGATCATTATAAGGTATTGATTGAGCCGTCCATATTGATCTTTATGTTTTGGGGCATTATATTGTTTGGGCATTGATAATTATAATACCTATTTGGCATTGCTATACCCTATATTGATCAAGATAGCTATGGGAAAAATCTACTAATTGGTATATATTAATAACTTAATATATATATCTTTTAGCATATATTCTAGTAGTAGAATCACTGAAACTAAAACTTGCTTGCTGTGATTTCCTTAAACATAGAAAATTGAAACCGCATTATGCATTTAATAATATGCCAAAATTTAGTTCAATGCAAGATATTTACATTGCCTCTTTTCTTGGATTTGTTTTAACATGCAGAACTATTTCTTAATTCTTTAGATAAAAGGGTTTTCAAAGAAAGATCATGTGTTTTCTGATTTATTATTTTGAGTAAAACATGGGTTTGATCTTTTAGAGAATATAGTGAGGGAAACCATACAAAACTAGGACACAATGATATAAATTGAAGAGATCTAAATCCCATGGAACCCCTGTAGTGCCCCTCCGCTCGCACCTTGGATGTATAGGTGAACGGGTCAAGGCGCATGAAGGTGAAGGTAAAATAACAGGAATATTCAAGGTAAGGTAAACAATTGATGTTGTACAATATAGGTAGATGCTTCATCCATGTGTGGTTTCATATGAAAGATAATGTGTTTTATTGATAACCTCTATTGCGGCACTGCTGATGCAGGCTTTGATATTGTTTTGCATTCCAATGTTTAAGATGTCGCTCTTACTACAATTGTTATATATTGAATGGATCTCATGTGACTGATTCTGTTAGATTTATTTGTTATGATGATACTTCTGACACTTATGATTTCATGCACTTGTATGTTAAGTGTAGGGTTCTATTCAGATTAAGAGATAGATTTGATTTGGTTATGATTGAGCTAATCTAGATTGATATGACGTGGAAGGGATGATGTTGCACCACTCACTTGTGAGCGCTCTGCGATGTTGCAATTCCTTTTTCCACCTAGTGCTAGCTTATATGCATCTATACGTGCTTGACCGTGACATTTGTTGCAGGATGCAGGTACCAGGCATCAACTCCACCTGAATTAATAGGTCTGAGCGTGCCTTGAACCCAATGGATATGTTGTTTCAGAGATAGCTTAAGGTCCCACATCCCAAATCATTATCCTCGATCAGGATGCATGACATGTCTAGTTCAACCTGTCAGTTCTGTTGGTATGTCGGTCTTGCCATTGATTGATATTTGATGGAACTTGTTGGCTAATTATGTTTTGCCCTGGCTTGTGAACATGTTTGATTTGGTTTTTGATGGTTGTCCTGCTCATTGGGCTAAGTTGTATGCCCAGATTTCGTTAGATAGTCATATTATTATTTGATCCACTATGAAATTTAATAGGGTTACATCATATTATCATTATTATTATTAATATTTGATAAGATTTAAAATGGTAATTGATAATTACCTAGTTCAAGATACTTAAAGGAAGCAAGTATGGTAGTCAAAACACTTAAAGTTCACCACTCCTGCAAAATTCTATGTTGTGGTGCACCTGGTCAACCATAGGATTGACATTAGCAGTAGCTTGCTTCTCCTGATCTTCTTTGGGATTTGTATTGGGGACTTGAAGAAGTGAAATTGCCAAATGATGAGTAACTTGGTCTCCAATTACTTATGCATATTTTATTGGGAAAAGAGACTGATGCCATATGAGTCAATGTGGTGAGCTCTAAATTATTCAAGAAGTTTTAAAACGTAGTTTGGACTTTAATTCATTTGCATGGTAATGAATGTTTCATAGAAGAGGATGCTAGATATCCATATTAGTTGGTCTTTTAGGGCTATATGGGTAGCCTTAATTGTTTGTTGTAGAACCAGGGCTTATTCAATAATCACACGGTACAGTGATTAGTATTTAGGCAAAGGATCATTGACAAGGTATATTGATTAGTAAACTCAAAAAAAACCATGATCACTCCATAAATTATTCAACAACATTGTGAATGAATATTTTGGTTAAGCTCTCACTTCTTGCCCCAGGTTAAGTTCGAAGGGATTATGATCACAATATGTGGTGGTCTGCTTAGCTTACTTTCTTTTGGGGTTTTGTAATTTTCATTTTTAAGCTTCTATTCACTAGTTTTGAATGACTAGAAGTCCTAGACTGATCATCTGGGTGTTTGTAATCTTCATTTTTTTAAATAAATAATCATTAAAGAGGAATGCTATTGCCACAGAATAGAGTATTAGATTATCTTTATTGCTAGGTATTGTGGATCTGCACTAACTAGGATTAGTTTATGTGGGACTCTTGCTTAATGAATAATGACAAAGTGCAGTGATTAGTAAAGGTAAGGGTCACCATGATTAGAATGCGTACTCGCCTCTGCCAACAGCTTACCATTCAAATTATATTCGAGTTATCATGTTGCAAGTGAAAATAAATATTATCTAAGCTTATATAATACGTCCTCTAAGCTAAAAGACATTCTGACAACAGAATATGCCGCTCAAGGGCAATACAATTTCCAAGCTCTTATGTACTGATCAAATCCTATGAAATGAATTAATAATTGAATGCATTTAAGTGTTTCTTCTTTGTCTTTGTCGAGAGAGACAACTACGGGTACTGAGAATTTTTTTGTCCACTATTGTTAATCTTTGTTGTCTGTCAAGTCCTTGGGTTGGATCATCCAACATCTGATAGCTGCCAACCAAATTGAATGCCGCCAAGATGCTATTTTTGCCATTACAGAGAACTTCAAATCTCATCCACACAATACAAGCTACAAAGAAAATTAATCGCAATCTGAAATCATTCAAGAGAGAATTTGTGCATAGATCCTTCTTTATTGAATTTTATGCGTAGGTTTTTGTGAAGACTGTGGTGATTAGAAGTGCCGCTCGCAACTGCCACATCTGACAAAGATTCCCCTCGTATTAAGCCTCCTCAAAAGGAGCGAACATCTGAGAGGGTGCCATAAGCTTGTCAGGATTGTTGCTGCCAGAGGAGAGAGTGCCATAAAAAGGCGAGCTAGAGGCTGTGAAAGTGGTCATCAAGGCTCTTGCTTTGTCTAAGAAAAGGTATGGGAATTGTTAAGACTGGAAGGGAGGGACTCCAAACAATGGAGTATGACAATAAAAATATTATCAAGGTCATAGACATGAACCACAGTGGAGCAACGATTGCATATGATTTCTTTATTGAAAAAATTTCTATCAGAAAATATGGGCTCTGGAACTGTCACCAGACTCACCACACAAGAAAATTGTCAAAGAAACCCATTGCTACCAGAGGCCGATATGGAAAGAAGGATTTGAAGAGATTGTGGTGGAGCTCATCACACTCCAATTCTTTCAAGAAAAGAGCATCACCAGGTACGCTACGGGAGCTAGACAGAGCAGGCGCCCTGTTTCTCTCAATGTTTTTCATGGCCTTATGGTTGCGCTTCCCAGGTATGGGCGTTTCCTATTTTTTTTGTTTTTGGAGAAGCATCTAGGAGGAGTTTCAAAGATTTGTATGGAGTAGTAATGAAACTGAAGGATCCAAAAATGAAATTTGATGTCTAGCTTGCTTATCCTAGAAATAATATTTAACGGGATCATGCATACAATGTAGATCTCTAATCTGCAAATTTAATATCTGATAGATTCCATTTATTCTTTATGCTGCAAAGGAGGTCCATAACTGTTTCAAGCAACCTTCTGCCTTAGGCTAGTGTAGGCTGGGATGGACGCTGACAGTGGTAGTGGATCCTACTTTAAACCTAATAATTCTTAATGTTTATATTTGTATGCACTAAAGTAACGCTTACTTTGCTTGCACTTTGATCATGTAATGATTAAGTCACTTATTTTATCCTTATTTGCATTCACTGTGGTCAAGCAGAACTAATCTTTTCTGACTAAATTTCCTCGAGACCTATTGATCACCTTGAGATACAGCTTTATTTTCCTCTATTCATCACTAAAAATTAATATCTTTGCATAGTTCTTAGCCTTCTAGAGGCATGCCTGCCTTTGGTAGTGGAAATTGATTAACAGGTCTTTGCTTTTGATAAGGCTCTAAATTAAGGAACGGACATAGTTTACTAAGAATTTATAGCATGGTAGTTGTGCATGTACTCAACATAATTCCATAGTCTTTTAGGCATCCTATAGAGATGCACATCAAATCTGAACCACATAAGAGTTTTGCCCATTACATATGAAGTTCAGTAGTCCTAGCCACTACTTGGTTGTAGGAAATTAGGCCGATTAAGTGCTATATATGTCACACTCTTCCGAAAGGTTTAGGCTGATTAAGTGGTATATATGTCACACTCTTCTGAAAGGTTATCTTCAAGTTTAGGTAGAAGTTGGAAATCATTTTTGGGCCATGGCCAAGCTGGTCTACTGCCTGGGTGTATGAGACCTCCATTGTGGGAATGGTGGGACATTTTCACTTTACCTTATATATATTGTTCAAATATATATACATCTCAGTTTTGACCTCGTGACTAGGCCTGGGAATAGAGCAGATCTTACCAATCTTTCTATGCCAAAACCTCATGTAAATGAGCACACAAGAGCAAAGAGTAATTGAAATGAGTTATTTAATGCTCTAGTACCATTGATTCAAAACACTGTGGTGATTCAATTCCAGAGGACAACACACTTAAATGCGGTTTTAATGTGTTATAGGCAAAAATGGTTTAGATAAAGAAAGAGAACAATAATAGTCAGAATGTCATGACAAGGGTGAGAAAATCAATAGGACACCATGCCAGAATTGTAATGCAAGATTGTATTTACTCAGAACCTGCAGTTTTTGTACAATAATCGAAAAGGTCAAATGTGTATAGACCAAAACTAGACTAACTAGAAGCCTATTCAATGAATAGTTGTCATACACTATTGTACAAGTGCGGAAGACGAAAAGACAACTTTAAATGAAGTTTTAAAGATAATTTATTAGATTATTTAGATTGAATTAACAAAATTGACTTAAAAGATCAAACGATTTATTGATCCTTGTATATATATAAAAAGGATATAGGATTAAGATATTAATCGATATAGGTAGTATCGATACATTTATTAAGGTGAATAGATGAAAGACAATATGGTGATAAATTATGAATGATTTTGGTCCCTATGCTTATTATGGGATGAAAAATATTTTCTATTCAATAATCTATGGTATTTATATTATTATTATTATTTCAAGATGAGAAAGATGATTAGTTAAATGTCTAAATTTTATAATAATATTATTATTTATTTTTTATGATAATTGCAATTCCTTCGTTGGATTGGTTAAGTCATCAAATAAGTTAAGTAATTAGGGTAATGAGCTATACATACATATATATCTTGTATTAGATTGTCGTTTAAAGACAATTGTAAATCAAATATCATAGTTAAGTGATTTAATTGAATTAAATTATTGAAATTTATCCGATTGGACCATTTGATTTATCTATAGTTCGAAAGGAACACAATAAAGAATATTAGTAGATATTTACCTAATTTACATTATAGGCATTATAGTTTTATACTTATACATTTCAATATATAATTATATCTATATCCTTGTATTTTATTTAATTCTATGACAATAGTAAGGAGGCCTCAAACTGGATAACCATAGTCTATGCCTTGGAAATTAAATTATTCTTGTATAACAAGAAGAAGTATATTTGTATTGTGTTTATATCTCTTAGAATGTAACTAAATATAGATTTAGCGACTAATCCTATTTAGCTATTTAAATGTGCAAGTTATGTTGGAATTTGATAACGTTAATTTATTTAAACGACATTATTAATTGTAATATTATATAGTCAATTAGTGTTTAAAATAAACCTAAATTAGTTATAAGATGGGTTGTTGTTGATGAGTACAATTTTGTTTGCTTAATGAAGTCCACATCCATGGATCCCTTTTGGTATAATAAATTATGTTGTTGTTGATATCTTCTTGTTACAAGGAATAGTAGAAGAATTGAAGTGAATGTTGTATTGAGTCATGGGCATCTTATGAGTATAGTATTATTTTGAAGACCCATGGTTAGTATGTCATTTTATATATAGCACTTAGAGTATGTTTATTGGATTGGTCTAATTGAAGGAGTTGTGCATTTAAGAGCAAACGTTGATGTGGAATTGTTGTGTTACCGTGGTGTCTAGTGAAAGTTGATTCCAGAGGCTAGGAGAGGTCGTTGTGAGTTGACCCTTGTGATAATTCAGTCTTGTTAAAGACTGAGCATGTTTTGGTTTTATGTGATGTTGACTTCTCTCTGCTTATGGTTTATATGATTTTAACAAATGTGTAAGTGGGATAATGCCTTGCTCAGTATATCTAGACCTGTTGTTATGTCTTGATTCCATGTTGTTGAGCTCTTCTTGAAGGTTGTGGTTCCCTATTGTGTTGAGCTTGTTTTAAATTCTTTGATGGTCTGTGTAAAGGATTGAAATTTTGGGAGCAAGAAGACCCATGCCTTGCTCTGGACTACACCTTGTTATGGTTGAAATGTTGGAGCAAGAGAACCCATGCCTTGCTTAGGTGATTCATTATGTTGTGATTGGTTGCAAGATGGTTGATGCCTTGCATTGTTATGTTTATTTGCGGTTATAAGGATAGTTGTTATGAAAGATGGTCAATGCCTTGCATGGTTCCGTATCCTCGTTGTTGTGATGTCTTGCTATGCTTGTTGTGCAGGGTTTCCTAGTTGTAGGTAAGGGAGTGGCTTCCAATGTGGGGGCCAGTGCCAAGTGGCTAGCTAGGGTAACCCACTGGGAGTTGGTAATTCAGTGATAACATAATAAAATACCTAGGGGTTGGGTAGTTTTCACACTAACAAGATAATAAGATGTATTGTTCCTCACTCATGCCTGTAGTGCTAGTTCAGACTAAGGATGAGGGGAGAAGGCTGGGATTGGCAGAGTTACTTCCTTGTCATCACAAAAGGAAGGTTGATTCCCGCATGCGTCATCCTATGGGGCCGGTGTCTAGAGAGACTGCCAGAGTAACCATAGATGGGGGCTGGTGTCTAGAGAGAGACTGCCAGGGTAACCCATGTTAGGACCATGCGATGACACTCTCGTTACTATAGCCTAGCATTCCCTAGTTGTACTCTCCCCAATTGTTAAGTGTTGCCTCTGGAAGTACTGTTGTGTTGTTAATGATATTGAATTGTGCAGTTGGAAGTCATGTGTTGTCCTTGTTCTATAGTCCTATGTCTACCTGACTGTCTGTTGTTGTGGGACCTTATGTTATCTCCTAGCTTGGAGGGGTGGGCCTGAGGGTCCCACATGGTTGGGTGGTAAGAGCTATCCATTGGTCCTTTCTTTTTGGAGATATGGTTCGAGTTCTGCGCAGAGGTGTTCCAGATCCAGTTCACTCTCCTCCTTCAGAGTTGTATGCTTTCTTATGTATTCTTTTGTAAACCGACATGATCGGTCATATAATCTTGTAATCATGTAATCCTGTACTGAGAGTCTGTAATTAATCTATCCTATTACAGTAAAAGTTATTTGTATCTATTTTAGCAGTGTAATGGCTATTGTTTCTGTAGTTTTAATTTTCTGTCATTAATGCACTTATGTTGCCCTAGAGTTGTTAGAAGAGTAATTTCATTTATATGGTGTAATATGATATGTTTGGTTACTACTTTGCACTATCTAGCTTTAAAAAAAAAATTTATTTCTATAACTTATGCACTTTAGTCTAGCATTCTAGGGTTGCATGACGGGGCATTACATCTGGTATCAAAGCAAGGTTTAAACACTGGGTACTCTGGTTACAATTGAGCCCATTATGTGACCTAGTGCTTAAACTCTGTCTATTAACTGTATCCCAGGTTGCAACACTGGGATCTCTGGTTCTTGTCGTGGTTTTAGGTTAAACGTTTCTCTCCTTATGGTGAGTTGGTAATAGTACGTCTCATTTATGAACCTTAGTATGGGTTAAAAGGATGCCAATTTACTGACTTGTTCTTGACTCTAGAAGAAATAAATCCTTTATGCCTCGTTTTACTTGTGTGTCTTTTATGCGAAAATGTGATGTTATATCTAACAATATGTGATCCCTGAACACTAGTGCTTGCTAATTGTTGAGGCCTCAAGTTCCTCTTGTGGTCTCTAGTGCTTTAGAAGATAGAAGCCTAGTTACTTTTAGTGCCTGGAATTAGGAGAGTGGAATGTGTCCCCTCTAGTGAAGTGAATATCCTGAACCCATTTTAGGTGAGGTATTGTGAAAGGGCAGTGGTGTTTTGTTTTCCCTGGGCTGGTGAAGTAACCATACCTTGTGAGGTATCTTCGTGTGCTTTGTTGATAATCTTATATCTTTCTCTTGTTGGCCATGAATTCATGTGGAAGTTCTGTGGTGGGTTATGAAAATTACCATCATGTAAGTATGTGTAAGAATGGTGTGTAGGAGGACAATTGAATTTGTGTTAGACCCATGTGTTATAAATGTGATACTATAAGTTCAATGTAGTCTTGATTAAGTATGTTCTTCTGTGCGATGCTAGCTACTCTTCCTTACACAAAGAAATTGTATTGCATTAAAGGTAGAGATTGTTGTAAATAAGTAATGATTTTGTTGCCTTAAATCCTTGTATAGAAGCTTGCTTAGGTTTGAGGATGTAGATAACCTAATTATCTATGTGTGGTGTATGTTCTCTAACGCATTCTAGACCTTCTGTCCTTGGTGTTGTGTAGCGGATGCTCCCTTTTTGTGGCTAAAATTAGCCACATTGTGATATAGATTTGTTTGCAATCTAGTTATTTTGAAAATTTTGATGGTTGTTTCATGTGTTGTTAGGGGTTAACAGTGAATTTGTTTTCAATAAACTTTCTTGTGATAGGAGTGGCCATCAAAATTATTTTCTCTATACTTAAGTTATTATTGGAAATTGTTGGCATTTTTTGACTTAAGATTGGATTTGGTTATTTTCCCACTTGGGTTTTCACCTTCTTAAAAATTTCATATGGTGGCTACTCTGAATGTTTATTTCTGTTAGCCCCGTACTGTGTTAAGTGTGGTTTCTATCATGTTCATTTTGAACCTCTGATAGTATGTACAAGGGAGGACTCCACGGAGAATTATACTTTACATGTTGGTAATTAGTTGGAACCATAGTGAAAATAGGAAATGAGATGTAATTTTCTTGATAGTATGTAAATACAGTTCCCTGAGTCATATGAAATTCTCAAAATATGTGCTAATGGTTATAAGTAGATCACATGATTCACCTTAAAGCGTAGGAAATGATGTCTTGTATGCCTTTATTGAACGATTGTGCTTGACTTAGAAACATTTGCTTAATGTGAATGCGTATGTTGGCAATAGAAAATTGTAATATTAATGTGTTATGTTTCCACCCTAGTCTATCACTTCCAGGAGTAAGTCAAGTTTTAGGGGGGGAGGATGTAGTGCCCCTCCGCTCGCACCTTGGATGTATAGGTGAACGGGTCAAGGCGCATGAAGGTGAAGGTAAAATAACAGGAATATTCAAGGTAAGGTAAACAATTGATGTTGTAAAATATAGGTAGATGCTTCATCCATGTGTGGTTTCATATGAAATATAATGTGTTTTATTGATAACCTCTATTGCGGCACTGATGATGCAGGCTTTGATATTGTTTTGCATTCCAATGTTTAAGATGTCGATCTTACTACAATTGTTATATATTGAATGGATCTCATGTGACTAATTCTGTTAGATTTATTTGTTATGATGGTACTTCTGACACTTATGATTTCATGCACTTGTATGTTAAGTGTAGGGTTCTATTCAGATTAAGAGATAGATTTGATTTGGTTATGATTGAGCTAATCTAGATTGATATGATGTGGAAGGGATGATGTCGTACCACTCACTTGTGAGCGCCCTGCGATGTTGCAATTCCTTTTTCCACCTAGTGCTAGCTTATATGCATCTATACATGCTTGACCGTGACATTTGTTGCAGGATGCAAGTACCAGGCATCGACTCCACCTGAATTAACAGGTCTGAGCGTGCCTTGAACCCAATGGATATGTTGTTTTAGAGATAACTTAAGGTCCCACATCACAAGTCATTATCCTTGATCAGGATGCATGACATGTCTAGTTCAACCTGTCAGTTCTGTTGGTATGTCGGTCTTGCAATTGATTGATATTTGATGGAACTTGTTGGCTAAGTATGTTTTGGCCTAGCTTGTGAACATGTTTGATTTGGTTTTTGATGGTTGTCCTACTCAGTGGGCTAGGTTGTATGCCCAGATTTCGTTAGATAGTCATACTATTATTTGATCCACTATGATATTTAACAGGGTTACATCATATTATCATTATTATTATTAATATTTGATAAGATTTAAAATGGTAACTGATAATTACCTAGTTTAAGATACTTAAAGGAAGCAAGTATGGCAGTCAAAACACTTAAAGTTCACCACTCCAGCAAAATTCTATGTTACGATGCACTTGGTCAACCATAGGATTGACATTAGCAGTAGCTTGCTTCTCCTGATCTTCCTTGGGATTTGTATTGGGGACTTGAAGAAGTGAAATTCCCAAATGATGAGTAACTTGGTCTCCAATTACTTATGCATATTTTATTGGGAAAAGAGACTGATGCCATACGGGTCATTGTGGTGAGCTCTAAATTATTCAAGAAGTTTTAAAACGTAGTTTGGACTTTAATTCATTTGCATGGCAATGAATGTTTCATAGAAGGGGATGCTAGATATCCATATTAGTTGGTCTTTTAGGGCTATATGGGTAGCCTTAATTATTTGTTGTAGAACCAGGGCTTAAATAATCACATGGTACAGTGATTAGTATTTAGGCAAAGGATCATTGACAAGGTATATTGATTAGTAAACTCAAAAAAAACCATGATCACTCCATAAATTATTCAACAACATTGTGAATGAATATTTTGGTTAAGCTCTCACTTCTTGCCCCAGGTTAAGTTCGAAGGGATTATGATCACAATATGTGGTGGTCTGCTTAGCTTACTTTCTTTTGGGGTTTTGTAATTTTCATTTTTAAGCTTCTATTCACTGGTTTTGAATGACTAGAAGTCCTAGACTGATCATCTGGGTGTTTGTAATCTTCATTTTTTTAAATAAATAATCATTAAAGAGGAATGCAATTGCCACAGAATAGAGTATTAGATTATCTTTATTGCTAGGTATTGTGGATCTGCACTAACTAGGATTAGGTTATGTGGGACTCTTGCTTAATGAATAATGACAAAGTGTAGTGATTAGTAAAGGTAAGGATCACCATGATTAGAATGCGTACTCGCCTCTACCAACAGCTTACCATTCAAATTATATTCGAGTTATCATGTTGCAAGTGAAAATAAATATTATCTAAGCTTATATAATACATGTCCTCTAAGCTAAAAGACATTATGACAACAGAATATGCCGCTCAAGGGCAATACAATTTCCAAGCTCTTATGTACTGATCAAATCCTATGAAATGAATTAATAATTAAATGCATTTAAGTGTTTCTTCTTTGTCTTTGTCGAGAGAGACAACACGGGTACTGAGAATTTGTTGTCCACTATTGTTAATCTTTGTTGTCTGTCAAGTCCTTGGGTTGGATCATCCAACATCTGATCGCTACCAACCAAATCAAATGCCGCCAAGATGCTATTTTTGCCATTATAGAGAACTTCAAATCTCATCCACACAATACAAGCTACAAAGAAAATTAATCGCAATTTGAAATCATTCAAGAGAGAATTTGTGCATAGATCCTTCTTTATTGAATTTTATGCGTAGGTTTTTGTGAAGGCTGTGGTGATTAGAAGTGGCGCTCGCAACTGCCACATCTGACAAAGATTCCCCTCGTATTAAGCCTCCTCAAAAGGAGCGAAGGTCTGAGAGGGTGCCATAAGCTTGTCAGGACTGTCGCTGCCAGAGGAGAGAGTGCCATAAAAAGGTGAGCTAGAGGCTGTGAGCGTGGTCATCAAGGCCCTTGCTTTGTCTAAGAAAAGGTATGGGAATTGTTAAGACTGGAAGGGAGGGACTCCAAACAAAGGAGTATGACAATAAAAATATTATCAAGGTCATAGACATGAACCACAATGGAGCAATGATTGCATATGATTTCTTTACTGAAAAAATTTCTATCAGAAAATATGGGCTCTGGAACTGTCACCAGACTCACCACACAAGAAAATTGTCAAAGAAACCCATTGCTACCAGAGGCCGATATGGAAAGAAGGATTTGAAGAGATTGTGGTGGAGCTCATCACACTCCAATTCTTTCAAGAAAAGAGCATCGCTAGGTACGCTACAGGAGCTAGATAGAGCAGGCGCCCTGTTTCTCTTAATGTTTTTCATGGCCTTATGGTTGTGCTTCCCAGGTACGGGCATTTCCTATTTTTTTTGTTTTTGGAGAAGCATCTGGGAGGAGTTTCAGAGATTTGTATGGAGTAGTAATGAAACTGAAGGATCCAAAAATGAAATTTGATGTCTAGCTTGCTTATCCTAGAAACAAGATTTAATGGGATCACATGTACAATGTAGATCTCTAATCTGCAAATTTAATATCTGATAGATTCCATTTATTCTTTATGCTGCAAAGGAGGTCCATAACCGTTTCAAGCAGCCTTCTGCCTTAGGCTAGTGTAGGATGGGATGGACGCTGACAGTGGTAGTGGATCCTACTTTAAACCTAATAATTCTTAATGTTTAGATTTGTATGCACTAAAGTAACACTTACTTTGCTTGTACTTTGATCATGTAATGATTAAGTCACTTATTTTATCCTTATTTGCATTCGCTGTGGTCAAACAGAACTAATCTTTTCTGGCTGAATTTCCTCGAGACCTATTGATCACCTTGAGATACAGCTTTATTTTCCTCTGTTCATCACTAAAAATTAATATCTTTGCATAGTTCTTAGCCTTCTAGAGGCATGCCTGCCTTTGGTAGTGGAAACTGATTAAATAGTCATTGCTTTTGATAAGGCTTTGAATTAAGGAACGGACATAGTTTACTAAGAATTTATAGCATGGTAGTTGTGCATGTACTCAACATAATTCCATAGTCTTTTAGGCATCCTGTAGAGATGCACATCAAATCTGAACCACATAAGAGTTCTGCCCATTACATATGAAGTTTAGTAGTCCTAGCCACTACTTGGTTGTAGGAAATTAGGCCGATTAAGTGGTATATACGTCACACTCTTCCAAAAGCTTTAGGCCGATTAAGTGGTATATATGTCACACTCTTCTGAAAGGTTATCTTCAAGTTTATGTAGAAGTTGGAAATCATTTTTGGGCCATGGCCAAGCTAGTCTGCTGCCTGGGTGTATGAGACCTCCATTGTGGTAATAATGGGACATTTTCACTTTACCTTATATATATTGTTCAAATATATATACATCTCAGTTTTGACGTCGTGACCAGGCCTGGGAATAGAGCAGATCTTACCAATCTTTCTTTGCCAAAACCTCATGTAAATGAGCACACAAGAGCAAAGAGTAATTGAAATGAGTTATTTAATGCTCTAGTACCATTGATTCAAAACACTGTGGTGATTCAATTCCAGAGGACAACACACTTAAATGTGGTTTTAATGTGTTATAGGCAAAAATGGTTTAGATAAAGAAAGAGAACAATAATAGTCAGAATGTCATGACAAGGGCGAGAAAATCAATAGGACACCATGCCAGAATTGTAATGCAAGATTGTATTTAGTCAGAACCTGCAGTTTCTATACAATGATCCAAAAGGTCAAATGTGTATAGACAAAAACTAGACTAACTAGAAGCCTATTCAATGAATAGTTGTCATACACTATTATACAAGTGCAGAAGATGAAAAGACAACTTTAAATGAAGTTTTAAAGATAATTTATTAGATTATTTAGATTGAATTAATGAAATTGACTTAAAAGATCAAACGATTTATTGATCCTTGTATATATATAAAAAGGATATAGGATTAAGATATTAATCGATATAGGTAGTATCGATACATTTATTAAGGTGAATAGATGAAAGATGATATGGTGATAAATTATGAATGATTTTGGTCCCTATGCTTATTATGGGATGAAAAATATTTGCTATTCAATAATCTATGGTATTTATATTATTATTATTATTTCAAGATGAGAAAGATGATTAGTTAAATGTCTAAATTTTATAATAATATTATTATTTATTTTTTATGATAATTGCAATTCCTTCGTTGGATTGGTTAAGTCATCAACTAAGTTAAGTAATTAGGGTAATGAGCTATACATACATATATATCTTGTATTAGATTGTCGTTTAAAGACAATTGTAAATCAAATATCATAGTTAAGTGATTTAATTGAATTAAATTATTGAAATTTATCCGATTGGACCATTTGATTTATCTATAGTTCGAAAGGAACACAATAAAGAATATTAGTAGATATTTACCTAATTTACATTATAGGCATTATAGTTTTATACTTATACATTTCGATATATAATTATATCTATATCCTCGTATTTTATTTAATTCTATGACAATAGTAAGGAGGCCTCAAACTGAATAACCATAGTCTATGCCTTGGAAATTAAATTATTTTTGTATAACAAGAAGAAGTATATTTGTATTGTGTTTATATCTCTTAGAATGTAACTAAATATAGATTTAGCGACTAATCCTATTTAGCTATTTAAATGTGCAAGTTATGTTGGAATTTGATAACGTTAATTTATTTAAATGACATTATTAATTGTAATATTATATAGTCAATTAGTGTTTAAAATAAACCTAAATTAGTCATAAGATGGGTTGTTGTTGATGAGTACAATTTTGTTTGCTTAATGAAGTCCACATCCATGGATCCCTTTTGGTATAATAAATTATGTTGTTGTTGATATCTTCTTGTTACAAGGAATAGTAGAATAATTGAAGTGAATGTTGTATTGAGTCATGGGCATCTTATGAGTATGGTACTGTTTTGAAGACCCATGGTTAGTATGTCATTTTATATATAGCACTTAGAGTATGTTTATTGGATTGGTCTAATTGAAGGAGTTGTGTATTTAAGAGCAAACGTTGATGTGGAATTGTTGTGTTACCATGGTGTCTAGTGAAAGTTGATTCCAGAGGCTAGGAGAGGTCATTGTGAGTTGACCCTTGTGATAATTCAGTCTTGTTAAAGACTGAGCATGTTTTGGTTTTATGTGATGTTGACTTCTCTCTGCTTATGGTTTATATGATTTTAACAAATTTGTAATTGGGATAATGCAGAGGCATCCACACTATAACCTTCGCATATAGCATGGATGTCTGCAGCCCATCTTCATCGTCATCATCATCACCATCATCATCATATTTCGCTTTACTCTGTCAGCATCATCATCATGTTTCCTAAAAACACCAACAGCATCATCATATTTCGGATGAGCAGAATTATCCTCCTGCCGACTACTGTTCACCTCCTCCGCCTTCCTCCTAACATCATCATCATGATGTTCAACTAACGCAAACATCCTCTTGTTGCACTGTTCATCGGGCTCCAAACACTAGCGGCATCATCATGATATGCGACACCACCTTCGTCAGCAGGATATCTGATATCCGGTTGCTCCAAATATCCTGATGACGGCCACTTCAGCACCTTCCCTTCAATGCTCCGCTAGCCGACGACACGAGCAACAGCATCATGATAAGGTGTATCCGGTTCTCTCGAAACCTCCTGATGATGTTAATACAGCCTTCTGCCGATACCCAAGCACTTAACAACGGCAGGATAAACTCGCGTAGAGGGATATCTCAATATCCTGATGACGATGACGTCATATCCTGATGACGATGACGTCACCCAATATCCTGATGACCTCTTCAATACTTAGTCAAAAACCAAACTTTCACTCCCGCATCTGCTAGCGATACGCGGATGATGGGCTCTCCCAAGAGATGATCCTGATGCCGATACGCTCCTCCTCGGCTCCTCCAGATGATGATCACCCCGACGCACTTGCACTTCATGCAATCGACAACATCATGCTCTCCTCCACTTATCTGGATGACGATGCCTAACCCGACTGCAGGATATTTGCAGAAATATCCTGATGATGCCGTCTTCACGAACTTTCAGCTTTAGCGAAGTTTCACTTCGCCGATCCTCCAGGGATGACCCGATCCAACCTCAGGGTGATCTTCCACACTCTATCTTATCAGCTCGACCTAGCACATACCCATGCTAGGGTCTTCAACATCTGTCGACCGCGATCCTGCACACCTGCATGCGAATAGAAAACAACCTACAACCTACCCTACTGTACATTACCATTCCACCGATCAGATGAGTCAACCGGTGGAATGGATCAGTGAATCCATGAAACCACCCAAACCAGCAGATCGATTACACAAAGGAGATTAAACAGAAAATGAAATAGGATCTTTATTGATTTCAAAGATGCAATACAATGATCAATCTCTCTCTCAGTCTCACTCTCTGCAACCTAGCTCGATCGATGATATCTGTCTGTATATCCAATATCAAACGATCCTCATGTTTAAATAGATTTCCCTACGAGTACTACTGACCCGACTCCAAGCGGTTGGGAACTCTCCAAGCGGCTGGGAGAGCCAACCGGACCCTACAGCATGACAGCTGTTATAACCAACTAACTAAAAATAGCAAAAGTCTGGTCAGCATGATCTTATCATGATCAGCGTGACCTTATTACATGCATTTGGTCTTAACAGACCTTCTTGGAAACATAAACAAGACCTAAACTACTAACTGCCTTATCAAGACCAGCTGTCAGGTAGGTGCTCCTGCACCATACTCCCCAACAGAAAAGAACTCATGTCCCATGAGTTTAGTATGTGGAAGTCCTCCACCTTTACACTTTGCTTTGTCAGTCTTCTGACCTGTTCCAGCTGTATCCTCTGCTGGCTCTTGGCTGCTCCAAGACTTCTGAACTGTAACTTGCTTTCTGGCAAGTAAATCCTCATGCCTGTTGATGTAGGCCTGTTTCTCACATACCCTGTGTTTGCCAGGTTGTCGGACCAGAACCTCTGTCTGAACTGCATCTTGAACTTCTGAAATGTTTAACTCTATCTTCCTTTCAACCTTTATAGGACAAGCAATAGTCCCAACTATGACAACATCCTTGTCAATACTTTCAACTGATGGTTGGTTGCACCCCTGTTTCTGAACCTGCTGCTGACCCCTGTCAGTCACAACTGAAACTGTCTTCAACTTGTTGTCTGTAACAACTCCTTTCCCTGCAGTGTCCTTAACTGCCTTTCTGCCTGCTCCTCTAGGCATCTGCACAAATTCCTTCTTTCCCATTAAAATGATTTGGGCTGCCTTCTGTACTGCAGCTTTTGCCGGCAATGGCATCAACTTAATAGTCTTCCCATCCTTCTTGATGGTGTAGGTATTAGCATACCCATCATACAGTACCCTTCTGTCAAATTGCCATGGCCTACCCAACAGTAGGTGACAACATTCCATAGGCAATATGTCACACAAAATTCTATCATGATATGCTCCAATCTGGAAATCCACATATGCCTGTTCAGAGACAAAAAGTGATTGACTATCACTCACCCAAGATGTCTTGTAAGGGTGTGGATGTGGAATCCTTTCCAAATTCAGTTTACCCACCATTTCCTGAGATACCATGTTGTCTGTTGAACCAGTATCAATGACAACCTTACATACTTTACCTTTGCTCTTGCATGTGGTCTTAAAAAGAGCTCTTCTTTGCATCAGATCCTTTGATGCCTGCAAACTAATTCTCCTTAACATCAATGATTCTCCACTCTCTGGATATCCACAATTATCAGGCTCTCTGTTTGAACTCTGCGCACTTTCTTCTACTTTCTCTTCTTGTACCAGTTGTACTCTCTTGTCATTAGTTCTATCATTTCTGGATGATGAACCTTTGTTTTTTGGACATTTGAAAGATGGATGACCAAACTCACCACAGGTGTAACACTTTCCTGAAAATGTAGTAGAACCTCTACCACCTCCAAATCTTCCTCTATTACCTTTCCATCCACCTCTGAAATCAGACTGTCCCTGTCCTTTACCAGTGTCTTCTTGACCCTCATTGGTTTGCTTTTGTGTAGGGGCTGTTCCTCTTCCCCTATGGTTTCCTCTTCCTCTCATGGACTTATCATGTCCTCTATTCATCTTTTCTTCAATCCTGATTGCCATTTGATAACAATCCTCCACATTCTTAGGGTTAGCTAAAACTAACTCATCCTGTATGTTAAATCTCAAACCAGCCAAGTACCTAGCCACCTTTTCTACCTCATTCTCATGATGACCAGATCTCATACTCAACAGATAAAATTCCTCAGTATATGCTTTCACATCCCTGTCTTTCTGCTTTAAAAATTGCAGCTTCTTAAACATCTGGATTTCATAATCCCTTGGCAAGAATTTACCTTTTATTCTTGCTACCATCTTATCCCAAGAAGTGATCTTTGACTTCCCTTGTTTCCTTCTCTCAGATTGTACATAATCCCACCATACCAAAGCATGACCTCCTAACTTGGTCTTTGCAATCTTTACCTTCTGATCCTCAGCAACATCTTCACATTCAAAGTGATTATCAAGTGCAGCAATCCAATCTAACAACTCATCTTCATTCAAGCTTCCAGTATACTTGGTAACATCAACCTTTACCATAGGTTTTTCACTCTGTACTGCCTTTAACAGTTTTGCCAATCTCTGGTCTTCAGCATCCAGATCTTCAGCTACCTCTTCATACTCTTCAACAGTATCTTCATCTTCTTCAGACTCACTGTCTTCCACTTCCCTCTTTTTGTTCTTTTCCAGGGCTGTCAGCCTGGCTTGAAGTGCTTCAGCAAGCTCCTTCATCTTCCTCATCTCTCTAGCATGTTTCTCCTTCATTTCCTGCAATTCCCTTGCAGTACCACTACCTTTTGGAGGCATTTTGTCAACCCCTCAATCAACACACAACACACAATTCAACTCTACCTCTGCCCTTTTGGTGACAGAATCAACACACAACAGCCCAGACCTTTTGCTGAGCTCTGATACCACTATGATGCAAAGGCATCCACACTATAACCTTCGCATATAGCATGGATGTCTGCAGCCCATCTTCATCGTCATCATCATCACCATCATCATCATATTTCGCTTTACTGTGTCAGCATCATCATCATGTTTCCTAAAAACACCAACAGCATCATCATATTTCGGATGAGCAGAATTATCCTTCTGCCGACTACTGTTCACCTCCTCCGCCTTCCTCCTAACATCATCATCATGATGTTCAACTAACGCAAACATCCTCCTGTTGCACTGTTCATCGGGCTCCAAACACTAGCGGCATCATCATGATATGCGACACCACCTTCGTCAGCAGGATATCCGATATCCGGTTGCTCCAAATATCCTGATGATGGCCACTTCAGCACCTTCCCTTCGATGCTTCGCTAGCCGACGACACGAGCAACAGCATCATGATAAGGTGTATCCGGTTCTCTCGAAACCTCCTGATGATGTTAATACAGCCTTCTGCCGATACCCAAGCACTTAACAACGACAGGATAAACTCGCGTAGAGGGATATCTCAATATCCTGATGACGATGACGTCATATCCTGATGACGATGACGTCACCCAATATCCTGATGACCTCTTCAATACTTAGTCAAAAATCAAACTTTCACTCCCGCATCTGCTAGCGATACGCGGATGATGGGCTCTCCCGAGAGATGATCTTGATGCCGATACGCTCCTCCTCGGCTCCTCCAGATGATGATCACCCCGACGCACTTGCACTTCATGCAATCGACAACATCATGCTCTCCTCCACTTATCTGGATGACGATGCCTAACCCGACTGCAGGATATTTGCAGAAATATCCTGATGATGCCGTCTTCACGAACTTTCAGCTTTAGCGAAGTTTCACTTCACCGATCCTCCAAGGATGACCCGATCCAACCTCAGGGTGATCTTCCACACTCTATCTTATCAGCTCGACCTAGCACATACCCATGCTAGGGTCTTCAACATCTGTCGACCGCGATCCTGTACACCTGCATGCGAACAGAAAACAACCTACAACCTACCCTACTGTACATTACCATTCCACCGATCAGATGAGTCAATCGGTGGAATGGATCAGTGAATCCATGAAACCACCCAAACCAGCAGATCGATTACACAAAGGAGATTAAACAGAAAATGAAACAGGATCTTTATTGATTTCAAAGATGCAATACAATGATCAATCTCTCTCTCAGTCTCACTCTCTGCAACCTAGCTCGATCGATGATATCTGTCTGTATATCCAATATCAAACGATCCTCATGTTTAAATAGATTTCCCTACGAGTACTACTGACCCGACTCCAAGCGGCTGGGAGAGCCAACCGGACCCTACAGCATGACAGCTGTTATAACCAACTAACTAAAAATAGCAAAAGTCTGGTCAGCATGATCTTATCATGATCAGCGTGACCTTATTACATGCATTTGGTCTTAACAGACCTTCTTGGAAACATAAACAAGACCTAAACTACTAACTACCTTATCAAGACCAGCTGTCAGGTAGGTGCTCCTGCACCACTCAGTATATCTAGACCTGTTGTTATGTCTTGATTCCATGTTGTTGAGCTCTTCTTGAAGGTTTTGGTTCCCTATTGTGTTGAGCTTGTTTTAAATTCTTTGATGGTCTGTGTAAAGGATTGAAAACTTGGGAGGAAGAGGACCCATGCCTTGCTCTAGAATACACTTTGTTATGGTTGAAATTTTGGGAGCAAGAGGACCCATGCCTTGCTTTGGACTACACCTTGTTATGGTTGAAATGCTAGAGCAAGAGGACCCATGCCTTGCTTAGGTGATTCATTATGTTGTGATTGGTTGCAAGATGGTTGATGCCTTGCATTGTTATGTTTATTTGCGGTTATAAGGATAGTTGTTATGAAAGATGGTCAATGCCTTGCATGGTTCGGTATCCTCGTTGTTGTGATGTCTTGCTATGCTTGTTGTACAGGGTTTCCTAGTTGTAGGTAAGGGAGTGGCTTCCAATGTGGGGACCGGTGCCAAGTGGCTAGCTAGGGTAACCCACTAGGAGTTGGTAATTCAGTGATAACATAATAAAATACCTAGGGGTTGGGTAGTTTTCAAACTAACAAGATAATAAGATGTATTGTTCCTCACTCATGCCTGTAGTGCTAGTTCAGACTAAGGATGAGGGGAGAAGGCCGGGATTGGCAGAGTTACTTCCTTGTCATCACAAAAGGAAGGTTGATTCCCGCATGCGTCATCCTATGGGGCCGGTGTCTAGAGAGAGACTGCCAAGGTAACCCATGTTAGGACCATGCGATGACACTCTCCTTACTACAACCTAGCATTCCCTAATTCTACTCTCCCCAATTGTTAAGTGTTGCCTCTGGAAGTACTGTTGTGTTGTTAATGATATTGAATTGTGCGGTTGGAAGTCATGTGTTGTCCTTGTTCTATAGTCCTATGTCTACCTGATTGTCCATTGTTGTGGGACATTATGTTATCTCCTAGCTCGGAGGGGTGGGACTCAGGGTCCCATATGGTTGGGTGGTAAGAGCTATCCATTGGTCCTTTCTTTTTGGAGATACAGTTTGAGTTCTGTGCAGAGGTGTTCTAGATCTAGTTCACTCTCCTCCTTCAGAGTTATATGCTTTCTTATGTATTCTTTTGTAAACTGACATGATCAGTCATATAATCTTGTAATCCTGTACTGAGACTCTGTAATTAATCTATCCTGTTACAGTAAAAGTTATTTGTATCTATTTTAGCAGTGTAATGGCTATTGTTTCTGTAGTTTTAATTTTCTATCATTAATGCAGTTATGTTCCCCTAGAGTTGTTAGAAGAGTAATTTCATTTATACGGTGTAATATGATATGTTTGGTTACTACTTTGCACTATCTGGCTTTCAAAAAAAAAATTATTTCTGTAACTTTTGCACTTTAGTCTAGCACTCTAGGGTTGTATGACGGGGCATTACAACCCCTTTGGTATACGTTGACTTCTCTGAGGAGATTTTTTTGATAGCTCTTTTTGAGAAAGTTGAGTGAGTTTGTTTTGATCATTATGGTCATTTTCTACTGAATTACTAGCCTTGTGGAAACCTTTGTTTTTGAGTTAAAGAATGTTATGGCACGAAAATGCCTTAGATTCATTGATCTGTGTTTGTGCATTGAAAATTGGTCAAGTAATTTTTAGTTAAGAAAATCTGTCACGCAACCCAAGAATTTAAGGAAGTTTATTTTTTACCCTTAAACCAATAATGAGGATGGGTTTTAAATCTAAGTTAGAGGCGGCTGATTATGGATCTATACGTCATGTGCATTAGAAGTTTAGAGGATTGATATGCCTGAAAGCAATGGATAGCACCCTATTTTAGGTGATTTTACTATTACTAGTAATTGGAATTTCCTTTGTTTGAATGCTAAGATATAATGGAGAGATGATTATGATATTATCATTATGTTTTAAAGAAATGAGTTTGTGGTTAGAATCTTTGGGGACTAATCAGTAAACATTAGTACTCAAAAATATATGTATTAATTAAATTAAAGTTACTAGATGGATTGTTAGTTAAGGTCTTGCCCTCTAAATTGTTTATACATTACGTTGGATGTCGAGACATCATGGTGAGATGATAGGACATCCTTAACCTATAGGCATTAATTGTAGTTGTATGCATAGTAAGATCTTATAGATCTACTAAGAGTTGAGATGTAGTGTACTTAGTACATTTGTCTGTTACTTGAGAGTCTAGGATATTGAGTCCTCATGCATGGCCTTAAGCACTTGTAAAGGCTAAGGATGCACACGAGAAGGCCTATCTTCCTACGAGGCGTCGAGTTATCCATATGCGGGGTGTTGATTTGGGCATGTTTTAGTCTCCTCATTGGTATTAGTAGTGTACTTGATTCCGTGTGGTGCCATCCCTTTGAGCACACATAATGTCTTCCCATCCGATCTGCACTCTAGTTTCTAGTGCCTTAGCAGTCGTGAGTAATACCCATGACTTGGATGAGTACTACTATGTTATGACTTTAGCTATATGCATTGTTTTCCACGTCTGCTCCGTGATTGATGTGAGTGTTGGCCATCATGTATACCATGTTGTTGTTACTTCTGATTGGGCCTTGTGACTATCTCCGAGCACGGTGGGGTGGTCTCGTATGAGTCCACATGGTTGGGAGGTGTCGCCACCACTATTGGGGACCGGCAAACAAGTTATCCGAGCACCAACTTAGAGATGTTCTCTTTCTTTCTGTTAACTTATCAGTCATGTACCCATTCAGTTATTGTATCATCCAGGACTATGCCATTGTCCTTGTTTATTCCTTTATGTAATTTTGTACTCTCTTGCGAGAGATGATGTAAATTATAGTAATGAGAAGATATGTGATGTTGCCTCTTATTTGACTTACGTATTCCGGTGTGGGTATCAGATCTGCTTGTAATATGGTGTTTATGGATTCATGTTTATATTTGGAAATGGCATTAGGAACATTTGAATTGGTGTTTAAAAGGAATGTAGTTTATTAATGTTTCTCTGGAGAGTGATTTAGTCCTCTCTTGTGGGTTGTGTATTTGGCCATACTTGGCCATGAACATTGTCGACATATCAAATCGACAACCATCTTATGTGTATGTTATCACTGCATGTCAAAAAAAAAATTATCTTGTCCTCTTTTGGCCCTTACCCTTCGAGGTTCACGGGACGGGATGTTACATATCCCCACGATAGTTAAAACGCACCTAAGGAATTGTGTGATTTGGTTTGTTTTAGAATGTTTAAAATATTTAAATTGTTTGAGATTGTTTAAAATTTTTAAATTGTTTAAGATAAATGCATTTACCTATTCGAGATTCTGAGAGAGAAACAATTACAGACGCAGTTCCTATTCCTGATTGCCAAGACTATTTTTTGATGGCCTTGAAACTATTACAAGAAATCGCTTTTCGATTGAAAAAAACCTGGTGTGAGACAGTTTTCCTATCGGCTAATTATTAACGAACTTTGAAAATTTTACAGCGTGAGACCATTCCGAGCACTATGTTTCTCACAACTAAAAGCCTATCGGCTAATTATTCTACAATTCTATTATAAATTTCTATTATTCTATCATTCTTTCACTCTATTATTTTATTATTCTATCATTATATTATTATATCTATTATTGTCTCATTCTCTCATTCTATCATTCTACTATTCTATTATTATACAACTCAATTATTGAATCATTCTATCATTGTACTATTCTATAAATTTATTTTTCTATCATTGTTTCATTCTATCATTTTATAATTGTATTATTCTATGATTCTATTATTATATAAAACTACTCTTATATCATTCATTCATTCTATAATTCTATAATTCTATTATATTATCATTCTTTCATTCTATCATTCTCTAATTCTATCATTTTGTTATTCTATAAATCTATTATTCAATCATTCTTTCATTCTATTCTTCTATAATTCTTTTAGTCTATTATTTAATCATTCTATCACTCTATCATTCTTCCACTCAATCATTCTATAATTCTATGATTCTATTATTCTATAAATCTATCATTTTATCATTCTATCATTCTATTATTCTATTATCTACAATTCTATTATTTTCTCATTCCTACAATCTATCATTCTATACTTCTTTCACTCTATCATTCTATTATTATTTTATTGTACAAATCTATTATTCTATTATTCTACAATTCTTATTTCCTATCATTATCTTATTCTATAATTCCAATATTATATTATTCCTTCATTATTTCATTCTATAATTCTATTATTCTATAAATCTACTACTCTATCATTCTTTCATTTTATCATTCTATAATTCTATCATTCTTACATTCTATATTTCTATTATTCTATCGTTATTTCATTCTATAATTCTATAAATCTATTACTCTATTATTCTACATTTATTTTATTCTATCATTCCATAATTCTATTATCCTATAAATATGTTACGTTATCGTTCTATTATTCTATCATTCTATAATTCTGTTATTCTATTAATCTACAATTCTATTATTCTATCATTCTATTATTCTTTCATTCTATCATTTTAAAATTATATTATTCAATCATTTTTTCTTTTGTGATTCTACAATTCTATAACTATATTTTTCCATCATTCTATCATTCTATTATTCTATCATTCAAATATTCTATCTATCTATTATGGTCTCATTCTCTCATTCTATCATTTTATTATTCCATTATTCTATTGTTCTATAAATCTATTATTCTAATATTGTTTCCGTCTATCATTCTATTATTCTATTATTCTATTATTCTATAATTTTATTATTCTATCATTCTATATTTCTATCATTCTATTAGTCTATAAATTTATCCTTATATAATTCTATTATTCTATTATTATATAATTCTATTATTCTATAAATATTTTATTCTGTCATTCTATAATTCAATAATTCTATAATTCTATCATTCTATAATTAAATTATTCTATCATTCCTTCATTCATTCATTTTATTATTCTATTATTTTATAAGTCTATTATTCTAGAAATCTTTCATTCTATCATTCTATCAATTTATTATTTGATCATTGTATCTTTGTATAACTCTATTATTCTATTATTGTATCATTCTACTATTCTATTTAAATCTATTATTCTATCATTCTTTCATTGTATCATTCTTTCATTCTCTAATTCTATAGAATGAAAAAATGGAGTTATACAGTGATAGAATAAAATAATGATATAATAATAGAGTGAGAAAATGATTGAATGAAATAATGGTAGAATAACATAGTGATATAATTATAGAATAATATAATGAAAGAATAATAAATTAAAGAATGATACAATAATAGAATTGTAGAATAATAGAATAAAAGATTAATAGAATTAATCAATGATTGAATAATAGAATCATAGAATAATAGAATTATAAAATGATAGAATGAAATAATGATAGAATAATAGATTTATAGAACAATAGAATAATAGAATTGTAGAATAATAGAATTGTAGAATAACAGAATAACAAAATGATGGAATGAGACAATAATAGATAGATAGAGTATTTGAATAATAGAATAATATAATTACAGAATGATAAAACAATATAATAATATATTTATAAGATACTAGAATGATAGAAATAAAATAAGAGAATGATATAATACTAGAAATGCAGAATAATAGATTTATAGAATTATAAAATGTAAGAATGACAGACTAATAGAAATATAAATTTATTATTCTATAAATCTTTTATTCTATCATTCTTTTATTTTGTAATTCTAGCATTCTACTATCCTATAAATATATTATTTTATCTTTATATTGTTCTTTCATTCTATAATTCTGTCATTCTATTATTCTATAATTCTTTCGCTCTATCATTTTCTAATTCCATTATTCTATAAATCTATTATTCTATTGTTCTATCATTCTATTGTTCTTTCATTCTATCATTTTAAAATTCTATTATTGTACACTTCTATTGTTCTAAAACTAATATTCTAAATTCAAAACATGAGTTTTGAGTTATTACAAAAGAAAGTTTTTAAAAAACTTGAAAAAAACACTAAATTGTGATTTTGAGGGAAAAGATGAAAGTTTCAAGCCTCGAAAAAGTGGCAAGACGGGGTCTAAGACGGTAGGTAGGTTGGGAAACCACTGGCCACCTCATAACGTATCCACCTATAAAATTTTGTAGAAAACCCACATCCGAGTCAAAAGTTATGACCTTCGGAAGTCCCTGCATCACTGATGAAACTAGTACCACAAACAACAAAACAACAATCTGAAACTATGACTGAACCGTGACTGCTGGAGCCCTTCCCAAAACCACAAAATAGTAGCAACCAAAAAAATTATTCTTCGTCCAACTCTTCTCCAACTATTTTTGTCAATGTATTCAAGTGTATTTATATACACTCTGGGGCGGTGATCTAGGGCAGTGTGTAACACCCCGCCATGAAACTCTAGAGAACAACACAATTATACTATAAAAATAGGATAATTTTTATTTTTTTTCAAAATTTGTAGACGATATGCAGAATTTGCCAGAGCTTACCACATGAGAATGTTGGAAAGAAAGAGAGAATACCTGAAAAGAATGTGCTTCTGTAGATTTTTTTAGATCAGCCGTAGCTCAATCAAATCACTAAAATATTAGGGAAGAAATAAAATGGAAGCAGATTAGGGTTTATAAACTCCTGAAACCTTCTCTCCCCCCCGCTCTATGTAAACTAGATGAATTAATAGTGTAATCCAAAGAGATGTTTTTCTAGAAGAAGAGGGATGTCCGTTCCCACCTTGGATGTACAGGTGAACTGATCAAGGCTCATGAATATGAAGGTAAATTAACAGGAATAATTAAGGTAAGGTAAGGTAAACAATTGATGTTGTACAATATTGATAGATGTCTCATCCATGTGTGGTTTCATATGATAGTTAATGTGTTTTATTGATAATCTCCAGTGCGACACTGATAATGCAAGCTTTGACATTTTTTTGCATTCCAATGATTAAGATGTCGATCTTACCACAATTGCTATATGTTAGAATGAATCTCATGGACTGATTTTGTTAGATTTATTTGTTATGATGGTACTTCTAAGACTTATTCAATTTCATGCACCTATATGTTCAATGTATGGTTCTGTTCAGATAATGAGGTAGATTTGATTTGGTTACGATTATGTGTTATCTAATCTAGATTGATATAATGTGGAAAGGACGATGTCATATCACTCGCTTCCGAGTGCCCTGCGATATTGTGATTCCTTTTTCACCTAGTGTCAGCTTATATGCATCTATACATGCTTGACTATGTCATTTGTTGCAGGATGCAGGTATCTGGCATCGACTCCACCTGAATTAATAGGTCTGAGCATGCCCTGAACCCAATGGATAAGTTGTTCTAGAGATAACTTTGGGTCCCACATCCCAAGTCATCATCCTCGATCAGGATGCATGGCATGTCTAGTTAAACTAATTATTGTTATATATATGTATATATATATTGATAATTAGTTTAACTAGACATGCCATGCATCCTGATCGAGGATGATGACTTGGGATGTGGGACCTTAAGTTATCTTAATAATTAGTTTAACTAGACATGCCATGCATCCTGATCGAGGATGATGACTTGGGATGTGGGACCTTAAGTTATCTCCGGAACAACTTATCCATTGGGTTCAGGGCATGCTCAAACCTATTAATTCAGGTGGAGTCGATGCCAGATACCTGCATCCTGCAACAAATGACACAGTCAAGCATGTATAGATGCATATAAGATGACACTAGGTGAAAAAGGAATCACAATATCGCAGGGCACTCGCAAGCGAGTGATACGACATCATCCTTTCCACATTATATCAATCTAGATTAGATAACACATAACCGTAACCAAATCAAATCTACCTCATTATCTGAACAGAACCATACATTGAACATATAGGTGCATGAAATTGAATAAGTCTTAGAAGTACCATCATAACAAATAAATATAATAGAATCAGTCCATGAGATTCATTCTAACATATAGCAATTCTAGTAAGATCAACATCTTAATCATTGGAATGCAAAACAATGTCAAAGCCTGCATTATCAATGTCAGACTGGAGATTATCAATAAAACACATTAACTATCATATGAAACCACACATGGATGAGACATCTATCAATATTGTACAACATCAATTGTTTACCTTACCTTACCTAAATTATTCCCGTTATTTTACCTTCATATTCATGCGCCTTGATCAGTTCACCTATACATCCAAGGTGGGAATGAAGGGACACTACATCCTCCCCCCCTAAAACTTGACTTACTCCTGGAAGTCACAGACTAGGGCAGAAACATAACACATTAGTATTACAATTTTCTATTGCCAACATACACATTCACATTAAGCAATTGTTCCCAAGACAAGCACAATCATTCAATACAGGCATAAAAGACATCAATTCCTTACCCTTGAGGTGTATCATGAAATCTACTTATAACCAATCGCACGTATTTTGAGAATTTCATTCAATTTAGGGATCTGTGTTTACATATTATCAAGAAACATTTTCATCTCATTTCTTATTTCCACCATGGTTCTAACTAATTACCAAGCATTCAAGTACAATTCTCTGTAGAGTCCTCCCTTGTACACACTATCAGAGGTTCGAAATGAACATGATAGAAACAACACTTGACACAATACAGGGCTAACAAAAACAAACATTCAGAATAGTCACCATCAAAGTTTTAAAGAAGGTGAAAACCCAAGTGGGAAAATAACCAAATCCAATCTTAAGTCACAAAATGCTGGCAATTTCCAACAACTCAAGGATAGGGAAAAGAGTTTTGGTGACCACTCCTATCATAAGAAATTTCAAGGAAAACAAATACACTGTTAGCCCCTAACAACACATGAAACAACCATCAAAAATTTCAAATTAACCAAATTGCAAACAAACCCACATCACAATGTGGCTAATTTTAGCCACAAAAAGGGAGTATCCGCTACACAACACCCAGGACACAAGGTCTAGAATGCATTAGAGAACATGCACCAACACATAGATAATTAGGTTATCTGCATCCTCATACCTAAACAACTTTTATACAGGGATTTACGACAACAAAATAATTACTTATTTACAACAATTTCTACCTTTAATGCAATACAATTTCCTTTCTTCTAAAACACTAGAGACCACAAGAGAAACACAAGACCTCATCAAATCAATAAATACTAGCATTCAAGGAACATACACATATTGTTAGATATATCATCACATTCTCATAAAAGGAGAGAGAGCACATAGCAGAAGCATAAGTAAGACAAGGCATAAAGAATTTATTTCTTCCAGAAACAAAGAACAAGTTTGTAAATTTATCAACCTTCTAACACCATACTAAGGCACATAGGTGAAAGGTACTATTACTAACTCACCATAAGGAAAAAAATTGTTTAACCTAAAACAACGACAAGAACCAGAGATACCAGTGTTGCAAACCTTGGCTTTGATACCAGATGTAATAATTTATCTGATAAAGTTCTATTCCATTTACTTACATAAATAGTGAATTAACAAACTTAGCTCATTAAAGAGGATACATTATATATAATGCATTCATGTTATTGACAAAAGAAAACATAATATATTTAATTCCAATTAAAGTATTTCTTATACTAAAACCCTAATATAATATATATATATATATATATATATGTTATTATCCAATGAGACACATTCTTTATGTAGTCACAAAGCACATAAAGGTATATAATTAATTAATTAATTTATAAAACTAATTATCAATATATATATATATATATATATATATATAACAACGTCAAGCTAATTAAATTAATATAAAAGTGTAATATAATGTCTATAAGAATTGCATATCGATTTGAAATAATCAAATCACTTTAGTTTAACTAATTCCACCAATAACTACTTATAATAAGCATATAAGATCATAATACATATAAGGGTTTAATATAGTTCCCATAAGATGCAAGCCTAAAAGAACAAGTTTCCATCTAAGTTTAACGTAAGCATTTTGACATATTTAATATTTTCCTTGCTTATGCAATAAGTAATGATAAATCATCCAATGGTGATCTTTACCATTATGGCATAATATTAATCCACTAATCAAGAGAAAAGTTCTATCTTTAACCTTGGTTAACTATTCCTAAATAAAATACCTAAAGAAAGTTGTCTTCATAAATCCTAAAAATGAATCATACTAGAATTATTATTAAGGACCTAAGAAAGTATAAGAGCTCTTTCTTCATATAGTAAAACATGAAATTCACTTATGCCTTAAAGTTTAAACTACATCTTTTCATCAACAACAAGTGTAAAAATAAACAGAGATAGGAAGATAACACATAAGAGATATACTATATTTTGCATTAGATTCAAGACCTAATCCCGTAACTCATCTCCACCTATTAAATGACTTTGTAAGGAATGAACATATATGAAGCTCTCAAGTTGTTATCATGAAATACAATGATTGTAGGATACACTCAAAATTGGTATGTGGAGAGGGCTTTAAGAACTTTCAAGCAAAAGCTTTTGGAAAGTGTATGACCAGACTTCGTAACATTTGCTAGCATCTTATGAACCTATGCACAAATGGAGCTTTGGAACAACGTATCAATGTCCAAAGAGGATAAATGATAGAGGCATTTTGTCAGATGTCTAGCTGCAACTACCCTAGCAGACATGCATGCGAACTTTGGAAGCATAGACAATGCACGTGACTGTTTGACAGAATACTTCAAGAGGCGAAATGTGGAAGCATAAATTTTTCTTACAAGAGCAATTCGATCTCTTGTTATGATAGTAGTTGAACTAGACATGTCATGCATCTTGATCGAGGATGATGACTTGGAATGTGGGACTTAAGTTATATTCGGAACAACTTATCCATTGGGTTCAGGGCACGCTTAGACCTGTTAATTCAGGTGGAGTCGATGCCAGATACCTACATCCTACAACAAATGACACAGTCAAGCATGTATAGATGCATATAAGATGACACTAGGTGAAAAAGGAATCACAATATCGCAGGGCGCTCGCAAGCGAGTGATACGACATTGTCCTTTCCACATTATATCAATCTAGATTAGATAACACATAACTGTAACCAAATCAAATCTACCTCATTATCTGAACAGAACCATACATTGAACATATAGGTGCATGAAATTGAATAAGTCTTAGAAGTACCATCATAACAAATAAATCTAACAGAATCAATCCATGAGATTCATTCTAACATATAGCAATTGTAGTAAGATCGACATCTTAATCATTGGAATGTAAAACAATGTCAAAGCCTGCATTATCAGTGTTGCACTGGAGATTATCAATAAAACACATTAACTATCATATGAAACCACACATGGATGAGACATCTATTAATATTGTACAACATCAATTGTTTACCTTACCTTACCTTAATTATTCCCGTTATTTTACCTTCATATTCATGCACCTTGATCAGTTCACCTGTACATCCAAGGCGGGAATGAAGGGGCACTACACAGTGACAGATGAAATAAATGCATAATATTGGCCAGTAGTAAAAATCTACATGTACACCATCCTGAGATTGATATGATTTGAAAGTGAATCAGATCATTTCATAAGTAAATGGTAATGGCAATGATGACATTCGAACCGTCAACTGGTTTGAGATCTCTCTAAATCTGGGTAGCCATCATTTTTATATCCATGATAGTTAAAACGCACCTAAGGAATTGTGTGATTTGGGTTGTTTTAGATTGTTTAAAATATTTAAATCGTTTGAGATTGTTTAAAATTTTTAAATTGTTTAAGATAAATGCATTTACCCATTCGAGATTCTGAGAGAGAAACAATTATAGAAGCGGTTCCTATTTTTGATTGCCAAGACTATTTTTTGATGGCCTTGAAGCTATTACCAACAATTGCTTTTCCATTGAAAAAAACCCAGCGTGAGACAGTTTTCCTATCGGCTAATTATTAACGGACTTTGAAAATTTTATGGCGTGAGACCATTCCGAGCACTATGATGCTCACAACTAAAAGCCTATCAGCTAATTATTCTACAATTCTATTATAAATCTCTATTATTCTATCATTCTTTCACTCTATTATTTTATTATTCTATCATTATATTATTATATCTATTATTGTCTCATTCTCTCATTCTATCATTCTACTATTCTATTATTATACAATTCAATTATTGAATCATTCTATCATTGTACTATTCTATAAATTTATCTTTCTATCATTGTTTCATTCTATCATTTTATAATTGAATTATTCTATGATTCTATTATTATATAAAACTACTCTTATATCATTCATTCATTCTATAATTCTATAATTCTATTATATTATCATTCTATCATTCTCTAATTCTATCATTTTGTTATTCTATAAATCTATTATTCAATCATTCTTTCATTCTATTCTTCTATAATTCTTTTACTCTATTATTTAATCATTCTATCACTCTATCATTCTTCCACTCAATCATTCTATAATTCTATGATTCTATTATTCTCTAAATCTATCATTTTATCATTCTATCATTCTATTATTCTATTATCTACAATTCTATTATTTTTTCATTCCTTCAATCTATCATTCTATACTTCTTTCACTCTATCATTCTATTATTATTTTATTGTAGAAATCTATTATTCTATTATTCTACAATTCTTATTTCCTATCATAATTTTATTCTATAATTCTAATATTATATTATTCCTTCATTCTTTCATTCTATAATTCTATTATTTAATTATTTTCTAGTTCTATTACTCTATCATTTTATAATTCTAAATTTCTATTATTGTGTTATTCTTTCATCCTTTAAATCTATCATTCTATAATTCTATCATTTTTTTATTCTATAATTCTATAATTCTATAATTCTATTATTCTACAACTATATTATTCTACCATTCTTTTATCCTATCATTCTATAATTCTATCATTTTATTATTCTATAAATTTGTCATTCCATCATTTAATTATATTATTCTATTATACTATTATTCAATTATTCTCTAGTTCTATTACTATACCATTCTTTCATTCCATCATTTTATAATTCTAACATTCTATTATTCTATTATTATTTCATTCTTTCAGTCTATCATTGTATAATTCTATCATTCTTTTAATCCATCATTCTATAATTCTATTATTCTATGATTCTTTCATTTTATCATTCTATAATTCTATAAATCCATTATTCTATCATTCTTTACTTATTCTATTATTCTACAATTCTAATATTCTATCATTCTATCTTTTTTTCATTCATTCTATGATTATATAATTCTATCATTCTATTGTTTTCTAAATCAGCTATTCTATCATTATGTCATTATATAATTCTATTATTCTACACTTCTATTATTCTATCATTCTTTCATTCTATCATTCTCCAATTCTATAATTATTTCATTCTATAAATCTATCATTATATCATTCTTTCTTTCTATCATTCCATAACTCTATAATTTTATTTTTCTACAATTCTATTATTCTATCATTCTTTCATTTTGTCATTCTATAGTTCTATTATTTCATTGTTCTATAAATCTACTACTCTATCATTCTTTCATTTTATCATTCTATAATTCTATAGATCTATTACTCTATTATTCTAGATTTATTTTATTCTATCATTCTATCATTCTATTATCCTATAAATATGTTAGGTTATCATTCTATTATTCTGTCATTCTATAATTCTATTATTCTATTAATCTACAATTCTATTATTCTATCATTCTATCATTTTATAATTAAATTATTCTATTATTCTATCATTCTATTATTCTTTCATTCTATCATTTTAAAATTATATTATTCAATCATTTTTTCTTTTGTGATTCTACAATTCTATAACTATATTTTTCCATCATTCTATCATTCTATTATTCTATCATTCAAATATTCTATCTATCTATTATGGTCTC
Source organism: Cunninghamia lanceolata (assembly GCA_027924645.1). Classification (NCBI taxonomy): domain Eukaryota; kingdom Viridiplantae; phylum Streptophyta; class Pinopsida; order Cupressales; family Cupressaceae; genus Cunninghamia; species Cunninghamia lanceolata. The sequence continues at coordinate 19,032,319 of BSBN01000590.1, forward strand.
ATTCTCTTATTCTATCATTTTATTGTTCTATTATTCTATTGTTCTATAAATCTATTATTCTAATATTGTTTCCTTCTATCATTCTATAATTCTATAGTTCTATTATTCTATAATTTTATTATTCTATCATTCTATATTTTTATCATTCTATTATTCTATAAATTTATCCTTATATAATTCAATTATTCTATTATTGTATAATTCTGTTATTCTATAAATATTTTATTCTGTCATTGTATAATTCAATAATTCTATCATTCTATCATTCTATAATTAAATTATTCTATCATTCCTTCATTCATTCATTTTATTATTCTATTATTTTATAAGTCTATTATTATGGAAATCTTTCATTCTATCATTCTATCAATTTATTATTTGATCATTGTATCTTTGTATAACTCTATTATTCTATTATTGTATCATTCTACTATTCTATTTAAATCTATTATTCTTTCATTCTCTAATTCTATAGAATGAAAAAATGGAGTTATACAATGATAGAATAAAATAATGATAGAATAATAGAGTGATAAAATGATTGAATGAAATAATGATAGAATAACATAGTGATATAATTATAGAATAATATAATGAAAGAATTATAAAATAATAGAATAATATAATGAAAGAATAATAAATTAAAGAATGATAGAATAACAGAATTGTAGAATAATAGAATAAAAGATTAATAGAATTAATCAATGATAGAATAATAGAATCATAGAATAATAGAATTATAAAATGATAGAATGAAATAATGATAGAATAATAGATTTATAGAACAATAGAATAATAGAATTGTAGAATAACAGAATAATAAAATGATAGAATGAGACAATAATAGATAGATAGAGTATTTAAATAATAGAATAATATAATTACAGAATGATAAAACAATAGAATAATATATTTATAAGATACTAGAATGATAGAAATACAATAAGAGAATGATATAATACTAGAAATGTAGAATAATAGATTTATAGAATGTAAGAATGTAAGAATGGCAGACTAATAGAAATATAAATTTATTATCCTATAAATTTTTATTCTATCATTCTATTATTTTAACATTTCTATTATTCTATCATTCTTTTATTTTATAATTCTAGCATTCTATTATCCTATAAATATATTATTTTATCTTTATATTGTTCTTTCATTCTATAATTGTGTCGTTCTATTATTCTATAATTCTTTCACTCTATCATTTTATAATTCTATTATTCTATAAATCTATTATTCTATTGTTCTATCATTCTATTGTTCTTTCATTCTCTCATTTTAAAATTCTATTATTGTACACTTCTATTATTCTAAAACTAATATTCTAAATTCAAAACATGAGTTTCGAGTTATTACAAAAGAAACTTTTTAAAAATCTTTAAAAAAACACTAAATTGCCATTTTGAGGGCCAAGATGAAAGTTTCAAGCCTGGCCACCTCATAACGCGTCCACCTGTAGAATTTCGTAGAAAACCCACATCCGAGTCAAAAGTTATGACCTTCGGAAGTCCCTACATCACTGATGAAACTGGCACCACAAAGAACAAAACAACAATCTGAAACTATGACTAAATCGTGACTGTTGGAGCCCTTCCCAAAACCACAAAATAGAAGCAACCAAAAAAATTATTGTTCGTCCAACTCTTCTCCAACTGTTTTTGTCAATGTAGTCAATTGTATTTATATACACTCTGGGGCGGTGATCTAGGGCAGTGACAGATGAAATAAATGCATAATACTAGCCAGCAGTAAAAATCTACATGTACACCATCCTGAGATTGATATGATTCGAAAGTGAATCAGATCATTTCATAAGTAAATGGTAATGGCAATGATGACATTCGAACCATCAACTGGTTTGAGATCTCTCTAAATCTGGGTAGCCATCATTTTTATCTCCACGATAGTTAAAACACATCTAAGGAATTGTGTGATTTGGGTTGTTTTAGACTGTTTAAAATTTTTAAATTGTTTAAGATAATTGCATTTACCCGTTTGAGATTCTGAGAGAGAAACAATTACAGAAGTGGTTCCTATTTCCGATTGCCAAGACTATATTTCGATGGCCTTGAAGCTATTACTAGCAATTGCTTTTCCATTGAAAAAAACCCAGCGTGAGACAGTTTTCCTATCGGCTAATTATTAACAGACTTTGAAAATTTTACAGCGTGAGACCTTTCCGAGCACTATGATGCTCACAACTAAAAGCCTATCGACTAATTATTCTACAATTCTATTATAAATCTCTATTATTCTATCATACTTTCACTCTATTATTTTATTATTCTATCATTATATTATTATATCTATTATTGTCTTATTCTCTCATTCTATCATTCTACTATTCTATTATCATACAATTCAATTATTGAATCATTCTATCATTGTACTATTCTATAAATTTATTTTTCTATCATTGTTTCATTCTATCATTTTATAATTGTAATATTCTATGATTTTATTATTATATAAAACTAATCTTATATCATTCATTCATTCTACAATTCTATAATTCTATTATATTATCATTCTTTCATTCTATCATTCTCTAATTCTATCATTTTGTTATTCTATAAATCTATTATTCAATCATTCTTTCATTCTATTCTTCTATAATTCTTTTAGTCTATTATTTAATCATTCTATCACTCTATCATTCTTCCACTCAATCATTCTATAATTCTATGATTCTATTATTCTATAAATCTATCATTTTATCATTCTATCATTCTATTATTCTATTATCTACAATTCTATTATTTTTTCATTCCTTCAATCTATCATTCTATACTTCTTTCACTCTATCATTGTATTATTATTTTATTGTACAAATCTATTATTCTATTATTCTACAATTCTTATTTCCTATCATTATTTTATTCTATAATTCTAATATTATATTATTCCTTCATTCTTTCATTCTATAATTCTATTATTGAATTATTTTCTAGTTCTATTACTCTATCATTCTATCATTTTATAATTCTAAATTTCTATTATTGTATTATTCTTTTATCCTTTAAATCTATCATTCTATAATTCTATCATTTTTTCATTCTATAATTCTATAATTCTATTATTCTACAATTCTATTATTGTACCATTCTTTTATCCTATCATTCTATAATTCTATCATTTTATTATTCTATAAATTTGTCATTCCATCGTTTAATTATATTATTCATGTAATGTCCCCTTCTAGCAAGCCAAAATTTTCGCACCCTTGCAAAACAATTTCAGCTTACCAAAAGAGAACATTAGTATTCCATTTTCATTTCATTTCATCATATTAACAATATAATCATTATTCATCCATATTCAAGTTGTATATTCATGTCCTTATATAATGTTTCCAACTTATCATTTGTTCATACACTTAATTGTCTAAGGATTTTAGTTATCACATTCATTGAATTACAACATTCATTTCATTGTATTCAATTTAAGAATGTTCACATCTATATCCATATTCCATTCATATATGTATGGAGATTTACCTTATTTCTACACTCCTATTTATTCTCATATTCTTATACCTATTCTATATGCATACTTATATAGAGAATATATATACATCATTGATGGTAATATATTCCAATTATTATTCATTTATTTATATTTATATTATTCTTCTACAAAATTTATATCATTCCTATTTACTTTCACTCATGAGACAATTAACTAATACTTAATTTTACTTCTAAGTAATACTTAATTTTACTTCTAATCATAATTCATTTACTTCTATATTCTTGTTCTTTCATGGAACCTCAATTTATTCTTATTTATAGCCTCATACTAGGCTTCATTGATAATTTATTTTATGCTTATTTGTGACATATAAATGGTTTCATTGCCTTAGATTCACATTATTATCATATAGTTTATATCATTCATATTTATTTTCAAGCATGAGACAATTAACCAATACCTTATTTCACTACTAATCATAATTCATTTATTCCAACCATAATTATATTATTCTAGCATTATATTTCTCATTCATAATCATGAAATGCTATTTACCTATTCACATATCTTTATTTATTTAATTTCATTCCTTTCTAAATTCATTATTTACCTTATACAATATATACTGAAATATTACTAACATATATTATACTATATATTTAATTACTCAATGAACAGCGTACCTGTGATAGTTGCAGACTTACCTTGGCTGCCCCCGTGTCTTCCTTGTGATATCTTCTTGCTGCATCTTTGATGAATTCTAATGTTTCTTTTTTATTGCCTTTATTGACTTCATAGCTATTTATTTATTTCTTTTTATTACTTCTTTCTTCCTATCATTTCCTTCTATCTCGCAACCTTTATTTATTTCCCTTTCAAGGGATATGTTCGAAGAGGTATGTCTCTTATTATTTTTATTACTTATATTAGTTCCCTTTTGTGGTAAAACTAGTTCTAACCATACCTAACTCTGTTATCATAAGAGGATAGGTTAAAAGATGTTTATTTATTTTATTTATATTTACATTATATCATTTATATTATAATAAATGATATATGATATATTTTATATTATTTATACTATATCAGTTATATCATAATAAATGATATATGATTTATATTATATTATTTGTATTTATACTATAATGTAAGATAATTATAAGAATATTCATATTTATATTATTAGATATATTTATAATATATTATTTATTAATATGATTGCTGCACTTATAAATATCCTCCTTCCTTACATATTAAGGAGTGATTAATTTGAATAATATATATATATATATATATATATATATATATATATATATATATATATATATAGCATATTATTTATATAATATACTATATATTATATTATATAGTATATTATTTAAAGTATATTATAAATATATATTAAAGTATTTATTTATATAGTATAAATAAATACATTTGTTATTAAGTACTGGGAGCTCTTTTATCTTGTTTTATTCACAAGCATATATCATGGGATAATATTTTTGTCTTAGTAGACTATTATCTTTATATGTTACTTTGCCTTATTCTAAATTATTTTACTTTCAAGTTTTAATGGATAAGACTCTTCATTAATATTTGTAATATTTATTTTATATATAATAATATATCTTATTAATTATTCATATAATTATTATATTAAAGTATTTATATTTATAATATATCTAGTTAATTTATATATTTATAATATTTAAATATTTATATTTATAAAATATTTAATTATATCAAATTAATAATATTATTTAAATAATACATATTAATAATATTTTTTAAATAAATATATTATATATTCTATTTTAACTAAACAATTCAATTATAAATCATTATAGGGACTTGACTACTATTAAAATATATATATATTCCATAAACTAAATTTGCATAAGGGCATTTCTATTTAAATTTTTTTTTTTAATGACTACTAATATTATTTTAATGCCATGATTAACCAATAGCATCCAATGAACAATCCAAACCAAATAACCAAATGTCAAACCTACTTGACACAACCAAAGTGAAAACAGAGGGGCACTACAATTCAATTATTCTCTAGTTCTATTACTATATCATTCTTTCATTCCATCATTTTATAATTCTAACATTCTATTATTCTATTATTATTTCATTCTTTCAGTCTATCGTTCTATAATTCTATCATTCTTTTAATCCATCATTCTATAATTCTATTATTCTATGATTCTTTCATTTTATCGTTCTATAATTCTATAAATCCGTTATTCTATCATTCTTTACTTATTCTATAATTCTACAATTCTAATATTCTACCATTCTATCATTTTTTTATTCATTCTATGATTATATAATTCTATCATTCTATTGTTTTCTAAATCTGCTATTCTATCATTATGTCATTCTATAATTCTATTATTCTACACTTCTATTATTCTATCATTCTTTCATTCTATAAATCTATCATTATATCATTCTTTCTTTCTATCATTCCATAACTCTATAATTTTATTTTTCTACAATTCTATTATTCTATCATTCTTTCATTTTGTCATTCTATAGTTCTATTATTTCATTGTTCTATAAATCTACTACTCTATCATTCTTTCATTTTATCATTCTATAATTCTATCATTCTTACATTCTATATTTCTATTATTCTATCGTTATTTCATTCTATAATTCTATAAATCTATTACTCTATTATTCTAGATTTATTTTATTCTATCATTCTATCATTCTATTATCCTATAAATATGTTACGTTATCATTCTATTATTCTATCATTCTATAATTTTCTTATTCTATTAATCTACAATTCTATTATTCTATCATTGTATCATTTTATAATTATATTATTCTATTATTCTATCATTCTATTATTCTTTCATTCTATCATTTTAAAACTATATTATTCAATCATTGTTTCTTTTGTAATTCTACAATTCTATAAATATATTTTTCCATCATTCTATCATTCTATTAGACTATCATTCAAATATTCTATCTATCTATTATGCTCTCATTCTCTCATTCTATCATTTTATTATTCTATTATTCTATTGTTCTATAAATCTATTATTCTAATATTGTTTCCTTCTATTATTGTATAATTCTATTTTTCTATTTTTCTATAATTTTATTATTCTATCATTCTATATTTCTATCATTCTATTATTCTATAAATTTATCCTTATATAATTCTATTATTTGTGAGGACCACCCTTTTTACTTATGTTCTTATGACTATTTACATTACTGTTATTGATATTTTTTATATTTGTGGGATAGTAGTTCCCGGATTTGTCAAACTATTAAAGTTTATTTTGATTACGGAAAAACTAATTGGGTGATGTTTGGATAAGTTTACATTTCAGAGAAGTTAATTAGGTGATGATGGAAAAATTGTAATATGATTTCATTTATGCTAATTAGAACTATGTCATGATAATGCATGTTTTTTAAGTTGCTTCAGCTATGATGATTATATGTGAAACTGATCTTGTAATTTAGTGTGCAGGATTTACTAATCAAACCACAGATTTCGGAGATCATTCCGCACCTTGTTATTGTTATTCCCTGTTAAGCCGATCTGGTTCCACGAGGAACCAAGATCATTTTGTGTTTGATGTGATGTTGTAATGTGGTCTTTCATAAGGTCGAGTGGGTTAGGTTACCCTCTTGTAACACTATATTATGATTTGTGTTGTAAAAAGATTAAATTTGAATTTCTTTCTTTTATTTAAATCTTTGAGGCCTTTTCTTGTGCTTTACCTTGACCATGGGTGTCCTGAATGGGTTAAGGTTGACCCTGGGTTATACCCCATGGGTCCAGGGCCCAATTTGGCATGGGTAACCCTTGAGTAACCTCCATCTAGTCATCTTAACTTCCCCCTGAAGTTAAGTGGCGAAAATTGGAGGTATGGGGGGGGGACATGATGGGTTGTACCAACACCCAACCCATCCCTCTTCAATCCCCAAGGTAAGAGATGACTACAAACCCATCCATTATTGAGGGATTGACTTGAAGTCACCCTCACCATTAGTGAGATTCCCCATGAGTTGTGGGGTCATCCATTATGAAGGAAGGAAGAAGAGGCATGGGCCACCTGTCTTTTCCTCCTTTAACTCCTTTTATTTCTCCCATGCGTAAGAGAAATGACATGAGGAGAGGGATAAGGAGTACTCTAGGGATGGGCGAGTGACATAAGCCAACACTCATCCCTTGGGACATAATAGTGGTTTTGGGAAGAGAGAGGAGGTGACAAGTGTCACCTCCCCATTCCTCTAAACTGAAAAAGATTTGGGTTATTTGTTTCCAATTTCGAGATGGGAGGGGAGTTAGTTGAATTTTGGGAGAGTTTTATTTTTATTGCCAAAAATAGGAAAGTTAGCTTGGGGGAGAGGAAAAGGAAGAGGGAGTTGGTGGCTAAGGTTGGAAGAGATCTCAGTGGAGCTCTACAACAGCTTCATCCTTGAAGGGCTTTGTAAGGTTGGTTTGGTTTTACCTTTCTTTCGTATATCTAAATGTTGTATGAAAAGTGTGTGAAAGATGTTATTTGTTTGTGTTTTAGATTTGTTTCTGTGGGATCTGTTGTCGGGTTGTTGACAGAGCTTCTCCCACTTGGGAGAAACGCTCATCAAGTTTGGGGTAGGGGAGGAGTGATCCTCCTCGGGTGCATACCTGGTTTCTTCTTTTGGGATGTTGAAAGCCTTGAGGGCTTGTATTTGTGACTGGTTCTTTGACTTGAGAGTCAAATATAGATTTCTTGAAAATTTGTGATCAAACTTGGTTTGAGGCCAAGAGAAATTGTGTTGGTTAAATTATCTTTAAGGGTGACACTCTGGAGTCGAGTGTGTCCACTCTCCTACCCCTTGTAAAGCTCACTATAGTTGAGTTTTCGTGTTGTGTAATTTAACCACGGGTGTTTGTGTGTTTTGGGTTTGTTGTTGTTCCCTATTGTGAAGTGGATTGCTTGAGTTACCCAGGTGTGAGTATGACCTCCCTAGCTTGGGGGTGACCCTCTGGCGGGTCTACGGAAGGGAGGAGAGCTAGATGAGTGGTATTTTCTTCTTTGTTTGTCTTTGATACACAGGTTTCCTCTTGAAGCTTATGGTTGGAATTGGAGGAGTACTGTATTTAAGGAGAAAGGACTTCATCCTTGCTATAAGAAGAGTTTGGTTCATTGAGCTACATCCTATTTAAGTTCATTATGGAGGGATTCTCTTCCTCTGAAGTTGTATAATTTATTGTTTGGGAAAAGAGAGAAATTCTTCCCTTCAGTGGTGTTTGTTAGTTATGAGTTTTGACAGTTTTGTATACTTGGAGTATCTGTTGTTGAGAAGTGAAATTGTATGATGATCTTGACAAAGGTGTTTAAGTTTAACTATGGTATTGTTTGGAAGTGTTCGGAGGAAATTATGAATTTTGCTAACTTTTAGATATTGTAGTTGTAATTAGTTGTGAGCCAATGCAATTGTAATGATTCTTTCCATTCTCTATTTGAAGCTAATATGCACTAAATTGAATTAGCAAATGTGATTTAAGGAAAGAAAATATATAAATATATGATTATCAATTTTACTAAACTCCTCGTTTAACATTAATTGTATGAAGTCTAATTTCCATATTTGCTTATATATTTCTTAATTAAATTGTAAATGGCAGTTTAAGAAATTTACGTTTAATTCCCTGTATTTACGATGCTAAGTATTAGTTGATATTAAATGAACTGGGATTGAAAATAACAGATAAATAGAGTTTAAGACATTCTTTGCATTTAAAATTTTCAATTCTTAGAGAAACGGTAATTGTAAATCGCATTTGAAAGAATTATTATTTGTTCTCTGCATTTGAAATGTTTATATGAGAATGTGATTGTAAGAGAAATCAGATTTCTTTGTTTTAATTTCTCTGTAATTATAAAGTTACCTGTTAAAGAAAATTATTAATATATTTGTTAAAAAGAGTTATATTTAATAGCCCCACTTATTTAATTCTCTATTTTTTTCTTTTAAATTTCTCTGTAAATAAAAAATATTATGTCTGAAAGTTGTGGGATAAATCAATATATATATATATAGATATATATGAATTTATCAAAATGTGATTTGAAGAGTTAATAATATAAAGGAATTTTCTTAAGAGAAAATAGAAATAAGCTACAATGAATCGCTGTTGGGTCGTTGTGTATTACACAGCACATAATAAAATTACAATGAATCGCTGTTGGGTCGCTATGTAATACACAGCATATAATAAAAATAAAGTGATGTGGTGGTGGGAAGGGTTTGAACCTTCCCACCACCCCCGACGGTGCATATTGGGTGTGGGGAGGGGAGGAGCCCCCACCCACACCCCATGTAGTGGGATGTGGGTGGGGGCTCCGCCCCTCCACACACCCCCTATTTATATTCACAGCCCACGGTGGAGTCCGCGGACTCCATTTTAAACCTCCGACCGTGAGTGCCTTCGCCGCTCCGTTCGCGGCCCGCATACCCTGCTTCCCACCTTCCGCCAGCGTTCCACCTCTCGCCACTCACCATGGGCGATACCCCCTCTGCACCTGTCTCTCCATGCTCCCTGTCCGCCACCCCTATGTGGCCATTGCCGAGATCCGCCGACCCACCATTAATGCCGCCGCCGCCATGAGTATGGCCTGCAACACCAAAACAAAAGGAAACAAAAAAAAAGGGTTAGGGCTTGCTATTTGGAAAATAAATTAACCAAATAAAATAAGAAATGTTTCCATGGTTTGGATTTTTTTATTGAGAGGAGAGCCTCTTATATACAATAACAATGGTATATAATTGTATGTATATATATATAATTAGATTATAAAAAATAAATAAAAGAATAACAATTGTAATAATAACAAAAGTAATAATAGTTAAATAAATTAATAAAATAATCTAACAATAGTAATTAATAATTATAATAGTCTTATATTACCCAAATAAATATATTTGTATATCTATTTATATATGTATATATACAACCTGTATATATATATATGTATATAGATACATACATTAATTAATTAGGTGATATAAGTCACCAGAAAGGCCATTTTCTCTTTACAATAATAAGAGAAAATAAAATTATAATTTAAAGAGAGCATAAAGGAATATACTATAATACTCCGGGAAGAGTTTCTTGAAAGTTTCAACTATCAACGAAATTCAATAATTAGGAAAATGAAGAGAAAAATAACGCGTCACCTTATTTAAAAGATCACTGGAAATAAACTTAAGAAGCCATCACAGACATTCCATGTGAGGCCATTTTAATCTCAACTGTAGTTAGTAATCGTCCAGAGGAGAAAACCTGCAAGAGAGTAAGAAGAAGAAAAACTAACATTGGAAAACTTAGAGGAGAAAATGTGCGGCATTTCCCACCTGGGATAAGAGAACTAAGTAGATGGACCCTTCCGCTCAATTTTCTTAGGAACAAGTTTAATTAATACAAATGTAAAAGTGAATCCTAGATCAAAGAAAAACCAGGAGACTGAGTTCAGCGAAGTAGTAAACCAGCCTAGGTAATCTGGACCAACCGAAAGTTAGGAATAAAGTTAAAAGTAGATACAGTGATAACTCTGATTGACGTAGAATATGAAGAAAAGACAGGATAAACATAAAGAAAACGTAGAAACCAAAAGAGAGAGACCGAAATATAAACAAACTAACTTTTAGAGAAATAGTGAAGGTGAGCGCAATAGAAATACAATCAAAATTAAGACCCAGAGAAACAAAAGAGAGGGCAATCGAACTGCCTTGTTGAGAATGCTAAGTCGAAGGAGGAGTATATCTCAGGAAACAAGAGAGGAGACAGACAATCATGCTTTGTTGAAAAATGACTCAATAGGGAGATCACGAGTCAGTTTAGTCGGAACAAGGCATCGTGGGAAGATGTTAATCTATCAGGGAACCACGTAAGTAGTATAGTGTTGAGTAATTCCCACTTACGCCGTAAGGCGTTATGCTGCCGAAATCTGTCGAGATTTAGGGTTAGGAACCTTGACAATATAAACCTTGTAGCAACGTTAACGACGTCGTAGAGACCCCCTTGTTGGTCTGCTTGCGTCTAGTTGCACGCAATTATACTTGTACCCCACCGACAACTATAGTGTTTTCACCTTGAGCGTACATAACCGAGCATGCTTACGCATGCGAGGGGGTTTCTAGGGAAGCGTGAAATTTTTTTTGATATCTCGTGTCATAACCACATGACAGATGTGGCTATGACACATGTGTTGCGTATTGTGACCGCATGGAAAATGTGGGCATGACATTTGGTATCAGAGCAAGTTTAAACACTAGGCATATTTGGGCACGTTATTATTCCGCAACTTTGATTAATTAGTCTCTACCTTGTTTTGTAGGATGCCTCCCCGACATGTTCGACGAGTGCGATCATGCCACACAGCGTCTGTCGAGGTGCACAGCGATTCCTCAGCCGAGGGACGGGCACCCGTAGTTACAGCACCACCACCTGCACAACCTGTACCACAAGCACCACTAGTACCACAGGTACCACCAGTATTGGATATAGGACCATAGATCTTACAGGCACTGCAGGCTATGTTAGAGAGGTTATCGCCAGTGATTCCTGAGCCACGTGTTGAGCCTCGTGTTGATCCGTGAGAGGAGCCACGTAGGGAGCCACGTGTCGAGTCACGTATTGAGCCACTTGAGGAGCCCCGCGTTGATCCACTAGAGGTGCCATGAGTGGAGCCTTTCATTGAGATCCCTGACACAATAGTAGAGGAGGTAGGGTTAGCCTCCCGTGCACGGAGTAGGAGTCCTCTGAGACCTTTAAGACAAGATGAGACCCAGAGGGTAGAATAGGTACATCATGGATTGTATGAGGATGGGGTGGAAGAACCAGTTGTGGGACTTAGAGACAGAGGGGACCCCATCAGAGATCTACTTAGGCTCAACCCACCCATTTTCGTAGGTGCTCAGAGGGAGCTGTAGCCGAGGCTTGGCTGATTAGTTTAGATAGGTGTTTCACGTTGTGACCATATGGAAGCAACACGAAAGCACGAGTGGCAGTCCATCGTCTAAGGGATGCCGCAGCTACCTAGTGGCGCACTGAGGAGTGCAAGCGCTGACTTTCCATGGATACACTCACTTGGGAGATCTTCATTGAGCACTTTAATGCGCGATATTTGTCAGAACATTACAGACAGCGCAGGATTGATGAGTTCCATGATTTACAGCAGAGGGGACTCACTGTTACTCAGTATGAGAGCCGATTCATTGAGCTTTCTCGTTACGCGGAATACCTCCATTACGAGAAAATCTTAATACACAAATTCATCAGAGGGCTGAATCACAGGATAGCAGGACCAGTTCGTATGGTAGATCCCTAGACCATGAGCGAGGTGGTTGAAAAAGCCCTTATATCAAAGGAAATTCAGGGACGAGGGCAGAATTCATGCCTGCAGTATCAGGATCGTAATCCCCAACAACAGCAGAACTTTTGAAGGCCTCAAAACACAACACAGAGAGAAGGATATAACTCTTCATCATTACCTCCTAGGCCTCCACAGCAGCAGCAACATTAGCAAAAATCTAAATTCCAACAGAGGGGTCAGGGAGGACAGAACCGCGGTTGGCAGCAGCACAATTGCTATATGTTAGAATGAATCTATATTGTTATATATATATATATTGATAATTAGTTTAACTAGACATGCCATGCATCCTGATCGAGGATGATGACTTGGGATGTGGGACCTTAAGTTATCTCCGGAACAACTTATCCATTGGGTTCAGGGCATGCTCAAACCTATTAATTTAGGTGGAGTCGATGCCAGATACCTGCATCCTGCAACAAATGACACAGTCAAGCATGTATAGATGCATATAAGATGACACTAGGTGAAAAAGGAATCACAATATCGCAGGGCACTCGCAAGCGAGTGATACGACATCATCCTTTCCACATTATATCAATCTAGATTAGATAACACATAACCGTAACCAAATCAAATCTACCTCATTATCTGAACAGAACCATACATTGAACATATAGGTGCATGAAATTGAATAAGTCTTAGAAGTACCATCATAACAAATAAATATAATAGAATCAGTCCATGAGATTCATTCTAACATATAGCAATTGTAGTAAGATCAACATCTTAATCATTGGAATGCAAAGCAATGTCAAAGCCTGCATTATCAATGTCAAACTGGAGATTATCAATAAAACACATTAACTATCATATGAAACCACACATGGATGAGACATCTATCAATATTGTACAACATCAATTGTTTACCTTACCTTACCTGAATTATTCCCATTATTTTACCTTCATATTCATGCACCTTGATCAGTTCACCTAGACATCCAAGGTGGGAACGAAGGGACACTACATCCTCCCCCCCTAAAACTTGACTTACTCCTGGAAGTCACAGACTAGGGCAAAAACATAACACATTAGTATTACAACTTTCTATTGCCAACATACACATTCACATTAAGCAATTGTTCCCAAGACAAGCACAATCGTTCAATACAGGCATAAAAGACATCAATTCCTTACCCTTGAGGTGTATCATGAAATCTACTTATAACCAATCGCACGTATTTTGAGAATTTCATTCAATTCAGGGATCTGTGTTTACATATTATCAAGAAACATTTTCATCTCATTTCTTATTTCCACCATGGTTCTAACTAATTACCAAGCATTCAAGTACAATTCTCTGTAGAGTCCTCCCTTGTACACACTATCAGAGGTTAGAAATGAACATGATAGAAACAACACTTGACACAATACAGGGCTAACAAAAACAAACATTCAGAATAGTCACCATCAAAGTTTTAAAGAAGGTGAAAACCCAAGTGGGAAAATAACCAAATCCAATCGTAAGTCACAAAATGCTGGCAATTTCCAACAACTCAAGGATAGGGAAAAGAGTTTTGGTGACCACTCCTATCATAAGAAATTTCAAGGAAAACAAATACACTGTTAGCCCCTAACAACACATGAAACAACCATCAAAAATTTCAAATTAACCAAATTGCAAACAAACCCACATCACAATGTGGCTAATTTTAGCCACAAAAAGGGAGTATCCGCTACACAACACCCAGGACACAAGGTCTAGAATGCGTTAGAGAACATGCACCAACACATAGATAATTAGGTTATCTACATCCTCATACCTAAACAACTTTTATACAGGGATTTACGACAACAAAATAATTACTTATTTACAACAATTTCTACCTTTAATGCAATACAATTTCCTTTCTTCTAAAACACTAGAGACCACAAGAGAAACTCAAGACCTCATCAAATCAATAAATACTAGCATTCAAGGAACATACACATATTGTTAGATATATCATCACATTCTCATAAAAGGAGAGAGAGCACATAGCAGAAGCATAAGTAAGACAAGGCATAAAGAATTTATTTCTTCCAGAAACAAAGAACAAGTTTGTAAATTTATCAACCTTCTAACACCATACTAAGGCACATAGGTGAAAGGTACTATTACTAACTCACCATAAGGAAAAAAATTGTTTAACCTAAAACAACGACAAGAACCAGAGATCCCAGTGTTGCAAACCTTGGCTTTGATACCAGATGTAATAATTTATCTGATAAAGTTCTATTCCATTTACTTACATAAATAGTGAATTAACAAACTTAGCTCATTAAAGAGGATACATTATATATAATGCATTCATGTTATTGACAAAAGAAAACATAATATATTTAATTCCAATTAAAGTATTTCTTATACTAAAACCCTAATATAATATATATATATATGTTATTATCCAATGAGACACATTCTTTATGTAGTCACAAAGCACATAAAGGTATATAATTAATTAATTAATTTATAAAACTAATTATCAATATATATATATATATATATATATATATATATAACAACGTCAAGCTAATTAAATTAATATAAAAGTGTAATATAATGTCTATAAGAATTACATATCTATTTGAAATAATCAAATCACTTTAGTTTAACTAATTCCACCAATAACTACTTATAATAAGCATATAAGATCATAATACATATAAGGGTTTAATATAGTTCCCATAAGATGCAAGCCTAAAAGAACAAGTTTCCATCTAAGTTTAACGTAAGCATTTTGACATATTTAATATTTTCCTTGCTTATGCAATAAGTAATGATAAATCATCCAATGGTGATCTTTACCATTATGGCATAATATTAATCCACTAATCAAGAGAAAAGTTCTATCTTTAACCTTGGTTAACTATTCCTAAATAAAATACCTAAAGAAAGTTGTCTTCATAAATCCTAAACATGAATCATACTAGAATTATTATTAAGGACCTAAGAACGTATAAGAGCTCTTTCTTCATATAGTAAAACATGAAATTCACTTATGCCTTAAAGTTTAAACTACATCTTTTCATCAACAACAAGTGTAAAAATAAACAGAGATAGGAAGATAACACATAAGAGATATACTATATTTTGCATTAGATTCAAGACCTAATCCTGTAACTCATCTCCACCTATTAAATGACTTTGTAAGGAATGAACATATATGAAGCTCTCAAGTTGTTATCATGAAATACAATGATTGTAGGATACACTCAAAATTGGTATGTGGAGAGGGCTTTAAGAACTTTCAAGCAAAAGCTTTTGGAAAGTGTATGACCAGACTTCGTAACATTTGCTAGCATCTTATGAACCTATGCACAAATGGAGCTTTGGAACAACGTATCAATGTCCAAAGAGGATAAATGATAGAGGCATTTTGTCAGATGTCTAGCTGCAACTACCCTAGCAGACATGCATGCGAACTTTGGAAGCATAGACAATGCACGTGACTGTTTGACAGAATACTTCAAGAGGCGAAATGTGGAAGCATAAATTTTTCTTACAAGAGCAATTCGATCTCTTGTTATGATAGTAGTTGAACTAGACATGTCATGCATCTTGATCGAGGATGATGACTTGGAATGTGGGACTTAAGTTATATTCGGAACAACTTATCCATTGGGTTCAGGGCACGCTTAGACCTGTTAATTCAGGTGGAGTCGATGCCAGATACCTACATCCTACAACAAATGACATAGTCAAGCATGTATAGATGCATATAAGATGACACTAGGTGAAAAAGGAATCACAATATCGCAGGGCACTCGCAAGCGAGTGATACGACATTGTCCTTTCCACATTATATCAATCTAGATTAGATAACACATAACTGTAACCAAATCAAATCTACCTCATTATCTGAACAGAACCATACATTGAACATATAGGTGCATGAAATTGAATAAGTCTTAGAAGTACCATCATAACAAATAAATCTAACAGAATCAATCCATGAGATTCATTCTAACATATAGCAATTGTAGTAAGATCGACATCTTAATCATTGGAATGTAAAACAATGTCAAAGCCTGCATTATCAGTGTTGCACTGGAGATTATCAATAAAACACATTAACTATCATATGAAACCACACATGGATGAGACATCTATTAATATTGTACAACATCAATTGTTTACCTTACCTTACCTTAATTATTCCCGTTATTTTACCTTCATATTCATGCACCTTGATCAGTTCACCTGTACATCCAAGGCGGGAATGAAGGGGCACTACACAGTGACAGATGAAATAAATGCATAATATTGGCCAGTAGTAAAAATCTACATGTACACCATCCTGAGATTGATATGATTCGAAAGTGAATCAGATCATTTCATAAGTAAATGGTAATGGCAATGATGACATTCGAACCGTCAACTGGTTTGAGATCTCTCTAAATCTGGGTAGCCATCATTTTTATATCCATGATAGTTAAAATGCACCTAAGGAATTGTGTGATTTGGGTTGTTTTAGATTGTTTAAAATATTTAAATCGTTTGAGATTGTTTAAAATTTTTAAATTGTTTAAGATAAATGCATTTACCCATTCGAGATTCTGAGAGAGAAACAATTATAGAAGCGGTTCCTATTTTTGATTGCCAAGACTATTTTTTGATGGCCTTGAAGCTGTTACCAACAATTGCTTTTCCATTGAAAAAAACCCAGCGTGAGACAGTTTTCCTATCGGCTAATTATTAACGGACTTTGAAAATTTTATGGCGTGAGACCATTCCGAGCACTATGATGCTCACAACTAAAAGCCTATCAGCTAATTATTCTACAATTCTATTATAAATCTCTATTATTCTATCATTCTTTCACTCTATTATTTTATTATTCTATCATTATATTATTATATCTATTATTGTCTCATTCTCTCATTCTATCATTCTACTATTCTATTATTATACAATTCAATTATTGAATCATTCTATCATTGTACTATTCTATAAATTTATCTTTCTATCATTGTTTCATTCTATCATTTTATAATTGTATTATTCTATGATTCTATTATTATATAAAACTACTCTTATATCATTCATTCATTCTATAATTCTATAATTCTATTATATTATCATTCTATCATTCTCTAATTCTATCATTTTGTTATTCTATAAATCTATTATTCAATCATTCTTTCATTCTATTCTTCTATAATTCTTTTACTCTATTATTTAATCATTCTATCACTCTATCATTCTTCCACTCAATCATTCTATAATTCTATGATTCTATTATTCTATAAATCTATCATTTTATCATTCTATCATTCTATTATTCTATTATCTACAATTCTATTATTTTTTCATTCCTTCAATCTATCATTCTATACTTCTTTCACTCTATCATTCTATTATTATTTTATTGTAGAAATCTATTATTCTATTATTCTACAATTCTTATTTCCTATCATAATTTTATTCTATAATTCTAATATTATATTATTCCTTCATTCTTTCATTCTATAATTCTATTATTTAATTATTTTCTAGTTCTATTACTCTATCATTTTATAATTCTAAATTTCTATTATTGTGTTATTCTTTCATCCTTTAAATCTATCATTCTATAATTCTATCATTTTTTTATTCTATAATTCTATAATTCTATTATTCTACAACTATATTATTCTACCATTCTTTTATCCTATCATTCTATAATTCTATCATTTTATTATTCTATAAATTTGTCATTCCATCATTTAATTATATTATTCTATTATACTATTATTCAATTATTCTCTAGTTCTATTACTATACCATTCTTTCATTCCATCATTTTATAATTCTAACATTCTATTATTCTATTATTATTTCATTCTTTCAGTCTATCATTGTATAATTCTATCATTCTTTTAATCCATCATTCTATAATTCTATTATTCTATGATTCTTTCATTTTATCATTCTATAATTCTTTAAATCCATTATTCTATCATTCTTTACTTATTCTATTATTCTACAATTCTAATATTCTATCATTCTATCATTTTTTCATTCATTCTATGATTATATAATTCTATCATTCTATTGTTTTCTAAATCAGCTATTCTATCATTATGTCATTATATAATTCTATTATTCTACACTTCTATTATTCTATCATTCTTTCATTCTATCATTCTCCAATTCTATAATTATTTCATTCTATAAATCTATCATTATATCATTCTTTCTTTCTATCATTCCATAACTCTATAATTTTATTTTTCTACAATTCTATTATTCTATCATTCTTTCATTTTGTCATTCTATAGTTCTATTATTTCATTGTTCTATAAATCTACTACTCTATCATTCTTTCATTTTATCATTCTATAATTCTATAGATCTATTACTCTATTATTCTAGATTTATTTTATTCTATCATTCTATCATTCTATTATCCTATAAATATGTTAGGTTATCATTCTATTATTCTGTCATTCTATAATTCTATTATTCTATTAATCTACAATTCTATTATTCTATCATTCTATCATTTTATAATTAAATTATTCTATTATTCTATCATTCTATTATTCTTTCATTCTATCATTTTAAAATTATATTATTCAATCATTTTTTCTTTTGTGATTCTACAATTCTATAACTATATTTTTCCATCATTCTATCATTCTACTATTCTGTAGTGCCCCTCACCTTGCCATCAGTTTGATTGATAGTTGGTTATTAGAATTCTGACATTTTGATAGTATCTTAGATGATGGAACACTTGTTGTCTTGTTAATTCATCATGGAACTAATCATCATGATATTAGTTGTGATATTGGATCTTGTGATTTCCTGCTTTGCAATTGATAAGTAAACTGGATGTCTCTGATGTTTTGATTTCTGTATTTAGTATCTTGTTTAAATGTTGTGCCTTGTTTATATAGGAACGTGAATGGGACAGTGTCGTATTACTCGCTCTCGAGTACCCTACCCCACTGCGATTCCCATTTACTAGACGACTGCATGTGGATATATATATATCTCGTTATGTTTAACCGTGTATTTGCCGCAGGATGCAGGAACTGGGCATCGACTCCACCTGATTTACCAGGTCTGAGCGTGCCTCCACCAATGGAAAGGTTGTATGGAGTTAATATGGGGTACCCTGTGATGGTTACTGAGTTGTTAGGTCACCTCCGAGGTCTTGTCTGTCGTCTGATCATAAATTGTTAGCAGAAATGTCACACTTCGAGGTTAGCAAGGTCAGAAGGTGTTTTCATGGGTAAGTTAGAGTTGTGCATTAAGTAGAATGAATGAACGGAAAATATAATAACCTAATATAAATTGCTAATTTGGATATTTAATTATAACTGTTGTTAATGAATTATATTGTTGGGAAGTAAAAACTATTAAATTTAGTTGGAGGGGCCTTGTATGGTTGGATTTTTTTTAATTAAATCAACTAGTGGTAAGTTGAGTCAAAATCCGTAATTTTCGTGTTGTCAGTAAATAAATTGCTTGTCACAAATTGGTTAACAAGGTATAGTTATAAAAATTGATATAATTAATGATAAACATTTATTTTGTGTAAATACCGTTGCTGGGAATTAATCAAATCAAACTATTTTGTTGTGGACTTAATTAATACGAAGTTAGTTCGAGTGGTGAAAGTTAGTTTCCCGTTCCCGTAAATTGGTTACCAAATAATTTTGTTAAAAGGGGAGATTTCTTTTCCTGGAGGGGGAAGAGGTTCAAAAATCCAGAGGAAGGAAAGGTGGAAACGGGTAGTTTTCAGATTGCAGAAACAAATTCTCTAATAATCCGGGTATGTCTTGAATCATGATTCATTTCTCTTTGTATCTATAATATTTGGAAAGTATTTCGTACACAGGTTATCATCGTTTGGCCTATTAATGATTTAGAGAAAATGCCTTAATCTTATGTACTCCTCATTCTTTGTGCCACAATCTGTGTCAAATACGTAGTTCATACTTGGGTGTTACAGAATCAATGAACAAACCGTGAATGTCAAAGCATTAATTTGAAGCTGACTCTTTCCCATTTTCAAGCAACGTGCCATCAGACTTTTTATAAATTATCTGTTCTAAGAAAACAAAAAAAATAAATATCTGTATACGAACAAAAATAAGGATCAAACAAGCTTCCTATCAGTCTTTCAAAATCTGATGGAAGTTCTATAAATTGGAGTGGAAGACAAGCTTCACCATAACAAAGAAAAAAAATCCTCTTTGCCCACAAGAATAATATTAGAGCCAAAATGTCTCTGGGTTGCTTTACACCTTTGGTTTCAACTATGGTTGGACAGAAGCTACCAGTTTATAAGCCTTCTATTCAACGTAAGCTTTTTAGCAAAACATCTGCACGCCGCAGAGTTGCTCAAATTCCTATCAATATGGCGTTGATTACCACTGATGAAGGCATCACACGGCGCATTGGCAATCATCACCCCAACTTATGGGATGATGATTTCATACAATCTCTCTCAAAATCTTATGAGGCTCCCTCTTACAGTGAACGTGCTGAACTCTAAACTTCAGACTGTATGCAAAATTTCATGAGATTTCTGGAAACTCTCACACTATTCTTATTGATGTATTCCCCATTGCAATGAGGGCGTTTCACCAATCATGTGTTAATATAATGATTTTGGAATGACTAAAGAACAAATTAGAGGTTTATGAAGATTATAATTTCTGGCTTACTATGAGAAAACCTTGCTCTGAGTGAACGGAAGTTAGTGAGGCTGAGGTTACAAAAAGGATTTGTTTAAAGCTGGAAGCCCTACGATTCTACGAAAACCGATTAGCTTGCCTCAAGGTCTAAGCCATGCTTCAATTGCAGTTCACAATGTTGGTGGGTGTGAGAGCCCTTTTTGGAAAGACAATGAAGTTTTAAAAGAAGCTCTAACAAAATTCACAAGTAGATGCAACCAATTTCGACGGTTTTAAAAAAAAAAAAAAAGGGAATTCTGTCAAGCACAGTTAGGAATCTTGACAGTCATAGGAGATCACTTCAGGCAGAGCCTCGGCCTATAGGGTGCTAGGAAGCTTTCACACGTATTTTCTGCCGAATGCATTTGCTTGAAACTTTCCATTTTCTCCAGATCGGTGGCATGACAGCAAACAGTCTTCCGTGCCTTGTTTATGCTTCTACATTTTGCACTGTCTCTGCAAGGGAGAATGCAACCACAACATCTGACAAAACCCCTTTAGCCTTTGCGCTGATGATGTCCTTACCCCGCCCAAGCTTCACGCTTTCCGTGGCAGGTAGGACGTTGGCAGATGATTGAAAAATTGGCGTTAACCTGCCAATTGGATTGCTTGAAGTTCTAGCGCTGCCCAACTGAACCAATTTTGTGCATACACTGTAATCTGCCCAGCGCGTTTGCCAAAAGCTTCTTCAGTCTGCGCATCAAATCCATTTCTGTGCATACGTTGCCATCATTTTAACAGTGCGGATTCTTGAGAGTTTTCACATCTGGTCAATAAGTTCATTTGTGCATTCTGCAATCTTTGCATTCCTTTAGAAGACAAAACTATTTGTGTAAACCACGTAAATTCCTTCAGATACCACTCCCTGCTCAACCAACCGAAATTGTATGTTGCTGTGGCATTAGGTTTAGGGTTCCTGGGCAAAACAATAGGGTTCATACACTCATAGCTTTGGAATATTTAAATATTTGCGAAGTTAGCTTGCTTATGAAATGTCATTTATATTACGTTACGAAGAAGCCCTAGCCAAATAAATTATTTGGAGAATAGATTAAGTTACATGGGGAAATTATTTAGAGTAGAATTATGATTTTTGTTAATATTTTTCTCGATAGTGGACTTTACTTTCGGGGTTGAACTATTTTAATTTTAACCACACTGCTAGATTTAGGCTTTGATTTCGTAGATGTAATTTAAATTAACTCTTGAGAAAATCAAGCCTATTTTTAAATGTATAAAATGGTTTTATTTATTATTTATTAATAGAATTATTGTGATCTCTTAAATTAAAAATTGAGGAGAAATTATCATATAGAATTAAACTAGGTTGAGGTTTTTTTTGGAAAGTATTAAATTAGTTACAAACGAATTTTAGTTATTCCAAAATGTATTTTTAGTTAATCTTAGGCACATAGGTAAATTCATAATTAAGGATCTAGGCATTTTGTATTACTCTTGAATTAGATTAATCGGTCAAATTTTTAAAAAAGGTAATCTGGATGGTGTCGTTAATTAATTTATTGTTTGAAACAAAATAAAGAATGTTAATAAGTAGTTGTAATTTATATTGATTGGATTGTTGCATTTAATTGGTGGTTTCAATGCTATTTCATAGTTGTCTTCATTTGAATTAAACTTAGTAGGATTTGTAGTTTTAACTCTGGAACTTAATCATAACGGCGTGAGTTAAGAGAGCTTGTCGTTGTATGAGTCGTGTTGCAAATGACCCCTCCAGGGGTTAAGTATGTCGTAGTAGAGTTTTAACATTGTGGTGTTATACTATCTTGTAGCTTTTGGTTGGTATAGAGTTTAATAAAGTATGAGTTAAAGTGTTAATATGTTTTGCAAGCAATATTATCCAGATGAGGTATTGTACCACTTGTGAATTTAAACCATTTTGTCGTATTCGTCGCATGGAGAGACCTGTTCATCCTAAGGTCCAATAAACCTATGTTGCTTTGGACATTGAGTGAAGAGGTTGCCTTATGATTATGTTTGGTAAACAAGTACTGCCTTGCTATGTTCGTATGTATCTGTGGGATGATGTATCTGTCTTATTGATAGTTAGGGTTTACTAGGCGCTAGTAAGGAGGGTGGCTTTCAATGTGGGGCCGGCACCCAGAGTGGCAGTCAGGATAACCCATTGAAAGTAGATTAACTAAGTGATAACCTAAAATGAACTAGGGGGATTAGGGTAGAATTCACATTTAACAAGACTAATGGATTTCCTCACCCAGGCATGTAGCGCTCGTTTAGGCTAAGGATGGGTTGAGAAGGCCTGGTCGGCATGATTGACTTCCTTGTCCTCATGAAAGGAAGGTCGATTCCGCATGTGTCACCCTATGGGGCCGGCGCCTAGTGAGAGGCTGTCAGGATAACCATAGATGGGGGCCGGCGCCTAGAGAGAGGCTGTCAGGATAACCCATGCTAGGACCATGCGATGACACTCTCCCTACTGCTACCTAGTATTCCTTGTATGGTCTCTCCATTCATGCCGTGTGATAGCTCGGGAAGTTGTGTTGGGTTGTTGTCTTGTGTTGAATTGAAGTTGGTCATCCTTCGTTCCTGTTAGTCATTGTCTACCTGACTATTGTTTGTCGTTGGGACCTCATGTTAACTCCTAGCTCGGGGGGTGGACCTTAGGGTTCCACATGGTCGGGTGGAAGAGCTATCTTATCCATTGATTGTTTCTTGTCAGAGTTTATGTGCAGGAAAGGATTATCTCAAATTCAAGCAAATAAACTTGTACCAGTTAAGAAGATAATTGCATACCTGACTTGTGTATCAGATCATTTTTATTATACGTAATTTGATGTAGACAGAGGATGTCAATGATGTAATGAAGTAACTCTGTGTAAGGGAAAAACATTGTAGTTGTGTAATTAATCATGAGCATTATGTTTTGATGACATGCAATAAAGTTGAAGATGTTAATTAATCATGCATTGGTTTTAGATTAGCATTATGTGTTATCATGTTGATTAGCGTGTAAGTAATGCCTCCTTGAATCCTTAGAGACATGTTGCAGTTCAATGGAGTAATTAGTTAAATCAGCATTGCTTGTTATCTTAAATCAAACAAAAAAAAATATTTCCTGTTTTCTCTAGTATGAATGTATTTTCTCTAAGATGTTCAGGGATAGGGTGTTACATATTCTATCATTCAAATATTCTATCTATCTATTATGGTCTCATTCTCTTATTCTATCATTTTATTGTTCTATTATACTATTGTTCTATAAATCTATTATTCTAATATTGTTTCCTTCTATCATTCTATAATTCTATAGTTCTATTATTCTATAATTTTATTATTCTATCATTCTATATTTTTATCATTCTATTATTCTATAAATTTATCCTTATATAATTCAATTATTCTATTATTGTATAATTCTGTTATTCTATAAATATTTTATTCTGTCATTGTATAATTCAATAATTCTATCATTCTATCATTCTATAATTAAATTATTCTATCATTCCTTCATTCATTCATTTTATTATTCTATTATTTTATAAGTCTATTATTATGGAAATCTTTCATTCTATCATTCTATCAATTTATTATTTGATCATTGTATCTTTGTATAACTCTATTATTCTACTATTGTATCATTCTACTATTCTATTTAAATCTATTATTCTTTCATTCTCTAATTCTATAGAATGAAAAAATGGAGTTATACAATGATAGAATAAAATAATGATAGAATAATAGAGTGATAAAATGATTGAATGAAATAATGATAGAATAACATAGTGATATAATTATAGAATAATATAATGAAAGAATTATAAAATAATAGAATAATATAATGAAAGAATAATAAATTAAAGAATGATAGAATAACAGAATTGTAGAATAATAGAATAAAAGATTAATAGAATTAATCAATGATAGAATAATAGAATCATAGAATAATAGAATTATAAAATGATAGAATGAAATAATGATAGAATAATAGATTTATAGAACAATAGAATAATAGAATTGTAGAATAACAGAATAATAAAATGATAGAATGAGACAATAATAGATAGATAGAGTATTTAAATAATAGAATAATATAATTACAGAATGATAAAACAATAGAATAATATATTTATAAGATACTAGAATGATAGAAATACAATAAGAGAATGATATAATACTAGAAATGTAGAATAATAGATTTATAGAATGTAAGAATGTAAGAATGGCAGACTAATAGAAATATAAATTTATTATCCTATAAATTTTTATTCTATCATTCTATTATTTTAACATTTCTATTATTCTATCATTCTTTTATTTTATAATTCTAGCATTCTATTATCCTATAAATATATTATTTTATCTTTATATTGTTCTTTCATTCTATAATTGTGTTGTTCTATTATTCTATAATTCTTTCACTCTATCATTTTATAATTCTATTATTCTATAAATCTATTATTCTATTGTTCTATCATTCTATTGTTCTTTCATTCTCTCATTTTAAAATTCTATTATTGTACACTTCTATTATTCTAAAACTAATATTCTAAATTCAAAACATGAGTTTCGAGTTATTACAAAAGAAACTTTTTAAAAATCTTGAAAAAAACACTAAATTGCCATTTTGAGGGCCAAGATGAAAGTTTCAAGCCTGGCCACCTCATAACGCATCCACCTGTAGAATTTCGTAGAAAACCCACATCCGAGTCAAAAGTTATGACCTTCGGAAGTCCATGCATCACTGATGAAACTGGCACCACAAAGAACAAAACAACAATCTGAAACTATGACTAAATCGTGACTGTTGGAGCCCTTCCCAAAACCACAAAATAGAAGCAACCAAAAAAATTATTGTTCGTCCAACTCTTCTCCAACTGTTTTTGTCAATGTAGTCAATTGTATTTATATACACTCTGGGGCGGTGATCTAGGGCAGTGATAGATGAAATAAATGCATAATACTGGCCAGCAGTAAAAATCTACATGTACACCATCCTGAGATTGATATGATTCGAAAGTGAATTAGATCATTTCATAAGTAAATGGTAATGGCAATGATGACATTCGAACCATCAACTGGTTTGAGATCTCTCTAAATCTGGGTAGCCATCATTTTTATCTCCACGATAGTTAAAACACATCTAAGGAATTGTGTGATTTGGGTTGTTTTAGACTGTTTAAAATTTTTATATTGTTTAAGATAAATGCATTTACCCGTTTGAGATTCTGAGAGAGAAACAATTACAGAAGTGGTTCCTATTTCCGATTGCCAAGACTATATTTCGATGGCCTTGAAGCTATTACTAGCAATTGCTTTTCCATTGAAAAAAACCCAGCGTGAGACAGTTTTCCTATCGGCTAATTATTAACAGACTTTGAAAATTTTACAGCGTGAGACCTTTCCGAGCACTATGATGCTCACAACTAAAAGCCTATCGACTAATTATTCTACAATTCTATTATAAATCTCTATTATTCTATCATACTTTCACTCTATTATTTTATTATTCTATCATTATATTATTATATCTATTATTGTCTTATTCTCTCATTCTATCATTCTACTATTCTATTATCATACAATTCAATTATTGAATCATTCTATCATTGTACTATTCTATAAATTTATTTTTCTATCATTGTTTCATTCTATCATTTTATAATTGTAATATTCTATGATTTTATTATTATATAAAACTAATCTTATATCATTCATTCATTCTACAATTCTATAATTCTATTATATTATCATTATTTCATTCTATCATTCTCTAATTCTATCATTTTGTTATTCTATAAATCTATTATTCAATCATTCTTTCATTCTATTCTTCTATAATTCTTTTAGTCTATTATTTAATCATTCTATCACTCTATCATTCTTCCACTCAATCATTCTATAATTCTATGATTCTATTATTCTATAAATCTATCATTTTATCATTCTATCATTCTATTATTCTATTATCTACAATTCTATTATTTTTTCATTCCTTCAATCTATCATTCTATACTTCTTTCACTCTATCATTGTATTATTATTTTATTGTACAAATCTATTATTCTATTATTCTACAATTCTTATTTCCTATCATTATTTTATTCTATAATTCTAATATTATATTATTCCTTCATTCTTTCATTCTATAATTCTATTATTCAATTATTTTCTAGTTCTATTACTCTATCATTCTATCATTTTATAATTCTAAATTTCTATTATTGTATTATTCTTTCATCCTTTAAATCTATCATTCTATAATTCTATCATTTTTTCATTCTATAATTCTATAATTCTATTATTCTACAATTCTATTATTGTACCATTCTTTTATCCTATCATTCTATAATTCTATCATTTTATTATTCTATAAATTTGTCATTCCATCGTTTAATTATATTATTCATGTAATGTCCCCTTCTAGCAAGCCAAAATTTTCGCACCCTTCCAAAACAATTTCAACTTACCAAAAGAGAACATTAGTATTCCATTTTCATTTCATTTCATCATATTAACAATATAATCATTATTCATCCATATTCAAGTTGTATATTCATGTCCTTATATAATGTTTCCAACTTATCATTTGTTCATACACTTAATTGTCTAAGGATTTTAGTTATCACATTCATTGAATTACAACATTCATTTCATTGTATTCAATTTAAGAATGTTCACATCTATATCCATATTCCATTCATATATGTATGGAGATTTACCTTATTTCTACACTCCTATTTATTCTCATATTCTTATACCTATTCTATATGCATACTTATACAGAGAATATATATACATCATTGATGGTAATATATTCCAATTATTATTCATTTATTTATATTTATATTATTCTTCTACAAAATTTATATCATTCCTATTTACTTTCACTCATGAGACAATTAACTAATACTTAATTTTACTTCTAAGTAATACTTAATTTTACTTCTAATCATAATTCATTTACTTCTATATTCTTGTTCTTTCATGGAACCTCAATTTATTCTTATTTATAGCCTCATACTAGGCTTCATTGATAATTTATTTTATGCTTATTTGTGACATATAAATGGTTTCATTGCCTTAGATTCACATTATTATCATATAGTTTATATCATTCATATTTACTTTCAAGCATGAGACAATTAACCAATACCTTATTTTACTACTAATCATAATTCATTTATTCCAACCATAATTATATTATTCTAGCATTATATTTCTCATTCATAATCATGAAATGCTATTTACCTATTCATATATCTTTATTTATTTAATTTCATTCCTTTCTAAATTCATTATTTACCTTATACAATATATACTGAAATATTACTAACATATATTATACTATATATTTAATTACTCAATGAACAGCGTACCTGTGATAGTTGCAGACTTACCTTGGCTGCCCCCGTGTCTTCCTTGTGATATCTTCTTGCTGCATCTTTGATGAATTCTAATGTTTCTTTTTTATTGCCTTTATTGACTTCATAGCTATTTATTTATTTCTTTTTATTACTTCTTTCTTCCTATCATTTCCTTCTATCTCGCAACCTTTATTTATTTCCCTTTCAAGGGATATGTTCGAAGAGGTATGTCTCTTATTATTTTTATTACTTATATTAATTCCCTTTTGTGGTAAAACTAGTTCTAACCATACCTAACTCTGTTATCATAAGAGGATAGGTTAAAAGATGTTTATTTATTTTATTTATATTTATATTATATCATTTATATTATAATAAATGATATATGATATATTTTATATTATTTATACTATATCAGTTATATCATAATAAATGATATATGATTTATATTATATTATTTGTATTTATACTATAATGTAAGATAATTAAAAGAATATTCGTATTTATATTATTAGATATATTTATAATATATTATTTATTAATATGATTGCTGCACTTATAAATATCCTCCTTCCTTACATATTAAGGAGTGATTAATTTGAATTATATATATATATATATATAGCATATTATTTATATAATATAATATATATTATATTATATAGTATATTATTTAAAGTATATTATAAATATATATTAAAGTATTTATTTATATAGTATAAATAAATACATTTGTTATTAAGTACTGGGAGCTCTTTTATCTTGTTTTATTCACAAGCATATATCATGGGATAATATTTTTGTCTTAGTAGACTATTATCTTTATATGTTACTTTGCCTTATTCTAAATTATTTTACTTTCAAGTTTTAATGGATAAGACTCTTCATTAATATTTGTAATATTTATTTTATATATAATAATATATCTTATTAATTATTCATATAATTATTATATTAAAGTATTTATATTTATAATATATCTAGTTAATTTATATATTTCATATATTTATAATATTTAAATATTTATATTTATAAAATATTTAAGTATATCAAATTAATAATATTATTTAAATAATACATATTAATAATATATTTTAAATAAATATATTATATATTCTATTTTAACTAAACAATTCAATTATAAATCATTATAGGGACTTGACTACTATTACAATATATATATATATTCCATAAACTAAATTTGCATAAAGGCATTTCTATTTAATTTTTTTTTTTTAATGACTACTAATATTATTTTAATGCCATGATTAACCAATAGCATCCAATGAACAATCCAAACCAAATAACCAAATGTCAAACCTACTTGACACAACCAAAGTGAAAACAGAGGGGCACTACAATTCAATTATTCTCTAGTTCTATTACTATATCATTCTTTCATTCCATCATTTTATAATTCTAACATTCTATTATTCTATTATTATTTCATTCTTTCAGTCTATCGTTCTATAATTCTATCATTCTTTTAATCCATCATTCTATAATTCTATTATTCTATGATTCTTTCATTTTATCATTCTATAATTCTATAAATCCGTTATTCTATCATTCTTTACTTATTCTATTATTCTACAATTCTAATATTCTATCATTCTATCCTTTTTTTATTCATTCTATGATTATATAATTCTATCATTCTATTGTTTTCTAAATCTGCTATTCTATCATTAT
The DNA here is from genome assembly GCA_027924645.1 of Cunninghamia lanceolata. Classification (NCBI taxonomy): domain Eukaryota; kingdom Viridiplantae; phylum Streptophyta; class Pinopsida; order Cupressales; family Cupressaceae; genus Cunninghamia; species Cunninghamia lanceolata. The sequence continues at coordinate 19,062,893 of BSBN01000590.1, forward strand.
GTCATTCTATAATTCTATTATTCTACACTTCTATTATTTTATCATTCTTTCATTCGATAAATCTATCATTATATCATTCTTTCTTTCTATCATTCCATAACTCTATAATTTTATTTTTCTACAATTCTATTATTCTATCATTCTTTCATTTTGTCATTCTATAGTTCTATTATTTCATTGTTCTATAAATCTACTACTCTATCATTCTTTCATTTTATCATTCTATAATTCTATCATTCTTACATTCTATATTTCTATTATTCTATCGTTATTTCATTCTATAATTCTATAAATCTATTACTCTATTATTCTAGATTTATTTTATTCTATCATTCTATCATTCTATTATCCTATAAATATGTTGCGTTATCATTCTATTATTCTATCATTCTATAATTTTCTTATTCTATTAATCTACAATTCTATTATTCTATCATTGTATCATTTTATAATTATATTATTCTATTATTCTATCATTCTATTATTCTTTCATTCTATCATTTTAAAACTATATTATTCAATCATTGTTTCTTTTGTAATTCTACAATTCTATAAATATATTTTTCCATCATTCTATCATTCTATTAGACTATCATTCAAATATTCTATCTATCTATTATGCTCTCATTCTCTCATTCTATCATTTTATTATTCTATTATTCTATTGTTCTATAAATCTATTATTCTAATATTGTTTCCTTCTATTATTGTATAATTCTATTATTCTATTTTTCTATAATTTTATTATTCTATCATTCTATATTTCTATCATTCTATTATTCTATAAATTTATCCTTATATAATTCTATTATTTGTGAGGACCACCCTTTTTACTTCTGTTCTTATGACTATTTACATTACTGTTATTGATATTTTTTATATTTGTGGGATAGTAGTTCCCGGATTTGTCAAACTATTAAAGTTTATTTTGATTACGGAAAAACTAATTGGGTGATGTTTGGATAAGTTTACATTTCAGAAAAGTTAATTAGGTGATGATGGAAAAATTGTAATATGATTTCATTTATGCTAATTAGAACTATGTCATGATAATGCATGTTTTTTAAGTTGCTTCGGCTATGATGATTATATGTGAAACTGATCTTGTAATTTAGTGTGCAGGATTTACTAATCAAACCACATATTTCAGAGATCATTCCGCACCTTGTTATTGTTATTCCCTGTTAAGCCGATCTGGTTCCACGAGGAAACAAGATCATTTTGTGTTTGATGTGATGTTGTAATGTGGTCTTTCATAAGGTCGAGTGGGTTAGGTTACCCTCTTGTAACACTATATTATGATTTGTGTTGTAAAAAGATTGAATTTGAATTTCTTTCTTTTATTTAAATCTTTGAGGCCTTTTCTTGTGCTTTACCTTGACCATGGGTGTCCTGAATGGGTTAAGGTTGACCTTAGGTTTTACCCCATGGGTCCAGGGCCCAATTTGGCATGGGTAACCCTTGAGTAACCTCCATCTAGTCATCTTAACTTCCCCCTGAAGTTAAGTGGCGAAAATTGGAGGTATGGGGGGGGACATGATGGGTTGTACCAACACCCAACCCATCCCTCTTCAATCCCCAAGGTAAGAGATGACTACAAACCCATCCATTATTGAGGGATTGACTTGAAGTCACCCTCACCATTAGTGAGATTCCCCATGAGTTGTGGGGTCATCCATTATGAAGGAAGGAAGAAGAGGCATGGGTCACCTGTCTTTTCCTCCTTTAACTCCTTTTATTTCTCCCATGCGTAAGAGAAATGACATGAGGAGAGGGATAAGGAGTACTCTAGGGATGGGCGAGTGACATAAGCCAACACTCATCCCTTGGGACATAATAGTGGTTTTGGGAAGAGAGAGGAGGTGACAAGTGTCACCTCCCCATTCCTCTAAACTGAAAAAGATTTGGGTTATTTGTTTCCAATTTCGGGATGGGAGGGGAGTTAGTTGAATTTTGGGAGAGTTTTATTTTTATTGCCAAAAATAGGAAAGTTAGCTTGGGGGAGAGGAAAAGGAAGAGGGAGTTGGTGGCTAAGGTTGGAAGAGATCTCAGTGGAGCTCTACAATAGCTTCATCCTTGAAGGGCTTTGTATGGTTGGTTTGGTTTTACCTTTCTTTCGTATATCTAAATGTTGTATGAAAAGTGTGTGAAAGATGTTATTTGTTTGTGTTTTAGATTTGTTTCTGTGGGATCTGTTGTCGGGTTGTTGACAGAGCTTCTCCCACTTGGGAGAAATGCTCATCAAGTTTGGGGTAGGGGAGGAGTGATCCTCCTCGGGTGCATAACTGGTTTCTTCTTTTGGGATGTTGAAAGCCTTGAGGGCTTGTATTTGTGACTGGTTCTTTGACTTGAGAGTCAAATACAGATTTCTTGAAAATTTGTGATCAAACTTGGTTTGAGGCCAAGAGAAATTGTGTTGGTTAAATTATCTGTAAGGGTGACACTCTGGAGTCGAGTGTGTCCACTCTCCTACCCCTTGTAAAGCTCACTATAGTTGAGTTTTCGTGTTGTGTAATTTACCCACGGGTGTTTGTGTGTTTTGGGTTTGTTGTTGTTCCCTATTGTGAAGTGGATTGCTTGAGTTACCCAGGTGTGAGTATGACCTCCCTAGCTTGGGGGTGACCCTCTGGCGGGTCTACGGAAGGGAGGAGAGCTAGATGAGTGGTATTTTCTTCTTTGTTTGTCTCTGATACATAGGTTTCCTCTTGAAGCTTATGGTTGGAATTGGAGGAGTACTGTATTTAAGGAGAAAGGACTTCATCCTTGCTATAAAAAGAGTTTGGTTCATTGAGCTACATCCTGTTTAAGTTCATTATGGAGGGATTCTTTTCCTCTGAAGTTGTATAATTTATTGTTTGGGAAAAGAGAGAAATTCTTCCCTTCAGTGGTGTTTGTTAGTTATGAGTTTTGACAGTTTTGTATACTTGGAGTATCTGTTGTTGAGAAGTGAAATTGTATGATGATCTTGACAAAGGTGTTTAAGTTTAACTATGGTATTGTTTGGAAGTGTTCGGAGGAAATTATGAATTTTGCTAACTTTTAGATATTGTAGTTGTAATTAGTTGTGAGCCAATGCAATTGTAATGATTCTTTCCATTCTCTATTTGAAGCTAATATGCACTAAATTGAATTAGCAAATGTGATTTAAGGAAAGAAAATATATAAATATATGATTATCAATTTTACTAAACTCCTCGTTTAACATTAATTGTATGAAGTCTAATTTCTGTATTTGCTTATATATTTCTTAATTAAATTGTAAATGGCAGTTTAAGAAATTTACGTTTAATTCCCTGTATTTACGATGCTAAGTATTAGTTGATATTAAATGAACTGGGATTGAAAATAACAGATAAATAGAGTTTAAGACATTCTTTGCATTTAAAATTTTCAATTCTTAAAGAAACGGTAATTGTAAATCGCATTTGAAAGAATTATTGTTTGTTCTCTGCATTTGAAATGTTTATATGAGAATGTGATTGTAAGAGAAATCAGATTTCTTTGTTTTAATTTCTCTGTAATTATAAAGTTACCTGTTAAAGAAAATTATTAATATATTTGTTAAAAAGAGTTATATTTAATAGCCCCACTTATTTAATTCTCTATTTTTTTCTTTTAAATTTCTCTGTAAATAAAAAATATTATGTCTGAAAGTTGTGGGATAAATCAATATATATATATATATAGATATATATGAATTTATCAAAATGTGATTTGAAGAGTTAATAATATAAAGGAATTTTCTTAAGAGAAAATAGAAATAAACTACAATGAATCGCTGTTGGGTCGCTGTGTATTACACAACACATAATAAAATTACAATGAATTGCTGTTGGGTCGCTATGTAATACACAGCATATAATAAAAATAAAGTGATGTGGTGGTGGGAAGGGTTTGAACCTTCCCACCACCCCTGACGGCGCATATTGGGTGTGGGGAGGGGCGGAGCCCCCACCCACACCCCACGTAGTGGGATGTGGGTGGGGGCTCCGCCCCTCCCCACACCCCCTATTTATATTCATAGCCCACGGTGGAGTCCGCGGACTCCACTTTAAACCTCCGACCGTGAGTGCCTTCGCCGCTCCGTTCGCGGCCCACATACCCTGCTTCCCACCTTCCGCCAGCGTTCCACCTCTCGCCACTCACCATGGGCGATACCCCCTCTGTACCTGTCTCTCCATGCTCCCTGTCCGCCGCCCCTATGTGGCCATTGCCGAGATCTGCCGACCCACCATTAATGCCGCCGCCGCCATGAGTATGGCCTGCAACACCAAAACAAAAGGAAACAAAAAAAAAGGGTTAGGGCTTGCTATTTGGAAAATAAATTAACCAAATAAAATAAGAAATGTTTCCATGGTTTGGATTTTTTTATTGAGAGGAGAGCCTCTTATATACAATAACAATGGTATATAATTGTATGTATATATATATATAATTAGATTATAAAAAAAAAATAAAAGAATAACAATTGTAATAATAACAAAAGTAATAATAGTTAAATAAATTAATAAAATAATCTAACAATAGTAATTAATAATTATAATAGTCTTATATTACCCAAATAAATATATTTGTATATCTATTTATATATGTATATATACAACCTGTATATATATGTATATAGATACATACATTAATTAATTAGGTTATATAAGTCACCAGAAAGGCCATTTTCTCTTTACAATAATAAGAGAAAATAAAATTATAATTTAAAGAGAGCATAAAGGAATATACTATAATACTCCGGGAAGAGTTTCTTGAAAGTTTCAACTATCAACGAAATTCAATAATTAGGAAAATGAAGAGAAAAATTACGCGTCACCTTGTTTAAAAGATCACTGGAAATAAACTTAAGAAGCCATCACAGACATTCCATGTGAGGCCATTTTAATCTCAACTGTAGTTAGTAATCGTCCAGAGGAGAAAACCTGCAAGAGAGTAAGAAGAAGAAAAACTAACATTGGAAAACTTAGAGGAGAAAATGTGCAGCATTTCCCACCTGGGATAAGAGAACTAAGTAGATGGACCCTTCCGCTAAATTTTCTTAGGAACAAGTTTAATTAATACAAATGTAAAAGTGAATCCTAGATTAGAGAAAAACCAGGAGACTGAGTTCAGCGAAGTAGTAAACCAGCCTAGGTAATCTGGACCAACCGGAAGTTAGGAATAAAGTAAAAAGTAGATACAGTGATAACTCTGATTGACGTAGAATATGAAGAAAAGACAGGATAAACATAAAGAAAACGTAGAAACCAAAAGAGAGAGACCGAAATATAAATAAACTAACTTTCAGAGAAATAGTGAAGGTGAGCGCGATAGAAATACAATCAAAATTAAGACCCAGAGAAACAGAAGAGAGGGCAAACAAACTGCCTTGTTGAGAATGCTAAGTCGAAGGAGGAGTATATCTCAGGAAACAAGAGAGGAGACAGACAATCGTGCTTTGTTGAAAAATGACTCAATAGGGAGATCACGAGTCAGTTTAGTCAGAACAAGGCATCGTGGGAAGATGTTAATCTATCAGGGAACCACGTAAGTAGTATAGTGTTGAGTAATTCCCACTTATGCCGTAAGGCGTTATGCTGCCGAAATCTGTCGAGATTTAGGATTAGGAACCTTGATAATATAAACCTTGTAGCGACGTTAACGACGTCGTAGAGACCCCCTTGTTGGTCTGCTTGCGTCTAGTTGCATGCAATTGTACTTGTACCCCACCGACAATTGTAGTGTTTTCGCCTTGAGCGTACATAACCGAGCATGCTTACGCATGCGAGGGGGTTTCTAGGGAAGCGTGAATTTTTTTTTGATATCTCGTGTCATAACCACATGACAGATGTGGCTATGACACATGTGTTGCGTGTTGTGACTGCATGGAAAATGTGGGCACGACATTTGGTATTAGAGCCAAGTTTAAACACTAGGCATATTTGGGCACGTTATTATTCCGCAACTTTGATTAATTAGTCTCTACCTTGTTTTGTAGGATGCCTCCCCGACATGTTCGACGAGCGCGATCACGCCACACAGTGTCTGTCGAGGTGCACAGCGATTCCTCAGCCGAGGGACGGGCACCCGTAATTACAGCACCACCACCTGCACAACCTATACCACAAGCACCACTAGTACCACAGGTACCACCAGTATTGGATATAGGACCACAGATCTTACAGGCACTGCAGGCTATGTTAGAGAGGTTACTGCCAGTGATTCCTGAGCCACGTGTTGAGCCTCGTGTTGATCCGTGAGAGGAGCCACGTAGGGAGCCACGTGCCGAGTCACGTATTGAGCCACTTGAGGAGCCCCGCGTTGATCCACTAGAGGTGCCATGAGTGGAGCCTTTCATTGAGATCCTTGACACAACAGTAGAGGAGGTAGGGTTAGCCTCCCGTGCATAGAGTAGGAGTCCTCTGAGACCTTTAAGACAAGATGAGACTCAGAGGGCAGAACAGGTACATCATGGATTGTATGAGGATGGGGTGGAAGAACCAGTTGTGGGACTTAGAGACAGAGGGGACCCCATCAGAGATCTACTTAGGCTCAACCCACCCATTTTCGTAGGTGCTCAGAGGGAGCTGTAGCTGAGGCTTAGCTGATTAGTTTAGATAGGTGTTTCACGTTGTGACCATATGGAAGCAACACGAAAGCACGAGTGGCAGTCCATCGTCTGAGGGATGCCGCAGCTACCTGGTGGCGCACTGAGGAGTGCAAGCGCTGACTTTCCATGGATACACTCACTTGGGAGATCTTCATTGAGCACTTTAATGCGCGATATTTGTCAGAACATTACAGACAGCGCAGGATTGATGAGTTCCATGATTTATAGCAGAGGGGACTCACTGTTACTCAGTATGAGAGCCGATTCATTGAGCTTTCTCGTTACGCGGAATACCTCCATGACAAGAAAATCTTAATACACAAATTCATCAGAGGGCTGAATCACAGGATAACAGGACCAGTTCGTATGGTAGATCCCCAGACCATGAGCGAGGTGGTTGAAAAAGCCCTTATATCAAAGGAAATTCAGGGACAAGGGTAGAATTCATGCCTTCAGTATCAGGATCGTAATCCCCAACAACAGCAGAACTTTTGAATGCCTCAAAACACAACACAGAGAGAAGGATATAACTCTTCATCATTACCTCCTAGGCCTCCACAGCAGCAGCAACATTAGCAAAAATCTAAATTCCAATAGAGGGGTCAGGGAGGACAGAACCGTGGTTGGCAGCAGCAGGGTTCACGTAGAGATCAGAGACAATAGGGTTCATCGGTAGGACCTGCGAGGTCCCAGCAGTCTTACAGAGGCTCACAGGGGTCCACTGGATGGACTGGGCAACAACAGTCGGGCAGAACACAGTCAGGGCAGTTACAGGCTACAGGACCATGTTATGTGTGTGGTGGGGTAGGGCATTTGGCTAGAGAGTGCCCGCAGGGGTTTACAGCAGGGGGACAACCCCGATCAGGAGGATCTGAGCAGACCGTAGGTGACATGGGTAGATCCCACCACATGTTTGCAGTGGTTGATAACCGCCAGGCTGATTTCCAGGCCTTAGTCATCGAGGCAACAGGTACAATTGGGGACTCCCCCATCTCTATCCTTTTTGATTCGGGAGCTACTGACTCCTTTCTGTCTACATTGTTAGTGGAGCGTTGCAGGCTGGTGGCTTCTAGGCAAGACATTGGGTGGGAGGTTGAGTTGGCCTCAGGGGCCAGGATGTCAGTAGATACCTTGGTTAAAGACTGTGAGATCACATTAGGATCATTCACTATATCATGTGACCTTAGGGTCATGCCATTAGGATCCTACGGTATAGTTCTGGGTATGGATTGGCTTGCGGCACATAGAGCCAAGCTTGATTGTCGCCAGAGGATGATTAGCTGTTTAGATGATCATGGTTCACCAGTTGAGATAGTGGGCATTCAAAAGCCCACAGCTGTTCGTATGATATCCGCTCAATAGCTTAAGCTCTGTATGCGGAAGGGATGTTAGATGTTTGCTATTACGGTCAGTGATAGAGCAGAGGATGAACCTGAGGCTACTTTAGATGATCACCCTGTCCTTAGAGAGTTTGCCGACGTATTTCCGTCAGAATTACCAGGTATGCCTCCACGCAGAAAAGTGTACTTCCACATCGACTTAGTGCCAGGTGCAGAACTGATATCCCGTGCACCCTATAGGATGACCACATGAACTCACTAAACTTAAGCTGCAGTTAGAGGAATTACTTGAGAAGGGGCACATCCAACCTAGCATTTCACCATGGGGCGCACTGGTTATCTTCGTAAAGAAGAAGGATGGGTCTCTTCGATGATGCATGGACTACAGGTAGTTGAACAAGGTGACGGTGAAGAACTGTTATCCGCTACCTAGGATTGATGACCTTTTTGATCAGATGCAGGGAGCTAGAGCGTTCTCAAAAATTGATCTAAAATCTAGGTATCACCAATTGTGCATCACGGAGGTAGATATTCATAAAACTGCTTTTTGAACTAGATATGGCCATTACAAATTCATAGTGGTACCCTTTGGGTTGACGAACGCCCCTGCAGTGTTCATGAGTCTCATGAACGGGGTGTTCCATACTTACCTAGATCGGTTCATGATAATATTTCTGGACGACATTTTGATTTATTCACGGACTGAGGAAGAGCATGTGGAGCACTTGCGTCAAGTTTTGCAGCGATTAAGAGAGCAGCAACTTTATGGCAACTTGGTGAAGTGTGCCTTCTTCAGGACTGAGGTGCAGTATTTGGGACATATTTTATCAAATGATGGCATCTCCGTAGATCCATCTAAAATCAGAGCAATTCAGGAGTGGCCGGCACCCACCAATGTGACAGAGGTCAGAAGCTTTATGGGGTTAGCCGGGTATTATCGTCAGTTTGTCGAGGGCTTTTCTAGGATAGGACATCCCATCACTTCCCTTCAGCGAAAAGGGAAGGGTTTCATTTGGACCGAGCAGTGTGAAAAGGCCTTTGGAGTCCTCAAGGAGCGTCTTACCAGTGCTCCTATTTTAGCGGTTCCAGATCCTGCAGAGGAGTTTGTAGTTTGTACAGATGCATCATTAGAAGGTTTGGGAGCCATGCTTATGCAAGGTGGTAGAGCGATCACATACGAATCGCGAAAACTAAAGACACATGAGTTAAACTACCCTACTCATGACATAGAGCTCGCAGCAGTTGTTCATGCTTTGGTCCGCTGGAGACACTTCCTCTTAGGTCGACGCTTTGAACTCCATTTGGATCATCATAGTTTGTAGTATATTTTTACACAGCCAAACTTGAACGCCCGCCAATGGCGTTGGATGGAATTCCTATGCGAATACGACTTTGATGTCCACTACATTAAAGGGAAGGAGAACGTGGTCACTGATGCTTTGAGTTGAAGGCGCCATGAGATCTTGACCCTGACTTTGAGGGTGGACTTGAGGGATCGCATCTTACAGCATCTACTGGAGGATGAGTGGTTTCTTGAGGTGCAGCAGGCAATTCTAAAGCAGAGGGCCCTTGAGGGCAAATTCGCAGGATATACCCTTGAGTATGATGGTTTGCTTAGACATCAGCAACGCATCTATGTACCACACGTGGGTAATCTATGTACCATTATTCTATTGGAGGCTCATAGAGCACCCTACGCAGCACACCCAGGAGTGAAGAAGATGCATGCTGACTTATGACAGCTTTATCATTGGGCTAGCATGAGGTGTGACATTGCAGATTTTGTTGCTCGTTGCCTAGAATGTCAGAGGGTCAAGGCCGAACATCACCATCCAGTAGGACTGTTGTACCCTCACGAGATACCTGAATGGAAATGGGACACCATATCTATGGATTTTATCATTGGTCTACCTATGTCATCAGGTCGCCATGATGCTATTATGGTGACAGTTGACAAGCTGACCAAAGTGGCGCATTTTTCACCGATATGCACAACATACAATGCACCATCAGTGGCAAAGGTGTTTCTTGATCAGATTGTTAGACTTCATGGAGTACCTCACCGCATTATATCTGATAGAGACTCCGTATTTACTTCATCATTCTGGAGAGCCTTACATCAGGCGTTGGGCACACAGCTCAACTTCAGTTCAGCGTATCATCCGGAGACCGACGGACAAATAAAGAGAGTTAACCAGGTGTTAGAAGACATGCTTCACATGTATGTTATGGACCATTAGTCTAGATGGGAGGAGTACCTATATCTAGTTGAGTTCGCCTACAATAATGGGCATCACAGCTCGTTAGGTATGCCTCCTTTCCAGGCTTTATACGGCAGACCATGCAGAACACCTCTGAGTTGGGATCGGATAGAGGACAGAATGGTCATCGGTCCAGAGATAGTTCAAAATATGGAACAGCAAGTCAAATAGATTAGACAGAGACTTCAGGAAGCACAGGACAGGTAGAAGAAGTATGCCAATGCTAAGAGGACAGACCGAAGCTTCGCTGTGGGTGATAGAGAATTTTTGAGAGTGCGACCGCACAAGAGTCCAATCCACTACGGGAAGGGCTCTAAGCTCACACCTCGATTTGTAGGACCTTTTGAGATCTTGGAACGGATAGGACCTGTAGCCTATCGTTTAGCCTTGCCACCTAGCCTGTCACGTATCCATGATGTATTTCATGTCTCAGTTTTACGTCAATATATTTCTGACTTATCTCACATGTTGGATTGGAGTGCTCTTCAGGTAGAGGTAGATGGACAGCTAGCGTCGGAGCCAATTCGCATATTGGCTCGTCGGACGCTGGCCCTTCGAGGTCAAGAGCTGGACCAGGTTAGGGTCTAGTGGGACCTATACGACGAAGTCACAGTGACTTGGGAAGATGCAGAGAGGCTGAAGACCCTTTATCCTCACCTTTTTGACGACTTCCAGGAGGAAGTACAGTCTTAGGGGGAGAGGATGTGAGGACCACCCTTTTTACTTCTGTTCTTATGACTATTTACATTACTGTTATTGATATTTTTTATATTTGTGGGATAGTAGTTCCTGGATTTGTCAAACTATTAAGGTTTATTTTGATTACGGAAAAACTAATTGGGTGATGTTTGGATAAGTTTACATTTCAGAAAAGTTAGTTAGGTGATGATGGAAAAATTGTAATATGATTTCATTTATGCTAATTAGAACTATGTCATGATAATGCATGTTTTTTAAGTTGCTTCGGCTATGATGATTATATGTGAAACTGATCTTGTAATTTAGTGTGCAGGATTTACTAATCAAACCATAGATTTAAGAGATCATTCCGCACCTTGTTATTGTTATTCCCTGTTAAGCCGATCTGGTTCCACGAGGAACCAAGATCATTCTGTGTTTGATGTGATGTTGTAATGTGGTCTTTCATAAGGTCGAGTGGGTTAGGTTACCCTCTTGTAACACTATATTATGATTTGTGTTGTAAAAAGATTGAATTTGAATTTCTTTCTTTTATTTAAATCTTTGAGGCCTTTTCTTGTGCTTTACCTTAACCATGGGTGTCCTGAATGGGTTAAGGTTGACCCTGGGTTATACCCCATGGGTCCAGGGCCCCATTCGGCATGGGTAACCCTTGAGTAACCTCCATCTAGTCATCTTAACTTCCCCCTGAAGTTAAGTGGCGAAAGTTGGAGGTATGGGGGGGACATGATGGGTTGTACCAACACCCAACCCATCCCTCTTCAATCCCCAAGGTAAGAGATGACTACAAACCCATCCATTATTGAGGGATTGACTTGAAGTCACCCTCACCATTAGTGAGATTCCCCATGAGTTGTGGGGTCATCCATTATGAAGGAAGGAAGAAGAGGCATGGGTCACCTGTCTTTTCCTCCTTTAACTCCTTTTATTTCTCCCATGCGTAAGAGAAATGACATGAGGAGAGGGATAAGGAGTACTCTAGGGATGGGCGAGTGACATAAGCCAACACTCATCCCTTGGGACATAATAGTGGTTTTGGGAAGAGAGAGGAGGTGACAAGTGTCACCTCCCCATTTCTCTAAACTGAAAAGGATTTGGGTTATTTGTTTCCAATTTTGGCATGGGAGGGGAGTTAGTTGAATTTTGGGAGAGTTTTATTTTTATTGCCAAAAATAGAAAAGTTAGCTTGGGGGAGAGGAAAAGGAAGAGGGAGTTGGTGGCTAAGGTTGGAAAAGATCTCAGTGGAGCTCTACAACAGCTTCATCCTTGAAGGGCTTTGTAAGGTTGGTTTGGTTTTACCTTTCTTTCGTATATTTGAATGTTGTATGAAAAGTGTGTGAAAGATGTTATTTGTTTGTGTTTTAGATTTGTTTCTGTGGGATCTGTTGTCCGGTTGTTGACAGAGCTTCTCCCACTTGGGAGAAATGCTCATCAAGTTTGGGGTAGGGGAGGAGTGATCCTCCTCGGGTGCATATCTGGTTTCTTCTTTTGGCATGTTGAAAGCCTTGAGGGCTTGTATTTGTGACTGGTTCTTTGACTTGAGAATCAAATACAGATTTCTTGAAAATTTGTGATCAAACTTGGTTTGAGGCCAAGAGAAATTGTGTTGGTTAAATTATCTGTAAGGGTGACATTCTGGAGTCGAGTATGTCCACTCTCCTGCCCCTTGTAAAGCTCACTGTATTTGAGTTTTCGTGTTGTGTAATTTACCCACGGGTGTTTGTGTGTTTTGGGTTTGTTGTTGTTCCCTGTTGTGAAGTGGATTGTTTGAGTTACCCAGGTGTGAGTATGACCTCCCTAGCTCGGGAGTGACCCTCTGGCAGGTCTACGGAAGGGAGGAGAGCTAGATGAGTGGTGCTTTCTTCTTTGTTTGTCTTTGATACACAGGTTTCCTCTTGAAGCTTATGGTTGGAATTGGAGGAGTACTATATTTAGGGAGAAAGGACTTCATCCTTGCTATAAGAAGAGTTTGGTTCATTGAGCTACATCCTGTTTAAGTTCATTATGGAGGGATTCTCCTCCTCTAAAGTTGTATAATTTATTGTTTGGGAAAAGAGAGAAATTCTTCCCTTTAGTGGTGTTTGTTAGTTATGAGTTTTGGCAGTTTTGTATACTTGGAGTATCTGTTGTTGAGAAGTGAAATTGTATGATGATCTTGACAAAGGTGTTTAAGTTTAACTATGGTATTGTTTGGAAGTGTTTGGAGGAAATTATGAATTTTGCTAACTTTTAGATATTGTAGTTGTAATTAGTTGTGAGCCAATGCAATTGTAATGATTCTTTCCATTCTCTAATTGAAGCTAATATGCACTAAATTGAATTAGTAAATGTGATTTAAGGAAAGAAAATATATAAATATATGATTATCAATTTTACTAAACTCCTCGTTTAACATTAATTGTATGAAGTCTAATTTCTGTATTTGCTTATATATTTCTTAATTAAATTGTAAATGGTAGTTTAAGAAATTTACGTTTAATTCCCTGTATTTACGATGCTAAGTATTAGTTGATATTAAATGAACTGGGATTGAAAATAACAGATAAATAGAGTTTAAGACATTCTTTGCATTTAAAATTTTCAATTCTTAAAGAAACGGTAATTGTAAATCGCATTTGAAAGAATTATTGTTTGTTCTCTGCATTTGAAATGTTTATATGAGAATGTGATTGTAAGAGAAATCAGATTTCTTTGTTTTAATTTCTCTGTAATTATAAAGTTACCTGTGAAAGAAAATTATTAATATGTTTGTTAAAAAGAGTTATATTTAATAGCCCCACTTATTTAATTCTCTATTTTTTTCTTTTAAATTTCTCTGTAAATAAAAAATATTATGTCTGAAAGTTGTGGGATAAATCAATATATATATATATATATATGAATTTATCAAAATGTGATTTGAAGAGTTAATAATATAAAGGAATTTTCTTAAGAGAAAATAGAAATAAACTGCAATAAACACTGTTGGGTCGCTCTGTAATACACAACATATAATAAAAATAAAGTGATGTGGTGGTGGGAAGGGTTTGAACCTTCCCACCACCCCCGATGGCACATATTGGGTGTGGGGAGGGGCGGAGCCCCCACCCACACCCCACGTAGTGGGATGTGGGTGGGGGCTCCGCCCCTCCCCACACCCCCTATTTATATTCACAGCCCGCGGTAGAGTCCGCGGACTCCACTTTAAACCTCTGACCGTGAGTGCCTTTACCGCTCCGTTCGCGGCCCGCATACCCTGCTTCCCACCTTCCGCCAGCATTCCACCTCCCGCCACTCGCCATGGGCGATACCCCCTCTGTGCCTGTCTCTCCATGCTCCCTGTCCGCTGCCCCTATGCGGCCATTGCTGAGATCCGCCGACCCACCATTAACGCCGCCACCGCCATGAGTATGGCCTGCAACACCAAAACAAAAGGAAACAAAAAAAAAGGGTTAGGGCTTGCTATTTGGAAAATAAATTAACCAAATAAAATAAGAAATATTTCCATGGTTTGGATTTTTTTTATTAAGAGGAGAGCCTCTTATATATAATAACAATGGTATATAATTGTATGTATATATATATAATTAGATTATAAAAAAAAATAAAAGAATAACAATTGTAATAATAACAAAAGTAATAATAGTTAAATAAAATAATAAAATAATCTAACAATAGTAATTAATAATTATAATAGTCTTATATTACCCAGATAAATATATTTGTATATCTATTTATATATGTATATATACAACCTATATATATATATATATATGTATATAGATACATACATTAATTAATTAGGTGATATAAGTCACCAGAAAGGCCGTTTTCTCTTTACAATAATAAGAGAAAATAAAATTATAATTTAAAGAGAGCATAAAGGAATATACTATAATACTCTGGGAAGAGTTTCTCAGAAGTTTCAACTATCAACAAAATTTAATAATCAGGAAAATGAAGAGAAAAATTACGCGTCACCTTGTTTAAAAGATCACTGGAAATAAACTTAAGAAGCCATCACAGACATTCCATGTGAGGCCATTTTAATCTCAACTGTAGTTAGTAATCGTCTAGAGGAGAAAACCTGCAAGAGAGTAAGAAGAAGAAAAACTAACATTGGAAAACTCAGAGGAGAAAATGCGCGTCATTTCCCACCTGGGATAAGAGAACTAAGTAGATGGACCCTTCTGCCAAATTTGCTTAGGAACAAGTTTAATTAATACAAACGTAAAGGTGAATCCTAGATCAGAGAAAAACTAGGAGACTGAGTTCAGCGAAGTAGTAAACCAGTCTAGGTAATCTGGACCAACCGGAAGTTAGGAATAAAGTTAAAAGTTGTAGCGCCCCTCCATTCTCACCTTGGATGTGTAGGTAGTTTGGCTAAGGAACCTGATGATGAGGATGGAACAAGAGCTTCTGTTAATACTTTTGGGAGCATGATGCATATTGTTATTATGCAGAGATTTATTTGGATAAGGTGATGCAGTAGTATGTTGTTAGGACAGGTGGAAAGGGTGGCATCATACCATTGGACGTATGGGTGACATACGAGTATGAGATATGATTGCTAGAGTCCCTTCCCTAGTGCTTTGGCTATTATATACATGTGCTCTAACTTGTATGTTTGAGTGAACAGGTACCAGGCATCGACTCCACCTGAATTGGCAGGTTTGAGCGTGCCTTGCACCCAATGGAAGTAGTTGATCGGAGATAGCACTTGGTCCCCCACCCTAACCATCATCCTCGGAGAGGATGAGTACCTAGTTTGATACCTTGTCAAGTACTATCAGTGGCCAGTCAGTGTTGCTTGAAGTTTTGCCTTTTGACCCTGGTTAGTGGTTAGGTAATTGTTTTGGCTTTTGGTTTAATTTGTCTGCTAATATGCCTTGGTTATCTTATGCATTAAAATGGATTGATAAATAATATATATAATCCTAGTTGATAATAAAATAAAATTATAGTGTAATATTATAATTAAGAAATAATAATAAAATAGTAAATAAATAGAATATTATAAAGTTGGTTATATAATTAATTATAATATGTGAGTGAGTGTGGGTAAATGGTTTTACTCGCTTGAGTAAAATTATTTATTGTGTGTATGTTTAAATTATGTTGGTTGCATAAATTTTATTTATTTTTAATAAGGGTTAGTAGGTAGTTAGTTGGGGTAGTTGTATATTTATTTTGTACGTACGGGAGTGGGAAAATAACTTCCCTCCCTTCATTATTTATTAAATGGGGAGGGAGAATTTTGACCTGGAGAATTTGGGGGCTTTTTAATCTTTTTGGAAATTACTTTATTGGGAACACTGTATTATAAATTTCCATGGAGTTTTTTTAAGAGGTGGCTGCAATATTTTAGACCCGAAGAACAGAAGTTAATTGAATGGTAAGTGCATTATATTTTATAGATTTTGTCACCAATTTTTACTTATGTTTTCTACACAATGAAATTTAAATTATTATCTTTTCATTGTTGTTTATAATTATATTTTGTTAGGGTTTAATATAGTGCTATAAAATAATATTTTATACTATCTTTTAAATTTACATCACTCTATTTTATTTACAAGTGTGGTACAATATTTTATATTTTATAAAGGTTATTTCCAACACTACATTTTATTTACTGTAAAGCTGGTATAAAATATACTATTAGGGTAAAATATACTATTTTATTAGGGTTTATTTCCAGTACTATATTGTCATGTCCCCATATTAAAACCTTGTTTAAATTGAAGATTTAAACAATATATTTAATTACACATAAATATTAATAAGTTATATAATATATTATCATATTACATGAATATAGATATCAAATATTATTATTATTATAGTCATAAGATATTAACAGATATAAATATTATTATAATATATATTATTAATATGAATTAATTAATTAAATTATATATTAGATATTAATATTATGTATGTGACTCTTTGAAGAGTCACCATTCTTCGTAAGAGGCATAATGGAACATATATAATATAAATAGCAGCAGCAAGGAAGGAAAGGGGATCAGATTTAGGGATATAAGAAAATAAGGAAGTCTAAAGTAAGCAAACAGAAGTCTTTAAATATGAAAGTCAGAAAGTATGGAATAACAGTAGCTTGCATTTAATTTAAGAGGAAGTATTATAAATATATGGGAAATAAATAAAAAAAGGAATATCGGCATTATAAATAAATATAATTAAATCTGCATTATATTTAAATATTTAAATCTGCATTATATATATATATATATATATATATTTCTGAGTCATAAGTAGGAAAGATATCATAAATACATATAGGGAGGAATTATTCAAGTAAAAATAAATAAATATATATATATATATACAATAATATTAATAGCATATATAATAATATAATATAGAGATATTATTAATATTATAACTAATACTATAATATATAAATATTAAAGAATAGGCGAAAGAGAATAGAATCCAGTGAGCAGATTCAACAAGACAAGCAGCATAAAAAGGTATGTGCACTTTCCTTTATTAATAGGTTAGGTAATATAAATGTTGTAGATGAATAATATGAATATAAATAAATAAATACTGCTTATATCAGCATAATAATAATTGGAATATATTACCATCATTGATGTATATACATTCATTATGTATAAGTATGCATACGGAATAGGTATAATAATATGAGAATAAATAGGAGTGTAGAAATAAGGTAAATCTTCTTACATATATGAAAATGGATATAAATATGAATATGAAAGTGAATATAGAAATTATTATGAATATGAAAATGGGATTATGAGATCATAAGCATAAGGACATAAGTATGAAAGGATTTTTAACTGTGTACTTATCAATTAAATCAAGCTTTTAGTGATGAATAAATATATTGGTCAGTGGATTGATTACTTCTTATAGATAAGTCATTGAGAGTTGGGGACATTTAAAACAAATAAATAAATTACATTATGTCTAATTATAAACTTTGTTAGGAATAAGTAGTTATAACATTTCTTATACCGTTTAAACAATGTTTTGTTTATTTTGATTTCTCATTAAATGTTCATGAGATTCAGTTAGGAATAAATGGAAAGGTTATATTCTTTACGTAGAATAAATTATTTATAGATGACAATTGAAATGTATTCTAGTTAGAATTTACAATATACTAGTTGCAGAGAAATTAAAACCATGGTAAAAACATACAACAACTCTAGAGACTTAAGTTCCAAATTAAGGTTTAGTTGATGTTTTAATTGAGTAGAGTCATGTATAGGTAAGAATAGTAAGTAGTTAATCTTAATTAGATTTTAATTAATTATGAATTATCTTTTTATATGCTATCTTTGAATAAAGAGAGAAAGAGTTATCATAGAAGGATCTCATGTTTAGAATATAGGATTTTCTTAATTTTCTGTTATAATAAAAGTTGGCTCTTTGTGTTAAGTAAGAATAGATTATTGTGAAATAATTACATTTAGGTAATTGTCTTTTATGTTTACTACCTACTTACACTGTGCATAGAATTATGAAATTGGTCCATTCTAAAATTGAGATTGGATAATAACCAAGTTACAATCTTATATTGATAACTTTGTTATGATAAATTCTCTGTAGTAACCAATGTATCTAGACTATTGGATTAAATGTTCATGCTTTTGTTATAGTGGGATGTTAAGTTCTGTGTCATTGGGAAGTTGGATTGTAGAGGCTAAGAAGGGTGTAGTTGTGTGTATGGTCCTTGTGATATGTAACCCTAAAATGTTGTCTCCTATTCTGACATGAACTCATTTAATTTTGGTGAACATTCAAAGATGATTAATGCCTTGTTTGGTGTATGGATTATGTGGTTATGATGGTTGTGCAAAATGGTCAATGCCTTGCCCAGTGTAGGGTTTACTAGTTGCAAAGTAGGGGGAGTGGCTCTCAATGGGGGCCAAAACCCATAGTGGTGTCTAGGACAACCCATTGAAGGGTTTCTTAATCCAGTGATAACATTAATAATGAAATAGGGGAATGGGTAGAATTCACATTAATCAAGATAATGTATGCCTCACTCATGGCTTAAATGCTCATTTAGGCTTGAGATGAGATGAGAAGGCCTGGAATGGTAAGATCAACTACTTTGTCCCCATGAAAGGTACATTGATTTTGCATGAGTTTGTATGGGGACTGGGGATTGGGAGAGGCTGCCAAAGACAACCCAAAGATGGGAGTCCGGGCCTAGTGAAGTCCACCAGGACAACCCATATCAATCCATGTGATGACACTCCTCCTTATTGCAGTCTAGCACTCTCGAGTTGTATTTCCTCCCTCAATTGCGTAAGTGCCTCTGGAAGTGCAGTTAAGTATGTCAGTGATGTTTATTGTGGACAGTTTGATAATTGGTGTCATGTATAACCCTACTACTTGTGTTAGTCTATTGTTCTCCTTACTATCTGTGAGTGTGGGATCTTGTGTTATCTCCTAGCTCGGGGGGTGGACCTTAGGGTTCCACATGGTCGGGTGGAAGAGCTTTTATTTCCATTGGTTTTCCCCTTGCCGATCTTCGTGGGTGAGGAGGATGTATCTTGTGCATTAGATATCAGATCTTGTACCAGTTTGAGGAAGATGATTATGCATACTCATGGTCTAGCCTTGTGTGACAGTCGATTCATAATGTATGTATTCAGAAAGGTGATAATGTAATCAATGTAATGAATTACTCATGTGTATAGGAATTTGTACTGTAATGCCCCGTCATGTAACCCCAGAGTGCTAGATAAAAAGTGCAAAAGTTACAGAACTATTTTTTTTTTTGAAAGCAGGATAGTGTAAAGTAGAAACTAGACATAACACATTTCATGAAATTACTCTTCTAACCACTCTAGGGCAACATAACAGCATTAATAATAGGAAATAAAACTACTGAAGCCATAACCATTATACTGCTAAAATAGATACAAATAACTTCCAATGAAGCAGAATAGATTAGCAGTACCCTGTCCATGAACACCTTGATAGACAACACTTATCAGCAAGCAAAGCGGAAATAATTTCTCTTATAAATAGGACAACAAATGAGGTTTAGCAGATAAAACACATCAATAGTTAACAACTTGTCTCCCAAGGCGTCGAGGATGCACTACTTAACAATAAACAACATCATTACATGCATTGCTAACTAACATCGGTAAATCATACAACTCTATAACAATAATGATTAGTCAAATACATCTACATTCCATGCCATAACCTAGGTAATCAATTTGGATAAGAATACATGCACATTTAACAAGTCTATACAATTGAGTACATCAACATGAGATTTACAAAATTGACATCCTGATTACAACTAAATATAAATAATGAGATACAATAAATACACAAGACTAATGCATGAGCACAGGAACTATCTTCAAAATAGGTACAAGGTCTGATGTCAGGCACACAAGGTGAATCCTCCTCGCTCACGAACAAACAGCAAGGGAGAAAACCAATGGATCTAGCTCTTTCCACCCAACCATGTGGAACCCTGAGGTCCACCCCCCAAGCTAGGAGTTAACATGAGGGCCCCACAAGAACAACGGTCAGGCAGACAGTGGATTAAGAACATCACAAGACTCCAACATCACTAGCCAATCTCACAACAACACAACATTACTTCTAGAGGCAACACATGACAACTGTCTTCATAACAGAAAATATGCATAACGGTGCAAGGCATCAACCATCTTGCAACCAATCACAATACAATGAATCACTCGAGCAAGGCATAGGTCCTCTTGCTCCAATATCTCAACCATAACAAGGAATTAAAACAAGCTCAACACAATAGGGGACCACAACTTACAAGAAGAGCTCGACAGTATGGGTTCAAGACCAAACAACAGGTCTAGGTAAGCACATTGCAAGGCATTGACCTTCTTGCAATTATGGCAACACATAAGGCAAAGTCCCAATACATAATTCAAGGTTTCCAAACGAAGTAATACTTGGGAGATCTATTCTATTCCGATGACGGTGTGACCCCATTGTCTTGACCATCACAATAGTTCAACAAACTTAGACAAATAATGATTGCAACACTCATGAAGAACTTCATCATTACCCCAAAATGCATTCACAAGATACCATGCGCATGAACACAAAATTTCAACCTAGGCCTCTAGGACCAAAACACTCTATTAACTTGCACAAGGAGTCTCATTAAGATCAATCAATGAAACATATGATCAAACTTGTTTTCTTGATGTAACTGAGTTCACATACACCCTTTATCTTAGCAACTCTTAATATCAACTTAATTAATAACTTTTACAAGGAGAACATAACAAATTCACTGACGGATTAATATAATTAACGTTCGACCAGAACTGACTTGAAATGGAAATCTTCACTACATAATAAATATCTATTTAATAACCTCATACAAGGTTTAAATAACTGCACCAAGGTAATTAACAGACACATAACGATATGCAAATTTTTCCGTATGAGAGATAAATAATATTAATAATAATAATAAAATAATAATAATGATAGCAAAATTCTATATTTATTCACAAGGAAGACTTTAACATAATAATAATATATTTATTTAACATAGTGCATTCTCGATTATATCCTTGAAAACAAGTAAGAACCAATTCCAAATTTACATTACGATTCCTTACTATTGACTTAGATTAATTAGAATGCGAGGGTAGGATTATCACCGCTTATCAATTTGCAAAACTATAATACCAATAGTGTAAATTGAGTAAATACTTACTTACCATTTAATTCCCATCCAAAAAGAATAGAACCATTACTCTACCCTAATTAGCAAGGAAGGCCTTTAATATTAAAATAAGATTGTATTCTTGTTGCAAAAGGATCTATAATGACATTAAATAGCAACAAGAACTATTAATTACACCATTATGTTAAAATAACTATATGCCAATAATTTATTAAAGAAACTAATTTAATTGCTCTATAAGACTTCCTCATCATAACTTGACTAAGAAGACCATCATTGCCATTGATACAAATCAATTAAATTCAATAGTTACAATGAAGTCTAATTCAACTCTTGCAGAGGGTTCCTAACAAGGGGTTTGACAACTACGAATTAATTTACAACTACATTTTATTATTACTCAATTTAATAACTCCAATATATATATATATTCCCTAAATATCTTCCTTTTTAACTACAAATTATCTTCTAAAGGAATATGCATTCATTCTCTTTCTCTAAGGAAACATTAAAATAAATTGCAATCATCAAATCTCCTTCTGGCAACTGCAGCTAAACTAAGGATGCTGTGAGATAAGGCCTATAGTTTTGACAGCCAGATCATGGCCTGTAGTGAATGCGAGATCTGGTCTAATTCTAAAATAATCAATCTATCCCAATAAGGCAAGAAGACAGTGCAATAATTTAGAAATGATGACAAGTCATAGATTCTATTAGCTATAATTTCCTTTCTATCAGAGCGAGGTTGCAGCACTGGGATCTCTGGTTAATGTTGTTGCCCATGTCTAGTTATAGTAACTTCTCTTATGCATGTGCAGGTTTAGATTAATTAGCTAAGTTGGAATGTAAATTTCTTTTGTTTGACTAAAGGTGCAGTAGGATAAAATGTGATTGGGTGTAGCTAGGTATTTAATCTATGTATTTAGAAGTAAATGTATATGATTAAGTTTTGTATTACATAACGTGATATGTTTTAATGGAAAGGGCTATTTTTGTGGAATAAATAAGATGCTAGTGCATGGAAAATTACGATGACTACATTTGGTGTTTGAAAATCTTGTTTACTAGGTGTAGCTGAAAACTCATGAGGGAATGTCCTTCTCTCTTCTTACTATTGTATAAATAGAAAAGGATTTATGCATTGGATGTCTTGCATGTTGAAAATATGCGAATCCTTTGGTTCTGTGAGAATTCAAATAGCTTGTGATGGAGTAAGAGTTGTTGTGTTTAGGAAAGACCTACATGAAGTGGTAAGAGTTAAGTAGAGGATCATCATTGTTATTTTGTGAATATGGAACTTGTGTATAATTTGTTAAGAGGAATTGTTAAGTAATCGTGATGATCATGACAGTGACTTTTAGCATTAGGTGGTATATGAAAGGGTTATGGATAATATGAAATGATATGATCTTATAAAGGGAATCACAGTGGTTATGGAAATAAATGTACTATTGGTATGTGATCCTTGGTAGTAATAAAAATTGTGTATGTAAATGCAAATCTGCCCCCTGTAAATGTGAGGAACCAGTAACTGTGCATTGGTTGAGTGTTGTGAATACCTCGTACATGCTTTGTGTGCCCATAGGATGGTGATACTGGGTACCCATCCATGGGGAATGTGTGTATTTTGGTGTGGAATGTGCCATACCATTATGTGTGTTTGCATGTTTGTTACCCGATGGAGGGCCAACCCTTGTGTGGTTGAAAATATAGATATAAAAGAGTAGCCAAAAGTTGGATTCATAGATTCTCTTCTTTTGGTTCTCTAGTCCCTCCGTCTGTGAAGGGGTAGTAGCAGCCACAAAGTTCCTTGGGCGGAGTGAATAGCGTACACTTATGATAGCGCAGAGCGGTCCCTCGCTTGACCGACCCTAAGGAAACGTACTCACTACTTCCCCTTATGATGGATCAGGGTACTTGATTCATATGTGTTAGCCTAATCCCCACAGTTTCTGAGCATCTGGATGGTATTTCTTGGAGGATCATTTACCTTGTCTTCACGAAAGGTATGATATACCACATGAGTTATCAGTTGGGGGCCGGGGTCTAGGACCTGCATGGACAACCCAACTGGAACTATGTGATGACATGAGTCGTCACTTGGGGGCCAGGAGTCTAGGACCTGCGTGGGTAACCCAAGTGAGACCATGTGCCCCATGTATATTTTGAGGTCTGGCATGTGGAGGGAGGTTTGTTACCCATGCTGAGATAGATTCCGTATCTACACATGTTCCGACATGATAGGTACGATGCCACACCCCACTGATGTTCTGACACAGTGCTGGTGATGATGCCGTGTTGCTGTTGGTAGCGAGCTAGGCTTGAGGACACGATGCCACGCGCATAGACACGTGAAGGTGCACTATGAGATTGTGTTATAGCCTACTTGTGTGTTGAGCGTAATGGGGCCTCACACACTCATAGAGGGATACTCATGTTTGCTTTCGATAGTGTCGGGTCGGTTAGCATATGAGTAGGTCCTAGCCATGTATACCTCTGGCTACGGCGAGTACCTACGTGTGCCTTTTCCACGAGGTATCGCTATGCGGGGTGTGTTCTGCGCGTGTTTACTTCCGCGGAGCCACAGACACACTGCCATGCGGCATACGGCCAGTACGTGCCTTCTCCGGCTGGCGTATGACCATGCCACGCTGAGATGCGATGCAGGATGTGGCCGAGGTGCACATTCCATGCGGGCAGCCAAGGAGTGTGTGAGCCACTTGGCTAGTCCATACCGCGTGATGACGCGATGCAGGGTGTAGCCGAGGAGTACACTCTGAGCCATGTGGATGGCATGCTCATTCCGCACCACATGAGGGCTACTGTTATAGCCTGACGTTGTTTCCTCCTTCCTCGTTTGGTGGCTACTATCTAGTCACATAGTGTCGTATAGTGCAATTTCAAATTGTGGACTTTCTCTATGGTTATTGATGATTTTTGACTGATTGCGAAGGCTGACATTTTTTCTTGTATTTGATTATGATGGTTTAGCCACACCTTGTGATCTTATTGCTTGTAGCCCTCGTGGTTACATTTGATTTAGTGTTGAAAATTGCGCGCATTTCTTATTTTATTGTTGAAATTAAATTTTTATCTTTCTTCATGACTTTGGTGGCTAAACTAGTTATATTTATTGTTTTCGATGTCGGCCATGTGTTGTATTGTGACTCCTCTCCAAGGACGTATGAGATGGACTTGGTGAGTGTATGCGAGGAAGCAGACGCAGGGAACCTTGAGGATGGGGGTATGTGAGGCTGTTATACAGCTAAGACCCACTACCCACCTATGTGTGATGACTATCTCTTGGAGGCTAACCACCTTATACAACAAGAGAGGGGTCATTATGGCTTGTTGGATGGTCTCACCTTGTGAGTGTGACCTAGCACCAACAAGTCATTATGTGTGAGGTATGGATTATGTGAGATGGATTTGGCTTTTGGCTCATGGATTAGCATGCGGTTTTCAGTATCCAGATGGACCTCTATGTGGCCTTGTGATGTGAATCCCAGTGATGTATATTGGTGTGTGTGTGAAGAATGTATGGCAAATCATGAAAACTGTACCTATGTTTTGATAAATGGTGTTTCCATGCTTCAAATAGATGAAAAATTTTGATCTTTTGTTGAATCTGTGATAAGACTTAGGGTGGATAGTTAATGGAAAATGTTTAAAATGCAGCATTTTAACCTTTTGATTGTTTAATAGCATAGTGTTCTCCCTAGAAATGTTTGTTAGCTTAGTGTATTTGACTAAGTTATATTTTGGCAATAGAATATGGCAATATTATTACACTATGTTTCTACCCTAATCTGTGACTTCCAGGAGTAAGTCAAAATCCAGGGGGGGAGGATGTAATGCCCCTTGCCTTTTCGTTTGCGATAGATGTTGTTCTCATGATTCCTATGACAATCCTAGTACCGATGATAGTCCTTTAGTGCATGTTTTTAGTTTTGAGACACTTTGATTTCTATGCTATGGTTGATGTTTTCTTTGATATTGCTAGACACTTGATTATCATACGAACTAGATATGGATTATGTTAGATGATGCTTGATCTCTTGTACCTTGTGCATTCTTAGTTGATGGACATATTATGGTTTGATGTTAATTTCAGTTTAATATGATCATGATTTCATATTAGTGTTACTTTATGTTTAAGGTATTGTTTGATCATGATTATGATGTATGTCTAGGATTGGATGCAGTTATTTATTTGATGAGTTACTGAACAGAACAGTGTGGCATTACTTGTGTCCAAGTACCCTGCCACGCTGCGACTTCCGTTCATTATGTTTATGATAACATGTATATATGTACAACCCTGTTGTTTCGATGCAGTATGCAGGTACCGGGCATCGACTCCACCTGGACTAGCAGGTCTGAGCGTGCCCTAGCCGATGGATTCGTGGAACGGAGTTAACATGGGGTTCCTGGTCTTTTGTGTCGGTTGTCTATTTGCCTCCGTCATTGTGGTCTTGTTTTGTCTTCCAATCATGCTTGTCAGTAAAGTTCAGTGCCACCACGAGGTTTAACAAGGTCAGAGTTGCCTGTGTTACGTTAGTGTTTTGATGCATTTGAATATAATTACTTGACTAGGAATATAATTATGTTAAATAAATATTAAGGGTTTCAATAAGAATTAAATAATGTAGAAAATATAATTATTTAATACTATGTGAATTAATAAATAAATTATATTGCCTAATTTGTGAGTGTTGTAAATGTTTAAACGGTATATGGCAATTTCATTAATGCATAGATTGATATAATGTAAATGGTGTTTATTGAAATGCATGTTAATATTAGATTTATAAGATAATAATTTTACCGTGGTTTATTAGTCTATTCTAGGGTTTTTAAAAAATATATATATATATATATATATATATATATATGGAGAGGTTGGGGGGATAAAAAGATTTAGGGTGCTATTTTCCCGGACGGCCTTTGTTTCTCTTTTCAAGCTAGGGTTCTTTCTTGCCACTGTGTTGGTTCAAGAGGAGGCTAGGGTTTTAAAATGTCCTGCAGAAACAACATTTTCAATCTTGGCCTTGAAAAAAAAAAAAGTGGTAATGCCTCCGATTTGGCCCCAAATGTCTGATCATTTGGTACTCTCCTGCGTAAAGTTTTCAGTTTGAGTTTTCTGGAAGAATATCTGCAACGGAAAGGTTTGGAAATTCATTTGTTTTTCAGTTGTTTGGTCTGCGCTTTTGTGGTTTACTTGTTAATAATTATGTTTCTGATTTGTTTAATGATTTCAGCTGTTAATTGCATGTATTAGATGCTAATTAAATGTATTAGAGGATTTTGTTTTTTTTGTTTTTAGTCCCGTTCGGTTTTAATAGGATCTGGAATCGAGTTTTGTTTGTGGATTCTTTTGCATGTAGATAAATAATATCAAAGGGTTTTCTACTCTGTGTACACGGTTTTCAGAAAACTTTTTATAGATGTTTTTGATAATGAAATGATGTTTTATTAGTATTAATTTAAAGGATTTTAGATGCCTGTCTGCGATATCGAACATGATTTGGAAATTTTCTGCAATATCGGACATTATTTGGAAACTTTAGATTAGGGCTTTCTAAATATTGTTTAACCCTGACCGGAAGATTTTGGCATTTGGTTTAACTCTAGTTTGAAATTGATTTGGTAATTGATAGAATTTTTAGGAATGATTGCTCGGTTTTTTTTTGTTTTGGATGAATTGTACGTAGTTATTGCAGAAAACTCGTTCAATGTATTTTTCAATAAATTGTACGCAGTTATTGCAGAAATTTCTGTAAATAAAAACTGCTCAGGGAATTTTAGAGGCTTAAATTGTTGTCTTTCAGGAAGACTAGATCGCTGGTGGATTTACTTTAGCTTAACACCTTTTCTAAATGTATTGCTTCTGATCTTAGAGTTTTTTTTGGTTTGGAATATAATTAATTGTTGCAAAATTAAGTTAGGGTTTGCTTTTGTCCAATTCGTAACTTTTATTGGATTTCTATTATCGTGAACTTCTGTTTGCTTTTAAATTGTTTGTGGATGCCTTTTTTTGTATAGCTCCAAATTGAGTTGTTGGAATTTGTTCTAAAATTTACTGTCTAATTATTTGACATCTTCAGTAAGATTTGCATCATAGACGGTGTATTTTGCTAGTGATTTAAGGCTTGCGATTGAATTGTTGATAATGCTGCACGGTGTTATGTTTCAAAATGTTTGGGCCGCTTTTTGTAATTTTACTATTACCAATTTGATTTGTTTTAGTTGCAGTTTAATATTACTTTATCATTGAATTTGGAGTTATTTCAGTGGTTTGCCATTAAATTATTGGAACATCAATTTTTTTTCTGTGATACATTAAGATTTTAAATAATTTGATGTTAGTTGGTGTTTTTTTTCTGTTGAAGGCATCCCTGCCTCCACAGCCCAATTAACCAAAATGATTTTAGTTGTCAATTTTTTAAAAAAATCTGCATAATTTTAATGGCGTTTAATGACTAGCCACAGCCAGTGAGTTGTCCTCCCTTGTGCCGGAATTTGGAATGTTGCCATCGTAGGATTAGATGTGGCTGCCTGAGTTTTCACCCTAGGACTGGCAGAAATAGTTTGTCGTCAGTTATCTCCAGTTGTGCACTCCTTGGTGCGGTAGATTGATGCAGTAGTTGTTCCTTGGTTACCTGCCAGTGGTTCCCCTGGGAATAGCTGCTCTTACAAACGTTTAAACAATCATATGTGCTCAACTTAAATCTGTCCACGTCAGCTTTTGACTATTAACTAAACCCATGCTTGAGCCAGTTAAACAATGTGTTAGAATAGTGAGAAATGTGTGTTTTCATAAGATGGGATCATCGGATTAGGGAATAGAGAAACTTAGTTGTAGATCAATGCAGGCTATCAAACTAGTGTCACGTTCTTTCTGGACAGCGAAGTTTTAGTGGAAAATTAAATTCTATAGGATAGATTTAGAGCTGTTGTAAAGTAGTGTTTAATCTATATTGGTGCAATCGAGGTTTTGCAGAATAGTTAATTGTTTTCCTCACCTTGAAAGTTAAATAGGTTTATGGTATTGGACTATCACTCACAGCTGCAACCTCTGCCAGATAGAAAGGAAATTATAGCTAATAGAATCTATGACTTGTCATCATTTCTAAATTATTGCACTGTCTTCTTACCTTATTGGGATAGATTGATTATTTTAGAATTAGACCAGATCTCACATTCACTACAGGCCACGATCTGGCTGTCAAAACTATAGGCCTTATCTCACAGCATCCTTAGTTTAGCTGCAGTTGCCAGAAGGAGATTTGATGATTGCAATTTATTTTAATGTTTCCTTAGAGAAAGAGAATGAATGCATATTCCTTTAGAAGATAATTTGTAGTTAAAAAGGAAGATATTTAGGGAATATATATATATTGGAGTTATTAAATTGAGTAATAATAAAATGTAGTTGTAAATTAATTCGTAGTTGTCAAACCCCTTGTTAGGAACCCTCTGCAAGAGTTGAATTAGACTTCATTGTAACTATTGAATTTAATTGATTTGTATCAATGGCAATGATGGTCTTCTTAGTTAGGTTATGATGAGGAAGTCTTGTAGAGCAATTAAATTAGTTTCTTTAATAAATTATTGGCGTATAGTTATTTTAACATAATGGTGTAATTAATAGTTCTTGTTGCTATTTAATGTCATTATAGATCCTTTCGCAACAAGAATACAATCTTATTTTAATATTAAAGGCCTTCCTTGCTAATTAGGGTAGAGTAATGGTTCTATTCTTTTTGGATGGGAATTAAATGGTAAGTAAGTATTTACTCAATTTACACTATTGGTATTATAGTTTTGCAAATTGATAAGCGGTGATAATCCTACCCTCGCATTCTAATTAATCTAAGTCAATAGTAAGGAATCGTAATGTAAATTTGGAATTGGTTCTTACTTGTTTTCAAGGATATAATCGAGAATGCACTATGTTAAATAAATATATTATTATTATGTTAAAGTCTTCCTTGTGAATAAATATAGAATTTTGCTATCATTATTATTATTTTATTATTATTATTAATATTATTTATCTCTCATACGGAAAAATTTGCATATCGTTATGTGTCTGTTAATTACCTTGGTGCAGTTATTTAAACCTTGTATGAGGTTATTAAATAGATATTTATTATGTAGTGAAGATTTCCATTTCAAGTCAGTTCTGGTCGAACGTTAATTATATTAATCCGTCAGTGAATTTGTTATGTTCTCCTTGTAAAAGTTATTAATTAAGTTGATATTAGGAGTTGCTAAGATAAAGGGTGTATGTGAACTCAGTTACATCAAGAAAACAAGTTTGATCATATGTTTCATTGATTGATCTTAATGAGACTCCTTGTGCAAGTTAATAGAGTGTTTTGGTCCTAGAGGCCTAGGTTGAAATTTTGTGTTCATGCGCATGGTATCTTGTGAATGCATTTTGGGGTAATGATGAAGTTCTTCATGAGTGTTGCAATCATTATTTGTCTAAGTTTGTTGAACTATTGTGATGGTCAAGACAATGGGGTCACACCGTCATCGGAATAGAATAGATCTCCCAAGTATTACTTCGTTTGGAAACCTTGAATTATGTATTGGGACTTTGCCTTATGTGTTGCCATAATTGCAAGAAGGTCAATGCCTTGCAATGTGCTTACCTAGACCTGTTGTTTGGTCTTGAACCCATACTGTCGAGCTCTTCTTGTAAGTTGTGGTCCCCTATTGTGTTGAACTTGTTTTAATTCCTTGTTATGGTTGAGATATTGGAGCAAGAGGACCTATGCCTTGCTCAAGTGATTCATTGTATTGTGATTGGTTGCAAGATGGTTGATGCCTTGCACCGTTATGCATATTTTCTGTTATGAAGACAGTTGTCATGTGTTGCCTCTAGAAGTAATGTTGTGTTGTTGTGAGATTGGCTAGTGATGTTGGAGTCTTGTGATGTTCTTAATCCACTGTCTGCCTGACCGTTGTTCTTGTGGGGCCCTCATGTTAACTCCTAGCTCGGGGGGTGGACCTCAGGGTTCCACATGGTTGGGTGGAAAGAGCTAGATCCATTGGTTTTCTCCCTTGCTGTTTGTTCGTGAGCGAGGAGGATTCACCTTGTGTGCCTGACATCAGACCTTGTACCTGTTTTGAAGATAGTTCCTGTGCTCATGCATTAGTCTTGTGTATTTATTGTATCTCATTGTTTATATTTAGTTGTAATCAGGATGTCGATTTTGTAAATCTCATGTTGATGTACTCAATTGTATAGACTTGTTAAATGTGCATGTATTCTTATCCAAATTGATTACCTAGGTTATGGCATGGAATGTAGATGTATTTGACTAATCATTATTGTTATAGAGTTGTATGATTTACCGATGTTAGTTAGCAATGCATGTAATGATGTTGTTTATTGTTAAGTAGTGCATCCTCGACGCCTTGGGAGACAAGTTGTTAACTATTGATGTGTTTTATCTGCTAAACCTCATTTGTTGTCCTATTTATAAGAGAAATTATTTCCGCTTTGCTTGCTGATAAGTGTTGTCTATCAAGGTGTTCATGGACAGGGTACTGCTAATCTATTCTGCTTCATTGGAAGTTATTTGTATCTATTTTAGCAGTATAATGGTTATGGCTTCAGTAGTTTTATTTCCTATTATTAATGATGTTATGTTGCCCTAGAGTGGTTAGAAGAGTAATTTCATGAAATGTGTTATGTCTAGTTTCTACTTTACACTATCCTGCTTTCAAAAAAAAAAATTAGTTCTGTAACTTTTGCACTTTTTATCTAGCACTCTGGGGTTACATGACGGGGCATTACATGTACATTCACATGTAATCCTGATCATGTCGATTATTCATCTGATGTTATGATATGGAGATGTATATGTTTATTCATTTAATGCTATAGATTTAGAATGATCTACTAATGTTAGTTAATAATGTATGTTGAATTATGTTAATTGATTTGGAAAGTAATGCAACCATGAAATCTTAGAGGACAAGTCGTTAGTTCAAATGATGTGTATAGATGTGTTAAGATTACTCTGTTATCTTATTCATATAAAAAAAAAATTATCCTGCTTTGCATAGCATAGATATGTTGTTCTCTAAGGTGTTCATGGTAGGGCATTACAAAAGTAGTTATAGTGATAACTCTGATTGACGTAGAATATGAAGAAAAGATAGGATAAACATAAAGAAAACGTAGAAACCAAAAGAGAGAGACCGAAATATAAACAAACTAACTTTCAGAGAAATAGTGAAGGTGAGCGCGATAGAAATACAATCAAAATTAAGACCTAGAGAAACAGAAGAGAGGGCAAATGAACTTCCTTGTTGAGAATGCTAAGTCGAAGGAGGAGTATATCTCAGGAAACAAGAGAGGAGACAGACAATCATGTTTTGTTGAAAAATGACTCAATAGGGAGATCATGAGTCAGTTTAGTCAGAACAAGGCATCATGGGAAGATGTTAATCTATCAGGGAACCACGTAAGTAGTATAGTGTTGAGTAATTCCCACTTACGCCGTAAGGCGTTATGCTGCTGAAATCTGTCGAGATTTACGGTTAGGAACCTTGATAATATAAACCTTGTAGCGACATTAACGGTGTCGTAGAGACCCCCTTGTTGGTCTGCTTGTGTCTGGTTGCACGTAATTGTACTTGTACCCCGCCGACAACTGTAGTGTTTTCACCTTGAGCGTACAACACCGAGCATGCTTACGCATGTGAGGGGGTTTCTAGGGAAGCGTGAGAAAATTTTTGATATCTCGTGTCATAACCACATGACAGATGTGGCTATGACACGTGTGTTGCGTGTTGTGACCACATGGAAAATGTGGGCATGACATTATTCTATTATTGTATAATTCTATTATTCTATAAATATTTTATTCTGTCATTCTATAATTCAATAATTCTATCATTATATCATTCTATAATTAAATTATTCTATCATTCCTTCATTCATTCATTTTATTATTCTATTATTTTATAAGTCCATTATTCTGGAAATCTTTCATTCTATCATTCTATCAATTTATTATTTGATCATTGTATCTTTGTATAACTCTATTATTCTATTATTGTATCATTCTACTATTCTTTTTAAATCTATTATTCTATCATTCTTTCATTGTATCATTCTTTCATTCTCTAATTCTATAGAATGAAAAAATGGAGTTATACAATGATAGAATAAAATAATGATAGAATAATACAATGATAAAATGATTGAATGAAATAATGATAGAATAACATAGTGATATAATTATAGAATAATATAATGAAAGAATTATACAATAATAGAATAATATAATGAAAGAATAATAAATTAAAGAATGATAGAATAATAGAATTGTAGAATAATAGAATAAAAGATTAATAGAATTAATCAATGATAGAATAATAGAATCATAGAATAATAGAATTATAAAATGATAGAATGAAATAATGATAGAATAATAGATTTATAGAACAATAGAATAATAGAATTGTAGAATAACAGAATAATAAAATGATAGAATGAGACAATAATAGATAGATAGAGTATTGGAATAATAGAATAATATAATTACAGAATGATAAAATAGTAAAATAATATATTTATAAGATACTAGAATGATAGAAATAAAATAAGAGAATGATATAATACTAGAAATGAAGAATAATAGATTTATAGAATTATAGCAAGTAAGAATGGCAGACTAATAGAAATATAAATTTATTATTCTATAAATCTTTTATTCTATCATTCTATTATTCTATCATTCTTTTATTTTAAAATTCTAGCATTCTATTATCCTATAAATATATTATTTTATCTTTATATTGTTCTTTCATTCTGTAATTGTGTCATTCTATTATTCTATAATTCTTTCACTCTATCATTTTATAATTCTATTATTCTATAAATCTATTATTCTATTGTTCTATCATTCTATTGTTCTATCATTCTATTATTCTTTCATTCTGTCATTTTAAAATTCTATTATTGTACACTTCTATTATTCTAAAACTAAGATTCTAAATTCAAAACATGAGTTTCGAGTTATGACAAAAGAAACTTTTTAAAAATCTTTAAAAAAACACTAAATTGTCATTTTGAGGGACAAGATGAAAGTTTCAAGCCTCAAAAAAGTGGCAAGACGGGGTCCAACCCGCTAGGGAGGTTGGGAAACCACTGGCCACCTCATAACGCATCCACCTGTAAAATTTCGTAGAAAACCCACATCCGAGTCAAAAGTTATGACCTTCGGAAGTCCCTGCATCACTGATGAAACTGGCACCACAAACAATAAAACAACAATCTGAAACTATGACTGAATCGTGACTGCTAGAGCCCTTCCCAAAACCACAAAATAGCAGCAACCAAAAAAATTATTGTTCGTCCAACTCTTCTTCAACTGTTTTTGTCAATGTAGTCCAGTGTATTTATATACACTATGGGGCGGTGATCTAGGGCAGTGACAGATGAAATAAATGCATAATACTGGCCAACAGTAAAAATCTACATGTACACCATCCTGAGATTGATATGATTCGAAAGTGAATTAGATCATTTCATAAGTAAATGGTAATGGCAATGATGACATTCGAACCGTCAACTGGTTTGAGATCTCTCTAAATTTGGGTAGCCATCATTTTTATCTCCACGATAGTTAAAACACACCTAAGGAATTGTGTGATTTGGGATGTTTTAGACTATTTAAAATATTTAAATCATTTGATATTGTTTAAAAATTTTAAATTGTTTAAGATAAATGCATTTACCCATTCGAGATTCTGAGAGAGAAACAATTACAGACACGGTTCCTATTTCTGATTGCCAAGACTATTTTTTGATGGCCTTGAAGCTATTACCAGCAATCGCTTTTCCATTGAAAAAAACCCAGTGTAAGACAGTTTTCCTATCGGCTAATTATTAATGGACTTTGAAAATTTTACGGCGTGAGACCATTCCGAGCACTATGATGCTCACAACTAAAAGCCTATCGGCTAATTATTCTACAATTCTATTATAAATCTCTATTATTCTATCATTCTTTCACTCTATTATTTTATTATTCTATCATTATATTATTATATCTATTATTGTCTCATTCTCTCATTCTATCATTCTACTATTCTATTATTATACAATTCAATTATTGAATCACTCTATCATTGTACTATTCTATAAATTTATCTTTCTATCATTGTTTCATTCTATCATTTTATAATTGTATTATTCTATGATTCTATTATTATATAAAACTACTCTTATATCATTCATTCATTCTATAATTCTATAATTCTATTATATTATCATTCTTTCATTCTTTCATTCTCTAATTCTATCATTTTGTTATTCTATAAATCTATTATTCAATCATTCTTTCATTCTATTCTTCTATAATTCTTTTAGTCTATTATTTAATCATTCTATCACTCTATCATTCTTCCACTCAATCATTCTATAATTCTATGATTCTATTATTCTATAAATCTATCATTTTATCATTCTATCATTCTATTATTCTATTATCTACAATTCTATTATTTTTTCATTCCTTCAATCTATCATTCTATACTTCTTTCACTCTATCATTCTGTTATTACTTTATTGTACAAATCTATTATTCTATTATTCTACAATTCTTATTTCCTATCATTATTTTATTCTATAATTCTAATATTATATTATTCCTTCATTCTTTCATTCTATAATTCTATCATTTTTTCATTCTATAATTCTATAATTCTATTATTCTACAATTCTATTATTGTACCATTCTTTTATCCTATCATTCTATAATTCTATCATTTTATTATTCTATAAATTTGTCATTCCATCGTTTTATTATATTATTCTATTATACTATTATTCAATTATTAGCTAGTTCTATTACTATATCATTCTTTCATTCCATCATTTTATAATTCTAACATTCTATTATTCTATTATTATTTCATTCTTTCAGTCTATCATTCTATAATTCTATAATTCTTTTAGTCCATCATTCTATAATTCTACTATTCTATGATTCTTTTATTTTATCATTCTATAATTCTATAAATCCGTTATTCTATCATTCTTTACTTATTCTATTATTCTACAATTCTAATATTCTATCATTCTATTGTTTTCTAAATCTACTATTCTATCATTATGTCATTCTATAATTCTATTATTCTACACTTCTATTATTCTATCATTCTTTCACTCTATCATTCTCCAATTCTATAATTATTTCATTCTATAAATCTATCATTATATCATTCTTTCTTTCTATCATTCCATAACTCTATAATTTTATTTTTATCAATTCTATTATTCTATCATTCTTTCATTTTGTCATTCTATAGTTCTATTATTTCATTGTTCTATAAATCTACTACTCTATCATTCTTTCTTTTTATCATTCTATAATTCTATCATTCTTACATTCTATATTTCTATTATTTTATCATTATTTCATTCTATAATTCTATAAATCTATTACTCTATTATTCTAGATTTATTTTATTCTATCATTCTATCATTCTATTATCCTATAAATATGTTACGTTATCGTTCTATTATTCTATCAGTCTATAATTCTATTATTCTATTAATCTACAATTCTATTATTCTATTATTCTATAATTCTATCATTCTATCATTTTATAATTATATTATTCTATTATTCTATCATTCTATTATTCTTTCATTCTATCATTTTGAAATTATATTATTCAATCATTGTTTCTTTTGTGATTCTACAATTCTATAAATATATTTTTCCATCATTCTATCATTCTATTATTCTATCATTCAAATATTCTATCTATCTATTGTGGTCTCTTTCTCTCATTCTATCATTTTATTATTCTATTATTCTATTGTTCTATAAATCTATTATTCTAATATTGTTTCCTTCTATCATTGTATAATTCTATTATTCTACTATTCTATAATTTTATTATTCTATCATTCTATATTTCTATCATTCTATTATTCTATAAATTTATCCTTATATAATTCTATTATTCTATAAATATTTTATTCTGTCATTCTATAATTCAATAAATCTATCATTCTATCATTCTATAATTAAATTATTCTATCATTCCTTCATTCATTCATTTTATTATTCTATTATTTTATAAGTCTATTATTCTAGAAATCTTTCATTCTATCATTCTATCAATTTATTATTTGATCATTGTATCTTTGTATAACTCTGTTATTCTATTATTGTATCATTCTACTATTCTATTTAAATATATTATTCTATCATTCTTTCATTCTCTAATTCTATAGAATGAAAAAATGGAGTTATACAATGATAGAATAATAGAGTGATTAAATGATTGAACGAAATAATGATAGAATAATATAGTGATATGATTATAGAATAATATAATGAAAGAATAATAAATTAAAGAATGATAGAATAATAGAATTGTAGAATAATAGAATAAAAGATTAATAGAATTAATCAATGATAGAATAATAGAATTATAGAATAATAGAATTGTAGAATAACAGAATAATAAAATGATAGAATGAGACAATAATAGATAGATAGAGTATTTGAATAATAGAATAATATAATTACAGAATGATAAAACAATAAAATAATATATTTATAAGATACTAGAATGATAGAAATAGAATAATAGAATGATATAATACTAGAAATGTAGAATAATAGATTTATAGAATTATAGAATGTAGGAATGGCAGACTAATAGAAATATAAATTTATTATTCTATAAATCTTTTATTCTATCATTCTATTATTTTAACATTTCTATTATTCTATCATTCTTTTATTTTATAATTCTAGCATTCTATTATCCTATAAATATATTATTTTATCTTTATATTGTTCTTCCATTCTATAATTGTGTCTTTCTATTATTCTATAATTCTTTCACTCTATCATTTTATAATTCTATTATTCTATAAATCTATTATTCTATTGTTCTATCATTCTATTGTTCTTTCATTCTATCATTTTAAAATTCTATTATTGTACACTTCTATTATTCTAAAACTAATATTCTAAATTCAAAACATGAATTTTGAGTTATTGCAAAAGAATTTTTTTAAAAATCTTGAAAAAAACACTAAATTGCCATTTTGAGGGCCAAGATGAAAGTTTCAAGCCTTGAAAAAGTGGCAAAATGGGGTCCAACCTACTATGGCAGGTTCAGAAATCACTGGCCACCTCATAACGCATCCACCTATAAAATTTCATAGAAAACCCACATCCGAGTCAAAAGTTATGACCTTCGGAAGTCTCTGCATCACTGATGAAACTGGCACCACAAAGAACAAAACAACAATCTGAAACTATGACTAAACCGTGACTGCTGGAGCCCTTCCCAAAACCACAAAATAGTAGCAACCAAAAAAATTATTGTTCGTCCAACTCTTCTCCAACTATTTTTGTCAATGTAGTCAATTATATTTATATACACTCTAGGGCGGTGATCTAGGGCAATGACAGATGAAATAAATGCATAATACTGGCCAGCAGTAAAAATCTACATGTACACCATCCTGAGATTGATATGATTTGAAAGTGAATCAGATCATTTCATAAGTAAATGGTAATGGCAATGATGACATTCGAACCGTCAACTAGTTTGAGATCTCTCTAAATCTTGGTAGCCATCATTTTTATCTCCATGATAGTTAAAACACACCTAAGGAATTGTGTGATTTGGGTTGTTTTAGACTGTTTAAAATATTTAAATCATTTGAGATTGTTTAAAATTTCTAAATTGTTTAAGATAAATGCATTTACCCGTTTGAGATTCTGAGAGAAACAATTACAGAAGCGGTTCCTTTTTCCGATTGCCAAAACTATTTTTTGATGGCCTTGAAGCTATTACCAGCAATCGCTTTTCCATTGATAAAAACCTGGCGTGAGACAGTTTTCCTATCAGCTAATTATTAACAGACTTTGAAAATTTTACAGTGTGAGACCATTCCGAGCACTATGATGCTCACAACTAAAAGCCTATCGGCTAATTATTCTACAATTCTATTATAAATCTCTATTATTCTTTCTTTCACTCTCTTATTTTATTATTCTATCATTATATTATTATATCTATTATTGTCTCATTCTCTCTTTCTATCATTCTACTATTCTATTATTATACAATTCAATTATTGAATCATTCTATCATTATACTATTCTATAAATTTATTTTTCTATCATTGTTTCATTCTATCATTTTATAATTGTATTATTCTATGATTCTATTATTATATAAAACTACTCTTATATCATTCATTCATTCTATAATTCTATAATTCTATTATATTATCATTCTTTCATTCTATCATTCTCTAATTCTATCATTTTGTTATTCTATAAATCTATTATTCAATCATTCTTTCATTCTATTCTTCTATAATTCTTTTAGTCTATTATTTAATCATTCTATCACTCTATCATTCTTCCACTCAATCATTCTATAATTCTATGATTCTATTATTCTATAAATCTATCATTTTATCATTCTATCATTCTATTATTCTATTATCTACAATTCTATTATTTTTTCATTCCTTCAATCTATCATTCTATACTTCTTTCACTCTATCATTCTATTATTATTTTATTGTACAAATATATTATTCTATTATTCTACAATTCTTATTTCCTATCATTATTTTATTCTATAAATCTAATATTATATTATTCCTTCATTCTTTCATTCTATAATTCTATTATTCAATTATTTTCTATGTAGTGCCCCTCCATTTTTACCTTGGTTTTGTAGGTCATCTGGGTAAGAAATCTGAAGATGAAGAGGGAACATGAGCTTCAGTAAGTAAAATGCATTTTGATATATTAATGATAGTCATATGATGTAGTAGTATGTGGTTAGGTTAGGAGGAAAGGGCGACCTCATACCACTGAACGTATGGACATACGGGAATGAGATACAAAGGTTAGAGATCCTTTCCAGTGCTTCGGCTATTATGTGTACTCTAATTGGTATGTTTTAGTGAACAGGTATCAGGCATCGTCTCCACCTGAATCAACAGGTGTGAGCGTGCCTTAACCAATGAAACTATTGAACAGAGATAACATGGGGTTCCCTCTGTCAACCAGTGTCTTCAGTTTGTCGTTGTCTCTGTATTTCCTGTCATGGGTGTAGTTGTTGTTCTGTTGGAGCCTGCATTCGAATATGGTTTAGCCTGTGGTATGTGGTTGTCGTAATTGTCGTATAATTGTCATAATTGTGTTGATGACTAGAATAAGTGATCTGTAAGTGTTGTTATTTGATCTTTTTGGTTAATTGGTTGATGTGTATTTGTTGGAGATTTATTAGTGATATAGTAATAATAATGATAGTACCAATTATATTTGGTAATATATTGATTCTTTCTGTCATGTGAGATTTTATTCTATTTTGTCATTAATATATGGATAGAGTGGGTTGTCAGAAAATGGGAAATGATTCCTCTCAGGAAGTTATGAAGGTAATTAATAAACATTGTGTTAATAAATTTATTGTGCCTCTGTGTGTTTTCAAGCTATTCTATATTTAACAAAAATCTTGAATATCGTCATTGATGATTTGTCTTGGATAGTAAATCCAAAATTAGATGGAATCTTGCTGTGAGTGGGATGTCGGTAAAGGAGGGAAGTTATTGCATTTGATTTATTATAGTTGCTACTTTTATGCATTGGAGAAAAAGAATGGGGGGGTTAGCTCCTTCAAGGCGATATTTTTTCAGCTTCAAGAGATGAACGGGGATCTTTATTTTTTTGGAATGGCTTTGATAGGGAGGATCCTCCTTTTTCATCATACAATGGGTAGACAAAGGGTGTGCAAGGAGATAATGTCAGGGGAAAAGAGAATTGAAAGGAGAGAAAGGACGAACGGGTATGTTTTTTAGCATTTTCAGCTCTCTAGATTGAAACATTGTGATGTAAGTGCATCAAGAAGGGAAATAGATTATTTTGTTCAAGCTAGTGTGCCTGAATATTATTCTACCTATGATTCATTCGATTATTATATGGATTTTCTGTGCTTCTCTTTAAGTGAAATTTGTAAGGGATTCTAATATCTTTCTTGTATAGATGTTTATTTCTGATCTAAACTTGTAAGTTGATTGGAGTCCTCTGGCCTTTTCAAGCACGTCCTCTGAGGCAACCAACTTATGTATCTTTTTCTTTTAATTGATGGGTGATCTTTATTAGAGAAAGAATCTTTAAAAATATCCTTGTAAGGAAATATAACCTGTCAGTATTTGATTTTGTATCTTGAATCGTATCATCTTCAAACCTTTTAAGAGCTTCCTGAGACTCCATCATTCGTCAATCACATCACCTTGTTGCCGAAGGCCATGGACATTGGCATTTTACTTATCTCTGTCTAAATTGGTTTTTTTTAAGCTTTGGAACCTGATCTGTAAGGCGCATTTGCATTGAAATTCTTGTAAACATTTTATTAAGGTGATCTCTCATTCATAGAGGCTGCTATTGTTCCTTCATGCTCTTCTATACTTGCTTGAATGAAGATCACCTAAAATAGAATCTATTAGTTCAGATGTTGTCACCCCAGCCTGCGCTTCTTCTATGTTTTCATACTGATCTCCATAGTAACTTTCTATGTGTGCAACTTCAGCTTTTGTATTTCTTTTGCATATTTTAGAAAGTCTCTAAAAACGTTTCAACTTACCTACTGAGTTATAACAACACCTGCACAGTGCGACCTATATTTTAAGATTACCCCATTTAGCATCTCCAATAATCTCCACAAGAAATTTGTCCCTATCTTAAATGGTGGAAATGCAACTCTTTTTCATAACCCTTAGTGCAGACAATATTTTCATATTGCTTCATTTATCATCGCCAATAATATTTTTTTTTATTTTTGTGTCATTTCCTACCTAGTACCCCTGTGGAAGACATCGACTCTATAGATTAGGATTGAATGCTCTTGCACCGTGTCTGATATGGTTTCCAATGTATGCTTGGCTCCCAACGTTTTGTGACGTCCCTTGGCTGTGCCTCCTCCGTTTATCTTCATGACTGGCGAGGTTGTGGCAAATAATTCATCTTACAAAACTTCTATTTCTATTATATACTGATGGATGTCTTTACCCAGCCTAGAGGACGTTGACCAGGTTTTGGTATCTATCTTCACGTCTATCAATTGCATTCGTTCGAAAGTTTCTTATGTCTTTTCAATAAATCCATGTTGGTGTGTATCCTGCATTGTGGCATACCATAAAATTTTTCTTAAGACGTTAGATCTTCTATCTTGGATATTTCTGTATTTAATAATGGAAAATTTAATGGCTAGTTTATGTAACTACTAGTTATCGTTTAGCCTAATATTAGAAATTGCCGTTTCTAGCGTTATCATTGTTGTAAAATAATGCTATGTGGTTTTATCTCCTTGAAGATTCCTTGCTCATGCACGTGGGTTGCCTAGGTGTGTTTATTACTCTCTACAGGAGCAAGATTTCCCTTGATCTCTTAGCTCCATGCCACTGTTTCTTCTCTCTTTCTGTTTGGTAGTGAGTTTGGTTTTCTATTTAATGAGTTTTCTTATTCTCTAGTGTTGTGTTAGAGACTCGATGACTCCTGTTTTAGGATAACATTATGTCAAGTTATTTAGTAATGTATTTTTGTGTAGTATATGATCAATGATGGTTACGACCGATATGTATCCTTTAGCATGAATTTGATTGAATCTCTAGGTAGGAGTTAAATATATGTATTAGTTGCCTCTTTGCAGTTGGATAGGATCGTCCTCCCTGAAAAGATTATATTAGGAGATTAAAATATTATCTTTCAGGTTTCTTTATTTATACAGTTAACTCATATTAGATGGATCTATTTAATAGTTATAGCATAAGAAATTTTTACCAAATCTAACCCTTTCCAGTATTGCTATTTAGATAAGTTTTGTAACTTGTGTTATTGAATGAACAGATATTTTCTTGGGTTATGATCTCTCTCTTTCTATATATATATATTTATTTAAAGATAGAGTAAATAATGTTGTAGCCTGATAGAGCTTTCATATTTGGCATTTGTTTCTATTTTTAATGCATAATGATTTTCTCTGTTTTAATCGTTAGAACTCTTTGCACATTGACTAAAATAATTCTTAACTTCACTTCTATCCATTGGTCCTCAAGTCTTTGTTTGGTTCTTGTAAAACTAGCTCATTATATTTGTTTTTT
The DNA here is from genome assembly GCA_027924645.1 of Cunninghamia lanceolata. Taxonomy (NCBI): domain Eukaryota; kingdom Viridiplantae; phylum Streptophyta; class Pinopsida; order Cupressales; family Cupressaceae; genus Cunninghamia; species Cunninghamia lanceolata. Next base: position 19,105,671 of record BSBN01000590.1, read on the forward strand.
TTGTTTTTTTTTCTCATTGCATTTGAAGATAGGATGTTGTAATGAGTTTGGGCTATGGTTACTAGAATGATATCCATATTAAAATTTTGCTCATTGTGAAGTTATTTATAGTCGTAATAAAGGTTTTGCAAGTGATCAAGTTTGTATTCTCGAGCCTAGTTTGTCTATGTTTTAATTCAGGTGATGTTGTTAGTAGTAATGCATTGTTAGAGTATTACATCATGTATGAGGACCTTGGCCAGCTTATAAAGGAGGGGTGTCGTATTGGTTCTAGTGTCGTATTGGATCTGGTGTTTATTTTCGATCGAGTGTCATATTGGATCTAGTGTCATATTGGACCTTTTGGATTAAATATTGATGCTTTTATCATTTGGTCATGTTAGCAACTGCCAATGGTAGATACTATATTGTTGCTCTGCATTGTTGAGATAGATTCACCTTATGTTGTGGGATGATTGACCATAGTTGGAATTAATGCTACATTCTTCAAGACTTTAATTAGTACATCAGACTCTTGTTGCCTTTGAAGTTTTGTTTTGAGGGAGCTTATTTTATGATGTATGTTTGTGTTTGGATGTGACGTGGAATGATTGTGATATACGATGTTAAGTAGTTTCCAGAGGCCTAGAGGAGTAGTCATGTATATAACTCTTGTGATACTATAATCTTGTTATTAATTGTATATGATTTGGTTTTATGTAATTTTTACCTTTCACTATCTTTGGTTCTTGTGGATGTGACGATCGAGCAAGAGGACCCATGCCTTGCTCTGGTTTACACCTTGCTTATGATTGAAAACCTTGGAGCAAGAGGACCCATGCCTTGCTCTGTTGATATCTATGTTGAGACTTGTATGCGAGAAGGTAAATGCCTTGCATGGTTTATGATTACTTGTGTGATGCTTGTTGGTTAGGGTCTTTTAGATGCAGGTAGGGGAGTGGCTTTCAATGTGGGGCCGGGGCCCAAAGTGGCTGCCAGGGTAACCCATTGGAAGTTATTAATCCAGTGATAACTTAATACTAAATTTGAGGGGTGGGAGAGCTTTCACATTAATCAAGATAATTGGATGCCTCACTCATGCCTATAGTGCTCGTCTAGGCTAAGGATGAGATGGGAAGGCCATGGTTGGCAAAATCAACTTCCTTGTCCTCATGAAAGGAATGTTGAATCTGCATGTGTCACCCTATGGGGCCGGCGTCTAGTGAGAGACTGTCAGGGTAACCATAGATGGGGGCCGGCGCCTAGCGAGAGACTGTCAGGGTAACCCATGGATGGGGGCTGGCGTCTAGCTAGAGATGGTCAGGGTAACCCATGCTTGGACCATGCGATGACACTCATCCCTACTGTAGTCTAGTATTCCCTCTTTGTTGTTCTTTCTTATGTTGTGAGGATGCCTCTGGAAGTTCTGTTAAGAGAGGAAGTGTTGTTTATGCTGTTTGTGTCGTCTTGTTGACCCGTGTTGTATTTGAGTCATGTGTAGTCCTTGCAACTATCAGTCTTCTGTCTTCTTGTCTATTTTTGCTGTGGAACCTTATGTTATCTCCTAGCACAGAGGGATGGACCTTAGGGTTCTACATGGTCGGGAGGTAGTGCTATTTTCTCCATTGGTTCTTCCTTCCTGATGTTCATGTGCGAGAAGAATGGATCCTGTGATGCAGATCCCAGATTATGCTCCAGATTGTTGAGGCAGCTATTTATTCTCTTGAGATGGTTTTGTGTATTAGATTTATCATATTGTAAGTATTCCAATGTAGTGATGTACCCTTATGTATGGGAGATTGTACATGTACTTGTAATTCTAATGGTATGATCTTGTTGATTACTTATCTAATGTTTATCAAGAAAATGTTTGTGTTCATTCACGTGAAACAATAGTTTAGAATTGAATTATTGATGATGTTAGTTAATTCTTGACCTTGTGAGTAGTTTAGAAAGTAATGCAGCTGTGGAACCTCGGAGGACAAGTTAGTTTAGTATTGATGTGTTGACAGGATTTTGTTATTTCTCTCTAAAAAAAAAAAAAAATTTCCTGTTGTTTAGCATAGTTGTGTTGTCCTCTGAGGTTTCCTAGCAGGGCGTTACATTTAGTATCAGAGCCAGGTTTAAACACTAGGTACTCTAGTTACAATTGAGCCCATTATGTGACCTAGTGCTTAAACTCTATAGATTAACTGTATGCCCGGTTGCAACACTGAGATCTCTGGATTGTTGTTGTTTCCCTAGATTAAACAATTTTCTCGTTGGAGTGAGTTGGTACGAAGGTTGATAAGTTTATAGACTTGCTCTTTAAGAAATGAATGTTTTATGTTACTTATGTGTCTACTATGTTCTTCATCCTTCTTCTCTAGAAATGCGATGTTACATTTAACAATATGTTCTCCCGAATGTTAATGCATCTTATCATCTGGTGGCATCATGCATCATGAGTTATGTGGTTATGTGATGTTGACATCTTTTCATTGTTGCATGAAAATCTATATCTAACCCCTAGATGGTCATGACCTCTTATGGAAGAATTGTTGTAAATTATGGAAGTTAACATCGTATATGCCCGTGTAAGAACTGTATGCAGGAGACCAAATGAGAGCTTGTGTTGGGCCTATGAGATCAGGTATGTGATAATGTAAGTCAATTATAGTTTGAATTATTCATGTATGTGATATCATATATTCCTTTTATATCTTCATGTATAAGGAAGCAATTGCATATTTCCGTAGTTTAGTAGAAAGAAATTTTATTGTAATAAAGACAGAAGTTTTTTTTGATAAGAGGATGTAGTTAACATAATTGTTTGAGTTTTGGTGTACATTCTCGAACACATTCTAGACCTTGTGTCCTTGGGTGTTGTGTAGCGGATACTCCCTTTTTATGACTGGGATTAGTCAGATTGTGTTGTGGATTTGTTTGTAATTTGGTTGTTCTGGAAATTTTTTATTTATGTTTCATGTGATGTTGGGGGGACTGATAGTGAAATTATTTTCTTTAAACATTCTTATGGTAGGAGTGGTCACCAAGACTCTTATCTTTATACTTGATTTGATTGCTGGTATTTTGTGATTTATGACTTAATTCGATTATTTTCCCACTTGGGTTTGTAGTATTTTTAAAAAAAGCTCTATGGTGACTATTCCAAATGGTTGTTCTGTTGGCTACATTTTGGGTTAAGTGATGTTCTATCATGTTATTTCAAACCTCTGATAGTATGTTCAAGGGAGGACTCTGCAAAAAGTTGTACTTGCATGTTTGGTAATTGAGACATGAGATTTATTGTTCCTTGATAATATGTGATTGCCATTCTCTATATCGTATGAAATTCTCAAATGTGTGTGAATGATTATAAGTAGTTTGTATGATGCAATTTAATAGTGAGAAAATGATGCCCTTCTTTGTCTTTATAGAACGACTGTGCCTGTCTTCTGAACAATTGCTTTATATGAATATGAACGTTGGCAATAGAAATTGAGATACTAATGTGATATGGTTCCACCCTAGTCTGTGACTTCTAGGAGTAAGTCAAGTTTTAGGGGGGGACGATGTAGTGCCCCTCCATTTTTACCTTAGCTGTGCAGGTCATCTGGCTAAGAAATCTGAAGATGAAGAGGGAACATGAGCTTCAATAAGTAAAATGCATTTTGATATATTAATGATATAGTCATATGATGCAGTAGTATGTGGTTAGGATAGGAGGAAAGGGTGACCTCATACCATTGAATGTATGGACATACAGGAATGAGATACGAAGGTCAGAGATCCTTTCCAGTGCTTCAGCTATTATGTGTACTCTAATTGGTATGTTTGAGTGAACAGGTATCAGGCATCGACTCCACCTGAATCAACGGGTGTGAGCGTGCCTTAACCAATGGAACTGTTGAACAGAGATAACATGGGGTTCCCTCTGTCAACCAGTGTCTTCAGTTTGTCATTGTCCGTGTATTTCCTATCATGGGTGTAGTTGTTGTTCTGTTGGAGCCTGCATTCGAATATGGTTTAGCCTATGGTATGTGGTTGTCATAATTGTGTTGATGACTAGAATAAGTGATCTGTAAGTGTTGTTATTTGATCTTTTTGGTTAATTGGTTGATGTGTATTTGTTGGAGATTTATTAGTGATATAGTAATAATAATGATAGTACCAATAATATTTGGTAATATATTGATTCTTTCTATCATGTGAGATTTTATTCTATTTTGTCATTAATATATGGATGGAGTGGGTTGTCAGAAAATGGGAAATGATTCCTCTTAGGAAGTTATGAAGGTAATTAATAAACATTGTGTTAATAAATTTATTGTGCCTTTGTGTGTTGTCAAGCTATTCTATATTTAACGAAAATCTTGAATATTGTCATTGATGAGTTGTCTTGGATAGTAAATCCAAAATTAGATGGAATCTTGCTGTGAGTGGGACGTCGGTAAAGGAGGGAAGTTATTGCATTTGATTTATTATAGTTGCTATTTTTATGTGTTGGAGAAAAAGAATGGGGGGGTTAGCTCCTTCAAGGCGATATTTTTTCAGCTTCAAAAGATGAACGGGGATCTTTATTTTTTTTGGAATGGATTTGATAGGGAGGATCCTCCTTTTTCATCATACAATGGGTAGACAAAGGGTGTGCAAGGAGATAATGTCAGGGGAAAAGAGAATTGAAAGGAGAGAAAGGATGAACGGGTATGTTTTTTAGTATTTTCAGCTCTCTGGATTGAAACATTGTGATGTAAGTGCATCAAGAAGGGAAATAGATTATTTTGTTCAAGCTAGTGTGCCTGAATATTATTCTACCTGTGATTCATTCGATTATTATATGGATTTTTTGTGCTTCTCTTTGAGTGAAATTTGTAAGGGATTCTAATATCTTTCCTGTATAGATGTTTATTTCTAATCTAAACCTGTAAGTTGATTGGAGTCCTCTACCCTTTTCAGGCACGTCCTCTGAGGCAACCAACTTCTGTATCTTTTTCTTTTAATTGATGGGTGATCTTTGTTAGAGAAAGAATCTTTAAAAAAATCCTTCTGAGGAAATATAACCCGTCAGTATTTGATTTTGTACCTTGAATCATATCATCTTCAAACCTTTTAATAGCTTCCTGAGACTCCATCATTCGTCAATCACGTCACCTTGTTGCCGAAGGCCATGGACATTGGCATTTTACTTATCTCTGTCTAAATTGTTTTTCTTTAAGCTTTGGAACCTGGTCTATAAGGTGCATTTGCATTGAAATCCTTGTAAACATTTTATTAAGGTGATCTCTCATTCATAGAGGCCGCTATTGTTCCTTCATGCTCTTCTATACTTGCTTGAATGAAGATCACCTCAAATAGAATCTATTAGTTCAGATGTTGTCACACCAGCCTGTGCTTCTTCTATGTTTTCATACTGATCTCCATAGCAACTTTCTATGCATGCAACTTTAGCTTCTGTATTTGTTTTGCATATTTTAGAAAGTCTCTAAAAATGTTTCAACTTACCTACTGAGTTATAACCACACCTGCACAGTGTGACCTATATTTTAAGATTACCCCATTTAGCATCTCCAATAATCTCCACAAGAAATTCATCCCTATCCTAAATGGTGGAAATGCAACTCTTTTTCATAACCCTTAGTGCAAACAATATTTTCATATTGCTTCATTTATCATCGCCAATAATATTTTTTTTATTTTTGTGTCATTTTCTACCTAGTACCCCTGTGGAAGACATCGACTCTACAGATTAGGATTGAATGCTCTTGCATCATGTCTGATATGGTTTCCAATGTATGCTTGGCTCCCAACGTTTTGTGACGTCCCTTGGTTGTGCCTCCACTGTTTATCTTCATGACTGGCGAGGCCATAGCAACTAAATCATCTGACAAAACTTCTGTTTCTGTTATATGCTGATGGATCTGTCTTTACCCAGCCTAGAGGATGTTGACCAGGTTTTGGTATCTAGCTTTACGTCTATCAATTGCATTTGCTCGAAAGTTTCTTATGTCTTTTCAATAAATCCATGTTGGTGTGTATCCTACATTGTGGCATACCATAAAATCTTTCTTAAGACATTAGATCTTCTATCTTGAATATTTCTGTATTTAATGATGGCAAATTTAATGGCCAGTTTATGTAACTACTAGTTATCGTTTAGCCTAATATTAGAAATTGTCATTTCTAGCGTTATCATTGTTGTAAAATAATGCTATGTGGTTTTATCTCCTTGAAGATTCCTTGCTCATGCACGTGTGTTGCCTAGGTGTGTTTATTACTCTCTACAGGAGCAAGATTTCCCTCGACCTCTTAGCTCCATGCCACCGTTTCTTCTCTCTTTCTGTTTGGTAGTGAGTTTGGTTTTCTATTTAATGAGTTTTCTTATTCTCTAGTGTTGTGTTAGAGACTCGATGACTCCTGTTTTAGGATAACATTATGTCAAGTTATTTAGTAATGTATTTTTGTGTAGTATATGATCAATGATGGTTAGACCGATATGTATCCTTTAGCATGAATTTGATTGAATCTCTAGGTAGGAGTTAAATATATGTATTAGTTGCCTCTTTGCAGTTGGATAGGATCGTCCTCCCTGAAAAGATTATATTAGGAGATTAAAATATTATCTTTCATGTTTCTTTATTTATACAGTTAAGTCATATTAGATGGATCTATTTAATAGTTATAGCATAAGAAATTTTTACCAAATCTAATCCTTTCCAGTATTGCTATTTAGATAAGTTTTGTAACTTGTGTTATCAAAAGAATAGATATTTTCTTGCGTTATGATCTCTCTCTTTCTATATATATATTTATTTAAAGATAGAGTAAATAATGTTGTAGCCTGATAGAGCTTTCATATTTGGCATTTGTTTCTATTTTTAATGCATAATGATTTTCTCTGTTTTAATCGTTACAACTCTTTGCACATTGACTAAAATAATTCTTAACTTCACTTCTATCCATTGGTCCTCAAGTCTTTGTTTGGTACTTGTAAAACTAGCTGGTTATATTTGTTTTTTGTTTTTTTTCTCATTGCATTTGAAGATAGGATGTCATAATGAGTTTGGGCTATGGTTACTAGAATGATATCCATATTAAAATTTTGCTCGTTGTGAAGTTATTTATAGTCGTAATAAAGGTTTTGCAAGTGATCAAGTTTGTATTCTCGAGCCTAGTTTGTCTATGTTTTAATTCAGGTGATGTTGTTAGTAGTAATGCATTGTTAGAGTATTACATCATGTATGAGGACCTTGGCCAGCTTATAAAGGAGGGGTGTCGTATTGGTTTTAGTGTCGTATTAGATCTGGTGTTGTTTTGGATCAGGTGTCATATTGGACCTTTTGGATTAAATATTGATGCTTTTATCATTTGGTCATGTTAGCAACTGCCAATGGTAGATACTATATTGTTGCTCTGCATTGTTGAGATAGATTCACCTTATGTTGTGGGATGATTGACCATAGTTGGAATTAATGCTACATTCTTCAAGACTTTAATTAGTACATCAGACTCTTGTTGCTTTTGAAGTTTTGTTTTGAGGGAGCTTATTTTATGATGTATGTTTGTGTTTGGATGTGACGTGGAACAATTGCAATATATGGTGTTAAGTAGTTTCCAGAGGCCTAGAGGAGTAGTCATGTATATAACTCTTGTGATACTGTAATCTTGTTATTAATTGTATATGATTTGGTTTTATGTAATGTTTACCTTTCACTATCTTTGGTTCTTGTGGATGTGACTATCGAGCAAGAGGACCCATGCCTTGCTCTGTTGATATCTATGTTGAGACTTGTATGCAAGAAGGTAAATGCCTTGCATGGTTTATGATTACTTGTGTGATGCTTGTTGGTTAGGTTCTTCTAGATGTAGGTAGGGGAGTGACTTTCAATGTGGGGTCGGGGCCCAAAGTGGCTGCCAGGGTAACCCATTGGAAGTTATTAATCCAGTGATAACTTAATACTAAATTTGAGGGGTGGGAGAGCTTTCACATTAATCAAGATAATTGGATGCCTCACTCATGCCTATAGTGCTCATCTAGGCTAAGGATGAGATGGGAAGGCCGTGGTTGGCAAGATCAACTTCCTTGTCCTCATGAAAGGAATGTTGAATCCGCATGTGTCACCCTATGGGGCCGGCATCTAGTGAGAGACTGTCAGGGTAACCATAGATGGGGGTCGGCACCTAGCGAGAGACTGTCAGGGTAACCCATGGCTGGGGGCCGGTGTCTAGCTAGAGATGGTCAGGGTAACCCATGCTTGGACCATGCGATGACACTCATCCCTACTGTAGTCTAGCATTCCCTCTTTGTTGTTCTTTCTTATGTTGTGAGGATGCCTCTGAAAGTTCTGTTAAGAGAGGAAGTGTTGTTTATGCTGTTTGTGTCGTCTTGTTGACCCGTGTTGTATTTGAGTCATGTGTAGTCCTTGCAACTGTCAGTCTTCTATCTTCTTGTCTGTTGTTGCTATGGAACCTTATGTTATCTCCTAGCATGGAGGGGTGGACCTTAGGGTTCCACATGGTCGGGAGGTAGTGCTATTTTCTCCATTGGTTCTTCCTTGCTGATGTTCGTGTGTGAGAAGAATGGATCTTGTGATGCAGATCCTAGATTATTCTCCAAATTGTTGAGGCAGCTATTTATTCTCTTGAGATGGTTTTGTGTATCAGATTTATCATATTGTAAGTATTCCAATGTAATGATGTACCCTTATGTATTGGAGATTGTACATGTACTTGTAATTCTGATGGTATGATCTTGTTGATTACTTATCTAATGTTTATCATGAAAATGTTTCTGTTCATTCACGTGAAACAATAGGTTAGAATTGAATTATTGATGATGTTAGTTAATAGTTGACCTTGTGAATAGTTTAGAATGTAATGCAACTATGGAACCTCAGAGGACAAGTTAGTTTAGTATTGATGTGTTGACAGGATTTTGTTATTTCTCTCTAAAGAATTTTTTTTCCTGTTGTTTAGCATAGTTGTGTTGTCCTCTGAGGTTTCCTAGTGGGGCGTTACATTCTAGTTCTATTACTCTATCATTCTATCATTTTATAATTCTAAATTTCTATTATTGTATTATTCTTTCATCGTTTAAATCTATCATTCTATAATTCTATCATTTTTTCATTCTATAATTCTATAATTCTATTATTCTACAATTCTATTATTGTACCATTCTTTTATCCTATCATTCTATAATTCTATCATTTTATTATTCTATAAATTTGTCATTCCATCATTTAATTATATTATTCTATTATACTATTATTCAATTATTCTCTAGTTCTATTACTATATCATTCTTTCATTCCATCATTTTATAATTCTAACATTCTATTATTATTTCATTCTTTCAGTCTATCATTCTATAATTCTATCTTTCTTTTAATCCATCATTCTATAATTCTATTATTCTATGGTTCTTTCATTTTATCGTTCTATAATTCTATAAATCCGTTATTCTATCATTCTTTACTTATTCTATTATTCTACAATTCTAATATTCTATCATTCTATCATTTTTTCATTCATTCTATGATTATATAATTCTATCATTCTATTGTTTTCTAAATCTGCTATTCTATCATTATGTCATTCTATAATTCTATTATTCTACACTTCTATTATTCTATCATTCTTTCATTCTATCATTCTCCAATTCTATAATTATTTCATTCTATAAATCTATCATTATATCATTCTTTCTTTCTATCATTCCATAACTCTATAATTTTATTTTTCTACAATTCTATTATTCTATCATTCTTTCATTTTGTCATTCTATAGTTCTATTATTTCATTATTCTATAAATCTACTACTCTATCATTCTTTCATTTTATCATTCTATAATTCTATCATTCTTACATTCTATATTTCTATTATTCTATCGTTATTTCATTCTATAATTCTATAAATCTATTACTCTATTATTCTAGATTTATTTTATTCTATCATTCTATCATTCTATTATCCTATAAATATGTTATGTTATCATTCTATTATTCTATCATTCTATAATTTTCTTATTCGATTAAACTACAATTCTATTATTCTATCATTCTATTATTCTTTCATTCTATCATTTTAAAACTATATTATTCAATCATTGTTTCTTTTGTGATTCTACAATTCTATAAATATATTTTTCCATCATTCTATCATTCTATTATTCTATCATTCAAATATTCTATCTATCTATTATGCTCTCATTTTCTCATTCTATCATTTTATTATTCTATTATTCTATAATTCTATTATTCTATCATTCTATATTTCTATCATTCTATTATTCTATAAATTTAACCTTATATAATTCTATTATTCTATTATTCTATTATTCTATTATTCTATTATTGTATAATTCTATTATTCTATAAATATTTTATTCTGTCATACTATAATCCAATAATTCTATCATTCTATCATTCTAAAATTAAATTATTCTATCATTCCTTCATTCATTCATTTTATTATTCTATTATTTTATAAGTCTATTATTCTGGAAATCTTTCATTCTATCATTCTGTCAATTTATTATTTGATCATTATATCTTTGTATAACTCTATTATTCTATTATTGTATCATTCTACTATTCTATTTAAATCTATTATTCTATCATTCTTTCATTGTATCATTCTTTCATTCTCTAATTCTATAGAATGAAAAAATGCAGTTATACAATGATAGAATAAAATAATGATAGAATAATAGAGTGATAAAATGCTTGAATGAAATAATGATAGAATAACATAGTGATATAATTATAGAATATTATAATGAAAGAATTATACAATAATAGAATAATATAATGAAAGAATAATAAATGAAAGAATGATAGAATAATAGAATTGTAGAATAATAGAATAAAAGATTAATAGAATTAATCAATGATAGAATAATAGAATTATAAAATGATAGAATGAAATAATGATAGAATAATAGATTTATAGAACAATAGAATAATAGAATTGTAGAATAACAGAATAATAAAATGATAGAATGAGACAATAATAGATAGATAGAGTATTTGAATAATAGAATAATATATTTATAAGATACTAGAATGATAGAAATAGAATAAGAGAATGATATAATACTAGAAATGAAGAATAGTAGATTTATAGAATTATAGCATGTAAGAATGGTAGACTAACAGAAATATAAATTTGTTATTCTATAAATCTTTTATTCTATCATTCTACTATTTTAACATTTCTATTATTCTATCATTCTTTTATTTTATAATTCTACCATTCTATTATCCTATAAATATATTATTTTATCTTTATATTGTTCTTTCATTCTGTAATTGTGTCGTTCTATTATTCTATAATTCTTTCACTCTATCATTTTATAATTCTATTATTCTATAAATCTATTATCCTATTGTTCTATCATTCTATTGTTCTTTCATTCTATCATTTTAAAATTCTATTATTGTACACTTCTATTATTCTAAAACTAAGATTCTAAATTCAAAACATGAGTTTCGAGTTATTACAAAAGAAACTTTTTAAAAATCTTGAAAAAAAACACTAACTTGCCATTTTGAGGGACAAGATGAAAGTTTCAAGCCTTAAAAAAGTGGCAACACGGGGTCCAACCTGCTAGGGCAGGTTGGGAAACCACTGGCCACCTCATAAGGCATCCACTTGTAAAATTTCATAGAAAACCCACATTCGAGTCAAAAGTTATGACCTTCAGAAGAACCTGCATCACTGATGAAACTGGCACCACAAACAACAAAACAACAATATGAAACTATGACTGAACCGTTACTACTGGAGCCCTTCCCAAAACTACAAAATAGAAGCAACCAAAAAAATTATTGTTCATCCAACTCTTCTTCAAGTGTTTTTGTCAATGTAGTCAAGTGTATTTATATACACTATGGGGCGGTGATCTAGGGCAGTGATAGATGAAATAAGTGCATAATACTGGCTAGCAGTAAAAATCTACATGTACACCATCCTAAGATTGATATGATTCGAAAGTGAATCATATCATTTCATAAGTAAATGGTAATGGCAATGATGACATTCGAACCGTCAACTGGTTTGAGATCTCTCTAAATCTGGGTAGCCATCATTTTTATCTCCACGATAGTTAAAACACACCTAAGGAATTGTGTGATTTGGGTTGTTTTAAACTGTTTAAAATATTTAAATCATTTGAGATTGTTTAAAATTTTTAAATTGTTTAAGATAAATGCATTTACCCGTTTGAAATTATGAGAGAGAAACAATTACAGACGCGGTTCCTATTTCTGATTGCCAAGACAGTTTTTTGATGGCCTTGAAGCTATTACCAGCAATTGCTTTTCCATTGAAAAAAACCTGATGTGAGATAGTTTTCCTATCGGCTAATTATTAACAGACTTTGAAAATTTTACAGCATGAGACCATTCCGAGCACTATGATGCTCACAACTAAAAGCCTATCGTCTAATTATTCTACAATTCTATTATAAATCTCTATTATTCTATCATTCTTTCACTCTATTATTTTATTATTCTATCATTATATTATTATATCTATTATTGTCTCAGTCTCTCATTCTATCATTCTACTATTATATTATTATACAATTCAATTATTGAATCATTCTATCATTGTACTATTCTATAAATTTATTTTTCTATCATTGTTTCATTCTATCATTTTATAATTGTATTATTCTATGATTCTATTATTATATAAAACTACTCTTATATCATTCATTCATTTTATAATTCTATAATTCTATTATATTATCATTCTTTCATTCTATCATTCTCTAATTCTATCATTTTGTTATTCTATAAATCTATTATTCAATCATTCTTTCATTCTATTCTTCTATAATTCTTTTAGTCTATTATTTTATCATTCTATCACTCTGTCATTCTTCCACTCAATCATTCTATAATTCTATGATTCTATTAATCTACAAATCTATCATTTTGTGATTGTATCATTCTATTATTCTATTATCTACAATTCTATTATTTTTTCATTCCTTTAATCTGTCATTCTATACTTCTTTCACTCTATCATTCTATTATTATTTTATTGTACAAATCTATTATTCTATTATTCTACAATTCTTATTTCCTATCATTATTTTATTCTATAATTCTAATATTGTATTATTCCTTCATTCTTTCATTCTATAATTCTATTATTCAATTATTTTCTAGTTCTATTTCTCTATCATTCTATCATTTTATAATTCTAAATTTCTATTATTGTATTATTCTTCCATCCTTTAAATCTATCATTCTATAATTCTATCATTTTTTCATTCTATAATTATATAATTCTATTATTCTACAATTCTATTATTGTACCATTCTTTTATCCTATCATTCTATAATTCTATCATTTTATTATTCTATAAATTTGTCATTCCATTATTTAATTATATTATTCTATTATACTATTATTCAATTATTATCTAGTTCTATTACTATATCATTCTTTCATTCCATCATTTTATAATTCTAACATTCTATTATTCTATTATTATTTCATTCTTTCAGTCTATCATTCTATCATTCTATCATTCTTTTAGTCCATCATTCTATAATTCTATTATTCTATGATTCTTTCATTTTATCATTCTATAATTCTATAAATCTGTTATTGTATCATTCTTTACTTATTCTATTATTCTACAATTCTAATATTCTATCATTCTATCATTTTTTCATTCATTCTATGATTATATAATTCTATCATTCTATTGTTTTCTAAATCTGCTATTCTATCATTATGTCATTCTATAATTCTATTATTCTACACTTCTATTATTCTATCATTCTTTCATTCTATCATTCTCCAATTCTATAATTATTTCCTTCTATAAATCTATCATTATATCATTCTTTATTTCTATCATTCCATAACTCTATAATTTTATTTTTATCAATTCTATTATTCTATCATTCTTTCATTTTGTCATTCTATAGTTCTATTATTTCATTGTTCTATAAATCTAGTACTCTATCATCCTTTCTTTTTATCATTATATAATTCTATCATTCTTACATTCTATATTTATATTATTCTATCGTTATTTCATTCTATAATTCTATAAATCTATTACTCTATTATTCTACATTTATTTTATTCTATCATTCTATAATTCTGTTATTCTATTAATCTACAATTCTATTATTCTATCATTCTATAATTCTACCATTCTATCATTTTATAATTATATTATTATATTATTCTATCATTCTATTATTCTTTCATTCTATCATTTTGAAATTATATTATTCAATCATTGTTTCTTTTGTGATTCTACAATTCTATATATATATTTTTCCATCATTCTATCATTCTATTATTCTATCATTCAAATATTCTATCTATCTATTGTGGTCTCATTCTATCATTTTATTATTCTATTATTCTATTGTTCTATAAATCTATTATTCTAATATTGTTTCCTTCTATCATTCTATAATTATATTATTCTATTATTTTATAATTTTATTATTCTATCATTCTATATTTCTATCATTCTATTATTCTATAAATTTATCCTTATATAATTCTATTATTCTATTATTGTATTATTGTATAATTCTATTATTCTATAAATTATTTATTCTATCATTCTATAATTCAATAATTCTATCATTCTATCATTCTATAATTAAATTATTCTATCATTCCTTCATTCATTCATTTTATTATTCTATTATTTTATAAGTCTATTATTCTAGAAATCTTTCATTCTATCATTCTATCAATTTATTATTTGATCATTTTATCTTTGTATAACTCTATTATTCTATTATTGTATCATTCTACTATTCTATTTAAATATATTATTCTATCATTCTTTCATTGTATCATTCTTTCATTCTCTAATTCTATAGAATGAAAAAATGGAGTTATACAATGATAGAATAAAATAATGATAGAATAATAGAGTGATAAAATGATTGAATGAAATAATGATAGAATAACATAGTGATATAATTATAGAATAATATAATGAAATAATTATACAATAATAGAATAATATAATGAAAGAATAATAAATTAAAGAATGATAGAATAATAGAATTGTAGAATAATAGAATAAAAGATTAATAGAATTAATCAATGCTAGAATAATAGAATCATAGAATAATAGAATGAAATAATGATAGAATAATACATTTATAGAACAATAGAATAGTAGAATGATACAATAATAGAATAATAGTGTTATACAAAGATACAATGATCAAATAATAAATTCATAGAATGATAGAATGAAAGATTTCCAGAATAATAGACTTATACAATAATAGTATAATAGAATGAATGAAGGAATGAAGGAATGATAGAATAATTTAATTATAGAATGATAGAAATATAGAATTATAGAATAATAGAATTATACAATAATATAATAATAGAATTATATAAGGATAGTTTTATAGAATAATAGAATGATAGAAATATAGAATGATAGAATAATAAACTTATAGAATAATAGAATAATAGAATTATAGAATAATAGAATTATAGAATAATAGAATTATAGAATGATAGAAGGAAACAATATTAGAATAATAGAATAATAAAATGAGAGAATGAGAGAATGAGACCATAATAGATAGATAGCATATTTGAACTATAGAATAATAGAATGATAGAATGATGGAAAAATATATTTATAGAATTGTAGACTCACAAAAGAAATAATGATTGAATAATATATTTTTAAAATGATAGAATGAAAGAATAATAGAATGATAGAATAATAGAATAATATAATTATAAAATGATAGAATGATAGAATAATAGAATTGTAGATTAATAGAATAACAGAATTATAGAATGATAGAATAATAGAACGATAACATAACATATTTATAGGATAATAGAATGATAGAATAAAATAAATGTAGAATAATAGAGTAATAGATTTATAGAATTATAGAATGAAATAATGATAGACTAATAGAAATATAGAATGTAAGAATGATAGAATTATAGAATGATAAAATGAAAGAATGATAGAGTAGTAGATTTATAGAACAATGAAATAATAGAATTATAGAATGACAAAATGAAAGAATGATAGAATAATAGAATTATAGAAAAATAAAATTATAGAGTTATGGAATGATAGAAAGAAAGAATGATATAATGATAGATTTATAGAATGAAATAATTATAGAATTGGAGAATGATAGAATGAAAGAATGAAAGAATGACAGAATAATAGAATTATAAAATGACATAACGATAGAATAGCAGATTTATAAAGCAATAGAATGATAGAATTATATAATCATAGAATGAATGAAAAAATGATAGAATTATAGAATATTAGAATTCTAGAATAATAGAATAAGTATAGAATGATAGAATAACGGATTTATAGAATTATAGAACGATAAAATGAAAGAATCATAGAATAATAGAATTATAGAATGATGGATTAAAAGAATTGTAGAATTATAGAATGATAGACTGAAAGAATGAAATAATAATAGAATAATAGAATGTTAGAATTATAAAATGATGGAATGAAAGAATCATATAGTAATAGAACTAGAGAATAATTGAATAATAGTGTAATAGAATAATATAATTAAAGGATGGAATGACAAATTTATAGAATAATAAAATGATAGAATTATAGAATGATAGGATAAAAGAATGGTAGAATAATAGAATTGTAGAATAATAGAATTATAGAATTATAGAATGAAAAAATGATAGAATTATACAATGATAGATTTAAAGGACGAAAGAATAATACAATAATAGAAATTTAGAATTATAAAATGATAGAATGATAGAGTAATAGAACTAGAAAATAATTGAATAATAGAATTATGGAATGAAAGAATGAAGGAATAATATAATATTAGAATTATAGAATTATAGAATAAAATAATGATAGGAAATAAGAATTGTAGAATAATAGAATAATAGATTTGTACAATAATATAATAATAGAATGACAGAGTGAAAGAAGTATAGAATGATAGATTGAAGGAATGAAAAAATAATAGAATTGTAGAAAATAGAATGATAGAATGAGAAAATGATAAAATGATAGATTTATAGAATAATAGAATCATAGAATTATAGAATGATTGAGTGGAAGAATGATAGAGTGATAGAATGATTAAATAATAGACTAAAAGAATTATAGAAGAATAGAATGAAAGAATGATAGAATAATAGATTTATAGAATAACAAAATGATAGAATTATAGAATGAAAAATGATAATATAATAGAATTATAGAATTATAGAATGAATGAATGATATAAGAGTAGTTTTATATAATAATAGAATCGTAGAATAATACAATTATAAAATGATAGAATGAAACAATGATAAAAAAAATAAATTTATAGAATAGTACAATGATAGAATGATTCAATAATTGAATTGTATAATAATAGAATAGTAGAATGATAGAATGAGAGAATGAGACAATAATAGATATAATAATATAACGATAGAATAATAAAATAATAGAATGAAAGAATGATAGAATAATAGAGATTTATAATAGAATTGTAGAATAATTAGCCGATAGGCTTTTAGTTGTGAGCATCATAGTGCTCAAAATTGTATCACGCCGTAAAATTTTATTGTATAACACTACTATTCTAAATATGTTACGTTATCATTCTATTATTCTATCATTCTATCATTTTAAAATTATATTATTCTATTATTCTATCATTCTATTATTCTTTCATTCTATCATTTTAAAATTATATTATTCAATCATTGTTTCTTTTCTGATCCTACAATTCTATAAATATATTTTTCCATCATTCTATCATTCTATTATTCTATCATTCAAATATTCTATCTATCTATTATGGTCTCATTCTCTCATTCTATCATTTTATTAGTCTATTATTCTATTTTTCTATAAATCTATTATTCTAATATTGTTTCCTTCTATCATTCTATAATTCTATTATTCTATTATTCTATAATTTTATTATTCTATCATTCTATATTTCTATCGTTCTATTATTCTATAAATTTATCCTTATATAATTCTATTATTCTATTATTCTAAATTATTGTATAATTCTATTATTCTATAAATATTTTGTTCTGTCATTCTATAATTCAATAATTCTATCATTCTATCATTCTATAATTAAATTATTCTATCATTCCTTCATTCATTCATTTTATTATTCTATTATTTTATAAGTCTATTATTCTGGAAATCTTTCATTCTATCAATTTATTATTTGATCATTGTATCTTTGTATAACTCTATTATTCTATTATTCTATCATTCTATCATTCTCTAATTCTATAGAATGAAAAAATGGAGTTATACAATGATAGAATAAAATAATGATAGAATAATAGAGTGATAAAATGATTGAATGAAATAATGATAGAATAACATAGTGATATAATTATAGAATAATATAATGAAAGAATAATAAATTAAAGAATGATAGAATTGTAGAATTGTAGAATAATAGAATAAAAGATTAATAGAATTCATCAATGATAGAATAATAGAATCATAGAATAATAGAATTATAAAATGATAGAATGAAATAATGATAGAATAACAGATTTATAGAACAATAGAATAATAGAATTGTAGAATAACAGAATAATAAAATGATAGAATGAGACAATAATAGATAGATAGAGTATTTGAATAATAGAATAATATAATTATAGAATGATAAAACAATAGAATAATATATTTATAAGATACTAGAATGATAGAGATAGAATAAGAGAATGATATAATACTAGAAATGCAGAATAATAGATTTATAGAATTATAGAATGTAAGAATGGCAGACTAATAGAAATATTAATTTATTATTCTATAAATCTTTTTATTCTATCATTCTATTATTTTAACATTTCTATTATTCTATCATTCTTTTATTTTATAATTCTAGCATTCTATTATCCTATAAATCTATTATTTTATCTTTATATTGTTCTTTCATTCTATAATTGTGTCGTTCTATTATTCTATAATTCTTTCACTCTATCATTTTATAATTCTATTATTCTATAAATCTATTATTCTATTGTTCTATCATTCTATTGTTCTTTCATTCTATCATTTTAAAATTCTATTATTGTACACTTCTATTATTCTAAAACTAATATTCTAAATTCAAAACATGAGTTTCGAGTTATTACAAAAGAAACTTTTTAAAAATCTTGAAAAAAACACTAAATTGTCATTTTGAGGGCCAAGATGAAAGTTTTAAGCCTCAAAAAAGTGGCAAGACGAGGTCCAACCTGCTAGAGTAGATTGGGAAACCACTGGCCACCTCATAACACATCCACTGGTAAAATTTCGTAGAAAACCCACATCTGAGTCAAAAGTTATGACCTTCAGAAGGCCCTGCATCACTTATGAAACTGGCACCACAAACAACAATCTGAAACTATGACTGAACCATGACTATTAGAGCCCTTCCCAACACCACAAAATAGCAGCAACCAAAAAAATTATTGTTTGTCCAACTCTTCTCCAACTGTTTTTGTCAATGTAGTCAAGTGTAGTGCCCCTCACCTTGTCATCAGTCTGATTGCTAGTTGTTTATTAGAATTCTGACATTTTGACAGTATCTTAGATGATGGAGCACTTGTTGTCTTGTTAATTCATTGTGGAACTAATCATCATGATATGAGTTGTGATATTGGATCTTGTTATTTCATGCTTTACAATTGATAAGTAAACTAGATGTTTCAGATGTTTTGATTTCTATATTTAGTGATGCAGAGTGGCACAAGGGAAGCAACACACAAAGGTTTACTCTATTGTCCTTTGCCCACTCACCCACTTCAACTAGCCTTCAACCAACCAACCAACCAAAGGCACATACAAGGCATATGAAGGATTTGATGTCCAGACTATTGTCCAACCCCTAAGGCTTCTCCAACACCTTAAGATAGATCAACAAACACCTTCTATGTAGTTGGTTTGATCTCCAACTTCCCAAAACTCTTCAACCTATACCTTGACTAGTAAGGCTACTAGCCCTCCAAACTAGGTTTTCTCAACAAAACTTGACAAAATCCCAAAGGTCTAGGCAAAAAAATGATGGAATTAAACACTCTTCAGGGGACCCTAACAAACCTCCAAATCTCTTGCTCCAACTCTACTCCAGCAATCCAGAACGCCTACTAGGTCTCTAGGCCTAATTGATCAATTTAGGCTAGGTTACAAAGCAAGTGCTCAAAATTGGGTGCATAGGTCAGGGGTAGGAACTTGGAATTCTTCTACCATGTCCCTACAACACAAATCCATCATTTATTTGCTCACCCTAACAGGATTCTATCATCTACAACCTCAAATAGCATGAAATTGGCCAAATACAATGAAATACTTGACCTAGGGCATCACCTTAAAAATAGAAGACTGCATTTTCTGACAAAAATCTTTTGGAATCGTATTGTACATACCCCTAGCCTGCATTTCACCAGTTTTTGCAAATTTTCAACAGTGGAAATGCATTCTAGGGCCGGATTTCTATGGCTGCCCTAGAAAACAGGGTTTCTGGACCTGTTTTGAAAGAAAAATCTATAACTTTTGATCCCGACCACTTCAGGACCTCAAACTAGTTGCATTGGAACCTTGACTCCAAGAGCTTTCAGAAAAATATCATTTGCACACGTGAAAAGTCCGTACAGTCTATACACAGCAAGAAAAACAGCAAAAAATAGTCAGTTTTCTTGAATTTTGTGCCCAAATTCCGTACAAAAACTTCCTCCCCCGTACTGGAGTCAGATATCCACCATATTAACCCATCCAAGTTGGTTTCCAACTTCTACAACAGCATTTAACTGCCCAAAGTGGTTTTTGAACCGACCCAACACATAACACCTTTGACAACTATGGTGTTTTGCATTAACACAAGGAGGTTGATTTGTTTGGCTCATCCAATGGAGTCCAAATGATCAACAAACTCCTTCCAACATACTAAAACATTAAAACAACCAAAAAAAAACTCAAAAACCAATCCTTAGACCTTCTAGGCCTAATTGGCACAACAAGGATCCAAGTGGACTAAGCATGATTGAGGTTTATAGGGTCACCTCAATCATCTTGACCACACAAAAGGGACCATACAAACATGGCTAAAGCCTTATTACCACACATACAATCAAAACAAAACATAGCTTATCAAAATGCATAAAAAATGCTTGAGGTGTCAGACTGCTCCTAGGTGCCCTGCACCATTTAGTATCTTGTTTAAATGTTGTGCCTTGTTTATATAGGAACGTGAATGGGACAGTGTCGTATTACTCGCTCTCGAGTACCCTACCCCACTACGATTCCCATTCACTAGACGACTGCATGTGATAAATGTATCTCGTTATGTTTAACCATGTATTTGCCACAGGATGCAGGAACTAGGCACCGACTCCACCTGATTTACCAGGTCTGAGCGTGCCTCTGCCAATGGAATGGTTGTATGGAGTTAATGTGGGGTCCCCTGTCATTGTTGCTGAGTTGTTAGGTTACCTCCGTGGTCTTGTCCGTCGTCTGATCATAACTTGCTAGCAGGAATGTCATACCTTGAAGTTAGCGAGGTCGGAAGGTGTTTATATGGGTAATAGAAGTAATAAGCGAAAAATATAATAACTTAATATAATTGCTAATTTGGTTATTTAATTATAACTATTGTTAATAAATTATTTTGTGGGGACGTAAAAACTATTAAATCTTAGTCATGAGGAACCTTGCATGGTTGGATATTTAAATAAATTAATTAGTTGTAAGTTGAGTTGAAAATTCATAAATTACATTTTTTGCCAGTAAATAAGTTGCTATGTCACTATTTGTTAATAAAGTATATTTATATATATTTATAAAGTTGATTTAATGATAATTAGTTGTGTGAATATTTTTACCGTTGCCTTGAATTAATCAAACCAAACTATTTTGTCTTGGACCTAACAAATATGAAGTTAGTTCGGGGTTACAGAAGTTAGTTTTTTCCCGTAATTGGTTACCAAATTATTTCTTTAAAAAGGGGTGTTTTTACCTGGAAAGTTTTGGGGGGGAGTGGATGCGGCAACAAACCTTCATTTTCACAAGCGGGATCAAGGTTGGTTAATTCTTTGTTTTGCTTTCTAAAAATATGTTTACTATTTTCCCTGTTAGGGTTTAGAATGTGCTTCTCTCTGTGCTATTTATAAGAATATCTTAAGCTTTTGTTTATCAAAATCCATATAGTGTTGTTTCTAAAAATTTTGCATTTCAATAAGATGACGTCCATTATGAAATAAAATCAGTCTTTGCTTCCTTGTGCTTACCCTACACTCATTACAATTGCAGCATCTGATGATTTCCTTTATCCTTATGCTAAGTTGGACACCTATATTGTCCCAGAGCTCTCCCTCAGTCTCAGGTAATGAGCATGTTGGCAAAGGCTGAGATGTCTAGCATTACATCTAGTAGAGTTTGCGTATAATAATGGGTACCATAGTTCCATTGGCATGTCTCCTTTTCAGGCTCTTTATGGTCGTCCTTGTCGAACCCCACTAAGTTGGGATCGTCTTGAGGATAGAGTTCTCCTTGGACCCTAGATGCTTCAAGAGATGGAGCAGTAGGTTGATCGCATTAGAGAGCATCTAGTAGCAGCACAGGATAGACAGAAGAAATATGCAGATGGTCATAGACTTGATCGTCAGTTTTCAGTAGGTGATCAGGTGTTCTTGCGGGTGCGTCTGCGAAAGAGTCCGATCCGTTATGGAAAAGTCTCTAAGCTTGCACCACGCTTTGTAGGGCCATTCAAGATTTTGGAGAGAATTGGTCCTGTTGCATACCATCTTGCTTTGCCACCTAGCTTGTCACGCATCCATGATGTATTTCATGTTTCTGTTCTTAGACCCTATCATCCAGATATTTCTCATGTCCTTGACTGGAATGCTTTACAGGTAGAGGACGGGCAGCTAGCTTTGGAGCCTGTAGGCATTTTGGAGCACAGGAGACTCGCTCTCAGGGGTAGAGTCATAGAGCAGGTAAGGGTCTAGTGGGATCCTAGTGATGAGACTTCAGCTACCTGGGAGGATGCATCCCGAATGCGAGAGTTATATCCTTATTTGTTTGCAGGCTTCCAGGAGTAAGCCTGATCCTTGGGGGGGAGGATATAGTGCCCCTCACCTTGTCATCAGTCTGATTGATAGTTGTTTATTAGAATTCTAACATTTTGACAGTATCTTAGATGATGGAGCACTTGTTGTCTTGTTAATTCATTGTGGAACTAATCATCATGATATGAGTTGTGATATTGGATCTTGTTATTTCATGCTTTACAATTGATAAGTAAACTAGATATTTCAGATGTTTTGATTTCTATATTTAGTATCTTGTTTAAATGTTGTGCCTTGTTTATATAGGAACGTGAATGGGATAGTGTCGTATTACTCGCTCTCGAGTACCCTACCCCACTACGATTCCCATTCACTAGACGACTACATGTGATATATGTATCTCGTTATGTTTAACCGTGTATTTGCCGCAGGATGTAGGAACTAGGCACCGACTCCACCTGATTTACCAGGTCTAAGCATACCTCCGCCAATGGAATGGTTGTATGGAGTTAATGTGGGGTCCCCTGTCATTGTTGCTGAGTTGTTAGGTTACCTCCATGGTCTTGTCTGTCGTCTGATCATAACTTGCTAGCAGGAATGTCATACCTTGAAGTTAGCGAGGTCGGAAGGTGTTTATATGGGTAATAGAAGTAATAAGCGAAAAATATAATAACTTAATATAATTGCTAATTTAGTTATTTAATTATAACTGTTGTTAATAAATTATTTTGTGGGGACGTAAAAATTGTTAAATCTTAGTCGTGAGGAACCTTGCATGGTTGGATATTTAAATAAATTGATTAGTTGTAAGTTGAGTTGAAAATTCGTAAATTACGTTTTTTGCCAGTAAATAAGTTGCTATGTCACTATTTGTTAATAAAGTATATTTATATATATTTATAAAGTTGATTTAATGATAATTAGTTGTGTGAATATTTTTACCGTTGCCTTGAATTAATCAAACCAAACTATTTTGTCTTGGACCTAACAAATATGAAGTTAGTTCGGGGTTGCGGAAGTTAGTTTTTTCCCATAATTGGTTACCAAATTATTTCTTTAAAAAGGGGTGTTTTTACCTGGAAAGTTTTGGGGGGGAGTGGATGCGGCAACAAACCTTCATTTTCACAAGCGGGATCAAGGTTGGTTAATTCTTTGTTTTGCTTTCTGAAAATATGTTTACTGTTTTCCCTGTTAGGGTTCAGAATGTGCTTCTCTATGTGCTATTTATAAGAATATCTTAAGCTTTTGTTTATCAAAATCCATATAGTGTTGTTTCTAAAAATTTTGCATTTCAATAAGATGACGTCCATTATGAAATAAAATCAGTCTTTGCTTCCTTGTGCGTACCCTACACTCATTACAATTGCAGCATCTGATGATTTCCTTTATCCTTATGCTAAGTTGGATACCTATATTGTCCCAGAGCTCTCTCTCGGTCTCAGGCAATGAGCATGTTGGCAAAGGTTGAGATGTCTAGCATTACATCTGTAGGTTGCATTCATTTGAAAGTATCTAATGCCTTTTCAACAAATCCATTTTGTGCATATCCTGCCACCAATGCATTCAATGAATTATAATCTATCTGGGGCGTTACGGATCCACAAGAACTAGAGTTGTTGCCAAGCCTAATGTTTCGAGTAGAGCAGGCTCATTGGCACTTTGAGGACTATATAAGAGAGGATGATCCTTATCTCACGTCCCTTAGCCTAAGGGAATTCCCCTTTCTTTTTTTCATGAGTTGTGATCCATTTAAAGATTATCATGCTAACCATTTAGATGCTATACTTGACGATTTCAGGGCCTTTAAGAATACTATTCCAGTAGCAGGCTCAATAATTTTGGACCGGTTTCATGAGAAGTGTTTGCTTGTGAAGGGTTGGAATAGTGGTTCTTGAAGTTTTCCTAGGGGAAAGAAGGAAAATCCTGATGAAAATGACGATAAATGTGCTATTAGAGAAACGAGGGAAGAGATAGGATATGATATAACCTCTGCTTTTAAACTCCATTGCTGTCCTCATCACAATGCCAACTGACTAGTTGACTCTCCGTTCAATAGGCTCACCTATGTAGAAGTTTATCAACTCAATCAAAGAGATTCCTGAGTTCGATATTACATATATCAGCATTGTGTTCATGTATATTTGTTGTCTTTATTTTATTTGGACCCTAAGATTTTGTTTAGAACGAGCTAATAAGGAAACGATTTCCTTCTTATGCAAGTCGCTGACATGCCGTAGAGGTGGAGAATGGCATTAGAAATAGTTATTTCTTCCTTTGGTAGTCCTCTGCCAGTAACGTGATGGTCATTTCCTTCTTTCAATTGCTGAATATCTCTAATCTGTCCCCTTGCTCCATGCTAGCTGTTGGCAGAGGTGGAGAATTCAGCGTTAAACCTGCCAAACGTATGGCTGGGAAGTTCCTAACACCTTCTCAGCAAATCCAATTTGTGTACACATTGCTACCATCTGACAGTGCAGATTTCTGAGAGTGCCCACAGTTGGACAATGAGTTCCTTTGTGCATTTCTGCAATCATTGCATTCCATTAGATGACAAACCAGTTTGTGCAGCAGCGTACCCTTCTATAATTATCATTCTTGCTCAACCATCCAGTTAGGTATGACAGCAGACCCCAACTACACGGTGCTTTATTTAGCAAATTGTAGCTTTTAGGTTTATGGTTCGTAGGCAAACAATAGGTTAAAATGTTCATATTTCAAAATATTTAAACACTTAGATTATTACGGAGTTAGTTTTGCTTTGTAAAATGTCTTTTTTTTAACATGTTGCGAAGTTAGGATGTTATTAAGGCTTTCACTTCTATTTTGTGCCGATATGATTACAACAACTAACCTCTCTTGGCTTAAATATTAAACCTTTCAATGATCAAACAGCCAATAACAATTTTACACCTCTGTCACAATGAAAGCCATATAAAATTATCTTATTTACAATCTAAGCTTAGTGCACATAGCAGATTGACCAAGGTAATGTACCACCTTCATTTATAAGATTATGTAACAATTTTAGTTGCTATAGTAGGAAAAATAATAGTTATCGTTTCTCATCCTTGTATTGTGAATCATCCAATTTGGATGAGTGTCTAAATTAATGTTAGTTTATTTTTCCTCTGAGTGAAAGATATTTACTAACCAATGATCCACAAATTTTACAGTTCAAATAATATTATTGTTATTAGGTTTGTTTTTAACCATAGCGGTTGAAAGATAGATGCCTATTTTTATGAAGAAATCTTTCCCTTAAGTTAGAATAGAGAAAATAGGGATTTTATTTGGAGTAAGGTAATTGTATGTCATATGTGGAGGCTTTCAAGATAAGTAAATCTAATTTTATTGAACTAAGTCTTAGTAGTTCAAAGGCTTTATCGAATAGATAGCTGTCGTAAAATAAAATAACGTCTTGTTAGCATAGGAAGATAATTATTTTTGCTATTCAATAGCCTATGGTGAATATTATTCGTATTAATAATATTTATTTATGTGGTTATTACTTTCCTTGCCATAAAGTTGTGTAGATAAATGCTTAGAAAACTTTACTAATGATACTAGTAAATTCAAACTATTAGGGTATGAATCTAGAAAATAGGAATTTTTGTATTGCTTTAGAATTAGATTAATCGGTCAAATTATGGGAAAGATAATCTAGATGGTATTGTTTATTATTTAGTAATTTTATCGTTTGAAACAAAAATATTTAGTAAGTAGTTGTAATATATTAATTTGATTGTTGCATTTAATTAGTTGTTTTAATGTTATTCATAGTTGTTTTTCGTTTGCATTGAACTAAGTAGGGTTTGTAGTTTTAACTCTGGAACTTAATCATACGGCGTGAGTTAAGAGATCTTGTCGTTGTAAGTGTCGAGTTGTGAATGACCATTCCAGGGGCTTAGTATGTCATAGTGGAGTTTTAACATTGTGGTGTTATCATGATCTTGTGGTCTTAGTTGATATAAAGTTTAATGAAGTATGAGTTAAATTGTTAATATGTTTTGCAAAACAATATTCTCCAGATGAGGTATCTTACCACTTATGATTTTATTGTAACCGTTTTGTCATAAACATCGCATGGAGAGACCGGTAAATCCTAAAAGGCCAGTAAACATGCGTCACCTTGGACAATGCTTTAAGAGTTACCTTATGAGTATGTTTGGTGTATAGGTGGGATACCACCTTGCCGTGATCATATGTATCTGTAGGAGGATGTTATCTATCTTGCTTGATGGGTAAGGCTTACTAGGTGTAGGAAGGAGAGTGGCTTTCAATGTGGTCCCGGCACCCAAAAGTGGTCGCCAGGGTAACCCATTGAAAGTGGGTTAATCAAGTGATAACCTAAAATGAACTAGGGGGTAAGGGTAGATTTCACATTAAACAAGATAAATGGATTCCTCTCCCATGGCCTGTAGTGCTCGTTCAGACTAAGGATGGGTAGAGAAGGCCTGGTCGGCAAGATTGTAACGCCTGCCTTGTACACCTCAATGAAATACACATTTATGCTACATGAAACAGGAACTTTTAAAAAAAAAAAATCCTGTCAACACATCAATACTAAACTAACTTGTCCTCCGAGGTTCCACAGCTGCATTACTTTACAAACCAACTAACATAATTTAACATTCATCAGTAACTGATCTAAATCCAATGCATAATTGAATAACTGATTCATATTCATTACATACCGTCAGATAATACAATCTACATGATCAAAACATAACTGAAATGCTTTTATTACACATAAGTACATCATGACATCATTACATTGCCATTTTCAAACTACATCAGAATTACATACTCAATGAATGTTCTATTACACAAATCTGGTACAAGATTATACACATACATCTTCATCAACTGGTACAAGTACAATTGTCTAAAAGCTGGAATAATTCTCTTTTGTACATGAGCTTCGACAAGAATAACCAATGGATAAAATAGCTCTTCCACCCGACCATGTGGAACCCTAAGGTCCACCCCCCGAGCTAGGAGTTAACATGAGGTCCCAAACAATAACAGTCAGGCAGACAAGAGACAAACAAGAACAAAGGACGACCAAATGCCAATACAACACATGGCAATAACAATACAACACAACTTAACTTCCAGAGGCGAAACACAACATAAGTGGAGAGACCAAACAAGGAATGCTAGGTTGTAGTGGGGAGAGTGTCATCACACGGTCCTAGCATGGGTTATCCTGACAGCCTCTCACTAGGGCCGGCCCCCATCTATGGTTATCTTGACAGCCTCTCACTAGGCGCCGGCCCCCTAGGGTGACACATACGGAATCGACCTTCCTTTCATGAGGACAAGGAAGTCAATCATGCCAACCAGGCCTTCTCTACCCATCCTTAGTCTATACAAGCACTACAGGCCATGGGAGAGGAATCCATTAATCTTGTTTAATGTGAAATCTACCCTTAACCCCCTAGTTCATTTTAGGTTATCACTTGATTAATCTACTTCCAATGGGTTATCCTGACTGCCACTTTGGGCGCCGGCCCCACGTTGAAAGCCACTCTCCTTCCTAACACCTAGTAAACCTTAACCATCATACAAGGCATTATAGCAATACACATACTTGTTCATTGCAAGGCATAAACCCTCTTGCATTACAAACAGAATCATAACACCATTTGTTATTCATCGCCTATAGCATTACAACATTTTACACTTTTACAGATACCAGGTCTCTCCAAACAACAATTACGACAAAACAGATACAAGATAGTCACTACTGGTTAAATATCTCATCCAGAGAATATTATATCACAAAACACATAATCAACTTAGTCAATACTCCATTATACTTCATACTAAATTTGAATCACATAATCGTTATAACATCACAAATACAAAAACATCCATCCACACTACGACAAACTAAGCCTCTGGAATTTCGAGTATGACCACTCTCAATTCAACTCTTTACGATAATAGAAATACTTAACTCACATAGTACAATTCAGATTCTAGAAATTAAACACTAAAATTCCTTCTTGGCTCATCATAAATAACTTTGTAATGAAATCAACAATGGATTACATTATCTCTTTAAATCAAACTAATTGATTTCACAATAAATACAACAATTATACTAATACATTACAATTAAATTATTTAAATATTCTACATTTGTTTCTAAAGATGGATTATAAAACACAAGTATAACAAATTTTACCCTGATTAACTTACCTTTCCAACATTGGATTAAGTACTAAAATAACACCTTATAACTATACGGCAATACAACGAGGACAAAGGTCCTACCATCAACAATGAACATCAATGTTTTCGTTTTCCTCTAAGTTCTACCCTAATACGGTCCTTCAGATATTCTTGACCTCAATCAGATGACAGTTTACTATGCTTGGATTTCTTCGTCATAACAATGTCTCTGAAATGTTTTAATCAAAGATAATTTAAATCTGTCTAAGAAGAAGATCAGGACTAGACATTCTCACGCTGTCAAAACTTAATAGATGTATCAACTATGTTCGATCCCAAGGCATTACAGTTTTCTGGTAAAAGCTTCTACTATATCTATTTCAAGTGTAATAACCTATTGAATTGTAAGCACTGATTGCAGAGATGGTGTGAAATTGTTAATGACCGCTTAACCATTGAAATGGATGATATTAGTTTAGTCTAATAACTTCTGGTAGCGTCCATCTAACTCCTTCAAACTTGCAATTGATATAATTGGCGGTAACACTTCAACAGTTTTCTTTCTAACACAATATTTTTCACGAAAGTCCATGGTCACAGAAAACGAAAGCAATAGGTTTGAGGATTAATGTTTCGAAGGTTCCAAGGATGTTCTTTGAGATCCCAACACCTTAATAATGCTTCCAAGTAATATCAAAACCACAACTCCTAAATAGAGAACAATTCCTAAATGGGATCACATGGAAATACAAAATTATGGATTAACTAAATGCTTGCTGACGTTGTGGACAGCTAAATGCACAATAATAGCCTACATGTCGAGTGACAATGAGAGTAAAGGATCATGTCTTGGTATGTATTGAATAACTAAGACTTTGTCTTATTAGTAATCTTTATTCACAAGTCAACATCCCTTATAAATAAAATCGCATCCTCTATTGTGTTATATGGGAGTCAGCTTCTCTTCTTTAAGTTAATATTTATTTTTCACCACGAATAACGAATACAAATCATTCCATGTTAATTGCTGCTTTTGTCCATGCAATTTGTATACTTACTATTGTATTTTGAACGCACCACATCCTTTTAAAGTAATTAAATCTGAATTTATTCCATCACTAAGGTCGGCCTCTTACTTTCGTTACTCCAAATGAAGATGGGTTCTTTATAACCAGTCTGTGAGTTGTTTCGACTTCTTTAAAAGTGGCGATTATTATAAGGTAGTCAGGGAACATTTCATGGGAAATTAGTCGAGTGGTTCTTGATGAATTATAACTTCCCACATACAAGTATTTATGAAGAATGCTTATGTTGTTCCCAAGCTCCATTAACAAGTTTGACATAAATCATGTTGGAACAATATCTATCAAGGCAGGAAAACTATCATGTAAAAAGTTATGAAAGTAGGAGCATAACTTTAGAAAGACGCCAAACTTCATGCGCCATATGCACAAAATGATAATCACAATAGAAACAAATAAAAACTCAATATATGTGAAATTAGAAAAGTAATGTCAAGACATATAGCTAGCCCCAAGCTCAGAGAATTTGACATCAGAGAGGACCAAATTACACTGAGATTGAGGTGCTGGCAAGAAAGAATGCTGTCCTATTAGGATGGGGCATTCTAAAGACATAATATTGTTATTACTAGATTTTCAGAGGTAACTATTGAGTCTGCACAGATTTGGAAGATGTGATCTCTATGAGGTTTGTACATATATATACTGCTGACAAATTTTATATCAATGAGAGAGTAAATTTCAAGGCACTTTGCATCTCTTCACTGTTTTGGACTACATTTTCTGCATTACCTTTGAGTTAGAATTAATGAATAAAAGACTCATAAACTGTTTGCACCTCCACCTGCTACACTTATACAAATTGTAGTCAAAGAGTCAGATTCTTATATAACTTTAATGCTCTGCATTGCTCTGTCTTTTCCGGCCAAGTATAGTGAAATTATTCCTAGATCAAGAGAGAGTCCCTTATACAGTGCACTTTGGGTTGCTCAGGGACTCCTACATAAGGTATCCACCAGAAATGTGGATTAATGCATACTGTTATTCACAAATAATGATGATCCATAGGGAAATGCTGATCGTGGGGTCAAAACAGACATGACTTGTTCAATAGCATTCCTAGACTTCTTACACCTTGTCCTCTGCAGTAATTGAGATGGTCTATATGATCTTTGCTATATGTTGCCCTTGATAATGACAAAATCTGAGTCTCTATCCTACTCTATATAGATTCTACTCATATACACATCTGAATCCTATAGAATTACTGCCTCTGTGTGTTGTAGAGGAATCTTATGGCACCTAGGCATAAACTATTACTTGCAGATGACTACTCTAATCATTGGCAACGGATTTTTGAGCTATGTATCAAACTTGAATTCTATGATTTCTGTTGTATGACAGCGAATGTAGATATGTATGCAAAATTGGATTAACAGTGAAAGCAGCGATCCATTCTGGTTAGAAAGCCCAAGTCATGGTGTGGTTTGCACTAGCTTATGGACTGTTTTTTTTTTAAGTCACCATTGAACTTTTCAGAGAAAACTGTATTCCACACAAAAATAGAAGGAAGTTGTGGAAAATGGGAAGAAAGTTAGGGTTCTTTGGCAGCGTCACCTCCATGTCTTCTACAAACTCTCTTATTTAGAAATATTTGCACCATTAATCTGACGATCTCTTCGACGGTATCTGAAGACACCATCTTAACAGTCTCAAAACATCAACTAGCGAAGGTAAACAAATCTTCAAACATACATTATATCAATTCAACCTTCCAATCACAGATCAGATCCACGTGATAGATCAAACCGCAACAGTTGGGAACAAGTCTACGATACTTAAAATCGATCTGCATGTTTTCTACACAATAATAAAGAAATAGAACCCCACAAATCTGGATTTGTTCACACAGCCGATGCCCTTCAAGGCTCCACACGTGTCTCAGCCAGCCCTACAAGGGGCGCCAGATCACTACCAAGCACAGAACTGCTCTATTTGTTTGTTCCTGCCGCTCCAAAAAGGACTAACTTTCAATTACTTTGCAGTATATCGAGTTTTCTAACTTTCAGGAGCTCTATATTAATCCTTGCGATTTGCACTGCGGCTCTTGCTGTTATATGGTTTGGATCCCTAATTTGATAGAGTACGGCTCATTTTCTCTTCTCAAATATTTGACGAGCAAATGCCATTTTCGTACACTTTAAATACATGACTACCAAGGCACTTACAACAAAACATCTGAGTCACACCCAAACCGAATAATGTAATTGTGGATCTCTATGATACAAACCGACAAAGACTTGTTTTGCATCCATGTTGCAGAGATGCTATGCGGGCACAGGCTGGGAGAACACATGCCATAGTAACAGAATCTGGTTCCATACCACGCATGTTCACGTCCGTAAAAAGTTGCAAGGCCTCAAGACAATATCCATTTTGCGCATACCCTGCAATCATTGCATTTCACCTACATTCGAACATTATGTGAGCGAGGCTGACCATCTTGCCTTTGCTGGCTAACTTGAGGACACCCAAGACTTTTTCATTGAGATAATAGTTAAAGCTGCGGGAGTTGTATGGCTATGATTGCAATTGGTAAAGCATTTTCTGCAGAATGTTGTGATGTCACTGCCTTCAAGCTACGATCCAAGGAAATACACTGTGTTTGCCAGTAAATAGAGTGGGAGGAAGACAATTACACAACAAATTCCTTGGCAGAAATGATTTAAACCCTAAGAGATGTTATTGTTTAAACGTAGAGAGGACAGCCAACAGAAAATGAGCACCGGGTTTAGGATTTGGTGGCGAAAACTCAGAATGCAAATCGATTGCAGATTGGATCACATCTTTAAGCATAAATTTAACCCAAACAATCATTTGGAAGATTAAACAACCAACAACATTTGCAGAATCAGAAAGAGAAGCAGAGGAGTAAATTAAACTTTTAATGGAACCTGGCTGCGATGCCGATTCGACAATTTCGTTTCAACTACTGCAGTCCAAGCCTTTTTCTTGATCTTCTTCACTTTTCTTCTACATGCAATGCCCTCCTCTTTGCCTCAACAAGCCTTTTCTTTTATAACACAGCCCCTTCCTTCTTCCAAGGGACTCGGCACGTGATCCTGTGCATCTCCCTCCTCTACTAATATTTTTATTTAATTTAATGATCCCAAAGAAGTTCTTTATTTATTTTATTGTATTTCATTTTTTAAATGAAAACACATAATTCCCGACAACATTTAATGACTTTATAGCCGACCAAGCATATTTTATTTAATAAAGTTATAACATTACAACAATCCATAATTGTACAACTTTATTTTAATTTATTTTATTAATTAAGTTGTAAATCATAACTTATAACTATTTTATTTATTTAAATATTTATTATAAATAATATTATATTGAACAATACAAAGTTTCTTACAACTTTATTTAACAATAACACTTCTAATAAAATAATAATTTATTTATAATGATAATCGACAACTAACGACATTATGCTCATTTATCAACATTTATATTCTTTCGTATAATGATTCTAATAAAAGCACAACGACACCTTACACACTTAGACACTTTCTAACCTAGTTAGACTCCAAGGTGCAATATTACTTGTCCGCAAATCATGATCGAATGACAGACAATGACCAAGAGGATAAACTGACAACTAGACCACACTGACATGGGACCTCACGTTAACTCCAACAACTAATCCATTGGCGAAGGCACGCTCAGACCTGTAATCAGGTGGAGTCGATGCCTAGTACCTGCATTCCTGCAATAATGCACGGTTAAACATTCAAGATATATATCCACATACAGTCCTATAGTGAATGGAAATCGCAGTGGTGTAGGGTACTCGAAAGCGAGTAATACAACACTGTTCCATTCACGTTTATGTAAAAACAATTAACTATGTTGAACAAGGTATCTGATTACTAGTCAACAACATAAAGCATTCAATCCTCTTACAATCCAATATGTCCATACAACTTGTGAAAACATAAAATGTCAATAGTTAAAACTTCAATAGATGTCATCATAATCATGATCGAATAACACATGGAGCTGAATTAAAATAATTTATAACATCTAATATGTGCATCAAACTGTGATAACATGAAATATCAGTGGTCAAGCATCATCCTAACATAGATTCATTATTAGCTATCATAAAACAGAGTGCCATGGTGTCCAATCCTACTAGAAAAACCATCAGTCTGACAAACGACAAGGTGAGGGGCACTATATCCTCCCCCCCTAGGATCAGGCTTACTCCCGGAAGCCTGCAACAATTATGGGTGAAATGCATTGAGTTTGGGCAATTTTCACAACACTATGCAATCATGGGAGCACACACTGTGCATGAGATCTATTAACAAAAAAAAGTCTTGATATACTGACTTTACACCTTTAGCAGCATGGTACCAAAATTTATCATTTTATAAGCACTATATTCATGATTTAACACACATACACGAATCCAAATTACCATGAATCACATCTCAAGGCTACACAAGGATCCATCTAGACACCGGTAACTGACCTACTAAGGCATGACACAAAATCTATGAGCCAAGAGCCAACATCTATCCTACACAATCCATACCACACACTCTGAGACTTGATGGTGCTAGGGCACACACACATGGTTAGACCATCCAAACAAGACAACAATGACCTAACTCCTACAGCAAAAATTAGCTAGCCTCCAAACCGAATAATGTAATTGTGGATCTCTATGATACAAACCGACAAAGACTTGTTTTGCATCCATGTTGCAGAGATGCTATGCGGGCACAGGCTGGGAGAACACATGCCATAGTAACAGAATCTGGTTCCATACCACGCATGTTCACGTCCTTAAAAAGTTGCAAGGCCTCAAGACAATATCCATTTTGCGCATACCCTGCAATCATTGCATTTCACCTACATTCAAACATTATGTGAGTGAGGCTGACCGTCTTGCCTTTGCTGGCTAACTTGAGGACACCCAAGACTTTTTCATTGAGATAATAGTTAAAGCTGCGGGAGTTGTATGGCTATGATTGCAATTGGTAAAGCATTTTCTGCAGAATGTTGTGATGTCACTGCCTTCAAGCTACGATCCAAGGAAATACACTATGTTTTCCGGTAAATAGAGTGGGAGGAAGACAATTACACAACGAATTCCTTGGCAGAAATGATTTAAACCCTAAGAGATGTTATTGTTTAAACGTAGAGAGGACAGCCAACAGAAAATGAGCACCGGCTTTAGGATTTGGTGGCGAAAACTCAGAATGCAGATCGATTGCAGATTGGATCACATCTTTAAGCATAAATTTAACCCAAACAATCATTTGGAAGATTAAACAACCAACAACATTTGTAGAATCAGAAAGAGAAGCAGAGGAGTAAATTAAACTTTTAATGGAACCTGGCTGCGATGCCGATTCGACAATTTCGTTTCAACTACTACAGTCCAAGCCTTTTTCTTGATCTTCTTCACTTTTCTTCTACCTGCAATGCCCTCCTCTTTGCCTCAACAAGCCTTTTCTTTTATAACACAGCCCCTTCCTTCTTCCAAGGGACTCGGCACGTGATCCCGTGCATCTCCCTCCTCTACTAACATTTTTATTTAATTTAATGATCCCAAAGAAGTTCTTTATTTATTTTATTGTATTTCATTTTTTAAATGAAAACACATAATTCCTGACAACATTTAATGACTTTATAGTCGACCAAGCATATTTTATTTAATAAAGTTATAACATTACAACAATCCATAATTGTACAACTTTATTTTAATTTATTTTATTAATTAAGTTGTAAATCATAACTTACAACTATTTTATTTATTTAAATATTTATTATAAATAATATTATATTGAACAATACAAAATTTCTTACCACTTTATTTAACAACAACACTTCTAATAAAATAATAATTTATTTATAATGATACTCGACAACTAATGACATTATGCTCATTTATCAACATTTATATTCTTTCGTATAATGATTCTAATAAAAGCACAACGACACCTTACACACTTAGACACTTTCTAACCTAGTTAGACTCCAAGGTGCAATATTACTTGTCCGCAAATCATGATCGAATGACAGATAATGACCAAGAGGATAAACTGACAACCAGACCACACTGACATGGGACCTCACGTTAACTCCAACAACTAATCCATTGGCGAAGGCACGCTCAGACCTGTAATCAGGTGGAGTCGATGCCTAGTACCTGCATTCCTGCAACAATGCACGGTTAAACATTCAAGATATATATCCACATACAGTCCTATAGTGAATGGAAATCGCAGTGGTGTAGGGTACTCGAAAGCGAGTAATACAACACTGTTCCATTCACATTTATGTAAAAACAATTAACTATGTTGAACAAGGTATCTGATTACTAGTCAACAACATAAAGCATTCAATCCTCTTACAATCCAATATGTCCATACAACTTGTGAAAACATAAAATGTCAATAGTTAAAACTTCAACAGATGTCATCATAATCATGATCGAATAACACATGGAGCTGAATTAAAATAATTTATAACATCTAATATGTGCATCAAACTGTGATAACATGAAATATCAGTGGTCAAGCATCATCCTAACATAGATTCATTATCAGCTATCATAAAACAGAGTGCCATGGTGTCCAATCCTACTAGAAAAACCATCAGTCTGACAAACGACAAGGTGAGGGGCACTACAAAGATCGACTTCCTTGTCCTCATGAAAGGAAGATCGATTCTGCATGTGTCACCCTATGGGGCCGGAGTCTAGTGAGAGATTGCCAGGGTAACCATAGATGGGGGCCGAAGTCTAGTGAGAGACTGCCAGGGTAACCCATGCTAGGACCGCGCGATGACACTCTCCCTACTACAACCTAGCATTCCTTGTATGGTATCTCCACGTGTTATGTAAGTTGTGTTGTGTTGTTGTCTTGTGTTGAATTGAAGTTGGTCATCCTTCATTCATGTTAGTCATTGTCTACCTGACTGTTGTTTGTCATTGGGACCTCATGTTAACTCCTAGCTCGGGGGGTGGACCTTAGGGTTCCACATGGTCGGGTGGAAGAGCTATCTTATCCATTGGTTGTTTCTTGTCGGAGTTCATGTGCAGGAAAGGATTATCTCAACTTTAGACAAATAAACTTGTACCAGTTAAGAAGATAATTGTGTACCTGATTTGTATACCAGATCATTCTTAATGTATGTAATTTGATATAGATAGAAGATGTCAATGATGTAATGATGTAACTATGTGTAAGCGAAAAACATTGTAGTTGTGTAATTGATTATGAACATTATATTTTGCTGTCATGCAATGAATTTGAATATGCTATTTAATCATGCATTGGTTTCAGATCAGATACTGACATGTGTTATTATGTGGGTTAATGTATAAGTAACGCATCCCTGAATCCTTAGAGACATGTTACAGTTTAATGGAGTAATTAGTTAAGTTAACATTGTTTGTTATCTTATTTTAAAAAAAAAAAATTCCTATTTTTTTCTTTAGCATAAATGCATTTTCTCTAAGGTGTTCAGGGCGAGGTGTTACATCAAGTGTATTTATATACACTATGGGGCGGTGATCTAGGGCAGTGACAGATGAAATAAATGCATAATACTGGCCAGCAGTAAAAATCTACATGTACACCATCCTGAGATTGATATGATTCGAAAGTGAATCAAATCATTTCATAAGTAAATGGTAATGGCAATGATGACATTTGAACTGTCAACTGGTTTGAGATCTCTCTAAATCTAGGTAGCCATCATTTTTATCTCCACGATAGTTAAAACGCACCTAAGGAATTGTGTGATTTGAGTTGTTTTAGACTGTTTAAATTATTTAAATCATTTGAGATTGTTTAAAATTTTTAAATTGTTTAAGATAAATGCATTTACCCGTTCGAGATTCTGAGAGAGAAACAATTACAGACGCGGTTCCTATTTTCGATTGCCAAGACTATTTTTTGATGGCCTTGAAGCTAGTACTAGCAATCGCTTTTCCATTGAAAAAAACCCTGCGTGAGACAGTTTTCCTATTGGCTAATTATTAACAGACTTTGAAAATTTTACGGCGTGAGACCATTCCGAGCACTATGATGCTCACAACTAAAAGCCTATCGGCTAATTATTCTACAATTCTTTTATAAATCTCTATTATTATATCATTCTTTCACTCTATTATTTTATTATTCTATCATTATATTATTATATCTATTATTGTCTCATTCTCTCATTCTATCAGTCTACTATTCTATTATTATACAATTCAATTATTGAATCATTCTATCATTGTACTATTCTATAAATTTATTTTTCTATCATTATTTCATTCTATCATTTTGTAATTGTATTATTCTATGATTCTATTATTATATAAACCTACTCTTATATCATTCATTCATTCTACAATTCTACAATTCTATTATATTATCATTCTTTCATTCTATCATTCTCTAATTCTATCATTTTGTTATTCTATAAATTTATTATTCAATCATTCTTTCATTCTATTCTTCTATAATTCACTTTAGTCTATTATTTAATCATTCTATCACTCTATAGTTCTTCCACTCAATCATTCTATAATTCTATGATTCTATTATTCTATAAATCTATCATTTTATCATTTTATCATTCTATTATTCTATTATCTACAATTCTATTATTTTTTCATTCCTTCAATCTATCATTCTATACTTCTTTCACTCTATCATTCTATTATTATTTTATTGTACAAATCTATTATTCTACAATTCTTATTTCCTATCATTATTTTATTCTATAATTCTAATATTATATTATTCCTTCATTCTTTCATTCTATAATTCTATTATTCAATTATTTTCTAGTTCTATTACTCTATCATTCTATCATTTTATAATTCTAAATTTCTATTATTGTATTATTCTTTCATCCTTTAAATGTTTCATTCTATAATTCTATCATTTTTTCATTCTATAATTCTATAATTCTATTATTCTTCAATTCTATTATTCTACCATTCTTTTATCCTATCATTCTATAATTCTATCATTTTATTATTCTATAAATTTGTCATTCCATCGTTTAATTATGTTATTCTATTATACTATTATTCAATTATTCTCTAGTTCTATTACTATATCATTCTTTCATTCCATCATTTTATAATTCTAACATTCTATTATTCTATTATTATTTCATTCTTTTAGTCTATCATTCTATAATTCTATCATTCTTTTAATCCATCATTCTATAATTCTATTATTCTATGATTCTTTCATTTTATCGTTCTATAATTCTATAAATCCGTTATTCTATCATTCTTTACTTATTCTATTATTCTACAATTCTAATATTCTATCATTCTATCATTTTTTCATTCATTCTATGATTATATAATTCTATCATTCTATTGTTTTCTAAATCTGCTATTCTATCATTATGTCATTCTATAATTCTATTATTCTACACTTCTATTATTCTATCATTCTTTCATTCTATCATTCTCCAATTCTATAATTATTTCATTCTATAAATCTATCATTATATCATTCTTTCTTTCTATCATTCCATAACTCTATAATTTTATTTTTCTACAATTCTGTTATTCTATCATTCTTTCATTTTGTCATTCTATAGTTCTATTATTTCATTGTTCTATAAATCTACTACTCTATCATTCTTTCATTTTATCATTCTATAATTCTATCATTCTTACATTCTATATTTCTATTATTCTATCGTTATTTCATTCTATAATTCTATAAATCTATTACTCTATTATTCTACATTAATTTTATTCTATCATTCTATCATTCTATTATCCTATAAATATGTTACGTTATCGTTCTATTATTCTATCATTCTATAATTCTGTTATTCTATTAATCTACAATTCTATTATTCTATCATTCTATCATTTTATAATTATATTATTCTATTATTCTATCATTCTATTATTCTTTCATTCTATCATTTTAAAATTATATTATTCAATCATTGTTTCTTTTGTGATTCTACAATTCTATAAATATATTTTTCCATCATTCTATCATTTATTATTCTATCATTCAAATATTATATCTATCTATTATGGTCTCATTCTCTCATTCTATCATTTTATTATTATATTATTCTATTTTTCTATAAAGCTATTATTCTAATATTGTTTCCTTCTATAATTCTATAATTCTATAATTCTATTATTCTATTATTCTATAATTTTATTATTCTATCATTCTATATTTCTATCGTTCTATTATTCTATAAATTTATCCTTATATAATTCTATTATTCTATTATTCTATTATTGTATAATTCTATTATTCTATAAATATTTTATTCTGTCATTCTATAATTCAATAATTCTATCATTCTATCATTCTATAATTAAATTATTCTATCATTCCTTCATTCATTCATTTTATTATTCTATTATTTTATAAGTCTATTATTCCAAAAATCTTTCATTCTATCAATTTATTATTTGATCATTGTATCTTTGTATAACTCTATTATTCTATTATTGTATCATTCTACTATTCTATTTAAATCTATTATTCTATCATTCTTTCATTCTCTAATTCTATAGAATGAAAAAATGGAGTTATACAATGATAGAATAAAATAATGATAGAATAATAGAGTGATAAAATGATTGAATGAAATAATGATAGAATAAAATAGTGATATAATTATAGAATAATATAATGAAAGAATTATACAATAATAGAATAATATAATGAAGGAATAATAAATTAAAGAATGATAGAATAATAGAATTGTAAAATAATAGAATAAAAGATTAATAGAATTAATCAATGATAGAATAATAGAATCATAGAATAATAGAATTATAAAATGATAGAATGAAATAATGATAGAATAATAGATTTATAGAACAATAGAATAATAGAATTGTAGAATAACAGAATAATAAAATGATAGAATGAGACAATAATAGATAGATAGAGTATTTGAATAATAGAATAATATAATTACAGAATGATAAAATAATAGAATAATATATTTATAAGATACTAGAATGATAGAAATAGAATAAGAGAATGATATAATACTAGAAATGCAGAATAATAGATTTATAGAATTATAGAATGTAAGAATGGCAGACTAATAGAAATATAAATTTTTTATTCTATAAATCTTTCATTCTATCATTCTATTATTTTAACATTTCTATTATTCTATCATTCTTTTATTTTATAATTCTAGCATTCTATTATCCTATAAATATATTATTTTATCTTTATATTGTTCTTTCATTCTATAATTGTGTCGTTCTATTATTCTATAATTCTTTCACTCTATCATTTTATAATTCTATTATTCTATAAATCTATTATTCTATTGTTCTATCATTCTATTGTTATTTCATTCTATCATTTTAAAATTCTATTATTGTACACTTCTATTATTCTAAAACTAATATTCTAAATTGAAAACATGAGTTTCGAGTTATTACAAAAGAAACTTTTTAAAAATCTTGAAAAAAACACTAAATTGCCATTTTGAGGGCCAAGATGAAAGTTTCAGGCCTCAAAAAAGTGGCAAGACGAGGTCTAACCCGCCAGGGCAAGTTGGGAAACCACTGGCCACCTCATAACGCATCCACCTGTAAAATTTTGTAGAAAACCCACATCCGAGCCAAAAGTTATGACCTTCGAAAGTCCCTACATCACTGATGAAACTGGCACTACAAACAACAATCTAAAATTATGACTGAACCGTGACTGTTGGAGCCCTTCCCAAAACCACAAAATAGCAGCAACCAAAAAAATTATTGTTCGTCCAACTCTTCTCCAACTGTTTTTGTCAATGTAGTCAAGTGTATTTATATACACTCTGGGGCGGTGATCTAGGGCAGTGACAGATGAAATAAATGCATAATAATGGCCAACAATAAAAATCTACATGTACACCATCCTGAGATTGATATGATTCAAAAGTGAATCAGATCATTTCATAAGTAAATGGTGATGACATTCGAACCGTCAACTGGTTTGAGATCTCTCTAAATCTGGGTAGCCATCATTTTTATCTCCATGATAGTTAAAACACACCTAAGGAATTGTGTGATTTGGGTTGTTTTAGACTATTTAAAATATTTAAATCATTTGAGATTGATTAAAATTTTTAAATTGTTTAAGATAAATGCATTTACCCATTCGAGATTCTGAGAGAGAAACAATTACAGACGTAGTTTGTAGTGCCCCTCACCTTGTCTTCTATTGAACTGATACTCATTCTAGTAGGATTAGACAATAGATGATGTACTCTTTGTTAATATGCTAGCTGATTGTAGAGTTATGTTAGGATGATGCTTGATTATTGGTACTTTATGCTTTCACAGTTTGATGGACATATTTGATGTTATGGATTAATGTTATCTTGAGTTTAATGTGTTTTTTGATCATGGTTATGATGCTTTAACAGTGTTTGTCATATTAGGTCATTATATAATTGATTATCCTATTCTGTTGATAAGTAATCAGAAATTAGGTGTAATGTAGTTACTTGTAGATGTATTTATGTGAACGGAACAGTGTCGCATTACTCATGTTCGAGTATCCTGCCACACTGCGACTTCCCTTCACTGTATGACTGTATGATGATATATATTTTTTCATGGTTGACTGCGTGGTTTGCTATAGGATGCAGGTACCAGGCATCGACTCCACCTAAATTAACAAGTCTGAGCGTGCCTTCACCAATGGAATTGTGGATCGGAGTTGGCATAAGGTTCCCTACTTAGTCAACATCCTCGAAGAGAATGAATATTCTGTTTCTTGTCAAGTCGTCACCGTCAGTTAGACTATTTTTCATTATTTTTGTTGTCATGTCTTGTGGTCTTGCATGGAGGTCACGTATCTTTCTATAAGTTGGGTTTATCCAATTTGAAGGGTTGATTTAAGCCTAGTTGGTACTTCATTAAAACAAGGTTAATTTCAAATTAAAGTTAAATAAATAATTACAAGGAAAATTATGTGTTTAAATGATTTAATTGTTTATAAGTGGTAAAATTAATATGAAAATAATAAATAAATAAATAAATTAGATAAATGATTAAATAAAATAATAAATTACAAGTTGTAAATTGATAAAATTAAAATGGAAATAAGATACATAAATAAATATGTATAAACTATAGTGCCCCTCACCTTGCTTCTGTCAGACTGATAGTATTCCTAGTAGGATTAGATATCATGACATGGATTCTTTGTTATTACGTTGAGTTATTTATGGACCTATTTCTATGATGACGATTGATGATATTGGATTATTTTATGTTTCATAGTTTGATGGACATATCTGATATAATGGATTAATGTTATTTCTGAGTTTAATGTGATATTTAATCAGGGCTATGATACTTTAACAATAATTGTTATACTAGATCATATTGTTATTGATTATTCTATGTTCTTGTAGACAACTGAATACTTAATTGTTGATGTATTTATGTGAATAGAACAGTGTCGCATTACTCGTGTCTGAGTACCCTGCCACGCTGTGATTTCTGTTTACTATGTACATGACTTCATGTTTGTATATATATGTTTAACCTTGAGGTTTGCTGCAGGATGCAGGTACCGAGCATCGACTCCACCTAAACTAGCAGGTCTGAGCGTGCCCTAGCCAATGGAATTGTTGATCGGAGTTAGTATAAGGCTCCCCAGTCATCCATCATCCTTGTAGAGGAAAAGTCTTCAGTTTTGCGGCTAGTCATTGTTCTTAGTTTTGTTTGTCTCTATGGGTTGTCGTCTTGCTTTCTCTGCATGCTTGATGGTCGAGTAATTGCATGATTATGATTGGTTAATTGTGGCATATAAATAGATAAATTTGATTAATGATTATTAAATAGATTTATAAATAATTATTAGTTATTATATAACAAATATATATTAAATATTAAATAAATAAAAATAACTAATAAAGGA
The DNA here is from genome assembly GCA_027924645.1 of Cunninghamia lanceolata. NCBI lineage: Eukaryota > Viridiplantae > Streptophyta > Pinopsida > Cupressales > Cupressaceae > Cunninghamia > Cunninghamia lanceolata. The sequence goes on from BSBN01000590.1 coordinate 19,149,863, forward strand.
GATAAATTAGTTATAAAGTGGCACTATAAGTTGTGGAATTGTTCTATAATTAATAAAATAAACATGAAGGTATATGTGGCCCAGTAAACAAATGACTAAATAAAGTAATATATATTTATGAGTTTTTATATATTAAATATCTATATAAAATACTAAATTAAATAAAATAAAAATTATAAATTGTAATATATTAAATGTAAGTTATCCTTGAGTAAATAAAAAAAGGGGGTTATATTGTAATGTTATTAAAAAATTAAAAGAATGTAGGCTGTATTTTCTTTGATGGTTGGCATTGGATCGTGTGTATATCCCCTAAAAAGTGGAGTACAAACAATGAGGGTAGGGAATTCTATATAATAAGCAGAGAGAAGGAGAGAGGGGAGGAAAAAAGGAATGGGAAATGGGAGATTTGGGAAGAAAGACGGAGCTGCGAAGAATAGATTGTGGACATTGCAGCGTATACAGCTCCTATTCCAAGGCGATCTAAGGGATGCTGGCAATGGTAGTGTTATCTACATTTATACCTACCGGTATCATTCATTTGGAGGAAGAGGAATTGAGGAGGGGATTGGAGGGCTAGTTTTGACAGCTGTAAGAGAGATCCCAACATCGAATTCTAAAAGTGGAGAATCCAGGTTCCATTTTCTTTTAGATTTTCTTTTAATCTCTAAATATGAAACTAGATGTTATGTTCATGCCTTGATTTGTCTTTCTGTCGATTGTTGTGTTTGTGTGTCTCTAAAATCGAATGCATTCATTGAATCGCCTCCTTGAAGTATTTTGTTAGACAGTTCGTGATCCTTAACATAATTAGCTCTCGCCCATAAGTCAGTATTAGTCCAATTTCTACTGGACCGTATGAATCCACTAACTCTCCTTGTCATTGTTAATTGAGGAAGTCCTTCATACTCAATCGTTTACCTGCACAAGTTCAGAACCTGTTCCAAAGCTTTCATTCTGGCACGCACAGGGAGCGTACAATGAAAGGTTGTAAAATTCAACATTCTTTGTAACTGACTAGATCGTAATACCATCTTTAATTTGATTTGATTCTAATTTTGCCACCTATTACGAGCATCTGAAGCCTCTCTCAAGTTTCCAGTAGTAGCGAGCAACTGAGTCATTTGGTTATTGAATTCAAACTCTATAATAATTTTGTAGGTGGATGTGTCGATCTTTGGGGCTATTGGGTGTTGGTCACATATGAATCTAGACTGCTGTGTCAATATTAGGGCATTCTCTACCAAGGGGTTATTTCTTTTTATATATGAATTTGGCTCTGTGAATGAAAATTGTGTCATTCTCCAAATCAATGTAGGCTGCCATGATGCCCGCCATGACAGGGCATAGCACTCATTTATCAGTTTAGTTTCTGAATAGTGTCCTCTCTCAGAGGGGCCTTTTAGCCTTGCCTATGATGAGGATGTGAAATGACTGATATTGTAGCATCAGATGGTCTCTGTGATTCAAGAATTTCCAAGCCTCCAGGCTAAGACTGCAATGTTCAGTCACAATGATGGGAAAATAGTCAAAAATAAATAACTTAGGTGAGTATATTAACAAGATTTGAAGTGAACTGAATGGAGCGGGATTAGCAAACAAAAGGATCGCCCTTGTTTATAAATTCTAAACCCTTCTCAACAAATCCATTTTGTGATTACCTTTTAGTCATCACTTTTTTTTGCATAGCAGTTTGTTTGTGCAATCAAGCAGTGTTGTTGAAAATACTCCTAAGCCTATATTCATATGTGATCGACAGGCACTAAGGGAACACATTGTTTGGGCAACACAAATTTAACAGGTTTCTCAATGATAAAATTTAGGGTGTCTTCAAGGTTGCCAGTGCAGGTAAAAGAGTCAATCATGCACACTAGTTACAATGCATTCTGGGTTGCTAATATGATTGAAGTATATACAGACCTTATCCTCTAACCTCCTGGGGCCACGCATCGTTTTAACCTGCCAATTGTTTTATTAAAAAGTTGTCAAGGTTGCTTTCCTCGTGCTTTCTTCCTGTAATTGTTTATAGCTATCATCATTATCAGGCTTCAATGTTTATGGTTGCAGTAGAAATACTCAATATTATAAACTGATTTAACAATTTTATTTGAAGACTTATCAAACTACCTTCATTATAATTTGCCTATTCATGAATAACTTTAAAAGATTAAATATACTTTATTATTTTGTTTGAAATGCTGGCTAGTAGACGTCTTCAGGAAATGGGTGCAATGATTATTCTATGGGCTATTTTGCATCTTCAAATGAATAGTTCATATAAAATGTTCAAAAATTATATTTGTCAGTCAATAAGAATTTTCAGTGTTAGTGTAACGCCCGCCTTGTAATTCTTTGAGGTGTACTAGTGTGATTCCTCTCCAAGAACGTATGAGGCAGACTTGGTGAGTGTATACGAGGAAGTAGACACAAGGAACCTAGAGGATGGGGATATCCGAGGCTACGACTATTTCATGGAGGCTAATTAATTTTTGCTGTAGGAGTTAGGTCATTGTTGTCTTGTTTGGATGGTCTAACCATGTGTGTGTGCCCTAGCACCATCAAGTCTCAGAGGGTGTGGTATGGATTGTGCGGGATAGATGTTGGCTCTTGGCTCATAGATTTTGTGTCATGCCTTAGTAGGTCAGTTACTGGTGTCCAGATGGATCTTTGTGTAGCCTTGAGATGTGATTCATGGTAATTTGAATTCATGTATGTGTGTTAAATCATGAATATAGTGCTTATAAAATGCTAAATTATGGTACCATGCTTCTAAGGGTGTAAAGTCATTATATCAAGACTTTTCTGTTAATAGATCACATGCACAAAGTGTGCTCCCATGTTTGTATAGTGTTGTGAAAACTGCCCAAACTCAATTCATTTCACCCATAATTGTTGTAAGCTTCCGGGAGTAAGCCTGATCCTAGGGGGGGAGGATGTAGTGCCCCTCACCTTGTCGTTTGTTAGACTGATGGTTTTTCTAGTAGGATTGGACACTATGACACTCTATTGGGCGATGGACACTCTATTTTATGATAACTAATAATGAATTTATGTTAGGATGATGCTTGACCACTGATACTTCATGTTATCATAGTTTGATGCACATATTAGATGTTATAAATTATTTTAATTCAGCTCCATGTGTTATTCGATCATGGTTATGATGACATTTGTTGAAGTTTTAACTATTGACATTTTATGTTTTCACAAGTTGTATGGACATATTAGATTGTAAGAGGATTGAATGCTTTATGTTGTTGACTAGTAATCAGATACCTTGTTCAACATAGTTAATTGTAATGTATTAGTATAATTGTTGTATTTATTGTGAAATCAATTAGTTTGATTTAAAGAGATAATGTAATCCATTGTTGATTTCATTACAAAGTTATTTATGATGAGCCAAGAAGGAATTTTAGTGTTTAATTTCTAGAATCTGAATTGTACTATGTGAGTTAAGTATTTCTATTGTCGTAGAGTCGAATTGAGAGTGGTCATACTCGAAATTCCAGAGGCTTAGTTTGTCGTAGTGTGGATGGATGTTTTTGTATTGTGATGTTATAACGATTATGTGATTCAAATTTAGTATGAAGTATAATGGAGTATTGACTAAGATGATTATGTGTTTGTGATATGGAATTCTCTGGATGAGATATTTAACCAGTAGTGACTATATTGTATCCGTTTTGTTGTAATTATTGTTTGGAGAGACCTGGTATCTGTAAAAGTGTAAAATGTCGTAATGCTATAGGCGATGGATAACAAATGGTGTTATGATTCTGTTTGTGATGCAAGAGGGTTTATGCCTTGCAATGAACAAGTATGTGTATTGCTATAATGCCTTGTATGATGGTTAAGGTTTACTGGGTGTTAGGAAGGAGAGTGGCTTTCAACGTGGGGCCAGCGCCCAAAGTGGCAGTCAGGATAACCCGTTGGAAGTAGATTAATCAAGTGATAACCTAAAATGAACTAGGGGGTTAAGGGTAGATTTCACATTAAACAAGATTAATGGATTCCTCTCCCATGGCCTGTAGTGCTTGTATAGACTAAGGATGGGTAGAGAAGGCCTGGTTGGCATGATTGACTTCCTTATCCTCATGAAAGGAAGGTCGATTCCGCATGTGTCACCCTATGGGGCCGGCGCCTAGTGAGAGGCTGTCAGGATAACCATAGATGGGGGCCGGCACCTAGTGAGCGGCTGTCAGGATAACCCATGCTAGGACCATGCGATGACACTCTCCCTACTACAACCTAGCATTCCTTGTTTGGTCTCTCCACTTATGTTATGTTTCACCTCTGGAAGTTAAGTTGTGTTGTATTGTTATTGCCATGTGTTGTATTGGCATTTGGTCGTCCTTTGTTCATGTTAGTTCTGTCTACCTGACTGTTATTGTTTGGGACCTCATGTTAACTCCTAGCTCGGGGGGTGGACCTTAGGGTTCCACGTGGTGGGGTGGAAGAGCTATTTTATCCATTGGTTATTCCTTGTCAAGTTCATATGCAGAAAAGGATTTGTTCCAGTCGTACTTGTCCCAATTGATGAAGATGCATGTGTATAATCTTGTACCAGATTTGTGTAACAGATCAATCATAATGTATGTGATTCTGATGTAGTCTAAAAATGGCAATGTAATGATGTCATGATGTACTTATGTGTAATAAAAGCATTTCAGTTATGTTTTGATCATGTAGATTGTATTATTTGACGGTATGTAATGAATATGAATCAGTTATTCAATTATGCATTTGATTTAGATCAGTCACTGATGAATGTTAAATTATGTTAGTTGGTTTGTAAAGTAATGCAGCCTTGTATCCTTAGAGAATATGTCGTAGTTAGTTATGTTAACATTATTTGTTATCTTAAACATAATAAAAAAAATGTTCCTGTTTCATGTAGCATAAATGTGTAATTCTTTGAGGTGTACAAGGCGGGCGTTACAGTTAGTATAGAAAGATATACTTTTGACATAAATTTATTTTGGATGTAGTTAGACATTTTAGCTATAAAATACAACTAAAATATTTAAAATGACTGTAGTATATGAAAGGAGAGATCTAATCAATCCATCAAAATTTATATAGGATTATGAGGATATATAGTTTTTTTCTTATATTTGGTTTATATATAGTATTTTAAAAAGCATTACTGAATAGATAACTGTCATAAAAATAAGTTATTTGACAACCAAGGGTGACTATCAAATAAAAGCCCTAATTAAATAAAAATAACAATTTTCTTCTCTTTGGATGAAAATATTTGCTATTGAATGATTTAAGGTTGTTATTATTATTATTATTATTATTATTATTATTATTATTATTATTATTATTGTGTAATAATATTATTGTTATTATTAGTTTAAATGATGTTGTTGTCATCTCCTAGCTGTCCGGGAAATGTATGGGTGAAGTGTAATGAGAAATTGCATAATTTATATGATTGTTAGTTTTAAAAGTGCAAAATCAAATGTAGATTAATATTTTAGTTAAGTTATTAGATTTAATTCATTGAACTATATAGAAATGTAGATGATATTAATTACAAAGTTTAATTTAAATTGTTATGATTATTGTTGATTAATTTAATTCTAGTAACGATCTTATTACAACATCATTATGAAGGTTTTGTTAATTGAAGTTTGGTTAAATAGTCTCGATAGTGGGTTTATTAACATTGTAATGAGATTGTTGGATGTAATGGGGTCCACTGTGCAAGTTGTTAGGTGGTCAGTCCAGAGGCATAGGATAACGTGATTGGTTTTCAAGTATAGTGTTTTTATGTGTATTGAATATATGATGATATGTTGTCTCTAGTTATGTCTGGGATAAAAGACAATGTGAATGATGAATGTATTCCCTTGGGGATGTATTGTTGTTCGTCTAATTATATTTATCTTGTGTTGAGTTTTGTGTTAGATTTTGAAATGGGGAGACATCGAGTATTGTAACAAAGTAATGTTTATGTATTGTTATGGACATTATTTTGTGAGTTGTTCCTGTGATTAAGTTGATATGCAAGAGGGTTAATGCCTTGCATTATTATATATACATGTGGATATGAGGATAATTGTTATGCAAGATGGATAATTCCTTGCATGGTTTATGAATCCTCGTTGTCATGAAGGTGTTTGCTATGCTTGTTGAGTGGGGTTTTCTAGTTGTAGGTAGGGGAGTGGCTCTCAATGGGGGCCGGAGCCCAAAGTGGCGTCCAGGACAACCCATGTGGGAGTTTGATAACTCAGTGATAACCTAAATAATGAATTGGGGGTTGGGTAGATAAGCACACTAAACAAGATAAGTGGATGCCTCACTCATGGCTCAAGTGCTCATTTAGGCTTGAGATGAGATGAGAAGGCCTGGAATGGCAAGATCAACTACCTTGTCCTCATGAAAGGTATGTTGATTCCGCATGAGCGTTGTATGGGGGCCGGGAGTCGGGAGAGGCTGCCAGGACAACCCAAGATGGGGGCTGGGGCCTAGGAAGGCTTACCAGGACAACCCATGACAAGCCATGTGATGACACTCCTCCCTACTGCAGCCTAGCATTCCCTAGTTGTACTCTCCCCATTCGTTATGTGCTTGCCTCTGGAAGTGTTGTTAAAGTTGTTTGTGATATTGACTTGTGTTGTTGGAGTTATGTGTTGTCTTGTTCTTATAATCTACTATCTACCTGACTATATGTTGTAGTGGGGACCTTATGTTAACTCCTAGCTCAGGGGGTGGACCTCAGGGTTCCACATGGTCGGGTGGAAGAGCTTTTATCCATTGCTTTTTCCCTTTGCTATTGTTCATGTGCAAGGATGTGGTATCTTGTGTATCAGCCGTCAGATCTTGTACCAGATATGAAGTAAGTGATTTGTATTCATGTACTTGCTTGTGTATCAGTTGATTTATAATGTAGGTATTCAGAAGGTGTTAAGTAACAATGTATTGATGTACTCGTATGTGAGAAGAAATTGTAACTATGTACTAGATCCTGATGTTTACTTATCTGATGTTATGTTTATTGATTTAATGCAATAGGTTTAGAATGATCTACTGATGTTAATTTATGATGTATATTAGATTATGTTAATTGTTTTGTTAAGTAATGCAACCATGAAAATCTTAGAGTAACAAGTTGATAGTTAATGATGTGTAGTGATGTGTTATTTTATTCATTTTTTTAAAAAAAATTATTCGGTTTGCTTAGCGTAGATGTGTTGTTTTCTAAGGTGTTCATGCGGGGCGTTACATAAACAATTATAAATTTTGATAATAAATTCAAAAGGTCACATTAAAATAATAAAAATAATATTTTAATGAATATTGTTAATGAAAATATGGTTGTCTCACAGAATCCATGGCATTGGATCATGTGCAACTTCACCTAAAAAGGTGGAGGAAGAATCTGGAAGGAAAATAAGGATTTTCTCTTAAAAAGGAATTTTATGAGGGAAGTCTGATGGGGTTTTTGGTTGCGGGGAATCGTTTGGAGATTGGGGATCAGATGGAAACTGCAGCATCACGGCAATGAATCCTTAGTCCAGTTAATTGTGGTAACCAGGTTCCATGACTTTTTATCTCTGCTCCCTTGTGATTTTTCCTGTCTATTGAATGTCTGAATCTTTCATGTAGGTAATAAAATTACTTCGTGCATACCCTGAAATCATGCCAATTGCATTTGCTTGAGATCTGTATAGTGGATATCCTGCAACCATTGCATTTAATGAGATGACATCTGTCAAAGATCACTTTTTATATAGGTTAAATACCCAAACCCTTTATTGTTACTTAGGATTATACCATTTATTAACAGAAGAGAATCAAATCTTTGTATTCAGTTGAATGGGGTTGTGCATATACTGCAGTTGTTGCATTCCATAGAATAACATCTCTTTAGAAATTCATTTTCCTCCTTACATCGTGGCCTTACTCACACATTTAAAATAATTGCTTAAGATTGATTTTCATTAATTAGTGGTATTTTTCTTCAAACACAAATAGGATTTGAAGGGTAGGTATTTGCAAAGTCATCTGTTGTTGTCCAGTCAACCTTGTAGTCCTATTACATCTATGTAGATTTTCATTCCTTACTATCTTATATTATGATGATTAAGTAGCCGATTTTGCTGGGAAAATGTTGTTGCAATCGCAAATACATCACAGAGGAGTTGTTCTCTTTGTAATCTATCTCTGAATAGAGCGCTTTACTGCCAAAAAATGTGATTCTGAAAACTGTCGTTCGATGAATGCGAGTTCCCCTTCTATATAAAAAAAGATTGTCAATGTGAATACTTTGGTTTTTAGATCATAAGCAAGAAGAGTTTTACAGAGATTTTCGATCCTTATCTTCTTGCCAGTGTATCTAATAATGTGAGGCATTCTATCAATAGTTTCCATGCCCGATCTCTATTTCAAATTGCATTCTTTAGAAAGTTTCTAAGGCCATTTTAATGAATCCGCCTTATTCAATTAAAAAAAACACAGCGTTGCTGTAAAATACTCCTAAGCCTATATTCATATGTGATCTATAGTCAACCAAGAAAATACAACCATACAGCCAGCTCAAATTTAAACAGGTATCTCAATGACAAAGCTTGGGGCGTCCTCTAGGTAACCAGCGTTGCTAGGTAGGTTAACCATGTGCACAATAAGCACTAGCCAGGATTATTTTTTTTAAGGTGACTCTTTGTTTCCTGTTTGTGCTCCACTTCAGCTCACATTCATGCAATCTGAGCTCAAATTCATGCAATTTGATATACTAGCCGGATTTATTTTCTTTCAACCATTTTGTTTTTCCCTTTTTAAAGACCAAATTTCTTAGTATTGCTTTTACGATAGTTTATATTTGATAAATGATTCCAATTATCATTGTTTATAGGGCAGTGATGTCATTGTTGTAGCAAAAATGTTTATAATGGAAATATTAAAAAAAAAAACTGTTTTAATAATTTTATTTTGAGAACTTATCAAACTGCTCTTCTTATGATTTACTTATTAACATGTCATGTACAACCTAAAATGATTGAATATACTATGGCATGCACGGTTTAAGTTGGCATTGAAAGAGGGTTCACTGCTGTCTAGAAGTTTCTAAAGCCTTTTTAGAATTATGATAGGTGTACAGCCTGCTAATATAGAAACTTTCTTGCCGTGTGTCTATCATAATCTATATTATCAATGCATGAGGATTGTGTTCCATTAATGCCTTAAGAAATTATATTTCCTGTACTTATTGGACATTAAAATTTAATATTTAGTCAATTTAAATTAAATAAGTGACGCCCAGCAGGAAACGAGAATAATGTATATTCATATGGGCTGTTTATTTTACTCTCTCAATTGAATAACTCATAAAATGTTCAAAATTAGGTTTGTCAGGAAACTAAATTCCCAAATAGCACCTGAGGCCTAAATGTGACAGAGTTATAGCCGTGTTTAAACAATGTTAGTTGTAAAATACAATTGAAAAGGGTAAAATGACCATATTATATGGAAGAAGAGATCTGAACAATCTATCAAATTTATATAGGATTATGATGATGAGTATATTTAGTTTTTACTGAATAGATATCTGTTATATAAAAAGAAATTAAATCAAAGTCAAGAATTAATATATTTGCTTCTCTATGGATAAAAATATTTATTATCCAACGATCTATGGTTTTATTATTATTATTATTATTATTATTATTCATCAACCGATTAAATATGTACATTAACAAACATAATCCATTTCTGTAATGTAAAATATCTTTATGTTTTGAGTAGAATTGTTGGTAAATAAAGAAATCTAAGTGATATTTTTTTTAGGATTAAGATTTAAATTTAATTTGGAAACTGTTATTATCATTTATTTTCTTTTGTTTTTATTAAGAATTTTGTGACTCATAGTAAGGATGCCTCTTGTGTTTATTAGTTTGTGTTAAAAGAATGTTAATAATATTTTAACTTGAGGGTAAATGTAGTGTCGGGAATAAAGAATTACAAGCATTAGGTTAAGAAGGAAATTAGTTTTTTTTTTAGAGTAAATATTAGCACTTTTGTTGTGAATGAGATGTAAATTGTTACTGGCTGTTTGACCATAGAAAGAATGATGTTAATGTAGAGTAATTAGAGTTGTTTCTTTTTACTTTTAAGTTAAATGTGTTATTAAGAGATTTTAGGGTTTCTATTATATGAGAGTTAATTATGTGTTCCTGTAATGCCCCACCTTGAACACCTTAGAGAAATTCACATTTATGCTATTTGAAACAGGAATTTTTTTTTTAAAAATGATTAAGATAACAAAGTAATGTTAACATAACTAATTACACCATTAAACTTACGACATGTTCTCCAAGGTTTCAAGGCTGCATTACTTAACAATTCAACTAACATAATTTAACATACATCAGTAACTGATCTAAATCTAATGCACAATTAAATAACTTATTCATATTCATTACATGACATCGAATAATCTACATGATCAAACACATAATCTTACATATAAGCACATCATTGCGTTATTTACAATACCATGTTTTGACTACATCAAAATTACATACATTATGAATGATCTATTACACAAATCTATTACAAGATTATACACATACATCTTCATCAACTGGTACAAGTACAATTGTCTATAAACTGAGATAAATTTTTTCTGCACATGAACTTCGACAAGGAATAACCAATGGATAAGAAAGCTCTTCCACCCGACCATGTGGAACCCTAAGGTCCACCCCCCGAGCTAGGAGTTAACATGAGGTCCCAAACAATAATAGTCAGGTAGACAAAAGACTAACACGAACAAAGGATAACCAAACTCCAATACAATACATGGCAATAACATAAACAACACAACACAACTTCCAGAGGCAACACATAACATATGTGGAGAGACCATACAAGGGATGCTAGGTTGTAGTAGGGAGAGTGTCATCACATGGTCCTAGCATGGGTTATCCTGACAGCCTCTCACTAGGCACCAGCCCCCATCTATGGTTATCCTGACAGCCTCTCACTAGGCATCGGCCCCCATCTATGGTTATCTTGACAGCCTCTCACTAGGTGCCGGCCCCATAGGATGACACATGCAGAATTGACCTTCCTTTTGTAAGGACAAGGAAGTCAAACATGCTGACCAGGCCTTCTCAACCCATCCTTAGTCTAAACGAGCACTACAGGCCTGGGTGAGGAAATCCATTAATCTTGTTTAATGTGAAATCTACCCTTAACCCCCTAGTTCATTTTAGATTATCACTTGATTAATCCACTTTCAATGGGTTACCCTGGCAACCACTTTGGGTGCCGGCCCCACATTGAAAGCCACTCTCCTTCCTACACCTAGTAAACCTTAACCATCATACAAGGCATTATAACAATACACATACATGTTCACTGCAAGGCATAAACCCTCTTGCATTACAAATAGAATCATAACACCAATTGTTATCCATCACTTATAAAATTACAACACTTTACTCTTTTACAGATTCCAAGTCTCTCCATACGACATTTTCGAAAAAACGGATACAAGATAATCACAAGTGGTTAAATATATCATCCCAAGAATATTATATCCACACAATACATTAACAACTTTCGACAATTCTACATTCGTAATAAATTGTACGTCATACTCAATTAGAATCACATGTTTAAAACACCACAACACTAGGACACCTATCCACATGTTGATTGTACTGAAAACATGACATACTATGCCTCTGGAATTTTGACCATTAACAATTTACAATATTACGACAACAAGAATTCTTAATTCATACAATTCAATTCAAGTTCTAGTATTACACTAAAATTCCTCCTTGTAAATAACTTTGTCAAAATATGAATAACGAATTAAATTAACTCTTTTAACTGAACCAACTGTTTTTAATTTAATGTAACAATTATATTGAAACATTACAACTTAAATTATCTAAATGCTCTTCGTATTGTTTTCTAAAAATAAATCAAAAGATTTAACCAAAGAAGCTTTTACAATCTATTCCAATAGAATCTTTCGACTGAACTGCATTATTTAGTTTGTGTTATCCTCATTCAAGATATATGTTTACAACTTTTTGCCCTATCATGTTTAGCAGCTGTTACAATACATATCTTCTGACCACCTCAAATGAATTCTTCCGACTTGAGAATAATCTAACGATTTAACCAATAACGCTTCAACCAAAAACAAGTTACAATAACAAATTGTTTACCGACCAATTTACCATTTCCAACGATTCACAGAATATGCTGACGATATTCGCGATAAGAACATCTTGGGAAATGATTTTATCAACAATGATTTAGTTCTAATGGGATGGTCATTCATCACTTGGTAGTTGCATTTGTTTCCAAGGCATTCTTGTTTTCACGTAGATGCTCCAAATACAACTATTTCGAAAGTAGACCTATCGAATTGCAAGAAAGATCATAACTATTCCATAAAAACAGAATGTGAAACGATTGGCATATATCGCAGAGGAGGTGTAAAGTTGTTATTGACTATTTTACCATTGACATGGATGATATTTAATCAGTCTAATGACTTCTGGCAGCACCTATCCAACTCTTTCAAACTTGAAATTGATATAATTGATGGTATCAACTTTGACAATTTTCTCTCTCTATCACAATATTTCACGAAAGTCAATGGACACAGAAAACAAAGGCAATAGGTTTGAGGATTAACGTTTTGCAAGTTCCAAGGCATTCTCAATACCCATCGATTTGCCAATGAATCCAACTACTGTGCAAATCTCCCAAGCAGAAGGTACGACAACAGCGTTATAAGCTTTTATTTCTGACGGTGGTTAATAGATTACAAACTCTTTGCAAATTACGAACAGCTGATTGCTGTATGTGCATGACCATTTCCTTGGCAGCGCTGGCCCTCCAATGTACTATCTCAATCAAGAGAAAAGTGCGATGTACATGAAGAGCCCTACGAGATATGCGCCCAGGTAAAAACCAAACAATGATCTATATCTTGGGACGATTGTAGGGTTATATCAACCTCATCTACCACACAGATAATACAATTCTACAGTTGCAGGATGGACTTAGTAAAGCATCTTACCTGTAAGTCTACACTTTTTTTTTTTGTGGATTGTTTTTAGACATCGTTGAACTGAAATAGCAAAGTATTCCAGTCTAGCTAGAGTGCCATCTTAAGGCATACGCTTCAAAATTTTAATTGATTGCAGGTTATAAGAAATGTGGTGCAACAAAGAAAACCTCCAACCAGATGTAATGCCCAGGTAAAAACAGCGATCAAGGGAATGGAATGATTGCAGAATATATGCAAACATGGATTAGATGCAATGGCAGCGATCCAGTCTAGATTGAACGCCATATTAAGATAGAATAAACACTAGCAGTTGCACCTCTTAGTGCAATGGTTATTCCAACAGGCATTTTGAAGGCCACATAGTGACATATGTTAAAGCCACAATGGGGTAGATTAAAGCCATTGATTCATAACCTGAAAGGTTAAAGGGATGAGTGAACCCTTATAGTAGCCACCCATTGCATAACATGAGAGCAACAACAACTAAAGTAAATAACTATCTTCCCCAACAAAACCTCAATATAAAAGAACACCTATCAACATAACAAGGACTGAATCACATGAATATTATGCTGGGCATCTCTAATTTTATCTATCTGAAGAGAAACGATAATGAAGAGAAAGTGATTAAGGCACCTCTAATACTAGCAATTTGACTGAGTAATAAACTTTAACCATTTGGTGATAACTACTTCAACAATCAACTGATTGGCAGCATAAAATTTTGGGTGCAGAAGTGTTTGTTTGGATAACACAATTGTTGATAGATTGTAGGATATAATCAAAGTGGATGGTAGCACTGTCATGGTAATGGTTATTGAAACCGAATATATTATAATGTGAACTACCATTCAAATAATTAAATCAAAGGCTGCGGAATAACAACTGACAGATTGTTTATTTAGATCTAAGTCAACTGTCCAGATCATGATGCAATTCGTACTATAGAATTTGGTGTCTTATGTCTATTGAACTCAGTCATTGGCTTGTAAATCGATCCAACTATGAACAACGATCTACAGATATAAAATTATTGTAGGATATATATAAAATGGATTTGTTGCAAGGGCAGCGTTAGACATTACATTGAGATACCTATTAAATCTGTAATGGTTGTTTCAACCACTTCATAAAGGTATTACTCAGACCAATATAAGAATGCAAATGTCCATTTAAAAGTCTATTTCTATTCTCTTCCTAGACACTGGGTTTTGGTGATTGACAATTGAAAACAAAACCAGATCACAATCTTTGCCAGCGCCCATTTCAGTCTGTGTTGGAGGATCTATGGAACAGGTATAGGCAAAAATCGTAGCACGAAGAATAGAGGGATTCTGTCAGATTATAAAGTAGGTGATGCTTAATTAGGCAAGATCTCAAAGAAAATGTGGAGTTATGGTCAACCCATGGGTATGAGATTGATGCCTTAGGAATAAATCATTTGGAGTGCAATGATTACAGGTAACATACAAAATGAAATTGTTGGAATGGCCTTTGAAACTTTCAAGAAAATGCGATTGGTAGATGTATAAACTATTCAACCTGGGATGAGGGTACGGATGTGTTTTCTTCGTGTCTGCAGATCACACATAATATAGTCTTAAAGTATCTATAGTGATACGGTTTCTTAATTTGGATCCCTAAAACAATAAAATATGGCTCATCTTCTCTTCTCAAATGTTTATGCAGAAATGGCAGATAAATAATTAAATCATAACAGAAAATTGTTTGAAATGTAATGGTTACAGAATAAGTATAAAATGGATTATCAAAAAGGCTTTAGAACTTTCAAGCAATGCGAATTGGAGGAGTAAAACCAGATTTCCATCATTCAATCTAAGGAAAACAAGGATAGAATATAGAAGACATTAGAACCTGTATCCGCAGCTTGGATTCAATGCCAAAATCAATTCTTCAGTTGCAAAAAAATTGATCCTGCAATCCTCCTCCTCAATCCTTCTTCCTGCCAAATCCCCTTCTTCTCTCTACAAATCCCCTTTTATTAAACAAACCCTTCCACCTTATAAGGATGCGACACGCGATCCTATGCCTCCTCCATCCTCAAAATGTATTTTTTTTTTTAATTTTAATGATCCCACTAAGTTGATATTTATTAAAATTATGATTTTTATTAATATTATATATGATTCCAACTAAATTTATTCTTTTTATGAACAACCAACTATATTTTTATTAATAAAATTATAACATTACATCAATCTATAAATTTACAACTATATTTTAATTTATTTGATCAATTAAATTGTAAATCACGAATTACAACATGACTTACAATTAATTTATTTATTTAAATATTCATTGTAGATAATTATCATATTAAACAATACAAAATTTCTTACAACTTTATTTAACAAATTTACTTCCCATAAAACTATTATTTATTTACAACAATTATCCTCAATTATCGACAATTATAATTATGCTCAATTATCAACTTTTACAAATATATTTAATTATCAACATTATAATTTCTGTATAATGATTCTTTTTCATGCACAACACTACCTTACACACTTAGACACCTTTGGACCTACTTAGACTTCAAAGTATAACATTACCTGTCTGCAAGTCATGATCAAATGATAGACAATGACCATAAGGGTAAACTGACAACTAGACAACACTGACAAGGGACCTCACGTTAACTCCAAACAACTATTCCATTAGCAAAGGCACGCTCAGACCTGGTAAATCAGGTGGAGTCGGTGCCTAGTACCTGCGTCCTGCAGCAAATGCATGATTAAACATAACAAGATATATATCTAGATGCAGTCATATAATGAATGGAAATCGCAGTGGGGTAGGGTACTTGAGAGCGAGTAATACGACACTGTTCCATTCACGTTTATGTATAAACAATTAACTATATTGAACAAGATATCTGATTACTAGTCAACAACATAAAACGATCAATTATCTTACAATCAAATATAGCAATTAACATCAAAACATCTATAACATCTAGTTTATTTATCAAATTCTAAAGCATAAAATAACAGAATCCAACATCAACAACTGTTATCATAACGATTAGGTCCATAATGAATTAACAAAATAACAAGGAATCCATCATCAAACGATCTAAGATACTGTCATAATGTCTAATACTACTAAGCAAACATCAAATTGATAGATGACAAGTTGAGGGGCACTACATCCTCCCCCCCAGGATTAGGCTTACTCCTGGAAGCCTGCAAACAAATATGGATATAGCTCTCGCATTCGGGATGTATCTTCCCAGGTAGCTGAAGTCTCATCACTAGGATCCCACTGGACCCTTACCTGCTCTACGACTCTACCCCTGAGAGCGAGTCTTTTGTGCTCCAAAATGCCTACGGGCTCCAAAGCTAGCTGCCCGTCCTCTACCTGTAAGGCATTCCAATCAAGGACATGAGAAATATCTGGATGATGAGGTCTAAGAATAGAAACATGAAATACATCATGGATGTGCGACAAGCTAGGAGGCAAAGCAAGACGGTATGCAATAGGACCAATTCTCTCCAAAACCTTGAATGGCCCTTCAAAGCATGGTGCGAGCTTAGATCCTTTTCCATAACGTATCGGACTCTTTCGTGGACGCACCCGCAAGAACACCCGATCACCAACTAAAAATTGACGATCAAGTCTATGAGCATCTGTATATTTCTTCTATCTATCCTGTGCTGCCACCAGATGCTCTCTAATGCGATCAACCTGCTGCTCCATCTCTTGGAGCATTTGTGGTCCTAGGAGAACTCTATC
This sequence comes from Cunninghamia lanceolata, assembly GCA_027924645.1. Lineage (NCBI taxonomy): Eukaryota > Viridiplantae > Streptophyta > Pinopsida > Cupressales > Cupressaceae > Cunninghamia > Cunninghamia lanceolata. The sequence goes on from BSBN01000590.1 coordinate 19,166,676, forward strand.
CTCAAGATGATCCCAACTCAATGGGGTACGATAAGGACGACCATATAGAGCCTAAAAAGGAGACATGCCAATAGAACTATGGTACCCATTATTGTACGTAAACTCCACCAAATATAATTAATCTTCCCAACGGTTTTGTTGATCCATAACATACATTCTGAGCATATCCTCAAGAACCTGATTGACCCTCTCAGTTTGCCCATCAGTCTCTAGATGATAAGCTGAACTGAAGTTCAACTGAGTCCCCAATGCATGTTGAAGGGATGTCCAAAGAGCTGAAGTGAAGACTAGATCACGATGAGAGATAATCTTATGAGGAATCCCGTGCAATCTGACTATGTTCTCCATGAAGATTTTGGCCATAGATGAAGCATTATATGAAGATCAGATAGGAGAAAAGTGTGCTACTTTCGTAAGCCTATCTACAGTGACCATTATTGCGTCATGACGATGAGAGGACATGGGTAAACCAACTATAAAATCTATTAAAATGATATCCCATTTCCATTCTGGAATAAGATGTGGTTAGAGAAGGCCTACGGGATGCTGATGTTCCACCTTAACCCTTTGACATTCTAAGCATCTCGAAACAAAATCAGCAATATCTCTCTTCATTCTGACCCAAAAATATATCTGGTGAAGGTCTGCATACATCTTCTTGACACCTGGATAAGCAGAATAAGGTGCCTGATGTGCCTCAGTCATGATTAGGGCACGGAGACCCTCTGTAGAAGGAACATAAATGCGACCTAAATGTCGCAAGAGACCATCTGACTCGATAGAATATCTGGCATATCTGCCCTCCAAGGTTCTACCAGACTCAACTTCTACTTTCACTTCCTAATACTATCTATCTGCAGGGAGTGCTGCAAGAATCTGTCCTCTCAAATCCACTCCAAGAGCGATTGATGAAAGTTCACGTCTTCACCGACTAAGAGCATCTGCCACCACATTCTCCTTACCTTGGATATATTTTACCTCAAAATCGTACTCACATAGAAACTCCATCCACCGCCTCTGTCTAGCATTTAGGTTTGGTTGTGTAAAAATGTATTGTAAACTTCGGTGATCACTGTGTAGCTCAACCGATGCCCCAATAAAAAGTGTCTCCATCTTACTAATGCATGTACAACTGCAGCTAACTCTAGGTCATGTGTAGGATAGTTCAACTCGTGATCTTTGAGTTTACGGGACATATAGGCTATCACTCGACCCTCCTGCATTAAAACTGCTCCTAACCCTTCCAAGGATGCATCAGTACATACCACAAAATCTCTGACAGGATCAGGTACTGCTAGAATAGGTGCACTAGTCAACCGCTCCTTAAGAGTCTGAAAGGCTGCTTGACACTGTTCAGACCAAATGAACTTCTTTCCTTTTCTCTGAAGAGAAGTTATAGGGTGAGCTATCTTTGAAAATCCTTGCACAAATCGTCGATAATAGCTTGCTAAACCCATGAAACTATGAACTTCTGAAACATTGGTAGGAGCAGGCCAATCCATGATAGTTTGAATCTTTGAAGGATCCACTGCAATACTCTTGTCAAAAATAACATGTCCCAAATACTTCACTTCTATTTGAAAGAAATCACATTTAGCCAGATTTGCATATAACTGATTTTCTCTTAAACACTACAGAACCTGTCGCAAATGTTCTTCATGCTCCTCCTTAGACCTTGAGTAAATCAATATATCATCTAAGAATACAAGAACAAATCTATCAAGATAGGTGCGAAATACACCATTCATCAGACTCATAAACATGGATGGTGCATTCGTCAACCCAAAAGGTACAACAGTGAACTCATAATGCCCATAACGGGTGCGAAATGCTGTCCTGTGGATGTCAGCCTCAAAGATGCGCAAGTGATGATATCTTGACTTTAGGTCTACCTTTGAAAACACCTTAGCTCCCTTGATCTGATCAAAGAGGTCATCAATTCGTGGCAATGGGTATCTGTTCTTCACAGTCACCTTATTAAGCTGTTGATAGTCGATGCACAACCGTAGAGATCCGTCCTTTTTCTTCACAAAAATAACTGGTGCTCCCCATGGAGAGACACTAGGATGAATGAATCCCTTCGCTAATAACTCCTCTAACTACAAACGAAGCTCCTTAAGCTCCTGGGTAGTCATCCGATATGGAGCTTGTGAAACAGATTCTACTCCGGGAACAAGGTCTATCTTAAAATCAATATCACGCTTCGGTGGCATACTCCTTGAGAATAGGATGATCATCAAGGGATGTCTCCCTATTCTCCCCAAAATCTAAGTCGTTAACTGTTACAGCAAACAACTTGCATCCTTGATGCAAACATCTCTTCAATTGCATGGTGGAAATCATACGCAAAGAGATGGGTCTCTGAATACCAACCACTTCTACTTCACTGCCTAATTCATCATCACACCTCACTAACTTGTGGCAACAATCTATCACTGCTCGATGAGCATCCAACCAATCCATCCCCAACACTATGTCATAAAATCCTAGTGGTATAATGCGAAGATCTACCGTGGTAGATAAAGGACCTATCCTCAACTCACAACCATACACAAGAGAGTCTACTAATACCTTAGATCCAGAGGCCAATTCCACTTGCCACTTAACATCTTCAGGTTGCTAGGTGAGGACTACGAATGAATTTATTCCTCAGAGTTTAAACAACTAGTATAGCTTAATGGGGTAATATAAAACCCAGAGTACCTAGTGTTAGAAACTAGGCTCTGATACCAGACGTAACGCCCCGCCTTGAACACCTTAGAGAAATTCACATTTATGCTATTTGAAACAGGAAATTTTTTTTTAAATGATTAAGATAACAAAGTAATGTTAACATAACTAATTACACCATTAAACTTACGACATGTTCTCCAAGGTTTCAAGGCTCCATTACTTAACAATTCAACTAACATAATTTAACATACATCAGTAACTGATCTAAATGCAATGCACAATTAAATAACTTATTCATATTCATTGCATGACATCGAATAATCTACATGATCAAATACATAATCTTACATATAAGCACATCATTGCGTTATTTACAATACCATCTTCTGACTACATCAAAATTACATACATTCTGAATGATCTATTACACAAATCTGGTACAAGATTATACACATACATCTTCATCAACTGGTACAAGTACAATTGTCTATAAACTGAGATAAATCTTTTCTGCACATGAACTTCAACAAGGAATAACCAATGGATAAGAAAGCTCTTCCACCCGACCATGTGGAACCCTAAGGTCCACCCCCCGAGCTAGGAGTTAACATGATGTCCCAAACAATAACAGTCAGGTAGACAAAAGACTAACATGAACAAAGGATAACCAAACTCCAATACAATACATGGCAATAACATAAACAACACAACACAACTTCTAGAGGCAACACATAACATATGTGGAGAGACCATACAAGGGATGCTAGGTTGTAGTAGGGAGAGTGTCATCGCATGGTCCTAGCATGGGTTATCCTGATAGCCTCTCACTAGGTGCCGGCCCCCATGTATGGTTATCCTGACAGCCTCTCACTAGGTGCCGGCCCCCATCTATGGTTATCCTGACAGCCTCTCACTAGGCGCCGGCCTCATAGGATGACACATGCGGAATTGACCTTCCTTTCATAAGGACAAGGAAGTCAAACATGCTAACCAGGCCTTCTCAACCCATCCTTAGTCTAAACGAGCACTATAGGCCTGGGTGAGGAAATCCATTAATCTTGTTTAATGTGAAATCTACCCTTAACCCCCTAGTTCATTTTAGATTATCACTTGATTAATACAATTTCAATGGGTTACCCTGGCGACCACTTTGGATGCTGGCCCCACATTGAAAGCCACTCTCCTTCCTACACCTAGTAAACCTTAACCATCATACAAGGCATTATAACAATACACATACATGTTCACTGCAAGGCATAAACCCTCTTGCATTACAAACAGAATCATAACACCAATTGTTATCCATCGCTTATAACATTACAACACTTTACTCTTTTACAGATTCCAAGTCTCTCCATATGACATTTTCGACAAAACGGATACAAGATAATCACAAGTGGTTAAATATCCCATCCCAAGAATATTATATCCACACAATACATTAACAACTTTCGACAATTCTACATTTGTAATAAATTGTACTTCATACTCAGTTAGAATCACATGTTTAAAACACCACAACACTAGGACACCTATCCACATGTTGGTTGTACTGAAAACACGACATACTATGCCTCTGGAATTTTGACCATTAACAATTTACCATATTACGACAACAAGAATTCTTAATTCATACAATTCAATTCAAGTTCTACTATTACACTAAAATTCCTTCTTGTAAATAACTTTGTCAAAATATCAATAACAAAATACATTAACTCTTTTAACTGAACCAACTGATTTTAAATTTAATGCAACAATTATATTGATACATTACAACTTAAATTATCTAAATGCTCTTCATATTGTTTTCTAAAAATACATCACAAGATTTAACCAAAGAAGCTTTTACAATCTATTCCAATAGAATCTTTCAACTGAACTACATTATTTAGTTTGTGTTATCCTCATTCAAGATATACGTTTACAACTTTTTGCCCTATCATGTTTAGCAGCTGTTACAATACATATCTTCTGACCACCTCGAATGAATTCTTCCGACTTGAGAATAATCTAACGATTTAACCAATAACGCTTCAACCAAAAACAAGTTACGATAACAAATTGTTTACCGACCAATTTACCATTTCCAACGATTTACAGAATATGCTGACGCTATTCGCGATAAGAACATCTTGGGAAATGATTTTATCAACAATGATTTAGTTCTAACGGGATGGTCATTCATCACTTGGTAGTTGCATTTGTTTCCAAGGCATTCCCGTTTTCACATAGATGCTCCAAATACAACTATTTCAAAAGTAGACCTATCGAATTACAAGAAAGATTGTAACTGTTCCATAAAAATAGAATGTGAAATGATTAGCATATATCGCAGAGGAGGTGTAAAGTTGTTATTGACTATTTTACCATTGACGTGGATGATATTTAATCAGTCTAATGACTTCTGGAAGCACCTATCCAACTCCTTCAAACTTGAAATTGATATAATTGATGGTATCAACTTTGACAATTTTCTCTCTCTATCACAATATTTCATGAAAGTCAATGGACACAGAAAATGAAGGCAATAGGTTTGAGGATTAACGTTTTGCAAGTTCCAAGGCATTCTCAATACCCATCGATTTGCCGATGAATGCAACTGCTGTGCAAATCTCCCAACTAGAAGGTATGACAACAGCGTTACAAGCTTTTATTTCTGATGGTGGTTAATAGATTACAAACTCTTTGCAAATTACGAACAGCTGATTGCTATATGTGCATGACCATTCCCTTGGCAGCGCTGGCCCTCCAATGTACTATCTTAATCAAGAGCAAAGTGCAATCTACATGAAGAGCCCTACCAGATATGCGCCCAGGTAAAAACAAAACAGCGATGTATATCTTGGGATGATTGTAGGGTTATATCAACCTCATCTACCACACAGATAATACAATTCTACAGCTGCAGGATGGACTTAGTAAAGCATCTTACCTGTAAGTCTGCACTATTTTTTTTTTGTGGATTATTTTTAGACATCATTGAACTGAAATAGCAGAATATTCCAGTCTAGCTAGAGCACCATCTTAAGGCATACGCTTCAGAATTTTAATTGATTGCAGGTTATAAGAAATGTGGTGCAATAAAGAAAACCTCCAACCAGATGTAATGCCCAGGTAAAAACAGCGATCAAGGGAATGGAATGATTGTAGAATATATGCAAACATGGATTAGATGCAATGGCAGCAATCCAGTCTAGATTGAACGCCATAATAAGATAGAATAAACACTAGCAGTTGCACCTCTTAGTGCAAAGGTTATTCCAATAGGCATTTTGAAGGCTACATAGTGACATATGTTAAAGCCACAATGGGGCAGATTAAAGACACTGATTCATAACCTGAAAGGTTAAAGGGATGAGTGAACCCTTATAGCAGCCACCCATTGCATAACATGAGAGCAACAACAACTAAAGTAAGTAACTATCTTCCCCAACAAAACCTCAATATAAAAGAACACCTATCAGCATAACAAGGACTGAATCACATGAATATTATGCTAGGCATCTCTAATTTTATCTATCTGAAGAGAAATGATAATGAAGAGAAAGTGATTAAGGCACCTCTAATACTAGCGATTTGACTGAGTAATAAACTTTAACCATTTGGTGATAACTACTTCAACAATCAACTGATTAGCAGCATAAAATTTTGGGTGCAGAAGCGTTTGTTTGGATAACACAATTGTTGATAGATTGCAAGATATAATCAAAGTGGATGGTAGCGCTATCATGGTAATGGTTATTGAAACTGAATATATTATAATGTGAACTACCATTCAAATAATTAAATCAAAGGTTGTGGAATAACAACTGACAGATTGTTTATTCAGATCTAAGTCAACTACCCAGATCATGATGCAATTCGTACTATAGAATTTGGCGTCTTATGTCTATTGAACACAGTCATTGGCTTGTAAATCGATCCAACTATGAACAGCGATCTACAGATATAAAATTATCGCAGGATATATACAAAATGGATTTGTTGCAAGGGCAGCGTTAGACATTACATTGAGATACCTATTAAATCTGCAATGGTTGTTTCAGCCACTTCATAAAGGTATTACTCAGACCAATACAAGAATGCAAATGCCTATTTAAAAGTCTATTTCTATTCTCTTCCTAGACGTTGGGTTTTGGTGATTGACAAGTGAAAACAAAACCAGATCACAATCTTTGCCAGTGCCCATTTCAGTCTACGTCGAAGGAGCTATGGAACAACTATAGGCAAACATCGTAGGATGAAGAATAGAGGGATTCTGTTAGATTATAAAGTAGGTGATGCTTAATTAGGCAAGATCTCAAAGAAAATGTGGAGTTATGGTCAACACATGGGTATGAGATCGATGCCTCAGGAATAAATCATTTGGAGTGCAATGATTACAGGTAACATACAAAACAAAATTGTTGGAATGGCCTTTGAAACTTTCAAGAAAATGCGATTGGTAGATGTATAACCTGTTCAACCTGTGATGAGGGTGCGGATGTGTTTTCTTGGTGTCTGCAGATCACACATAATATAGTCTTAAAGTATCTACAGTGATATGGTTTCTTAATTTGGATCCCTAAAACAATAAAATATGGCTCATCTTCTCTTCTCAAACATTTATGCAGAAATGGCAGATAAATAATTAAATCATAACAGAAAATTGTTTGAAATGTAATGGTTATAGAATAATTATAAAATGGATTATCAAAGAGGCTCTAGAACTTTCAAGCAATGCGAATTGGAGGAGTAAAACTAGATTTCCATCATTCAATCTAAGGAAAACAAGGATAGAATATAGAAGACATTAGAACCTATATCTGTAGCTTGGATTCAATGCCAAAATCAATTCTTCAGTTGCAAAAAACTTGATCCTACAATCCTCCTCCTCAATCCTTCTTCCTGCCAAATCCCCTTCTTCTCTCTGCAAATCCCCTTTTATTAAACAGACCCTTCCACCTTATAAGGATGCGACACGCGATCCTATGCCTCCTCCATCCTCAAAATGTATTTTTATTTCTTTTATTTTAATGATCCCACTAAGTTGATATTTATTAAAATTATGATTTTTATTAATATTATATATGATTCCAACTAAATTTATTCTTTTTATGAACAACCAACTATATTTTTATTAATAAAATTGTAACATTACATCAATCTATAAATTTACAACTATATTTTAATTTATTTGATCAATTAAATTGTAAATCACGAATTACAACATGACATACAATTAATTTATTTATTTAAATATTCATTGTAGATAATTATCATATTAAACAATACAAAATTTATTACAACTTTATTTAACAAATTTACTTCCCATAAAACTATAATTTATTTACAACAATTATCCTCAATTATCTACAATTATAATTATGCTCAATTATCAACTTTTACAAATATATTTAATTATCAACATTATAATTTCTGTATAATGATTCTATTTCATGCACAACACTACCTTACACACTTAGACACCTTCGGACCTACTTAGACTTCAAAGTATAACATTACCTGTCTACAAGTCATGATCAAATGATAGACAATGACCACAAGGGTAAACTGACAACTAGACAACACTGACAAGGGACCTCACGTTAACTCCAAACAACTATTCCATTGGTGAAGGCACACTCAGACTTGGTAAATCAGGTGGAGTCGGTGCCTAGTACCTGCGTCCTGCAGCAAATGCATAGTTAAACATAACAAGATATATATCTAGATGCAGTCATATAATGAATAGAAATCGCTGTGGGGTAGGGTACTCGAGAGCGAGTAATACGACACTGTTCCATTCACATTTATGTATAAATAATTAACTATATTGAACAAGATATCTGATTACTAGTCAACAACATAAAATGATCAATTATCTTACAATCAAATATAACAATTAACATCAAAACATCTATAACATCTAGTTTATTTATCAAATTCTAAAGCATAAAATAACAGAATCCAACATCAACAACTGTTATCATAACGATTAGGTCCATAATGAATTAACAAAATAACAAGGAATCCATCATCAAACGATCTAAGATACTATCATAATGTCTAATACTACTAAGCAAACATCAATCTAACAGACAACAAGTTGAGGGGCACTACAGTTCCATTTTATAATAATAATAGTTTTCTTTGCAAATTAAATATAGAATGCTATTATTATTAATATTAGGGTTGGGATTTAAATTACCAGTAGATATTTACCCAATTTACATTATAGGTATTATAGTTTTATAATTATACACTTTGATATATAATTATATCTATATCCTAGTATTTTATTTAAATTTAAGACAATATTGAGGATCAAAGTCTATGCCTTGGAAATTAATTATTCTTTTATTATAAGAAGTATATTTATGTTGTGTTCTTTTAATGTAACTAAATATATATATTTAGCCAAAAATCTTATCTAGTTATTTAAATGTAATTTGTTTATTTATTCTAAATTAAAAATGAATTGCAAGTTATGTTTGACTTTGATAGTGTTAATTTATTTAAATGACATTATTAATTGTAATCTTATATAGTCAATTAGTGTTTAAATAAACATAAATTATTTATAAGATGGGTTGTTGTTGATGAGTACGATTTTGGTTATATAATAAGGTTACGAAACTTGATTTGTGGAAAGTAAATTAGATATGTCATCATGGTCCTTATGTTAGTACATCTACCGAGTGGTTAGCTCCAGAGGCATAGGATGGAAATGTCTTGACTTCATCCATTGGGTTGATAAGTGTTTCAAGATAATGAAGTTATAAAAGTATGTTGCCTCTTGTTATGTATGAGAGTTTGGTAAGTGATAACGTGAATTGATAAATACTCAGAGTTGTGAGTGCATTATGAGGAGGTAATAATTCCCTTTGTGGATGTAGTGATTGTTCATTTGATTGTATTTATCTTGTATTGAGTTTTGTGAAATGGGGAGACATTAAATACTGTAACGGAGTGATGTTTATGGACAATATTTTGTGCGTTGTCCCTATGATTAAGTTGATATGCAAGAGGGTTAATGCATCACATTATTATATATACATGTGGATATGAGGATAATTGTTATGCAAGATGGCTAATGCCTTGCATGGTTCATGTATCCTCGTTGTCATGATGATGTTTGCTATGCTTGTTGAGTGGGATTTTCTAGTTACAGGTAGGGGAGTGGCTCTCAATGGGGGCTGGAGCCCAAAGTGGTGTCCAGGACAACCCATGTGGGAGTTGGATTACTCAGTGATAACCTAAATAATGAATTAGGAGGGGTTGGGTAGTTAATCACACTAAATAAAGATAAGTGGATGCCTCACTCATGGCTCAAGTGCTCGTTTAGGTTTGAGATGAGAAGGCCTGGAATGGCAAGATCAACTACCTTGTCCTAATGAAAGGTATGTTGATTCCACATGAGCGTTGTATGGGGGCCAGGAGTTGGGAGAGGTTACCAGGACAACCCAAGATGGGGGCCGGGGCCTAGGAAGGCTTACCAGGACAACCCACGACAAGCCATGTGATGACACTCCTTCCTACTGTAGCCTAGCATTCCCTAGTTGTACTCTCCCCATTCGTTATGTGTTTGCCTCTGGAAGTGCTATTGAGTTGTTGTGATATTGAAAAGTATTGTTTTCTTTCTTGAGATATTGATTTGTGTTGTTGGAGTCATGTATTTCCTTTGTTCTTGTAGTCTACTGTCTACCTGACTGTATGTTGTAGTGGGGACCTTATGTTAACTCCTAGCTCGAGGGGTGGACCTCAGGGTTCCACATGGTCGGGTGGAAGAGCTTTTATCCATTGGTTTTTCCCTTGCCGATTTTCATGTGCGAGGAAGATATATCTTGTGTATCAGGCATCAGATCTTGTACCAGTTATGAAGGAAGTGATTTATATTCATGTACTAGCCTTGTGTATCAATTGTATCACATTGTATATATTCAGATGTAATCAGGATGGCAATAATGTAAACTACATAATGATGTACTCATATGTATAGGCTTTTGAATATGTACATGTAATCTTTATCAAGTTGATTATCTAACTGATGTCATGAAATGGAGATGTATATGTGTAATCGTTAGTGCAATAGATTTAGAATGATTTGCTGATGTTAGTTAATAATGTATGTTAAATTATGTTAATTGATTTGTCAAGTAATGCAACCATGGAACCTTAGAGGACAAGTTGTTAGTTTAATGATGTGTATTGATTTGTTAAACATTACTTTGTTATCTTATATATATATAAAATAAAAAAATAAAAAAAAATATTCTACATTGCATAACATAGATGTGTTGTTCTCTAAGATGTTCATGGTGGGGTGTTACACGGTTCCTATTTTTGATTGCCAAGACTATTTTTTTATGGCCTTGAAGCTATTACCAGCAATCGCTTTTCCATTGAAAAAAGCCCAGCGTGAGATAATTTTCATATCGGCTAATTATTAATGGACTTTGAAAATTTTACGGCGTGAGACCATTCCGAGCACTATGATGCTCACAACTAAAAGCCTATCGGCTAATTATTCTACAATTCTATTATAAATCTCTATTATTCTATCATTCTTTCACTCTATTATTTTATTATTCTATCATTATATTATTATATCTATTATTGTCTCATTCTTTCATTCTATCATTCTACTATTTTATTATTATACAATTCAATTATTGAATCATTCTATCATTGCACTATTCTATAAATTTATTTTTCTATCATTGTTTCATTCTATCATTTTATAATTGTATTATTCTATGATTCTATTATTATATAAAACTACTCGTATATCATTCATTCATTCTATAATTCTATTATATTATCATTCTTTCATTCTATCATTCTCTAATTCTATCATTTTCTTATTCTATAAATCTATTATTCAATCATTCTTTCATTCTATTCTTCTATAATTCTTTTAGTCTATTATTTAATCATTCTATCACTCTATCATTCTTCCACTCAATCATTCTATAATTCTATGATTCTATTATTTTATAAATCTATCATTTTATCATTCTATCATCCTATACTTCCTTCACTCTATCATTCTATTATTATTTTATTGTACAAATCTATTATTCTATTATTCTACAATTCTTATTCCTATCATTATTTTATTCTATAATTCTAATATTATATTATTCCTTCATTCTTTCATTCTATAATTCTATTATTCAATTATTTTCTAGTTCTATTACTCTATCATTCTATCATTTTATAATTCTAAATTTCTATTATTGTATTATTCTTTCATCCGTTCAATCCATCATTCTATAATTCTATAACTCTATTATTCTACAATTCTATTATTCTACCATTCTTTTATCCTATCATTCTATAATTCTATCATTTTATTATTCTATAAATTTGTCATTCCATCATTTAATTATATTATTCTATTATACTATTATTCAATTATTCTCTAGTTCTATTACTATATCATTCTTTTATTCCATCATTTTATAATTCTAACATTCTATTATTCTATTATTATTTCATTCTTTCAGTCTATCATTCTATAATTCTATCATTCTTTTAATCCATCATTCTATAATTCTATTATTCTATGATTCTTTCATTTTATCGTTCTATAATTCTATAAATCCGTTATTCTATCATTCTTTACTTATTCTATTATTCTACAATTCTAATATTCTATCATTCTATCATTTTTTCATTCATTCTATGATTATATAATTCTATCATTCTTTTGCTTTCTAAATCTGTTATTCTATCATTATGTCATTGTATAATTCTATTATTCTACACTTCTATTATTCTATCATTCTTTCATTCTATCATTGTCCAATTCTATAATTATTTCATTCTATAAATCTATCATTATATCATTCTTTCTTTCTATCATTCCATAACTCTATAATTTTATTTTTCTACAAATCTATTATTCTATCATTCTTTCATTTTGTCATTCTATAGTTCTATTATTTCATTGTTCTATAAATCTACTACTCTATCATTCTTTCATTTTATCATTCTATAATTCTATCATTCTTACATTCTATATTTCTATTATTCTATCGTTATTTCATTCTATAATTCTATAAATCTATTACTCTATTATTCTACATTTATTTTATTCTATCATTCTATCATTCTATTATCCTATAAATATGTTATGTTATCATTCTATTATTCTATCATTCTATAATTATTAACGGACTTTGCAAATTATTACGGCATGAGACCATTCCGAGCACTATGATGCTCACAACTAAAAGCCTATCGGCTAATTATTCTTCAATTCTATTATAAATCTCTATTATTCTATCATTCTTTCATTCTATTATTTTATTATTCTATCATTATATTATTATCTCTATTATTGTCTCATTCTCTCATTCTGTAACGCCCCGCTAGGAAACCTCAGAGGATAACACAACTATGCTAAACAACAAGATTTTTTTTTTTTTTAGAGAGAAATAACAAAATCCTGTCAACACATCAATACATATCACTAAACTAACTTGTCCTTCAAGGTTCCATAGCTACATTACTTTCTAAACTATTTACAAGGTCAAGAATTAACTAACATCATCAATAATTCAATTCTAAACTATTGCTTCACATGAATGAACACAAACATTTTCATGATAAACATTAGATAAGTTATCAACAAGATCATACGATTATAATTACAAGTACATGTACAATCTCCCTTAGATAAGGGTACATCATTATATCATTCCCACTATCTCATTCTGAATTACATTGGAATACTTACAATATGATAAATCTGATACACAAAACTAGCTCAAGAGAATAAATAGCTGCCTCAACAATCTGGAGCAAAATCTGGGATTTGCATCACAAGATCCATTCTTCTCACACATGAACATCAGCAAGGAAGAACCGATGGAGAAAATAGCACTACCACCCGACCATGTGGAACCCTAAGGTCCACCCCTCCGTGCTAGGAGATAACATAAGGTTCCACAGCAACAATAGACAAGAAGACATAAGACTGACAGTTGCAAGGACTACACGACTCAAATACAACGTAGGCCAACAAGATGACACAAACAGCATAAACAACACTTCCTCTCTTAACAGAACTTCCAGAGGCATTCACACAATATAAGAAAGAACAACAAAGAGGGAATGCTAAACTACAGTAGGGATGAGTGTCATCGCATGGTCCAAGCATGGGTTACCCTGACTGTCTCTAGCTAGAAGCCAGCCCCCATCCATGGGTTACCCTGATAGTCTCTCGCTAGGCGACGGCCCCCATCTATGGTTACCCTGACAGTCTCTCACTACACGCCAGCCCCATAGGGTGACACATGCGGATTCAATATTCCTTTCATGAGGATAAGGAAGTTGATTTTGCCAACCACGGCCTTCCCATCTCATCCTTAGCCTAGACGAGCACTGTAGGCATGAGTGAGGCATCCAATTATCTTGATTAATGTGAAAGCTCTCCCACCCCTCAAATTTAGTGTTAAGTTATCACTGGATTAATAACTTCCAATGGGTTACCCTAGCAGCCACTTTGGGTCCCGGCCCCACATTGAAAGCCACTCCCCTACCTGCATCTAGAAGACCCTAACCATCAAGCATCACAACAAGTAACCATAAACCATGCAAGGCATTTACCTTCTTGCATACAAGTCTCAACATAAGATATCAACAGAGCAAGGCATGGGTCCTCTTGCTCCAAAGTTTTCAATCATAAGCAAGGTGTAATCCAGAGCAAGGCATGGGTCCTCTTGCTCGATCGTCACATCCACAAGAACCAAAGATAGTGAAAGGTAAACATTACATAAAACCAAACAAGTTCAATCTTTTACTTAAACCAATACAGTAATTATTACAACTTTCAAGATGGACTTAACAACCTTATCACGACATGATCACAACATAACCACATGAATTAGGTACTCTGAACGAGGCATAATCCATCTTGCACATGTAACCTTTCAACATGAATAAGAAACCATAACTGTAAAGGAGTCAACATCACATAAAGCCAAAACATATACAACCATTAAAAAATCACATATTCACAAAAGTCATATACATGGCTACCCTTCTTGGCCTCTGGAATAACTTTCTTGATGGCGCAAAAACTAGACACCACTAAACACAGTGGCCCCACATCGACGTTCTCTCTCAAATGCACAACAACATCACAAGACCAAACAACACCATCCTCCCATTCAAATTGATACTAACTCAATAAATCCATAAAAGAACTATGACAAATCTCATTATTTAAATAAACTTGAATTTATCTAAAACTCATATTTTCGTTACCAATGTATATCAATACAATAATTAATCAATAACATGTTTCAATACAATAGCCAACACAACGTAATTACGATAGCAACTTCTGCTATATTCACTAAGGCAATAGACTAAATTGTCCATAATCTAACTATCAAGCTACTAAACTTATTCGATAATATTAAGTGCAAATTTGGTTAAGATTGAATTTGATAACTAGTGTAGTGTAAAACAATAATACAAAAAATTCCTATTTATAAAATACTATTAATATTACTTCTTACCAACAACAATCTACCTTCCAAATGACTATAAAAACACATATTACAACATTACCTTAACCAAATAGTCTAAAATTATTATTTTATTAAAAAAAACTAATTACTACTAATTCTTACTTTATTACACCATAACGTAAATTTCTATAGAAAACTTTATTTTCTAAAAATTAAAATCTGATAGTAACTTAAGGAATTAATATGACATAAGACGAAAACAAAAGGTCACTGTAAAGATATAAAGAAAGATATTTCTTGAGTTATCTATGAGGAATTCCATTTTAGTCTTGAAGATCTAAAAACATAATTAAAGGTAAACATGCCATATGGCACAATGGAATTAAAAGTGACAATTACAATAAGAAAGATGGGCACCATCATAAGTATTGAAACATTGGAATGGCTAACAAAATTTCAAGGATATAGCACTATTGCAATATATATGTAGAGCTAGAAAAACTAACTGAAACAAATACTAGGTGCTTGAACTTTGACATAGTGCCTCAAAGAAATGTCACTCATGGGACACAACGATGACATGATATGCACAATATGGATTAGTCAAAAAGACCCTTAGAAACTTTTAAGCAAAAAGCAATGGGTGAGTACTAAGCCCGACTCCACAATTTGCCCGCATCTTCCCTACCTCTGCCAAAAAGTGAGTTTTGCAACAGAGTACGGCCATCTATCAAGCATGAATAGAGGTGGATCTTGTCAAATGTCGCAGATGCAAATGCCTTGGTTGACACGGATGCAGAGAAAAGTGGACACACAGACTAGACATGACAATGTAAGGACCTCCACAACTACATGTGGTCTTAAAGATTGCTACAGTTGCATTATGACTACAGAAATGGATTTAATGAAAATGCTTTGGAATCGACACTCAGAACCTCTAAATTTAAATACTAGAGAGAGAATTTGGCACGGTAATACAAGGTCAAGCGAAGATAGAGGTTGCAGCTAAGAACAATAACATGCTAAAAAATAGCAATCTCAATAATAGCGGTAAGACTGACGGAGCAAACAGTAGCAATACTGACGGAGCAACAGCGGCAATACTAATGAAGCAATCTCAAAAAATAGAAGCAATACTGATGGAGAAATCTCATTAACAGCAGCAATACTGACGGA
The DNA here is from genome assembly GCA_027924645.1 of Cunninghamia lanceolata. Lineage (NCBI taxonomy): Eukaryota > Viridiplantae > Streptophyta > Pinopsida > Cupressales > Cupressaceae > Cunninghamia > Cunninghamia lanceolata. Next base: position 19,182,995 of record BSBN01000590.1, read on the forward strand.
GCAATCTCAAAAAATAGCAGCAATACCTATGGAGCAATCTCAATAACAACAACAATAATGACAGAGCAATCTCAAAAAATAGCAGCAATACCGACGGAGCAATCTCAATAACAGCAGCAATACCAATGGAGCAATCTCAATAATAGCAGCAATACTGACGGAGCAATCTCAAAATTAGCAGCAATACTAATGGAGCAATCTCAATAACAGCAGCAATACCAATGGAGCAATCTCAATAACAGCAGCAATACCGATGGAGCAATCTCAATAATAGAAGCAATACTTATGGAGCAATCTCAAAAACAGCAGCAATACTGACAGAGCATTCTCAATAACAACAGCAATACCGACGGAGCAATCTCAAAACAACTTGCCATTAATCTGTTATCATTGCAATCCTTCAACGAATGAATGACGACTCAGATGCATTCAAAAATTTGAAACCCAAAAAGAAACCAGATGGTAAAGGAACCAACGAAGGTTGGACAGCAATTTCGCTACCAAAAGATGTGTATAATTAACCACACAAAAGTCCCAGTAAAGAGTGAGAAAGCAGAAAATGAAAAGAGGGCTTCAATCAAAAAGAAACATTAGTTAAATCAAACTATACAGCATGGGTACAAAGCGTTGTTGTTTAAAAAGTAAACCACAAGACTTAAAAAAAAGAACCTTTTGAAAACCTCTAAAACAACTAAGACCAAGTCTGCTAAAGCTATCGATAATAAAGCAGAAGTAAATTACAACCAATGGTGACTAATTAAGCCAACCCGCAGTGAAGAAATTGCCCTAATTCCATAATTTTTACAAATCAAATGGCCAGAAACTCAAAAATGGGCCAATCTAAACATTGAATTCTGATCTGATAGAACAAAATTGCATAACAAACATTGAAATACAACCGGTGGTGATTCCTTCTACGACTTGGTATGTGTTCAGACCATGGCACCTAACTTTGTGGTTTGCTTGCATGTTTCCATACAGGTCTAGAGAATGAAGAATGTTATCACTGCGCTCAACAAGGGGTCCTCAATTGCAAATGGGTGCAAGGTGTGTGTTTAAATAGATCATATACGAATGCAGACTTAAGAGTAATTGCAGCGATTCTACATTTTGTTTTGGATTTCCTAAAGTGTTACACACCTGGTGCTCATCTCTCAAACATCTACGTAGAGGTGGGCATGAGTGAAGTGGCTTAATTGGTAGGCAAGCTTGAAGACTGAGATATGGTGCACCAACTATTAAATCGATGCCTCATAGAGGTAATCTTTTGGAACGCATAGGCAAGGTGTATGCACTATATGACAGTTGTCCCCAAAGAGACATTATTTTAAGAATTTCAAGGATTGCAGGGCATGCACAAGATGGATTCGTTGGAAAGACTCTAGGAACAATCAAGCACCAGCAATCGGCAAGTAAAAAGCTAGACCCACAACCTTTGCCGACATCCATTCCAGCATGCACCAAAATGGGCACTTGGACAAGGTATGGGCATCCACCTCAGGTAACCATGCAGTCAAGAGGAAGTATGAACAATTGTGCCAGGGGATGCTTTCACAGGTATGAAACTATTGCAGATTAAACTTAAAACTAACTGCATAATCAAACTTACATGAATTAACAAAACAAGCAAACATACCCAACTTTCTTCTTTGAATTCTTCTCATTCCTTCTTTGTTTTCTAGCTCTTGCCACCTCCAGAGAAGTCCTCCCCAGGCATGTGTTGATTTTTCGGTAAGAGACTGGGGTCTAGCCTCTAATTTCTCTTTTTTTCCATCAAAAAGGTAGACCTCCCGAGTACGGATCCTGAACATCCTCCGCCCATGAATAGGTGGCAGAAAACTTATATGCAATGCAGCTCAACAGCAATCACGTGGAAAAGGCAATAAATTCAGGCCTTCATTACTCCCTCACCCCCAAAAGCAATTACTAAAATTAGTCTCTTATTCCAAGGAAGCAATAATTTCTAAGATTCCCCCACAAAATAATAAATTCTCCTGAGACACTATCTTACAACTTGCTATTTAAGCCATTTACAAATAGACAATCATTACTTTCTGATTATGCCTATTTTAGTATTTACTTAATATACATTTTATGACAACTCAAGGATAAATAAATTTATTTGTTTATCTTTTTTTGTTGCCACTAAACAAATCATTACTTATCTATATATTATTATTATAACAATGAGCTCACAAGACCCAAAACTTAAGCTACGACTATGATCAAACAAAACATAATTGAATAGTCACGACTTACGCTACCCAATGCCAACAAGACCTGACGGCCAAGCCTGAACAACACATGACCATAACAAAGGTGACTGACTAACATGTCTAACTAACCTTACCGACAGGACAAAGGACTAAAAACTCATCCTCTTTGAGGATGGCAACGAGCCAAGGGAAACCTTATGTTAACTCCATTCAACAGTTTTTCCATTGGTTAAGGCACGCTCACATCTGTCGATTCAGGTGGAGTCGATGCCTGATACCTGTTCACTCAAACATGCCAATTAGAATACTCATAATTGCTGAAGCACTGGAAAGGATCTCTAACATTCGTATCTCATTCCGTATGTCCATACGTTCAATGGTACGATGTCACCCTTTCCACCTAATCTAACAATATACTACTGCATCATCTAACTATAATATTAACATAACAATCTATATTTTTACTTACAAAAGCTCATATTCCATTTTCATCTGCAGATTCCTTAGCCAGACTACCTGCTCAACCAGGGTGAAAACAGAGGGGCACTACATCCTCCCCCCCTAAAACTTGACTTACTCTTGGAAGTCACAGACTAGGGTGGAAACATAACACATTAGTATCTCTATTTCTATTGCCAACATTTGCATCCATATTAAGCAATTGTTCATAAGACAAGCATAGTCGTTCTATAAAGACAAAAAAGGGCATTATTTTCTCACTAATAAATTGCATCGTGCGAACTACTTATAATCAATCACACACATTTGAGAATTTCATATGATTAGAGAATGGTAATCACATATTATCGAGGAACAATAAATCTCATGTCTCAATTATCAAACATGCAAGTACAATTCTCCGTAGAGTCCTCCCTTGAACATACTATTAGAGGTTTGAAATAACATGATAGAACATCACTTAACCCAAAATGGAGCCAACAGAACAACCATTTGGAATAGTCGCCATAGAGATTTAAAAAATAAATAAAAAATAAAAAATAAATAACTGCAAACCCAAGTGGGAAAATAACTGATTTAAGTCATAAATCACAAAATGTTGGCAATCAAATCAAGTATAAAGAAAAGAGTTTGGTGACCAGTCCTACCATAAGAAGGTTTAAAGAAAACAATTTCACTATCAGTCCCCCCAACATCACATGAAACATAAATCAAAAATTTCCAGAACAACCAAATTACAAACAAATCCACAACACAATCTGACTAATTCCAGTCACAAAAAGGGAGTATCCGCTACACAACACCCAAGGACACAAGGTCCAAAATGTGTTTGAGAATGTACACCAACACTCAAACAATTATGTTAACTACATCCTCTTATCAAAAAAACTTCTGTCTTTATTACAATACAATTTCTTTCTACTAAACTACAGAAATATGCAATTGCTTCCTTATACATGAAGATATAAAAGGAATATATGATATCACATATAGGAATAATTCAAACTATAATTGACTTACATTATCACATACCTGATCTCATAGGCCCAACACAAGCTCTCATTTGGTCTCCTGCATACAGTTCTTACACGGGCATATACGATGTTAACTTCCATAATTTACAACAATTCTTCCATAAGAGGTCATGACCATCTAGGGGTTAGATATAGATTTTCAAGCAACAATGTAAAGATGTCAACATCACATAACCACATAACTCATGATGCATGATGCCACCAGATGATAAGGTGCATTAACATTCAGGGAGAACATATTGTTAAATGTAACATCGCATTTCTAGAGAAGAAGGATGAAGAACATAGTAGACACATAAGTAGCATAAAGCATTCATTTCATAAAGAGCAAGTCTATAAACTTATCAACCTTCATACCAACTCACTACAATGAGAAAATCGTTTAATCTAGGGAAACAACAACAATCCAGAGGTCTCAGTGTTGCAACTAGGGATACAGTTAATCTACAGAGTTTAAGCACTAGGTCACATAATGGGCTCAATTGTAACCAGAGTACCTAGTGTTTAAACTTGGCTGTGATACGAAATGTAATGCCCCACTAGGAAACCTCAAAGGACAACACAACTATGCTAAACAACCAGATATTTTTTTTTTTTAGAGAGAAATAACAAAACCCTATCAACACATCAATTCATATTACTAAACTAACTTGTCCTCAGAGGTTCCACAGCTGCATTACTTTCTAAACTATTTACAAGGTCAAGAATTAACTAACATCATCAATAATTCATTTCTAAACTAGTGCTTCACATGAATGAACACAAACATTTTCATGATAAACATTAGATAAGTAATCAACAAGATCATACAATTAGAATTACAAGTACATGTACAATCTCCCTTACATAAGGGTACATCATTACATCATTCCAACTATCTCATTCCGAATTACATTGGAATACTTACAATATGATAAATCTAATACACAAAACTAGCTCAAGAGAATAAATAGCTGCCTCAACAATCTGGAGCAAAATCTGGGATCTGCATCACAAGATCCATTCTTCTTGCACACAAACATCAGCAAGGAAGAACTAATGGAGAAAATAGCACTACCACCCGACCATGTGGAACCCTAAGGTCCACCCCTCCATGCTAGGAGATAACATAAGGTTCCACAGCAACAACAGATAAGAAGACAGAAGACTGACAGTTGCAAGGACTACACATGACTCAAATACAACATGGGTCAACAAGATGACACAAACAACATAAACAACACTTACTCTCTTAATAGAACTTCCAGAGGCATTCACACAACATAAGAAAGAACAACAAAGAGGGAATGCTAAACTACAGTAGGGATGAGTGTCATCGCATGGTCCAAGCATGGGTTACCCTGACCGTCTCTAGCTAGACGTCGGCCCCCATCCATGGGTTACCCTGACAGTATCTCGCTAGGCGTCGGCCCCCATCTATGGTTACCCTGACAGTCTCTCACTACATGCCAGCCCCATAGGGTGACACATGCAGATTCAACATTCCTTTCATGAGGACAAGGAAGTTGATTTTGCCAACCACAGCCTTCCCATCTCATCCTTAGCCTAGACGAGCACTGTAGGCATGAGTGACGCATCCAATAACCTTGATTAATGTGAAAGCTCTCCCACCCCTCAAATTTAGTATTAAGTTATCACTGGATTAATAACTTCCAATGGGTTACCCTAGTAGCCACTTTGGGCCCCAGCCCCACATTGAAAGCCACTCCCCTACTTGCAACTAGAAGACCCTAACCATCAAGCATCACAACAAGTAACCATAAACCATGCAAGGCATTTACCTTCTTGCATACAAGTCTCAATATAAGATATCAACAGAGCAAGGCATGGGTCCTCTTGCTCCAAAGTTTTCAATCATAAGCAAGGTGTAATCCAGAGCAAGGCATGGGTCCTCTTGCTCGATCGTCACATCCACAAGAACCAAAGATAGTGAAAGGTAAACATTACATAAAACCAAACAAGTTCAATCTTTTACTTAAACCAATACAGTAATTATTACAACTTTCAAGATGGACTTAACAACCTTATCACAACATGATCACAACATAACCACATGAATTAGGTACTCTGAACGAGGCATAATCCATCTTGCACATGTAACCTTTCAACATGAATAAGAAACCATAACTGTAAAGGAGTCAACATCACATAAAGCAAAAACATATACAACCATTACAAAATCACATATTCACAAAAGTCATATACATGGCTACCCTTCTTGGCCTCTGGAATAACTTTCTCGATGGCGCAAAAACTAGACACCACTAAACACAGTGGCCCCACATCGACGTTCTCTCTCAAATGCACAACAACATCAAAAGACCAAACAACACCATCCTCCCATTCAAATCGATACTAACTCAATAAATCCATAAAAGAACTATGACAAATATCATTATTTAAATAAACTTGAATTTATCTAAAACTCATATTTTCATTACCAATGTATATCAATACAATAATTAATTAATAACATGTTTCAATACAATAGCCAACACAATGTAATTACGATAGCAACTTCCGCTATATTCACTAAGGCAATAGACTAAATTGTCCATAATCTAACTATCAAGCTACTAAACTTATTCAATAATATTAAGTGCAAATTTGGTTAAGATTGAATTTGATAACTGGTGTAGTGTAAAACAATAATACAAAACATTCCTATTTATAAAATACTATTAATATTACTTCTTACCAACAACAATCTACCTTCCAAATGACTATAAAAACACATATTACAACATTACCTTAACCAAATAGTCTAAAATTATTATTTTATTAAAAAAAACCAATTACTACTAATTCTTACTTTATTACACTATAATGTAAATTTCAATAGAAAACATTATTTTCTAAAAATAAAATCTGATACTAACTTAAGGAATTAATATGACATAAGACAAAAAGAAAAGGTCACTGCAAAGATATAAAGAAAGATATTTCCTGAGTTATCTATGAGGAATTCCATTTTAGTCTTGAAGATCTAAAAATAGAATTAAAGGTAAACATGCCATATGGCACAATGGAATTAGAAGTGACAATTACAATAAGAAAGATGGGCTCCATCATAAGTATTGAAACATTGGAATGGCTAACAAAATTTTAAGGATATAGCACTATTGCAATATATATGCAAAGCTGGAAAAACTAATTGAAACAAATACTAGGTGCCTGAACTTTGACATAGTGCCTCAAAGAAATGTCACTCATGGGACACAATGATGACATGATATGCACAATATGGATTAGTCAAAAAGGCCCTTAGAAACTTTTAATCAAAAAGCAACGGGTGAGTACTAAGCCTGACTCCACAATTTGCCTGCATCTTCCCTACCTCTGCCAAAAAGTGAGTTTTGCAACAGAGTACGACCATCTATCAAGCATAAATAGAGGTGGATCTTGTCAAATGTCACAGATGCAAATGCCTTGGTTGACACGGATGCAGAGAAAAGTGGACGCATAGACCAGACATGACAATGCAAGGATCTCCACAACTACATGTGGTCTCAAAGATTGCTACAGTTGCATTATGACTACAGAAATGGATTTACTGAAAATGCTTTGGAATCGACACTCAAAACCTCTAAATTTAAATACTAAAGAGAGAATTTGGCACGGTAATGTAAGAAGGCCAAGCGAAGATAGAGGTTGCAGCTAAGAACAATAACGTGCTAAAAAATAGCAATCTCAATAATAGCAGCAAGACTGACGGAGCAAATAGCGGCAATACTGACAGAGCAATAGCGGCAATACTAATGAAGCAATCTCAAAAAATAGAAGCAATACCGATGGATAAATCTCAATAATAGCAGCAATACTGATGCAGCAATCTCAAAAAACAACAACAATACCAATGGAGCAATCTCAATAACAGCAACAATACTGATGGAGCAATCTCAAAAAATAGCAGCAATACCGACAGAGCAATCTCAATAACAGCAGCAATACCGACGGAGCAATCTCAATAACAGCAGCAATATTGACGGAGCAATCTCAAAAATAGCAGCAATACCGACGGAGCAATTTCAATAACAGCAGCAATACCGACGGAGCAATCTCTATAACAGCAGCAATACCAACGGAGCAATCTCAATAACAAAAGCAATACTGACGGAGTAATCTCAAAAACAGTAGCAATACTGACGGAGCAATCTCAATAACAACAGCAATACCGACGGAACAATCTCAAAACAACTTGCCATTAATCCGTTATCGTTGCAATCCTTCAATGAATGAATGACGACTCAGATGCATTCAAAAATTTGAAACCCAAAAAGAAACCAGATGGTAAAGGAACCAACGAAGGTTGGAGAGCAGTTTCGCTACCAAAAGATGTGTATAATTAACCACACAAAAATCCCAGTAAAGAGTGAGAAAGCAGAAAATGAAAAGAGGGCTTCGATCAAAAAGAAACATTAGTTAAATCAAACTATACAGCATGGGTACAAAGCATTGTTGTTTAAAAAGTAAACCACAAGACCTAAAAAAAAGAACCTTTCAAAAACCTCTAAAACAACTAAGACCAAGTCTGCTAAAGCTATCGATAATAAAGCAAAAGTAAATTACAACCAATGGTGACTAATTAAGCCAACCCGCAGTGAAGAAATTGCCCTAATTCCATAATTTTTACAAATCAAATGGCCAGAAACTCAAAAATGGGCCAATCTAAACATTGAATTCTGATCTGATAGAACAAAATTGCATAGCAAACATCAAAATATAACCGATGGTGATTCCTTCTATGATCGGTATGTGTTCAGACCATGGCACCTAACTTTGTGGTTTACTTGCATGTTTCCATATATGTTTAGAGAATGAAGAATGTTATCACTACGCTCAACAAGGGGTCCTCATTTGCAAATGGGTGCAAGGTGTGTGTTTAAATAGATCATATACGAATGCAGACTTAAGAGTATTTGTAGCGATTCTGCTTTTTGTTTTGGATTTCCTAAAATGTTACATGCTTGGTGCTCATCTCTCAAACATCTACGTAGAGGTGGGCATGAGTGAAGTGGCTTAATTGGTAGGCAAGCTTGAAGACCGAGATATGGTGCACCAACTGTTAAATCGATGCCTCATAGAGGTAATCTTTTGGAACGCATAGGCAAGGTGTATGCACTATATGACAGTCGTCCCCAAAGAGACATTATTTCAAGAATTTCAAGGATTGCAAGGCATGCACAAGATGGATTCGTTGGAAAGACTCTAGGAACAATCAAGCAACGGCAATCAGCAAGTAAAAAGCTAGACCCACAACCTTTGTCGACATCCATTCCAGCATGCACCAAAATGGGCACTTGGACAAGGTATGGGCATCCGCCTCAGGTAACCATGCAGTCAAGAGGAAGTCTGAACAATTGTGCTAGGGGATGCTTTCATAGGTATGAAACTATTGCAGATTAAACTTAAAACTAACTGCATAATCAAACTTACATGAATTAACAAAACAAACAAACATACCCAACTTTCTTCTTTGAATTCTTCTCGTTCCTTCTTTGTTTTCTAGCTCTTGCCACCTCCAGAGAAGTCCTCCCCAGGCATGTGTTGATTTTTCGGTAAGAGACTGGGGTCTAGCCTCTAATTTCTCTTTTTTCCATCAAAAAGGTAGACCCCCCGAGTATGGATCCTGAACATCCTCCCCCCATGAATAGGTGGCAGAAAACTTATATGCAATGCAGCTCAGCAGCAATCACGTGGAAAAGGCAATAAATTTAGGCCTTCATTACTCCCTCACCCCCAAAGCAATTACTAAAATTAGTCTCTTATTCCAAGGAAGCAATAATTTCTAAGATTGCCCCACAAAATAATAAATTCTCCTGAGACACTATCTTACAACTTGTTATTTAAGCCATTTACAAATAGATAATCATTACTTTCTGATTATGCCTATTTTAGTATTTACTTAATATACATTTTATGACAACTCAAGGATAAATAAATTTATTTATTTATCCACTAAACAAATCATTACTTATCTATATATTATTATTATAACAATGAGCTCACAAGACCCAAAACCTAAGCTATGACTATGATTAAACAAAACATAATTGAACAATCACGACTTATGCTACCCAATGCCAACAAAACCTGATGGCCAAGCCTGAACAACACATGACCATAACAAAGGTGACTGACTAACATGTCCAACTGACCTTACCGACAAGACAAAGGACTGAAAACTCATCCTCTTCGAGGATGGCAACGAGCCGAGGGAAACCTTATGTTAACTCCATTCAACAGTTTTTCCATTGGTTAAGGCACGCTCACATCTGTCGATTCAGGTGGAGTCGATACCTGATACCTGTTCACTCAAACATGCCAATTAGAATACACATAATAGCTGAAGCACTGGAAAGGATCTCTAACATTTGTATCTCATTCTGTATGTCCATATGTTCAATGGTATGATGTCACCTGTAGTGCCCCTCACTTTGCCTTCTGTCAGACTGATAGTTATCCTTGTAGGACTAGACATTATGATGTTCTGTTGGATGATGGATTCTCTATTAGTATGCTAGTTGATTAAGGACCTATTGCTATGATGATGTTTGATGATGTTTGATTACTGATATTTTATATTTTCACAGTTTGATGCACATATTAGATCCTATAGATTATTTTAATTTCAACTCTGTGTTATTTGATTATGATTATGATGCATTTGTGGTAATGGATGTATTAGATCATTATGTAATTGAATATTTTATCTTGTTGAAAAATAATAGAAGATTATGTGTAATATAGTCATTTATTGATGTGTTTATGGGAACAGAACAGTGTTGCATTACTCGTGTTTGAGTACCCTGCCACACTGCGACTTCCGTTCACTATGTATATGACTGCATGTTTATATATATATGTTCAACCTTGTGGTTTGCTGCAGGATGCAGGTACTGGCCATCGACTCCACCTGAACTAGCAGGTCTGAGCGTGCCCTAGCCAATGGAATTGTTGATCAGAGTTAACCTAAGGTTTCCTACTCAGTCAACATCCTCGAAGAGGATGAGTTCGTAGTATTGTATCCTATCGTCATCGTATGTTGAGTTGTTTGTTCCTGCGTCATGGTCATGGTTTGTGGTTTTGTTAAGCAGTCAGGTGTTGCTCCATATTAGATTAAATATGTCATAGTCATTTGATTAATGATCTAGTTTATTCTATTGAAATATAACTATTAAGACAAGTGAACATATTTGATAAATTAAAGTAAATAAGTAATCAAATGTAAATAAATTTGATAAGAAATTATTATGAGTTGTTTATTAACAATAAAGTATTTAATTAGTTGTAATCGATAAGATTAATATAAAAACAAATAAATATACATAACGCATAAATAAATAAATAAATATAAACAACTATAAATGTGTTAAAAGTAATATATAGTTAATATTAAAATAATAAAATAATAATATTATTAAGTATTTTGGAAGAGAAGTTGGGGTTGTCACTTTGGATCTTGTGTCCGGTTCCTAAAGAGGTGGAGGAAGAAGGTTCTAGAGAATTTAGGGATCTTGTTTTTAAAGAGGAAGTGGGAGAATGGAGGGGAATCAGTTTTGGGAGGAGGCAGTTTTGGAAGAGCCAAGGGAGTGATTCTGGCACCAAATCTTCAAGGCAGCCAAGCATTCAATCCAGTTGAGATGAGGGAGATTAGAGGTCTGGTGTTGCTACGGTAGGAGTGATCCCGGCATCAAATTTTTAGCGTGGTGAAGCCAGGTTCCATCATTATCTACATTTATTTATGGTTTGAACAAGTTTGTTATAAGTTTGTCATATATATTGATTGATTGTTCTTAAAGTCTTTAAATCTTGCTAATTGCCTTTGCTGGAAAGCCTCTTAAAAACCTTTTTTCTATAAACCCATTTGTTATGTGTTTGCCTCTGGAAGTTTTGTTAAGTTGCTTGTGATATTGACTTGTGTTGTTGGAGTCATGTGTTGTCTTTGTTCTTATAGTCTACTATCTACCTGAATGTATGTTGTAGTGGGGACCTTATGTTAACTCCTAGCTCGAGGGGTGGACCTTAGGGTTCCACATGGTCGGGTGGAAGAACTTTTATATCCATTGGTTTTTCCCTTGCTATTGTTCGTGTGTGAGGAGGATATATCTTGTGTATCAGACATCAGATCTTGTACCAATTATGAAGGAAGTGATTTATATTCATGTACTAGCCTTGTGTATCAATTGTATCACATTGTATATATTCAGATGTAATCAGGATGGTGATAATGTAAACTACATAATGATGTACTCATATGTATAGGCTTTTGAATATGTACATGTAATCTTGATTCAAGTTGATTATCTAACTGATGTCATGAAATGGAGATGTATATGTATATTCATTAATGCAATAGGTGTAGAATTATCTATTAATGTTAGTTAATGATGCATGTTAGATTATGTTAATTGATTTGTCAAGTAATGCAACCATGGAACCTTAGAGGACAAGTTGTTAGTTTAATGATGATGTGTATTGATTTGTTAAACATTACTTTGTTATCTTATTCATTTTTAAAAATATATATATTATTCTGCATTGCATAGCATAGATGTGTTGTTCTCTAAGGTGTTCATTGCGGGGCGTTACATCACCCTTTTCCACCTAATCTAACAATATACTACTGCATCATCTAACTATAATATTAACATAACAATCTGTATTTTTACTTACAGAAGCTCATATTCCATTTTCATCTACAGATTCCTTAGCCAAACTGCATACTCAACCAAGGTGAAAACGGAGGGGCACTACACATTCTATCATTCTACTATTCTATTATTATACAATTCAATTATTGAATCATTCTATCATTGTACTATTCTATAAATTTATTTTTCTATCATTCTTTCATTCTATCATTTTATAATTGTATTATTCTATGATTCTATTATTATATAAAACTACTCTTATATCATTCATTCATTCTATAATTCTATAATACTATTATATTATCATTCTTTCATTCTATCATTCTCTAATTCTATCATTTTGTTATCCTATAAATCTATTATTCTATCATTCTTTCATTCTATTCTTCTATAATTCTCTTAGTCTATTATTTAATCATTCTATCACTCTATCATTCTTCCACTCAAACATTCTATAATTCTATGATTCTATTATTCTATAAATCTATCATTCTATCATTCTATTATTCTATTATCTACAATTCTACTATTTTTTCATTCCTTCAATCTATCATTCTATACTTCTTTCACTCTATCATTCTATTATTATATTATTGTACAAATCTATTATTCTATTATTCTACAATTCTTATTTCCTATCATTATTTTATTCTATAATTCCAATATTATATTATTCCTTCATTCTTTCATTCTATAATTCTATTATTCAATTATTTTCTAGTTCTATTACTCTATCATTCTATCATTTTATAATTCTAAATTTCTATTATTGTATTATTCTTTCATCCTTTAAATCTATCATTCTATAATTCTATCATTTTTTCATTCTATAATTGTATAATTCTATTATTTTACAATTCTATTATTCTACCATTCTTTTATCCTATCATTCTATAATTCTATCATTTTATTATTCTATAAATTTGTCATTCCATCCTTTAATTATATTATTCTATTATACTATTATTCAATTATTCTCTAGTTCTATTACTATATCATTCTTTCATTCCATCATTTTAGAATTCTAACATTCTATTATTCTATTATTATTTCATTCTTTCAGTCTATCATTCTATAATTCTATAATTCTTTTAATCCATCATTCTATAATTCTATTATTCTATGATTCTTTCATTTTATCTTTCTATAATTCTATAAATCCGTTATTCTATCATTCTCTACTTATTCTATTATTCTACAATTCTAATATTCTTTCATTCTATCATTTTTTCATTCGTTCTATGATTATATAATTCTATCATTCTATTGTTTTCTAAATCTGCTATTCTATCATTATGTCATTCTATAATTCTATTATTCTATAATTCTTCCATTTTATCATTCTCCAATTCTATAATTATTTCATTCTATAAATCTATCATTATATCATTCTTTCTTTCTATCATTCCATAACTCTATAATTTTATTTTTCTACAATTCTATTATTCTATCATTCTTTCATTTTGTCATTATATAATTCTATTATTTCATTGTTCTATAAATCTACTACTCTATCATTCTTTCATTTTATCATTCTATAATTCTATCATTCTTACATTCTATATTTCTATTATTCTATCATTATTTAATTCTATAATTCTATAAATCTATTACTCTATTATTCTACATTTATTTTATTCTATCATTCTATCATTCTATTATCCTATAAATATATTATGTTATCTTTCTATTATTCTATCATTCTATAATTCTGTTATTCTATTAATCTACAATTCTATTATTCTATCATTCTATCATTCTATCATTTTATAATTATATTATTCTATCATTCTATTATTCTTTCATTCTATCATTTTAAAATTATATTATTCAATCATTATTTCTTTTGTGATTCTACAATTCTATAAATATATTTTTCCATCATTCTATCATTCTATTATTCTATCATTCAAATATTCTATCTATCTATTATTGTCTCATTCTCTCATTCCATCATTTTATTATTCTATTATTCTATTATTCTATTGTTCTATAAATCTATTATTCTAATATTGTTTCCTTCTATCATTCTATAATTCTATTGTTCTATTATTCTATAATTTTATTATTCTATCATTCTATATTTCTATCATTCTATATATCTATCCTTATATAATTCTATTATTCTATTATTCTATAAATATTTTATTCTATCATTCTATAATTCAATAATTCTATCATTCTATCATTCTATAATTAAATTATTCTATCATTCCTTCATTCATTCATTTATTATTCTTTTATTTTATAAGTCTATTATTCTGGAAATCTTTCATTCTATCATTCTATCAAGTTATTATTTGATCATTGTATCTTTGTATAACTCTATTATTATATTATTGTATCATTCTACTATTCTATTTAAATATATTATTCTATCATTCTTTCATTGCATCATTCTTTCATTCTCTAATTCTATAGAATGAAAAAATGGAGTTATGCAATGATAGAATAAAATAATGATAGAATAATAGAGTGATAAAATGATTGAATGAAATAATGATAGAATAACATAGTGATATAATTATAGAATAATATAATGAAAGAATTATACAATAATAGAATAATATAATGAGAGAATAATAAATTAAAGAATGATAGAATAATAGAATTGTAGAATAATAGAATAAAAGATTAATAGAATTAATCAATGA
This sequence comes from Cunninghamia lanceolata, assembly GCA_027924645.1. NCBI lineage: Eukaryota > Viridiplantae > Streptophyta > Pinopsida > Cupressales > Cupressaceae > Cunninghamia > Cunninghamia lanceolata. Next base: position 19,198,012 of record BSBN01000590.1, read on the forward strand.
TAGAAGAATAGAAGAATGAAATAATGATAGAATAATAGATTTATAGAACAATAGAATAATAGAATTGTAGAATAATAGAATAATAAAATGATAGAATGAGACAATAATAGATAGATAGAGTATTTGAATAATAGAATAATATAATTACAAAATGATAAAACAATAGCATAATATATTTATAAGATACTAGAATGATAGAAATAGAATAAGAGAATTATATAATACTAGAAATGTAGAATAATAGATTTATAGAATTATAGAATGTAAGAATGGCAGACTAATAGACATCAATTTATTATTCTATAAATCTTTTATTCTATCATTCTATTATTTTAACATTTCTATTATTCTATCATTCTTTTATTTTATAATTCTAGCATTCTATTATCCTATAAATATATTATTTTATCTTTATATTGTTCTTTCATTCTATAATTGTGTCGTTCTATTATTCTATAATTTTTTCACTCTATCATTTTATAATTCTATTATTCTATAAATCTATTATTCTATTGTTCTATCATTCTATTATTCTTCCATTCTATCATTTTAAAATTCTATTATTGTACACTTCTATTATTCTAAAACTAATATTCTAAATTCAAAACATGAGTTTTGAGTTATTACAAAAGCAACTTTTTAAAAATCTAGAAAAAAACACTAAATTGCCATTTTGAGGGCCAAGATGAAAGATTCAAGCCCCGAAAAAGTGGGAAGACGGGGTCTAACCCGCTAGGGGAGGTTGGGAAACCACTTGCCACCTCATAACGCATCCACCTGTAAAATTCCATAGAAAACCCACATCCGAGTCAAAAGTTATGACCTTCGAAAGTCCCCGCATCATTGATGAAACTAGCACCACAAACAACAAAACAACAATCTGAAACTATGACTGAACCATGACTGTTGGAGCCCTTCCCAAAACCACAAAATAGCAGCAACCAAAAAAATTATTGTTTGTCCAACTCTTCTCCAACTGTTTTCGTCAATGTAGTCAAGTGTATTTATATACACTCTGGGGCGGTGATCTAGGGCAGTGACAGATGAAATAAATGCATAATGCTGGCCGGCAGTAAAAATCTACATGTACAACATCCTGAGATTTATATGATTCGAAAGTGAATTGGATCATTTCATAATTAAATGGTATTGGCAATGATGACATTCAAACCGTCAACTGGTTTAAGATCTCTCTAAATCTAGGTAGCCATCATTTTTATCTCCACGATAGTTAAAACGCACCAAAGGAATTGTGTGATTTGGGTTGTTTTAGATTGTTTAAAATATTTAAATCATTTAAGATTGTTTAAAATTTTTAAAGTGTTTAAGATAAATGCATTTACCCATTCGAGATTCTGAGAGAGAAACAATTACAGACGTGGTTCCTATTTTTGATTGCCAAGACTATTTTTTGATGGCCTTGAAGCTATTACCAGCAATCGCTTTTCCATTGAAAAAAACTTGGCGTGAGATAGTTTTCCTCTTGGCTAATTATTAACGGACTTTGAAAATTTTACGGCGTGAGACCATTCTGAACACTATGATGCTCACAACTAAAAGCCTATCGGCTAATTATTCTACAATTCTATTATAATCTCTATTATTCTATCATTCTTTCATTCTATTATTTTATTATTCTATCATTATATTATTATATCTATTATTGGCTCATTCTCTCATTCTTTCATTCTACTATTCTATTATTATACAATTCAATTATTGAATCATTCTATCATTTTATAATTGTATTATTCTATGATTCTATTATTATATAAAACTACTCTTATATCATTCATTCATTCTATAATTCTATAATTCTATTATATTATCATTCTTTCATTCTATCATTCTCTAATTCTATCATTTTGTTATTCTATAAATCTATTATTCTATCATTCTTTCATTCTATTCTTCTATAATTCTTTTAGTCTATTATTTAATCATTCTATCACTCTATCATTCTTCCACTCAATCATTCTATAATTCTATGATTCTATTATTCTATAAATCTATCATTTTATCATTCTATCATTCTATTATTCTATTATCCACAATTCTATTATTTTTTCATTCCTTCAATCTATCATTCTATACTTCTTTCACTCTATCATTCTATTATTATATTATTGTACAAATCTATTATTCTATTATTCTACAATTCTTATTTCCTATCATTATTTTATTCTATAATTCCAATATTATATTATTCCTTCATTCTTTCATTCTATAATTCTATTATTCAATTATTTTCTAGTTCTATTACTCTATCATTCTATAATTTTATAATTCTAAATTTCTATTATTGTATTTTTCTTTCATCCTTTAAATCTATCATTCTATAATTCTGTCATTTTTTCATTCTATAATTCTATACTTCTATTATTCTACAATTCTATTATTCTACCATTCTTTTATCCTATCATTCTATAATTCTATCATTTTATTATTCTATAAATTTTTCATTCCATCCTTTAATTATATTATTCTATTATACTATTATTCAATTATTCTCTAGTTCTATTACTATATCATTCTTTCATTCCATCATTTTATAATTCTAACATTTTATTATTCTATTATTATTTCATTCTTTCAATCTATCATTCTATCATTCTATCATTCTTTTAATCCATCATTCTACAATTCTATTATTCTATGATTCCTTCATTTTATCGTTCTATAATTCTATAAATCCATTATTCTATCACTCTACTTATTCTATTATTCTAGAATTCTAATATTCTATCATTCTATCATTTTTTCATTCATTCTATGATTATATAATTCTATTATTCTATTGTTTTATAAATTTGCTATTCTAATAATATGTCATTCTATAATTCTATTATTCTACACTCTTGATGCAGCTAAGCTCATTTTTCACATAACTTCCATCACCATACGCTCTTATTAACTTTCAAAACTTATTTAATAACTCTTCAAAAGGATAATATTGTAGTGCCCCCTCATCATTGCCTTGTAATAGCAGTGGTTCTGCATTGCTCTCTGTCATTTGGCGACAGTCGTTAGTCATTCATTTCATTGATTCAATCTGAGATAGCTGATTGGTAGGTCATGATTTATGTTTATTTTGATGAACTATGTTTGACTGACATAATTAGACATGAGTTATGAGTTATGATGGCATTATTATTATTATTCCAGTTGTGATGCGAATTGATATTATCAGGTTTCATCTGATTTGTTGGTATTTGAATTTAGTTAATAGTTGATATGATATCATTCAAAAGTAGAGACAGTGTAGTACTACTCGCTTCGAGTACCCTATTACGCTGCAACTCTCTGACTCTCCATATCTAGACATATATGAACTTGATCGTATACAACCAATTGTTTGACGCATGCTGCAGGTATCGAACCTTGACTCCACCTGATATAGCAGGTTCGAGCGGGTTCTTACACCAATGGGTATCAGTGATGGGAGATAACGTGAGGTCTATTCCACTAGGTCGGTCCTCGTGTTCTGTTGTGGTCTCGAGTCGTGTTGTGTCTCTTGGTACTTGTTGTCCAGTTTTGTTGAGTTGTGCTAATATGCTCATGCATAGTTGGTTAATACTATATTGATTTCTTATTGGAATAATAATGCTCCAATTACGTTTATTGGATATTATTTGTTTGGCATAGAATTTGGATGGTTACCTTGCTTGGATTTTAAATAGCCTAGAATTAATTGTTTGTTGTTCAAGAGCATTTACGTCATATATTGGAGATATGAGTAATTAGTATATATATTTTGTGAAAAATAAATTTGTTATGGGAAATTAATGCTTTGAGTTGTCACTCTAGAAATTAGATTTGGAATCTCTATTGTTAGTAAACTGATTTGAGGAATCCCTATTATTAGAAAATTTTATATTTTTGAGGAGTGGGTTGTTGGGTAACGGATGCATGTCTACATCCATTTTATGAGTTGATTCATTTTTGTAAAAAAAAAGGGAAAAATCTGGTTGGGAGAGGAATTGGAAAGTGAAGAGCGAGGAGTTGGTTGCAGGAATTGGAAAATTTCGAGGAAGGGCTAGAAACTGAGTATGTAACTTGTCTCTCTCTGTGAAAATTAAAGCTTGCAAGTTAAACTTTTATTACAACATATTCTATGTGTGATCTAGCTTGTCCTGTTTGTGAAACTTGCATGTATCTGGGAATTTATTTGTTCATCTGTGCCCTATGTGGTTGAATGCTACTCCAACCCCTGTAGTTTCCTCCAAGATGGATTCCTCTGGTTGAGCCTCTGTCTTAATCTTGTGCCCATAATCTATAAACTTGCATTGTGTTAAGCTTTAATCAAACCCTTCTCCCTGTGATCTTGCATATTAATCTCTCAGACAGATGTGGATTGTCCAGTGAGAAGAGGATCCTAATTGCACATCAATGTGCCTTCCTCTATTTTCAAGTGCCTTCCTTTGTATTCTGTGGCTACTTGTTGAGTTGATTTTGTTTAGAAGGCTATGCTAATATTCCTCCATTCTACAAAAGGCCTTTGCATATGTTCTTTTTGGGCTATCTTTTTGTGCAAGCAACCACCTAATTGGTCCTCCTTTTATTCATAATTCTTTTAACCTTAGAAATTTGTCCTCTTATCTCTGCAACCTGGATGATGACCCTGTGTCTGTCACATTACCTCCATTAGAAAATTATCCTTCAAGCATATCATGGGTTTTGACCAAACCTGGTGAAGTCTGCTTTACAATTACCTTCATGTCTATCTTCAAAATTTTATTTTGGTTAAATGAAACTTGTTCTTTTTCACCATTGCCTTTGAATTACATCAACTAGAAGCATATAGACGGATATATTTATATTGATGATTATATCCTTTGGAAGGTTGGTGTGGTTTTTTTTGTGAAGTGTTTGGAATATCTTCAGTTGCATATGCTTAAAGTTTTCTCCGATCCTTGCACTCCGTCAAATGACATCCCTTTAAGGCATTTTTCCAAAAATAGATCGTGCATCATTTAATCAGCCAATCTCATTTGCATGAAAGCTTCCATAACTCTGTCATATATCTTTTCTGTCCATGATGCTTAAATGAAAGACCATGCAGATTTCAGAGCTTCCTCTTGGTGTAGGTTGTAGGATGCTTGTAAGGTTGTCATTTTGACCTTAAACCTATCCATTGCATTTGCCTAAAAATTACTACAGCCTTCTCAACGAATCTTTTCTGACTGATGCCTGCAATCATTGCAATCCATGAGAAGGTATCTATTTGAGGCGTTCCGTCCAACAGTCACATACCTTTTCTATGTTTCCATAATTTGTTTGCATGTCCACCAAGGTCATTGCAACCTCAATAACTGATTAAATCCCTCTACCGATATATTGTTTACAGATTTCTATTCTCTATTTTTTTTAAGTTTCCGCCCATGCAGGATGCTAGCAAGGTTAGGAAATTCTTTTTTTAAAATTGGCAATCGTTTTGCTGGAAAGTTTCCAAATCCATTCAACACATCCATTTAGTGTAACTGCATTGTCATAAGTTTCTAAAACCTTTTAACCTTTATGCATATAGTATATTCCTGAGATGTTCTGACCAGCAATACATTTTGAATGTACCCTTTGATCATAAAAATTCTTGCTCAAATCTATGACTCGAATGTTGCATTGGATTAATAAGTTAGGAATTGTCTCACGCCAGGAAATTTTCTATACTCGTCAGTTCTTCTTATCGGCCAAGCTCTTTTCCACAACCATTCGGTTTATTTTGAGACAGCCGACATTAACTTCCGTCAATTATATTCCACCACACGTAAAGATATTCCTAGCGTTCCACATATCTAACTAAAGTGCTACAAAAAAACAACTGGCAACTTTCGGTAAACCCTGATCAAAGGGTAGTTCGACAAAACCCTCAAATTATCTCCAAATAGTTCTCAGAGAAGGGAAACAGAGGAAGAGCCGTGGAACCTCTATTCTTTTTAGTGAAATTATGTAACTCTTTCTATATCTTATAAGTTTAGTTGTTGTTCTATCCAAGCTTGAAAGCATTTTATTGATGGTTCAGTTTTTATATGCGAGCATTATAGTGCTGGGAATTAAATTCCTCGGTTGTTCCTATCGGCGTATTCTTTGAACCTCCTATAGGTGCAAGTGCTAGTAGATAGGCTTGCTGACAATTGTTTTTGTGGTAGCCTGAGCCATGCTCTAGGAAGCCTTTAGGATTATTTCTGATGTTCAAGTTAAGAACACGATTCATGGTCATGATGTTTAGGAAGGGATTAGCATTCTTTGGAATAAATTGTTGGATTGAGTCCGTTCTTAACTCTAGGTGATAATAAGGAATATTTTTATTCAAGTTTTGGTGAAGATTTGATTTAGATTTTTTATAGTCTAATATTTCTCTACAAGGTTTCAAAGTTAGTCCCTAGGTTCATAAAAATTTGGGATGAAATGTTAACTATGATGGATAGTGACGTTGGTTCCATTTCCTTTCCTCCTAGGCAAAGGCACTAGTCTATTTATAGCTTTAATGTTTAGTGTAAATTGAATTAGGTTTAAACCCGTATATGTCTTCCTCTAGCCAATTGTCTAGATTATTTTTCAATATTGTTCAATTTAGCAATAAGTAGACTTCAACTGTATTATTCTCTTATGGTATAGTTATTATTGCTTAAGAATATAAAAGTTATTGCCAATGGTTGTATTAAGAAAGTATCAGAAAGTTTTTAACTATCGTGGATTGTGTAGTGAGAGTTTAGCACCTTACTAATCCAAACTTCATATTAATGGGGTAGAAGAGCTCTTTTATTTTGGAATGAACTAGAATTAAATTGATTTCGTTTAGAATGGTTAAGGATTAGTTAAACTCATTCTGTCTTCTTAATTATAACGTTGTTTAGTTGTGATTTCGTTATATACTATCCTTTGTTATAAATAAATAATATTTTTGAGTTTTAGTGCAAATTGATGTTATGGCTAATCAATTTTAGATAGAGTTATAGTTTGAATCATAGATGCTAAAGTCGTTTTGTTGTGAAATTCTAATTGTCTATCGGATGATGGTATTTTATGTTCTTAAGAAAATATTTATTGTGGTTAAAATTGTTTATTAGAAATTGAGATAGTTAAATGATTTGGGAAGGAGTATATTTGTGTTTTTATGGATGTTGGCAGAAGGTAAAGGTATTGGAAGTTACGCTTTTAGTGATGTTAATGGACTCATAAATTTACAGTCGAGCTACTTGAAATTGTAGTTGGTTTAAGTTAATGGAATGGTATGCTCTTGGTATCATATGATTATTGTTATAGCTTGTTTTAAGGGTAGTCATTCCAGGGTAGTTAGGAAAAGGTGATATTGGTAGTTGTTAAAAGATGAAATAGGAAAATGTATTTTCTGATGGTTGCGATTATTAAGAATTAAATATGTATGTGTGGTTGTTGTTGATAAGAAGTTCATGTCTTGTGTTGGTAGGGATCGATACTTTTATATGCTAGAATATTCCTTAGCAATGAGTATATTACCTATCTCTTTTATTTTGAGGTTGTCATCCTTATCATGTCTAAATGTTGCATTTTATCCTCACGTTCCTCGGGAAAGGAATGAATTTTGTTGTGAAAGTGCTTTTAGTAGTTGTTGGAAGCTTTAGATAAGTATGTTATGTTTATAAGTAAATGTTCTCTAGTGACTCATGTTTATAATTGAATCATAGAGGATTATAGTTGTTCATTTCAAAATTTCTATTGTCTAATAGAAGCTGGTGATTTACGATGATAAGAAGGTAAGTTTGCGGATTAAGTTGTTATTAGAAGTTGAGATAGTCTCTTAAGTTGCTTTCTTGTTTGAATAAGGAGTTCATCAATTTTCTGATGTTTGAATGCCTCCATGTTGTATCTTCACGTCTCTATTGGATCTTTGTGTCTATTTTGGGGGTGAGTTGTGTCTATGTGTGTTTTCTTGTAAAGATGGTACATTGTCGGATATGAATTTTAGTCATGTAGTCAAATTGTATTTTCCAAGGCCTATGATGTTTATGGGTTATTTTAGTTAATATGGTATATTATGGCTCTTGTTCATGTAAGGGAAACCTTGCAATATAACGGAAGGGATGATGTAATTGGTCTAAGCTCATTTCCTGGTTTGAGTCTTTCGTTGCAAACAAGTGTCAAGTGTTAACCCTTGGCTTCCATTTTGGTTGAGGATCTTCTTGTGATATAGTGTCTTTGTGCCTAACTCCAGAGGGATAGTTCTTGGCCTTGGTTCAAATTATGGCATTGGGTTATCTGGATTTTTACTTCTTGCAATGATAAGTTGATCTTTCTGTAGCAGTAGTAATTGATTATCTCTTATGTGGTTTTTACTTTATATTCTCTAATGCAGTTATGTTTCCCTAGATGAGTTAGAAGTGCATTGTTCTTTATGTTGTGATATCGTTGGTTACTTCTATTGCATTTACTTGCTTTAAAAAAAAATTAGTTCTGTAATGTTGCACTTTTAGTCTTACACTCTAGGGTTGCATGACAGGGCATTACATTTGGTATCAGAGCTAGGTTTAAACAATGGGTACTCTGGTTATAATTGAGCCCATTATGTGACCTAGTGGTTAAACTCTGTAGATTAACTGTAACCCTGAGTCGCAACACTGAGACCTCTAAATTGTTGTTGTTGCCATAGGTTAACGATTTTCTTGTTGTAGTGAGTTGGTAATAGTATCTCCCACCTATATGCATTAGTATGAAGGTTGATAATTTTATAGACTTTCTTTTTCAGAAATGAATGCTTTATGCTACTTATGTGTCTACTGCCCTCTTTTCTGGAAATGGGATGTTACATCTAACAATATGTTCTCCCTGAATGTTAATGCATTTAATCATCTGGTGGTATCATGCATCATGAGTTATGTGGTTATGTGATGTTGACATTTTTACATGGTTGCTTGAAAATCTATATCTAACCCCTAGATGGTCATGACCTCTTATGGAAGAATTGTTGTAATTATCATCGTGTATGCCGTGAAAGAACTGTATGCAGGAGATCAAATGAGAGCTTGTGTGGGGCCTATGAGATCAGGTATGTGATAATGTAAGTCAATCATAGTTTGAATCATTCCTGTATGTGATATCATATATTCCTTTTGTGTCTTCTTGCATAAGGAAGCAATTGCATATTTCCGTAGTTTGGTTGAAAGAAATGGTATTGTATTAAAGATAGAAGTTGTTTAGATATGAGGATGTAGATAATGTAATTGCTTGAGCGTTGATGTACATTCTCTAACACATTCTGGATCTTGTGTCCTTGAGTGTTGTGAAGCGGATACTCCCTTTTGTGGCTAAAATTAGTCACATCATGATGTAAACTCATTGTAATTTGGATTGTTTTGAAGACTTTCATAGTTGTTTCATGTGTTGTGAGAGGGGTTCACAGTGAGTTTTCTTTTCTTATGTTAGGAATGGTCACCAAGACTCTTTTCTTTATTCTTAATTAATTGAAATTTGCCGGCACTTTTTGACTTAATGTTGGAATTGATTGTTTTCCATGTGGGGTTGTATTTATTTTTAAATTTTCTCTGGTGGTTATTCTGAAGGTTTGATTCTGTTGGCCCCATTTTGTTATAAGTGTTGTTTCTATCATGTTCATTTCAAACCTCTGATAGTATGTTCAAGGGAGGACTCCGCAGAGAATTGCACTCTGCATGACTGGTAAATTAGTGAAAATAAGAAATGAGATATATTCCTTTCCTTGGTTATATGTGACTGCAATTCTTTAGATTGTATGAGATTGTTGAAAAGTTTAATTAGTTATGAGTAGATCATAGGATGCACCATAAAGGTAAAGAATTGATGTTTCTCTTATATTTTATTGAACATTAGTGCTTGATTTATGAACAATTGTTTATCATGGATGAGTATATTGGCAATGGGAATTGGCAATATTAATATTTTATGTTTCTACCCTGATCTGTGACTTCCAAGAGTAAGTCAAGTTTTAGGGGGGGAGGATGTAGTGCCCCCTCGTCATTGCCTTGTAATAGCGGTGGTTCTGCATTGCTCTCTGTCATTTGGCGATAGTCGTTAGTCGTTCATTTCATTGATTCAATCTGAGACAGCTGATTAGTAGGTCATGATTTATGTTTATTTTGATGAACTATGTTTGACTGACATAATTAGACATGAGTTATGAGTTATGATGGCATTATTATTATTATTCCAGTTGTGATGCGAATTGATATTATCAGGATATATCTGATTTGTTGGTATTTGAATTCAGTTAATAGTTGATATGATATCATTCAAAAGTAGAGACGGTGTAGTACTACTCGCTTCGATTACCTTGTTACGCTGCAACTCTCTGACTCTCCGTATGTAGACATATATGAACTTGATTGTATACAACCAATTGTTTGACGTAGGCTACAGGTACCGAACCTCGACTCCACCTGATATAGCAGGTTTGAGCAGGTTCTTACACCAATGGGTATCAGTGATGGGAGATAACGTGAGGTCTATTCCACTAGGTCGGTCCTCGTCTTCTGTTGTGGTCTCAAGTCGTGTTGTGTCGCTTGGTACTTGCTTGGTTCTTGCCTCATGATTGTTGGTCGCCATGTGTTGGGAAGTATTGTTCAGTTTTGTTGAGTTGTGTTAATATGCTCATGCATAGTTGGTTAATACTATATTGATTTCTTATTAGAATAATAATGCTCCAATTATGTTTATTGGATATTATTTGTTAGGCATAGAATTTGGATGGTTACCTTGCTTGGATTTTAAATAGCCTAGAATTAATTGTTTGTTGTTCAAGAGCATTTACGTCATATATTGGAGTTATCAATAATTAGTATATATATTTTGTGCAGAATAAATTTGTTATGGGAAATTAATGCTTTGAGTTGTCACTCTGGAAATTAGATTTGGAATCTCTATTGTTAGTAAACTGATTTGAGGAATCCCTATTATTAGAAAATTTTATATTTTTTAGGAGTGGGTTGTTGGGTAATGGATGCATGTCTGCATCCATTTTATGAGTTGATTCATTTTTGTAAAAAAAAAGGGAAAAATCTGGTGGGGAGAGGAATTAGAAAGAGAAGAGCGAGGAGTTGGTTGCAGGAATTGGAAAATTTTGAGGAAGGGCTGGAAACTGAGTATGTAACTTGTCTCTCTCTGTGAAAATTAAAGCTTGTAAGTTAAACTTTTATTACAACATATTCTATGTGTGATCTAGCTTGTCCTGTTTGTGAAACTTGCATGTATCTAGGAATTTATTTTTCTATGTGTGCCTTGTGTGGTTGAATGCTACTCCAACCCCTGTAGTTTCCTCCAAGATGGATTCCTCTGGTTGAGCCTCTGTCTTAATCTTGTGCCCATAATCTATAAACTTGCATTGTGTTAAGCTTTAATCAAACCCTTCTCCCTGTGATCTTGCATATTAATCTCTCAGACCGATGTGGATTGTCCAGTGAGAAGAGGATCCTAATTGCACATCAATGTGCCTTCCTCTGTTTTCAAGTGCCTTCCTCTGTATTCTGTGGCTACTTGTTGAGTTGATTTTGTTTAGAAGGTTGTGCTAATATTCCTCCATTCTGCAGAAGGCCTTTGCATATGTTCTTTTTGGGCTATCTTTTTGTGCAAGCAACCACCTAGTTGGTCCTCCTTTTATTAATAATTCTTTTGACCTTGGAAATTTGTCCTTTTATCTCTGCAACCTGGATGATGACCTTGTGTCTCTCACATTACCTCCATTAGAAAATTATCCTTCAAGCATATCATGGGTTTTGACCAAACCTAGTGAAGTCTACTTTACAGTTACCTTCATGTCTGTCTTCAAAATTTTATTTTGGTTAAAAGAAACTCGTTCTTTTTCACCATTGCCTTTGAATTACATCAGCTAGAAGCATATAGAGGGATATATTTATATTGATGCTTATATCCTTTGGAAGGTTGGTGTGGTTTTTTTTGTGAAGTGTTTGGAATATCTTCAATTGCATATGCTTAAAGTTTTCTCCGATCCTTGCACTCCGTCAAATGACATCCCTTTGAGGCATTTTTCCAAAAACAGATCATGCATCATTTAATCAGCCAATCTCATTTGCTTGAAAGCTTCCATAACTCTGTCATATATCTTTTCTGTCCATGATGCTTCAATAAAAGACCATGCAGATTTTAGAGCTTCCTCTTGGTGTAGGTTGTAGGATGCTTGTAAGGTTGTCATTTTGACCTTAAACCTATCCATTGCATTTGCCTAAAAATTACTACAGCCTTCTCAACAAATCTTTTCTGACTGATGCCTGCAATCATTGCAATCCATGAGAAGTTATCTATTTGAGACGTTCTGCCAGCAGTCACGTACCTTTTCTATGTTTCCATAATTTGTTTGCATGTCCACCAAGGTCGTTGCAACCTCAACAACTGATTAAATCCCTCTACTGATATATTGTTTACAGATTTCCATTCTCTATTTTTTTATGTTTCCGCCCATGCAGGATGCCAGCAAGGTTAGGAAATTCTTTTTTTAAAATTGCCAATCGTTTTGCTAGAAAGTTTCCAATCCATTCAACACATCCATTTAGTGCAATTGCATTGTCATAAGTTTCTAAAACCTTTTAACCTTTATGCATATATTCCTGAGATGTTCTGACCAGCAATACATTTTGAATGTACCCTTCGATCATAAAAATTCTTGCTCAAATCTATGACTCGAATGTTGCATTGGATTAATAAGTTAGGAATTGTCTCACGCCGGGAAATTTTCTATACTCGTCGGTTCTTCTTATCAGCCAAGCTCTTTTCCACAACCATTCAGTTCATTTTGAGATAGCCGACATTAACTTCTGTCAATTATATTCCACCACACGTAAAGATATTCCTAGCGTTCCGCATATCTAACTAAAGTGCTACAAAAAAACAACCGGCAACTTCCGATAAACCCTGATCAAAGGGCAGTTCGACAAAACCCTCAAATTATCTCCAAATAGTTTTCAGAGAAGGGAAACAGAGGAAGAGCCGTGGAACCTCTATTCTTTTTAGTGAAATTATGTAACTCTTTATGTATCTTATAAGTTCAGTTGTTGTTCTTTCCAAGCTTGAAAGCATTTTATTGATAGTTCGGTTTTTATATGCGAGCATTATAGTGCTCAGAATTAAATTCATCGGTTGTTCCTATCGGCGTATTCTTTGAACCTCCTATAGGTGCAAGTGCTAGTAGATAGGCTTGCTGACAACCAGAGCCATGCTCTAGGAAGCCTTTAGGATTATTTCTGATGTTCAAGTTAAGAACACAATTCATGGTCATGATGTTTAGGAAGAGATTAGCATTCTTTGGAATAAATTGTTGGATTGAGTCCGTTCTTAACTCTAGGTGATAATAAGGAATATTTTTATTCAAGTTTTGGTGAAGATTTGATTTAGATTTTTTATAGTCTAATATTTCTCTACAAGGTTTCAAAGTTAGTCCCTAGGTTCATAAAAATTTGGGATGAAATGTTAACTATGATGGATAGTGATGTTCGTTCCATTTCCTTTCCTCCTAGGCAAAGGCAATAGTGTATTTATAGCTTTAATGTTTAGTGTAAATTGAATTAGGTTTAAACCCGTATCTGTCTTCCTCTTGCCAATTGTCTAGATTATTTTTCAATATTGTTCAATTTAGCAATAAGTAGACTTCAACTATATTATTCTCTTATGGTATAGTTATTATTGCTTAAGAATATAAAAGTTATTGCCAATGGTTGTATTAAGAAAGTATCAGAAAGTTTTTAACTATCGTGGATTGTGTAGTGAGAGTTTAGCACCTTACTAATCCAAACTTCATATTAATGGGGTAGAAGAGCTCTTTTATTTTGGAATGAACTAGAAATAAATTGATTTCATTTAGAATGGTTAAGGATTAGTTAAACTCATTCTGTCTTCTTAATTATAATGTTGTTTAGTTGTGATTTCGTTATATACTATCCTTTGTTATAAATAAATAATATTTTTGAGTTTTAGTGCAAATTGATGTTATGGCTAATCAATTTTAGATAGAGTTATAGTTTGAATCATAGATGCTAAAGTTGTTTTGTTGTGAAATTGTAATTGTCTATTGGATGATGGTATTTTATGTTCTTAAGAAAATATTTATTGTGGTTAAAATTGTTTATTAGAAATTGAGATAGTTAAATGATTTGGGAAGGAGTATATTTGTGTTTTTATGGATGTTGGCAGAAGGTAAAGGTATTGGAAGTTACGCTTTTAGTGATGTTAATGGACTTATAAATTTACAGTCGAGCTACTTGAAATTGTAGTTGGTTTAAGTTAATGGAGTGGTATGCTCTTGGTATCATATGATTATTGTTATAGCTTGTTTTAAGGGTAGTCATTCCAGGGTAGTTAGGAAAAGATGATATTGGTAGTTGTTAAAAGATGAAATAGGAAAAAATATTTTCTTATGGTTGCGATTATTAAGAATTAAATATGTATGTGTGGTTGTTGTTGATAAGAAGTTCATGTCTTGTGTTGGTAGGGATCGATACTTTTATATGCTAGAATATTCCTTAGCAATGAGTATATTACCTATCTCTTTTATTTTGAGGTTGTCGTCCTTATCATGTCTAAATGTTGCATTTTATCCTCACGTTCCTCGGGAAAGGAATGAATTTTGTTGTAAAAGTGCTTTTAGTAGTTGTTGGAAGCTTTAGATAAGTATGTTATGTTTATAAGTAAATGTTCTCTAGTGACTCATGTTTATAATTGAATCATAGAGGATTATAGTCATTCATTTCGAAATTTGTATTGTCTAATAGAAGCTGGTGATTTATGATGTTAAGAAGGTAAGTTTGCAGATTAAGTTGTTATTAGAAGTTGAGATAGTCTCTTAAGTTGCTTTCTTGTTTGAATAAGGAGTTCATCGATTTTCTGATGTTTGAATGCCTACATGTTGTATCTTCACATCTCTGTTGGATCTTTGTGTCTATTTTGGGGGTGAGTTGTGTCTATGTGTGTTTTCTTGTAAAGATGGTACATTGTCGGATATGAATTTTAGTCATGTAGTCAAATTGTATTTTCCAAGGCCTATGATGTTTATGGGTTATTTCAGTTAATATGGTATATTATGGCTCTTGTTCATGTAAGGGAAACCTTGCAATATAATGGAAGGGATGATGTAATTGGTCTAAGCTCATTTCCTGGTTTGAGTCTTTCATTGCAAACAAGTGTCAAGTGTTAACCCTTGGCTTCCATTTTGGTTGAGGATCTTCTTGTCATATAGTGTCTGTGTACCTAACTCCAGAGGGATAGTTCTTGTCCTTAGTTTGAATTATGGCATTGGGTTATCTGGATTTTTACTTCTTGCAATGATAAGTTGATCTTTCTGTAGCAATAGTAATTGATTATCTCTTATGTGGTTTTTACTTTATATTCTCTAATGCAGTTATGTTTCCCTAGAGGAGTTAGAAGTGCATTGTTCTTTATTTTTTGATATCGTTGGTTACTGCTATTGCATTTACTTGCTTTAAAAAAAAAAATAGTTCTGTAATGTTGCACTTTTTGTCTTACACTCAAGGGTTGCATGACGGGGCATTACAAATATGATAAAATTCACTTCCAGATTAAATCAATTAACTACCGGATTAAATTAATTAACACTCGTGACAATTCAAAAAAATATAATAATTGATACCTTCATTAAAATTAGATTTCATATTACTATTAAATAATCTAATACATAATTTATATAATTGCACTTGTGTAGCTATCAAATACATATAACTATGCAAATCTTTCCTTGGATAGACAACTAATATTTGAGATAACAATGGGAATAATAATAATAATAATAATAATAATAATAATAATAATAATAATAATAATAATAATAACGATAATAATACTAATGATAATAATAATTATTAATAGCAATTTATAGTCTAGATTTAATTTACGAAGAACGCTGGTGTATTAGTGTGTCATCGGATTGCAATCTTACAATTACATTAAAACACTAAATGCAAATAATTACCAAAGCAAATATGTAAATTTCATCTAAAAAAAATACAACTGTACTTATGTCTTACTAACATAACTAGGTAGCTATCATTAACTAAATTTCAATGTGATTTAGGCACAATGGGTTCATGTTTATTAGTTAACCAAATAAAAACCCTAAACTTGATAAAACATATTTTTCTCTAAGAAGTAAAAGAACAACCATATATATTCACACTTTTCACTATAACTATAAACATTGCTTACCCATTCAAATTCTACTAATACTTCACTAACTACAGTTACTAACAAAGTGACAACAATATTTGAATGTCTTGCCAATACAAAAATGTTTCCTATACACATTGCCATCTATAATTTTATAGCTATACTTCATAATAAAACAACTACACTTAACCTTATTACAACCAACGATCCCATTAAACAATTCCACTCACCACAACCCAATTTCCCATATGCTTTACTCATAACTCCTAGCTCAAAACAAAGTTCATGACCCCATAACAAGCCTATTCTAACAAATTTTTTTATTTACAAATTTTCATAAGAATATAAGATCAACAATCATGACAATTTGGATGATTGTAATTGATAATTTAACTAAAATGTTAAACCCCATATTTGATTTAGTAATCCCCCATAAACATTATAAGATGGCACTTGTTAAACTATCACACCTATAAATGAGCAATTATAAAATAACTTACTGAAATTAAACCCTCCACTAAGGTTTGTTTTGTCTAAATAAGATCTTCCATCCTAAAACTACATCTCACTAAGATTTAATTGAAATTAAGATGGACAAAAAAAAAGATTCCATAAGCTTTCTAAACCTGAGTTGCACTATATTCTAAGACAATCCCAACCAATTAAACATTTATGAGACATCTAAATCTTTAAACTAACACAACGAAATTGGAAACTAAACAACCAATCACTTCACTTTCCAAAGAGAAACCATCCATTTCCAGTGGTGAACAAAATAGAAACTTGTTATATATAATCTGCCTATGCTTAATAACTACAACTATCTATTCTTATTAACATACAAGAAAATAATAGTTCAAATTTAAGAGTAAGTCCTACATTATTCCTCCTAGATGTAAATTGACTTAAGAAGGAATTCTAGAGAGGAGTAGCTTTGCTAATCCACAGAGGATGTACATATGTGTTTCCTGCACTGGCAGAGGTATTGAGATCAAAGATTTTAGGTTAAGCCAGGAGTAGAGATTCAATGAATGACAGGGAGGAATATATGAGCGACGCCCCAAAAGAGATGAACCAATGAATGATTCATTTGGCCTAGGCACTATAAGAGTATAACAAGGAGATCACTTGGACTGGTAAAATGTTTCTGATGAGATCGCTCAAAGGAAAACAAACTAATGGGTCGGTTCCTTGCTATGACAACGATGATAGGCAAGCTTCAAGGGAACAACCATATATGATTAGAGGCTGTAGAACACCAAAAAATATATATTTCAAGAAACAATACTGATTGATTTGTTTTATGTCCTGTGCATCTGGTCTTGTTTAATTTGAATGTCATCTGCATATCATATTACTGTATACTTCAAATGTGGCATACCGTGTTTGATTTTTTTTGTTTTGTACTGAACTTATCATACCAAAAAAAATATCAAATGAAACTTGCATTGCCCCTACAGCTATGTATATGGACAGTGCTCATGCATTTCAAACTCTTTGGAATGTATCTGAACCTTAAATTGCCTAGATAGTTTTATTTAGAGTTCGCTGAAGAGGTTCAAATAAATATTGCATGGGATGGCGTGCATGCTACATTTGTGTTTACAGTAGCTAGGAAGACTCTCATTTTTTTAAAAGAACAGTGTATGGACATCTGTCAACGCATAATGTTTGGGGGTTTTGTCAGCAGTTGTAATTGCTAGTGCCTGGGTAGACATGTACGCAAAATGTGGAAGCATAGATAGAGGCATATGAATGCCTTGACAGAATGCCTCAAGGGTATCATCTCATGCAAAGCACAGAACATATTTTTTTTTTAAAAAGGCGTTATAAAATTTTATGCAAAAGAAATTGGTAGGTGTGAAACCATTTTCCACCTCCTCTGCCAACATCCTTTCTGCCTGTGCTAGAATTTGGGGTGCTGGAATAGGGTAAGGACATCTTCCAAAGCATGACTAAAAGTGAATTTTCGTTAGGTGTTGTAGCTGCAAGTGTCTTGGTAGGCACGTATGTAAGATGTGGAAGCATAGACAGGGTGCATATGCCCTATGACAAAGTACCTCAAAGAAATGTGGTTTCCTAGAATTCCACGGAGTGCAAGGATATATTCAAAATGGTTCTTTTTTTTGAAAAGGCCTTAGAAACATTTAAGAGAATGTAGACCAGCATCCTCTTTGCCTATGCTCAATAGAATCTTTGGAAGAAGGTATAGACATCCATAAAAGCTGAATTTGAAGGAGGGTTTTTTGTCAGACGTAGGTTGCAAGTGCCTCAATAGATACATATACAAAATGGCGATGCATAGGCCATGCACAAGAACTGCTTAGTAGAACGCCCTAGAGAAATGTCATCTCAAATAATACAATGGTCACAGAGCATGCATAGAATGAACTATTTGAAAAGGCTTTAGAAATGTTTAAGAAAATGCAATTATATTATGAAATTTGTACCTATTCCCTTGATTTAACTTGCCTCTGCTCTGCTCCCCTCTTCTGCAAGAAGCTTCCTTCCTATCTCTTCTCACCAGGACTCCCCTCCTCAGAATAAATGCAGGAGACAAGCCTACCTCTTCAACCTCCCACTTTCTTGAAACAAGGATTGAGCTCCTCGAGTAAATGCAGGAGGCATGGCTCTCCATTTTCCCACAGCCCACATTCTCGAGGAGTTCAAAATTAATTATTTCCAAGGACTCCCAATTCCTCCCATTAGCAAATGTCGACACCCTACATTGTTTGCATATCCCAAGTACTGAATTCATGGAATAGAGTAGCAATCCTTATTATTTAATCTTTAAAACATTATTTTTACTACCGTCAATTCATTTAATCAAAATGATAATTGTTTAATCATCTTACATATGAATCTTACTTTCTTTTAATTAAATCCTCTTACAACTTAGGACTCATTATTTCTTTTTACTCATCTAATTATTTATCCAATTTATTTATTAATTACTATTTTTCATATTAGTTTTACCAATTATCAATAATTAACTATTTATAATTAATAAACCACACACATAAACCTTAGCAATGTTTATTTAATTTAAGCTTTAATTTAACCTTATTTAAATGAAATATTAATCATGCATGAATCGACACTTAAATTGGATATACCCTAACTCACAAGGTGATACCTGACCCAAGTGAAGCCACAGGACATAACGACCAATGGCGACCAATGACGACAACAGTCCTACTGACGGTGACGACAGGGCACAACACTGAAAGCTCATCCTCCTTGAGGATGTTGACTAATTAGGGGAACCTCATGTCAACTCCAATCCACAATTCCATTGGCTAGGGCGCGCTCAGACCTAGTAATTCAGGTGGAGTCGATGCCCGGTACCTGCATCCTGCAACGAACAACAAGATTGTACATATATATACATATATAACCATGTAATCAAAAGCATAACAAACGGAAGTCGTAGCGTGGTAGGGTACTTAGACACGAGTAATGCAACACTGTTCTGTTCAAGTAACACTTCATTAAATAACTTATACCAGTCATAGATCATAATCATGATCATATTAAACTAAAAGTAACATCAATCCATAACATGTCCATCAACTGTGAAGGCACAAAGTATAAGTAATCAAGCATCATCTAACATAAATCCATATCTGGTTCGTATGATAACCAAGTGTCTAACAAGATCAAGGAGAATATCAACCATAACATAGAAATCAAAAATATCTCGAAACTGTAAACATGCACTATAAGACCATCATCTATACTAGGACTGTCATAGGGATTGTAGTGCCCCTCACCTTGCCTTATGTCAGACTGATAGTTATCCTAGTAGGACTGGACATTATGACATTCTGTTTGATGATGGATTCTCTATTATTATGCTAGTTGTTTATGGATATTTTGTTATGATGACGATTGATGATGTTGGATTACTGATATTTTGTGTTTCATAGTTTGATGGACATATTTGATGTAATAGATTAATGTTATTTTAAGTTCTATGTGTTATTTGATCATGATTATGACGCATTTCTCATAATGGAGGTATTAGATCATTTTGTAATTGATTCTTTTATCTTGTTGAAAAACACTAGAAGATTATATGTAATGTAGTTATTTATTGATGTGCTTATGTGAACGGAACAGTGTCGCATTACTCCCGTTCGAGTACCCTACCACACTGTGAATTCTATTCACTGTATGATAATATGATGATATATATTTTCATGGTTGACTGTGTAGTTTGCTGCAGGATGTAGGTACCGGGCATCGACTCCACTTGAACTAGTAGGTCTAAGCATCCCCTAGCCAATGGAATTGTTGATCAGAGTTAGCATAAGGTTCCCTACTCAGTCAACATCCTTGAAGAGGATGAGTATTCTATATCTTGTCCAGTCGTCACTGTCAATTGATCTATTTGTTTCTTTTGTTATCGTCTTGCCTTGTGGCCTTGCTGGGTGGTCAGGTATCATTCTATAGGTTGGATTATTCAATTAGAAATGTTTGATTATAGCTTGGGTTAGTGTTTCATTAAAACAAAGATAATCTCAAGCTAGAGTAAATAAAAACTTTTAAGGGGAAATAATGTGTCATTTACTAATTATAAACAATGTAATTGTTTATAATTAGTAAAATTAATATGAAAATAAATAAATTTGATAAATGAATAAATAAAATAATAAATTATAAGTTGTAAATGAATAAAATCAAGATGGAAATAAAATACATAAATAAATATGTATAAACAAATATAAATTTTGATGTAATAAATTTAAAAGATCACATTAAAACAATAAATAAATAATATTTTAATGATTATTGTTAATGAAAGCATGGTTGTTGCTTTGGATCATGTGCACACTGTTAGGGTGGTGAAGCCCACTCACTACACCACGTGGCCTCCAAGTAACCGGAACATGTTGGAAGTTACCAAGTAACTTACGAAACTGCAAAGTAACTTAAAATTAGTTTACAACTGCTTCTATTTTTGTCGGAGATTGCTTCTCTGCTGGGGGGGTATGCAAGCTAAAAGAGTTTCGGTTCCGAACAGCCATTGTAAAGGTTGTGTGTATGTAAACTATAATAGAGAGATTATATATATTTCTAGGGATATCCCATTTAGTGTGGATGTAGCCTGCTATGCAGGGGGAAGGGGCCGGAAAAGAAGTGGGGGACGTTTTGGAAGAAATAGCAAATTTGGCAGAAGAATGGGGGTGATTGAATCAGTTGTTTTTGGATTGGAGATTGGAGGATTGGGGATCACAGCTACAATTTTACAGCATCAAATTCTCAGTCCAATCAATTGCTGTAACCAGGTTCCATGAATTTTTATCTTTTCTCCTTTGTAAATTTTCTAGTCAATTGAATTGCTGAGTAGTTCGTGTATGAAATAAATCTAATTCGTTTATACTGAAACCATGTCAATTACATTTGCTTGATTATTTCTAAAGCCTTTCTAATAAATCCATTCTGTGTTTATCTTGCAATCATTGCAAAGAGATTTGTCCTATGTCTCAGATCTGGCTTTACTCCTGTCAATTGTGTTTGCTTGAAGTTTCATAAGCCTTTTCAACAAATCCGTTTGGTGCTCATCCTGTAGTCATTGTTTCCAACAACTTTGCAGAGACTCCCTTTATCTCTAGATGCAATCTATCTCCTCCTTAATG
This sequence comes from Cunninghamia lanceolata, assembly GCA_027924645.1. NCBI lineage: Eukaryota > Viridiplantae > Streptophyta > Pinopsida > Cupressales > Cupressaceae > Cunninghamia > Cunninghamia lanceolata. The sequence continues at coordinate 19,219,788 of BSBN01000590.1, forward strand.
TGGATAATTATTTACGGCACTAAATCCATCTGCACCCAGCTATTTCTTTCAATTACTCTACCTTTCACCAATTTCCTTAGCATAAATAAACCTCTCATTACCTGGCCGCTTTTGCATTAATGTTTAAAAACAAAAAGCACAAAAAAATATGTAGCATTTTAGGATCCATTTCAGAAAGCAGCGTTGCTGGAAAATACTCCTAGGCCTTTATCCATCTGTGATCTACAGTCACCAAGAAAACACATCGATCCAACCAGCACATATTTAACAGGTATCTCAATGATAAAGTTTAGGTTATTCTTAAGTTCTCTCTGCACACATAATGATCGTCGTAGGTGTAATGCAATAAGGAATTAAAAAAATGTGATTGAAGTATACACAACTTTCAGCCACTAAACCTTCCTGATAGCTCAAATAATTAGCTGTTGGTTTATGCATATTATTAATGCAAATAACAGCTGGGCAGTTAGAAAGGTAAATAGGCATCCGCATATGTCTTTATTGAGGAAAGTTTCATATAAAATGCCTTTCTTCAACACCCTTGTTTTCTTTCATGTAAGATGGATTGGTTGCTGGGTCTCATTTAACTATGTCTTAACATGATTTCCAAGTCATATATGTATATTTCTCTTATTTTCTTTGGGAAAAGTTGTGTAGTTTTCAATTGTTCTTTTTCTAGGAGATTTTCAATGAAGGCTCTGCCGCCAATTTCCTCAAACGGAAGATCTTCACCATACCTGCCAGCTTCAGCATAGATGTTTCAAAGAAGAACAAAAGTTTAACAAAATTTTAGAATCCAAATAAATGAAAAGACCTAGTGATTTACCATTTCATCTCATCCTATTTGACTTTTTTTTTTCTCTAAAATCGAGGATGGATTACTAATATAAAATAGGTTACAATTTATGGCATGTTAAGCAGACTGCATCTATCACAACAAAACTCAAATCAAAGTTCAAACCAGATTTATGATCTCATACTAAAAGCCATAGAAAGGAGATAGAACCAAGGCTTCTCATATATAGCCTGGTGATTACAAAGCTCTAAGTATATAGCATAGGAAAATAAAAATAAAATAAAAATATAATAACAGTAGCATCTATTAAGACAGACCATTAGAGCAATCATTTCCAACAGCATTTGATATTATTGCTGTACATATATGTGTCAAACTCCAAAGCCTCAATAGGAAGTAAAGTTGTCTCACTGCAGTTAACTACTTTATCAACATTTCGCTGATGTGGTGGAAAATTGTTATGGTCTGTTAAGAGTATATTTCCCATACTTAGTGGACATTAAAATCTAAATTTAGTCCTAGTATATATACAGTAGGAAACGAGTGTAATGTATATCTCTATGAGCTATTCTTCATTTCAATTGAAAAGCACATATAAAATGCTAAAAATTAGATTTGTTATCTAATAAAATTTTATGTGCTACTACAGAAAGTAATTATATTTGACAGAAAATTTATATGGTGTTAGCAAATTTAGATTATATAAATCTGGGTTTAAATTTCATAGTTTTATAGTTTGCATTTAGACAATTTAGCTGTAAAATATAATTGAAATTTTTAAAAAGACTTTATCATAGGTAAGGAGTTTTTTTTTATCAAATTGTTAAAATTTATATTGGTTTATGATGGTATGTATATTAGGTGTAATATTATTTTCTGAAATAGGTTATAGTAATTTTAAAGGCATAATTGAATAGATAACTGTCATATATATATATATATATATATATATATATATATATATATATATATATATATATATATATATATGAGAGCTATTCTTCATTTCAATTGAAAAGCACATATAAAATGCTAAAAATTAGATTTGTTAGCTAATAAAATTTTATGCGCTACTACAGAAAGTAATTATATTTGACAGAAAATTTATATGGTGTTAGCAAATTTAGATTATATAAATCTGGGTTTAAATTTCATAGTTTTATAGTTTGCATTTAGACAATTTAGCTGTAAAATATAATTGAAATTTTTAAAAAGACTTTATCATAGGTAAGAAGAGTTTTTTTTTATCAAATTGTTAAAATTTATATTGGTTTATGATGGTATGTATATTAGGTGTAATATTATTTTCTGAAATAGGTTATAGTAATTTTAAAGGCATAATTGAATAGATAACTGTCATGTAAATATATATATATATATACAATAATAAACTAGATTTATTTTCAATGATCGTGTATTTCTCTTTGGATGAAAATATTTACTATCTAATGATCCATGGTCTTGGTATTTAATATTTTTTTATTATTAATATTATTATAGTAGTTGATTTATTGAATCCTCAAAACATTTGAAACCTATAATAATGTTATTCGTAAAATCATTAGAAGTTAATAGAAAAATGAGTTATAAAATATTTATATATATCTATATATAGTGTATTGGATTATCAATAATAATAAAAAAAAATTAGATAGAGATGTAATATTTTAATTATGTTATTTGAGTTAATAAAGAAATATTAACTACAATAGTTTAATTAGAATTGTTAGGTAATAGAATTACTTAAACATTATTGAAAGTAATAGTAAAATTTTAAGTGGGTGGAAAATATTTTTATTAACCAAAGATTTAAGATTTAAGGTTTAAGGTATTTTATTATTATTATTATTATTATTATTTTAACCATAGTAGTTGATTAGTTTAATGCCTAAAATATTTAGAAATCCATAATATTGTTATAGGAAAAATCATTAAGTTAAGTTGAGAAATTAGGGTTATTTTCTTAAAGCAAACATTAGCACTTTTAATGTAAATTGTTACTGGCTATTTGACCATAGAAAGAATGATGTTAATGTAGAGTATTTAGAGTTGTTTCTTTTTTACTTTTAAGTTAAATATGTTATTAAGAGATTTTAGGGTTTCTTACATATAAACTCAATGGTTTAAATAATATTACTTAGGGTTTCTATTAAATGAGAGTTAATTATGTTTTCTATTTTATAATAATAATAATAATAGTTTTCTTTGCAAATTAAATATAGAATGTTGTTATTATTAATATTAAGGTTTATAATTATGCATTTTGATATGTAAATATATCTATATCCTCATATTTTATTTAAATCTAAGACAATAGTAAGGAGTCCTCAAACTGGATAACAAAGTTTATGCCTTCAAAATTAAATATTCTTTTATAATAGGAAGAAGTATATTTATATTCTGTTTATAACTTTTAGAATGTAACTAAATATAGATTTAGCAGTTATTATTCTCATGTACTATGTATTAGTTTATACATAATGTATGTATTCAGATTTATTCAGAAGGTGATAATGTAACAATGTAATGTTGTACTCATATGTGAGGAGAAATTGTAACTATGTACTAGATCCTAATGATTACTTATCGTATATTATGATATGGAGGTGTAAATGTTTATTGATTTAATGTAATAGGTTTAGAATGATCTATTGATGTTAGTTAATGATGTATGTTAGATTATGTTAATTGATTTGTCAAGTAATGCAACCATGGAACCTTAGAGGACAAGTTGTTAGTTTAATGATGTGTATTGATTTGTTAAACATTACTTTGTTATCTTATTCATTAAAAAAAAAAATTATTCTGCTTTGCATAGCATAGATGTGTTGTTCTCTAAGGTGTTCATGGTGGGGCATTACATCTGGTATCAGAGCAGGGTTTAAACACTGGGTACTCTGGTTTTATATGAGCCCATTAGGTTGTACTAGTTGCTTAAACTCTGAAAATTATGTTCATCCCTTTTGTCATCCTCACCTAACAACCTGAGGTTGTCCCTTGGTGGTGTCTACATAGGAAGATGCCTAGAGGTCGAGGTAGGGGTAGTTGGCATGTAGAGATCTATCTCCCTGCATATGATTTCTGCTATGCAGTTGAAGAGATGTATGTGTCAAGGTTGTCAGTTGTTTTCTATGACGATTAACGATTTGGAGTTAGGGGAGATTCGAGAGGTGTCCCTTGATGATCATCCTAACCTTAAGGAGCTTCGGTTGTAGTTAGAGGAGTTGTCAGGTAGACGACTAGATGGTTGTGCATCCTCTTGTTGAGTATGAATTCTTGGATGCATTTAGCAATTCTTGGTGCTTATGTAGAGTCATTATTGTATGGAATAAAATGTTGAGGATAACCTGATGTTGTTTCCTCCTTCCTCATTTGGTGGCTAGTATCTAGTCATGCAGTGTTGTACTGTGCAATTTCAATAATTGTGTATTTGCTTTTATAATTATTGATAATTTTCTATTAATTAAAAGGCCGGCACTTTGTTTATATTTGATTGTGATGGTTTAGCCACACCTTGTGATCTTCATTTGTGCGTAAGCCTTGTGGTTACATTTGATTTAGTGTTGAACTGCACACATTTCTTGTTTTATTGATGAAATTTAATCTTTATTTGATATTTGTTTATGACTTTGGTGGCTAAACTATTTTCTCCTTATTGTTTTCGATGTCGGCCATGTGTCGTATTGTGACTCCTCTCCAAGAACGTATGAGGTGGACTTGGTGAGTGTATACGAGGAAGCAAATGCAGGGAACCTTCAGGATGGGGATATGTGAGGACTATCTCGTGAAGCTAACCACCTTATACAACAGGAGATAGGTCGTTGTTGTCTTGTTTGGATTGTCTAACCGTGTGTGTGTGCCCTAGCACCATCAAGCCACTAAGTGTGTAGTATGGATTGTGTGAGATAGATGTTGGCTCTTGGCTCATGGATTTTGTGTCATGGATTATTAGGTTGCTTACTAGTGTCTAGATGGACCCTTGTGTAGCCTTAAGATGTGATTTATGCTACTGTCAATTCATGTACGTATGAAAAATGTGTGTGTTAAATCATGAATATAGTATTATAAAATGATAAATTGTGATTCAATGCTTCTAAAGGTGTAAAATCATTATATCAAGATTTTTCAGTTAATAGATCACATCCATAGACTGAGCTACTCATATTGGCATAGGGTTGTGGAAACTGTCCAAACTCAATCCATTTCATCCATATTGGTTGCAGGCTTCCAGGAGTAAGCCTGATCCTACGGGGGGATGTAGTGCCCCTCACCTTGCCTTATGTCAGACTGATAGTTATCCTAGTAGGACTAGACATTATGACATTCTGTTTGATGATGGATTCTCTATTATTATGCTAGTTGTTTATGGACATTTTGTTATGATGACGATTGATGATGTTGGATTACTGATATTTTGTGTTTCATAGTTTGATGGACATATTTGATGTAATCGATTAATGTTATTTTAAGTTCTATGTGTTATTTGATCATGATTATGATGCATTTCTCATAATGGAGGTATTAGATCATTTTGTAATTGATTCTTTTATCTTGTTGAAAAACACCAGAAGATTATACGTAATGTAGTTATTTATTGATGTGTTTATGTGAACTGAATAGTGTCGCATTACTTTCATTTGAGTACCCTACCACACTGTGAATTCTATTCACTATATGACAGTATGATGAAATATATTTTCATGGTTGACTGTGTAGTTTGCTGCAGGATGCAGGTACCGGGCATCGACTCCACTTGAACTAGCAGGTCTGAGCGTGCCCTAGCCAATGGAATTGTTGATTAGAGTTAGCATAAGGTTCCCTACTCAATCAACATCCTTGAAGAGGATGAGTATTCTATATCTTGTCCAGTCGTCACTGTCAATTGGACTATTTGTTTCTTTTGTTATCGTCTTGTCTTGTGGCCTTGCTGGGTGGTCAGGTATCATTCTATAGGTTGGATTATTCAATTAGAAATGTTTGATTATAGCTTGGGTTAGTGTTTCATTAAACAAAGATAATCTCAAGCTAGAGTAAATAAAATTTTTTAAGGGGAAATAATGTGTCGTTTACTAATTATAAACAATGTAATTGTTTATAATTAGTAAAATTAATATGAAAATAAATAAATTTGATAAATGAATAAATAAAATAATAAATTATAAGTTGTAAATGAATAAAATCAAGATGGAAATAAAATACATAAATAAATATGTATAAACAAATATAAATTTTGATGTAATAAATTTAAAAGATCACATTAAAACAATAAATAAATAATATTTTAATGATTATTGTTAATGAAAGCATGGTTGTCACTTTGGATCATGTGCACACTGTTAGGGTGGTGAAGCCCACTCACTACACCACGTGGCCTCCAAGTAACCGGAACATGTTGGAAGTTACCAAGTAACTTACAAAACTACAAAGTAACTTAAAATTAGTTTACAACTGCTTCTATTTTTGTCAGAGATCGCTTCTCTACTAGGGGGTATGGAAGCTGAAAGAGTTTCAGTTCCGAACAGCCATTGTAAAGGTTGTGTGTATGTAAACTTTAATAGAGAGATTATATATATTTCTAGGGATATCCCATTCAGTGTGGATGTAGCCTGCTATGCAGGGGGAAGGGGTCAGAAAAGAAGTGGGGGACGTTTTGGAAGAAATAGCAAATTTGGCAGAAGAATGGGGGGGATTGAATCAGTTGTTTTTGGATTGGAGATTGGAGGATTGGGGATCGTAGCTACAGTTTTACAGCATCGAATCCTCAGTCCAATCAATTGCTGTAACCAGGTTCCATGAATTTTTATCTTTTCTCCTTTGTAAATTTTCTGGTCAATTGAATTGCTGAGTAATTCGTGTATGAAATAAATCTAATTTGTTTATACTGAAATCTTGTCAATTACATTTGCTTGATTATTTCTAAAGCCTTTCTAATAAATCCATTCTGTGTTTATCTTCCAATCATTGCAAACAGATTTGTCCTATGTCTCAGATCTGGCTTTACTCCTGTCAATTGTGTTTGCTTGAAGTTTCATAAGCCTTTTCAATAAATCCGTTTGGTGCTCATCATGTAGTCATTGTTTCCAACAACTTTGCAGAGACTCCCTTTATCTCTAGATGCAATCTATCTCCTCCTTAATGTGGATAATTGTTTACGGCACTAAATCCATCTGCACCCAGGGCCGCTTTTGCATTAATGTTTAAAAACAAAAATCACAAAAAAATGTGTAGCATTTTAGGATCCATTTCAGAAAGCAGCGTTGCTGGAAAATACTTCTAGGCCTTTATCCATCTGTGATCTACAATCACCAAGAAAACACATCGATCCAACCAGCACATATTTAACAGGTATCTCAATGATAAAGTTTAGGTTATTTTTAAGTTCTCTCTGCACACATAATGATAGTCGGAGGTGTAATGCAATAAGGAATAAAAAAAAATGTGATTGAAGTATACACAACTTTCAGCCACTAAACCTTCCTGGTAGCTCAAATAATTAGCTACTGGTTTGTGCATATTATTAATGCAAATAACGGCTGGGTAGTTAGAAAGGCAAATAGGCATCCGCATATGTCTTTATTGAGGAAAGTTTCATATGAAATGCCTTTCTTCAACACCCTTGTTTTCTTTCATGTAAGATGGATTGGTTGCTGGGTCTCCTTTAACTGTCTCTTAACATGATTTCCAAGTCATATATGTATATTTCTCTTATTTGCTTTGGGAAAAGTTGTGTAGTTTTCAATTGTTCTTTTTCTAGGAGATTTTCAATGGAGGCTCTGCCGCCAATTTCCTCAAACGGAAGATCTTCACCATACCTGCCAGCTTCAACATAGATGTTTCAGAGAAGAACAAAAGTTTAACAAAATTTTAGAATCCAAATAAATGAAAAGACCTAGTGATTTACCATTTCATCTCATCCTATTTGACTTGTTTTTTTTTTCTCTAAAATCTAGGATGGATTACTAATATAAAATAGGTTACAATTTATGGCATGTTAAGCAGACTGCATCTATCACAACAAAACTCAAATCAAAGTTCAAACCAGATTTATGATCTCATACTAAAAGCCATAGAAAGGAGATAGAACCAAGGCTTCTCATATATAGCCTGGTGATTACAAAGCTCTAAGTATATAGCATAGGAAAATAAAATATATATATAATAACAGTAGCATCTATTAAGACAGACCATTAGAGCAATCATTTCTAGCAGCATTTGATATTATTACTGTACATATATGTGTCAAACTCCAAAGCCTCAATAGGAAGTAAAGTAGTCTCACTGCAGTTAACTACTTTATCAACATTTCGCTGATGTGGTGGAAAATTGTTATGGTCTGTTAAGAGTATACTTCCCATACTTAGTGGACATTAAAATCTAAATTTAGTCCTAGTATATATACAGTAGGAAACGAGTGTAATGTATATCTCTATGAGCTATTCTTCATTTCAATTGAAAAACATATATAAAATGCTAAAAATTAGATTTGTTAGCTAATAAAATTTTATGTGCTACTACAGAAAGTAATTATATTTGATAGAAAATTTATATGGTGTTAGCAAATTTAGATTATATAAATCTGGGTTTAAATTTAAATTTTTAAAAAGATTTTATCATAGGTAAGAAGAGTTTTTTTTATCAAATTGTTAAAATTTATATTGGTTTATGATGGTATGTATATTAGGTGTAATATTATTTTCTGAAATAGGTTATAGTAATTTTAAAGGCATAATTGAATAGATAACTGTCATGTATATATATATATATATATATATATATATATATATATATATATATATATATATATATATATATATATATATATATATATATATATATATATATATAAACTAGATTTATTTTCAATGATCCTGTATTTCTCTTTGGATGAAAATATTTACTATCTAATGATCCATGGTCTTGGTATTTAATATTTTTTTATTATTAATATTATTATAGTAGTTGATTTATTGAATCCTCAAAACATTTGAAACCTATAATAATGTTATTCGTAAAATCATTAGAAGTTAATAGAAAATTGAGTTATAAAATATTTATATATATCTATATATAGTGTATTGGATTATCAATAATAAAAAAAAAAAAAATAGATAGAGATGTAATATTTTAATTATGTTATTTGAGTTAATAAAGAAATATTAAATACAATAGTTCAATTAGAATTGTTAGGTAATATAATTACTTAAACATTATTGAAAGTAATAGTAAAATTTTAAGTGGGTGGAAAATATTTTTATTAACCAAAGATTTAAGATTTAAGGTTTAAGGTATTTTATTATTATTATTATTATTTTAACCATAGTAGTTGATTAGTTTAATGCCTAAAATATTTAGAAATCCATAATATTGTTATGGGAAAAATCATTAAGTTAAGTTGAGAAATTAGGGTTATTTTCTTAAAGCAAACATTAGTACTTTTATTGTAAATTGTTACTGGCTGTTTGACCATAGAAAGAATGATGTTAATGTAGAGTATTTAGAGTTGTTTCTTTTTTAATTTTTAAGTTAAATATGTTATTAAGAGGTTTTAGGGTTTCTTACATATAAACTCAATGGTTTAAATAATATTACTTAGGGTTTCTATTAAATGAGAGTTAATTATGTGTTCTATTTTATAATAATAATAATAGTTTTCTTCGCAAATTAAATATAGAATGCTGTTATTATTAATATTAAGGTTTATAATTATGCATTTTGATATGTAAATATATCTATATCCTCATATTTTATTTAAATCTAAGACAATAGTAAGGAGTCCTCAAACTGGATAACAAAGTTTATGCCTTCGAAATTAAATATTCTTTTATAATAGGAAGAAGTATATTTATATTGTGTTTATAACTTTTAGAATGTAACTAAATATAGATTTAGCAGTTATTATTCTCATGTACTATGTATTAGTTTATACATAATGTATGTATTCAGATTTATTCAGAAGGTGATAATGTAACAATGTAATGTTGTACTCATATGTGAGGAGAAATTGTAACTGTGTACTAGATCCTAATGATTACTTATCGTATGTTATGATATGGAGGTGTAAATGTTTGATGATTTAATGCAATAGGTTTAGAATGATCTATTGATGTTAGTTAATGATGTATGTTAGATTATTTTAATTGATTTGTCAAGTAATGCAACCATGGAACCTTAGAGGACAAGTTGTTAGTTTAATGATGTGTATTGATTTGTTAAACATTACTTTGTTATCTTATTCATTAAAAAAAAAATTATTCTGCTTTACATAGCATAGATGTGTTGTTCTCTAAGGTGTTCATGGCGAGGCGTTACAAGGATCATGAAAGTAACATCTATCATAAGCAAAAGCGAGGGGCATTACAATTGCCATGTTGAGGGCCAAGATGAAAGTTTCAAGCCCCAAAAAATTAGCAAGATAGGGTCCAACCCGCTAGGGCAGGTTGGGAAACCACTGGCCACCTCATAACGCATCCACCTATAAAATTTCATAGAAAACCCACATCCATGACCTTCGGAAGTCCCTACATCACTGATGAAACTGGAACCACAAACAACAAAACAACAATCTAAAACTATGACTGAACCGTGACTGTTGGAGCCCTTCCCAAAACCAAAAAATAGCAGCAACCAAAAAAATTATTGTTCGTCCAACTCTTCTCCAACTGTTTTTGAAAATGTAGCCAAGTGTATTTATATACACTCTGGGGTGGTGATCTAGGGCAGTGATAGATGAAATAAATGCATAATGCTGGCCAGCAGTAAAAATCTACATCTACAACATCCTAAGATTGATATGATTCGAAAGTGAATCAGATCATTCCATAAGTAAATGGTAATGGCAATGATGACATTCAAACCGTCAACTAGTTTGAGATCTCTCTAAATCTAGGTAGCCATCATTTTTATCTCCACGATAGTTAAAACGCACCTAAGGAATTGTGTGATGTGGGTTGTTTTAGATTGTTTAAAATATTTAAATCGTTTCAGATTGTTTAAAATTTTTAAATTGTTTAAGATAAATGCATTTACCCATTTGAGATTCTGAGAGAGAAATAATTACAGACGCGGTTCCTATTTCTGATTGCCAAGACTATTTTTTGATGGCCTTGAAGCTATTACCAACAATCACTTTTCCATTGAAAAAACCTAGGCGTGAGACAGTTTTCCTATCGGCTAATTATTGACAGACTTTGAAAATTTTATGGCATGAGACCATTCTGAGCACTATGATGTTCACAACTAAAAGCCTATCTGCTAATTATTCTACAATTCTATTATAAATCTCTATTATTCTATCAGTCTTTCATTCTGTTATTTTATTATTCTATCATTATATTCTTATATCTATTATTGCCTCATTCTCTCATTCTTTCATTCTACTATTCTATTATTATACAATTCAATTATTGAATCATTCTATCATTGTACTATTCTATAAATTTATTTTTCTATCATTTTTACATTCTATAATTTTATAATTGTATTATTCTATGATTCTATTATTATATAAAACTACTCTTATATCATTCATTCATTCTATAATTCTATAATTCTATTATATTATCATTCTTTCATTCTATCATTCTCTAATTCTATCATTTTGTTATTCTATAAATCTATTATTCTATCATTCTTTCATTCTATTCTTCTATAATTCTTTTAGTCTATTATTTAATCATTCTATCACTCTATCTTTCTTCCACTCAATCATTCTATAATTCTATGATTCTATTATTCTATAAATCTATCATTTTATCATTCTATCATTCTATTATTCTATTATCTACAATTCTATTATTTTTTCATTCCTTCAATCTATCATTCTATACTTCTTTCACTCTATCATTCTATTATTATATTATTGTACAAATCTATTATTCTATTATTCTACAATTCTTATTTCCTATCATTATTTTATTCTATAATTCCAATATTATATTATTCCTTCATTCTTTCATTCTATAATTCTATTATTCAATTATTTTCTAGTTCTATTACTCTATCATTCTATCATTTTATAATTCTAAATTTCTATTATTGTATTATTCTTTCATCCTTTAAATCTATCATTCTATAATTCTATCATTTTTTCATTCTATAATTGTATAATTCTATTATTCTACAATTCTATTATTCTACCATTCTTTTATCCTATCATTCTATAATTCTATCATTTTATTATTCTATAAATTTGTCATTCCATCCTTTAATTATATTATTCTATTATACTAGTATTCAATTATTCTCTAGTTCTATTACTATATCATTCTTTCATTCCATCATTTTATAATTCTAACATTCTATTATTCTATTATTATTTCATTCTTTTAGTCTATCATTCTATAATTCTATCATTCTTTTAATCCATCATTCTACAATTCCATTATTCTATGATTTTTTCATTTTATCGTTCTATAATTCTATAAATCCGTTATTCTATCATTCTCTATTTATTCTATTATCCTACAATTCTAATATTCTATCATTCTATCATTTTTTCATTCATTCTATGATTATATAATTCTATCATTCTATTATTTTCTAAATCTGCTATTCTATCATTATGTCATTATATAATTCTATTATTCTACACTTCTATTATTCTATCATTCTTTCATTCTATCATTCTCCAATTCTATAATTATTTCATTCTATAAATCTATCATTATATCATTATTTCTTTCTATCATTCCATAACTCTATAATTTTATTTTTCTACAATTCTATTATTCTATCATTCTTTCATTTTGTCATTCTATAGTTCTATTATTTCATTGTTCTATAGATCTACTACTCTCTCATTCTTTCATTTTATCATTCTATAATTCTATCATTCTTACATTCTATATTTCTATTATTCTATCATTATTTCATTCTATAATTCTATAAATCTATTACTCTATTATTCTACATATATTTTATTCTATCATTCTATCATTCTATTATCCTATAAATATGTTATGTTATCGTTCTATTATTCTATCATTCTATAATTCTTTTATTCTATTAATCTACAATTCTATTATTCTATCATTCTATCATTTTATAATTATATTATTCTATTATTCTATCATTCTATTATTCTTTCATTCTATCATTTTAAAATTATATTATTCAATCATTGTTTCTTTTGTGATTCTACAATTCTATAAATATACTTTTCCATCATTCTATCATTCTGTTATTCTATCATTCAAATATTCTATCTATCTTTTATGGTCTCATTCTCTCATTCTATCATTTTATTATTCTGTTATTCTATTGTTCTCTAAATCTATTATTCTAATATTGTTTACTTCTATCATTCTATAATTCTATAGTTCTATTATTCTATAATTTTATTATTCTATCATTCTATATTTCTATCATTCTATTATTCTATAAATCTATCCTTATATAATTATATTATTCTATCATTGTATAATTCTATTATTCTATAAATATTTTATTCTATTATTGTATAATTCTATTATTCTATAAATATTTTTGTCAATGTAGTCAAGTGTATTTATATACACTCTGGGTTGGTGATCTAGGGCAGTGACAGATGAAATAAATGCATAATGCTAGCCAGCAATAAAAATCTACATGTACAACATCCTGAGATTGATATGATTCGAAAGTGAATCAGATCATTTCATAAGTAAATGGTAATGGCAATGATGACATTCAAACCGTCAACTAGTTTGAGATCTCTCTAAACTTGGGTAGCCATCATTTTTATCTCCACGATAGTTAAAACACACCAAAGGAATTGTGTGATTTGGGTTGTTTTAGATTGTTTAAAATATTTAAATCATTTAAGATTGTTTAAAATTTTTAAATTGTTTAAGATAAATGCATTTACCCGTTCGAGATTCTGAGAGAGAAACAATTACAGACGCGGTTCCTATTTCTGATTGCCAAGACTATTTTTTGATTGCCTTGAAGCTATTACCAGTAATCACTTTTCCATTGAAAAAAACTCGACATGAGATAGTTTTCCTATCGGCTAATTATTAACAGACTTTGAAAATTTTACGGCGTGAGACAATTCCGAGCACTATGATGCTCACAACTAAAAGCCTTTCGGCTAATTATTCTACAATTCTATTATAAATCTCTATTATTCTATCATTCTTTCATTCTATTATTTTATTATTCTATCATTATATTATTATATATATTATTGTCTCATTCTCTCATTCTGTCATTCTACTATTCTATTATTATACAATTCAATTATTGAATCATTCTATCATTGTACTATTCTATAAATTTAGTTTTCTATCATTGTTTCATTCTATCATTTTATAATTGTATTATTCTATGATTCTATTATTATTTAAAATTACTCTTATATCATTCATTCATTCTATAATTCTATTATATTATCATTCTTTCATTCTATCATTCTCTAATTCTATCATTTTGTTATTCTATAAATCTATTATTCTATCATTCTTTCATTCTATTCTTCTATAATTCTTTTAGTCTATTATTTAATCATTCTATCATTCTATTATTCTATTATCTACAATTCTATTATTTTTTCATTCCTTCAATCTATCATTCTATACTTCTTTCACTCTATTATTCTATTATTATATTATTGTACAAATCTATTATTCTATTATTCTACAATTTTTATTTCCTATCATTATTTTATTCTATATTTCTAATATTATATTATTCCTTCATTCTTTCATTCTATAATTCTATTATTGTAATGCCCCGCCATGAACACCTAAGAGAACAACATATCTATGCTATGCAAAGCAGGATAATTTTTTTTTTTTTTAATATGAATAAGATAACAAAGTAATGTTAACACATCTATACACATCATTTGAACTAACAACTTGTCCTCTAAGATTTCATGGTTGCATTACTTACCAAATCAATTAACATAATTCAGCATACATTATTAACTAAATTAGTAGATCATTCTAAATCTATAGCATTAAATGAATAAACATATACATCTCCATATCATAACATCAAATGAATAATCAGCATGATCAAGATTACATGTGAATGTACAAATTCCTATACACATGAGTAACTCATTACATTGATTACATTATCACCTTTCTGAATACATACATTATGAATCAACTGTCACACAAGGTTAGACCATGAGTATGCATAATCATCTTCCTCAAACTGGTACAAGATCTGATATCTATTACACAAGATACATCCTCCTCACCCACGAACATTGGCAAGGGAAAAACCAATGGAAATAAAAGCTCTTCCACCCGACCATGTGGAACCCTAAGGTCCACCCCCCGAGCTAGGAGATAACACAAGATCCCACACTCACAGATAGTAAGGAGAACAATAGACTAACACAAGCAGTAGGTTATACATGACACCAATTATCAAACTGTCCACAATAAACATCACTAACATACTTAACTGCACTTCCAGAGGCACTTACGCAATTGAGGGAGGAAATACAACTAGGGAGTGCTAGACTGCAATAGGGAGGAGTGTCATCACATGGATTGATATGGGTTGTCCTGGTGGACTTCACTAGGCCTTGACTCCCATCTTTGGGTTGTCTTGGCAGCCTCTCCCGATCCCCGGTCCCCATACAAACTCATGCAGAATCAATGTACTTTTCATGGGGACAAGGTAGTTGATCTTACCATTCCCCTATTTCATTATTAATGTTATCACTGGATTAAGAAACCCTTCAATGGGTTGTCCTAGACACCTCTATGGGTTCCAGCCCCCATTGAGAGCCACTCCCCCTACTTTGCAACTAGTAAACCCTACACTGGGCAAGGCATTGACCATCTTGCACAACCATCATAACCACATAATCCATACACCAAACAAGGCATTAATCATCTTTGAATGTTCATCACAATTAAATGAGTTCATGTCAGAATAGGAGACAACATTCTAGGGTTACATTTTACATATACATATGACCCACCACATAGCCAATCACCCTCAGGGTTACATAGCCATAAGGGCCATACACACCATTACACCATCCTGGGCCTCTAGAAACCAACCTCCAAAACACAAAAATTTGACATCACTCTTTAACAATAGCATGACATTTAATCCAGCAAATATGACACATAGGTTAATACAAACAATTAATTCTAACAAGTTGACAATGTAAGATTCTAACCACACATAATGCATTGTTGTTATCAAATCTACAACCATTCAATTTTCTATAATAGAATAATACCAATTCCCTTAATTTTATACACAATTCATTTATTCACTTAACTACTAACTTAGCAGATTATAATCCTTTAAAACCAATCAGATTTATTATTCTTTAACCAAAATAAGATCTATCCACAAATCTAGCTCAATACTTCATTAATACACAATAAGAATAATAAGAAGAACATCAATATCAATAATGATAAAACATCATAAGAACCCCACATTATTTATTTATCTTTACCTAAATATAAATCATTTAATTTATTTATATTGGAAGCATATACTCATACCATAGAAGAAGCATATCTTTGGAAATATATTCATTCTAAATCTACAGTTTCCTTTCATTAAAGAAAGTAAATAATCAAAAGTAACAGAACTAGAGTAATTTGGTTTCTAATAAAAGTATAGGATCTAAGAAAATCTATGGGAGTAGAGGTTTCTAATATTGTATGAAATAAGTTACCATGAAGTGTTCACTAAATATAGGGAAAAATAATCATAACTAAAAGAAGTTTCAGCGTCAATTTATGGCAGTTATTATCATCTATATTTAACAGATATTATCATATTAAATATGGAAATCTTAATGTCAATACATGGCTGTTATAAACAGAAAGATAAATGATAACCTGACGCCCATGTTTTTTTTTAGCTAATATAAACACAAAAAGATACGCAGACCAAAGGCCATTATGCTGTAGACCTATCGCCCTTAAATGGCATTTAAATCTTTCAAAACTAGCATCAAAATTTGGACGATCCATCTAATTATTATTATTTTAAGCTTTATACCACCATGGTTATCACAAGCCATAAATATCAGCTCAGTACAGTCGTGTTTTACTATGGCTAGAATTAAGAAAAACTATAATAAAGTGAAAATTTAGAATACCCCGGGTACTTATCCAGGCAGTCTACACAAAGGTTGGGAGCCTATAATCAGTTTTCCTGGTAATGTAGAATGGTATGAAATATGGAAGAACCACAAGTCATGAAACTAGAAACCCAAGAGTCTCTGGGAGAAAACATTACCCGGATTGCAAAGATTGCAGGAATCGCCCAACATGGGTTGAAAGACTCAAGATCTTACAAGGATTAACAATATATTATATGCATTTAAGGAGACTATACCGTCTACTAATTAATTCAATATAAAAATAAGAAACATCATTACAGATTGGCACCAAGATAGAATGCCTCCAAGAATAGTTAAAAAGTTAGATATTGTCAGAAAATTAACGTTAGAAAAGCTCTAATAACCAAAATGAAAAAGGTAGAAACATAGACATAGCCGGTGAGCTATTTGATAGATTGTCTCCAGGGAAATTCATTTTTCACAGTAGTGATTGTAGGTTGTGCACAAAATGGATTAACTGAGCAGGCTTTCAAGCAAGTGCAATTGACCGGCGTAAAGCTAGAATCAAGACATCCATCGTAGCATAAAGGATAGATGAAGTCGGTCAGATGTTGTAGTTGCAATGACCTTACTAGATATGTATGCAAAATGTAGAAGCATGCACAAGGCACGTGAGTTGTTTTGCTCCTCTTACATTTGAAAATTTGTTCAACTTCAAGAAATATGGTCTCATGGAATGTAATGATTGCAGGATACACACAATTTTTTGAAAAGGCTTTAGAAACATTCAAGCAAATGCAAATCGGCAGCATGTAGCCAGATTTGGCTTCGTACGACCTGCATACAAGATGTGGAAGCATAGACATGGCACATGAACCTTTGGAATAGCAAGAGGCGTCATCCCATGGAATTCAACGATTGCAGGATATGCACATTTGAGAGGGTGAACAAAAGTGGCAGGCGTAAGAGAAACTAGTTAAAGATGTGCACAAAATGGAGTTGTTGACAAGGTTTAAGAAACTTTTTAAGCTAGTGCAATCCGTAGGTGAAAGGCTAAATCAATGCATCATCAAATCTCTTGATCAGTACAAATACATTTCCAAATGAATTTGCAGTGAGCAAGAATTATTAATGGATAGATGCTATATGGTTATAACGGAAAGACCTGAGTGCAACTATTGAATTTGTAGTTGGAACTAGGGCATGGTAGGAACATATGCTAGGGATATCTCATTCCATTTTATTTGTCACAAACTAAGACCATCTCAAAGGATTGGCCTAATTCCTCTTGTTATAATAAACTATCATGGACGTGATGTATTGGGTGCATCACTGGCTTACCAGTGTATCTCTGTACAGTTAAATCAATAGTAAAATAGTATTAAAATCAATTCCCACATAATGGAGCGTTGATATCAGTTATATTCCCGCGAGATTAAATCAAGGAAGGTAAAGTTAAAATACCAAAAAAAATAAAAACAATACGAAAAGCTATCGAAACCTAGAAGCCATATAACAAACCCTAGATTTCAAAATCCTCTACCTAAAAGAGACAATCAGTCTATATCACGAGGTAATCTTCCCTCATAGAGTTTTAAACATAGCAACTAACAACCATTCAATAAAAAAAGGGTTATCATTTTAAAAGAGATGAATCAAAGAAACTAAGATGCAAATCAACCCAAACCGAAAATGACAAAACTCCAGTCAGAAACTCAACAGATACAATCCAGACCTTCAAGCAATCTTTCCTTGGCCAAGATTGAAAGCAAAACCACGTCTTCTGATACAAAATCAAATATAACATACAAAATAAATAACACGTTACAAATATTATTAAGCTCTTAAGATCTTACAAATTTTAGAAAGGATATTTCACCGAATGCTTCCAACATCATTTGCAACTTGATCGACGTCCTCCTACAACACCTTTCGTGATCTTCCCTTCCTCTGTACCACCCCCTTCTAATTGAGGGCAAAATTTGAGGTCCCACTCCCCCATCTCCAGGCCAAAATTCCCCCTCCCCATTTGATAAATAATGAAGGGAGGGAAGTTACTTTTTCCACTCCCATACAAAATAAATTTACAACTACCCCAACTAACTACCTACTAACCCTTATTAAAAAAATAAATAAAATATATGCAACCAACATAATTTAAACATACACACAATAAATAATTTTACACAAACGGGTAAAACCATTTACCCACACTCACTCACATATTATAATTAATTATATAACCAACTTTATAATATTCTATTTATTTACTATTTTATTATTATTTCTTAATTATAATATTACACTATAATTTTATTTTATTATCAACTAGGATTATATATATTATTTATCAATCCATTTTAATGCATAAGATAACTAAGGCATATTATCAGACAAATTAAATCAAAAGCCAAAATAATTACCTAACCACTAACCAGGGTAAAAAGGTAAAACTTCAAGCAACACTGACTAGCCACTGATAGTACTTGACAAGGTATCAAACTAGGTACTCATCCTCTTCGAGGATGATGGTTAGGTTGGGGGACCAAGTGCTATCTCCAGTCAACTACTTCCATTGGGTGCAAGGTACGCTCAAACCTACCAATTCAGGTGGAGTCGATGCCTGGTACCTATTCACTCAAACATACAAGTTAGAGCACATGTACATAATAGCCAAAGCACTAGGGAAGGGACTCTAGCAATCATATCTCATACTCGTATGTCACCCATATGTCCAATGGTATGATGCCACCCTTTCCACCTGTCCTAACAACATACTACTGCATCACCTTATCCAAATAAATCTTTGCATAATAACAATATGCATCATGCTCCCAAAAGTATTAACAGAAGCTCTTTTTCCATCCTCATCATCAGGTTCCTTAGCCAAACTACCTGCACATCCAAGGTGAGAATGGAGGGGCGCTACAATTATTCAATTATTTTCTAGTTCTATTACTCTATCATTCTATCATTTTATAATTCTAAATTTCTATTATTGTATTATTCTTTCATCCTTTAAATCTATCATTCTATAATTCTATCATTTTTTCATTCTATAATTGTATAATTCTATTATTTTACAATTCTATTATTCTACCATTCTTTTATCCTATCATTCTATAATTCTATCATTTTATTATTCTATAAATTTGTCATTCCATCCTTTAATTATATTATTCTATTATACTAGTATTCAATTATTCTCTAGTTCTATTACTATATCATTCTTTCATTCCATCATTTTATAATTCTAACATTCTATTATTCTATTATTATTTCATTCTTTTAGTCTATCATTCTATAATTCTATCATTCTTTTAATCCATCATTCTACAATTCCATTATTCTATGATTTTTTCATTTTATCGTTCTATAATTCTATAAATCCGTTATTCTATCATTCTCTATTTATTCTATTATCCTACAATTCTAATATTCTATCATTCTATCATTTTTTCATTCATTCTATGATTATATAATTCTATCATTCTATTGTTTTCTAAATCTGCTATTCTATCATTATGTCATTATATAATTTTATTATTCTACACTTCTATTATTCTATCATTCTTTCATTCTATCATTCTCCAATTCTATAATTATTTCATTCTATAAATCTATCATTATATCATTATTTCTTTCTATCATTCCATAACTCTATAATTTTATTTTTCTACAATTCTATTATTCTATCATTCTTTCATTTTGTCATTCTATAGTTCTATTATTTCATTGTTCTATAAATCTACTACTCTCTCATTCTTTCATTTTATCATTCTATAATTCTATCATTCTTACATTCTATATTTCTATTATTCTATCATTATTTCATTCTATAATTCTATAAATCTATTACTCTATTATTCTACATATATTTTATTCTATCATTCTATCATTCTATTATCCTATAAATATGTTATGTTATCGTTCTATTATTCTATCATTCTATAATTCTTTTATTCTATTAATCTACAATTCTATTATTCTATCATTCTATCATTTTATAATTATATTATTCTATTATTCTATCGTTATATTATTCTTTCATTCTATTATGCTTTCTTTTATGATTCTACAATTCTATAAATATATTTTTCCATCATTCTATCATTCTATTATTCTATCATTCAAATATTCTATCTATCTATTCTGGTCTAATTCTTTCATTCTATCATTTTATTATTCTATTATTCTATTGTTCAATAAATCTATTATTCTAATATTGTTTCCTTCTATCATTCTATAATTCTATTATTATATTATTCTATAATTTTATTATTCTATCATTCTATTATTCTATAAATCTATCCTTATTTAATTCTATTATTCTATTATTCTATTATTGTATAATTCTATTATTCTATAAATATTTTATTCTATCATTCTATAATTCAATAATTCTATCATTCTATCATTCTATAATTAAATTATTCTATCATTCCTTCATTCATTCATTCAATTATTCTATTATTTTATAAGTCTATTATTCTGGAAATCTTTCATTATATCATTCTATTAATTTATTATTTGATCATTGTATCTTTGTATAACTCTATTATTCTATTATTGTATCATTCTACTATTCTATTTAAATCTATTATTCTATCATTCTTTCATTGTATCATTCTTTCATTCTCTAATTCTATAGAATGAAAAAATGGAGTTATACAACGATAGAATAAAATAATGATAGAATAATAGAGTGATAAAATGATTGAATGAAATAATGATAGAATAACATAGTGATATAATTATAGAATAATATAATGAGAGAATTATAAAATAATAGAATAATATAATGAAAGAATAATAAATTAAAGAATGTTAGAATAATAGAATTGTAGAATAATAGAATAAAAGATTAATAGAATTAATCAATGATAGAATAATAGAATCATAGAATAATAGAATTATAAAATGATAGAATGAAATAATGATAGAATAATAGATTTATAGAACAATAGAATAATAGAATTGTAGAATAACAGAATAATAAAATGATAGAATGAGACAATAATAGATAGATAGAGTATTTGAATAATAGAGTAATATAATTACAGAATGATAAAACAATAGAATAATATATTTATAAGATACTAGAATGATAGAAATAGAATAAGAGAATGATATAATATAGAATAAGAGAATGATATAATACTAGAAATGCAGAATAATAGATTTATAGAATTATAGAATGTAAGAATGGCAGACTAATAGAAATATAAATTTATTAATCTATAAATCTTTTATTCTATCATTCTATTATTTTAACATTTCTATTATTCTATCATTCTTTTATTTTATAATTCTAGCATTTTGTTATCCTATAAATCTATTATTTTATCTTTATATTGTTCTTTCATTCTATAATTATGTCATTCTATTATTCTATAATTCTTTCACTCTATCATTTTATAATTCTATTATTCTATAAATGTATTATTCTATTGTTCTATCATTCTATTATTCTTTCATTCTATCATTTTCAAATTCTATTATTGTACACTTCTATTATTCTAAAACTAATATTCTAAATTCAAAACATGAGTTTTGAGTTATTACAAAAGCAACTTTTTACAAATCTAGAAAAAAACACTAAATCACCATTTTGAGGGCCAAGACGAAAGTTTCAAGCCCTGAAAGAGTGTCAAGAAGGGGTCCAACCCGCTAGGGGCAGGTTGGGATACCACTGGCCACCTCATAACGTAGCCACCTTTAAAATTTTGTAGAATGTAGTGCCCGTCAACTGGTCGTCTATCAGATTGACGTTTGCTTAGTAGTATTAGACATTAGGACAGTATCTTAGATCATTTGATGATGGATTCCTGGTTATTTTGTTAATTCATTATGGACCTAATTGTTATGATAACAGATGTTGATGTTGGATTCTGTTATTTTATGCTTTACAATTTGATAAATAAACTAGATGTTACAGATGTTTTGATGTCAATTGCGATATTAGATTGTAAGAGGATTGAATGTTTTATGTTGTTGACTAGTAATCAAATACCTTGTTCAACATAGTTAATTGTTTATTCATAAACGTGAATGGAACAGTGTCGTATTACTCGCTCTCGAGTACCCTACCCCACTGTGATTTCCATTCACTATAGGACTGCATGTGGATATATATCTTGTTATGTTTAACCGTGCATTGCTGCAGGATGCAGGTACTAGGCACCGACTCCACCTGATTTATCAGGTCTGAGCGTGTCTTCACCAATGGATTAGTTGTTTGGAGTTAACGTGAGGTCCCTAATCAGTGTTGTCTGGTTGTCAGTTTACTCTTGTGGTTATTGTTTGTCATTCGATCATGACTTGCAGACAGGTAATATTGCACCTTGGAGTCTAACTAGGTCAGAAGGTGTCTAAATGTGTAAGGTATCGTTGTGCATTAAATAGAATCATTTTACAGAAATTATAATGTTGATAATTAAATATTTTTATAAAAGATGATAATTGAGCATAATTATAATGTCGATAGTTGTTAATAATTGTTGTAAATAAATTATTATTTTATTAAGTAGTTGTTAAATAAAAATTGTAAGAAATTTTGTATTGTTTAATATAATATTATTTACAATGAATATTTAAATAAATAAAATAGTTGTAAGTCATGTTGTAAATTGTGATTTACAACTTAATTAATAAAATAAATTAAAATATAGTTGTCAAATTATAGATTGTTGTAATGTTATAATTTTATTAATAACAATATGGTTGGACGGTTATAAAGAAATTAAATTTTGTCAGAATTATGTATTAAAAAAAAAATTAACCTCTTGGGATCATTAAATTAAATAAAAATATATATATATTAAGGATGGGATGCACGGGATCACGTGCTGAGTTCCTTGGAAGATGGAAGGGACTATTTTATAAAAGGGAAGTTTGTAGAGGCAAAAGGGGGGGGATTGCAGGTGGAAGAAGAGAGAAGAAGGCTAGAAAAAGAAGCTTGGAACTACAACAATTGAAACAGACTTCTCGATTCGACATTGTAGCCAGGTTCTTCTAAATGCTTGATTCCTTTCCTCTGATTCTGAAACTGTTAATATGGGTGTTAATTGTCCTTTTATTCGAAATGAATTGCTCAGATTGAAATTCTACCCCAAGACTTATTTCAATAATAATCTGTATATCTTCACCCTTAATCCACAAGTGTTTTTTTATCTTCTGTCATTCTGTATGAGATCTAAAATCAATTTCAAAATTTATCAATTCACTCTGCCTGAAAGGTCTATAGTTCCTAACCTATCCAAATCGTATGCATCTTGTAATCATTGTATTTGCTTAAATGTTTTACAATATATTATCAAACAAATTTTAGAATATAAGCTTTTAGTATTAGTTTGAGAAACCATATCTCTCTGATAGGAATCCATTTGGCGTCATTTATGATCTAGGTATATCAGGTTACAACCATTTTTTTTTAAAACGCTGAGAGAGGGTATTGTTGCTGCCTTTGTCTTGAGGAAAGCCACAATCGAACATAGGTATTGTAGGTCCAACCCCAAACACCTTCGTTGTTCTCTTAGAACCGCAGCTCCTCACCACAATCTTTCGCCCTTTGCATATAGACTTTAGAATTAGAAGGAAATTTATATCATAACATTTGGGAGGAGTGGTTGATTGTTAACTTATAGTATTAAATCTCACTGAGGCAATTATGTCAAGAAGTTCACTGCTGTATTTGCCTTCTTAATTCTATTTTCTTATCTTGGGCTTCAAGGAAATCTGGACATGCATACCATCATTTTAGGTCTGATATAGATTAGATCAGTGAAATTGGAGCCATTTCAGAGGCGTGGATCCTTGGAGGTATCTTCTAGACTAGTCACTCCAGCTTTAGAGCCAATCGTGATCACTTGGAAGCATAAAATTTAGCATTGTCTTGGCATCTGGGTTATGATATTTGTTCCAGCAGTCTGGACATTTGATATAACCGTGATTACAATTCATATCAGACAAAGTTTTTTTCTAAAACAACCGCTGCGTCCCTGCCACTGTTGGATTCAATGAAATGACATTTTTTTTAAATGAAACCTCTAAGCTTACAACGTTGGGGCGTACCTATATAGCTACCCAGCTTTAAAATACCATCAAACCCTAGTTTTTGAGAGAGAGAAGAATTAAACATTGGATCGGATGATGCTAATTAAATTTGTTAAATTATAATGAAAGGCCATTATAATGCACATCTGGTGTTATACATTCAATTTTTTTTAGATGTTTTTCTGACGGCCAACATCTGGTTATTAATGACAAATGCTGCACCATTTTTGGAAGTTGTATTCTTGATATATACAACCTACGATCATTAAATCTTCAAGGGACATCTGCCTTAATAGGGCGTTTAAACTAGACGCACCTTTATTACAGTGCAACGGCTCTTTTTAAGCAATCCACATAACTAGCGTAGCCTCAACAGGAACCTTAGTGTTCACTTAGCACTCCCTTTGCAAACAATAACTATGACGCTGGCCAGGCTCAAAACAATGACATTTATCCATTTTATTCAGAAACGTAAAGGAGAACCGACCATGCAGTAGCTGGCAATATGCGAAGAGGGTTTGTAAACTGTCAACTTCCGTCAAGCAATAAAAAATAGAAGGGAGGTACTTCTATGTATCTGAACTTGTATTCATGTCTTTTACATTTGGAAATCTGCACAACTTTAAGGAATTTAGATTCAGTGTTGGGACTATCTAGAGAAAACTACTACCATCTTATTAAGTCATTTCCAGTTTATTTATCAAATTTGATTTGTCATTACCAGAAAACAGTTTAATGCCAATCACTGTCATCTATAACACATTTGCAAGTTGAGGGTGCTGAATGAAATGCTACCAGACAATGTTAGAATTACTCAGTCATTAGCCTATTTAAATATCATCCATTACAAAGAAAATAGCATAAATGTATCCTGTTTAAAATTAAGATTAGGGCGAACAAAAAAAAAATATTAGACAATAGTACTACACTCTTAGTTACGAATACTTCGGAAAACACAATCATTATTGCCTTTCGTTAGAGAAAGAGAAAACTGTTTATGTGGATGCCGTCAACTCATTAAATTTACAAGTTTATTGGACACTGCCAGAAATCGTTAGGCTGATTACATATCATCCACTTCAATGGTTAAACAGTCAATTACAATTTTTACATGTCATCCGCTATAAAAATAATAATAACGTTAATTTTTAGAGTTGATTAAGGGATAAATAATTAATGCTATTTTATTGTTAATGTTAGTTTTATTAATGTTAGTTTTATTGTTAATGTTATTAATAATATGGTTATTTTTATTATTATTATTTCAACTAGAAAAGGTGATAGTCAAATGCCCTAACGTAATAGTAATGTTATTTTAATACAATACCATCATTGGAATGATTAAATTATGTGATAAGATACATTGTTGCATAAATATCTTGTATCAGAATATCATTTTTAGGCAAAAGTCAATTAATTATTTTAATTAAGTTTAGTAATACATTAGATTAAATGGTTGAAATTGGGTTGGTTAAATCACTCGATTTATCTAAAGCTAGTGGGGAGTAAAATAAAGAAATTGGATGATCTCGATTGTAGTGTATTAATATAAT
Organism: Cunninghamia lanceolata; assembly: GCA_027924645.1. Classification (NCBI taxonomy): domain Eukaryota; kingdom Viridiplantae; phylum Streptophyta; class Pinopsida; order Cupressales; family Cupressaceae; genus Cunninghamia; species Cunninghamia lanceolata. The sequence continues at coordinate 19,246,225 of BSBN01000590.1, forward strand.
TGTTGTGTTAAATATAAAATCAATTGGTTCAGTTAAAGAGTTATTGTATTTCGCTATTGATTTTATGACAAAGTTATTTACAAGAAGGAAGTTTAGGTGTAACCCTAGAACCTGAACTGAATTGTATGAATTGAGATTTCTCGTTGTCGTAATATGGTAAATTGTCAATGGTCAAAATTTTAGAGGCATAGTTCATTGTGTTATGAGTACAACCAACATGTGGATAGGTGTTCTAGTGTTGCGGTGTTTTAAACATGTGATTCTAATTGAGTATGAAGTACAATTCATTATGAATGTAGAATTGTCGAAAGTTGTTAATGTATTTTGTGGATATAATATCCCTGGGATGGGATATTTAACTACTTGTGACTATCTTGTATCCGTTTTGTTGTAATTGTCGTATGGAGAGACCTGGAATCTATAAAAGAGTAAAGTGTCGTAATGCTATAGGCGAAGGATAATAATTGGTGTTATGATTCTGTTTGAAATGCAAGAGGGTTTATGCCTTGTAGTGAACATGTATGAGTATTGCTATAATGCCTTGTATGATGTTTAAGGTTTACTAGGTGTTGGGAAGGAGAGTGGCTTCCAACGTGGGGCCGGTGCCCAAAGAGGCAGTCAAGTGATAACCTAAAATGAACTAGGGGGTTAAGGGTAGATTTCACATTAAACAAGATTAATGGATTCCTCTCCCATGGCATGTAGTGCTTGTTTAGACTAAGGATGGGTAGAGAAGGCCTGGTCGGCATGATTGACTTCCTTGTCCTCATGAAAGGAAGGTCGATTTCGCATGTGTCACCCTATGGGGCCAGCGCCTAGTGAGAGGCTGTCAGGATAACCCATGCTAGGACTGTGCGTTGACACTCTCCCTACTACAACCTAGCATTCCTTATTTGGTCTCTCCACATATGTTATGTGTTGCCTCTGGAAGTTGTGTTATGTTGTTTATGTTATTGCCATGTGTTGTATAGGTATTTAGTCATCCTTTGTTCATGTTAGTCTTTGTCTACTTGACTGTCATTGTTTGGGACCTCATGTTAACTCCTAGCTCGGGGGGTGGACCTTAGGGTTCCACATGGTCGGGTGGAAGAGCTATCTTATCCATTGGTTATTCATTGTCAAAGTTCATGTGCAGAAAAGATTTATTCCAGACAATTGTACTTGTACCAGTTGATGAAGATGTATGTGTATAATCTTGTACCAGACTTGTGTAATAGATTATTCATAATGTATGTAATTCTGATGTAGTCTGAAAATGGCAATGTAATGATGTCATGATGTACTTATGTGTATGGAAAGCATTTTAGTTATGTATTTGATCATGTAGATTACAATATTTGACGATATGCAATGAATATGAATAAGATATTTAATTGTGCATTGGATTTAGATTAGTTACTGATGTATGTAAATAATGTTAGTTGAATTGTTAAGTAATGCAGTCTTGAAACCTTAGAGAACATGTCATAAATTTAATGGTGCAATTGGTTATGTTAACATTACTTTGTTATTTTTCAAAAAAAAAATTCCTGTTTCATATAGCATAAATGTGAATTTCTCTAAGGTGTTCAAGGTGGGGCATTACATCTGGTATCAGAGCCAAGTCTCTAACACTGGGTACCCTAGGTTTTATACTAGCCCGTTAAGCTATACTAGTTGTTTAAACTCTAGAGAATAAATTCATTCGTTGTCCTCACCTAGCAACCTGAAGCTATTCTTGGGTGTGTTGTCCAGGAAGATGCCTAGGGTATGTGGTCGAGGATGTGGATGAGGTAGGGGTCATGGGAGAGGTGTTGATAATAGCCCTCCTCCTAGTTCTCCTCATGAGAGTACACAAGAAGGTGGAAGCGAGAATCAAGAGAATCAGGATCAGCCAGAGGGTGCTCAGCTACGCCAGCTCCTTGAGGAAGTTCTTGCTCATCTTGGTCTTAGGCAGAAGACGGAACAACCAGAAGAGAGAAAAAGAGAACGATCTCCCAGAAGGAGAGAAATCATAGCTGAACAAGAAGCTTTTCTTGCAGGCCACATGAGAGACCTTATGAGAGCTCGTCATCCTACTTTCGATGGTTCTAGTAGTGGTATGGAAGCAGAGACATGGCTAATTGATTTGGAGAGGTGTTTTGCTATGCATCCTTATGGTAGCAACACTAAGGCAAGATGTGCCATCATGCATCTCAAAGGTTTTGCCTCTACATGGTGGCGACTAGAGGAACAGAAGTTGCATTTAGATATTGCCACAGTATCTTGGGAACTATTTCTTGAAAGGTTCAGAGCTTGATTCCTGTCAGACCACTGGAGGCAACGTCGAGTAGACGAGTTCCATGAGTTGAGACAGATGGCCATGACAGTGGAACAGTACGAGTGCAGGTTTTATGAACTCAAGCAGTATGCAGGCATCGGAAATGATGAGGTCATGTTAGTTTAGCATTTTATTAGAGGTCTGAATGCACGCATCAGTGGAGGAGTTCATGTTTTTGAGCCAAAGACCATGGAGGTAGCAGTTGAGAAGGCTCGACTGGTGGATGAGAACTTGACCATGGCCCTAGGGGGTCATACAGGAGTGCAGATCGGTAGCACATCTCGAGCAGGTTCTGGTTTCTGAGGTGGTCAGTCCCATATAGCAGGTAACTCGAGGAGTCATCATGTACCTTCTAAGAGTGGACAGCAACAACAACAACAGTATTCCCAAACTAAATCGAGAAACTCTCAATATCAGCAAGGTAGAAGATTTCATTCCAGAACAGATCGAAGTTGGCAGAGAGTTAAACGTGATCGTGCTAGTCAACTGGCATAGAGCACATAGTCTACAGCAAGTAGAGGAAGTTTTCAACAGTCAAATGCTCCTATAGGCGGTGGAGGTTTTGGTAGGGGAATAGGATGTTTCTCTTGCGGCCAGCAGGGTCACATTGCCAGACAGTGTCCACGTAAGAATACTTTAGGATTTGGACAGAGGCCCGCAGCTTCAGAGCCAACTGTTGGAGATGCAGGCAGGTCAAATAGGGTGTTTGTGGTGGTAGATAACCGCCAAGCAGAGCACCAAGGTACCGTTGTGGAGACTACAAGTGTCTTGCGAGGTATTACTATTTCTATTCTTTTTGACTCTGGTGCTTCAGATTCTTTCATTTCCCCTTCTATAGTGGAGCATTGCAAATTAGTGGCAGCAAAGCAAGATGTTAAGTGGCAGGTGGAATTGGCCTCTGGATCTAGGGTAACAGTAGACTCTCTTGTGTATGGTTGCAAGTTGAGGATAGGTCCTTTATCTACCATGGCAGATCTTCGCATTATACCATTAGGATCTTATGACATAGTGTTGGGAATGGATTGGTTGGATGCTCATCAAGCAGTGATAGACTGTCGCCACAAGTAAGTGAGGTGTGTGGATGAATCAGGCAATGAAGTAGAAGTGGATGGGATTCAGAGACCCATCTCTTTACGTATGATTTTTGCCATGCAATTGAAGAGATGTTTGCATCAAGGATGCAAGTTGTTTGCTGTAACGGTTAATGACTTAGATTTTGGGAAGAATAGGGAGACATCCCTTGATGATCATCCTATTCTCAAGGAGTATGAAGATGTCTTTCCTAGTAAGATCCCAGGAATGCCACCAAAGCGTGATATTGATTTTAAGATAGACCTTGTTCCTGGAGTAGAACCTATTTCACAAGCTCCATATCGGATGACTACCCAGGAGCTTAAGGAGCTTCGTTTGTAGCTAGAAGAGTTATTAGCAAAGGGATTCATTCATCCCAGTGTCTCTCCATGGGGAGCACCAGTGATTTTTGTGAAGAAAAAGGATTGATCTCTACGATTGTGCATCGACTATCGACAGCTTAATAAGGTGACTGTGAAGAACAGATACCCATTGCCATGAATTGATGACCTCTTTGATCAGATCAAGGGAGCTAAGGTGTTTTCAAAAATAGACCTAAAGTCAGGATATCATCAGTTGCGCATCTTTGAGGCTGACATCCACAAGACAGCATTTCGCACCCGTTATGGGCATTATGAGTTCACTGTTGTACCTTTTGGGTTGACAAATGCACCATCAGTGTTTATGAGCCTGATGAATGGTGTACTTCGTACCTATCTTGATAGATTTGTTCTTGTTTTCTTAGATGATATATTGATTTATTCAAGGTCTATGGAGGAGCATGAAGAACATTTATGACAGGTTCTGCAGTGTTTAAGAGAAAATCAATTATATGCAAATCTGGCTAAATGTGATCTCTTTCAAACTGAAGTGAAATATTTGGGACATGTTATTTCTGATAAGAGTATTGCGGTGGATCCTTCAAAGATTCAAGCTATCATGGATTGGCCCGCTCCTACCAATGTTTCAGAGGTTCGTAGTTTCATGGGTTTAGCAAGCTATTATCGATGATTTGTGGAAGGATTTTCAAAGATAGCTCACCCTATAACTTCTCTTCATAGAAAAGGAAAGAAGTTCATTTGGTCAGAACAGTGTCAAGCAGCCTTTCAGACTCTTAAGGAGCGGTTAACTAGTGCACCTATTTTAGTAGTGTCTGATCCTGCCAGAGATTTTTTGGTATGTACTGATGCATCCTTGGAAGGTTTAGGAGCAGTTTTAATGCAGAAGGGTTGTGTGAAAGCCTATGAGTCCCGTAAACTCAAAGATCATGAGTTGAACTATCCAACACATGACCTAGAGTTAGCTGCAGTTGTCCATGCATTAGTAAGATTGAGACACTTTTTATTGGGGCATCAGTTTGAGCTACACAGTGATCACTGAAGTTTACAGTACATTTTTACTCAGCCAAACCTAAATGCGAGATAGAGGCAGTGGATGGAGTTTCTATGTGAGTACGATTTTGAGGTAAAATATATCCAAGGTAAGGAGAATGTGGTGGCAGATGCTCATAGTTGGCGAAGACATGAACTTTCATCAATCCCTCTTGGAGTGGATTTTAGATGACAGATTCTTGTAGCACTCCCTGCAGATAGATGGTACTAGGAAGTGAAAGTAGAAGTTGAGTCTGGTAGAACCTTGGAGGGTAGATATGCCAGATATTCTATTGAGTCAGATGGTCTCTTGCGACATTTAGGTCGCATTTATGTGCCTTCTACAGAGGGTCTCCGTGCCCTAATCATGACTGAGGCACATCGGGCACCTTATTCTGCTCATCCGAGTGTCAAGAAGATGTATGCAGACCTTCGCCAAATATATTTTTGGGCCGGAATGAAGAGGGATATTGCTGATTTTGTTTCGAGATGCTTAGAATGTCAAAGGGTTAAGGCAAAACATTAGCATCCCGCAGGTCTTCTCCAGCCACATCTTATTCTGAAATGGAAATGGGACATCATTTCAATAGATTTTATAGTTGGTTTACCCATGTCCTCTCATCGTCATGATGCAATAATGGTCACTTTAGATAGGCTTACGAAAGTAGTACACTTTTCTCCTGTCCTATCCTCATATAATGCTTCATCTGTGGCCAAAATTTTCATGGAGGACATAGTTAGATTGCATGGGATTCCTCGCAAGATTATCTCTGATCATGATCCAGTTTTCACTTTAGCTCTTTGGACATCCCTTCAGCATGCATTGGGGACTCAGTTGAACTTCAGTTCAGCTTATCATCCAGAGACCGATGGGCAAACTGAGAGGGTCAATCAGGTTCTCGAGGATATGCTCAGAATGTATGTTATGGATCAACAAAATTGTTGGGAAGATTATTTTTATTTGGTGGAGTTTGCGTACAATAATGGATACCATAGTTCTATTGGCATGTCTCCTTTTCAGGCTCTATATGGTCGTCCTTGTCATACCCCATTGAGTTGGGATCGTCTTGAGGATAGAGTTCTTCTAGGACCACAAATGCTCCAAGAGATGGAGCAACAGGTTGATCACATTAGAGAGCATCTGGTGGCAGCATAGGATAGACAGAAGAAATATGCAGATGCTCATAGACTTGATCGTCAATTTTCAATTGGTGATCAGGGGTTCTTGCGGGTGCATCCGCGAAAGAGTCTGATTCATTATGGAAAAGGCTCTAAGCTCGCACCGTACTTTGTCGGGCCCTTCGAGGTTTTGGAGAGAATCGGTCCTGTTGCATACCGTCTTGCTTTGCCACCTAGCTTGTCGCGCATCCATGATGTATTTCATGTTTCTGTTCTTAGACCCTATCATCCAGATATTTCTCATGTCCTTGATTGGAATGCCTTACAGGTAGAGGACGGGCAGCTAGCTTTGGAGCCTGTAGGCATTTTAGAGCACAGGGGACTCGCTCTCAGGGGCAGAGTCATAGAGCAGGTAAGGGTCCAATGGGATCCTAGTGATGAGACTTCAGCTACCTGGGAAGATACATCCTGAATGCAAGAGCTATATCCATATTTGTTTGCAGGCTTCCAGGAGTAAGCCTAATCCTAGGGGGGAGGATGTAGTGCCCCTCAACTGGTCATCTATCAGATTGATGTTTGCTTAGTAGTATTAGACACTAGGACAGTATCTTAGATCGTTTGATGATGGATTCCTTTTTATTTTGTTAATTCATTATGGACCTAATTATTATGATAACAGATGTTGATGTTGGATTCTATTATTTTATGCTTTACAATTTGATAAATAAACTAGATGTTATAGATGTTTTGATGTCAATTGCGATATTGGATTGTAAGAGGATTGAATGTTTTATGTTGTTGACTAATAATCAAATACTTTGTTCAACATAGTTAATTGTTTATTCATAAAGGTGAATGGAACAGTGTCGTATTACTCGCTCTCGAGTACCCTACCCCACTACGATTTCCATTCACTATAGGACTACATGTGGATATATATCTTGTTATGTTTAACCATGTGTTGCTGCAGGATGCAGGTACTAGGCACCGACTCCACCTGATTTATCAGGTCTGAGCGTGTCTTCACCAATGGATTAGTTGTTTGGAGTTAACGTGAGGTCCCTAGTCAGTGTTGTCTGGTTTTCAGTTTACTCTTGTGGTTATTGTTTGTCATTCGATCATGACTTGTAGACAGGTAATATTGCACCTTGGAGTCTAACTAGGTCAGAAGGTGTCTAAATGTGTAAGGTATCATTGTGCATTAAATAGAATCATTTTACGGAAATTATAATGTTGATAATTAAATATTTTTATAAAAGATGATAATTAAGCATAATTATAATGTCGATAGTTGTTAATAATTGTTGTAAATAAATTATTATTTTATTATGTAGTTGTTAAATAAAAATTGTAAGAAATTTTGTATTGTTTAATATAATATTATTTATAATGAATATTTAAATAAATAAAATAGTTGTAAGTCATGTTGTAAATTGTGATTTACAACTTAATTAATAAAATAAATTAAAATATAGTTGTCAAATTATAGATTGTTGTAATGTTATAATTTTATTAATAACAATATGGTTGGACGGTTATAAAGAAATTAAATTTTGTCAGAATTATGTATTAAAAAAAAATTAACCTCTTGGGATCATTAAATTAAATAAAAATATATATATTTTGAGGATGGGATGCACGGGATCGCGTGCCGAGTTCCTTGGAAGATGGAAGGGACTGTTTTATAAAAGGGAAGTTTGTAGAGGCAAAAGGGGGGGGATTGCAGGTGGAAGAAGAGAGAAGAAGGCTGGAAAAAGAAGCTTGGAACTACAGCAATTGAAACAGACTTCTCGATTTGACATTGTAGCCAGGTTCTTCTAAATGCTTGATTCCTTTCCTCTGATTCCGAAACTATCAATATGGGTGTTGATTGTCCTTTTATTCGAAATGAATTGCTCAGATTGAAATTCTGTCCCAAGACTTACTTCAATAATAATCTGTATATCTTCACCCTTAATCCACAAGTGTTTTTTTTATCTTCTGTCATTCTGCATGAGATCTGAAATCAATTTTAGAATTTATCAATTCACTCTGCCTGAAAGGTCTATAGTTCCTAACCTATCCAAATCATATGCATCTTGTAATCATTGTATTTGCTTAAATGTTTTACAATCTATTATCAAACAAATTTTGGAATATAAGCTTTTAGTATTAGTTTGAGAAACCATATCTCTATGATAAGACTCCATCTGGCATCATTTATGATCTAGGTATATCAGGTTACAACCATTTTTTTTTAAAACGTTGAGAGAGGGTATTGTTGCTGCTTTTGTCTTGAGGAAAGCCACAATTGAACATAGGTATTGTAGGTCCAACCCCAAACACCTTCGTTGTTCTCTTAGAACTGCAGCTCCTCACCACAATCTTTCACCCTTTGCATATAGACTTTAGACTTAGAAGGAAATTTATATCATAACGTTTGGGAGGAGTGGCTGATTGTTAACTTATAGTATTAAATCTCACTGAGGCAATTCTGTCAAGAAGTTCGCTACTGTATTTGCCTTCTTAATTCTATTTTCTTATCTTGGGCTTCAAGGAAATCTGGACATGCATACCATCATTTTAGGTCTGATATAGATTAGATCAGTGAAATTGGAGCCATTTCAGAGGCATGGATCCTTGGAGGTATCTTCTAGACTAGTCACTCCAGCTTTAGAGCCAATCGTGATCACTTGGAAGCATAAAATTTAGCATTGTCTTGGCATCTGGGTTATGATATTTGTTCCAGCAGTCTGGACATTTGATATAACCGTGATTATAATTCATATCAGACAAAGGTTTTTTCTAAAACAACCGCTACATCCCTGCCACTGTCGGATTCAATGAAATGACATTTTTTTTAAATGAAACCTTTGAGCTTACAACGTTGGGGCGTACCTATATAGCTACCCAGCTTTAAAATACCATTGAACCCTAGTTTTTGAGAGAGAGCAGAATTAAACATTAGATCAGATGATGCTAATTACATTTGTTAAATTATAATGAAAGGCCATTATAATGTACATCTGGTGTTATACATTCAGTTTTTTTTTTGAGATGTTTTTCTGACGGCCAACATCCAGTTATTAATGACAAATGCTGCACCATTTCTGGAAGTTGTATTCTTGATATATACAACTTGCGATCATTAAATCTTCAAGGGATGTATGCCTTAATAGGGCGTTTAAACTAGACACACCTTTATTACAGTGCAACGGCTCTTTTTAAGCAATCCACATAACTAGCATAGCCTCAATAGGAACCTCAGTGTTCACTTAGCGCTCCCTTTGCAAACAATAACTATGACGCTGGCCAGGCTCAAAACAATGACATTTATCCATTTTATTTAGGAAACGTAAAGGAGAACCGACTATGCAGTAGCTGGCAATATGCGAAGAGGGTTTGTAAACTGTCAACTTTCGTCAAGCAATAAAAAATAGAAGGGAGGTACTTCTATGTATCTGAACTTGTATTCATGTCTTTTACATTTGGAAATCTGCACAACTTTAAGGAATTTAGATTCGGTGTTGGGACTATCTAGAGAAAACTACTGCCATCTTATTAAGTCATTTCCAGTTTATTTATCAAATTTGATTTGTCATTACCAGAAAATAGTTTAATGCCAATCACTGTCGTCTATAACACATTTACAAGTTGAGGGTGCTGAATGGAATGCTACCAGACAATGTTAGAATTACTCAGTCATAAGCCTATTTAAATATCATCCATTACAAAGAAAATAGCATAAATGTATCCTGTTTAAAATTAAGATTAGGGTGAACAAAAAAAATATTAGACAATAGTACTACACTCTTAGTTACGAATACTTCAGAAAACACAATCATTATTGCCTTTCGTTAGAGAAAGAGAAAACTGTTTATGTGGATGCCGTCAACTCATTAAATTTGCAAGTTTATTGGACACTGCCAGAAATCGTTAGGCTGATTACATATCATCCATTTCAATGGTTAAACAACCAATTACAATTTTTACATGTCATCTGCTATAAAAATAATAATAACGTTAATTTTTAGAGTTGATTAAGGGATAAATAATTAATGTTATTTTATTGTTAATGTTAGTTTTATTGTTAATGTTATTAATAATATGGTTATTTTTATTATTATTATTTCAACCAGAAAAGGTGATAGTCAAATGCCCTAACGTAATAGTAATGTTATTTTTAATACAATACCATCGTTGGAATGATTAAATTATGTGATAAGATACATTGTTGCATATATATCTTGTATCAGAATATCGTTTTTAGGCAAAAGTGAATTAATTATTTTAATTAAGTTTAGTAATACATTAGATTAAATGGTTGAAATTGGGTTGGTTAAATCACTTGATTTATCTAAAGCTAGGGGAGTAAAATAAAGAAATTGGATGATCTCGATTGTAGTGTATTAATATAATTGTTGTGTTAAATATAAAATCAATTGTTTCAGTTAAAGAGTTATTATATTTCGCTATTGATTTTATGACAAAGTTATTTACAAGAAGGAAGTTTAGGTGTAACCCTAGAACTTGAACTGAATTGTATGAATTGAGATTTCTCGTTGTCGTAATCTGGTAAATTATCAATGGTCAAAATTTTAGAGGCATAGTTCATTGTGTTATGAGTACAACCAACATGTGGATAGGTGTTCTAGTGTTGCGGTGTTTTAAACATGTGATTCTAATTGAGTATGAAGTACAATTCATTATGAATGTAGAATTGTCGAAAGTTGTTAATGTATTTTGTGGATATAATATCCCCGGGATGGGATATTTAACTACTTGTGACTATCTTGTATCCGTTTTGTTGTAATTGTCGTATGGAGAGACCTGGAATCTGTAAAAGAGTAAAGTGTCGTAATGCTATAGGCGAAGGATAATAATTGGTGTTATGATTCTGTTTGAAATGCAAGAGGGTTTATGCCTTGCAGTAAACATGTATGAGTATTGCTATAATGCCTTATATGATGTTTAAGGTTTACTAGGTGTTGGGAAGGAGAGTGGCTTCCAACGTGGGGCTGACGCCCAAAGAGGCAGTCAGGATAACCCGTTGAAAGTAGATTAATCAAGTGATAACCTAAAATGAACTAGGGGGTTAAGGGTAGATTTCACATTAAACAAGATTAATGGATTCCTCTCCCATGGCCTGTAGTGCTTGTTTAGACTAAGGATGGGTAGAGAAGGCCTGGTCGGCATGATTAACTTCCTTGTCCTCATGAAAGGAAGGTCGATTCCGCATGTGTCACCCTATGGGGCTGGCGCCTAGTGAGAGGCTGTCAGGATAACCCATGCTAGGACCATGCGATGACACTCTCCCTACTACAACCTAGCATTCCTTGTTTGGTCTCTCCACATATGTTATGTGTTGCCTCTGGAAGTTGTGTTGTGTTGTTTATGTTATTGCCATGTGTTGTATAGGTATTTAGTCATCCTTTGTTCATGTTAGTCTTTGTCTACCTGACTGTCATTGTTTGGGACCTCATGTCAACTCCTAGCTCGGGGGGTGGACCTTAGGGTTCCACATGGTCGGGTGGAAGAGCTATCTTATCCATTGGTTATTCATTGTCAAAGTTCATGTGCAGAAAAGATTTATCCCAGACAATTGTACTTGTACCAGTTGATAAAGATGTATGTGTATAATCTTGTACTAGACTTGTGTAACAGATCATTCATAATGTATGTAATTCTGATGTAGTCTGAAAATGGCAATGTAATGATGTCATGATGTACTTATGTGTAAGGAAAGCATTTTAGTTATGTATTTGATCATGTAGATTACAATATTTGACGATATGCAATGAATATGAATAAGATATTTAATTGTGCATTGGATTTAGATCAGTTACTGATGTATGTAAATAATGTTAGTTGAATTGTTAAGTAATGCAGTCTTGAAACCTTGGAGAACATGTCGTAAATTTAATGGTGCAATTGGTTATGTTAACATTACTTTGTTATTTTTCAAAAAAAAAAAATTCCTATTTCATATAGCATAAATGTGAATTTCTCTAAGGTGTTCAAGGTGGGGCGTTACATAGAAAACTCACATCCGAGTCAAACATTATGACCTTCGAAAGTCCTTGTATCACTGATGAAACTGGCACCACAAACAAAAAAACAACAATCTGAAACTATGACTGAACCGTGAGTGTTGGAGCCCTTCCCAAAACCACAAACTAGCAGCAACCAAAAAAATTATTGTTCGTCCAACTCTTCTCCAACTGTTTTTGTCAATGTAGTCAAGTGTGATTATATACACTCTGGGGCGGTGATCTAGGGCAGTGACAGATGAAATAAATGCATAATGTTGGCCAGCAGTAAAAATCTACATGTACACCATCCTGAGATTGATATGATTCGAAAGTGAATCAGATCATTTCATAAGTAAATGGTAATGGCAATGATGACATTTGAACCGTCAACTGGTTTCAGATCTCTCTAAATCTAGGTAGCCATCATTTTTATCTCCATGATAGTTAAAACACACCTAATGAACTGTGTGATTTGGGTTGTTTTAGATTTTTTAAAATATTTAAATTGTTTAAGATTGTTTAAAATTTTTAAATTGTTTAAGATAAATGCATTTACCCATTTGAGATTCTGAGAGAGAAACAATTACAAACGCGGTTCCTATTTCCGATTGCCAAGACTATTTTTTATGGCCTTGAAGCTATTACCAGCAATCGCTTTTCCATTGAAAAAAACCCGGTGTGAGACAGTTTTCCTATTGGCTAATTATTAACGGACTTTGAAAATTTCTCAGTGTGAATTTTACGGCGTGAGACAATTCCGATCACTATGATGCTCACAACTAAAAGCCTATCAGCTAATTATTCTACAATTCTATTATAAATCTCTATTATTCTATCATTCTTTCATTCTATTATTTTATTATTCTATCATTATAATATTATATCTATTATTGTCTCATTCTCTCATTCTCTCATTCTATCATTCTACTACTCTATTATTATACAATTCAATTATTGAATCATTCTATCATTGTACTATTCTATAAATTTATTTTTCTATCATTCTTTCATTCTATCATTTTATAATTGTATTATTCTATGATTCTATTATTATATAAAACTGCTCTTATATCATTCATTCTATAATTCTATAATTCTATTATATTATCATTCTTTCATTCTATCATTCTCTAATTCTAATATTTTGTTATTCTATAAATCTATTATTCTATCATTCTTTTATTCTATTCTTCTATAATTCTTTTAGTCTATTATTTAATCATTCTATCACTCTATCATTCTTCCACTCAATCATTCTATAATTCTATGATTCTATTATTCTATAAATCGATCATTTTATCATTCTATCATTCTATTATTCTATTATCTACAATTCTATTATTTTTTCATTCCTTCAATCTATCATTCTATTATTATATTATTGTACAAATCTATTATTCTATTAATCTACAATTCTTATTTCCTATCATTATTTTATTCTATAATTCTAATATTATATTATTCCTTCATTCTTTCATTCTATAATTCTATTATTCAATTAATTTCTAGTTCTATTACTCTATCATTCTATCATTTTATAATTCTAAATTTCTATTATTGTATTATTCTTTCATCCTTTAAACCTATCATTCTATAATTCTATCATTTTTTCATTCTATAATTCTATAATTCTACAATTCTATTAGTCTACCATTCTTATATCCTATCATTCTATAATTTTATCATTTTGTTATTCTATAAATTTGTCATTCCATCCTTTAATTATATTATTCTATTATACTATTATTCAATTATTCTCTACTTCTATTACTATATCATTCTTTCATTCCATCATTTTATAATTCTAACATTCTATTATTCTATTATTCTATTATTATTTCATTCTTTTAGTCTATCATTCTATAATTCTATCATTCTTTTAATCCATCATTCTATAATTCTATTATTCTATGATTCTTTTATTTTATCGTTCTATAATTCTATAAATCTGTTATTCTATCATTCTCTACTTATTCTATTATTCTACAATTCTAATATTCTATCATTCTATCATTTTTTCATGCATTCTATGATTATATAATTCTATCATTCTATTGTTTTATAAATCTGTTATTCTATCATTATGTCAGTCTATAATTCTAGTATTCTACACTTCTATTATTCTATCATTCTTTCATTCTATCATTCTCCAATTCTATAATTATTTCATTCTATAAATCTATCAGTATATCATTCTTTCTTTCTATCACTCCATAACTCTATAATTTTATTTTTCTACAATTCTATTATTCTATCATTCTTTCATTTTGTCATTCTATAGTTCTATTATTTCATTGTTCTATAAATCTAATACTCTATCATTCTTTCATTTTATAATTCTATAATTCTATCATTCTTACATTCTATATTTCTATTATTCTATCATTATTTCATTCTATAATTCTATAAATCTATTACTCTATTATTCTATCATTCTATTATCCTATAAATATGTTATGTTATTGTTCTATTATTCTATCATTCTATAATTATGTTATTCTATTAATCTACAATTCTATTATTCTGTCATTCTATCATTTTATAATTATATTATTTTATTATTTTATCATTCTATTATTCTTTCATTCTATCATTTTAAAATTATACTATTCAATCATTGTTTCTTTTGTGATTCTAAAATTCTATAAATATATTTTTCCATCATTCTATCATTCTATTATTCTATCATTCAAATATTCTATCTATCTATTATGGTCTCATTCTCTCATTCTCTCATTTTATTATTCTATTATTCTATTGTTCTATAAATCTATTATTCTAATATTGTTTCCTTCTATTATTCTATTATTCTATTATTTTATTATTCTATCATTCTATATTTCTGTAGCACCCCTCCATTCTCACCTTGGATGTGCAGGTAGTTTGGCTAAGGAACCTGATGATGAGGATGGAACAAGAGATTCTGTTAATACTTTTGGGAGCATGATGCATATTGTTATTATGCAGAGATTTATTTGGATAAGGTGATGCAGTAGTATGTTGTTAGGATACGTGGAAAGGGTGGCATCATACCATTGGACATATGGGTGACATACAAGTATGAGATATGATTGCTAGAGTCCCTTCCCTAGTGCTTTGGCTATTATGTACATGTGCTCTAACTTGTATGTTTGAGTGAACAGGTACCAGGCATCGACTCCACCTGAATTGGCAGGTTTGAGCATGCCTTGCACCCAATGGAAGTAGTTGACCGGAGATAGCACTTGGTCGCCCACCCTAACCATCATCCTCGAAGAGGATGAGTACCTAGTTTGATACCTTGTCAAGTACTATCAGTGGCTAGTCAGTGTTGCTTGAAGTTTTGCCTTTTGACCCTGGTTAGTGGTTAGGTAATTGTTTTGGCTTTTGGTTTAATTTGTCTGATAATATGCCTTGGTTATCTTATGAATTAAAATGGATTGATAAATAATATATATAATCCTAGTTGATAATAAAATAAAATTATAGTGTAATATTATAATTAAGAAATAATAATAAAATAGTAAATAAATAGAATATTATAAAGTTGGTTATATAATTAATTATAATATGTGAGTGAGTGTGGGTAAATGGTTTTACCCGTTTGTGTAAAATTATTTATTGTGTGTATGTTTAAATTATGTTGGTTGCATATATTTTATCTATTTTTAATAAGGGTTAGTAGGTAGTTAGTTGGGGTAGTTGTAAATTTATTTTGTACGGGAGTGGGAAAAATAACTTCCCTCCCTTCATTATTTATTAAATGGGGAGGGGGAATTTTGACCTGGAGAATTTGGGGGCTTTTTAATCTTTTTGGAAATTACTTTATTGGGAACACTGTGCATTATAAATTTCCATGGAGTTTTTTTAAGAGGTGGCTGCAATATTTTAGACCCGAAGAACAAAAGTTAATTGAACGGTAAGTACATTATATTTTATAGATTTTGTCACCAATTTTTACTTATGTTTTCTACACAATGAAATTTAAATTATTATCTTTTCATTGTTGTTTATAATTATATTTTGTTAGGGTTTAATATAGTGCTATAAAGTAATATTTTATACTATCTTTTAAATTTACATCACTCTATTTTATTTACAAGTGTGCTACAATATTTTATATTTTATAAAGGTTATTTCCAACACTACATTTTATTTACTGTAAAGCTGGTATAAAATATACTATTAAGGTAAAATATACTATTTTATTAGGGTTTATTTCTAGTACTATATTGTCATGTCCCCATATTAAAGCCTTGTTTAAATTGAAGATTTAAACAATATATTTAATTACACATAAATATTAATAATTAAATATTAATAAGTTATATAATATATTATCATATTACATGAATATAGATATCAAATATTATTATTATTATACTCATAAGATATTAATAGATATAAATATTATTATAATATATATTATTAATATGAATTAATTAATTAAATTAGATATTAATATTATGTATGTGACTCTTTGAAGAGTCACCATTCTTCGTAAGAGGCATAATGGAACATATATAATATAAATAGTAACAGCAAGGAAGGAAAGGGGATCAGATTTGGGGATATAAGAAAATAAGGAAGTCTAAAGTAAGCAAACAGAAGTCTTTAAATATGAAAGTCAGAAAGTATGGAATAACAGTAGCTTGCATTTAATTTAAGAGGAAGTATTATAAATATATGGCAAATAAATAAAAAAAGGAATATCGGCATTATAAATAAATATAATTAAATCTGCATTATATTTATATATTTAAATCTGCATTATATATATATATATTTCTGAGTCATAAGTAGGAAAGATATCATAAATACATATAGGGAGGAATTATTCAAGTAAAAATAAATATATATATATATATATATATATACAATAATATTAATAGCATATATAATAATATAATATAGAGATATTATTAATATTATAACAAATACTATAATATATAAATATTAAAGAATAGGCGAAAGAGAATAGAATCCAGTGAGTAGATTCAACAAGACAAGCAGCATAAAGAGGTACGTGCACTTTCCTTTATTAATAGGTTAGGTAATATAAATGTTGTAGATGAATAATATGAATATAAATAAATGAATGCTGCTTTTATTAGCATAATAATAATTGGAATATATTACCATCATTGATGTATATACATTCATCATGTATAAGTATGCATACAGAATAGGTATAATAATATGAGAATAAATAGGAGTGTAGAAATAAGGTAAATCTGCTTACATATATGAAAATGGATATAAATATGAATATGAAAGTGAATATAGAAATTATTATGAATATGAAAATGGGATTATGAGATCATAAGCATAAGGACATAAGTATGAAAGGATTTTTAACTGTGTACTTATCAATTAAATCAAGCTTTTAGTGATGAATAAATATATTGGTCAGTGGATTGATTACTTCTTATAGATAAGTCATTGAGAGTTGGGGACATTTAAAATAAATAAATAAATTACATTATGTCTGATTATAAACTTTGTTAGGAATAAGTAGTTATAACATTTCTTATACCATTTAAACAATGTTTTGTTTATTTTGATTTCTCATTAAATGTTCATGAGATTCAGTTAGGAATAAATGGAAAGGTTCTATTGTTTACGTAGAATAAATTATTTATAGATGACAATTGAAATGTATTCTTCTAGTTAGAGTTTACAATATACCAGTTGCAGAGAAATTAAAACCATGGTACTTAAGTTCCAAATTAAGGCTTAGTTGATGTTTTAATTGAGTAGAGTCATGTATAGGTAAGAATAGTAAGTAGTTAATCTTAATTAGATTTTAATTAATTATGAATTATCTTTTTATATGCTATCTTTGAATAAAGAGAGAAAGAGTTATCATAGAAGGATCTCATGTTTAGAATATAGGATTTTCTTAATTTTCTGTTATAATAAAAGTTGGCTCTTTGTGTTAAGTAAGAATAGATTATTGTGAAATAATTACATATAGGTAATTATCTTTTATGTTTACTATCTACTTACACTGTGCATAGAATTATGAAATTGATCTCTTCTAAAATTGAGATTGGATAATAACCAAGTTACAATCTTATATTGATAACTTTTTTATGATAAATTCTCTATAGTAACCAATGTATCTAGACTATTAGATTAATTGTTCATGCTTTTGTTATAGTGGGATGTAAGTTCTGTGTCATTGGGAAGTTGGATTGTAGAGGCTAAGAAGGGTGTAGTTGTGTGTATGGTCCTTGTGATATGTAACCCTAAAATGTTGTCTCCTATTCTGACATGAACTCATTTAATTGTGATGAACATTCAAAGATGATTAATGCCTTGTTTGGTGTATGGATTATGTGGTTATGATGGTTGTGCAAGATGGTCAATGCCTTGCCCAGTGTAGGGTTTACTAGTTGCAAAGTAGGGGGAGTGGCTCTCAATGGGGGCTGAAACCCATAGTGGTGTCCAGGACAACCCATTGAAGGGTTTCTTAATCCAGTGATAACATTAATAATGAAATAGGGGAATGGGTAGAATTCACATTAATCAAGATAATGTATGCCTCACTCATGGCTCAAATGCTCATTTAGGCTTGAGATGAGATGAGAAGGCCTGGAATGGTAAGATCAACTACCTTGTCCCCATGAAAGGTACATTGATTCTGCATAAGTTTGTATGGGGACCGGGGATCAGGAGAGGCTGCCAAGACAACCCAAAGATGGGAGTCGGGGCTTAGTGAAGTCCACCAGGACAACCCATATCAATCCATGTGATGACACTCCTCCCTATTGCAGTCTAGCACTCCCTAGTTGTATTTCCTCCCTCAATTGCGTAAGTGCCTCTGGAAGTGCAGTTAAGTATGTCAGTGATGTTTATTGTGGACAGTTTGATAATTGGTGTCATGTATAACCCTACTACTTTTGTTCTTCTTACTATCTGTGAGTGTGGGATCTTGTGTTATCTCCTAGCTCGGGGGGTGGACCTTAGGGTTCCACATGGTCGGGTGGAAGAGCTTTTATTTCCATTGGTTTTTCCCTTGCCGATGTTCGTGGGTGAGGAGGATGTATCTTGTGCATTAGATATCAGATCTTGTACCAGTTTGAGGAAGATGATTATGCATACTCATGGTCTAGCCTTGTGTGACAGTCAATTCATAATGTATGTATTCAGAAAGGTGATAATGTAATCAATGTAATGAATTACTCATGTGTATAGGAATTTGTACATTCACATGTAATCCTGATCATGTTGATTATTCATCTGATGTTATGATATGGAGATGTATATGTTTATTCATTTAATGCTATAGATTTAGAATGATCTACTAATGTTTGTTAATAATGTATGTTGAATTATGTTAATTGATTTGGCAAGTAATGCAACCATGAAATCTTAGAGGACAAGTTGTTAGTTCAAATGATGTGTATAGATGTGTTAACATTACTTTGTTATCTTATTCATATAAAAAAAAATTATCCTGCTTTGCATAGCATAGATATTTTGTTCTCTAAGGTGTTCATGGCGGGGCATTACAATTTCTATAAATCTATCCTTATATAATTTTATTATTCTATTATTCTATTATTGTATAATTCTATTATTCTATAAATATTTTATTCTGTCATTCTATAATTCAATAATTTTATCATTCTATCATTCTATAATTAAATTATTCTATCATTCCTCCATTCATTCATTCTATTATTCTATTATTTTATAAGTCTATTATTATGGAAATCTTTCATTCTATCATTCTATCAATTTATTATTTGATCATTGTATCTTTGTATAACTCTATTATTCTATTATTGTATCATTCTACTATTCTATTTAAATCTATTATTCTATAATTCTTTCATTCTCTAATTCTATCATTATAATATTATATCTATTATTGTCTCATTCTCTCATTCTCTCATTCTACTATTCTATTATTATACAATTCAATTATTCAATCATTCTATCATTGTACTATTCTATAAATTTATTTTTCTATCATTGTTTCATTCTATCATTTTATAATTGTATTATTCTATGATTCTATTATTATATAAAACTACTCTTATATCATTCATTCATTCTATAATTCTATTATATTATCATTCTTTCATTCTATCATTCTCTAATTCTATCATTTTGTTATTCTATAAATCTATTATTCTATCATTCTTTTATTCTATTATTCTATAATTCTTTTAGTCTATTATTTAATCATTCTATCACTTTATCATTCTTCCACTCAATCATTCTATAATTCTATGATTCTATTATTCTATAAATCTATCATTTTATCATTCTATTATTCTATTATCTACAATTCTATTATTTTTTCATTCCTTCAATCTATCATTCTATAGTTCTTTCACTCTATCATTCTATTATTATATTATTGTACAAATCTACTATTCTATTATTCTACAATTCTTATTTCCTATCATTATTTTATTCTATAATTCTAATAGTATATTATTCCTTCATTCTTTCATTCTATAATTCTATTATTCAATTATTTTCTAGTTCTATTACTCTATCATTCTATCATTTTATAATTCTAAATTTCTATTATTGTATTATTCTTTAATCCTTTAAATCTATCATTCTATAATTCTATTGTTCTACAATTCTATTATTCTACCATTCTTTTATCCTATCATTCTATAATTCTATCATTTTATTATTCTATAAATTTGTCATTCCATCCTTTAATTATATTATTCTATTATACTATTATTCAATTATTCTCTACTTCTATTACTATATCATTCTTTCATTCCATTATTTTATAATTCTAACATTCTATTATTCTTTTATTATTTCATTCTTTCAGTCTATCATTCTATAATTCTATCATTCTTTTAATCCATCATTCTATAATTCTATTATTCTATGATTCTTTCATTTTATCATTCTATAATTCTATAAATCCGTTATTCTATCATTCTCTACTTCTTCTATTATTCTACAATTCTAATATTCTGTCATTCTATCATTTTTCATTCATTCTATGATTATATAATTCTATCATTCTCCAATTCTATGATTATTTCATTCTATAAATCTATCATTATATCATTCTTTCTTTCTATCATTCCATAACTCTATAATTTTATTTTTCTACAATTTTATTATTCTATCATTCTTTCATTTTGTCATTGGATAATTCTATTATTTCATTGTTCTATAAATCTACTACTCTATCATTCTTTCATTTTATCATTCTATAATTCTATCATTCTTACATTCTATATTTCTATTATTCTATCATTATTTCATTCTATAATGCTATAATTCTATTACTTTATTATTCTACATTTATTTTTTTCTATCATTCTATCATTCTATTATCCTATAAATATGTTATGTTATCATTCTATTATTCTATCATTCTATAATTATGTTATTCTATTAATCTACAATTCTATTATTCTATCATTCTATCATTTTATAATTATATTATTCTATTATTCTTTCATTCTATCATTTTAAAATTATATTATTCAAGCATTACTTCTTTTGTGATTCTACAATTCTATAAATATATTTTTCCATCATTCTATCATTCTATTATTCTATCATTAAAATATTCTATCTATCTATTATGGTCTCATTCTCTCATTCTATCATTTTATTATTCTATTTGATCTATTGTTCTATAAATCTATTATTCTAATATTGTTTCCTTCTATAATTCTATAATTCTATTATTCTATTATTCTATAATTTTATTATTCTATCATTCTATATTTCTATCATTCTATTATTCTATAAATCTATCCTTATATAATTCTATTATTCTATTATTATATTATTGTATAATTCTATTATTCTATAAATATTTTATTCTGTCATTCTATAATTCAATAATTCTATCATTCTATCATTCTACATTTAAATTATTCTATCATTCCTTCATTCATTCATTCTATTATTCTATTATTTTATAAGTCTATTATTCTGGAAATCTTTCATTCTATCATTCTATCAATTTATTATTTGATCATTGTATCTTTGTATAATTCTATTATTGTATCATTCTACTATTCTATTTAAATCTATTATTCTATCATTCTTTCATTGTATCACTCTTTCATTCTCTAATTCTATAGAATGAAAAAATCGAGTTATACAATGATAGAATAAAATAATGATAGAATAATAGAGTGATAAAATGATTGAATGAAATAATGATAGAATAACATAGTGATATAATTATAGAATAATATAATGAAAGAATTATACAATAATAGAATAATATAATGAAAGAATAATAAAATAAATAATGATAGAATAATAGAATTGTAGAATAATAGAATAAAAGATTAATAGAATTAATCAATGATACAATAATAGAATCATAGAATAATAGAATTGTAGAATAACAGAATAATAAAATGATAGAATGAGACAATAATAGATAGAAAGAGTATTTGAATAATAGAATAATATAATTATAGAATCATAAAACAATAGAATAATATATTTATAAGATACTAGAATGATAAAAATAGAATAAGAGAATGATATAATACTAGAAATGCAAAATAATAGATTTATAGAATTATAGAATGTAAGAATGGCAGACTAATTGAAATATAAATTTATTATTCTATAAATCTTTTATTCTATCATTCTATTATTTTAACATTTCTATTATTCTATCATTCTTTTATTTTATAATTCTAGCATTCTATTACCCTATAAATCTATTATTTTATCTTTATATTGTTCTTTCATTCTATAACTGTGTCATTCTATTATTCTATAATTCTATCACTCTATCATTTTATAATTCTGTTATTCTATAAATCTATTATTCTATTGTTCTATCATTCTATTATTCTTTCATTCTATCATTTGAAAATTCTTTCATTCTATCATTTGAAAATTCTATTATTGTACACTTCTATTATTCTAAAACTAATATTCTAAATTGAAAACATGAGTTTCAAGTTATTACAAAAGCAACTTTTTAAAAATCTAGAAAAAAACACTAAATTGCCATTTTGAGGGCCAAGATGAAAGGTTCAAGCCCTGAAAAAGTGCAAAGATGGGGTCCAACCCGCTAGGGTGGGTTTGGAAACCACTGGCCACCTCATAACGCATCCACTTGTAAAATTTCATAGAAAACCCACATCCGAGTCAAAAGTTATGACCTTCAGAAGTCCTTGCATCACTGATGAAACTGGCAACACAAACAACAAAACAACAATGTAAAACGATGACTGAACCGTGACTACTGGAGCCCTTCCCAAAACCACAAAATAGCAGCAACCAAAAAAATTATTGTTCGTCCAACTCTTTTCCAACTGTTTTTGTCAATGTAGTCGAGTGTATTTATATACACTCTGGGGCGGTGATCTAGGGTAGTGACAGATGAAATAAATGCATAATGCTGGCCAGTAGTAAAAATCTTCACGTACACCATTCTGAGATTGATATGATTTGAAAGGGAATCAGATCATTTCATAAGTAAATGGTAATGGCAATGATGACATTCAAACCATCAACTTGTTTGAGATCTCTCTAAATCTGGGTAGCCATCATTTTTATCTCCACGATAGTTAAAACGCACCTAAGGAATTGTGTGATTTGGGTTGTTTTAGGTTTAAAATATTTAAATCGTTTAAGATTGTTTAAAATTTTTAAATTGTTTAAGATAAATGCAATTACCCGTTCGAGATTCTGAGAGAGAAACAATTACAGACGTGGTTCCTATTTCCAATTGCCAAGACTATTTTTTGATGGCCTTGAAGCTATTACTAGCAATCGCTTTTCCATTGAAAAAAACCCAGTGTGAGACAGTTTTCCTATCGGCTAATTATTAACGGACTTTGAAAATTTCCCGGTGTGAATTTTATGGTATGAGACAATTCCGAGCACTATGATGCTCACAACTAAAATCCTATTGGCTAATTATTCTACAATTCTATTATAAATCTCTATTATTCTATCATTCTTTCATTCTATTATTTTATTATTCTATTGTTATATTATTATATCTATTATTGTCTCATTCTCTCATTCTATCATTCTACTATTCTATTATTATACAATTCAATTATTGAATCATTCTATCATTGTACTATTCTATAAATTTATTTTTCTATCATTGTTTCATTCTATCATTTTATAATTGTATTATTCTATGATTCTATTATTATATAAAACTACTCTTATATCATTCATTTATTCTATAATTCTATAATTCTATTATATTATCATTCTTTCATTCTATCATTCTCTAATTCTATCATTTTGTTATTCTATAAATTTATTATTCTATCATTCTTTCATTCTATTCTTCTATAATTCTTTTAGTCTATTATTTAATCATTCTATTGTTAGCATAATAATATATAATATTGCATTGTTAGTTTATGCATATTAAATAAATGTTAGTTTATAAGTTAGGTTTTGGGAAGTTACTTTCCCGTAAGAAGTTATATATGGGAATAAAAACGCTTTAAAAAGTCAATGTATTGCATTGTAAAATCATCCTAAAGACAATACTATATTATTCTATAATGGTTTAATTTTGTGTATGTTTGCTCACCATTTCTCAATATGGTTTCAGAGCATTAATTATATCTCTGTGCCTATGATTGAAAAATGGTCTTGAAGAAGACAGTTATGTCTACAATGTTGAGAGATGTTTGGTGCAGATGATATGTCTACTAGGAGAACTATTGAAGTGAAGGCTGCTTATGGGGAGAGTATTATCCTCTTTGTTTGCTATTTTATTTTGGTGTTGAGCTTCTAAGTCCTGCACACTATTAAAGTATTGGAATTTTTGAAAGGATGTGCAATGTTTGGAAGAGTAAATTTGACTAAGTTGTGCCATTATTTTTAAATTATGGAGTATTGAATTTTGATGTTGGCCGCTACATTATTCAGATTTAAGCATAATTTTTTTTTAATTGCTGCATTAACTATTGTCAAGCATTGAACATTCCTCTGAAGCCTTGAAGATTTGATGAGGCATTTGTCAAAGGCATCTGGAATTCATTATGAGGCATTTTGAAAGACTACGCAGGGAGTTAAAACATGTTTATTTACATGAATGCCAAGCATAGAAGTTTGGTGAAAGTGGTTAAAGTGTTTGCCCATATGAAAGAATGAAACATCTTGTGAATATATTATTGCAGCAATTCCTCGGGTGAGTTTAAAAATTGACTAAAATTTATTAATGTTATGCTTTATGAAATGTGAGCCAATGTGAAAAGAAAAAAGATGTGTTGATGGGTAAAAGACATACGTGAGAAGTAAAAGAAGTTTATGTTTCATGAAGTTTAAAACAAATATTGAAAAGTTTTTACCTTACGTGAGAAGTAAAATAAGCTTATGTTTCATGAAGTTTAAAACAAACATTGAAAAGTGTTTACCTTTCTTGGGAGAAAGTTAAAAAGAAAAGTTTTTAAAAGGGGAGAGATTTTTCATCTTTTAAAGAGTATTATTTTAAAAAGAAAGAAAAGTGGGGAGACATAAGTAGTAGAATTTTTATGAAGATATTTAATTTTACGAAAGGGATACATAAGTAGTTTCCTTTTTTTTCAAGGGCATTTAAAATATTTAAAGAATTTATTTTTTTCCTTTGGATTAATAAGGTGGAAAACATTGGAGTTATTTTATCATGGCTATATCAAACATTCCTTGTGCTCTCGGGGCCATTTATACTACACCTGATAGAGTTTTCAAAGGCTCATATGTAACATCAGTTGGATAAAGTGTAACCACATCAAATTGGAGGCAAGCGACATCAGAGGATGGAGGATTTTCCATCATCTCAAGTTAGCTTCTCACTTTGAGATGATGCTTTGCATGAGAAGCATTTTTGGTTTTGGTTGTTTTGCTTTTCTTTGTTGATGCTGACGGAGCTGACAAATTTGAAGAATGTATGTTTTGTGAAGATTTTATTTTGTAGATAGTTTAAGATTTGGTGTTGAGCTCAATATGGATTATTGTTCAGCGAGCTTCAAGGAGTATATGATCTTGAATTATACCCCTTCGCGGTCACTAGACAACATGGCAGAGATCTGTTGTATCTCTTAGGGTCCATTGTCGAATAATTTAAGACTCTGTGATTTGAGAGCTTGGAACTAAAAAGCTCAAGAACACAGCTCAAAGCTATGCCTTTATGAGGGTAGACGAGATAGCATGATAGAGCCCCACTTGGTTTAGGATTTGTTCTTTGGGAGAAGATCTTCTATAAAATATGTATTCATATTCTGTAATCATCTTTGTTGAGTATGTTAACATTCAGGGGGGGTCCCCTGGTACTTTTGCAGGAACAATGTAATAAGGGGGGAATGTTGGCATAATAATATATAATATTACATTGTTAGTTTATGCATATTAAATAAATGTTAGTTTATAAGTTATGTTTTCGGAAGTTACTTTCCTATAAGAAGTTATATACGGGAATAACAAGGCTTTAAAAAGCCAATGTACTGCATTGTAAAATCATCTTGAAGACAATACTATATTATTCTATAATGGTTTAATTTTGTGTATGTTTGCTCACCATTTCTCAATATCTATCACTCTATCATTCTTCCACTCAATCATTCTATAATTCTATGACTCTATTATTCTATAAATCTATCATTTTATCATTCTATTATTCTATTATCTACAATTCTATTATTTTTTCATTCCTTCAATCTATCATTCTATACTTCTTTCACTCTATCATTCTATTATTATATTATTGTACAAATCTATTACTCTATTATTCTACAATTCTTATTTCCTATCATTATTTTATTCTATAATTCTATAATTGTAATATGATATTATTCCTTCATTCTTTCATTCTATAATTCTATTATTCAATTATTTTCTAGTTCCATTACTATATCATTCTATCATTTTATAATTCTAAATTTCTATTATTGTATTATTCTTTAATCCTTTAAATCTATCATTCCATAATTCTACCATTTTTTCATTCTATAATTCTATTATTCTATTATTCTACAATTCTATTATTCTACCATTCTTTTATCCTATCATTCTATAATTCTATCATTTTACTATTCTATAAATTTGTCATTCCATCCTTCAATTATATTATTCTATTATACTATTATTCAATTATTCTCTACTTCTATTACTATATCATTCTTTCATTCCATCATTTTATAATTCTAACATTCTATTATTCTATTATTATTTCATTCTTTCAGTCTATCATTCTACAATTCTATCATTCTTTTAATCCATTATTCTATAATTCTATTATTCTATGATTCTTTCATTTTATCATCCTATAATTCTATAAATCTGTTATTCTATCATTCTCTACTTATTCTATTATTCTACAATTCTAATATTCTATCATTCTATCATTTTTTCATTCATTCTATTATTATATAATTCTATCATTCTATTGTTTTATAAATCTACTATTCTATCATTATGTCATTCTATAATTCTATTATTCTATAATTCTATTATTCTACAATTCTATTATTCTATCATTCTTTCATTCTATCATTCTCTAATTCTATAATTATTTCATTCTATAAATCTATCATTATATCATTCTTTCTTTCTATCATTCCATAACTCTATAATTTTATTTTTCTACAATTCTATTATTCTATCATTCTTTCATTTTGTCATTCTATAATTCTATTATTTCATTGTTCTATAATCTACTACTCTATCATTCTTTCATTTTATCATTCTATAATTCTATCATTCTTACATTCTATATTTCTATTATTCTATCATTATTTCATTCTATAAATCTATTGCTCTATTATTCTAAATTTATTTAATTCTATCATTCTATTATCCTATAAATATGTTATGTTATCATTCTATTATTCTTTCATTCTATAATTTTGTTATTCTATTAATCTACAATTCTATTATTCTATGATTCTATCATTTTATAATTATATTATTCTATTATTCTATCATTCTATTATTCTTTCATTCTATCATTTTAAAATTATATTATTCAATCATTATTTCTTTTGTGATTCTACAATTCTATAAATATATTTTTCCATCATTCTATCATTCTATTATTCTATCATTCAAATATTCTATCTATCTATTATGGTCTCATTCTGTCATTCTATCATTTTATTATTCTATTATTCTATTGTTCTACAAATCTATTATTCTAATATTGTTTCCTTCTATCATTCTATTATTCTATTATTCTATTATTCTATAATTTTATTATTCTATCATTCTATTATTTTGTAAATCTATCCTTATATAATTCTATTATTCTATTATTCTATTATTGTATAATTCTATTATTCTATAAATATTTTATTCTGTCATTATATAATTCAATAATTCTATCATTCTATCATTCTATAATGAAATTATTCTATCATTCCTTCATTCATTCATTCTATTATTCTATTATTTTATAAGTCTATTATTCTGGAAATCTTTCATTCTATCATTCTATCAATTTATTATTTGATCATTGTATCTTTGTATAACTCTATTATTCTATTATTGTATCATTCTTCTATTCTATTTAAATCTATTATTCTATCATTCTTTCATTGTATCATTCTTTCATTCTCTAATTCTATAGAATGAAAAAATGGAGTTATACAATGATAGAATAATAGAGTGATAAAATAATTGAATGAAATCATGATAGAATAACATAGTGATATAATTATAGAATAATATGTGGAAAGAATTATAAAATAATAGAATAATATAATGAAAGAATAATAAATTAAAGAAAGATAGAATAATAGAATTGTAGAATAATAGAATAAAAGATTAATAGAATTAATCAATGATAGAATAATAGAATCATAGAATAATAGAATTATAAAATGATAGAATAATAGATTTATAGAACAATAGAATAATAGAATTGTAGAATAATAGAATAATAAAATGATAGAATGAGACAATAATAGATAGATAGAGTATTTGAATAATAGAATAATATAATTACAGAATGATAAAACAATAGAATAATATATTTATAAGATACTAGAATGATAGAAATAGAATAAGAGAATGATATAATACTAGAAATACAGAATAATAGATTTATAGAATGTAAGAATGTAAGAATGGCATACTAATAGAAATATAAATTTATTATTCTCTAAATCTTTTATTCTATCATTCTATTATTTTAACATTTCTATTATTCTATCATTCTTTTATTTTATAATTCTAGCATTCTATTATCCTACAAATCTATTATTTTATCTTTATATTGTTCTTGTAATGCCCGCCTTGAACACCTTAAAGAATACACACTTATGCTATATGAAACAGGAAATTTTTTTTTTAAAAAAAAAAAATTAAATAACGATAACATAACTAATTATGACATATTCTCTAAGGGTTCAAGGCTGCATCACTTAACAAATCGACTAACACAATTTAACATACATCAGCAACTGATCCAAATCCATTCTCAAATAAATAACTTATTCACATTCATTGCAAATCATCAAATAACGGAATCTGCATGATTAAATACATAACTGAAATACTTTCATATAAGTACATCAAGACATCATTACATTACCATTTTTAGTCTACATCAAAAGTTACATACATAAAGCATGTTCTGTTACACAAATCTGGTACAAGGTTATACACTTACATCATCATCATTGTAACAAGTACAACTGGAACAAATCCTGTTCTGCATATGATCTTGACAAGAATAACCAATGGATAAAATAGCTCTTCCACCCGACCATGTGGAACCCTAAGGTCCACCCCCCAAGCTAGGAGTTAACATGAGGTCCCAAACAATGACAGTCAGGTAGACGAAAGCCAAACAAGGACAAAGGACGACCAAACGCCAATACAACACATGGCAATAACAATACAACACAACATAACTTAACTTCCAGAGGTGACACAAAACAAATGAGGAGAGACTGAACAAGGAATGCTAGGTTGTAGTAGGGAGAGTGTCATCGCATGGTCCTAACATGGGTTATCCTGACAGCCTCTCACTAGGCGCCAGCCCCCATCTATGGTTATTCTGATAGCCTCTCACTAGGCGTCGGCCCCATAGGGTGACACATGCGGAATCGACCTTCCTTTCATGAGGACAAGGAAGTCAATCATGCCGACCAGGCCTTCTCTACCCATCCTTAGTCTAAACAAGCACTACAGGTCATGGGAGAGGAATCCATTAATCTTATTAATGTGAAATCTACCCTTAACCCCCTAGTTAATTTTAGGTTACCACTTGATTAATCTACTTCCAACGGGTTATCCTGACTGCCACTTTGGGCGCCAGCCCCACGTTGAAAGCCACTCTCCTTCCTAACACCTAGTAACCTTAACATCATACAAGACTTTATAACAAATCACGTGTATGGACACTGCAAGGCATAAACCCTCTTGCATCAAAATAGAATCATAACATCAATTGTTATCCAACACCTTTAACATTACAATACTTTATTCTTTTACAGATTTCAGATCTCTCCATATGACAAAATGGTACAATAAGATCACAAGTGGTTTAACATCCTCACAGAAAAATATTACTTTCAATACACATATACAACTTGACATTATATCAATATACTTCATACTGTGTTCGATCCACATACTCGTTATTACATCGTAAACACAAAACAACATTACACAAGTTGTAAATACTTAACTATGACAACTCAGCCTCTAGAGTTCAAGTTTAACCACTCTTAACTCGACTCATTACAACAACTGGGATATTTAACTCATACAGTTTAATACAGTTCTTAAATTAACACTACAATTTCTTCTCTGTTCAAAGTAAACAACTTCTGTAATAAATTCAACATAAGATTACATTCTCTATTGTTACTGTTTATTACAATCCTACTGTCTTGTAAAGGAATCGTAAATGGATCCTATTTGAATGGAACGTGAACAGCTTGAATAGGTAGTCACTGAGGAGTAAAACGGTTATTGACTGTTTCATCACTGAAATGGATAACAGCTGATTAGTCTAACAACTTCCTCATCTTGTAAATCTCATAAGATTGACAGTATCGAATGATCACAAGAATAACGTAGGCAAAAGGTTTAATGACTAAGTTTTTTTTTTTTACGATATCCAAGAACGATCCTTGAGATCCCCGTATCTTGTTCATGCTTCTAACTGTTGTGCTGATCTCCCAAACATGGAAAGAATAAATACAAGTTCAGAAATTACTTCCACTCAGGTTTAATCTCTGACAGAAATGGATAAATTATAGATATCTCAGTAAATCGCTGACTGCTGTATGTGTTTAGCTGTGATCTCTTGCTGCAACGGCCTTCAGAGGAAGCGCCATCTCTGTCAATGATATATCAGTTAAGACTGTGTCTGTTATATGGACTGTATTGCAGTCCGTTTAGCTAATGTGAAAGTATGAATTGTAGAAAGAAACCTCTCAGAAGTGTGCCCAGGCAAAACAGCGATTCTCAGTAAAAGACTGATTGCTAGGTATATACGAAATAGAATTGTTGCAAGGGACTCAAGAACTCTCTATGGTGCACACTATGGTTGTCATCTACGTTTTTACAGAGTACTAATAGAGAGGTAATCGTCTAAAACCTGATCAACTAGGGAACTAGAGAATGGTTATGACGTGATATCTGAAAAGAAGACAACGGTTTTGCCAACACAGCAATCTCATTTTAACTTGTATGTGAGCTGCATTTGTTAGTTTACTGAGAAAGCTTTCTGCCTGCAAGATGAACTATGATGATGATCTTTCCATCATACTGTCACTGCCGAGTCTGTTATCGAGTTTCTGAAATATTCCGGTGTTGAGGATTGTCCGTATATGGGACAGTAAGCTATCAGAGGAAGACAGCTGGTCAAATTGCATTTGGAACCGTTGTTACATCACTGCATTTGAAACCGTTTTTGAATCACACCTACAGTTGGTTATTAGTTGTGCATTGTTGACCACCTTGCCTCGCTGGCTATCCTGAGGACACCCCAAACTGTTTCCAGCAGTGCGCCAGCCAGAGCAAGGGTGCTCTACAGATTAAATAGACTACCTTTTTTGATGTTAATTCTCAGCACATAGGAAACTTCAGCCTGGTGCGCTATGAGAGTTGTTAGTAATTGAAACATGGTAGTATACTAAATGCATAGCAAATGAATTCATTCAGACACCGCATAGATGATTAGAGGTCAGTGACAATTCAGCAAAAGAATGGACGAATCAAGGGCAGCATCATCTGGATGGATGGCGAATGAAAATGCATCAGAACTTTCATTCAGGATGAAATAAGGCAGTGAACTACCTAAATCTCCACCTCCCTTTCATGCCCTAGCACAAACTTACAGTGTAACCTAATAATTACCGATCCACTACAAATGATACCAAGCACAGCAAAACAAAATAGATGGAGTCTCACTTACTACGATTGACTGACGGAGGCCACCAAAACAGACACGTTGAAAAGACTTAAGAGACTTCCATCAAAGGTGAATAGTGAGACAATAGCAGCAGCGCACTACCTATCCCATCACCTCCCATCACCCTGGCATAACAAATTGCAGCGTCTTCCAATGTTATCAATCCACTACTAATCAATTTCAATGCTACTAAGCAGAATCAAAAGAGGGTCGTCTCACAACGCTGGATGAGAGACGACATGACAAGGCTTCAGAATTTTCATGCACAGCAATTGGTAAAAAGGCAGCGAACTACCCAATTCGCCGCCTCCTTACCACGCCCTATCATTACACTCACAACATAACCTGATAACACTTGCATTCACAAGGTGCGAGCCTCATGATTAGCCTCTGTAAGGTATACGCTCAGCCCAACGGCTAGGACTTCGATGGAATGAGTGCAGAGTTGTTATCTAACAAGAAGAATCTTCAATAATCGATAATAACAAGGGTTTCGATAACTCCAGCTATGGAGTAAGCTAGACAACGGACACACCGAATAATACTAGGTAAATGGCTAAAGAAGGGATTCAGACTTTCATTCGAATGAGTGATAACAAGGCAACGAACTACCTATTATTACCGGTCTGCAAAAGAAATAGAACCAAACACAACGAAACAATATATAAATAGAGCATTTAAATATAATGGATGAGTCAAGGTATAAGAAAGGTATGTTCGCTGACCTGATAAAAGTGCGACTAGCTGATGCCAAGGCGATCCATGACAGTTTGTTTGTTCCGTCCGCTTTATCAAAGACCCTTATCAATGGACGCCCGAAATGGATCTCGGGGCCGCATTTGCTAGAATGGTTGATCCACTATTATTATCTTTTTTTTAAACTATGATGGAAGCAATACAATCTGTATATGCCCGACTACTGCCTGCTAATGTTCTCTCTCTAAACTAGGGTTCAAAGACTGTAAGGAAGAAAAGAACAGAATTGTTTTCACACAATCAAATCGCTTGCCCCGAGGTGTTAGGAGATTTCAGTGTGGAGAAGAAATCGTGGTCGTTTAATGACTGAGAGAGAAGGTGAGCTACAGAAAACACATCATGGCATTCACAAATTGGAACCCTCATAAGGACGATCTCCCTTGAAGGTAACCTGGGCAAACAGCTACTAAGCTGTTGGAGGATGGTAGGAGAGTTGAAAGGCAATTCCATTCATTACAGACCCAAAGGTTTACATCTAAACCGTCTACAGAGAATACACATTTGCAGAAACGACAGAAAGTCCTGGCAGAAACTATTTAACCAAAAACATTTCATTTGCAGACAAAGAAGCAATCAATCAACATGCTCAGATTCAGAGAAAAGAAACAGCAAAAGGAGGCAAGTATTCCAAGGAACCTGGCTATGATGTTGGTTCAACAGGTCTACTTCAGTTGTTGCAGATCCAAGCCACCTATTCCAGCCTTCTTCTCCCTTCGTGTACCTGTAATGTCGTCCTTAATGCCTCTGCCGCTATTTTATAACATAGTCTCTCTCCTCTACCAAGGGCTTGGCATGCGATCCTGTGCATATCTCCTTAAAAAATATATATATATATTTAATTTAATTTAAAGATCCCCAATTATTATTTATTTTATTTTATTATTATATTTCTTTATAGCCGACCCAAAATATTGTTATTAATAGAGTAGTACTATTTCGACAATCTATAATTTGTACTATACTATAATTTATTTTATTAATCAAGTTGTGAATCACAATTTACAACATGATTACCACTATTTATTTATTTAAATATTTATTATAATAATATTATATCGAACAATACAAATTTCTTACAACTTTATTTAACAACAACACTTCTAATAAAATAATAATTTATTTATAATGATAATTGACAACTAACGACATTATGCTCATTTAACAACATTTATACTCTTTCGTAAAATGATTCTAATTAAAGCACAACACTACCACACATGCTTAGACACCTTCGAACTTAATTAGACTCCAAGGTACAGTATTCCCTGACAGCAAGACATGAGCGAACGACAACCAACAACCACAAGGGTAAACTGACGACCAAGGAACACTGACTAGGGACCTCACGTTAACTCCAACCAACTAATCCATTGGCAAAGGCATGCTCAGACCTGGTAATCAGGTGGAGTCGATGCCTAGTACCTGCATCCTGCAGTAACGCACAGTTAACCATGACAAGATATACATATACATCACATGCAGTCCTATCATGAACAGAAATCGCAGTGGGGTAGGGTACTCGAGAACGAGTAATACGACACTGTTCCATTCACGTTTATGGATAATAATCAACTATATTGAACAAGGTATCAGATTACTAGTCTACAACATAAAATGATCGACTAACTTGCAATCCCATAAAGTGAATAACATCAAGCATCTAAAACATCCAGTTCATTTCTCAAAGCATAAAATGACATAATCCAACATCAAAATCTGTTATCATAACAATAGGTTCATATTGAAATAGCAAAATAACTAGAAATCCATCATCAACGATCTAAAAATACTGTCATAATGTCCAGTACTACTAAGCAAACATCAGTCCAAAAGACGACAAGTTGAGGGGCACTACAGTTCTTTCATTCTATAATTATGTCATTCTATTATTCTATAATTCTTTCACTCTATCATTTTATAATTCTATTATTCTATAAATCTATTATTCTATTATTCTATCATTCTATTATTCTTTCATTCCATCATTTTAAAATTCTATTATTGTATACTTCTATTATTCTAAAACTAATATTCTAAATTCAAAACATGAGTTTCGAGTTATTACAAAAGCAACTTTTTAAAAATCTAGAAAGAAACACTAAATTACCATTTTGAGGGCCAAGATGAAAGTTTCAAGCCCTAAATAAGTGTCAAGATGGGGTCCAACCTACTAGGGCAGGTTGGGAAACCACTGGCCACCTCATAACGCATCCACCTGTAAAATTTCATAGAAAACCAACATCCGAGTTAAAAGTTATGACCTTCGGAAGTCCCTGCATCACTGATGAAACTGGCACCACAAACAACAAAACAACAATCTGAAACTATGGCTGAACTGTGACTACTGGAGCCCTTCCCAAAACCACAAAATAGCAGCAACCATAAAAATTATTGTTCATCCAACTCTTCTCTAACTATTTTTGTTAATGTAGTCAAGTGTATTTATAGACACTCTAGGGCCGTGATCTAGGGAAGTGATAGATGAAATAAATGTATAATGCTGGCCAGCAGTAAAAATCTACATGTACACCATCCTAAGAATGATATGATTCGAAAGTGAATCAGATCATTTCATAAGTAAGTGGTAATGGAATTAATGACATTTGAACCGTCAACTGGTTTGAGATCTCTCTAAATCTGGGTAGCCATCATTTTTATCTCCATGATAGTTAAAACGCACCTAAGGAATTGTGTGATTTGGGTTATTTTAGATTGTTTAAAATATTTAAATCATTTAAGATTGTTTAAAATTTTTAAATTGTTTAAGATAAATGCATTTACCCGTTCGAGATTCTGAGAGAGAAACAATTACAGACATGGTTCCTATTTTTGATTGCCAAGACTATTTTTTGATGGCCTTGAAGCTATTACTAGCAAACACTTTTCCATTGAAAAAAACCTAGCGTGAGACAGTTTTCCTATCAGCCAATTATTAACGGACTTTGAAAATTTCATGGTGTGAATTTTACGGCATGAGACAATTCTGAGCACTATGATTCTCACAACTAAAAGCCTATCAGCTAATTATTCTACAATTCTATTATAAATCTCTATTATTCGATCATTCTTTCATTCTATTATTTTATTATTCTATCGTTATATTATTTATATCTATTATTGTCTCATTCTCTCATTCTCTCATTCTACTATTCTATTATTATACAATTCAATTATTGAATCATTCTATCATTGTACTATTCTATAAATTTATTTTTTTATCATTATTTCATTCTATCATTTTATAATTGTATTATTTTATGATTCTATTATTATATAAAACTACTCTTATATCATTCATTCATTCTATAATTCTATTATATTATCATTCTTTCATTCTATCATTCTCTAATTCTATCATTTTGTTATTCTATAAATCTATTATTCTATCATTCTTCCATTCTATTCTTCTATAATTCTTTTAGTTTATTATTTAATCATTCTATCACTCTATCATTCTTTCACTCAATCATTCTATAATTCTATGATTCTATTATTCTATAAATCTATCATTTTATCATTCTATCATTCTATTATTCTATTATCTACAATTCTATTATTTTTTCATTCCTTCAATCTATCATTCTATACTTCTTTCACTCTATCATTCTATTATTATATTATTGTAAAAATCTATTATTCTATTATTCTACAATTCTTATTTCCTATCATTATTTTATTCTATAATTCTATAATTCTAATTTTATATTATTCCTTCATTCTCTCATTCTATAATTCTATTATTCAATTATTTTCTAGTTCTATTACTCTATCAGTCTATCATTTTATAATTCTCAATTTCTATTATTGTATTATTCTTTCATCCTTTAAATCTATCATTCTATAATTCTATAATTCTATAATTCTATTATTCTACAATTCTATTATTCTACCATTCTTTTATCCTATCATTATATAATTCTATCATTTTATTATTCTATAAATTTGTCATTCCATCCTTTAATTATATTATTCTATTATACTATTATTCAATTATTCTCTACTTCTATTACTATATCATTATTTCATTCCATCATTTTATAATTCTAACATTCTATTATTCTATTATTATTTCATTCTTTCAGTCTATCATTCTATAATTCTATCATTCTTTTAATCCATCATTCTATAATTCTATTATTCTATGATTCTTTCATTTTATCATTCTATAATTCTATAAATCCGTTATTCTATCATTCTCTACTTATTCTATTATTCTACAATTCTAATAGTCTATCATTCTATCATTTTTTCATTCATTCTATGATTATATAATTCTATCACTCTATTGTTTTATAAATCTGCTATTCTATCATTATGTCATTCTATAATTCTATTATTCTACACTTCTATTATTCTATCATTCTTTCATTCTATCATTCTCCAATTCTATAATTATTTTATTCTATAAATCTATCATTATATCATTCTTTCTTTCTATCATTCCATAACTCTATAATTTTATTTTTCTACTATTCTTTTATTCTATCATTCTTTCATTTTGTCATTCTATAATTCTATTATTTCATTGTTCTATAAATCTAGTACTCTATCATTCTTTCATTTTATCATTCTATTATTCTATTATTCTTACATTCTATATTTCTATTATTCTATCATTATTTCATTCTATAATTCTATAAATCTATTACTCTATTACTCTACATTTATTTTATTCTATCATTCTATCATTCTATAATTCTGTTATTCTATTAATCTACAATTCTATTATTCTATCATTCTATCATTTTATAATTATATTATTCTATTATTCTATCATTCTATTATTCTTTCATTCTATCATTTTAAAATTTTATTATTCAATCATTGTTTCTTTTGTGATTCTACAATTCTATAAATATATTTTTCCATCATTCTATCATCCTATTATTCTATCATTCAAATATTCTATGTATCTATTATGGTCTCATTCTCTCATTCTATCATTTTATTATTCTATTATTCTATTGTTCTATAAATCTATTATTCTAATATTGTTTCCTTCTATCATTCTATTATTCTATTATTCTATTATTCTATAATTTTATTATTCTATCATTCTATATTTCTATCATTCTTTTATTCTATAAATCTATCCTTATATAATTCTATTATTCTATTATCTTATAAGTCTATTATTTTGAAAATCTTTCATTCTATCATTCTATCAATTTATTATTTGATCATTGTATCTTTGTATAACTCTATTATTCTATTATTGTATCATTCTACTATTCTATTTAAATATATTATTCTATCATTCTTTCATTGTATCATTCTTGCATTCTCTAATTCTATAGAATGAAAAAATGGAGTTATACAATGATAGAATAATAGAGTGATAAAATGATTGAATGCAATAATGATAGAATAACATAGTGATATAATTATAGAATAATATAATGAAATAATTATACAATAATAGAATAATATAATGAAAGAATAATAAATTAAAGAATGATAGAACAATAGAATTGAAGAATAGTAGAATAAAATATTAATAGAATTAATCAATGATAGAATAATAGAATCATAGAATAATAGAATTATAAAATGATAGAATGAAATAGTGATAGAATAATAGATTTATAGAACAATAGAATAATAGAATTGTAGAATAACAGAATAATAAAATGATAGAATGAGATAATAATAGATAGATAGAGTATTTGAATAATAGAATAATATAATTACAGAATGATAAAACAATAGAATAATATATTTATAAGATACTAGAATGATAGAAATAGAATAAGAGAATGATATAATACTAGAAATGCAGAATAATAGATTTATAGAATTATAGAATGTAAGAATGGCAGACTAATAGAAATATAAATTTATTATTCTATAAATCTTTTATTTTATCATTCTATTATTTTAACATTTCTATTATTCTATCATTCTTTTATTTTATAATTCTAGCATTCTATTATCCTATAAATCTATTATTTTATCTTTATATTGTTCTTTCATTCTATAATTGTGTCATTCTATTATTCTATAATTCTTTCACTCTATCATTTTATAATTCTATTATTCTATAAATCTATTATTCTATTGTTCTATCATTCTATTATTCTTTCATTCTATCATTTTAAAATTCTATTATTGTACACTTCTATTATTCTAAAACTAATATTCTAAATTCAAAACATGAGTTTCGAGTTATTACAAAAGCAACTTTTTAAAAATCTAGGAAAAAACATTAAATTGCCATTTTGAGGGCCAAGATGAAAGTTTCAAGCCCTAAAAAAGTGGCAAGACGGGGTCCAACCTGCTAGGGCAGGTTGGGAAACCACTGGCCACCTCATAACGCATCCACCTGTAAAATATCATAGAAAACCCTCATCTGAGTCAAAAGTTATGACCTTCAGAAGTCCTTGCATCACTGATGAAACTGGCACCACAAACAACAAAACAACAATCTGAAACTATGACTGAACCGTGACTACTGGAGCCCTTCCCAAAACCACAAAATAGCAGCAACCAAAAAAAATATTGTTCGTCCAACTCTTCTCCAACTGTTTTTGTCAATGTAGTCAAGTGTATTTATATACACTCTGGGGTAGTGATCTAGGGTAGTGATAGATGAAATAAATGCATAATGCTAGCCAGCAGTAAAAATCTTCATGTACTCCATTCTGAGATTGATATGATTTGAAAGGGAATCAGATCATTTCATAAGTAAATGGTAATGGCAATGATGACATTCAAACCGTCAACTGGTTTGAGATCTCTCTAAATCTAGGTAGCCATCATTTTTATCTCCACGATAGTTATAATGCACCTAAGGAATTGTGTGATTTGGGTTGTTTTAGATTGTTTAAAATATTTAAATTGTTTAGGATTGTTTAAAATTTTTAAATTGTTTAAGATAAATGCATTTACCCATTCGAGATTCTGAGAGAGAAACAATTACAGACGTGGTTCCTATTTCTGATTGCCAAGACTATTTTTTGATGGCCTTGAAGCTATTACCAGCAATCGCTTTTCCATTGAAAAAAACCTAGCGTGTGACAGTTTTCCTATCAGCCAATTATTAACGGACTTTGAAAATTTCCCAGTGTGAATTTTACAGCGTGAGATAATTCTGAGCACTATGATGCTCACAACTAAAAGCCTATCGGCTAATTATTCTACAATTCTATTATAAAACTCTATTATTCTATCATTCTTTCATTCTATTATTTTATTATTCTATCATTATATTATTATATCTATTATTGTCTCATTCTCTCATTCTATCATTCTACTATTCTATTATTATACAATTTAATTATTGAATCATTCTATCATTGTACTATTCTATAAATTTATTTTTCTATCATTGTTTCATTCTATCATTTTATAATTGTATTATTCTATGATTCTATTATTATATAAAACTACTCTTATATCATCCATTCATTCTATAATTCTATAATTCTATTATATTATCATTCTTTCATTCTGTCATTCTCTAATTCTATCATTTGGTTATTTTATAAATCTATTATTCTATCATTCTTTCATTCTATTCTTCTATAATTCTTTTAGTCTATTATTTAATCATTCTATCACTCTATCATTCTTCCACTCAATCATTCTATAATTCTATGATTCTATTATTCTATAAATCTATCATTTTATCATTCTATAATTCTATTATTCTATTATCTACAATTCTATTATTTTTTCATTCCTCCAATCTATCATTCTATACTTCTTTCACTCTATCATTCTATTATTATATTATTGTACAAATCTATTATTCTATTATTCTACAATTCTTATTTCCTATCATTAGTTTATTCTATAATTCTATAATTCTAATATTATATTATTCCTTCATTCTTTCATTCTATAATTCTATTATTCAATTATTTTCTAGTTCTATTACTCTATCATTCTATCATTTTATAATTCTAAATTTCTATTATTGTATTATTCTTTCATCCTTTAAATCTATCATTCTATAATTCTATCATTTTTTCATTCTATAATTCTATAATTCTATTATTCTACCATTCTTTTATCCTATCATTCTATAATTCTATCATTTTATTATTCTATAAATTTGTCGTTCCATCCTTTAATTATATTATTTTATTATACTATTATTCAATTATTCTCTAGTTCTATTACTATATCGTTCTTTCATTCCATCATTTTATAATTCTAACATTCTATTATTCTATTATTATTTCATTCTTTCAGTCTATCATTCTATAATTCTTTTAATCCATCATTCTATAATTCTATGATTCTTTCATTTTATCATTCTATAATTCTATAAATCCGTTATTCTATCATTCTCTACTTATTCTATTATTCTACAATTCTAATATTCTATCATTCTATCATTTTTTCATTCATTCTATGATTATATAATTCTATCATTCTATTATTTTATAAATCTGCTATTCTATCATTATGTGATTCTATAATTCTATGATTCTACACTTCTATTATTCTATCATTCTTTCATTCTATCATTCTCCAATTCTATAATTATTTCATTCTTTAAATCTATCATTATATCATTCTTTCTTTCTATCATTCCATAACTCTATAATTTTATTTTTCTACAATTCTATTATTCTATCATTCTTTCATTTTGTCATTGTATAATTCTATTATTTCATTGTTCTATAAATCTACTACTCTATCATTCTTTCATTTTATCATTCTATAATTCTATCATTCTTACATTCTATATTTCTATTTTTCTACTACAAAAACCTCCAGTTGTAGCCTTTCAACTTATCTAATTACAATGAGGACTCAAGAGGATGAGTCAGCCAAGTCAAAATCAAAGATTCTATGACAAAAACTGACTTCTATGTCCCGAGGGAACTATTACAAAATTTTCATCTGATACAATACAAAATTTATAGGTAGCCTTATAGAAACTCCAAAACCATCAGATTACTTCTTGCCAACCATCGACAAATATACCCTGCTATCCATGATCCTCTTCTTCAACCGACAGAGGAGGAGGAGGGTTATAATGTAGAAGGAATGTTAAAGCATTAAAAACCCTTGTAGCATCATCTTTTACCTACCTACACAGCTCATTTCTATGACAATGAACAGAATTATGAAAGGATAGAACATAATTATTTTGAAGTCCATGCAGCATAGCATTATAAAGGCAATGAAGTGCAGGTCAACGGAATAAATCCCTACGAACAAACAATCCACCGACAAGAGTAGTACCCTCATACAAGTCATAATCTTCTAAACTTGCATTAAAAACATCTACTAAAAAATAATCATCATGGATAAACATAGTTCCCAAATTCCTTACCAGGTCAGGATTTTGCAATAGATCCATAGCATTAGAAAGAAAGTGAGAAATAGCTTGGGAAGGATATAGAGAACTAGGGAAATGCAAAACATCCTAACCACAAACCTGTATGATAGCTCGCTCTATTTCTTCCTCATAAATATTAAAGACTTCGTACATCAAATTTGGATTGAGAAGGCCTAAATAAGGCCATTCCCAATTTTGGATAGGTAGATAAACTCTTCTATTTCATTGTGCAGA
Organism: Cunninghamia lanceolata; assembly: GCA_027924645.1. Lineage (NCBI taxonomy): Eukaryota > Viridiplantae > Streptophyta > Pinopsida > Cupressales > Cupressaceae > Cunninghamia > Cunninghamia lanceolata. The sequence continues at coordinate 19,288,712 of BSBN01000590.1, forward strand.
GGCCATAGAAAAAGATTCTCTCAAACAGAAACCAGCTTAGCAGATGGAAATATAGCAGACCGAATGAAAGAAGAGGATGAAAAAAGAAAAGATGAACAAGAATATAATGACTAATTCTCTCGAGATACAATGAATGAAATCAATACTAAAAAAATATACCATTATGCAAGGTCTGTCACCCTACGTGCAATATTAAAGCAGAAGGACTACTCACCATACGTAAAAATGTCCACAAGACTTAAGAACAACGTCAGTTGTCCGAAAGAAGCTACCACATCTAGAGAATTCTCAATTTATCAACTACAGCTAAAAAACTTTGCCTTTTGTAGGGTACCTTCTGTTAAAATCCTCATAATTAGCCTCCATGTTAAATTGTACTTTCCTTATTTAAAATGTAATTGATCCCCGGGATCAATGAAATAGAGGTGGAGTCCCATTCATAGTAAGAGTTATTTAAATTAAAAGCATGATTGGCTAGGAAATCCGCTAAGGAGTTACCTTCTCTATAAGTATGGACTATATTAAAAGATTGAAAAAGGTCAAGCAAGTTCCTTCCAGATTGCAAAATATAATCAATTTTCCAATTTATCATAGACTTAGAGGAAAATGCCCTAACAATATTCAATGAATCCCCTCCCACTATTAAGTTAGGAATGTCACATTTAGTTGCAAGATTAAGGCCTGCTAATAGGGCTAAAGCCTCTGCCTCATTATTTGAGCACACACTAGGTTTAACTGAAAGATCTCTCTGGACTAAGCCATTGTGATCTCTCAAACACAACAGCGCTAGATTCACCAGGGTTCCCCTTACTTGCACCATCAAAATTTAATTTAACAAAAGAAACAGGCAGAGGGATCCACTTGATGATGGATCTGTCCAATTTATTTTCTAAAATGAAACAATTTGAATTAGGCAAAAATAAAAATTTCCAATTCTTTAGCATGAGATCATCCCAAGAAGTAAAAACTAGGGAACTAGACTTTCTAAAACGAAGAGAAGCTGAGACTAATTCCGAGATCAACTTTTCAAGTTTAACAATAATCACCTATTCTAATATTGTTTCCTTCTATCATTCTATTATTCTATAAATCTATCCTTATATAATTCTATTATTCTATTATTGTATAATTCAATAATTCTATCATTCTATCATTATATAATTAAATTATTATATCATTCATTCATTCTATTATTCTATTATTTTATAAGTCTATTATTCTGGAAATCTTTCATTCTATCATTCTATCAATTTATTCTTTGATCATTGTATCTTTGAATAACTCTATTATTCTATTATTGTATCATTCTACTATTCTATTTAAATCTATTATTCTATCATTCTTTCATTGTATCATTCTTTCATTCTCTAATTCTATAGAATGAAAAAATGGAGTTATACAATGATAGAATAAAATAATGATAGAATAATAGAGTGATAAAATGATTGAATGAAATAATGATAGAATAACATAGTGGTATAATTATAGAATAATATAATGAAAGAATAATAAATTATAGAATGATAGAATAATATAATTGTAGAATAATAGAATAAAAGATTAATAGAATTAATCAATGATAGAATAATAGAATCATAGAATAATAGAATTATAAAATGATAGAATGAAATAGTGATAGAATAATAGATTTATAGAACAATAGAATAATAGAATTGTAGAATAACAGAATAATAAAATGATAGAATGAGACAATAATAGATAGATAGAGTATTTGAATAATAGAATAATATAATTACATAATGATAAAACAATAGAATAATATATTTATAAGATACTAGAATGATAGAAATAGAATAAGAGAATGATATAATACTAGAAATGCAGAATAATAGATTTATAGAATTATAGAATGTAAGAATGGCAGACTAATAGAAATATAAATTTATTATTCTATAAATCTTTTATTCTATCATTCTATTATTTTAACATTTCTATTATTCTATCATTCTTTTATTTTATAATTCTAGCATTCTATTATCCTATAAATCTATTATTGTATCTTTATATTGTTCTTTCATTCTATAATTATGTCGTTCTATTATTCTATAATTCTTTCACTCTATCATTTTATAATTCTATTATTCTATAAATCTATGATTCTATTGTTCTATCATTCTATTATTCTTTCATTCTATCATCTTAAAATTCTATTATTGTACACTTCTATTATTCTAAAACTAATATTCTAAATTCAAAACATGAGATTCAAGTTATTACAAAAGCAACTTTTTAAAAATCTAAAAAAAACATTAAATTGCCATTTTGAGGGCCAAGATGAAAGTTTCAAGCCCTGAAAAAGTGCCAAGATGGGGTCCAACCCACTAGGGCAAGTTGGTAAACCACTGGCCACCTCATAATACATCCACCTATAAAATTTCGTAGAAAACCCACATCTGAGTCAAAAGTTATGACCTTCGGAAGTCCCTGCATCATTGATGAAACAGGCACCACAAACAACAAAACAACAATCTGAAACTATGATTGAATCGTGATTGTTGGAACCCTTCCCAAAACCACAAAATAGCAGCAAGAAAAAAAATTATTGTTCGTCCAACTCTTCTCCAACTATTTTTGTCAATGTAGTCAAGTGTATTTATATACACTCTGGGGCGGTGATCTAGGGCAGTGACAGATGAAATAAATTCATAATGCTAGCTAGCAGTAAAAATCTACATGTACACCATCTTGAGATTGATATGATTCGAAAGTGAATCAGATCATTTCATAAGTAAATGGTAATGGCAATGATGACATTCAAACCGTTAACTAGCTTGAGATCTCTCTAAATCTGGGTAGCCGTCATTTTTATCTCCACGATAGTTAAAATACACCTAAGGAATTGTGTGATTTGGGTTGTTTTAGATTGTTTAAAATATTTAAATCATTTAAGACTGTTTAAAAATTTTAAATTGTTTAAAATAAATGCATTTACCCATTCGAGATTCTAAGAGAGAAACAATTACAGACGCGTTTCCTACTTCCAATTGCCAAGACTATTTTTTGATGGCCTTGAAGCTATTACCAGCAATCGCTTTTCCATTGAAAAAGACTCAGTGTGAGAAAGTTTTCCTATCGGCTAATTATTAACAGACTTTGAAAATTTCCCGATGTGAATTTTATGGCGTGAGACAATTCCGAGCACTATGATGCTCACAACTAAAAGCCTATCGGCTAATTATTCTACAATTCTATTATAAATCTCTATTATTCTATCATTCTTTCATTCTATTATTTAATTATTCTATCATTATATTATTATATCTATTATTGTCTCATTCTCTCATTCTATCATTCTACTATTCTATTATTATACAATTCAATTATTGAATCATTCTATCATTGCACTATTCTATAAATTTATTTTTCTATCATTGTTTCATTCTATCATTTTATAATTGTATTATTCTATGATTCTATTATTATATAAAACTACTCTTATATCATTCATTCATTCTATAATTCTATAATTCTATTATATTATCATTCTTTCATTCTATCATTCTCTAATTCTATCATTTTGTTATTCTATAAATCTATTATTCTACCATTCTTTCATTCTATTATTCTATAATTATTTTAGTCTATTATTTAATCATTCTATCACTCTATCATTCTTCCACTCAATCATTCTATAATTCTATGATTCTAATATTCTATAAATCTATCATTTTATCATTCTATCATTCTATTATTCTATTATCTACAATTCTATTATTTTTTCATTCCTTCAATCTATCATTCTATACTTATTTCACTCTATCATTCTATTATTATATTATTATAAAAACCTATTATTCTATTAGTCTACAATTCTTATTTCCTATCATTATTTTATTCTATGATTCTAATATTATATTATTCCTTCATTCTTTCATTCTATAATTCTATTATTCAATTATTTTCTAGTTCTATTGCTCTATCAGTCTATCATTTTATAATTCTAAATTTCTATTATTGTATAATTCTTTCATCCTTTAAATTTATCATTCTATAATTCTATCAATTTTTCATTCTATAATTCTATAATTTTATAATTCTATTATTCTACAATTCTATTATTCTACCATTCTTTTATCCTATCATTCTATAATTCTATCATTTTATTATTCTATAAATTTGTCATTCCATCCTTTTATTATATTATTCTATTATACTATTATTCAATTATTCTCTAGTTCTATTACTATATCATTCTTTCATTCCATCATTTTATAATTCTAACATTCTATTATTCTATTATTATTTCATTCTTTCAGTCTATCATTCTATAATTCTATCATTCTTTTAATTCATCATTCTCTAATTCTATCACTCTTTTAATCCATCATTCTATAATTCTATTATTCTATGATTCTTTCATTTTATCGTTCTATAATTCTATAAATTCGTTATTCTATCATTCTCTACTTATTCTGTTATTCTACAATTCTAATATTCTATCATTCTATCATTTTTTCATTCATTCTATGATTATATAATTCTATCATTCTATAGTTTTATAAATCTACTATTCTATCATTATGTCATTCTATAATTCTATTATTCTACACTTCTATTATTCTATCATTCTTTCATTCTATCATTCTCCAATTCTATAATTATTTCATTCTATAAATCTATGTGTAATGCCCCTCGCATTTTGGCTTGTTATAGTTGATAGTTTCATAGTTCCCTCTGATAGTTTTGAGACAGTTGATAGTCTTTCATTTCACTTATTCAGTTCTGAGACACTTGGATTAGTAGGTTATGGTTTATGTATACTTTGATTCTGATGGACTATGTTTGACCAATGTAGTTAGACATGTGTTATGAGTGATGATGACATTATGGTTACTTCAGTTATGATGTGTTGGATATGTTTAGTAATGGATTATTATTTACATGTTTTATTAGATTCGTTGATATTTGTTTTCAATTACAGTGGTTATAATCTTGTCCAAGAGCAGGAACGGTGTAGTATTACTCGCTCCGAGTACCCTACTACACCGTGATTCTCTGACTCTTTGTGTGTAGACATATATGTACTTGATTGTGTACAACCAATTGTTTGAGTGCAGGCTGCAAGTACCGAACCTCAACTCCACCTGATATAGCAGGTTTGAACAGGTTCTTTCACTAATGGGTATCAGTGATGGGAGATAATATGAGGTCTATTCTACTAGGTTGGTCCTTGTCTTCTGTTGTGGTCTTGAGTCGTGTTGTGATGCTTGGTCCTTGCCTTGTATGTTGGTAATCTTGTGTTGGGTGTATAGTTGAGTTGTGTTAATAATGTTCATGTGTAGTTGGAAAATACTTTAATGATTTATTATTAATTAATGATGCTTCTATTATGTTTATTAGATAATAATTGGTTTAGCTTAAAGATTTGAATGACACATTGGTTAAATTTTATAATAGTCTAGATGAAATTATCTACTATTCTAAAGTATTTATGTCATAAATTGGAGTTACGGGCAATTAGTATATATTTTGTACAGAATAATTTTGATATGTGAAATTAATGCCTTGAGTTGTCAATTTCAAAATTGGAAGATTTGGGATCTCTTTTTATAGAAAAATTTTGAAATTCTCGGAGGAGTGGGTTGTTGGGTAACGGATGCATGTCTGCATTTATTTTATGAGATGAATCATTTTTAGAGAAGGAAAAAGAAAATTTGGTTTGGGGGGCAATTGGAAAAAGAACGGAGATATTGGGAAAAGAACAGAGAATTGGTTGCAGGAATTGGAGAAATTTTCAAGGAGGGACTAAATTTCGGGTATGTGATTTGTCTCTCTATGAAAATTGCAATTTGTGGTAGTTGGTAAGTTAAATTTTATTACAGCATGTTCTATGTGTGAACTAGCTTGTCCTGTTGTGAAACTTTCATGTAACTTGGAATTTAATTATCCTTGTGTGGCCTGTGTGGTCGAATGTTGCTCCAACTCCTATAGATTCCTCTAAAATGGATTCTTCTGGTTGAGCCCTTATTTTAATCCTTCTGAATTCTTGTGCTCATAATCTGTAGACTTGCATTGGGATCTCAATCCTGTGGATTAGATGTGTCAGTGTTGAGCTTTTATCAAACCCTTGTCCCTATCATTCTTGCATTTTTATCTCACATTTCTATCTCTCTGATAGAGGTGAAATGCCCAGTAAGAAGTGTTTTGGTCCTTACTTACAAGTTTCCATGCTTCTTGTTAGTGCTTGCAACTTTGTAAATGGTCCTCATATTATTCATATTCCTACCTACCTTGGATTCCTTGTGTTGTTTTCCTCTACAAGCCTGATGATGCCCTTGTGCATTCAACCCTGCCTCCAATAGGAAATTACCCTGCATGCATATCTTGGTTTTTGACCAAATATTGTGAAGTTGCTTCATAATTACTTTCATGGCAGCTTTAAAATTTTTCTTTTGGCTAACATAAATTTGTTCAATTTACCATGGCTTTTGAATTAATTCAGCTCGAACATTTAGATATATATATATATATGTTTAGATCTTTTTGGAGGTCGCTTGTGTAGGCATAGAAGTTTGAACTCCTTTTAGAAACTTCCTATTTTATTTATTATTTCCTCTGTAGGCTCTTGTTTTTTGCTATCACTACCTTTTGTTAGTTTCTATTTAAACATAGTCTTGATCTCAAAACCGTGGGTTGAGTCATTATTTGACAGTGGTGACTCTTTGCAGCCTTGCTTTTATTGCTAACTTAGACTGTTTGGGGCAGTGTATCATTTAAAATCACTTCTTGTGTTTGATGTAGACTGCGAGCCCTGTTGAGGTCGTAGTTTTGAGTAGGGCATACTTTATGCTGTCACCTACCGTAGACTCTGTAGTCATTTCAGACCCGCGAGCTTGTAAAACGACATAAGATTAGAATGGTATACCTTTTTATGTGGTCACTTGCTGATAGTCGCTACCGTCGAAGTTGAACAGTCGTAGTCAGCTAACTGAGCAGTGTTTAGTTTAGTGAATGTTTTGGTTCAAGTTAGTGGATTGATGGGATACATGCGAATAGGAAGAGGAATTCTTCTCATCTTTGTATGTTTATTAGAATCTTTTGTGGTAGCCGATAGGTAGTGGTCCACGCCCTTAGGTTAGTACTTGTGTGTAGTTTTGGAAGTTGAATATGACATTTGATTAGGAAAATTAAATATGTTCATAGTTGATGTAGAGGCAAATTGGATACTAGAAGAAGGACAAATTTGGCAAGGTTCAACTACACCAATGAGCCCAAAAAACAAGGATCTTCATGGAAAAGTGGGAACAATAGTTAAAGTTCTTGAATTCTTCTTGGAAATTATGTTTGGGCATGTACTATAACCCATCCCATCCATTGGCAAAGGTGGATCAAACTTTGAACTATTAGTTCCTTCACAAACCTCAAGAAAGGCTAGTAGCCCTACAAATAGAGAACAGTCCCAATAACTTTTTGTACATACATCCAAATGCAACTTTTAGAAATGTATTAGATACCCATTATTCCTCCCCACAACATACTCTAAAATGGGTTTGGGTTGTTTTGGAAAGTATGCCCTAACCAATAACCCTCCTAGTGGTTTTAAGCCTTAATTAGGCCTAGTTTGTGAAGCAAGTACCCACAAATGGCAACTTGAAACTTTCTTGACCACCTAGACATGTCAATGGAATCCCAAAACCATGGAATCCAACATTCATTTGCTGTTGGAACTGACTGTTCCCAAATTCCTTACTATGGTTGTCTCACAAGCTTCTTTAATGGCTTAATACATGGTTTTATTAAGCCCACTCAACAAATCTTGGTCAAATCAATCCTTCCACCCCTGTAAACAACCAAAACATTCAAAATTCAGTCAAATACATCCATCCCATAGGTCTTATGATTTTGGAAGACTGTGGGATGGTCAATTCCTCATTATGGGAGGCAAAGTCCTTATTTAGGATCCTATGGGGACTGTCTTTAAACAAACTCTTGTAACTCCCTTATGCTATCACTTCAACCCACCAAACTCTATTCAAATTCAAGTGGATTCAATGTTCTAACCACTCAAAGCAAGGAGAAATGACAACAATTCAATGCACTCCTTTTTGTACGGCCTAAAACAACAAATTCTACTAGAAAATAGAGTTGTGAATAGCAGTCCCTCAATAACTTGTTATAACTTACTTTATTCCCAGTGTCAAGATCCAAAAATATGCTTGAAATAAATATATCTCACTATACTCCACCCCTAAGTGAATTTGACTTCATAACAGAGCCATACAATGCATTGGTACGGACTGTTGTAAGTCTTTTTTCTTATGAAACAGCAAATTCAGAAAAATAGTCTTATGAAAATAGACTACAACTCATCCCTAACATAAGATTGCTGCTTCAAAACACATTCAAAGGAAAGGTGATTCAGTATTCTTCATTTCCTAATAGCATGGAGGACACAACAGTTCCGTACAATTGAGGGGTACAGGCTGTTCTTCAGGAAAATCAGAAAAAAATAGTGAAAAGATAGCAGAACTAATTTGTATTGCATATAAACTTCCTTCTTCTCTCACAATGATCACATTCAAGGTGTATTTAACTTGTTCACACCTTGAAAAAAGCCTTGAAATCAGTTTGGGTTGGATGGGGAGGTTTACAACCACCTCTACCCATCGAACTTCTTGACAGTTTTTGAGCCTATAATTGTATACTAGTTTGTTTACATAACCCACGGTGTTTAGGAAGATCCAAACACTCCTCTACAATATGACTAGGCTTTGATCAAGTTATTAGTCTCCTTTACATGCTTTGAGACTCCTTAACATGCCTTAACAAGGCTTAGAACATGAACCTTACATGATTGTCCTCCATGTGTTTATGACAGCAGTTATATAGACTTATGGACATAGTCCTTTACATCATGTTATCTTAACCTTATTACATCATTTGAATGGTCTCTAGGACCTTATTGAACCAAAAAAAAAACAACTGGAATATCAAACAAGTCATAGATATCTTGGAGATCCTACACCATACTCCCCGGGTGGAAAGAGAACTCAAGTCTCTTGAGGGAGCAAATCAGCAATGGTGACACCATGTTTCAGGATGTCATCTTCAATCATCCAAGTGGCATCTTCAATAGGCAAGCCACTCCACTTGACAAAAAATTTCTTGTAGGTCTTTTTCCTTGTCTTCTTCAAGACCTTGGTGTCAAGAATGCATACCAACTTCAATGGTTGATTGGGTGGAAGACCTTTGATCCAATCTTCATCTACTACTGTTGTCATATCTGCCTTTGGATTAGCATTAGAATCACCTTTGAAAGGGAAAAAATCTAAAAAATTGAAGATAGGAGATATGGCCAAGCCTTGAGGAAGTTCAATCTCATAGGCATTGGGCCCAAACTTGTGCACAATCCGACATGGTCCTATCTTCTTCATGAGGAGTTTGGTTGGCTACCCCTTAGGAAGTCTTTCCTTCTTCAAATGTACCATGACCAAATCCCCAACCTTGTATTGCACATCTCTCCTTCTTTCATTTGCTTTCTCCTTGTACTTGGCATTGTTCTTTTCAAGAGTTTCTTTGACATTATCATGAATGTCCTTCATGGCCAATGCAAAGTCTTCACCTTGAGCACTTTTTCTTTCCAATCCATGGAGATCTCTCAACTCAAGAACACCTCTTGGATGAAGACCATAAACAATTTCAAATGGACTCCTTCCTGTGCTTCTATTGGTGGAATCATTATAGGAAAACTCTGCTATGCCTCTCCATGCTACTTGGTAAGACACCTGAGAAGGTTTCCCAAGGACCTATTCACCACCTCAGTTTGGCCATCAGTCTGAGGGTGATAGGCTGAAGTAAAGGACAATTGAGTGCCCAAATTTTTCCACAAAGTGCGCCAAAAATGGCCTACAAACTTTCAATCCCTGTCAGTCACAATGTTAAGACGCAAACCATGGATTCTAATAATTTCTTTGAAGAACAAACTAGCAATGTGAGAAGCATCATTAGTGTATTTACATGGTAAGAAATGAGCCATCTTACTGAATCTATCCACCACAACAAATATACTATCAAAGCCTCTTTGAGTTCTAGGAAGACCCAACACAAAATCCATGCTAATACTTTCCCATGGCCTATTAGGAATAGGAAGTGGCTGATATAGAACAGCATTAGATGAAGTACCCTTTGCCCTTTGACAAATACTACAACATTCAACAAATTTTCTGATATCTGAGTGCATTTTGGGCCAAAAATAAAACCTCTTCACCTGATCCAATGTTTTATCCAATCCAAAATGACCTCCTAGTCCACCACAATGTTTTTCCTTTATAATGTTCTCCCTCATGGAACATTTAGGAACACATAGTTGGTTGCCTTTGAACAACAACCCCTGCTGCAACAAAAACTCATAAAAATCAGAATGATAAGAGTCTAAAAATTGTGAACAAACTTCATATACCTCCTTGAAATCTTCATCATCCTGATACATATGCTTGAGAGCATCAACTCCTACACTTTGCAACTAAATTTCTTAAACCATACACACCCTTCTACTCAATGCATCTGCCACTTTGTTAGTTTGCCCCTTCTTGTGTTTGATTGAAAAAGTATAGGCTTGGAGTTGCTCAACCCATTTGATATGCCTATGATTGAGTTTCTCCTGAGAATTCAGAAAACTAAGTGCATGGTTGTCAGTATAAACAATAAATTCTTTTGGCAAAACCTAGTGCCTCCATTTTTTCAAAGCTTGCACCATTGCATACAATTCCAAATCATAAGTAGAGTACTTTCTCTTAGCATCATTCAACTTTTCACTAAAGAAAGCAACAGGCCTACCCTCTTGACTTAGGACAGCCCCAATAGCAAGATTGCTAGCATCACATTCTACCACAAACAACTTATTAAAATCAGGCAAAATAAGTATGGGCTATTGTGCTACTTTTTGTTTTAGAATTTCAAAAGAATCATTGGCTGCCTTTGTCCACAAAAAGTTACATTTCTGCCCCCCTTTGATGGATCCAAAATTGGTGCACAAATATGACTAAAACCCCTTATAAATTTCCTATAAAATGTTGCCAAACCATGGAAACTTTTCACATCACCTACTTTTTTTGGAGTTGGCCATGTCAAAATGGCTTCTACCTTTGTTGGATCCATCTTCAAACTACCCTGTGAAATCACAAAACCAAGATAGGTGAGTTCTTCCTTCATGAAGACACTCTTTTCCATGTTGATCATCAATTGTTCATCATGCAACTTCCTCAAAACCTGATCCAAATGTTGCAAATGCTCCTCCTTAGTCCTGCTGAAAACAAGAATGTCATCCAAATATACCACAACAAATTTGCCAATGAAATCCTTCAACACTTCATTCATGAGACGCATAAAATTACTTGGAGCATTAGATAGATGAAATGGCATCACCAACCACTCATAAAGACCCTCATTCATTTTGAATGTTGTTTTCCATTCATCTCCTTGTTTGATTCTAATTTGATGGTATCCACTCTTAAGGTCTATCTTGGAAAGTATTTAGCCCCACCCAAATAGTCCATTAGGTTCCCAATCCTTGGCATAGGGAACCTATATCTTATGGTAATCTTGTTAATGGCTCTAGAATTCATGCACAACCTCCATTTACCATCCTTTTTAGGGGCTAGGACTGTTGGGACAGCACATGGGCTAAGACTCTTTCTCACCAATCCATTATCCAACAATTCTTGTACTTGCTTGGCAATCTCTTCATTTTGTGAAGGTGTCATCTTGTAGGCTGCTTTGTTTGGAAAAGAAGATCTCGGTATGAAGTCAATTTGATGGCTTATGTCCCTAATAGGTGGCAACTCACTAGGCATTTCTTCTACCATAATCCCCTTATACTTTTCTAGCAATTGTTGCACCTCATTGGGAACTTCTTCCTTACTAGGATTATGCAAAGTAGGATTATTTTTAGGCTTCAAAATCAGAGCATACCCTTGGGTTCCTTCCTCCTTAAGGGCATCTAGAAAATCTTTCCCACTCACAATCATGACACTTGAACCAACATTCTTTTCTACATGCTCATCAAGTAAGGGATCCATTCTATACTTTTTACCATTCTTAGTTATGATGAAAGAATTAGTTTTACCATCATGTTGTGAGTGAACATCATATTGCCATGGACGTCCTAACAACAAATGACAAGCATCCATAGGAATCACAACACAAAATTTTGTCTTTATATTCTCCTATCTCAAATTTAACCCATGATTGTTCATCTACCAAAACTTGTTGTCCCTTATTCAACCATGATACATTATAAGGACTAACATGAGGAAGCCTTTTCAATTTCAATTTGTCTACCATTTCAATGGAAACCAAATTTTTAGTTGAGCCTGAATCAACAATTACCTTGCAAATCTTACCATAGGCCTTGCATGTTGTCCTGAACAAAATCTTCCTTTGAGGGGGTTCTTGAGTTTGAGGCACCTTCAACATAGTTCTTCTCATCATCAAGCTTTCTCCTTCATGGACTGGGGCTGCACTTCTAATTTGAGAATTGACACTTTGGCAATCTTCATCTTGGATCAATTGGTTCCTTCTCTCTCCTCCATGAGAGCTTGAGGCTTGCTTTTCAGGACATTTGAAGGCTGTATGTCCCACTTGGTTGCAATTGTAGCACGTTCCCGTGAAGACATTAGGACCTCTTCCTGGTCCACCAAATCTACCTCTCCCATTAGGCCTTCTTCTTCTAAAGCCTCCTCTAGAACTAGATTCTCCACTTTGCTCTTGGGAACTAGATTCCCCTTGGCTTCTTTGGGACTGATTTCTGCCCCCAAAACTGCCCCTACCTCTAAAATTTTTGCCACCTCTTCCTCTAATTTGCTGCTCACCTTTCCTCCTCAACTTCTCTTCAGTCCTTAGTGCCACTTGAAAGCACTTCTCCATGGTTTCAAGGGTCAACAAACTGATTTCATCTTGAATGTTGAACCTCAAACCATTCAAATACCTTGCCACCTTGGCTTTTTCATCCTCCATGTACCCACAATGAAGAGTATATTTGTGAAACTCCTCGGTGTAAGTAGCCACATCCAAATCTCTTTGTTTGAGATTTTGCATCCTCTGGTAAAATTGCACCTCATAGTCTGATGAAAGGAATTGGGACTTAATCCTCTCCAACATTCTGTTCCATGAAGAGATCATGCTCTTCCCATTCTTTACCCTCTCACCTTGGGTGTAATTCCACCATGTAAGGGCAGCACCTTTGAGTTTCATTTTTGCAAACTTAACCCTCTTACTTTCAGGAACTTCCTTGTACTCAAAATAGTTGTTTAGAGCCTCAATCCACTCCATGACTTCATCAACATTCATCTTCCCACTAAACATGGGAATCTCCATCTTAGCCTCCAAAGAATACTTGACAATTGCCTTGATGGCTTCAAGGAAATGCCTTTGGTCAGCCGGTACTTCTACCTCTTCTTGCTCTTCTTCTTCTTCTTCTTCTTCTTCTTCTTCTTCTTCTTCTTCTTCTGCTTTCTCTTCCTCTTCATCTGAACCTTCATCTATCCTCTTCCCTATCATCAATGCCTACAACTCTGCTTGGAGTGCTTCCTTGACTCTACTTTTTATCTTCTCTTCCATCTCCTTGAACTTCTTGACCACTTCGGTGGTCATCTCCTTTGGAGGCATATTGCTAGCCTCTCCTTCACTCTCCTCTACTGAGATATACAAGGCCAACAACAGAACCTTTTATGGCTCTCATACTACTATGATGTAGAGGCAAATTGGATACAAGAAGAAGGACAAATTTGGCAAGGTTCAACTACACCAATGAGCCCAAAAAACAAGGATCTTCATGGAAAAGTGGGAACATCAATTAAAGTTCTTGAATTCTTCTTGGAAATGATGTTTGGGCATGTACTAGAACCCATCCCATCCATTGACAAAGGAGGATCAAACTTTGAACTATTAGTTCCTTCACAAACCTCAAGAAAGGCTAATAGCCATACAAATAGAGAACAGTCCCAATACCTTTTTGCACAGACATCCAAATGCAACTCTTAGACATGTAATAGATACCCATTATGCCTCCCCACAATATACTCTAGAATGGGTTTGGGTTGTTTTGGAAAGTATGCTCTAACCAACAACCCTCCTAGTGGTTTTAAGCCTTAATTAGGCCTCGTTTGTGAAGCAAGTACCCACAAATGGCAACTTGAAAATTTCTTGACCACCCAGACATGTCAATGGCATCCCAAAACCATGGAATCCAACATGAAGACACAGTGAAAATTAGAAAAAAATAGTGAAAAGACAGCAGAACTGATTTGTATTGCATATAAACTTCCTTCCTCTCTCACAATGATCACATTCAAGGTGTATTTAACTTGTTCACACCTTGAACAAAGCCTTGAAATTAGTTTGGGTTCAACAGGGAGGTTTACAACCACCTCTACCCATTGAACTTCTTGACAGTTTTTAAGCCTATAACTGTATACTAGTTTGTTTACATAACCCACAGTGTTTAGGAAGCTCCAAAAACTCCTCTACAATATGACTAGGCTTTGATCAAGTTATTAGTCTCCTTGACATGCTTTGAGACTCCTTGACATGCCTTAACAAGGCTTAAAACATGAAGCTTACATGATTGTCCTCCATGTGTTTATGACATCAGTTATATACACTTATGGACATAGTCCTTTACATCACGTTATCTTAACCTTATTACATCATTTGAATGGTCTTTAGGACCTTATTGAACCAAAACAAAACAACTTGAATATCAAACAAGTCATAGATATCTTGGTGCTCCTGCACCATACTCCCCGGGTGGAAAGAGAACTCAAGTCTCTTTCCATTAAGGGGTACGGGTTGTTCTTTAGGAAAATTTGAAAAAATAGTGAAAAGACAGTAGAACTGATTTGTATTGCATATAAACTTCCTTCCTCTCACAATGATCACATTCAAGGTGTATTTAACTTGTTCACACCTTGAACAAAGCCTTGAAATCAGTTTGGGTTCGATGGGGAGGTTTACAACCACTTCTGCCCATCGAACTTCTTGACAGTTTTTGAGCTTATAATTGTATACTAGTTTGTTTACATAACCCACAGTGTTTAGGAAGCTCCAAACACTCCTCTACAATATGACTAGGCTTTGATCAAGTTATTAGTCTCCTTGACATGCTTTGAGACTCCTTGACATGCCTTAACAAGGCTTAAAACATGAACCTTACATGACTGTCCTCCATGTGTTTATGACAGCAGTTATGTAGACTTATGGACATAGTCCTTTACATCACGTTATATTAACCTTATTACATCATTTGAATGGTGTCTAGGACCTTATTGAACCAAAACAAAACAACTTTAATATCAAACAAGTCATAGATATCTTGGTGCTCCTCCACCATACTCCCCGGGTGGAAAGAGAACTCAAGTCTCTTGAGGGAGCAGATCGACAATGGTGACACCATGTTTCAGGATGTCCTCTTCAGTCATGCAAGTGGAATCTTTAATAGGCAAGCCACTCCACTTGACAAGAAATTGCTTGTAGGTCTTTTTCCTTGTCTTCTTCAAGACCTTGGTGTCAAGAATGCATTCCAACTTCAATGGCTGATTGGGTGGAAGACCTTTGATCCAATCTTCATCTATTGCTGCTATCATATCTGCCTCTGGATCAGCATTAGAATCACCTTTAAAATGGAACAAATCTGAAACATTAAAGATAGGAGATATGGCCAAGCCTTGAGGAAGTTCGATCTCATATGCATTGGGCCCAAACTTGTGCACAATCTGGCATGGTCCTATCTTCTTCATGAGGAGTTTGGTTGGTTGCCCCTTAGGAAGTCTTTCCTTCTTCAAATGTGCCATGACCAAATCCCCAACCTTGTATTGCACATCTCTCCTTCTTTCATTTGCTTTCTCCTTGTATTTGGCATTGTTCTTTCAAGAGTTTCTTTGACATTATCATGAATGTCCTTCATGGCCAATGCAAAGTCTTCACCTTGAGCACTTTTTCTTTCCAATCCATGGAGATCTCTCAACTCAAGTACACCTCTTGGATGAAGACCATGAACAATTTCAAATGGACTCCTTCCTGTGCTTCTATTGGTGGAATCATTATAAGCAAACTCTGCTTGAGGGATGATCATATCCCATGCCTCTCCATGCTGCTTGGTAAGACACTTGAGAAGGTTTCCCAGGGACCTATTCACCACCTCAGTTTGGCCATCAGTCTGAGGGTGATAGGCTGAAGTAAAGGACAATTGAGTGCCCAACTTTTTCCACAAAGTGCGCCAAAAATGGCCTACAAACTTTCAATCCCTGTCAGTCACAATGTTAAGAGGCAAACCATGGATTCTAACAATTTCTTTGAAGAACAAACTAGCAATGTAAGAAGCATCATTAGTGCATTTACATGGTAAGAAATGAGCCATCTTACTGAATCTATCCACCACAACAAATATACTATCAAAGCCTCTTTGAGTTCTAGGAAGACCCAACACAAAATCCATGCTAATACTTTGCCATGGCCTATTAGGAATAGGAAGTGGCTGATATAGCCCAGCATTAGATGAAGTACCCTTTGCCCTTTGACAAATACTACAACATTCAACCAATTTTTTGATATCTGAGTGCATTTTGGGCCAAAAATAAAACCTCTTCACTTGATCCAATGTTTTATCCAATCCAAAATGACCTCCTAGTCCACCACAATGTTTTTCCTTTATAATGTTCTCCCTCATGGAACATTTAGGTACACATAGTTGGTTGCCTTTAAACAACAACCCCTGCTACAACAAAAACTCAAAAAAATCAGAATGATAAGAGTCTGAAAATTGTGAACAAACTTCATATACCTCCTTGAAATCTTCATCATCCTGATACATATGCTTGAGAGCATCAACTCCTACACTTTACAACTGAATTTATTGAACCATACACACCCTTCTACTCAATGCATCTACCACTTTGTTAGCTTGGCCTTTCTTGTGTTTGATTGAAAAAGTATAGGCTTGGAGTTGCTCAACCCATTTGATATGCCTATGATTGAGTTTCTCCTGAGAATTCAAAAAGCTAAGTGCATGGTTGTTAGTATAAACAATAAATTCTTTTGGCAAAAGATAGTGCCTCCATTTTTTCAAAGTTTGCACCATTGCATACAATTCCAAATCATAAGTAGAGTACTTTCTCTTAGCATCATTCAACTTTTCACTAAAGAAAGCAACAGGACTGCCCTCTTGACTTAGGACAGCCCCAATAGCAAGATTGCTAGCATCATAGTCTACCACAAACAACTTATTAAAATCAGGCAAAACAAGTATGGGCTATTGTGCTAATTTTTGTTTCAGAATTTCAAAAGAATCATTGGCTGCCTTTGTCCACAAAAACTTACATTTCTGCCCCCCTTTGATGGTATCCAAAATTAGTGCACAAATATGACTAAAACCCCTTATAAATTTCCTATAAAATGTTGCCAAACCATGGAAACGTTTCACATCACCTGCTGTTTTTGGAGTTGGCTATGTCAAAATGGCTTCTACCTTTGTTGGATCCATTTTCAAACTACCCTGTGAAATCACAAAACCAATATAGGTGAGTTCTTCATTTATAAAGACACTCTTTTCCATGTTGATCATCAATTGTTCATCATGCAACTTCCTCAAAACCTGATCCAAATGTTGCAAATGCTCCTCCTTAGTCCTCTTGAAAACAAGAATGTCATCCAAATATACCACAACAAATTTGTCAATGAAATCCTTCAACACTTCATTCATGAGACGCATAAAAGTAATTGGAACATTAGATAGACCAAATGACATCACCAACCACTCATAAAGACCCTCATTCGTTTTGAATGTTGTTTTCCATTCATCTCCTTGTTTGATTCTAATTTGATGGTATCCACTCTTAAGGTCTATCTTGGAAAAGTATTTAGCCCCACCCAAATAGTCCATTAGGTCCTCAATCCTTGGCATAGGGAACCTATATCTTATGGTAATCTTGTTAACGGCTCTAGAATCCATGCACAACCTCCATTTACCATCCTTTTAGGGGCTAGGACAGTTGGGAGAGCACATGGGCTAAGACTCTTTCTCACCAATCCCTTATCCAACAATTCTTGTACGTGCTTGGCAATCTCTTCATTTTGTGAAGGTGTCTTCTTATAGGTTACTTTGTTTGGCAAAGAAGATCCTGGTATGAAGTCAATTTGATGGCTTATGTCCCTAATACGTGGCAACTCACTAGGCATTTCTTCTACCATAATCCCCTTATACTTTTCTAGCAATTGTTGCACCTCATTGGGAACTTCTTCCTTACTAGGATTATGCAAACTAGGATTGTTTTTAGGCTTCAAAATCAGAGCATACCCTTGGGTTCCTTCCTCCTTAAGGGCATCTAGAAACTCTTTCCCACTCATAATCATGACACTTGAACTAACATTCTTTTCTACATGTGCATCAGGTAAGGGATCCATTCTATACTTTTTACCATTCTTAGTTATGATGAAAGAATTAGTTTTACCATCATGTTTTGAGTGAACATCATATTGCCATGGACGTCCTAACAACAAATGACAAGCATCCATAGGAATCATATCACCTAAAATTTTGTCTTTATATTCTCCTATCTCAAATTCAACCCATGCTTGTTCATCTACCAAAACTTGTTGTCCCTTATTCAACCATGATACTTTATAAGGAGTAACATGAGGAAACCTTTTCAATTTCAATTTGTCTACCATTTCAATGGAAACCAAATTTTTAGTTGAGCATGAATCAACAATTACCTTGCAAATCTTACCATAGGCCTTGCATGATGTCCTGAACAAAGTCTTCCTTTGAGGGGGTTCTTGAGTTTGAGGCACCTTCAACATAGTTCTTCTCATCATCAAGCTTTCTCATTCATGGACCAGGGCTGCACTTCCAATTGGAGAATTGACACTTTGGCAATCTTCATCTTGGATCAATTGGTTCCTTCTCTCTCCTCCATGAGAGCTTGAGGCTTGCTTTTCAGGACATTTGAAGTTTGTATGTCCCACTTGGTTGCAATTGTAGCACCTTCCCGTGAAGACATTAGGACCTCTTCCTGGTCCACCAAATCTACCTCTCCTATTAGACCTTCTTCCTCTAAAGCCTCCTCTAGAACTAGATTCTCCACTTTGCTCTTGGGAACTAGATTCCCCTTGGCTTCTTTGGGACTGATTTCTGCCCCCAAAACTACCCCTACCTCTGAAATTTCTGCCACCTCTTCCTCTATTTTGCTGCTCACCTTTCCTCCTCAACTTCTCTTCAGCCCTTAGTGCCACTTGAAAGCACTTCTCCACGGTTTCAGGGGTCAACAAACTGATTTCATCTTGAATGTTGAACCTCACACCATTCAAATACCTTGCCACCTTGGCTTTTTCATCCTCCATGTACCCACAACGAAGAGTGTATTTGTGAAACTCCTCGGTGTAAGTAGTCACATCCAAATCTCTTTGTTTGAGATTTTGCATCCTCTTGTAGATCTACACCTCATAGTCTGATGGAAGGAATTGGGACTTGATCCTCTCCAAAATTCTGTTCCATGAAGAGATCATGTTCTTCCCATTCTTTACCCTCTCACCTTGGGTGTAATTCCACCATGTAAGGGTAGCACCTTTGAGTTTAGTTTTTGCAAACTTAACCCTCTTACTTTTAGGAACTTCCTTGTACTCAAAATAGTTGTTTAGAGCCTCAATCCACTCCATGACTTCATCAGCATTCATCTTCCCACTAAACATGGGAATCTCCATCTTAGCCTCCGAAGAATCCTTGCCAATTGCCTTGATGGCTTCAAGGAAATGCCTTTGATCAGCCGGTACTTCTGCCTCTTCTTGCTCTTCTTCTTCTTCCTCTTTCTCTTCCTCTTCATCTAAATCTTCATCTATCCTCTTCCTTATTCTCAATGCCTTCAACTCTTCTTGGAGTGCTTCCTTGACTCCACTTTTTATCTTCTCTTCCATCTCCTTGAACTTCTTGACCACTTCGGTGGTCATCCTCTTTGGAGGCATATTGCTAGCCTCTCCTTCACTCTCCTCTGCTGACATATACTAGGCCAACAAAAGAACCTTTTATGGCTCTGATACTACTATGATGTAGAGGCAAATTGGATACAAGAAGAAGGACAAATTTGGCAAGGTTCAACTACACCAATGAGCCCAAAAAATAAGGATCTTCATGGAAAAGTGGGAACAGCAGTTAAAGTTCTTGAATTCTTCTTGGAAATGATGTTTGGGCATGTACTAGAACCCATCCCATCCATTGGCAAAGGTGGATCAAACTTTGAACTATTAGTTCCTTCACAAACCTCAAGAAAGGCTAGTAGCCCTACAAATAGAGAACAGTCCCAATACCTTTTTGCATAGACATCCAAATACAACTCTTAGACATGTAATAGATACCCATTATGCCTCCCCACAACATACTCTAGAATGGGTTTGGGTTGTTTTGGAAAGTATGCCCTAACCAATAACCCTCCTAGTGGTTTTAAGCCTTAATTAGGCCTAGTTTGTGAAGCAAGTACCCACAAATGGCAACTTGAAACTTTCTTGACCACCCAGACATGTCAATGGCATCCCAAAACCATGGAATCCAACATAAAGACATAGTGAAAATTAGAAAAAAAAATAGTGAAAAGATAGCAGAACTGATTTGTATTGCATATAAACTTTCCTTCTTCTCTCACAATGATCACATTCAAGGTGTATTTAACTTGTTCACACCTTGAACAAAGCCTTGAAATTAGTTTGGGTTTGATGGGGAGGTTTACAACCACCTCTGCCCATCAAACTTCTTGACAGTTTTTGAGCCTATAGCTATATACTAGTTTGTTTACATAACCCACGGTGTTTAGGAAGCTCCAAACACTCCTCTAAAATATGACTACGCTTTGATCAAGTTATTAGTCTCCTTGAGATGCTTTGAGACTCCTTTACATGCCTTAACAAGGCTTAAAACATGAACCTTACATGACTGTCCTCCATGTGTTCATGACAGCAGTTATATAGACTTAAGCACATAGTCGTTTACAGCACGTTATCTTAACCTTATTACATCATTTGAATGGTCTCTAGGACTTTATTGAACCAAAACAAAACAACTTGAGTATCAAACAAGTCATAGATATCTTGGTGCTCCTACACCATACTCCCTGGGTGGAAAGAGAACTCAAGTCTCTTTCCATTGAGGGGCACGGGCTGTTCTTCAGGAAAATTAGAAAAAAATAGTGAAAAGATAGCAGGACTGATTTGTATTGCATATAAACTTCCTTCTTCTCTCACAATGATCACATTCAAGTTGTATTTAACTTGTTCACACCTTGAACAAAGCCTTGAAATCAGTTTGGGTTCGATGGGGAGGATTACAACCACCTCTGCCCATCGAACTTCTTCACAGTTTTTGAGCCTATAACTATATACTAGTTTGTTTACATAACCCACGATGTTTAGGAAGCTCCAAACACTCCTCTACAATATGACTAGGCTTTGATCAAGTTATTAGTCTCCTTGACATGCTTTGAGACTCCTTGACATGTCTTAACAAGGCTTAAAACATGAACCTTACATGACTGTCCTCCATGTGTTTATGACAGCAGTTATATAGACTTATGGACATAGTCCTTTACATCACGTTATCTTAACCTTATTACATCATTTGAATGGTCTCTAGGACCTTATTGAACCAAAACAAAACAACTTGAATATCAAACAAGTCATAGATATCTTGGTGCTCCTGCACCATACTCCCCAAGTGGAAAGAGAACTCAAGTCTCTTTTAATTGAGGGGTACGGGCTGTTCTTCAGAAAAATCAGAAAAAAATAGTGAAAAGACAGCAGAACTGATTTGTATTGCATATAAACTTCCTTCTTCTCTCACAATGATCACATTCAAGGTGTATTTAACTTGTTCACACCTTGAACAAAGCCTTGAAATTAGTTTGGGTTCGATGGTGAGGTTTACAACCACCTCTGCCCATTGAATTTCTTGACAGTTTTTGAGCCTATAACTATATACTAGTTTGTTTACATAACCCGCAGTGTTTAGGAAGCTCCAAACACTCCTCTACAATATGACTAGGCTTTGATCAAGTTATTAGTCTCCTTGACATGCTTTGAGACTCCTTGACATGCCTTAACAAGGCTTAAAACATGAACCTTACATGACTGTCCTCCATGTGTTTATGACAGCAGTTATATAGACTTATGGACATAGTCCTTTACATCACATTATCTTAACCTTATTACATCATTTGATTGGTCTCTAGGACCTTATTGAACCAAAACAAAATAACTTTAATATCAAACAAGTCATAGATATCTTGGTGCTCCTGCACTAATAGTACTTTGTTTGGGACCGTGTCTTAAAAGGTTTATTAGAAATTTATGTTTATTGTAAATAATTTCTTATAGAGGTTTTATTAGAGTTGGTAAGTGATGAATCTTAATGGTAAGTTATATTATTTAGGGCTTATAATGATTTGACATTGAGATATGATAGTTAGTAGGTGTAATTAAAAGGAAATCATACTGATAGATGTTGTATTCATTTGGTAGTCATTAGAAATTAAAATGGGAAAATATACCTTCTTCTAGATGTGGATAATAGGAAGTAAATGTGTTTATGTTTTGTCTCTTGAGGAACTAGTAGTGGGTAAGATGTTTACGTTTTTAGGTAACAATTTGTATGATCTAGTTGTTTTCTTTATTAAATTGTAGGTAGTAAACATATTGAGGAAAAGTTATGTTTTATATTTATAGTTGTCTTTGGAAATTTTATAGTAATTTGTATTAATGTTTCTTGTTTCTTGAGGTAACAATAGTGCACTAATCAGGTATTAATTCCTTGTCAAATATTAATTTTGATAGTCAGGCTTGTAATACTCTAATTCGTGCTTCGTAAATGGGGAATGTCATTGTATTTGTATTTTCCTTCATCTAGATACTTTTATTTTGGAAAACAAGGAATTGTGTTGATTCTATTATGTGGCATTAAAGTGTTTTATCTTGGGAATTGTTTAGTGAAGGACTTAATTTATAACTTTCTTGATTTTGGATTAGTTTTCAGATTATGGTTCTCCATCCTTGTGTCATTAATTCCTTGAGGTTTAAAGTTGCCATTTAGGATATCGTTGTGTAAATCAGTATTTTGTCATGAACCTGAATGTTCTTATAAATTGTTGTTAATCCTTATAAGTTGTTTTCATGATTGAATTCGGGAGTACATTGAATATCTTTTGTTCGTTTATCCTTTCGGTCATAGTTATATGCTTGTAATGGATCTTTGTGTTCACTTTGGGTGGAGTTTATGTCTTGAATTTGGTTTATTGTGAAGTGGAATCTTGAGGGATGTCATGTGTACTTGGTGTCAAAATGTGGAAGCATTGTCCCTATCAGATAATGGTTACTTTTTCATTGGTTTGAACCTATCTCCAGAGGTATGATGTTTTGGGTTTTGGATCAAATAGTGGCATGTCAATGCAATGGGATTTGTATTGTCGAGGGCAAGTGAATGGCATGAGTAATGGTGAGAAGCTGTTTGTACTTTATCTTTTCTCATGGTGGTTTGGTTGTTTGTTTAGAGATTGCTGAGGGAGCGGCTTCTATGGTGGGGCTAGTGCCTAGTGAGAGGCCGCTTGGGTAACCCCATGGAAGTTATGAGCAAGTGGAAACTTATTAACTTAATAGGAGGGTTGGGGTAGTAAAACACATAACAAGTTAAGTAAGATACCTCACCCATGCCTTGAGTGCTCTCGCGGGCTAAGGATGGGATGAGAAGGCCTGGTTGGCAAGGTTGACCTCCTTGTCTCCATGAGAGGACCTGTCGGCTCCGCATGTATCATCCTATGGGGCCGGTGCCTAGAGAGAGGCTGCCAAGGTAACCATAGATGGGGGCTGGCTTCTGGTGATAGATAGCCTAGGTAACCCATGCGATGACACTCTCCCTACGCAACTCGGTTACTTCCTCTTTGTTTTGTTGATACCTCTGGAGTATAATCTTGGCTTCTTATTGATCTTGATTAGATGTTGGTTTTGTCAGGTGGATAACTATCATTTCTGTGCAGTCTTGTTATCATGTATGCTTGTAAGGAGTCTGTATTGTATTATTGTTTCATTGTTGTAACTTCGACCTGGTGGAGCCTTGATGTTATCTCCTAGCTCGGTGGGGTGGACCTCAGGGTTCCACATGGTTGGGTGGCAGAGCTATCTATTGGTCTTCTTGGAGATTCGGTTCGAATCTTGTGTAGAGATGTTCCAGTTCTAGATTGCTTTCTACCTTCAGTGGTGTTGTATACTTTCATATGTATTCTTTTGTAAACCGACATGATCGGTCTTGTAATCTTGTACTGAAACCTTGTAATCAAACTATCTTGCTATTGTAAAAGTTATTTTAGCAGTTTAATGTTTATCACTTGTGTGGGTTAACTTTCATTCACTAATGCAGTTATGTTGCCCTAGAGTTGTTAGAAGAGCATTTTCCTTCATGTTGTGTATTATGATAAATTTGGTTACTGTTATTGCTCTATCTTGCTTTCAAAAAAAAATTATTTCTGTAATTTTTGTACTTGTTGATCTAACACTCTAGGGTTGCATGACGAGGCATTACATTTGGTATCAGAGCCAGGTTTAAACACTGGGTACTCTGGTTATATTTGAGCCCATTATGTAACCTAGTGCTTAAACTCTATAGAATAATTTTATCCCTGTTGTGACCCTTTCTGAATGTAATAAATTGCCTTTGGTGTTGTAGGTAGATGCCTAGAGGTAGGGGTCGAGGTCGGGGTAGAGGTAGGGGTCGTGGGAGAGGTGGTGGTGGTACACCTCCTCCCAGTTCTCCTCATGAGAGTGCCCATGAAGGTGGGGGTCAGAACATGGAGGGTCAGGGTCAACCTGATGGAGCCCAATTGAGACAGATTCTTGAGGAGGCCCTTGCCCATTTAGGCCCTAGACAGGAGGGTGAGCAGCCTAGACGAGGTCAGGAGGTAGATCAGCTGGGTCCTAGAGACAGAGAGAGATCTCCTAGGCATAGGGAGTTGATAGCTAAGCAAGAGGCCACACTAGCCAGCCATATGAGGGATCTACTAAGAGCACGCCCTCCCATCTTTGATGGAGATGGTAGAGGTCTTGAGGTAGAGACTTGGTTATTGGACTTAGGCAGGGGTTTCACTATGCATCCGTATGGAAGCAACACCAAAGCTAGATGTGCTATTTTGCATCTCTGAGGGTTTGTTTTGACTTGGTGGTGGTTAGAGGAGTAGAAGCTGCATTTGGACATTAGCACTGTGTCTTGGGAGTTGTTCTTAGAGAGATTCAGAGATCGCTTTCTATCTGATCATTGGAGGTAGCATTGAGCAAATGAGTTCCACGAGTTGAGGCAGTTGGCCATGACAATTGAGCAGTATGAGCACAGATTTTATGAGCTCAAGCAGTATGTAGGTATCGGGGATGACGAGTCTATGTTGGTACAGCATTTTATCAGGGGCTTGAATGCCCAGATTAATGGAGGGATTCATGTATTCAAACCTAAGACTATGGAGGTTGCCATGGAGAAAGCCCACCTAGTGGAGGAGAATTTGGCTATGGCACTCGGTGGGCATACAGGTGTACACATTGGCAGTGCACCTTCTTCAGGTTTTGGTTCTCTATCTACTTCTGTAGACCTTCACATTCTACCCCTTGGTTCATATTATATAGTTTTGGGGATGGATTGGTTGGAGGCCCATCAAGTAGTGATAGATTGTAGGCATAAGTCTGTTATATGTGTGGATGATTCTGGTGCAGAGGTTGAGGTTGTAGGGGTTCAGAGACCTATTTCCCTACGTATGATCTCCGCTATACAACTCAAGAGATGCATGCGTCAGGGATGTCAGATTTTTGTAGTGACTGTTAGTGACTTGGAGATGGAGGAGAGTCAAGAGGCATATCTTGATGATCACCCACTCTTGAGGGAGTATGCTGATGTTTTTCCTTCTGACATTCCAAGGATGCCACCTAAGTGTGACATCGACTTCAGGATTGATCTGGTTCCTGGTGCAGAGCCTATCTCTCGAGCTCCATACAGGATGACCACTCAGGAGCTCAAGGAGCTTCGGCTACAGTTGGAAGAGCTATTAGCCAAAGGGTTCATCTGACCTAGTGTTTCTCCTTGGGGAGCACCTGTGATCTTTGTGAAAAAGAAGGATGGATCTCTGCGGCTATGTATCGATTATTGATAGCTCAATAAGGTAACTGTGAGAAATAGGTATCCCTTTCCTCGAATCGATGATTTGTTTGATTAGATTAAAGGAGCAAAGGTATCCTCTAAAATTAACCTCAAGTCAGGATATCATCAATTATGGATATTTGAGGCAGATATTCACAAAACAGCATTTCGTACTTGTTATGGACATTATGAGTTCACAGTGGTACCATTCAGGTTGACGAATGCACCTTCAGTTTTCATGAACTTGATGAATGGTGTTTTCTGTACTTTTCTCGACTGATTTGTGCTTATGTTTCTTGATGATATATTGGTCTATTTGAGGACTATGGAGGAGCATGAGGAGCAATTGCGTCAGGTGTTGCAGTGTCTGAGAGAAAATCAGCTTTATGCTAATTTGTCGAAATGTGAGTTCTTTCAGACTGAGGTGAAGTATCTGGTTCATGTCATCTCTGGAGAAGGTATTGCGGTGGATCCCTTGAAGATCCAAGCTATTACGGATTGGCCTACACCTACTAATGTTTTTGAGGTCCGTAGTTTTATGGGTTTGGCAAGTTACTATCGTTGCTTTGTTATGGGGTTTTCGAGAATTGCCCACCCTATTACTTCTCTTCAGAGGAAAGGGAAGAAGTTTGTATGGTCAAAGCAGTGTCAGGCAGCCTTCTAGACCCTTAAGGAGCAGTTGACCAGTGCACCTATTTTAGTAGTTCCTGATCCTGCTAGGGACTTTGTTGTTTATACCGATGCTTCTTTGGAGGGTTTGGGAGCAGTTCTGATGTAGGATGGTCGCGTGATTGCCTATGAGTCTCACAAACTCAAGGATCATGAATTGAACTATCCCACTCATGACCTAGAGTTAGTGGCAGTTGTGCATGCCTTGGTGAGATGGAGGCATTTCCTCTTAGGGCATCGGTTTGAGCTGCACAGTGATCATCATAGTTTGCAGTATATTTTCATGCAGCCAAACTTGAATGCGAGGTAGAGGTGTTGGATGGAGTTCTTGTGTGAGTATGACTTTGAGGTCAGATATATTTAGGGCAAGAAGAATGTGGTAGCAGATGCTCTTAGTCGTCAGAGGCATGAGATCTCAGTAGTCTCTCTTACAGTTGATTTGAGAGGTCAGATTCTCACAGCTCTTCCTACCGACAGTTGGTGTCAGGAGGTGAGAATTGAGATTGAGTCTGGTAGACCTTTAGAGGGTAGATTCTCCGGTTACTCTTTTGAGTCAGATGGCCTTTTGCGACATATGGGTCGTATCTATGTTCCTAGTTCTGAGGGTCTTCGTACCCTAGTGTTGTCAGAGGCGCATCGGGCACCCTATTCTGCTCATTCAAGTGTCAAGAAGATGCATGCAAATCTATGTCAGCTGTACTTTTGGAGTGGTATGAAGCAAGATATTGCTGATTTTGTCTCGAGATGTCTTCAGTGTCAGAGGGTGAAGGCGGAGCATCAGCACCCTGCAGGTCTTTTGTAGCCTCATTTGATTCCAAAGTGGAAGTGGGATATCATTTCAATAGGCTTCATTGTTGGTTTGCCGATATCCTCTTGCCGACACGATGCTATTATGGTCACTATGGATAGGTTACCGAAGGTAGCCCACTTCTCTCATGTCCGTGCTTCTTATAATGCCTCTACGGTGGCCAGAGTGTTCATGGAGGACATCGTCAGACTTCATGGGATTCCTTGTAGGATCATCTCTGATAGGGATCCAATGTTCACTTCCGCACTTTGGACTTCTTTGCAACATGCCTTGGGGACACAGCTAAACTTTAGTTCAGCTTACCATCCTGAGACCGAATGTCAGACCGAAAAGGTTTAATCAGGTTCTCGAGGATATGTTGAGGATGTATGTGATGGATCAGTAAAGCCGTTGGGAGGACAACCTATACCTGGTGGAGTTTTCCTGTAATAATAGATATCATAGTTCTATCGGCATGTCTCCATTTCAGGCCCTGTATGGACGTCCTTGTAAGACTCCTCTGAGTTGGGATCATCTGGAGGATAGAGTTCTTCTGGGTCCTGACATGCGTAGAGATATGGAGCAGCAGGTTGAGAGGATTAGAGAGCATTTGGTGGTAGCTCAGGACAGGCAGAAGAAGTATGCAGATGCTCATAGGATCAATCATCAATTTTCTATTGGGGATAGGGTGTTCTTACGTGTGCGACCGCGAAAGAGTCCAATCTGTTATGGAAAGGGCTCTAAGATAGCACCATGCTTTGTTGGACCTTTTGAGGTGTTGGAGAGGATCGGTCCAGTTGCTTATCGTCTTGCTTTACCGCCTAGCCTTTCATGCATCCATGATGTGTTTCATGTTTCTGTACTTAGACCTTACTATCCAAATATTGCTCATGTTCTTGATTGGATTGCTCTATAGGTAGAGGATGAGCAGCTGGCTTTGGAGCCCGTAGGCATTCTTCAGCACAGGAGACTTGCTCTCAGGGGCAGAGATGTGGAGCAGGTCAGGGTCCAGTGGGATCCTAATGATGAGACATCGGCTACCTGGGAGGAGGCTTCTAGGATGAGAGAGTTATATCCTTACTTATTTGTAGGCTTCTAGGAGTAAGCCTGATTCTAGGGGGGAGGATGTAATGCCCCTCGCATTTTGGCTTGTTATAGTTGATAGTTTCATAGTTCCCTCTGACAGTTTTGAGATAGTTGCTAGTCTTTCATTTCACTTATTTAGTTCTGAGACACTTGGATTAGTAGGTTATGGTTTATGTATACTTTGATTCTGATGGACTATGTTTGACCAATATAGTTAGACATGTGTTATGAGTGATGATGACATTATGGTTACTTCAGTTATGATGTGTTGGATATGTTTAGTAATGGATTATTATTTACATGTTTTATTAGATCCGTTGATATTTGTTTTCAATTACAGTGGTTATAATCTTGTCCAAGAGCAGGAACGGTGTAGTATTACTCGCTCTGAGTACCCTACTACACCGTGATTCTCTGACTCTTTGTGTGTAGACATATATGTACTTGATTGTGTACAACCAATTGTTTGAGTGCAGGCTATAGGTATCGAACCTCAACTCCACCTGATATAGCAGGTTTGAGCGGGTTCTTTCACCAATGGGTATCAGTGATGGGAGATAACGTGAGGTCTATTCCACTAGGTTGGTCCTTGTCTTCTGTTGTGGTCTCGAGTCATGTTGTGACGCTTGGTCCTTGCCTTGTATGTTGGTAATCTTGTGTTGTGGTGTATAGTCGAGTTGTGTTAATAATGTTCATGTGTAGTTGGAAAATACTTTAATGATTTATTATTAATTAATGATGCTTCTATTATGTTTATTAGATAATAATTTGTTTAGCTTAAAGATTTGAATGACGCATTGGTTAAATTTTATAATAGTCTAGATGAAATTATCTGCTATTATAAAGTATTTATGTCATAAATTGGAGTTACAGGCAATTAGTATATATTTTGTACAAAATAATTTTGATATGTGAAATTAATGCCTTGAGTTGTCAATTTCAAAATTGGAAGATTTGGGATCTCTTTTTATAGAAAATTTTTGAAATTCTCGGAGGAGTGGGTTGTTGGGTAACGGATGCATGTCTGCATTTATTTTATGAGATGAATCATTTTTAGAGAAGGAAAAAGAAAATTCGGTTCAGGGGGCAGTTGGAAAAAGAACGGAGATATTGGGAAAAGAACAGAGAATCGGTTGCAAGAATTGGAGAAATTTTTGAGGAGGGACTAAATTTTGGATATGTGATTTGTCTCTCTCTGTGAAAATTGCAATTTGTGGTAGTTGGTAAGTTAAATTTTATTACAGCATGTTCTATGTGTGAACTAGCTTGTCCTGTTGTGAAACTTGCATGTAACTTGGAATTTAATTATCCTTGTGTGCCCTGTGTGGTCAAACGTTGCTCCAATCCCTGTAGATTCCTCTAAAATGGATTCTTCTGATTGAGCCCTTGTTTTAATCCTTCTGAATTCTTGTGCCCATAATCTATAGACTTGCATTGGGATCTCAATCCTATAGATTACATGACTCAGTGTTGAGCTTTTATCAAACCCTTGTCCATGTCATTCTTGCATTTTTATCTCACATTTCTATCTCTCTGATAGAGGTGAAATGCCCAGTAAGAAGTGTTTTGGTCCTTACAAGTTTCCATGCTTCTTGTTAGTGCTTGCAACTTTGTAATTGGTCCTCATATTATTCGTATTCCTACCTACCTTGGATTCCTTGTGTTGTTTTCCTCTGTAATCCTAATGATGCCCTTGTGCCTTCAACCCTGCCTCCAGTAGGAAATTACCCTGCATGCATATCTTGGATTTTGACCAAATATTGTGAGGTTGCTTCACAATTACTTTCATGGCAGCTTTCAAATTTTTCTTTTGGCTAATAGAAATTCGTTCAATTTACCATGGCTTTTGAATTAACTCAGCTCGAAACGTTTATATATATATATATATATATATATATATATATATATATATATATATATATATATATATATATATATATATATATATATATATATATATATATATATATATATATATATATATATATATATATATATATATATATATATATGTTTAGATCTTTTTGGAGGTTGCTTGTGTAGGCATAGACGTTCGAACTCCTTTTAGAAACTTCCTATTTTATTTATTATTTCCTCTGTAGGCTCTTGTTTTTCACTGTCACTACCTTTTGTTAGTTTCTGTTTA
This sequence comes from Cunninghamia lanceolata, assembly GCA_027924645.1. Lineage (NCBI taxonomy): Eukaryota > Viridiplantae > Streptophyta > Pinopsida > Cupressales > Cupressaceae > Cunninghamia > Cunninghamia lanceolata. The sequence goes on from BSBN01000590.1 coordinate 19,319,561, forward strand.
AACATAGTCTTGACCTCAAAACCGTGGGTTGAGTCATTATTTGACAGTGGTGGCTCTTAGCGGCCTTGCTTTTATTGCTAACTTAGACTGTTTGGGGTAGTGTATCGTTTAAAATCACTTCCTATGTTCGATGTAGACTGCAAGCCCTGTTGAGGTCATAGTTTTGAGTAGGGCATACTTTATGCTGTCACCTGCCTTAGACTCTGTGGTCATCTCAGACCCGCGAGCTTGTAAAATGACATAAGATTAGAATGGTATACCTTTTTATGTGGTCGCTTGCTGAGAGTCGTTGCCGTCGAAGTTGAACAGTCGTAGTCGGCTAACTTAGTAGTGTTTAGTTTAGTGAATCTTTTGGCTCAAGTTAGTGGATCGATGGGATACATGCGAATAGGAAGAAGAATTCTTCTCATCTTTGTATATTTATTAGAATCTTTTGTGGTAGCCGATAGGTAGTGGTCCACACCCTTAGGTTAGTACTTGTGTGTAGTTTTGGAAGTTGAATATGACATTCTATTAGGAAAATTAAATATGTTCATAGTACTTTGTTTGGGACCGTGTCTTAAAAGGTTTATTAGAAATTTATGTTTATTGTAAATAATTTCTTATAGAGGTTTTATTAGAGTTGGTAAGTGATAAATCTTAATGGTAAGTTATACTATTTAGGGCTTATAATGATTTGACATTGAGATATGTTAGTTAGTAGGTGTAATTAAAAGGAAATCATAGTGATAGATGTTGTATTCATTTGGTAGTCATTAGAAATTAAAATGGGAAAATATACCATCTTCTAGATGTGGATAATAGGAAGTAAATGTGTTTATGTTTTGTCTCTTGAGGAACTAGTAGTGGGTAAGATGTTTACGTTTTTAGGTAACAATTTGTATGTTCTAGTTGTTTTCTTTATTAAATTGTAGGTAGTAAACATACTGAGGAAAAGTTATACATTTTTATATTTATAGTTGTCTTTGGAAATTTTATAGTAATTTGTATTAATGTTTCTTGTTTCTTGAGGTAACAATAGTGCACTAATCGGGTATTAATTACCTTGTCAAATATTAATTTTGATAGTCAGGCTTGTAATACTCTAGTTCGTGCTTCGTAAATGGGGAATATCATTGTATTTATATTTTCCTTCATCTAGATACTTTTATTTTGGAAAACAAGGAATTGTGTTGATTCTATTATGTGGCATTAAAGTGTTTTATCTTGGGAATTGTTTAGTGAAGGAATTATTTTATAACTTTCTTGATTTTGGATTAGTTTTTGGATTATGGTTCTCCGTCCTTGTGTCATTAATTCCTTGAGGTTTAAAGTTGCCATTTAGGATATCGTTGTGTAAATTGATATTTTGTCATGAACCTGAATGTTCTTATAAATTGTTGTTAATCCTTATAAGTTGTTTTCATGATTGAATCCATGAGTACATTGAATATCTTTTGTTTGTTTATCCTTTTGGTCATAGTTATATGCTTGTAATAGATCTTTGTGTTCGCTTTGGGTGGAGTTTATGTCTTAAAATTGGTTTATTGTGAAGTGAAATCTTGAGGAATGTCATGTGTACTTGGTGTCAAAATGCAGAAGCATTGTCCCTGTCAGATAATGGTTACTTTTTCATTGGTTTGAACCTATCTCCAGAGGTATGATGTTTTGGGTTTTGGATCAAATAGTGGCATGTCAATGCAATGGGATTTGTATTGTCAAGGGCAAGTGAATGGCATGAGTAATTGTGAGAAGCCATTTGTACTTTATCTTTGCTCGTGGTGGTTTGGTTGTTTGTTTAGAGATTGTTAAGGGAGTGGCTTCGATGGTGGGGCTGGTGCCTAGTGAGAGGTCGCCTGGGTAACCCCATGGAAGTTATGAGCAAGTGGAAACTTATTAACTTAATAGGAGGGTTGGGGTAGTAAAACACATAACAAGTAAGATACCTCACCCATGCCTTGAGTGCTATCGGAGGCTAAGGATGGGATGAGAAGGCCTGGTTGGCAAGGTCGACCTCCTCGTCTTCATGAGAGGACTTGTCAGCTCCGCATGTGTCACCCTATGGGGCCAGTGCCTAGAGAGAGGCTGCCAGGGTAACCATAGATGGGGGCCACCTTCTAGTGATAGATAGCCTGGGTAACCCATGCTAGGACCATGCGATGACACTCTCTTTACGCAACTCAGTTACTTCCTCTCTGTTTTGTTGATACCTCTAGAGTATAATCTTGGCTTCTTGTTGATCTTGATTGGATGTTGGTTTTGTCAGGTGGATAACTATCATTTCTGTGTAGTCTTGTTATCGTGTATAGTTGTAAGGAGTCTGTATTGTATTGTTGTTTCATTGTTGTAACTTCAACATGGTGGAGCCTCGATGTTATCTCCTAGCTCGGTGGGGTGGACCTCAGGGTTCCACATGGTTGGGTGACAGAGCTATCCATTGGTCTTCTTGGAGATTCGGTTCGAATCTTGTGCAGAGATGTTCCAATTCCAGATTGCTTTCTACCTTCAGTGGTGTTGTATACTTTCATATGTATTCTTTTGTAAACCGACATGATCGGTCTTGTAATCTTGTATAGAAACCTTGTAATCAGACTATCTTGCTATTGTAAAAGTTATTTTAGCAGTTTAATGTTTATCACTTGTGTGGGTTAATTTTCATTGCACTAATGCAGTTATGTTGCCCTAGAGTTGTTAGAAGAGCATTTTCCTTCATGTTGTGTGTATTATGATATATTTGGTTACTATTATTGCGCTATCTTGCTTCAAAAAAAATTTATTTCTGTAATTTTTGCACTTGTTGACCTAACACTCTAGGGTTGCATGATGGGGCATTACACTATCATTATATCATTTTTTCTTTCTATCATTCCATAACTCTATAATTTTATTTTTCTACAATTCTATTATTCTAGCATTCTTTCATTGTGTCATTCTATAATTCTATTATTTCATTGTTCTATAAATCTACTACTCTATCATTCTTTCATTTTATCATTCTATAATTCTATCATTCTATAATTCTATTATTCTATTAATCTACAATTCTATTATTCTATCATTCTATCATTTTATAATTATATTATTCTATTATTCGATCATTCTATTATTCTTTCATTCTATCATTTTAAAATTATATTATTCAATCATTGCTTCTTTTGTGATTCTACAATTCTATAAATATATTTTTCCATCATTCTATCATTCTATTATTCTATCATTCAAATATTCTATCTATTATGGTCTCATTCTCTCATTCTATTATTTTATTATTCTATTATTCTATTGTTCTATAAATCTATTATTCTAATATTGTTTCCTTCTATCATTCTATAATTCTATTATTCTATTATTCTATTATTCTATTATTCTATTATTCTATAATTTTATTATTCTATCATTCTATATTTCTATCATTCTATTATTCTATAAATCTATCCTTATATTATTCTATTATTTTATAATTCTATTATTCTATAAATATTTTATTCTGTCATCTATAATTCTATAATTCTATCATTCTATCATTCTATAATTAAATTATTCTAGCATTCCTTCTATTATTCTATTATTTTATAAGTTTATTATTCTGGAAATCTTTCATTCTATCATTCTATAAATGTATTATTTGATCATTGTATCTTTGTATATAACTCTATTATTCTACTATTGTATCATTCTACTATTCTATTTCAATCTATTATTCTATCATTATTTTATTGTATCATTCTTTCATTCTCTAATTTTAGAGAATGAAAAAATGATAGAATGAGAGAATGATATAATGATAGAATAATAGAGTGATAAAAAGATTGAATGAAATAATGATAGAATAACATAGTGATATAATTATAGAATAATATAATGAAAGAATTATACAATAATAGAATAATATAATGAAAGAATAATAAATTAAAGAATGATAGAATAATAGAATTGTAGAATAATAGAATAAAAGATTAATAGAATTAATCAATGATAGAATAATAGAATCATAGAATAATAGAATTATAAAATGATAGAATGAAATAATGATAGACTAATAGATTTATAGAACAAAAGAATAATAGAATTGTAGAATAACAAAATAATAAAATGATAGAATGAGACAATAATAGATAGATAGAGTATTTGAATAATAGAAAAATATAATTACAGAATGATAAAACAATAGAATAATATATTTATAAGATACTAGAATGATAGAAATAGAATAAGAGAATGATATAATACTAGAAATGCAGAATAATAGATTTATAGAATGTAAGAATGTAAGAATGGCAGACTAATAGAAATATAAATTTATTATTCTATAAATTTTTTATTCTATCATTCTATTATTTTAACATTTCTATTATTCTATCATTCTTTTATTTTATAATTCTAGCAATCTATTATCCTATAAATCTATTATTTTATCTTTATATTGTTCTTTCATTCTATAATTGTGTCGTTCTATTATTCTATAATTCTTTCACTCTATCATTTTATAATTCTATTATTCTATAAATCTATTATTCTATTGTTCTATCATTCTATTATTATTTCATTCTATTATTTTAAAATTCTATTATTGTACACTTCTATTATTCTAAAACTAATATTCTAAATTCAAAACATGAGTTTTGAGTTATTACAAAAGTAACTTTTTAAAAATCTAGAAAAAAACACTAAATTGCCATTTTGAGGGCCAAGATGAAAGTTTTAAGCCCTGAAAAAGTGCCAAGATGGGGTCCAAACCACTAGGGCAGGTTGGGAAACCACTAGCCACCTCATAACACATCTACCTATAAAATTTTGTAGAGAACCCACATCTGAGTCAAAAGTTATGACCTTCAGAAGGCCCTGCATCACTGATGAAACTGGCACCACAAACAACAAAACAGCAATATGAAACTATGACTGAATCGTGACTACTAGAGCCCTTCCTAAAACCACAAAATAGCAGCAACCAAAAAAAATATTGTTCGTCCAACTCTTCTCCAACTATTTTTGTCAATGTAGTCAAGTGTATTTATATACACTCTGGGGCGGTGATCTAGGGCAGTGACAGATGAAATAAATTCATAATGTTGGCCAGAAGTAAAAATCTACATGTACACCATCCTGAGATTGATATGATTCAAAAGTGAATCAGATCATTTCATAAGTAAATGCTAATGGCAATGATGACATTCAAACCGTCAACTGGTTTGAGATCTCTCTAAATCTGGGTAGCCATCATTCTTATCTCCACGATAGTTAAAATGCACCTAAGGAATTGTGTGATTTGGGTTGTTTTAGATTGTTTAAAATATTTAAATAATTTAAGAGTGTTTAAAATTTTTAAATTGTTTAAGATAAATGCATTTACCCATTCGAGATTCTGAGAGAGAAAAAATTACAGACGCGGTTCCTATTTCTGATTGTCAAGATTATATTTTGATGGCCTTGAAGCTATTACCAGCAATCGCTTTTCCATTGAAAAAAACCCAGCGTGAGACAGTTTTCCTATCGGCTAATTATTAACGGATTTTGAAAATTTCCCGGTGTGAATTTTACAGCGTGAGACAATTCTGAGCACTATGATGCTCACAACTAAAAGCCTATTGGCTAATTATTCTACAATTCTATTATAAATCTCTATTATTTTATCATTCTTTCATTCTATTATTTTATTATTCTATCATTATATTATTATATCTATTATTGTCTCATTCTATCATTCTACTATTCTATTATTATACAATTCAATTATTGAATCATTCTATCATTGTACTATTCTATAAATTTATTTTTCTATCATTGTTTCATTCTATCATTTTATAATTGTATTATTCTATGATTCTATTATTATATAAAACTACTCTTATATCATTCATTAATTATATAATTCTATTCTATTATCATTCTTTCATTCTATCATTCTCTAATTCTATCATTTTGTTATTCTATAAATCTATTATTCTATCATTCTTTCATTCTATTCTTCTATAATTCTTTTAATCATTCTATCACTCTATCATTCTTCCACTCAATCATTCTATAATTCTATGATTCTATTATTCTATAAATCTATCATTTTATCATTCTATCATTCTATTATTCTATTATCTACAATTCTATTATTTTTTCATTCCTTCAATCTATCATTCTATACTTCTTTCACTATATCATTCTATTATTATAGTATTGTACAAATCTATTATTCTATTATTCTACAATTCTTATTTCCTATCATTATTTTATTCTATAATTCTATAATTCTAATATTATATTATTCCTTCATTCTTTCATTCTATAATTCTATTATTCAATTATTTTCTAGTTCTATTACTCTATCATTCTATCATTTTATAATTCTAAATTTCTATTATTGTATTATTCTTTCATCCTTTAAATCTATCATTCTATAATTCTATCATTTTTTCATTCTATAATTCTATAATTCTATTATTCTACAATTCTATTATTCTACCATTCTTTTATCCTATCATTCTATAATTCTATCATTTTATTATTCTATAAATTTGTCATTCCATCCTTTAATTATATTATTCTATTATACTGTTATTCAATTATTCTCTACCTCTATTACTAAATCATTCTTTCATTCCATCATTTTATAATTCTAACATTCTATTATTCTATTATTATTTCATTCTTTCAGTCTATCATTCTATAATTCTATCATTCTTTTAATCCATCATTCTATCATTCTATCATTTTTTCATTCATTCTATGATTATATAATTCTATCATTCTATTGTTTTATAAATCTTCTATTCTATCATTATGTCATTCTATAATTCTATTATTCTACACTTCTATTATTCTATCATTCTTATATTCTATCATTCTCCAATTCTATAATTATTTCATTCTATAAATCTATCATTATATCATTCTTTCTTTCTATCACTCCATAACTCTATCATTTTATTTTTCTACAATTCTATTATTCTATCATTCTTTCATTTTGTCATTCTATAATTCTATTATTTCATTGTTCTATAAATCTACTACTCTATCATTCTTTCATTTTATCATTCTATAATTCTATCATTCTTACATTCTATATTTCTATTATTCTATCATTATTTCATTCTATAATTATATAAATCTATTACTCTATTATTCTACATTTATTTTATTCTATCATTCTATCATTCTATTATCCTATAAATATGTTATGTTATCGTTCTATTATTCTATCATTCTATAATTCTGGTATTCTATTAATCTACAATTCTATTATTCTATCATTCTATAATATTATAATTATATTATTCTATTATTCTATCATTCTATTATTCTTTCATTCTATCATTTTAAAATTATATTATTCAATCATTGTTTCTTTTGTGATTCTACAATTCTATAAATATATTTTTCTATCATTCTATCATTCTATTATTCTATCTATCTATTATGGTCTCATTCTCTCATTCTATCATTTTATTATTCTATTATTCTATTGTTCTATAAATCTATTATTCTAATATTGTTTCCTTCTATCATTCTATAATTCTATTAATCTATTATTCTATTATTATATAATTTTATTATTCTATCATTCTATAGTTCTATCATTCTATTATTCTATAAATCTATCCTTATATAATTCTATTATTCTATTATTCTATTATTGTATAATTCTATTATTCTATAAATATTTTATTCTGTCATTCCATAATTCAATAATTCTACCATTCTATAATTAAATTATTCTATCATTCTGTCATTCATTCATTCTATTATTCTATTATTTTATAAGTCTATTATTCTAGAAATCTTTCATTCTATCATTCTATCAATTTATTATTTGATCATTGTATCTTTGTATAACTCTATTATTCTAGTATTGTATCATTCTACTATTATATTTAAATCTATTATTCTATCATTCTTTCATTCTATCATTCTTTCATTCTCTAATTCTATAGAATGAAAAAATGGAGTTATACAATGATAGAATAATAGAGTGATAAAATGATTGAATGAAATAATGATAGAATAACATAGTGATATAATTATAGAATAATATAATGAAAGAATAATAAATTAAAGAATGATAGAATAATAGAATTGTAGAATAATAGAATAAAAGATTAATAGAATTAATCAATGATAGAATAATAGAATCATAGAATAATAGAATTATAAAATGATAGAATGAAATAATGATAGAATAATAGATTTATAGAACAATAGAATAATAGAATTGTAGAATAACAGAATAATAAAATGATAGAATGAGACAATAATAGATAGATAGAGTATTTGAATAATACAATAATATAATTACAGATTGATAAAACAATAGAATAATATATTTATAAGATAATAGAATGATAGAAATAGAATAAGAGAATGATATAATACTAGAAATGCAGAATAATAGATTTATAGAATGTAAGAATGTAAGAATGGCATACTAATAGAAATATAAATTTATTATTCTCTAAATCTTTTATTCTATCATTCGATTATTTTAACATTTCTATTATTCTATCATTCTTTTATTTTATAATTCTAGCATTCTATTATCCTACAAATCTATTATTTTATCTTTATATTGTTCTTTCATTCTATAATTATGTCAGTCTATTATTCTATAATTCTTTCACTCTATCATTTTATAATTCTATTATTCTATAAATCTATTATTCTATTGTTCTATCATTCTATTATTCTTTCATTCTATCATTTTAAAATTCTATTATTGTACACTTCTATTATTCTAAAACTAATATTCTAAATTCAAAACATGAGTTTCGAGTTATTACAAAAGCAACTTTTTAAAAATCTAGAAAAAAACACTAAATTGCCATTTTGAGGGCCAAGATGAAAGTTTCAAGCCCTGAAAAGTAGCAAGATGGGGTCCAAACCACTAGGGTTGGCTGGGAAACCACTAGCCAGCTTATAACGCATCCACCTGTAAAATTTCGTAGAAAACCCACATCCGAGTCAAAAGTTATGACCTTCGGAAGTCCCTGCATCACTGATGAAATTGGCACCACAAACAACAAAACAACAATCTGAAACTATGACTGAACCATGACTACTAGAGCCCTTCCCAAAACCAAAAAATAGCAGCAACCAAAAAAATTATTGTTTGTCCAACTCTTCTCCAACTATTTTTGTCAATGTAGTCAAGTGTATTTATATACACTCTGGGGCGGTGATCTAGGGCAGTGATAGATGAAATAAATGCATAATGCTGGCCAGCAGTAAAAATCTTCATGTACACCATCCTAAGATTGATATGATTCAAAAGTGAATCAGATCATTTCATAAGTAAATGGTAATGGCAATGATGACACTCGAACCGTCAACTGGTTTGAGATCTGTAACGCCCGCCTTGTACACCTCAAGAAATACACTTATATGCTACATGAAATAGGAACATTTTTTTTTTTTTTTTTTTTAAATGTTTAAGATAACAAATAATGTTAACATAACTAACTACGACATATTCTCTAAGGATACAAGGCTGCATTACTTTACAAACCAACTAACATAATTTAACATTCATCAATAACTGATCTAAATCCAATGCATAATTGAATAACTGATTCATATTCATTACATACCGTCAGATAATACAATCTACATGATCAAAACATAACTGAAATGCTTTTATTACACATAAGTACATCATGACATCATTACATTGCCATTTTCAGACTACATCAGAATTACATACTCAATGAATGTTCTGTTACACAAATCTGGTACAAGATTATACACATACATCTTCATCAACTGGTACAAGTACAATTGTCTGAAAACTGGAATAAATCTCTTTTGTACATGAGCTTCGACAAGAATAACCAATGGATAAAATAGCTCTTCCACCCGACCATGTGGAACCCTAAGGTCCACCCCCCGAGCTAGGAGTTAACATGAGGTCCCAAACAATAACAGTCAGGCAGACAAGAGACAAACAATAACAAAGGACGACCAAACGCCAATACAACACATGGCAATAACAATACAACACAACTTAACTTCCAGAGGTGAAACATAACATAAGTGGAGAGACCAAACAAGGAATGCTAGGTTGTAGTGGGGAGAGTGTCATCGCACGGTCCTAGCATGGGTTATCCTGACAGCCTCTCACTAGGCACCGGCCCCCATCTATGGTTATCCTAACAGCCTCTCACTAGGCGCCGGCCCAATAGGGTGACACATGCGGAATCGACCTTCCTTTCATGAGGACAAGGAAGTCAATCATGCCAACCAAGCCTTCTCTACCCATCCTTAGTCTATACAAGCACTACAGGCCATGGGAGAGGAATCCATTAATCTTGTTTAATGTGAAATCTACCCTTAACCCCCTAGTTCATTTTAGGTTATCACTTGATTAATCTACTTCCAACGGGTTATCCTGACTGCCACTTTGGGCGCCGGCCCCATGTTGAAAGCCACTCTCCTTCCTAACACCTAGTAAACCTTAACCATCATACAAGGCATTATAGCAATACACATACTTGTTCATTGCAAGGCATAACCCTCTTGCATTACAAACAGAATCATAACACCATTTGTTATCCATCGCCTATAGCATTACAACCTTTTACACTTTTACAGATACCAGGTCTCTCCAAACAACAATTACGACAAAACAGATACAAGATAGTCACTACTGGTTAAATATCTCATCCAGAGAATATTATATCGCAAAACACATAATCAACTTAGTCAATACTCCATTATACTTCATACTAAATTTGAATCACATAATCGTTATAACATCACAAATACAAAAACATCCATCCACACTACGACAAACTAAGCCTCTGGAATTTCGAGTATGACCACTCTCAATTCGACTCTTTAAGACAATAGAAATACTTAACTCACACAGTACAATTCAGATTCTAGAAATTAAACACTAAAATTCCTTCTTGGCTCATCATAAATAACTTTGTAATGAAATCAACAATTGATTACATTATCTCTACAACAATTATACTAATACATTACAATTAAATTATTTAAATATTCTACATTTGTTTCTAAAGATAGATTATAAAACACAAGTATAACAAATTTTACACTGATTAACTTACCTTTCCAACGTTGGATTAAGTACTAAAATAATACCTTATAACTATACGGCAATACAACGAGGACAAAGGTCCTACCATCAACAATGAACATCAATGTTTTCATTTTCCTCTAAGTTCTACCCTAATACGGTCCTTCAGATATTCTTGACCTCAATCAGATAACAGTTTACTATGCTTGGATTTCTTCGTCATAACGATGTCTCTGAGATGTTTTAATCAAAGATGATTTACTTCTATCTAAGAAGAAGATCGGGACTAGACATTCTCACGCCGTCAAAACTTAATAGATGTATCAATTATGTTCGTTCCCAAGGCATTACAGTTTTCTGGTAAAAGCTTCTACTATATCTGTTTCAAGTGTAATATCCTATTGAATTGTAAACACTGATCGCAGAGATGGTGTGAAATTGTTAATGACCGCTTAACCATTGAAATGGATGATATTAGTTTAGTCTAATAACTTCTGGTAGCGTCCATCTAACTCCTTCAAACTTGCAATTGATATAATTGGCGGTAACACTTCAACAGTTTTCTTTCTAACACAATATTTTTTTCACGATAGTCCATGGTCACAGAAAACGAAGGCAATAGGTTTGACGAAGGTTCCAAGGATGTTCTTTGAGATCCCAACACCTTAATAATGCTTCCAAGACATACCAAAACCACAACTCCTAAACAGAGAACAACTCCTAAATAGGATCACATGGAAATATGAAATTATGGATTAACTAAATGCTTGCTGACGTTGTGGACAGCTGGATGCCCAACAATAGCCTATATGTCGAGTGACAATGAGAGTAGAGGATTATGTTTTGAAATGTATTGAATAACTAAGACTTTGTCTTATTAGTAATCTTTATTCACAAGTCAACATCCCTTATAAATAAAATCGCATCCTCTATTGTGTTATATGGGAGTCGGCTTCTCTTCTTTAAGTTAATATTTATTTTGTCTAACGACTTCTCTCTATTAATATAACTCTTGAACAGCATTAGTCATAAAAGACAAAGGCGTTCTTTGAGTGAGCTAGGCATTCAGGTCGCAGGAGCATGTAGTAACAGCAGCAGGAAGTAATGCATAACATCAAAGTTCTATAAAATTTCAACTAAAAACAATCAAAATAAAATAGATACCCATACCCTGCTAGAAAGCTTTTCTACAGCCTAGTATTGAACTTGAAAAGTGGGATAGCTTTCCAACTCACCGACCTAAATCAAGCAGATTGTTTCTCCACATCTCAAAACTATGAAATTCTGTAAATCTCTACAAAATAGTAAATACGTATGACGAAAACAATGAAAACACCTGTACCCTGTTGAAGAATGTCTCAGCAGTCAAGCTTTAAACTCAGACAAACCAATAAGCATAGCTTAACATTTGAACCATGAACCTTGCTAACTCAACCCAAAATCAAGCACATCCCTCTTAATCAAGAATACTGTCTCTTGACATTTGAATACAAGTCAACTCTACGAAATCTCTACTAAATACAACCAAAACAATAAAAACAGCTATACCCTGCAGGAAAATTTGTATACATCCCAGCTCTCCATTCAGGCACCCCAGTAAAACTATTGAATATACAAACATTAACAGAAGATAAGGACTTTTAGAAACGACAAACATAACACATCCAAAGGAGCATTTGAGGAAAACCTTGTGAAATTCTGCTGTACTACAGTCATAATAATTGTCTGTGTGCTTCTGATAACCAAATTACAGAATTGGGTTGAACTGCAATTATAAGAATTATCCACCTATATGAAGATCAGATTGCAGTGCCGCAGTTTGTTGCAGCCCACAAGTTTGGTGAGAGATATGGGTATTGTTCAAAAAACCAGGGCATAACAACCAGGTAGTACAACCAGATAAACCGATCTTGAGCCTCATATATGTTTGTTTCTAAACTTCTCAACGGGCAGCCCACATTATGTTTATCTTGAGCTACACATATATCCTACTAAATCAAAAATGTCTGGTTTGCCTGATACTTCCAAAAGCTGCTACAATCAATAGATATACTGAGCTATGATGCAACTCAAACTGAACTATGAATATGGTCTGTGGATGCTACGGCGAGATACTGTAAAAGGTAATGATCTGCCCTTACTAGGACCACAACTTATTGTATCATGAATGTGCTTTATTTAAACTATAGTGCTTGGACCATCATAACAATAATAATACTATTAATGACAAAATCTAATAATGGCTTATCCGTCATTAGTATTATTGGCATAAATTAAACAAAATAATGTGGACAAAGCAATACATTATTTCTTTCCAATCCAAACTGATATACAGTTTAGTAAACCTAACAAATATAACCACATCTAGTATAAATAACACGTAATGCATTTTGGTTAGGCACCCAGTTTTGTTGGTATTACAATAGATAGACCACCGATAGATTTGGCTATAGCCCTTAACTAAACCAATTAGGTATGGCCTCTACTCGCAAATAATTTCTGACTCGTGTTTTCATTGAAAGGTATCAATTTCTGGTCATTTTCGCATACCCTTGGACACAACGAGCTAGGTAATGGTATTTGAATTCACACCTACATGTGATTACTGTGTGTGCCCGTTTGCCTGTGCGGCTATCTTGAAGACACCCTAACCTTATATCATTGCAATAACTGTTTAAATCTGTAACGCATTCTCTTGATTCCTGTAGTTCACATATGTATATCAGCTTAGGAGTATTTATAGTATCACTACGCTTTGACTGCACAATCTATGTTCTTTCCTCAAACATCGATGCAGAAGTTATAATTTGCAAAATTACAAACGATTATAGTGACAACATACAGCAAATCCAAAAAGGGTCAAATGCTTGCTCGTGAATCCTGTGATGAGTCCCTAAATTGGTAGGCAATCTACACTCAGATTTTATGAAATTGAAACTCCCTTGGCATGATCTAAGGATGGCAACAGGTCTACTAGAAGCCGGAGTGTATGGGACAGCTAGCGAACAATAATCTTGGAGGAATGCCTGAGCCTTAGTAGTCAATAAGAACTATTGTGATCTATATAAATATCCCGAAACCCTCAACAGACACACAGCAGAGTATGCCAACTCAAATTAATATGGTGATCAATAGAAAGGAAGTCTCCAAATGATGCGATCCACAAAGATATTCCTTGGCAAACCTCTAGGGTGAAGGTGAATGCAATGCACAACCAAAAATGATGTAACTTCACCCTGGAACGAACTGCTACAAGTGTAGCATTAAAATCTCAGTCTAAACCCTGTAATCATTGCATTTCACCTACATTCGAACATTATGTGAGCGAGGTTGACCATCTTGCCTTTGCTGGCTAACTAGAGGACACCCAAGACTTTTTCATTGAGATAACAGTTAAAGCTGCGGGAGTTGTATGGCTATGATTGCAATTGGTAAAGCATTTTCTGTAGAATGTTGTGATGTCACTGCCTTCAAGCTAAGATCCAAGGAAATACACTATGTTTGCCGGTAAATAGAGTGGGAGGAAGACAATTACACAACGAATTCCTTGGTAGAAATGATTTAAACCCTAAGAGATTTTATTGTTTAAACGTAGAGAGGACAGCCAACAGAAAATGAGCACCGGGTTTAGGATTTGGTGGCGAAAACTCAAAATGCAAATCGATTGCAGATTGGATCACATCTTTAAGCATAAATGTAACCCAAATAATCATTTGAAAGATTAAACAACCAACAACATTTGCAGAATTAGAAAGAGAAGCAGAGGAGTAAATTAAACTTTTAATGGAACCTGGTTGCGATGCCAATTCGACAATTTCGTATCAACTACTGCAGTCCAAGCCTTTCCCTGATCTTCTTCACTTTTCTCCTACCTGTAATCCTCCCCCTTTGCCTCAACAAGCCTTTTCTTTTATAACATAGCCCCTTCCTTCTTCCAAGGGACTCGGCACGTGATCCTGTGCATCTCCCTCCTCTACTAATATTCTTATTTAATTTAATGATCCCAAAGAAGTTCTTTATTTATTTTATTGTATTTCTTTTTTTTTTTAAATGAAAACACATAATTCCCAACAACATTTAATGACTTTATAGCTGACCAAGCATATTTTATTTAATAAAGTTATAGCATTACAACAATCCATAATTGTACAACTTTATTTTAATTTATTTTATTAATTAAGTTGTAAATCACTAATTACAACATAACTTACAACTATTTTATTTATTTAAATATTTATTATAAATAATATTATATTGAACAATACAAAATTTCTTACAACTTTATTTAACAACAACACTTCTAATAAAATAATAATTTATTTATAATGATAATCGACAACTAACGACATTATGCTCATTTATCAACATTTATATTCTTTCATATAATGATTCTAATAAAAGCACAACGACACCTTACACACTTAGACACTTTCTAACCTAGTTAGACTCCAAGGTGCACTATTACTTGTCCGCAAATCATGATCGAATGACAGACAATGACCAAGAGGATAAACTGACAACCAGACCACACTGACATGGGACCTCACGTTAACTCCAACAACTAATCCATTGGCGAAGGCACACTCAGACATGTAATCAGGTGGAGTCGATGCCTAGTACCTGCATTCCTGCAACAACGCACGGTTAAACATTCAAGATATATATCCACATACAATCCTATAGTGAATGGAAATCGCAGTGGTGTAGGGTACTCGAAAGCGAGTAATACAACACTGTTCCATTCACGTTTATGTAAACACAATTAACTATGTTAAACAAGGTATCTGATTACTAGTCAACAACATAAAGCATTCAATCCTCTTACAATCCAATATGTCCATACAACTTGTGAAAACATAAAATGTCAATAGTTAAACTTCAACATATGTCATCATAATCATGATCGAATAACACATGGAGCTGAATTAAAATAATTTATAACATCTAATATGTGCATCAAACTGTGATAGCATGAAGTATCAGTGGTCAAGCATCATCCTAACATAAATTCATTATCAGTTATCATAAAACAGAGTGTTAATCGCCCAATAGAGTGTCATAGTGTCCAATCCTACTAGAAAAACCATCAGTCTAACAAACGACAAGGTGAGGGGCACTACATCCTCCCCCCCTAGGATCAGGCTTACTCCCGGAAGCCTGCAACAATTATGGGTGAAATGCATAGAGTTTGGGCAGTTTTCACAACACTATGCAATCATGGGAGCACACACTGTGCATGAGATCTATTAACAAAAAAAAAGTCTTGATATACTGACTTTACACCTTTAGCAGCATGGTACCAAAATTTATCATTTTATAAGCACTATATTCATGATTTAACACACATACAAGAATTCAAATTACCATGAATCACATCTCAAGGCTACACAAGGATCCATCTGGACACCGGTAACTGACCTACTAAGGCATGACACAAAATCTATGAGCCAAGAGCCAACATCTATCCCGCACAATCCATACCACACACTCTGAGACTTGATGGTGCTAGGGCACACACACATGGTTAGACCATCCAAACAAGACAACAATGACCTAACTCCTACAGCAAAAATTAGTTAGCCTCCATGAAATAGTCCTAGCCTTGGATATCCCCATCCTCTAGGTTCCCTGTGTCTGCTTCCTCGTATACACTCACCAAGTCTGCCTCATACATCCTTGGAGAGGAATCACAATACGATACATAGCCGGCATCGAAAACAATAAGGAGAAAATAGTTCAGCCACCAAAGTCATAAACAAATATCAAATAAGGATTAAATTTCTTCAATGAAACAAGAAATGCGCGCAGTTCAACACTAAATCAAATGTAACTATGAGGGTTACACAAAAATGAAGATCACAAAGTGTGGCTAAACCATCACAACCAAATATAAACAAAGTGCCGACCTTTTAATTAATAGAAAATTATAAAGAAAATACACATTTTTTTTTTTTGAAATTGCACTGTACAACACTGCGTGACTAGATGCTAGCCACCGAACGAGGAAGGAGGAAACAACATCAGGTTAACCTCACTGCTTTATTCTATACCATAAGGACTCTACATAAGCACCGCAAAATCCCAGAATTCCTACTCCACAAGAGGATGCACAAACATCAAGTCCTCTAAATGACAACTCCTTTAACTACAACCGAAGCTCCTTACAGATGGGATGATCATCGGGGAACACTTCTCCCCTAAACTCCCAAACGTTAACCATCACAACAAACAACTGACAATCTTGCCGCATACCTTTCTTCAACTGCATGGCAGAAATCAAGGGGATGGATCTCTACATGCCAACTACCTCTACCTTGACCTCTAGGCACCTACCTACGTACACACTGCCAAGGGACACCCTCACGTTGTTAGGCAAGGATGACAAAAGTAAAGAAGAAAATCTTCTGAGTTTAAGCAACTAGGACAACATAATGGGACTATGCACACCCAGAGTACCCAGTGTTTAAACTTGGCTCTGATACCAGATGTCACGCCCGCCTTGTACACCTCAAGAAATACACTTATATGCTACATGAAATAGGAACATTTTTTTTTTTTAAATGTTTAAGATAACAAATAATGTTAACATAACTAACTACGACATATTCTCTAAGGATACAAGGCTGCATTACTTTACAAACCAACTAACATAATTTAACATTC
Organism: Cunninghamia lanceolata; assembly: GCA_027924645.1. Classification (NCBI taxonomy): domain Eukaryota; kingdom Viridiplantae; phylum Streptophyta; class Pinopsida; order Cupressales; family Cupressaceae; genus Cunninghamia; species Cunninghamia lanceolata. The sequence continues at coordinate 19,337,226 of BSBN01000590.1, forward strand.
ATCAATAACTGATCTAAATCCAATGCATAATTGAATAACTGATTCATATTCATTACATACCATCAGATAATACAATCTACATGATCAAAACATAACTGAAATGCTTTTATTACACATAAGTACATCATGACATCATTACATTGCCATTTTCAGACTACATCAGAATTACATACTCAATGAATGTTCTGTTACACAAATCTGGTACAAGATTATACACATACATCTTCATCAACTGGTACAAGTACAATTGTCTAAAAACTGGAATAAATCTCTTTTGTACATGAGCTTCGACAAGAATAACCAATGGATAAAATAGCTCTTCCACCCGACCATGTACAACCCTAAGGTCCACCCCCCGAGCTAGGAGTTAACATGAGGTCCCAAACAATAACAGTCAGGCAGACAAGAGACAAACAAGAACAAAGGATGACCAAACGCGAATAAAACACATGGCAATAACAATAAAACACAACTTAACTTCCAGAGGTGAAACATAACATAAGTGGAGAGACCAAACAAGGAATGCTAGGTTGTAGTGGGGAGAGTGTCATCACACGGTCCTAGCATGGGTTATCCTGACAGCCTCTCACTAGGCGCCGGCCCCCATCTATGGTTATCCTGACAGCCTCTCACTAGGCGCCGGCCCCATAGGGTGACACATGCGGAATCGACCTTCCTTTCATGAGGACAAGGAAGTCAATCATGCCAACCAAGCCTTCTCTACCCATCCTTAGTCTATACAAGCACTACAGGCCATGGGAGAGGAATCCATTAATCTTGTTTAATGTGAAATCTACCCTTAACCCCCTAGTTCATTTTAGGTTATCACTTGATTAATCTACTTCCAATGGGTTATCCTGACTGCCACTTTGGGCGCCGGCCCCACGTTGAAAGCCACTCTCCTTCCTAACACCTAGTAAACCTTAACCATCATACAAGGCATTATAGCAATACACATACTTGTTCATTGCAAGGCATAACCCTCTTGCATTACAAACAAAATCATAACACCATTTGTTATCCATCGCCTATAGCATTACAACCTTTTACACTTTTACAGATACCAGGTCTCTCCAAACAACAATTACGACAAAACAGATACAAGATAGTCACTACTGGTTAAATATCTCATCCAGAGAATATTATATCGCAAAACACATAATCAACTTAGTCAATACTCCATTATACTTAATACTAAATTTGAATCACATAATCGTTATAACATCACAAATACAAAAACATCCATCCACACTACGACAAACTAAGCCTCTGGAATTTCGAGTATGACCACTCTCAATTCGACTCTTTAAGACAATAGAAATACTTAACTCACACAGTACAATTCAGATTCTAGAAATTAAACACTAAAATTCCTTCTTGGCTCATCATAAATAACTTTGTAATGAAATCAACAATTGATTACATTATCTCTACAACAATTATACTAATACATTACAATTAAATTATTTAAATATTCTACATTTGTTTCTAAAGATAGATTATAAAACACAAGTATAACAAATTTTACACTGATTAACTTACCTTTCCAACGTTGGATTAAGTACTAAAATAATACCTTATAACTATACGGCAATACAACGAGGACAAAGGTCCTACCATCAACAATGAACATCAATGTTTTCATTTTCCTCTAAGTTCTACCCTAATACGGTCCTTCAGATATTCTTGACCTCAATCAGATAACAGTTTACTATGCTTGGATTTCTTCGTCATAACGATGTCTCTGAGATGTTTTAATCAAAGATGATTTACTTCTATCTAAGAAGAAGATCGGGACTAGACATTCTCACGCCGTCAAAACTTAATAGATGTATCAATTATGTTCGTTCCCAAGGCATTACAGTTTTCTGGTAAAAGCTTCTACTATATCTGTTTCAAGTGTAATAACCTATTGAATTGTAAACACTGATCGCAAAGATGGTGTGAAATTGTTAATGACCGCTTAACCATTGAAATGGATGATATTAGTTTAGTCTAATAACTTCTGGTAGCGTCCATCTAACTCCTTCAAACTTGCAATTGATATAATTGGCGGTAACACTTCAACAGTTTTCTTTCTAACACAATATTTTTTTCACGATAGTCCATGGTCACAGAAAACGAAGGCAATAGGTTTGACGAAGGTTCCAAGGATGTTCTTTGAGATCCCAACACCTTAATAATGCTTCCAAGACATACCAAAACCACAACTCCTAAACAGAGAACAACTCCTAAATGGGATCACATGGAAATATGAAATTATGGATTAACTAAATGCTTGCTGACGTTGTGGACAGCTGGATGCCCAACAATAGCCTATATGTCGAGTGACAATGAGAGTAGAGGATTATGTTTTGAAATGTATTGAATAACTAAGACTTTGTCTTATTAGTAATCTTTATTCACAAGTCAACATCCCTTATAAATAAAATCGCATCCTCTATTGTGTTATATGGGAGTCGGCTTCTCTTCTTTAAGTTAATATTTATTTTGTCTAACGACTTCTCTCTATTAATATAACTCTTGAACAGCATTAGTCATAAAAGACAAAGGCGTTCTTTGAGTGAGCTAGGCATTCAGGTCGCAGGAGCATGTAGTAACAGCAGCAGGAAGTAATGCATAACATCAAAGTTCTATAAAATTTCAACTAAAAACAATCAAAATAAAATAGATACCCATACCCTGCTAGAAAGCTTTTCTACAGCCTAGTATTGAACTTGAAAAGTGGGATAGCTTTCCAACTCACCGACCTAAATCAAGCAGATTGTTTCTCCACATCTCAAAACTATGAAATTCTGTAAATCTCTACAAAATAGTAAATACGTATGACGAAAACAATGAAAACACCTGTACCCTGTTGAAGAATGTCTCAGCAGTCAAGCTTTAAACTCAGACAAACCAATAAGCATAGCTTAACATTTGAACCATGAACCTTGCTAACTCAACCCAAAATCAAGCACATCCCTCTTAATCAAGAATACTGTCTCTTGACATTTGAATACAAGTCAACTCTGCGAAATCTCTACTAAATACAACCAAAACAATAAAAATAGCTATACCCTGCAGGAAAATTTGTATACATCCCAGCTCTCCATTCAGGCACCCCAGTAAAACTATTGAATATACAAACATTAACAGAAGATAAGGACTTTTAGAAACGACAAACATAACACATCCAAAGGAGCATTTGAGGAAAACCTTGTGAAATTCTGCTGTACTATAGTCATAATAATTATCTGTGTGCTTCTGATAACTAAATTACAGAATTGGGTTGAACTGCAATTATAAGAATTATCCACCTATATGAAGATCAGATTGGAGTGCCGTAGATTGTTGCAGCCCACAGGTTTGGTGAGAGACATGGGTATTGTTCAAAAAACCAGGGCATAACAACCAGGTAGTACAACCAGATAAACTGATCTTGAGCCTCATATATGTTTGTTTCTAAACTTCTCAATGGGCAGCCCACATTATGTTTATCTTGAGCTACACATATATCCTACTAAATCAAAAATGTCTAGTTTGCCTGATACTTCCAAAAGCTGCTACAATCAATAGATATACTGAGCTATGATGCAACTCAAACTGAACTATGAATATGGTCTGTGGATGCTACGGCAAGATACTGTGAAAGGTAATGATCTGCCCTTACTAGGACCACAACTTATTGTATCATGAATGTGCTTTATTTAAACTATAGTGCTTGGACCATCATAACAATAATAATACTATTAATGACAAAATCTAATAATGGCTTATCCGTCATTAGTATTATTGGCATAAATTAAACAAAATACTATGGACAAAGCAATACATTATTTCTTTCCAATCCAAACTGATATACAGTTTAGTAAACCTAACAAATATAACCACATCTAGTATAAATAACACATAATGCATTTTGGTTAGGCACCTAGTTTTGTTGGTATTACAATAGATAGACCACCGATAGATTTGGCTATAGCCCTTAACTAAACCAATTAGGTATGGCCTCTACTCACAAATAATTTCTGACTCGTGTTTTCATTGAAAGGTATCAATTTCTAGTCATTTTCGCATACCCTTGGACACAACGAGCTAGGTAATGGTATTTGAATTCACACCTACATGTGATTACTGTGTGTGCCTGTTTGCCCGTGTGGCTATCTTGAAGACACCCTAACCTTATATCATTGCGGTAACTGTTTAAATCTATAAGGCATTCTCTTGATTCCTGTAGTTCACATATGTATATCGGCTTAGGAGTATTAACAGTATCACTACGCTTTGACTGCACAATCTATGTTCTTTCCTCAAACATCGATGCAGAAGTTATAATTTGCAAAATTACAAACGATTATAGTGACAACATACAGCAAATCCAAAAAGGGTCGAATGCTTGCTCGTGAATCCTGTGATGAGTCCCTAAATTGGTAGGCAATCTACACTCAGATTTTATGAAATTGAAACTCCCTTGGCATGATCTAAGGATGGCAACAGGTCTACTAGAAGCCGGAGCGTATGGGACAGCTAGCGAACAACAATCTTGGAGGAATGTCTGAGCCTTAGTGGTCAATAAGAACTATTGTGATCTATATAAATATCTCGAAACCCTCAACAGACGCATAGCAGAGTATGCCAACTCAAATTAATATGGTGATCAATAGAAAGGAAGTCTCCAAATGATGCGATCCACAAAGATATTCCTTGGCAAACCTCCAGGGTGAAGGTGAATGCAATGCACAACCAAAAATGATGTAACTTCACCCTGGAACAAACTGCTACAAGTGTAGCGTTAAAATCTTAGTCTAAACGCTGTAATCATTGCATTTCACCTACATTCAAACATTATGTGAGCGAGGTTGACCGTCTTGCCTTTGCTGGCTAACTAGAGGACACCCAAGACTTTTTCATTGAGATAACAGTTAAAGCTGCGGGAGTTGTATGGCTATGATTGCAATTGGTAAAGCATTTTCTGTAGAATGTTGTGATGTCACTACCTTCAAGCTAAGATCCAAGGAAATACACTATGTTTGCTGGTAAATAGAGTGGGAAGAAGACAATTACACAACGAATTCCTTGGTAGAAATGATTTAAACCCTAAGAGATGTTATTGTTTAAACGTAGAGAGGACAGCTAACAGAAAATGAGCACCGGGTTTAGGATTTGGTGGCGAAAACTCAGAATGCAAATCGATTGCAGATTGGATCACATCTTTAAGCATAAATTTAACCCAAACAATCATTTGGAAGATTAAACAACCAACAACATTTGCAGAATTAGAAAGAGAAGCAGAGGAGTAAATTAAACTTTTAATGGAACCTGGTTGCGATGCCGATTCGACAATTTTGTATCAACTACTGCAGTCCAAGCCTTTTCCTGATCTTCTTCACTTTTCTCCTACCTGCAATCCTCCCCCTTTGCCTCAACAAGCCTTTTCTTTTATAACACAGCCCCTTCCTTCTTCCAAGGGACTCGGCACGTGATCCCGTGCATCTCCCTCCTCTACTAATATTCTTATTTAATTTAATGATCCCAAAGAAGTTCTTTATTTATTTTATTGTATTTCTTTTTTTTTTAAATGAAAACACATAATTCCCAACAACATTTAATGACTTTATAGCCGACCAAGCATATTTTATTTAATAAAGTTATAACATTACAACAATCCATAATTGTACAACTTTATTTTAATTTATTTTATTAATTAAGTTGTAAATCACTAATTACAACATAACTTACAACTATTTTATTTATTTAAATATTTATTATAAATAATATTATATTGAACAATACAAAATTTCTTACAACTTTATTTAACAACACTTCTAATAAAATAATAATTTATTTATAATGATAATCGACAACTAACGACATTATGCTCATTTATCAACATTTATATTCTTTCGTATAATGATTCTAATAAAAGCACAACGACACCTTACACACTTAGACACTTTCTAACCTAGTTAGACTCCAAGGTGCACTATTACTTGTCCGCAAATCATGATCGAATGACAGACAATGACCAAGAGGATAAACTGACAACCAGACCACACTGACATGGGACCTCACGTTAACTCCAACAACTAATCCATTGGCGAAGGCACGCTCAGACCTGTAATCAGGTGGAGTCGATGGCTAGTACCTGCATTCCTGCAACAATGCACGGTTAAACATTCAAGATATATTTCCACATACAATCCTATAGTGAATGGAAATCGCAGTGGTGTAGGGTACTCGAAAGCGATACAACACTGTTCCATTCACGTTTATGTAAAAACAATTAACTATGTTGAACAAGGTATCTGATTACTAGTCAACAACATAAAGCATTCAATCCTCTTACAATCCAATATGTCCATACAACTTGTGAAAACATAAAATGTCAATAGTTAAACTTCAACAGATGTCATCATAATCATGATCGAATAACACATGGAGCTGAATTAAAATAATTTATAACATCTAATATGTGCATCAAACTGTGATAACATGAAGTATCAGTGGTCAACCATCATCCTAACATAAATTCATTATCAGTTATCATAAAACAGAGTGTCCATCGCCCAATAGAGTGTCATAGTGTCCAATCCTACTAGAAAAACCATCAGTCTGACAAATGACAAGGTGAGGGGCACTACAAGATCTCTCTAAATTTGGGTAGCCATCATTTTTATCTCCACGATAGTTAAAATGTACCTAAGGAATTATGTGATTTGGGTTGTTTTAGATTGTTTAAAATATTTAAATCTTTTAAGATTGTTTAAATTTTTGAAATTATTTAAGATAAATGCATTTACTCGTTCGAGATTCTGAGAGAAACAATTACAGTCGCAGTTCCTATTTCTAATTGCCAAGACTTTTTTTTGATGGCCTTGAAGCTATTACCAGCAATCTCTTTTCCATTGAAAAAAACCCGGCGTGAGATAGTTTTCCTAACAGCTAATTATTAACAGACTTTGAAAATTTTCTGGTGTGAATTTTACGGTGTGATAAAATTCCAAGCACTATGATGCTCACAACTAAAAGCCTATCGGCTAATTATTCTACAATTCTATTATAAATCTCTATTATTCTATCATTCTATCATTCTATTATTTTATTATTCTATTGTTATATTATTATATCTATTATTGTTTCATTCTCTCATTCTATCATTCTACTATTCTATTATTATATAATTCAATTATTGAATCATTCTATCATTGTACTATTCTATAAATTTATTTTTTTATGATTGTTTCATTCTATCATTTTATAATTGTATTATTCTATGATTCTATTATTATATAAAACTACTCTTATATCATTCATTCATTCTATAATTCTATTATATTATCATTCTTTCATTCTATCATTCTCTAATTCTATCATTTTGTTATTCTATAAATCAATTATTCTATCATTCTTTCATTCTATTCTTCTATAATTCTTTTAGTCTATTATTTAATCATTCTATCACTCTATCATTCTTCCACTCAATCATTCTATAATTCTATGATTCTATTATTCTATAAATCTATCATTTTATCATTCTATCATTCTATTATTCTATTATCTACAATTCTATTATTTTTTCATTCCTTCAATCTATCATTCTATACTTCTTTCACTCTATCATTCTATTATTATATTATTGTACAAATCTATTATTCTATTATTCTACAATTCTTATTTCCTATCATTATTTTATTCTATAATTCTAATATTATATTATTCCTTCATTCTTTCATTCTATAATTCTATTATTCAATTATTTTCTAATTCTATTACTCTATCATTCTATCATTTTATAATTCTAAATTTCTATTATTGTATTATTCTTTCATCCTTTAAATCTATCATTCTATAATTCTATCATTTTTTCATTCTATAATTCTATAATTCTATAATTCTATTATTCTACAATTCTATTATTCTACCATTCTTTTATCCTATCACTCTATAATTCTATCATTTCATTATTCTATAAATTTGTCATTCCATCCTTTAATTATATTATTCTATTATACTATTATTCAATTATTCTCTAGTTCTATTACTATATCATTCTTTCATTCCATCATCTTATAATTCTAACATTCTATTATTCTATTATTATTTCACTCTTTCAGTCTATCATTCTATAATTCAATCATTCTTTTAATACATCATTCTATAATTCTATTATTCTATGATTCTTTCATTTTATCATTCTATAATTCTATAAATCCATTATTCTACCATTCTCTACTTATTCTATTATTCTACAATTCTAATATTCTATCATTCTATCATTTTTACATTCATTCTATGATTATATAATTATATTATTCTATTGTTTTATAAATCTGCTATTCTATCATTATGTCATTTTATAATTCTATTATTCTACACTTATATCATTCTATCATTCTCCAATTCTATCCTTCTCCAATTCTATAATTATTTCATTCTATAAATCTATCATTATATCATTCTTTCTTTCTATCATTCCATAACTCTATAATTTTATGTTTCTACAATTCTATTATTCTATCATTCTTTCATTTTGTCATTCTATAATTCTATTATTTCATTGTTCTATAAATCTACTACTCTAACATTCTTTCATTTTATCATTCTATCATTCTTACATTCTATATTTCTATTATTCTATCATTATTTCATTCTATAATTATATAAATCTATTACTGTATTATTCTACATTTATTTTATTCTATCATTCTATTATCCTATAAATATGTTATGTTATCATTCTATTATTCTATCATTCTATAATTATGTTATTCTATTAATCTACAATTCTATTATTCTATCATTCTATCATTTTATAATTATATTATTCTATCATTCTATTATTCTATCATTCAAATATTCTATCTATCTATTATGGTCTCATTCTCTCATTCTATCATTTTATTATTCTATTATTCTATTGTTCTATAAATCTATTATTCTAATATCATTTCTTTCTATCATTCTATAATTCTATTATTCTATTATTCTATTATTCTATAATTTTATTATTCTATCACTCTATATTTCTATCATTCTATTATTCTATAAATCTATCCTTATATAATTCTATTATTCTATTATTGTATAATTCTATTATTCTATAAATATTTTATTTTGTCATTCTATAATTCAATAATTCTATCTTTCTATCATTATATAATTAAATTATTCTATCATTCCTTCATTCATTCATTCTATTATTCTATTATTTTATAAGTCTATTATTCTGGAAATCTTTCATTCTATCATTCTATCAATTTATTATTTGATAATTGTATCTTTGTATAACTCTATTATTCTATTATTGTATCCTTCTACTATTCTATTTAAATCTATTATTTTATCATTCTTTCATTGTATCATTCTTTCATTCTCTAATTCTATAGAATGAAAAAATGGAGTTATACAATGATAGAATAATAGAGTGATAAAATGATTGAATGAAATAATGATAGAATAACATAGTGATATAATTATAGAATAATATAATGAAAGAATAATAAATTAAAGAATGATAGAATAATAGAATTGTAGAATAATAGAATTAATCAATGATAGAATAATAGAATCATAGAGTAATAGAATTATAAAATGATAGAATGAAATAATGATAGAATAATAGATTTATAGAACAATAGAATAATAGAACTGTAGAATAACAGAATAATAAAATGATAGAATGAGACAATAATAGATAGATAGAGTATTTGAATAATAGAATAATATAATTACAGAATGATAAAATAATAGAATAATATATTTATAAGATACTAGAATGATAGAAATAGAATAAGAGAATGATATAATACTACAAATGTAGAATAATAGATTTATAGAATGTAAGAATGGCAGACTAATAGAAATATATATTTATTATTCTATAAATCTTTTATTCTATCATTCTATTATTTTAACATTTCTATTATTCTATCATTCTTTTATTTTATAATTCTAGCATTCTATTATCCTATAAATCTATTATTTTATCTTTATATTATTCTTTCATTCTATAATTGTGTCATTCTATTATTCTGTAATTCTTTCACTCTATCATTTTATAATTCTATTATTCTGTAAATCTATTATTCTATTGTTCTATCATTCTGTTATTCTTTCATTCTATTATTCTTTCATTCTATCATTTTAAAATTCTATTATTGTACACTTCTATTATTCTAAAACTAATATTCTAAATTCAAAACATGAGTTTTGAGTTATTACAAAAGCAACTTTTTAAAAATCTAGAAAAAAACACTAAATTGTCATTTTGAGGGCTAAGATTAAAGTTTCAAGCCCCGAAAAAGTGGCAAGACGGGGTACAACCTGCTAGGGCGGGTTGGGAAACCATTGGCCACCTCATAACGATGCATCCACCTGTAAAATTTTGTAGAAAACCCACATCCGAGTCAAAAGTTATGACCTTCAAAAGTCCATGCATCACTGATGAAACTGGCACCAGAAACAACAAAACAACAATCTGAAACTATGACTGAACCGTGACTATTGGAGCCCTTCCCAAAACCACAAAATAGTAGCAACCAAAAAAATTATTGTTCGTCCAACTCTTCTCCAACTGTTTTTTTCAATGTAGTCAAGTGTATTTATATACACTCTGGGCCGATGATCTAGGGCAGTGATAGATGAAATAAATGCATAATGTTGGCCAGCAGTAAAAATCTACATGTACACCATCTTGAGATTGATATGATTTGAAAGTGAATCAGATCATTTCATAAGTAAATGGTAATGGCAATGATGACATTCGAACCATCAACTGGTTTGAGATCTCTCTAAATCTAGGTAGCCATCATTTTTATCTCCACGATAGTTAAAACGCACCTAAGGAATTATGTGATTTAGGTTGTTTTAGATTGTTTAAAATATTTAAATCGTTTAAGATTGTTTAAAATTTTTAAATTGTTTAAGATAAATGCATTTACCTGTTCGAGATTCTAAGAGAGAAACAATTACAGACGCGGGACCTATTTGTGATTGCCAAGACTATTTTTTGATGGCCTTGAAGCTATTACCAGCAATCGCTTTTCCATTGAAAAAAACCCGACGTGAGATAGTTTTCCTATCGCCTAATTATTAACGGACTTTGAAAATTTCCCAGTGTGAATTTTACAGCGTGAGACAATTCTGAGCACTATGATGCTCACAACTAAAAGCCCATCAACTAATTATTCTACAATTCTATTATAAATCTCTATATTTTTTTTGTTAGGTAAGTGCCATCTTGGGGATGGCTCCCTTTTGGTATATAAGAAATTTGAAACAAAACCAGCTTTTATTTAATGGCTATTACCCTATTGGTTATGCCATGATAGATTTTACATAACTAAAGGCTATCAGTGCCTTTAGCAGGTCCAACTACAGTCCCTTCATCCAAATGCTAGAGAGGATTGTCACATAATTTCATGCATTATCATCATAATGCCTTCTGCAACCTCCAACAGCCTTCCCACTTGTCCATCCGTAAACTCTCCTTTGTTTTCCTACAGGAGTTTGTGGAAGGTTTCCAAATTCCTATTTTCTATACCTTCTTTGTATGCTTGAAGAATATCGTTGGCTTTCTTTGAGCCGATCTTCCTTGCGTAGGTAGCTTTCAGTGTTTCTTCTGCCCGGTCTGCCCCTACATCATCAATCTCCCCCATCGCTATCACATGATTGGATTGCGCAATCAATCAAGCACCCCAGGAAACCTCATAAAATGAGCCTCCCATAATCAAAGAAATATTGGTGAAAAACAATTGGTAGACTCAGTCATCATGCATATGCCTGCCGCTCCAAGATCCTTCGCCAATCAGTTGGAGAATCACCATTCTGTTGTGATGTTCACAACACGCCCCATTATGCTCCTTAGCAAAATGGGGACCCCTGCTGATGTCTTGCTTTTTGCTTCTACTTGTGTTTTTTTTGCTTTCTGGCGGTCTGGTAAAAATGGTCAGGTGCATCATCATCATGATATTGCATAAGGTAGGTCATCATCATGAGGTCTGTTTGTCAAAGTTCATATTTTGCTTCTGTGACCTCATATTTTGAAAGAGCTTGAAATTTCATGCAGGTTTGCCTTTTACTTTACTTGAAAATTCGTCCATATGTGAAAGTTATGCACGGTCAAAGTCTTGGTCAAACCTGATATTCGCAGGAGGATCATCATTTTTTATTCTAAGTCATGTTGGCAGCATCATCATGATCTTCGCATTATGCAGCATCATGATGTCTTTTAGGAAGGTCATATTATAAACTCGGTTTTGCTGTATAAACGTCATCATCATCATATTTGAACCCCCCCCCCCCCGATAATATCCTGAGGTTCGAAATATCATGATGACATTAACTTTAAGTCAAGGTAAGTTCCCCCCGTCGAGCGGTCTTTGTATCGCGAGCATCATCATGATATCCTTGCATCGCCTGATCTTAAAATATCATGCTGATGGTATAAGATCACCCTGACTTAACAAAATCCGCCTTCGGCATATTTGCATGCGCTTGTTATAAACCTATCGCAAGGTCGTCATCATGATATTTGCTGAACTTCGAAATATGATGATGACGGCTTCTTGATTATCATCCTGATCTTTCACAGAACATTCGCTGAATTCGCTAAGTAATGAAGACATCATCATGATATATTCGAAGGAGGATCATCATCTTCATATCCTCCTGATATCCGTTTGCCGAAACATCATGATGATCAGCCTATCTATTAAGAAGTGGTCGATATTGCATTTCTTAAACAGCATCATCATATTTTGCAATATCACCCTAGCACATTTATCATGATGACCTTAACTCACCCTTGTGCTTCGAAGACAATTTATCATGATGACGTCATCATGATAAATTGATGAGGAGGGTCATCATCGTCATTTTTTTATCCTGTCCTGATTGTCAAGATCATCATGATCTTGTTTGTGCGCCCGATATTTCGCCAAGTCCTCCTGCCGATGAAATACAACCTTTTGCAAGTATCCTGATGATCCTCATCATGATCATATTTTCCCTTCGGCAGGATATTTCTCAAACATGATCCGGTTAGCGAAATATCATGATGACGTCATGTTTTAAGTTTAACGAAGGCTCCGGATATCATGATGACGTCATCCCGATCTTATAACGAAGAAGTAAATATCCTGATCATCAGCATCATCATTTTTTCTTTCAACAGGATATTTTCCAAGACCCGATCTGGTTCGTGAAATATGATGATGATGTCTTTTTTCTATGTTCGACAGGAGTAAATATCCTGATGATTATCCTTCATCATCATCTTTTTTCCTTCAAACAGGATATTTTTTCGAGCACGATCCGTTTTCCCGATTATCATGATGACGTCCTATTCCAAGTTCGACATACGCCCCAAATATGATGATGACCTTCATCATGCTGATCTTTCGACAGGGTTGCCTTGGCCGCGAAAGGGTCATTTTTTTCACTTCATCATCCTGATCATGCTCCTTAGGTGACCCGATATCACAAACATCCCCCTGATCTTAACCGAATATGACGATGACGTCATCCTTAACATTTCAATGAAGCCCGAATATCATGATGACGTCACCATCATCTTCTTCTCCTCGGCAGCATGATTATATTCGCATCCTCCATTTCTCCTTCATCATGATGATGATGTTGTAGTTCTTTTCTCCAATGTGCAGAAGCGGAATATCATGATGATGAGGTATATCGACTAACCTGTTTTTTTGACGCACCGACAGGGATGATCATGCCGATGGGCGGGAAATGAAGCGGTGGAGTTTTAAAGTGTTTTTTTTGGCGCCTCTGGCATTTTCCCGGTCAGCGATGGTTGACCCTGTTGATAACTGAGAGGGGGGGGGGTGAATCAGTTATCCTAATTATTTCCCTTATTGAACTTTCCTTTTAATTGATGCAGCATAAAATCAAACATAAAACATTAACCATAAAACAAGAAACACATGACACAGTATTTTTGACGTGGAAACCCTGTTAAGGGAGAAAACCACGGGGTGATTAACCCAAAATTATTCTCTGTTAGAAGAATAGGAAATTACAAAGATGGCACTTGCCAATTAGGGCTCACTGCCCGAGCACACTGCTCACAAGAGGCCCACTGCCTACAAGAAGACACATTGTCTACAAAGTGATGAGAATCATAGTCTTGAACTGATTGGAAGCATCTGCATATGCTGGAGTTCAGTTCCGGTTAGGCTCAGTACACTGATCTGCTGCACTTCATCTTTCCTCTGTTCTTTATTCTGCTATCTTTCACATATCGGATCCTTTTTGCTACCTCTGCTCTTTCTCTGGACTTCTTCGCATATCTCTCCACATCCACAACACACTTCACAACTAAATCCATCCTCTATATATATCCGCACAAGTAATTTCATCACCTTTCTAGTCGGCATCCGGAACAGTCTAGTTTCTTATAAACTTTCATTTTGTCGGCTGAATCCTTCCTCACCAAGCAATGCGGATCAAGCATATACTTGTAGATATCATTAATCATGTCGGCCAAACATGATTCATGCCTTCACAACCTCTGTCATCAATAGTAACCCATCCAGAAAGCAGTCTGATACTCTGCCAGTCAGTTCTTCCTCTGTTTTCACTGTCTCTCAGGAATCCGGTACTCAACCATTCATATCTTTTTCTTTGTCCATCACCGGAGGCTAAATCCTTGGAATATACCACTCAGGGTAGTCCTCTTGACTTTCCCAAATCCGCACTGCACCAAGACACTTCCTCTGAGAGATCCAGACCAATCTGTCGGACCTTGCCACATGCTCTGTTCTTCTTCACCGGACCACAACATTCTTTATTCTGACTTCCGGTAGAGACACATTATGACTTGTGGATATGTGGGATGACCTTTGTTGCCATCAATGACAACAACCATGAATCCATATAGTGTCTCTTGCCAACAATCTCCCCCTTTGGCATTGATGGCAACACTTAGTGAAAAATGACTAAGTGTTTTCACTATGCTCCCCCTTTGCTGATGCTCTGTCTTTATATACAATTTCTGGAACTCCCCCTTAGTTGGATCCCTCATTTTTCACTGCTCCTCACTCCCCCTTTGACATCAATGGCAAAGGGTAGGGTCCGCACACCAAAATTTTCAAAAATTTCCTATACATAGCCGCATATTTACATACTTACATATACTGAAGAATGTCTGCAAAGGATGTCTGCAATTGAATCATTTCTGTAGCCCAACTTTGCTTCATTCTGTCCAAAATTGAAATGTGACCACTTAACAAAAATGCAAACGCTTCTGCCCGCTTGAGATCTGTCGGATCTTTTGTTTGGGCAGTGGTCTGAGCATCACTGATGGCCTCATGCATTGTTTCCAACTTAGGGATTATAATCCTTCTAAGTTCTCCCATCCGGTTGGTGATGTTCTTCCTTTCCTTCTCAAGATTTTTTATTTCATTCAAGACTGCAATGGTCTGACATTCTTGATTTATTATAGAGGAAGAGAGAGGATCAAAACTTTGAGATAAGCTTTGTAGCTTATCATGTTCCTCTTTTATTTTCTTGTCAAATGCTGCTGTTGCCTTTGACCAGGATATACAAAATTTGTAGATGTCACCGCCATCCTTAAGAGCATTCTCTAAGCTCCTTATTCCAATGCTTACAATCTTCCTATCCTTAGAGATTAATTCTAATATTTCTGAAAATCTTTTATCCAAAAATTCTTTCCGGACCTTTTCTTCAGCTGATTTTTCTAGAGAATCAAAATGTGTATCAACACTGCTGACTAAGGTTTTTAGATTACCGGAAGTGGAGGCTGTCAGATCTATCTGGATTGATGGCATGATTTTTACAAGTACTCCGGAAGCAGCCTCTATCAACTCACAGTCTTCCATATGAGACTTCAGGAGCTTTTCATTTGCCTTGGCATTTGCAAATGAAGCTATCTTCATTGTTTGTACCGGAGAGAGAGAGTCAAAATCAAATGGACCTTTTAGAAGCTCCGGTTCATCAATCTCTAGAGTTTCTTTACTCAAAAATTGTTGAACAGTTTGTGCAGTGTCTCTTGCCGGAGACAGATGTTTCTTTTCTTCTGCAGTCTTAGAACTGTCAACCTCTTTGTCTTTCACCACTGCTTCCTTCTCCTGTAGTTGCTCTTCTTCTTTGGATCCGGAGACTGTAGGGGAAACCGGAGGAGAGATGCTAGTTTGTTCATGAGCCACTTCTTCTGGAGCAGAGGGTCCCAAGTCCTCAGCTGTTTCTGTACCTAAATCCTCTACAACCGGAAGATTGAACCTTTTGAAGGCCTTCCGGAGGATCTCTTCTGTTTCTTGGGCCACTTTGTCAGTCTCGCCAAGCATGAGTTGATTCATCCTGGCTTTGCTTCTGAACTCATCTTTGCAGTCTTTGAAGATAATGTTCATGGTCTTGGGATCAATTTGAGGATATAGCTGAATAGCTATCTGCTCCCGGATCTCAAGATCTTTAGCATGAGCATTATTCTTTCTTACTTCCATTTCCTTTTCTAGGCTTTTAGGAATAAGAGATATTATTTCAATGAAAGCCTTATTATATATGTTAAGATATTTTACTGTGGCCTCCTGCAGAGTCTTTTGGTCGGCCTCACTGAAGTCATCATATGATTCAGTCATTGGTTGAAGGTTTCCATCCACCGTGACCGACTTGATTATGCTCTCTAGTGACAGAGTGGGCTTTTCAACAGTTACCTCTGCCATTTCCTCCTTGTCTTGGCCTGTGGAGGGCTTACCGGATCCTTTCTTTTTCTATTTCTTTACTTCTCTTACTCCCTCATCTGATTCTGTTTCCTCTTCATCCTTTTGGCTTCCATAAGCCCTTGTGGCTTTTGTCTTGGATCTCTTACCGGATGCCTGAACTTCCGGTTTTAAACTTTTGGTTGTGGGAGGTGCAGGTCTCTTTGATGATCTGGTCCGGGTGGGAGCTTCAACCGGAGCACTTTCTTTGCTTTTCTCTTCTTCCTCGGCCTTCCTCCTCTTTTCCCGGCTGGCATCAAGTGCCTCCTTTGAGATACCTAGGCCTTGAGCAATGTGCTCTACTTCTTTTCTTACCTTTCTTTTAATCTCAGGTTCCCTGAGTTCTACATGTATTTTTACACTCAGCTCCTCAAAGGTTCCAAACCTCTCTGCCTTAGGATCTTTGGGCTGACTTAGCATGTGTTGAACATGCAGCTCCACTATCTGTTCATCCACCTCATACCCCATGGGCATGATCCAGACAGTCCTAGGCTCTACTGCCTCCATTAGGCACTGATCAGTGTCAACCATAAAGCACACTGAGTCCTTGTATTTCTCAATGAGAGACTGGGGAATTCTCTCTCTTGCTTGCATCATGCTCTGAAAGTTTTTGAAGTATCCCCATAGAGCTGTATTTCTCGCTTTTGCATCCCCAAGTCCATGCAAATAGTCTCTTATCTGGACTGCAACTGGTTTGTCATTCTGCCATACCCATCCACTTGTTCCGGGTAGCTCATTCATGAAGTAGAAGAATAGACATACAATAAGAGTACCATACTTGAAGGAATTCTTCTTATCCTTCTTGATTTTCTGTATATTTTCCATCAATTGGCTTAGCAGTAGTTCGCAGAGGTCATATTCTGCATTCTTTCTTAGCATTTCAAAGGCAGTGTATACTGCAGTTCCGGATACAGAATTCTCCCTGCTGGAGTGATAGATCTTGTATCCTATTATCATTGATGCATATTTGATATCCGAATCCGAAATATCTTCAATGGTCATTGCCCTCTTGTCAAATTTTGATCCGGTGGCCTCAGTTACAATGTTGTTCTTGACAGATTTGAGGATAGGTACCCCTCCGGAAGAGTATGGACCAGTTACTGCTCTAATTGCCTCTTTTGTGATCTTGCAGGGTCTATCTAGCCATAAAAAGTTGTCATGCATCCTGCTCAGTACATACCGGACCCATTCATCTTCTTCAAAGCAGGGGAAATGAATAAATTGCTCAAATTGTTTCTTCTGAATATCCTTATACTCTGGTTTAAGCTCAAAAGCATTGTCAATCAGCTGCTTGTGATAGAGGTCTCTTAATTTGAATTCCCCAAATTCCTCAATGTTTGCATGTATGTAAACCCTAATGTCTTCGGTGTGTAAAACTCCGTGAGGAACACTAGAGAAGGCTCCTAGTGGGTCTACCTCCAATGATTTGTAGGGATGTTTCTTGAATGAGGGGCGAGGTCTATCAGAGATCTTAACTATGTTTGGAGTAGCCATTCTTCAAAGATTTGCAGTGAGGTAATGAAAAACGGAGAATACCTTATGCGCCTTCGGTTTGCATGGAATGGTTGGATTGATTTCTTTATGCAATAGCTTCGGCAGGAGATCCTTGGTGTGCTTGATGAACCTTGTTGCAGAGCTCCACTTTTCACTTCTTCTCGAGTGCAGAATGAGCAAATGTCCTTTGAGAAATCCCTTAAATTGCTCCGCGAACCCTAATATCTGTCTGCAATAAATGCTTCACCTACATCATTCCGGTTTGCCTTGTCTGGATAGCTTGGAGTATCCCGGATTAGTCCTGATCTGTGGATATTATCCGGATCTTTTAATCATGAATAAATCGAGGTAACATACTACAAGAACATCCCAAACACTCTGTCCAATCCGCAGAACAAGATAGTGCATTTCCGGATCTTTCCGGACCTTTTTGTAATCCTTTATCATACCGGAGCATCTCCCTGAACAGGTCTTATTTGATCGATCACAGCTTCTTCATAACTTCATGCGGACCTCTGAAAACTTGACTGAAGTATCTCAAGACTCATATCTACAAACCCTTTGATCCGCATCTTGTGCCACATCCGGTACCACTTGTTTGGCTGGGGGAACAAGATTTTCTTTGAGTCTCCCCCTGAGCCTGAGCTCACTTTTTAATTTCCGGAAGAAATATCAGCACCAGAGTCTGGTGCGGATCCAACCTCTACATTCTCTAAACTTTTCTTCACCCAAATCTTGCTCATCTGATTCCTAACCTCATCCGCATTCATCTTTTGTTTACCCTTGTCTTGATTCTGATTATACACCGGACCTCTTTTGTCCTGATTCTTGTTTCTGCAAACTTTAGCATTATGACCGGACCTATTGCAGATTTGGCAAATAACATTTCTTTGCATATTTGACTGATATCCTCTTGATCTGCATTGATTAGCCATATGACCTACTCTATTGCATGTGAAGCATCTACCTTTGAATGATTTGTTTACTTGCATACTTCTGCATTCATGGGATTTGTGTCCATACCTTTTGCAGTTGAAGTACTGTCCGGAGAAGGATGAATTAATCTGATTCATTCTCATTCTGCACTGATTAGCTTTGTGACCAAAGTGGTTGCAGCTGTGGCAGTATCCATTGAAGGATGGATATCTTTGAGCATTTGGCTGTCTTACCGGAGGTCTTCTAGGCCTGCTTCTTGGATTTTCTGATCCAAGATTCTTCTGACCGGATCCGGAGCTTTCTCCTTTCTCATATCCCAAACCATACTTGTCATCTGTCCTCTTTTGACTTCCAAGAAGAACTTCAAGTTGAGCAGAACTTATCTTGAATTTCTCTTTATATTCATTTGCTGTTTGAAGGTCTCTTTTGAGAGAGGCAATTTGATCCTCAAGTTTTCCTTCATTATCTTTGGCATCTTCAAGATCAGATTCAAGATGTCTGATAATCCTGTCCATCTGGTGGCATTCTTCTGATTTTTCTTTAAGAGATTGTCTTAGATTGTCTTCAGCCTTTCTTTTTTCTTCAATCTCTTGAGTAAACTTTATAGTTCCTGATTCCATTTCATGTCTTAACATAATGACTTCTTTTGATAACTTTTCACATAACTTGGTTTGCTCAGTCAATTCTTCATTTGTATTGCTTTCTTCACTTTGTCTTGCCAACTGTTGAAGCAGCTCCTTTCTCTTTTTCATAGAGAGACTTAATTTGTCTTTTAATTCTCTCATGAATTCATCAGCCTGTTTGAGTCTTTCCTTTAATTCACTGACTTCAGAATTCGACTGTTCAAGATCCTCAAGAGCAGTCTTGAGTTGCTCCCTTAAACCATATGCATCCATTTGAAATCCCAGATCTTCCTCAAGCTGTTAGGCTCTATTAGGAGGAACTTAGCTCTGATACCAATTGTTGATAACTGAGAGGGGGGGGTGAATCAGTTATCCTAATTATTTCCCTTATTGAACTTTCCTTTTAATTGATGCAGCATAAAATCAAACATAAAACATTAACCATAAAACAAGAAACACATGACACAGTATTTTTGACGTGGAAACCCTGTTAAGGGAGAAAACCACGGGGTGATTAACCCAAAATTATTCTCTGTTAGAAGAATAGGAAATTACAAAGATGGCACTTGCCAATTAGGGCTCACTGCCCGAGCACACTGCTCACAAGAGGCCCACTGCCTACAAGAAGACACACTGTCTACAAAGTGATGAGAATCACAGTCTTGAACTGATTGGAAGCATCTGCATATGCTGGAGTTCAGTTCCGGTTAGGCTCAGTACACTGATCTGCTGCACTTCATCTTTCCTCTGTTCTTTATTCTGCTATCTTTCACATACCGGATCCTTTTTGCTACCTCTGCTCTTTCTCTGGACTTCTTCGCATATCTCTCCACATCCACAACACACTTCACAACTAAATCCATCCTCTATATATATCCGCACAAGTAATTTCATCACCTTTCTAGTCGGCATCCGGAACAGTCTAGTTTCTTATAAACTTTCATTTTGTCGGCTGAATCCTTCCTCACCAAGAAATGCGGATCAAGCATATACTTGTAGATATCATTAATCATGTCAGCCAAACATGATTCATGCCTTCACAACCTCTGTCATCAATAGTAACCCATCCGGAAAGCAGTCTGATACTCTGCCAGTCAGTTCTTCCTCTGTTTTCACTGTCTCTCAGGAATCCGGTACTCAACCATTCATATCTTTTTCTTTGTCCATCACCGGAGGCTAAATCCTTGGAATATACCACTCAGGGTAGTCCTCTTGACTTTCCCAAATCTGCACTGCACCAAGACACTTCCTCTGAGAGATCCGGACCAATCTGTCGGACCTTGCCACATGCTCTGTTCTTCTTCACCGGACCACAACATTCTTTATTCTGACTTCCGGTAGAGACACATTATGACTTGCGGATATGTGGGATGACCTTTGTTGCCATCAATGACAACAACCATGAATCCATATAGTGTCTCTTGCCAACAGACCCATCAATTTTGAGCAGCTTGGGCGCATTTTTGACGCGTTTTGAGCGGATTTTGGATCTGATTTCCGCGATCTTGCGCAGTCACCTGTATTTAAACGCTTATTTTAATTTTCATGCTATTTTGTGATAAATGGAATACTTATTGCCTATCTTGTCTTGTAGGCTTGCAGTTGAGGAAGCAGCTGGAAAGTCAATACAGTGACTTCATGGAGGCAGAAGATCTGATCTCAGGAGCAAGAAGATAGAGATGAAATGCAAAAGTCAAAGCCATTCAAGTGAAGAGGAAGGTCGCAGCTGAAGATATTTCTGCAAAAGACAAACAAAAGTTATTGCCCTGCTGCTGGAACTTCTCAGAAGGGGCAATATTTTGCCCAGATTTGACCACAGCTCAGAGATATTTTTGAGAACTGGTTCACCTACATTTATTGCTGTAACTAGAGGTTTGAACCAGGGGGTCAGTTAGGTTTTTGCTGTAGTGAGGACAATCAGGATGTTATATATTGTGCCTCTCTACACTGTAATACTTTACAACAGGGGCTACACACATAGATTCTAGGAAAATACAGCAAGATAGCTTAGCATAGTTTAGAGTAGAAGAAGGAGGTCGCTTGTTTGTCTGCAGTAAGGTGCGCGTGGAATGTCTGGCTGCCTTACTGTATCTGTAAAGCTTGTAAGTTCTCTGTAGTATGATCAATGAAACTAAGAGTCATTCTTACATTGTAAATCATGTATGGCTATTCGTTTCTAATACAATAGAATCTGGAGTTCTGCATCTATCTTCTGAGTGTTCTCCTGCCCTTCTTTGTATTTTGAAATATCTTCTTTGAGAGCTTGCAATTTTAAATGTATGTTTGTGAAAATGCTCAGGACTTACATTTAAGGTTTTTACTGTGGATTTGATCAAACTACTGTGGTATTTACATAAGTGCATAACAGAAACACTTAGATCCTTCGGTAGATTAATGAGGTATAGAGTAGATCTTTCTAACTTTTCCCAACCCATCTGAAATATCTAGCTGAAAACGCAGGAATCCAAAGGAAATTGTCTCAAATTTGAAGAAGCATGATAACAGAGCTATAAGTAGACAGTTTTCATAAACAGATCAAGAAGACAGCTGCAACAATCCAAGTAAACCCTCTGAAACTTGCAGCCCAGTATCACTCTTATGCAAAGGAATGAAAAGCATTGACATATCTCATGACCTCTTTGCATATTCTTAGGCCAATAAACCACAAAACAAACCTAAACTACGTAAGGCCCCTTGAACATTACAGCTTCACATTGACCAACTGAACTTGACCAACCGAACCATTGTAGACTTGGGATTAGTTGAATCACCAAATGATTCCTTCTTGTCTTTCAAGTATAGTTTCAGTTCATGTCATGTGAATTTTAACTTATTGTTATGATTGCATCAAAACAGTCATCAACAGTTTTCTGGCGCTAGAAGGAGGGCCTGATTTGGTTTAGGGTTAATTTTCTGAGTTTTAAATGTTATATTCTGAGATATGTTAGATCTCATAAAATTTCAAAGGCCTAAAAAGTTGAAAGGGGGTCCTATTTTTTAATGGACTCATATAGGGGCAGTTTTCAAGTTGACATTCCTTCATTTCAGAAAGCTTTGAATAACCAGCTTTATCCCAAAAATTTATATAGCTATGGTTTATTTGGAAGGTGTAGGATACATAAGTCCATAGAGCATGGTGAGCTTAATTGTCTAGCTTTCCTTACAAGATTAGATTTACATTTGAAAGGACTAATCTCTCTCTCAGATGTGTATAAGGCTGAAAGTTGGCAGGGAAGTGAGGAGATTATTGAGCGACAGAAGGATGCAGCATCAACGGTCGTTAAATATGCAGAGAATACAAAGATGGAACCAATGCTAAGAATAAAGGGTAATAAGATCCCTTGGCGGGAATCATGTGATGGTAAGAAAAAAAATCTATCTTTTCGTCAGGATCCGGCTGTGATTAAAGTTACTGAAAAGTATAAATATCCTAAAAAATGCAGAGAAGAAATCACAGCTCCTGTCTCTTTTCTAGATAATAAGCAAAAAGAATTTAATGAAAAAGAAAAGGAAAGTGAGGTTCATCTTAATACATTTGATAAATATATGGAACTACTAAGGAATATTTGTCAAGAAGAAGCCTCTGGGTCTGACCTGAAAAGTTTTGACGAACATGATTTTGCAAATAAGTGTAAACAAGCATTGGCAGAATTAAAATGCACTAAAACTGATAAGATCCCTACTGTAGAAGCTAATGAAGTCATAGAAAAGAAAGTAAATCCTAGTGTTACATCTGACCTCTTTGAAGTAAATGTCCAAGTTCAGGATTGTTGCAGGTCAATAGAAGCAGACTCCACACTGAATGATAACTGTGAGTCATCTGATGAACAATCCTTAAAAAAAGAGGATACAGAGGATCATGTTGCTGCTGTGCATAATCAGACATCGCCCCAGCACCATGTTGAAAGTAAAACAGGGGAGTATTCCTATCAATCAAAAGATGTTGTCCCACCTTTACTCTCAAGTGATTTAGAAGTGATTAATTTCTGTATATCAGATGATGATGAACATACTTACTTAAGTGCTGATGTGCAGGAAACTAATGAGAACATTGAGAGGTGTGCTAAATTTGAGGATAAACTGAACATCCAGAATGAAGAAACAAAGCTGGATGAAGATGAAGAAATGATACATCTAGAGTCATTCTTCTTTCAACTTGAAGAAGGACTAGACATAGAGCTGGGCAATGAAAATGCAGAGCTAAATGAAGAGCCAGCTATCAATAAACAAGTGTGTTCCACAGAGCTAAAGGCACATCAGGTTGTCTCTTTCCTTTCCTTAGTAAACAATGATAAATGCTATTTTGATTATGGAAATTCAAGAGATAGGACATGCTTATGGATTAATCATAACCCTGATGAGCTGCCTCAGTTACTAGTTAAGAGCTATTCTGATAAACACAATGAATCTAGAATATCAGAATTTTTTTCAGAATTCAAAGATAAATCTGCTAGGATGAGAACCATCACCAGTACCCTGTTACTCCTGCACAACCTAAAGAAATATGCAAGTAGGGGTGTTCTTGGGTCTTTTTCTTGGGTCTCTATTTGCCTCGTGGAGGCTTGTATATAGTCTGGTAGGGTAGTTGTTTTTGTTTTTTGTGTTCTTCTTTTGCTGTTTTCTTTTTAGGTTAGTGGTTTGTATAGTTCCTTTCTATTTGTTTTTTTGCTTTTGTTTCTGTCTGTTTGTACAGTTTTTTCTTTTGCTGTGTTGTTTGTACAGCCTGTTTGCTTGGTTTGTTTGTTGTCTCCTCAGCAGGGATCTTTATTTTACTGTAGAGTATTAAGGAGCAGAACTAGCAACCATCCAAAACAGTATATAATTTAGGATATTCAGGTTAACCATTTGCAATTTACACATAACCTATCACTGTCATGAATGTAGAGAGTTGTTCATCTTCTGAAGTTTTGTATTCAATAAATGTGATTGAGAATTCGAAGCAGGTTTCTCACGATGACACACCTAAAATCCTTGGGTTTGTTGAACCTACCAGTGTAGATATTAGGTGAAAAATCAGAGGTCACCCTTGCTACCATTACAATTCTCAGCTTAATTTCAGCAAGTGTCCACTCCTTGCATCATCATGAAGTTACAAATTGCTATACCTTATGAAATCTTTCAAAATTAGAAAACAAAAAATAAATAAATAAATAAATAAATAAATAAAGCAGATTATACTGAAAATCCAGATTAAGCCATCTAAGTAACTCTACCGGGGCTATGGACGCTCGCTGGCAGTGGGGCTCTACTTAGGAGAATTGTAACGATAACCTTACCGGGGCTATAGACGCTCGCTGGCAGCAAGGCTCTATCCGGTCGGCTATGAGGGAATATCCTCACCTACGTAGGCTAATGTCAGTCACTGGTTTGTTCAACCGATCTTCAAGATGAGGATAATTAATCACATGCACACAACTAAACTGAAAATGAAAATTCATGCATCTTTATTGAATACCTTGAGTCTCAGGCTGAATAGTAATTTGCAAGAAAGATAGTTGGAAGTTATGAGTTCATTTCACCTAGTTTCCTTGAACACTCTGAATTTAATTGTTTTGTTTTGGTTGCTAGTTGTTGTGATGTTCACAACACGCCCCATTATGCTCCTTAGCAAAATGGGGACCCCTGCTGATGTCTTGCTTTTTGCTTCTGCTTGTGTTTTTTTTGCTTTCTGGCGGTCTGGTAAAAATGGTCAGGTGCATCATCATCATGATATTGCATAAGGTAGGTCATCATCATGAGGTCTATTTGTCAAAGTTCATATTTTGCTTCTGTGACCTCATATTTTGAAAGAGCTTGAAATTTCATGCAGGTTTGCCTTTTACTTTACTTGAAAATTCGTCCATATGTGAAAGTTATGCACGGTCAAAGTCTTGGTCAAACCTGATATTCACAGGAGGATCATCATTTTTTATTCTAAGTCATGTTGGCAGCATCATCATGATCTTTGCATTATGCAGCATCATGATGTCTTTTAGGAAGGTCATATTATAAACTCAGTTTTGCTGTATAAACGTCATCATCATCATATTTGAACCCCCCCCCCCCGATAATATCCTGAGGTTCGAAATATCATGATGACATTAACTTTAAGTCAAGGTAAGTTCCCCCCGTCGAGCGGTCTTTGTATTGCGAGCATCATCATGATATCCTTGCATCGCCTGATCTTAAAATATCATGCTGATGGTATAAGATCACCCTGACTTAACAAAATCCGCCTTCGGCATATTTGCATGCGCTTGTTATAAACCTATCGCAAGGTCGTCATCATGATATTTGCTGAACTTCGAAATATGATGATGACGGCTTCTTGATTATCATCCTGATCTTTCACAGAACATTCGCTGAATTCGCCAAGTAATGAAGACATCATCATGATATATTCGAAGGAGGATCATCATCTTCATATCCTCCTGATATCTGTTTGCCGAAACATCATGATGATCAGCCTATCTATTAAGAAGTGGTCGATATTGCATTTCTTAAACACCATCATCATATTTTGCAATATCACCCTAGCACATTTATCATGATGACCTTAACTCACCCTTGTGCTTCGAAGACAATTTATCATGATGACGTCATCATGATAAATCGATGAGGAGGGTCATCATCGTCATTTTTTTATCCTGTCCTGATTGTCAAGATCATCATGATCTTGTTTGTGCGCCCGATATTTCGCCAAGTCCTCCTGCCGATGAAATACAACCTTTTGCAAGTATCCTGATGATCCTCATCATGATCATATTTTCCCTTCGGCAGGATATTTCTCAAACATGATCCGGTTGGCGAAATATCATGATGACGTCATGTTTTAAGTTTAACGAAGGCTCCGGATATCATGATGACGTCATCCCGATCTTATAACGAAGAAGTAAATATCCTGATCATCAACATCATCATTTTTTCTTTCAACAGGATATTTTCCAAGACCCGATCTGGTTCGCGAAATATGATGATGATGTCTTTTTTCTATGTTCGACAGGAGTAAATATCCTGATGATTATCCTTCATCATCATCTTTTTTCCTTCAAACAGGATATTTTTTCGAGCACGATCCGTTTTCCCGATTATCATGATGACGTCCTATTCCAAGTTCGACATACGCCCCAAATATGATGATGACCTTCATCATGCTGATCTTTCGACAGGGTTGCCTTGGCCGCGAAAGGGTCATTTTTTTCACTTCATCATCCTGATCATGCTCCTTAGGTGACCCGATATCACAAACATCCCCCTGATCTTAACCGAATATGACGATGACGTCATCCTTAACATTTCAATGAAGCCCGAATATCATGATGACGTCACCATCATCTTCTTCTCCTCGGCAGCATGATTATATTCGCATCCTCCATTTCTCCTTCATCATGATGATGATGTTGTAGTTCTTTTCTCCAATGTGCAGAAGCGGAATATCATGATGATGAGGTATATCGACTAACCTATTTTTTTTGACGCACCGACAGGGATGATCATGCCGATGGGCAGGAAATGAAGCGGTGGAGTTTTAAAGTGTTTTTTTTGGTGCCTCTGGCATTTTCCCGGTCAGCGATGGTTGACCCATCAATTTTGAGCAGCTTGGACGCATTTTTGACGCGTTTTGAGCGGATTTTGGATCTGATTTCTGCGATCTTGCGCAGTCACCTGTATTTAAACACTTATTTTAATTTTCATGCTGTTTTGTGATAAATGGAATACTTATTACCTGTCTTGTCTTGCAGGCTTGCAGTTGAGGAAGCAGCTAGAAAGTCAATACAGTGACTTCATGGAGGCAGAAGATCTGATCTCAGGAGCAAGAAGATAGAGATGAAATGCAAAAGTCAAAGCCATTCAAGTGAAGAGGAAGGTTGCAGCTGAAGATATTTCTGCAAAAGACAAACAGAAGTTATTGCCCTGCTGCTGGAACTTCTCAGAAGGGGCAATATTTCGCCCAGATTTGACCACAGCTCAGAGATATTTTTGAGAACTGGTTCACCTACATTTATTGCTGTAACTAGAGGTTTGAACCAGGGGGTCAGTTAGGTTTTTGCTGTAGTGAGGACAATCAGGATGTTATATATTGTGCCTCTCTACACTGTAATACTTTACAACAGGGGCTACACACATAGATTCTAGGAAAATACAGCAAGATAGCTTAGCATAGTTTAGAGTAGAAGAAGGAGGTCGCCTGTTTGTCTGCAGTAAGGTGCGCGTGGAATGTCTGGCTGCCTTACTGTATCTGTAAAGCTTGTAAGTTCTCTGTAGTATGATCAATGAAACTAAGAGTCATTCTTACATTGTAAATCATCTATGGCTATTCGTTTCTAATACAATAGAATCTGGAGTTCTGCATCTATCTTCTGAGTGTTCTCCTGCCCTTCTTTGTATTTTGAAATATCTTCTTTGAGAGCTTGCAATTTTAAATGTATGTTTGTGAAAATGCTCAGGACTTACATTTAAGGTTTTTACTGTGGATTTGATCAAACTACTGTGGTATTTACATAAGTGCATAACAGAAACACTTAGATCCTTCGGTAGATTAATGAGGTATAGAGTAGATCTTTCTAACTTTTCCCAACCCATCTGAAATATCTAGCTGAAAACGCAGGAATCCAAAGGAAATTGTCTCAAATTTGAAGAAGCATGATAACAGAGCTATAAGTAGATAGTTTTCATAAACAGATCAAGAAGACAGCTGCAACAATCCAAGTAAACCCTCTGAAACTTGCAGCCCAGTATCACTCTTATGCAAAGGAATGAAAAGCATTGACATATCTCATGACCTCTTTGCATATTCTTAGGCCAGTAAACCACAAAACAAACCTAAACTACGTAAGGCCCCTTGAACATTACAGCTTCACATTGACCAACTGAACTTGACCAACCGAACCATTGTAGACTTGGGATTAGTTGAATCACCAAATGATTCCTTCTTGTCTTTCAAGTATAGTTTCAGTTCATGTCATGTGAATTTTAACTTATTGTTATGATTGCATCAAAACAGTCATCAACACATTCTTGCAGCTTCCTCTTTCAATTTGAATAGACATCCCACTTGCTTTTCCTTTCCTTCCTCCAAACACCTGCACTTCACTCCCATAATTTTAGCCATCTCTTCAATTTGAGGAGGTGAACTTCACATGACTTATTAATAGAAACACCAGTCTTGGCGAGCATCATCTTTGTGCCACTTCCCTCCTTCTAGTCTGAGACACACATCCTTATGAATATTTCCCAAATCTGCTGAGGTACCAACACCGCTCATCCTCTCATACTCCTTCTAGCCCAAACTTGAAGCTATTACCATCAGATGCAACCCCCACGAACTTCCTTCCTCCTACGATTGCTCCACATCTAAACGAAGTACCGCATCTAGACCAATCCATTTTGCAGCGTCTGAACTGCCAAAGTCCTTTTTGCCACTCGTGACTCCTTGGTTTTCTAATAGATCCACTGCCCTATTAGCTTCTCTATAGATGTGTATAATGGTGAAATCTAGATTTTGTAGGTCTTCCTTGACTCTACTTACACCTTTTTTTAAAATCCAATTGTCCGTCTTAATTCTAAGAATTGTGTTGATGATAAGCTGAGAGTCCCCTTCTATATCTATATGAGACCAACCTCTTTTCTTGTATCCTGCAACTCCTTTGATCAAAGCTTCTAATTCTGCCACATTCTTTGAAGCGATTCCCAAGTAACCTGAAGTCACTCATAAAATATCTCCCCTTTCATCTCTAACAATAAAGCCATAACCTGCTTGCCCTGGGTTGCCCTTAGACGTCCCGTCAAAATTCAATTTAAGTTTGCCACTTGGAGGAGCCAACGACTTGGTTTGGACCCTTTTCTTCTTTCCTCCACCCAATCCCTTTAGAACCTTAAGTTCTGACTAGTTTTTCATAACAGAATCATCCCAACTAGTGAATTTACATCCTCCTCTAAAATGTGCTTTGGAATTTAGTATTTCTACTAGCCCGATTTATGCCTTCCTAATTGATGAGGAGGAAAAACAACAGTTTACTAAATGGGTGTCAAAAGTACCCATATTACCCACAAAGTGCTCACATAGCTTTTTTAAATGTTCCTTCGCAAGGCCCCTACATCACATCCATGACTTACCGAAATAGATATTCCCATTACCTGCGGCAACACTTCTATTATCGGCCACATAAAACCGCACAAAATGTATGTTTGAACCACCGTAGTGGTTGAAACCTTTGAACCCGTGAACCCGTTTCTTGAACCGTTGCCTTGAACCTTTCGGTTGAACCGATGCTTTAAACCTTTTGGTTGAACCGATGCTTTGAACCTTACGGTTGAACCTCACAGTTGAACCGCGCTGTTCAACCATTCGGTTGAACCCCGCAGTTGAACCTCGCACCAAGGTTCAATGGTTCAATAGTTTTATATTTCTATTTGGTGAAGTTGGAGTAGTTGGTCCATTTGTTCAATGGTTGAACCGCGCCATTGAACCTCTTCGTTGAACCCCACGGTTGAAGCTCATGCCAAGGTTCAACGGTTCAACAGTTTTATACTCCTGAGTTGTAAAGTTGAAATCGGTGATCATTTTGTTAAAACGGTTGAACCTCTTCATTGAACCTTGTGATTGAACCCGCTGTTGAGGTTCAAAGGTTCAATGGGTTCACACATAGAGGATGGCGGAGTTGAAATTGTTGGTTGCTTGTTTGGAGGTTCAACCTTTTCGTTGAACCTTGCGATTGAACCCGCTGTTGAGGTTCAAAGGTTCAACGAATGGAATATGTATCGAGGTGATGAACCTCGAGGTCTCACCGATGGGGATGTGTGATTTAAGTTTCGGTGAGAGATGTGTATGGGCCAATGAAGTTTTAGACTTGCCGACAATATATGGTCTTACCGATAGGAAAGAATATGTCGGAGAGACATCATGGTAAGTCTGGCCGACAGTCAAGAAATATAGAATTTAACCAGCAGTTAGAATATGAACCGTCTGGTAACTAAACCATCCTGTAACAGACATGAGCAAGTATAAATGATGTAGCATTCTTTCTGTAAGGAGTTCAGCAGAAGAATCGAAGAAGGGAATTTTTGATGTGTGAGCAATTTTTGATGTAAGCAGAGTTTTTGAATAAAAATAAAATACAGCAGTTCGATCATTTGTATATTCTATTTTGTTTTCACTTATCATTCTGAAATAGATTAGTCATTTATGTTTCTACAATTTTGTTCTCTTTTGCAAACCATGACTCTGTTTTGATGATTCCTCAAGTTCCACTGTACAGTATGGAAGTCATCAAACAAAGCCATGTTTTTTGTTTGTTTTTCTTTTATGGGTGGTCGGATTGCCGGCTAGAGGCAATGCATGCTTGTTCTAGGCAAGCTCAGTAAGTTTGGCTAGATAAAAAAGTGGGTAAATAGATTTGCAGAGGTGGAAAATAGAGAGAAAGAAAGTGAGCACCAAGCAGTCCAGACCCTTGAACAGAGTGAGAAGGGTGGGCAACGGGCTCAAAAAGTTATGTGCCATTGAGGTAGTACCTTGGAAGCAGTGAGGACAATGTATGTGTCCCACACCAAGCAAAAAAGTAGAGTTTTCCATCTCTACAAAGAGTATGTCTTTTAGCACTTTGAATTGGTAGGAAGGCTAGTGTTGTCAAACAATCTTGTACACCTACAGGATGCAGAGCAGGCAGCCTAGAGTCCTCCCTATCAAATTGGTATCAGAGCAGTAAGATTTGGGTTATTCCTAGATAGGAATAGAAGAGTTGTATGTCATCACCAAGTTCAAGTGAGTCTATTAGTTCATCTAAGAAAATGGTGACTAATGCAGAGTTAGCAAAGAAGGTTGAAGATCAAGAAGAGGAGAATAGACTCCTACAAGAAAGACTAGCAGAAATGGAGAGTAAGCTAGGTGTAATGTTGCAAAAGACTGAAGAAGTCAGCCAGAGAGTTAAATATTCTGAGGACAAGGGAAAAGGTGTATCTGTAGAAGATGAAGAGCCCACACCTGATCCTAAGTTGGAAGAACCATTCTTGAAAGCTTTGAAAGCAATGAGTGGTAAAACATTGGAAGGAGTACCACTTTTCAGTGGAAAAATGGACCCAGATTTGGTCATGGAGTGGATAGAAGGACTTGAAAATCACTTTGAATGTGATGGTGTAAGCGAGGCACAGAAAGTAAAGGTGGCCAAATCCAGACTCAGGGGAGCTGCCTTAACCTGGTGGAAATTTGTGCAGACTGAAAGAGCAAAAGAAGATAAGAAGCCCATAGCTACTTAGAAGGGAATGGTAGCTAAAATTAAAGAAGCATATATGCCAGAAGATTATGAAATACGGCTGCACAGGAAGAGACAGAATCTGAGACAGAAGGAATTAGATGTCAGTGCATACACTGAAGAATTCCAAAAGCTATGCTTAAGGTCCAAAGTAATGGAGGATGAAAGCATAAAGGTAGCAAGGTACCTTAATGGTCTGAAGTGGAATATACAAGAAGAAATCAGTTTGTTGTGTCCTACAATAGTGCAAAAATGCTATCAGCTGGCACTGAAAGTGGAGGAAAAGAATAAGAGGAAACAAGACTCAAATAGTAGAGGAAGAGGAAGAGGCAGAGATAACAGAGGGCACAGAGGAGGTTTTGGTGGAAAGAATACTGACAATAGATCCCAAGCAGAATCCAAACTCACAGAGCAGAGTGGGGAGTCGAGTGGTAGAGGAAACCACAAAGGACGAGGATCTAACAGAGGAAGGTCAGGAGGATCAGGCAGAGGATCCTATTTCACCAACATGAAGTGTTACAACTATGGCAATCTAGGTCATCCAGCATATAGGTGTCCAGAAAAGGCCACATCCTCTTCTCAAGGAGGTGATAAGAGAAATCACTATGTCCAAGATAATGCATCCAGTAGCCAGTCACCTGAGGTCAATCTGAACTCAGAAGATGGAGAGAACCTGATGATAAGGAGAACTTTGATGAAGGAACCAGTAAAGTCTGAACCAAACCAGAGGAGAGCACTATTCAGAATCAAGTGCAAGATTTTGAATAAGGTATGTAAAATTATCATAGACTCAGGATATACTGATAATATTATTTCTGATGAGGCAGTTAGAAAATTGAATTTGAAAAGAATTACTCATGCAAACCCATATAGAGTCACATGGTTGAATAAGGGTCAACATGTGGTAGTGAATGAACAAAGTTGGGTAGAGTTTAGTATAGGTGGCTATAAGGATAAGGTATTATGTGATATACTACCCATGGATGCATGCCATCTCTTATTGGGCAGACCATGGCAGTATGACCGA
The DNA here is from genome assembly GCA_027924645.1 of Cunninghamia lanceolata. Taxonomy (NCBI): domain Eukaryota; kingdom Viridiplantae; phylum Streptophyta; class Pinopsida; order Cupressales; family Cupressaceae; genus Cunninghamia; species Cunninghamia lanceolata. Next base: position 19,370,251 of record BSBN01000590.1, read on the forward strand.
AAGGCAGTACATGATGGTGAGAAGAATGCCTATTCTTTTCAGAAAGATGGTGTCACCTATAAAATTCAGTCATTGGAGGATGAAGATGTAGTTCAGACAAAGAGTCCTAATATCTTGGTTGTGAGAGGAAAAGAGTTTCTGAATACTCTTAAGGAAGATGGTATTGGTTATGCCATCATAGTGAAACTAAAAGAAGGACAGCAGGATAAGAAGATAGAGATTCCCAAAGAGATGTAGCCTATACTAGAGAAGTATAAAGGCATAATCAGTGATGGTACACCAGCCACATTGCCTCCACAGAGAGCAATAAGCCATCATATAGACCTTATTCCAGGAGCATCTTTGCCAAACAAGGCACCTTACAAGATGACTCCAGATCAGTACAAAGAAATTTCTAGGCAAGTACAGGAGTTGCTAGATCAAGGATTGATCAGGAAGAGTATTAGTCCTTGTGCAGTGCCCACAGTGTTGGCACCCAAGAAAGGAGGATCATGGAGATTATGCACAGATGCCAGAGCCATAAACAAGATAACTATAAGGTATAGATTCCCAATTCCCAGAATTGAAGATCTCATGGACTGTATTGGAAAAGCAAAGTATTTCACCAAGATAGACCTGAAGAGTGGTTACCACCAAATAAGAATCAAGGAAGGTGACGAGTGGAAGACAGCCTTCAAGACCACAGAGGGACTGTATGAGTGGCTTGTTATGCCATTTGGTCTATCAAATGCACCCAGTACCTTTATGAGGCTCATGAATGAAGTCCTAAAGGATTACATTGGTAAATTTGTTGTTATTTTTCTAAATGATATTCTAATTTTTAGTCAGACCAAGGAAGAACATCTAGAACATGTAAATACTATTTTGCAAAAGTTACATGATGAACAACTAACCATCAATTTGGAGAAGTGTGAATTCATGAAGTAGGAATTGGTATACCTTGGTTTTGTGGTGTCCCAGGGAGAATTGAAGATGGACATGTAACGCCCGCCTTGAACGCCTTAAAGAATACACATGTGTGCAATATAAAACAGGAAATTTTTTTTTTTTTTTTTAAACTGATAAAGTAAGTTACACAACTAATTACAACATATTCTCTAAGGGCCCAAGGCTGCATCACTTAACCAATCAACTAACATAAATTAACATACATCAGTAATTGATCCAAATTCTTTTTCAATAAATAACTCATTCACATTCATTGCAAACATCAGGTAACGGAATCAGCATGATAAGATACATAACTGAAATGCTTTTATATAAGTACATCAAGACATCATTGCAATGCCACTTTTAGTCTACGTCTAAAGTCACATACATAAAGAATATTCTGTTACATAAATCTGGTACAAGGTTGCACACTTACATCTTCATCATTGAAACAAGTACAACTGAAACAAATCCTTTTCTGCATAAGATCCTGACAAGAGAACCAATGGATAAAATAGCTCTTCCACCCGACCATGTGGAACCCTAAGGTCCACCCCCCGAGCTAGGAGTTAACATGAGGTCCCAAACACTGACAGTCAGGTAGACGAAAGACAAACAAGAACAAAGGACGGCCAATGCCAATACAACACATGGCTATAACAATGCAGCACAACATAACTTAACTTTCACTTCATTTCCAGAGGCGACACAAAACAAACGAGGAGAGACTGAACAAGGGATGCTAGGTTGTAGTAGGGAGAGTGTCATCGCATGGTCCTAACATGGGTTATCCTGACAGCCTCTCACTAGGCGCCGGCCCCCATCTATGGTTATCCTGACAGCCTCTCACTAGGCGCCGGCCCCATAGGGTGACACATGCGGTATCGACCTTCCTTTCATGAGGACAAGGAAGTCAATGATGCTGACCAGGCCTTCTCTACCCATCCTTAGTCTAAACAAGCACTACAGGCCATGGGAGAGGAATCCATTAATCTTATTAATGTGAGATCTACCCTTAACCCCCTAGTTAATTTTTAGGTTATCACTTGATTAATCTACTTCCAACGGGTTATCCTGACTGCCACTTTGGGCGCCGGCCCCACGTTGAAAGCCACTCTCCTTCCTAACACCTAGTAAACCTTAAAACATCATGCAAGGCTTATAACAATACACGTAAATGAACACTGCAAGGCATAAACCCTCTTGCATCAAAATAGAATCATAACATCAATTGTGATCCAATACTTTTAACATTACATAACTTTATTCTTTTACAGATTTCAGGTCTCTCCTTACGACAAAACAGTACAATAAGGTCACAAGAGGATTGATATCTCATCCCGAGATTATTACTTTACAAGACACAACATTCAACCGTGACAGTACCTCATTATACTACACACTTTGTTTGATACATATAAACGCCATTACATCACAATCATAAAACAGCAATACACAAGTTGCCAATACTTAACAACGACAACTTAGCCTCTGGGATACGAGTTTGACAACCTCGATACGACTCATCACAACACTCATACAAATCAACACAATTCAGATTCAGGAGGTAAAATACTACAGCTCATTCTCAGTTTAATGAAAACAACTTCTGAAATAAGATCAACATGATATTATAACACTTGCATCAAAATCTCTAACTAATCTTTATTTTGATAACTAAATTGATTAACTAAATCATTATAACAATTGACATAAGAACCACTTAATTTCTGTTTACCGTTCGACACTTTCAAATGATATGATCTCATATACTTCCTTTAATCTTGTCCAATTGACCTTAACCTATCGAGTAGTGAAATGAACAATAACACCATGTTACTGCATGACGTTCATATCTAGGAAAAATCGTCAAAGACGGTGTAATGGTTTTATGACATGGTTTCGCCGTAATGGTGACTCAGAAATGCTAAAACGAAATGATTTACGTCTGCCCAAACAGAAGAACAGAATTGCCATACATATGCCGTTATGTTTATCTTCATGGCGTTCTGATTACTATTGCCGCTGATTCATTTAGTAAGATTCGACAGTTAATTTCTGTAGGTACTCAGTTGAACTTTCTCGCTGCACTGCCCAATCATATTGACTAAAATTTAGATTTTAAACTCTAACTATTTACAGGAAACGTAAATTCTTATTATCCCAGCCAGACGGTGTGGGTGCAATAACACTTGGCGCATAACTTGGCCTCTTTCATCTTCGGCGATTGATCATGCTCGCCCCGCTCAAAGGTAAACAACTGTTGTGGGCCAGCGAAGTCATGGCATTCCAATCTACAATATAACGGGTCAAGGAAAACATCTCGCCATCATTTGCTGAGTGACGGAGACCTCTAGGAAGGATATGCTAAAACAGCTTCTGTCACTTTCACCCAAGGCGGTAGGCAAAGCACAAACAGCAATGAAACTGCCAGAGTAACCAGCTAGACACCAGTTTAATCTATGTTTTTACAGAGGACTAATAAAGATGTAGACGCCAAATAACCTGATCACTGAATGTTTAGGGAACTGGGAATGGTTATGACGTAATATCTGAAAAGAAGATAACGGTTTTGCCAATACAGCAATCTCATTTCAACTTGTGTGTGAACTGCATTTGTTAGATTACCAAGGAAACTTTCTACCTGCAAGACGAACTATGACGATGACCTTTCCATCACACTGTCGCTGCCGGGTCTGTTATCGAGTTTCAGAAACATTCAGGTGTTAAGGATTGTCCGTGTATGGGACAGTAAGCTATCAGAGGAAGACAGCTGGTCAAATTGCATTTGAAACTGTCTTTGTATCACTGCATTTGAAACTATTTTTGTATCCTACCCACCGTTGGTTATAATTTGTGCATTGTTGACCACCTTGCCTCGCTGGCTATCCAGAGAACACCTCAAACTGTTCCAGCAGTGTGCCAGCCAGAGCAAGGGCGCTCTACAAATTAAATAGACTGCCCTTTTCTGATGTTAATGCTCAGCACACAGGAAACCTCGGCCTGATGCGCTTATGAGGGTGGTCAGTATTCGAGACATGGTAGTATACTAAATGCATAGTAAATGAATTCATTCAAACAATGCATAGCTGATTGAAGATCAATGACAATTCAGTTATAGAATGGACGAATGAAGGGCAGCTTCACCTGGGTGAGTGGCAAATGAAAAGGCATCAGAACTTTCATTCAGGACAGAATAAGGCAGTGAACTACCAAAACCGCCACGCCCCAGCATACTTATAGTGTGACCTAAACATAACCGATCCACAGCAAAACAAAATAAATAGAGTTCAATTACTACGAGTGACTGACGAAGGCCACAAGGTGGACATGTTGGAAAGACTTCTGAGACTTCAACAAGGGCGAATAATGAACAATACGGCAGCGAACTTACTAATCCATCACCTCCCATGATCGCTAATGAACGGATTTCGTTCACTCCAGCTATGGAGTAGGTTAGTCCACGGAACCATAGAGTGATACTAGGTAAATGGCGAAGGAAGGGGTTTGGTTCTTTTATTCAAACAAATGATTACAAGGCAGCGAACTGCCTAATATTATCGGTCCACCAAGAGATAAGACCACACACAACCAGCTGGGCAAAAAGCGTATCATCCCACATCTTAGAATGAAAATGAAGTGACAAGGCTTCACAATGATTGATAAGAGAGAAAAGAAAAAAAACAGCGGACTCTCTCTCACGCCCCGTATACCATCTGCAGCGATGCTTGATAGCATCCATCTGTTAGAAAAATAATACCTAACGAAACAATATAACACAAAAGGAATCTCAGGCAGCCCGATAGACAGGTTTGACACTACTGCTCGCCCGTCTCACAACTAGTATAAGAGGGATTCGCCTAAGTATTTCTGGATTACACTCGCAATTCAGGTGCGAACCTCACGACTAGCCTCCGTAAAGTGTACGCTCAACCCAACGGCTAGGACTTCGATGGAAAGAGTGTAGGTGAACACCTATACCAGAAGCGCCTCCTCAAATAGTATGAGCAGAAGCCAGAGGAGAGCGTCTCAGCATGGTCGAAGGAAGACATTCTCAGAAGGCAAGGAAAAATCATGGCGAAGGATTACTGTAGGAACAACTGCCTTAAAACTATTACTTCTTATACCTGCACTTTTTCGAGGAAGAAAACTAGGGTTTGTTGACAAATCAAAGACGTCTTTTGTTTTAGATTCAATGATGACGGAAAAATGAAATTCTAATGGATCTTAAGGAGGTGTCATTTTACACCTACAAACCCTACCAAGATCTCGCCGGTCTGAGAATGCATACAGAATAATTCGGCAACCAATGAAAGGAAAGAAAACATTTGACTTACAGAATCCTTGGGCAGTACCGATGTATTTAAACCCTAAGAGAGGTTGCTGTTCACACACAGAAAGGACAGACTGCCGAACTATGCGGAATCAAACAAACTAAAAACACATTTGCAGATTGAAAGGAAATTCAGAGATAAGGCATTCGACGGAACCTGATTTCACAACCACCGTGACGAACCCGCTCCAATTGTTGCAGTTCCCAGCTGCTTCTTTCCTTACCCCTGTGTTCTCTTCCTTGTTGCACCGACAACTCTTTTATAACTCAGTATCTCTCTCTCTTCTCCTAGGGCTTCCACAAGATTCCGAGAAACTTCTTTTTTAAGAATATGTATTTTTTTTTTTAATTTAATATAATGATTCCCAATTATTAGGCACTTTATTTTATTATTATTTTCTTTATAAACGACCCCAAAATATTTTCATTAATAGAGTAGTACTATTTCAACTATCCATATTTTTGTACTATCCCATAATTTATTTTATTAATCCAGTTGTGAAACACAATTTACAAGCATGGCTATAATTATTTATTTATTTAAATATTTATTATAAATAATATTATATCGAATAATACAAACTCCTTACAACTTATTTATCAACAACACTTCTATTAAAATAATAATTTATTTATAACTTAAATCGACAACTAACGACAATATGTCTATTTAACAACACTAGACTCTTCCGTAGAATATTTCTAATTAAAGCACAACATTACCGCACATACTTAAACACCTTTGAACTTGGTTTGACTCCAAAATACAACATTACCTGACAGTGAGACATGGGCGAATGACAACCAATAGCCACAAGGGTAAACTGACGACGAAGGAACACTGACTAGGGACCTCCTGTTAACTCCAACCAACTAATCCATTGGCGAAGGCACGCTCAGACCTGTAATCAGGTGGAGTCGATGCCAAGTACCTGCATCCTGCAGCAACGCACAGTTAACCGTAACAAGATATACATATACATCACATGCAGTCCTATCGTGAATGGAAATCGCAGTGAGGTAGGGTACTCGTGAACGAGTAATACAACACTGTTCCATTCACGTTTTAAAATAATAATCACTACATTGAACAAGATATCAGATTACTAATCTACGACATAAAATGATCAGCTAACTTCCAATCCCATATAATGAATAACATCAAAGCATCTAAAACATCAGTTCGTTTATCAAATTGTAAAGCATAATGACATAATCCAACATCAACATCTGATATCATAACAATTAAGTTCATACTGAAATAGCAAAATAACTAGAAATCCATCATCAACGATCTAAAAATACTGTCAAAATGTCCAATACTACTACGCAACCATCAGTCCAAAAGACGATAAGTTGAGGGGTACTACATCCTCCCCCCCTAGGATCAGGCTTACTCCTGGAAGCCTGCGAACAAATATGGATATAGCTCTCGCATACGGGAAGTATCTTCCCAGGTCGCTGAAGTCTCATCATTAGGATCCCATTGGACCCTTACCTGCTCTATGACTCTGCCCCTGAGAGCGAGTCGCCTGTGCTCTAAAATGCCTACGGGCTCCAAAGCTAGCTGCCCGTCCTCTACCTGTAAAGCATTCCAATCAAGGACATGAGGAATATCTGGATGATAAGGTCTAAGAACAGAAACATGAAATACGTCATGGACGCGTGACAAGCTAGGCGGCAAAGCAAGACGGTATGCAACAGGACCGATCCTCTCCAAAACCTCGAATGGCCCCACAAAGCGTGGCGCGAGCTTAGAGCCTTTTCCGTAACAGATCGGACTCTTTCGCGGACGCACCTGCAAGAACACCCGATCACCAACTGAAAACTGACGATCAAGTCTGTGAGCATCTACATATTTCTTCTGTCTATCCTGAGCTGCTACCAGATGCTCTCTGATGCGATCAACCTGCTGCTCCATCTCTTGGAGCATCTGAGGACCTAGGAGAACTCTATCCTCAAGGCGATCCCAACTCAATGGGGTACGACAAGGACGACCATACAGGGCCTGAAAAGGAGACATGCCAATGGAACTGTGGTACCCATTATTGTACGCAAACTCCACCAAATATAAATAGTCTTCCCATCGGTTCTGCTGATCCATCACATACATACGGAGCATATCCTCGAGGACCTGATTGACCCTCTTAGTTTGCCCATCAGTCTCTGGATGATAAGCTGAACTGAAGTTCAATTGAGTCCCCAAAGCATGCTGAAGAGATGTCCAAAGAGCTGAAGTAAAAACTGGATCACGATCGGAGATAATCTTGCGAGGAATCCCGTGCAATCTGACGATATCCTCCATGAAAATTTTGGCCACAGAAGAAGCATTATATGAAGATCGGACAGGAGAAAAGTGTGCTACTTTCGTAAGCCTGTCTACAGTGACCATTATCGCATCATGGCGACGAGAAGACATGGGTAAACCAACTATAAAGTCTATTGAAATGATGTCCCATTTCCATTCCGGAATAAGATGTGGCTGAAGAAGACCTGCGAGATGCTGATGTTCCGCCTTAACCCTCTGACATTCTAAGCATCTCGAAACAAAATCAGCAATATCCCTCTTCATTCCAGTCCAAAAATATATCTGACGAAGGTCTGCATACATCTTCTTGACACCTGGATGCGCAGAATAAGGTGCCCGATGAGCCTCAGTCATGATTAGGGTGCGGAGACCCTCTGTAGAAGGCACATAAATGCGATCTAAATGTCGCAAGAGACCATCCGACTCGATAGAATACCCAGCATATCTACCCTCCAAGGCTCTACCAGACTCCACTTCAGCTTTCACTTCCTGATACCATCTATCTGCAGGGAGAGCTGCAAGAACCTGCCCTCTCAAATCCACTCCAAGAGTAATAGATGAAAGTTCATGTCTTCGACGACTAAGGGCATCCGCCACCACATTCTCCTTACCTTGGATATATTTTACCTCAAAATCATACTCACATAGAAACTCCATCCATCGCCTCTGTCTCGCATTCAGGTTTGGCTGAGTAAAGATATACTGTAAACTTCGGTGATCACTGTGCAGCTCAAACCGATGCCCCAGCAAGAAGTGTCTCCATCTTACCAATGCATGAACAACTGCAGCTAACTCTAGGTCATGTGTAGGATAATTCAACTCATGATCTTTGAGTTTACGGGACTCGTAAGCTATCACACGACCCTCCTGCATTAAAACTGCTCCTAAACCTTCCAAAGATGCATCAGTACAAACCACAAAATCTCCGGCAGGATCCGGCACTGCTAGAATAGGTGCACTGGTTAACCGCTCCTTAAGACTCTGAAAGGCTGCTTGACACTGATCTGACCAAATGAACTTCTTTCCTTTTCTCTGAAGCGAAGTTATAGGGTGAGCTATCTTTGAAAATCCTTCCACAAATCGCCGATAATAGCCTGCTAAACCCATGAAACTACGAACCTCCGAAACATTGGTAGGAGCAGGCCAGTCCATGATCGCTTGAATCTTTGAAGGATCCACTGCAATACCCTTATCCGAAATAACATGTCCCAAATATTTTACTTCAGTTTGAAAGAAATCACATTTAGCCAAATTTGCATACAACTGATTTTCTCTTAAACACTGCAAAACCTGCCGCAAATGCTCTTCATGCTCCTCCATAGATCTTGAATAAATCAATATATCATCTAAGAAGACAAGAACAAATCTATCCAGATAGGTACGGAACACACCATTCATCAGGCTCATGAATACTGATGGCGCATTTGTCAATCCAAAAGGTACAACAGTGAACTCATAATGCCCATAGCGAGTGCGAAATGCTGTCTTGTGGATGTCAGCCTCAAAAATGCGCAACTGATGATATCCCGATTTTAGGTCTATCTTGGAGAACACCTTAGCTCCCTTGATCTGATCAAAAAGGTCATCAATTCGCGGCAATGGGTACCTGTTCTTCACAGTCACCTTATTAAGCTGCCGATAGTCGATGCACAAACGCAGAGATCCATCCTTCTTCTTCACAAAAAATCACAGGTGCTCCCCATGGAGAGACACTCAGACGAATGAATCCCTTCGCTAATAACTCTTCTAGCTGCAAGCGAAGCTCCTTAAGTTCCTGAGTAGTCATTCGATATGGAGCTCGTGAAATAGGTTCTGCTCCAGGAACAAGGTCTATCTTGAAATCAATATCCCGCTTCGGTGGCATACCTGGAATTTCGCTAGGAAAGACATCCTCATACTCCTTGAGAATAGGATAATCATCAAGGGATGCCTCCCTATTTTCCCCAAAATCTGAGTCATTAACTGTTACAGCAAACAACTTGCATCCTTGACGCAGACATCTCTTCAATTGCATAGCAGAAATCATGCGCAAGGAGATGGGTCTCTGAATCCCAACCACTTCTACTTCTTTGCCCGAATCATCAACACACCTTACTAATTTGCGGCGACAGTCTATCACCGCTTGATGAGCATCCAACCAATCCATTCCCAACACTATGTCATAGGATCCTAATGGAATAATGCGAAGATCCGCTGTGGTAGATAGAGGTCCTATCCTCAACTCGCAACCATGCACAAGAGAGTCTACTGATACTCTAGATCCCGAGGCCAATTCCACCTGCCACTTAACATCTTGCTTTGCTGCCACTAATTTGCAACGTTCCACTATAGAAGGGGAAATAAAAGAATCTGAAGCACCAGAGTCAAAAAGAACAGAAATGGTAATACCTCGCAAGACACCTGTAGTCTCCACAACGGTACCTTGGTGCTCCGCTTGGCGATTATCCACCGCCGCAAACACTCTATGTGACCTGCCTGCATCACCAACAGTGGGCTCTGAAGCTGCGGGTCTCTGACCAAATCCTGAAGTATTCTTATGCGGGCACTGTCTAGCAATGTGGCCCTGCTGACCGCAAGAAAAACATCCTGTTCCCCTGCCAAAACCTCCACCGCCTACAGGAGCATTTGACTGCTGAAAACTACCTCTGCTTGCTGCAGATTGTGTGCTTTGCGCTGGTTGACTGGCACGATCACGTTTAACTCTCTGCCAACTTCGATCCTTTCTGGAATGAAATCTGTTGCTTTGCTGATACTGAGAGTTTCTTGATTTCGTCTGAGAAAACTGTTGTTGTTGCTGTCCACTCTTAGAAGGTACCTGATGACTCCTCGAGTTACCTGCTGCATGAGACTGACCACCTCAGAAACCTGAACCTGCTCGAGATGAGCTACCAATCTGTACACCTGTATGACCCCCTAGGGCCATGGTCAAGTTCTCTTCCACCAATCTAGCCTTCTCCACTGCTACCTCCATGGTCTTCGGCTCGAACACACGAACTCCTCCGCTGATGCGTGCATTCAGACCTCTGATAAAATGCTGAACTAACATGGCCTCGTCGTTTCCAATCCCTGCATATTGCTTGAGTTCATAAAACCTGCGCTCATACTGTTCCACTGTCATGGCCATCTGTCTCAACCCATGGAATTCATCCGCTCGTCGTTGCCTCCAGTGATCAGATAAAAATCGAGCTCTGAACCTATCCAGAAATAGTTCCCATGAAATTGTCGCAATATCTAGATGTAACTTTTGTTCCTCAAGACGCCACCAAGTAGAGGCGAATCCTCTTAGATGCATGATGGCGCATCTTGCCTTAGTGTTGCTGCCATATGGATGCATAGCAAAGCATCTCTCCAAATCGATTAGCCATGTTTCTGCTTCCAAACCGCTACCGGAGCCATCGAAAGTAGGAGGACGGGCTCTCATCAGGTCTCTCATGTGGCCTGCAAGAATGGCTTCTTGTTCAGCTGTGACCTCTCTCCTTCTAGGAGATCTTTCTCTTTCTCTTTCTTCCGGTTGCACCACCTCCTGCCTCGGACCAAGACGAGCAAGCACCTCCTCAAGGAGCTGGCGTAGTTGAGCACCCTCAGGCTGAACCTGATTCTCCTGATTCTCGCTTCCACCTTCTTGTGTACTTCTATGAGGGGAGCTAGGAGGAGGGCTGATTTCAACACCTCTCCCACGACCCCTACCTCGACCACGTCCTCGGCCTCGTACCCTAGGCATCTTCCTGGACAACACATCCAAGAACAAACTTCAGGTTGTTAGGCAAGGACTATGAATGAATATGTCCTTCAGAGTTTAAGCAACTAGCATAGCTTAATGGGCTAATTATAAAACCAGAGTACCCAGTGTTAGTAACTTGGCTCTGATACCAGATGTAACGCCCGCCTTGAACGCCTTAAAGAATACACATGTGTGCAATATAAAACAGGAAAATTTTTTTTTTTTTTTAAAACTGATAAAGTAAGTTACACAACTAATTACAACATATTCTCTAAGGGCCCAAGGCTGCATCACTTAACCAATCAACTAACATAAATTAACATACATCAGTAATTGATCCAAATTCTTTTTCAATAAATAACTCATTCACATTCATTGCAAACATCAGGTAACGGAATCAGCATGATAAGATACATAACTGAAATGCTTTTATATAAGTACATCAAGACATCATTGCAATGCCACTTTTAGTCTACGTCTAAAGTCACATACATAAAGAATATTCTGTTACATAAATCTGGTACAAGGTTGCACACTTACATCTTCATCATTGAAACAAGTACAACTGAAAAAAATCCTTTTCTGCATAAGATCCTGACAAGAGAACCAATGGATAAAATAGCTCTTCCACCCGACCATGTGGAACCCTAAGGTCCACCCCCCGAGCTAGGAGTTAACATGAGGTCCCAAACACTGACAGTCAGGTAGACGAAAGACAAACAAGAACAAAGGACGGCCAATGCCAATACAACACATGGCTATAACAATGCAGCACAACATAACTTAACTTTCACTTCATTTCCAGAGGCGACACAAAACAAACGAGGAGAGACTGAACAAGGGATGCTAGGTTGTAGTAGGGAGAGTGTCATCGCATGGTCCTAACATGGGTTATCCTGACAGCCTCTCACTAGGCGCCGGCCCCCATCTATGGTTATCCTGACAGCCTCTCACTAGGCGCTGGCCCCATAGGGTGACACATGCGGTATCGACCTTCCTTTCATGAGGACAAGGAAGTCAATGATGCCGACCAGGCCTTCTCTACCCATCCTTAGTCTAAACAAGCACTACAGGCCATGGGAGAGGAATCCATTAATCTTATTAATGTGAGATCTACCCTTAACCCCCTAGTTAATTTTTAGGTTATCACTTGATTAATCTACTTCCAACGGGTTATCCTGACTGCCACTTTGGGCGCCGGCCCCACGTTGAAAGCCACTCTCCTTCCTAACACCTAGTAAACCTTAAAACATCATGCAAGGCTTATAACAATACACGTAAATGAACACTGCAAGGCATAAACCCTCTTGCATCAAAATAGAATCATAACATCAATTGTGATCCAATACTTTTAACATTACATAACTTTATTCTTTTACAGATTTCAGGTCTCTCCTTATGACAAAACAGTACAATAAGGTCACAAGAGGATTGATATCTCATCCCGAGATTATTACTTTACAAGACACAACATTCAACCGTGACAGTACCTCATTATACTACACACTTTGTTTGATACATATAAACGCCATTACATCACAATCATAAAACAGCAATACACAAGTTGCCAATACTTAACAACGACAACTTAGCCTCTGGGATACGAGTTTGACAACCTCGATACGACTCATCACAACACTCATACAAATCAACACAATTCAGATTCAGGAGGTAAAATACTACAGCTCATTCTCAGTTTAATGAAAACAACTTCTAAAATAAGATCAACATGATATTATAACACTTGCATCAAAATCTCTAACTAATCTTTATTTTGATAACTAAATTGATTAACTAAATCATTATAACAATTGACATAAGAACCACTTAATTTCTGTTTACCGTTCGACACTTTCAAATGATATGATCTCATATACTTCCTTTAATCTTGTCCAATTGACCTTAACCTATCGAGTAGTGAAATGAACAATAACACCATGTTACTGCATGACGTTCATATCTAGGAAAAATCGTCAAAGACGGTGTAATGGTTTTATGACATGGTTTCGCCGTAATGGTGACTCAGAAATGCTAAAACGAAATGATTTACGTCTGCCCAAACAGAAGAACAGAATTGCCATACATATGCCGTTATGTTTATCTTCATGGCGTTCTGATTACTATTGCCGCTGATTCATTTAGTAAGATTCGACAGTTAATTTCTGTAGGTACTCAGTTGAACTTTCTCGCTGCACTGCCCAATCATATTGACTAAAATTTAGATTTTAAACTCTAACTATTTACAGGAAACGTAAATTCTTATTATCCCAGCCAGACGGTGTGGGTGCAATAACACTTGGCGCATAACTTGGCCTCTTTCATCTTCGGCGATTGATCATGCTCGCCCCGCTCAAAGGTAAACAACTGTTGTGGGCCAGCGAAGTCATGGCATTCCAATCTACAATATAACGGGTCAAGGAAAACATCTCGCCATCATTTGCTGAGTGACGGAGACCTCTAGGAAGGATATGCTAAAACAGCTTCTGTCACTTTCACCCAAGGCGGTAGGCAAAGCACAAACAGCAATGAAACTGCCAGAGTAACCAGCTAGACACCAGTTTAATCTATGTTTTTACAGAGGACTAATAAAGATGTAGACGCCAAATAACCTGATCACTGAATGTTTAGGGAACTGGGAATGGTTATGACGTAATATCTGAAAAGAAGATAACGGTTTTGCCAATACAGCAATCTCATTTCAACTTGTGTGTGAACTGCATTTGTTAGATTACCAAGGAAACTTTCTACCTGCAAGACGAACTATGACGATGACCTTTCCATCACACTGTCGCTGCTGGGTCTATTATCGAGTTTCAGAAACATTCAGGTGTTAAGGATTGTCCGTGTATGGGACAGTAAGCTATCAGAGGAAGACAGCTGGTCAAATTGCATTTGAAACTGTCTTTGTATCACTGCATTTGAAACTATTTTTGTATCCTACCCACCGTTGGTTATAATTTGTGCATTGTTGACCACCTTGCCTCGCTGGCTATCCAGAGAACACCTCAAACTGTTCCAGCAGTGTGCCAGCCAGAGCAAGGGCGCTCTACAAATTAAATAGACTGCCCTTTTCTGATGTTAATGCTCAGCACACAGGAAACCTCGGCCTGATGCGCTTATGAGGGTGGTCAGTATTCGAGACATGGTAGTATACTAAATGCATAGTAAATGAATTCATTCAAACAATGCATAGCTGATTGAAGATCAATGACAATTCAGTTATAGAATGGACGAATGAAGGGCAGCTTCACCTGGGTGAGTGGCGAATGAAAAGGCATCAGAACTTTCATTCAGGACAGAATAAGGCAGTGAACTACCAAAACCGCCACGCCCCAGCATACTTACAGTGTGACCTAAACATAACCGATCCACAGCAAAACAAAATAAATAGAGTTCAATTACTACGAGTGACTGACGAAGGCCACAAGGTGGACATGTTGGAAAGACTTCTGAGACTTCAACAAGGGCGAATAATGAACAATACGGCAGCGAACTTACTAATCCATCACCTCCCATGATCGCTAATGAACGGATTTCGTTCACTCCAGCTATGGAGTAGGTTAGTCCACGGAACCATAGAGTGATACTAGGTAAATGGCGAAGGAAGGGGTTTGGTTCTTTTATTCAAACAAATGATTACAAGGCAGCGAACTGCCTAATATTATCGGTCCACCAAGAGATAAGACCACACACAACCAGCTGGGCAAAAAGCGTATCATCCCACATCTTAGAATGAAAATGAAGTGACAAGGCTTCACAATGATTGATAAGAGAGAAAAGAAAAAAAACAGCGGACTCTCTCTCACGCCCCGTATACCATCTGCAGCGATGCTTGATAGCATCCATCTGTTAGAAAAATAATACCTAACGAAACAATATAACACAAAAGGAATCTCAGGCAGCCCGATAGACAGGTTTGACACTACTGCTCGCCCGTCTCACAACTAGTATAAGAGGGATTCGCCTAAGTATTTCTGGATTACACTCGCAATTCAGGTGCGAACCTCACGACTAGCCTCCGTAAAGTGTACGCTCAACCCAACGGCTAGGACTTCGATGGAAAGAGTGTAGGTGAACACCTATACCAGAAGCGCCTCCTCAAATAGTATGAGCAGAAGCCAGAGGAGAGCGTCTCAGCATGGTCGAAGGAAGACATTCTCAGAAGGCAAGGAAAAATCATGGCGAAGGATTACTGTAGGAACAACTGCCTTAAAACTATTACTTCTTATACCTGCACTTTTTCAAGGAAGAAAACTAGGGTTTGTTGACAAATCAAAGACGTCTTTTGTTTTAGATTCAATGATGACGGAAAAATGAAATTCTAATGGATCTTAAGGAGGTGTCATTTTACACCTACAAACCCTACCAAGATCTCGCCGGTCTGAGAATGCATACAGAATAATTCGGCAACCAATGAAAGGAAAGAAAACATTTGACTTACAGAATCCTTGGGCAGTACCGATGTATTTAAACCCTAAGAGAGGTTGCTGTTCACACACAGAAAGGACAGACTGCCGAACTATGCGGAATCAAACAAACTAAAAACACATTTGTAGATTGAAAGGAAATTCAAAGATAAGGCATTCGACGGAACCTGATTTCGCAACCACCGTGACGAACCCGCTCCAATTGTTGCAGTTCCCAGCTGCTTCTTTCCTTACCCCTGTGTTCTCTTCCTTGTTGCACCGACAACTCTTTTATAACTCAGTATCTCTCTCTCTTCTCCTAGGGCTTCCACAAGATTCCGAGAAACTTCTTTTTTAAGAATATGTATTTTTTTTTTTAATTTAATATAATGATTCCCAATTATTAGGCACTTTATTTTATTATTATTTTCTTTATAA
Organism: Cunninghamia lanceolata; assembly: GCA_027924645.1. Classification (NCBI taxonomy): domain Eukaryota; kingdom Viridiplantae; phylum Streptophyta; class Pinopsida; order Cupressales; family Cupressaceae; genus Cunninghamia; species Cunninghamia lanceolata. The sequence goes on from BSBN01000590.1 coordinate 19,386,387, forward strand.
ACGACCCCAAAATATTTTCATTAATAGAGTAGTACTATTTCAACTATCCATGTTTTTGTACTATCCCATAATTTATTTTATTAATCCAGTTGTGAAACACAATTTACAAGCATGGCTATAATTATTTATTTATTTAAATATTTATTATAAATAATATTATATCGAATAATACAAACTCCTTACAACTTATTTATCAACAACACTTCTATTAAAATAATAATTTATTTATAACTTAAATCGACAACTAACGACAATATGTCTATTTAACAACACTAGACTCTTCCGTAGAATATTTCTAATTAAAGCACAACATTACCGCACATACTTAAACACCTTTGAACTTGGTTTGACTCCAAAATACAACATTACCTGACAGTGAGACATGGGCGAATGACAACCAATAGCCACAAGGGTAAACTGACGACGAAGGAACACTGACTAGGGACCTCCTGTTAACTCCAACCAACTAATCCATTGGCGAAGGCACGCTCAGACCTGTAATCAGGTGGAGTCGATGCCAAGTACCTGCATCCTGCAGCAACGCACAGTTAACCATAACAAGATATACATATACATCACATGCAGTCCTATCGTGAATGGAAATCGCAGTGAGGTAGGGTACTCGTGAACGAGTAATACAACACTGTTCCATTCACGTTTTAAAATAATAATCACTACATTGAACAAGATATCAGATTACTAATCTATGACATAAAATGATCAGCTAACTTCCAATCCCATATAATGAATAACATCAAAGCATCTAAAACATCAGTTCGTTTATCAAATTGTAAAGCATAATGACATAATCCAACATCAACATCTGATATCATAACAATTAAGTTCATACTGAAATAGCAAAATAACTAGAAATCCATCATCAACGATCTAAAAATACTGTCAAAATGTCCAATACTACTACGCAACCATCAGTCCAAAAGACGATAAGTTGAGGGGTACTACAGGACAAGTCAAAGGTAGAAGCCATATTAAGCTGGCCTACTCCCAGAGCAGCCACAGAGGTGAGAAGTTTTCATGGCTTAGCCCAGTTTTACAAAAAGTTTATCATAAATTTCAGTGGAATATGTGCACCCATGTTGGATACAATTAAGGGTGGAATGAAAGCAAAATTCAGATGGACACCAGCTGTAGATAGAAGTTTTGAAAGGTTGAAGAAAGAGGTAGCAACACAACCTGTTTTGTTGTTGCCTAGTTTTGATAAGCTATTTACTATTGAATGTAATGCAAGTAATATAGCTGTAGGAGCAGTGCTAAATCAGGAAAATAGACCTGTAGCCTTTTTCAGTGAGAGGCTGAATGAAGCAAAGAGTAAGTACTCTTCGTATGACTTAGAGTTGTATGCTCTAGTCCAAGCATTGAGGAAGTGGAGACATTATCTCCTGCCTAAAGAATTTGTTGTCTACACAGATAACCAAGCTCTAAGTTTTCTAAACTCACAGGATAAGTTAAGCAGCAGGCATATCAAATGGATGGAGTACCTACAATCTTATACCTTTACAATTAAGCATAAGAAGGGGCAGCTGAACAGAGTTGCAGATGCTTTGAGCAGAAGATTGCTCACAGTGCAGGAAGTGCAATTGAAGAGCATTGGAGTTGAAGATTTCAAGAATCTTTACCAAGATGATGAAGATTTTGCTGAGGCATACAAGGTATGTCAAGATTTTGAGAATCACTTTCACAATGAATTTGCAAATTTCACCTTACAGCAGGGATTGCTATTCAAAGGTGGACAATTATGTGTGCCCAGAGGATCTATGAGAGAAAATCTCATACAGGAGAAGCACAATGGTAGTCTAAGTGGCCATTTTGGTCTGAACAAGACACTGGAGCTAGTCCAAATGTTCTATTATTGGCCAAGGATGCACAGAGACATCAGACGGTATGTAGAGCAGTGTATCGTATGTCAGAAGGCCAAGCAAACCACTTCAAATGCAGGACTGTACCAACCCTTACCCATTCCTTCCAGGCCATGGGAATGTGTAAGTATGGATTTTGTAGTCGGTTTGCCTAAGACTAAGACTGGTTATGATAGCATATATGTAGTTGTGGATAGGTTTAGCAAGATGAGCCATTTCATTCCCTGTAAAGTGACTCATGATGCCAGTCATATAGCACACTTGTTTTTCAGAGAAGTGATCAGAATTCATGGACTTCCAACAAGCATTGTGTCTGACAGAGATGCTAAATTCATGGGGCATTTCTGGAAAACTTTGTGGCAGAGATTGGGAACAAATTTGTCATTTAGTTCAGCATATCACCCACAGACAGATGTTCAGACAGAGGTGGTAAATAGGACATTGGGCAACCTATTAAAGTGTATAACCAAAGAATATGGACAGAGTTGGGATCTTGTCATTCATCAGGCAGAATTTGCCTATAATGATAGTGTGAACAGGACTACTGGTAAGAGTCCATTCGAAATAGTCTATGGAATGCATCCCAGAGGTATATGTGAGCTCAAAAATATGGGAAACATGGAGAACAGAAGTGGACATGCCGAGGATTTTGCACAATCCATGAAAGAAGTGCATGAGCAGGTGAAGAAAACCTTGACAGAGAACACACAGAAGATCAAGGACAAAGTAGATGCCCATAGAAGGGATATTCAATTTGAGGTTGGTGATCTAGTTATGGTGCACTTGAACAAAGCCAGAATGTAGAAAGGCATGCCAACCAAACTGCAGATGAGGAGAATTGGTCCTTGTAGAATCCTGAACAAGTATGGAAATAATGCCTACAGAATTGAATTGCCAGAAGATTTGGCAATCTCACCAGTGTTTAATGTCCAAGACCTGGTGCAATACAGGGGTCCTCAGTCAATAGCAAATGGATCCATTTCAGAGAAGGAACAGACAGAAATAGATGTGACTTTGCCATTACAACCCAAACTACAGGCAGAAAGAATACTAGATTCAAGAGTACAGAAGCAAACCAGACATGGTGTCTACATGGAGCATTTGGTCAAGTGGAAGCAGTTGCCTGAAGCAGAAGCTACCTGGGTTGTAGAGTCAGAATTCAAAAAGAGGGGCATTGATTTTGCCTCATTGTCACCGGAGGTGACTTAGTTTCTTTCCACACAGGGGGAGTATGGTGCAAGAGCACCAAGGCTCAATGCAGCCGTACATAGTTTTTGGTTTGTCAATTTTGAGTTTGCAGTTTGTGTTGTTGTATTTGGAGTTTTTCAAGCATTTTGAAGGTGTTCGACATTTTGTTCAACAGTTCAACCATTCGGTTGAACCTCACAGTTGAACCGCGCCGTTGAACCATTCGGTTGAACCCCACAGTTGAACCTCGCGCCAAGGTTCAATGGTTCAACAATTTTATATTTCTATTTGGTGAAGTTGGAGTAGTTGGTCCATTTGTTCAATGATTGAACCGCGCCGTTGAACCTCTTCGTTGAACCCCGCGGTTGAACCTCGCACCAAGGTTCAACAGTTCAACAGTTTTATACTTTTGAGTTGTAAAGTTGAAATCGGTGATCATTTTGTTCAACGGTTGAACCCGTGGTTGAACCTCTTCGTTGAACCTTGCGATTGAACCCACTGTTGAGGTTCAAAGGTTCAACAGGTTCACGCATAGAGGATGGCAGAGTTGAAATTGTTGGTCGCTTGTTTGGAGGTTGAACCTTTTCATTGAACCTTGCGATTGAACCCGTTGTTGAGGTTCAAAGGTTCAACGAATGGAATATGTATCGGGGTGATGAACCTCGAGGTCTCACTGATGGGGATGTGCGATTTAAGTTTTGGTGAGAGATGTGTATCGGCCAATGAAGTTTTAGACTTGCCGACAATATATGGTCTTACCGATAGGAAAGAATATGTTAGAGAGACATCATGGTAAGTCTGGCCGACAGTCAAGAAAATGTAGAATTTAATCGGCAGTTAGAATACGAACCGTCTGGTAACTGAACCATCCTGTAACGGACATGAGCAAGTATAAATGATGTAGCATTCTTTCTATAAGGAGTTCAGCAGAAGAATCGAAGAAGGGAATTTTTGATGTGTGAGCAATTTTTGATGTAAGTAGAGTTTTTGAATAAAAATAAAATACAGCAGTTCAATCATTTGTATATTCTGTTCTATTTTCACTTATCATTCTGAAATGGATTAGTCATTTCTGTTTCTGCAATTTTGTTCTCTTTTGCAAACCATGACTTTGCTTTGATGATTCCTCAAGTTCCACTATACAGTATGGAAGTCATCAAACAGAGCCATGTTTTTTGTTTGTTTTTCTTTTGTGGGGTGGTTGGATTGCTGGCTAGAGGCAATGCATGCTTGTTCTAGGCGAGCTCAGTAAGGAGTCCGGCTAGATAAACAAGTGGGTAAATAGATTTGCAGAGGTGGAAAATAGAGAGAAAGAAAGTGAGCACCAAGCAGTCCAGACCCTTGAACAGAGTGAGAAGGGTGGGCAACAGGCTCAGAAAGTTATGTGCCATTGAGGCAGTACCTTGGAAGCAGTGAGGACAATGTATGTGTCCCACACCAAGTAGAAAAGTAGAGTTTTCCATCTCTGCAAAGAGTATGTCTTTTAGCACTTTGAATTGGTAGGAAGGCTAGTGTTGTCAAATAGTCTTGTACACCTACAGGATGCAGAGCAAGCAGCCTAGAGTCCTCCCTATCACTAATTAATCTGTCTATGGAAATTTCTTTTTCTTCAAAAATTCTCTGGTTCCTTTCTCTCCAGATGTTCCAAACTACCATGGAGGGAATAGACATCCAGATACCACCCCAAAAGCCTTTCTTTTGTAACATTGGCCAACTGTTCAAGAAATCCACTATTGAAAAGTTCTTAGCACCCTTCCACCCTAGTAAATTAAGAAAATGATTCCATACATCCTTAGCTACCTGGCAGCCTAACAACAAATGATCTAAGGTTTCCTCATGTTGCTTACACAAAACACATCTATTTGGTCCATTTATGCCCAATCTCTGTAGCCTATCCCCAGTTAGGATACTCTTATGTAGTACTATCCAAAGGAAGGCTCCTTCCTTAGGCAGTACTTGGTTGTCCTAGCACAATTTTTTTGGCCAACTTTCACTGACATTACTATCTCTGTCTAATTTCAAAAGGTGGTACCCTATCTTCACTGAGTAATGACCAGATTTATTTCATCCGGGTCACAAGTTATTCATATCCTTCTTTCATTGAGTACTTCGGTATATTTCTTTTTGATTTCCTCGTTCACATTGTACTCCTCCAAGTTCACCCATTTGACTCTCCCCTCCTCATTCATCCCTTCAAAATAGTCTGCCACCTTTTCCCCCTTGACCTGAATCATTTGTGTTTTTAATTCTTGAAGCTCTTGAATGTTGTCTAATGAAGGCCACCCTTCCCATGAGTCCGTCCAAAAATTTTCTTTACTCCCATTGTTTATACTCCACGTTAGATGGTTTAAAATTATGGGTCTGCATTTTTTGATAAAATTCCATACCACTAAGCCGCCCCCTAGGTTTGCTATGGTTAAAATTCTAGTGGGATCCAAGTCATCTAAATATTTACTTTGCATTATTTGACGCCACAATTTTTGTGGTTGTTTGACCATTTTCCATACCAATTTCACTCCCAATGCTTCATTTTGAATTTTCAATTCTCTCTTTCCCATTCCGCCTTTTTCCAGTGGGCAGGTGGCTTTGTCCCATCTGATTAGAGGAAATCTTCTTACATCCTTAGAACCTTCCCACAAAAATTTTTTCCACCCACTTTCCAAGTTGCTCTTGGCTTTATTTGGAACCTGAAAACATGACATTAAATGGACTAGAACTGCTCCTAACACTGCTTTAAGCATGGTGATCCTTCTTGCTAAAGTTAACCACCTTCCTTTCCATGCTTCCATTTTATTTTTAGAGTGAGCAATTACTTCTTCCCATAAATGAGACTTGATTGTCCCATAGAACAGGGGAGCTCCTAAATATTTGGTTGGTAATGGATCCACTTGACATCCCAATATGGTAGCTATCTGTTGTTGCCATCTTCTAGAAGTATTGAATAAGAACATTCTTGACCTTTCGTTGTTTATCAACTACCTCGAAAGATTAGTATAGGTGTCTAGGGTCCTCTTTATTGCCTCTACTTCCGCTAGATTAGCTTCCCTAAAAATAAAGTGTCATCTGCAAACTGCGAATGGGTGACTGGCTCTATGTCTCGGGCCACCCGAATTCCCTTCCAACTCCCCGTCCTTTGACAATGTTGTATCATTTTCCTCAGTGCCTCTTCCATCAAAACAAATAGGCACAGGGACAATGGGTCCCCTTGCCTCAGTCCTTGTGAGATTTCAAAAAAATTGCATAAAGAGCCATTCACTGCCATAGACATTCTTGGTGAAGAGATGCACTGGAAAATAACTTTGAGCCATTTCTTGCCAAAACCCATTTTCTCCAAGATCTTAGGTAGAAAGTTCCATCTAACTCTGTCATAGGCCTTACTCACATCAAGTTTTATTAGCATAATTTTTTGTCTATTCTGATTAATCGAATGGATTACTTCATTGACTAAAATGATGCTATCCGCTATTTCCCTTCCCGGTGTGAATCCGTTCTAATTTTTGGAGATGATTCTTCCTAGTATTGGTTTAAGTCTGTTTGCTATTAATTTAGCCAACATTTTGTAAACCGTGTTGCATAGAGAAATAGGCCTGAAATCGTTTACCATCTTACATTCTGATGTTTTGGGGATAAGAGCAATTACTGTATTATTGATTTCACTTACAAATTTATTCTTCTTTCTGAAGTCTTCAATAATTTTCCAAACCTCCTTACCCAAAATAGACCAGCCCCTTTGAAAGAAATGGGCTGGAAATCCATCCGGTCCTGGAGCTTTATTCAGGTGTAGCTAGAAAGCTGCCTTTTTTACTTCCTCCTCTATAAAAGGTTTCTCTAAATCTTCTTTTTCTTCATCATTAAGTATTTGGTTTATACAACTTGTGGCTGGGTCAATATCCTTCCAGTCAAACCCTTCCTCTGGTGCCAAGAAGTTTTTGAAGTAGTTCACTGCCTCCTCCTCTATCTCTTCCATTTTCTTTAAAATAACTCCATTTTTGTTAATGAGTTCTAAAATTTTGTTCATCATTCTTCTAGCTTTTACTGAATTGTGAAAAAATTTAGTGTTTCTGTCCCCAACTTCCAACCAAACTTCTCTAGCTTTATTCCTCTAGTACTCTTCTTCTCTAGCTAGGAGTTCGTCCCATTCTGCCAATAGTTCTTTCTCTTTCTTATAGTCACTTTGAAACATCCCATCCTTTATTATTTTTTGGTTTAGTTCCTCCAATTCTCCCTCTACTCTCTCCTTTTCTACAAATATGTCCTTAAATGTCTCTTTATTCCATTCCCTTAGCCTTTTCTTGATGTATGCCAATCTCTTATAGAAAACATAACTCACCGATCCTCCACTTCCAGGTATCTCTAACCACCACTTCCGAATCAGCTCAACCAATTCCTCTCTTCTCCACCACATTTTTTCAAATTTGAAATCTGAATTCCTAGGTTTGATTAGTGAGCTAATTTCTAACTTGATGGGATAATGATCTAATAGAGAGCAAGGCAAAATACTTGATTCTATCCCTAAGTCCATTTCCAACCAATTCATGCTGCATAGAAATCTATCCAATCTTTCTGCAATATTAGTAAAGCCTTCCCTTCTATTGGTGCATGTGAATCTGCCTTCTTTAGGTGGGAAGTCAATTAAACTCCCCTTCACCACAAAATCCCTGAAATCTTTTGCTGCATTGTTTTCTGTTCTTATACCTCCTCTTTTTTCATCTATACCTAAAATTGCATTAAAATCTCCTCCCAATATCACTCTTTCTTCCCCAATCCACTGGATTCTACTTAGAATACTTCTCCATACTTCTCTCTTTTTCTCTATCTTGATAGGACCGTATACACTAAAAATCCAAAATATCATATTGGAATGAAACATGAAAACTTTCCCTAGAATCCAATTTTGACTTACCTCCACTTCTCTGATATCTACCTTAGATGGATTCCACATTAAACCAACACCTCCTGTTGTACCCCTAGGATCATTAAAAACACCTGTTAGTGGCCTGCAATGTCTTAAGAAAATTGCAACTTCTTCCTAAATCAACCTGGTCTCCTGCAATAAAATTATATCTAACATCAACTTAGAGAGGTGGCGCTTGACTGTGCACCTTTTGTTAGGGGCATTTAAGCCCCTAACATTCCATGATAGTATTTTCATGGCTTCCCGAGGGAGGTGCTGCCTCCCTTGGATCTTAACATGTATTTTTTGATGCCCAGAAGTCCTTTGTCTGTTGCGTACTCCTCTCTTTTTTCCTTATCGGACTTCCTTCCTAGCTTCTTCCCTATTCCCAAATTTCTTCTAGCTCCTCTTGCGCCAGTTTGGCTAATATGTCTAGGGTCAATTATGCCAATCTCCTCCCTATCCTCCACAAATTCCTCATCCTCCGACCAAGCTTCATTTGTCCTCTCTGCTGCTTCCAGAGTTTCCATTACTACCTCCGGATTGGAATCCTCTTTGACTTCCTGAGCTCCTTTGCTTGCCAAATCCTCCGACTCTCCTAGAGAAATAAATTGCTCAACAATCTCCTTTCTATCCTCAGGTTTCTTTGGAAGATCTTGGGCAAAGTTTTCTGCATTTGTCTCTATTTCAAGGTTTGAATCCTTCTTTTTTTCCTTGATCAAAGAAGTTGGTTCCCTATTTGATGATCCAGCCAATACTCCTAGTTCCCCTTCTGAACCATGATGATTTAAATTTTCTTTTTTTGTTTCCAGAGTCTTCGATTCCTTAGTTTGTTTATTCGTTTCTATATTATTTTTCATTTCCCTTATCGATTTGCTAGGGCATCTTGCTTCCATATGTCTTCTACTTTTGTACTCAAGGCAAAAGAACTTTTTCTCCTCAAGTTCGATGATCTGTTCCCATATTCTGGCTGAAGTGATTAATTTTATTTTCCTTGGGATTTTCTTTATTGCTATCAGATTGATTCTTGCAAAATAAATTGAATCATTGTTTCCCATATCCAAATCCACCGCGTTCCCTAGGGTATCTCTAATTTGATATAAACATCCTCCTGACCAGAATTCAAATGGAAGATTATATAATCTTATCCAGATTGGTTCTTTATATGGATCGAAATTGTTCAGATTGAAATTTGGTCTCCATTTCTGCGTGTAGATGTAATCTAGCCCTATCTTCCATGGCAATTTTTCCAGAATTTCATTCCTTTTGGTCTCCCTTTGAAAGTCGACAACAAAGAATTGTTTAGGAATGAAATGAACAATCTCTGCCTTTTCCCACTTTTCTCCAATCCATTCCTCGATTTGCAGCTTGGATGAGTTCCTCCCTATTACTCTTCCTATAATTGTTGTTCACTCCAAGGCTTCAATATCTTTATCAACTTTTTCTTTAATGTTTATTTCTATTTCCTCATCCTGTTTTGTGTCTGCCTTTCCTTTAGTGATGTCTACATAGCTTCTTCTTTCACTGTTAATTGGAATTGAGTTGACTCCTGTTGCGGCATAAGGCACATTTCCCTTATCGCTAATAAGTGTTTCCTCTCCTATGTTCTTTTTGCCAACTTCTATAAAACGACCTCCCGCCTGCTTTTTTGCTCAGTCCTACTTTTTCGCTCCATCCATATTCGCTATATAAAGGACAAAGTGTTATTTATGTTATATTATTATTATAAATCTCTATTATTCTATCATTCTTTCATTCTATTATTTTATTATTCTATCGTTATATTATTATATCTATTATTGTCTCATTCTCTCATTCTATCATTCTACTATTCTATTATTATACAATTCAATTATTGAATCATTCTATCATTGTACTATTCTATAAATTTATTTTTCTATCATTGTTTCATTCTATCATTTTATAATTGTATTATTCTATGATTCAATTATTATATAAAACTACTCTTATATCATTCATTCATTCTATAATTCTATTATATTATCATTCTTTCATTCTATCATTCTCTAATTCTATCATTTTGTTATTCTATAAATCTATTATTCTATCATTCTTTCATTCTATTCTTCTATAATTCTTTTAGTCTATTATTTAATCATTCTATCACTCTATCATTCTATACTTCTTTCACTCTATCATTCTATTATTATATTATTGTAAAAATTTATTATTTTATTATTCTACTATTCTTATTTCCTATCATTATTTTATTCTATAATTCTAATATTATATTATTCCTTCATTCTTTCATTCTATAATTCTATTATTCAATTATTTTCTAGTTCCATTACTCTATCATTTTATCATTTTATAATTCTAAATTTCTATTATTGTATTATTCTTTCATCCTTTAAATCTATCATTCTATAATTCTATCATTTTTTCATTCTATAATTCTATTATTCTACAATTCTATTAGTCTACCATTCTTTTATCCTATCATTCTATAATTCTATCATTTTATTATTCTAGAAATTTGTCATTCCATCCTTTAATTATATTACTCTATTATACTATTATTCAATTATTCTCTAGTTCTATTACTATATCATTCTTTCATTCCATCATCTTATAATTCTAACATTCTATAATTCTATTATTCTATGATTCTTTCATTTTATCGTTCTATAATTCTATAAATCTATTATTCTATCATTCTCTACTTATTCTATTATTCTACAATTCTAATATTCTATCATTCTATCATTTTTTCATTCATTCTATGATTATATAATTCTATAATTCTATTGTTTTATAAATCTGCTATTCTATCATTATGTCATTCTATAATTCTATTATTCTACACTTCTATTATTCTATCATTCTTTCATTCTATCATTCTCCAATTCTATAACTATTTCATTCTATAAATCTATCATTATATCATTCTTTCTTTCTATCATTCCATAACTCTATAATTTTATTTTTCTACAATTCTATTATTCTATCAATCTTTCATTTTGTCATTCTATAATTCTATTATTTCATTGTTCTATAAATCTACTACTCTATCATTCTTTCATTTTATCATTCTATAATTCTATCATTCTTACATTCTATATTTCTATTATTCTATCATTATTTCATTCTATAATTCTATAAATCTATTACTCTATTATTCTACATTTATTTTATTCTATCATTCTATCATTCTACTATCCTATAAATATGTTATGTTATCGTTCTATTATTCTATCATTTTATAATTATGTTATTCTATTAATCTACAATTCTATTATTCTATCATTCTATCATTTTATAATTGTATTATTCTATTATTCTATTATTCTTTCATTCTATCATTTTAAAATTATATTATTCAATCATTGTTTCTTTAGTGATTCTACAATTCTATAAATATATTTTTCCATCATTCTATCATTCTATTATTCTATCATTCATATATTCTATCTATCTATTATGGTCTCATTCTCTCATTCTATCATTTTATTATTCTATTATTCTATTGTTCTATAAATCTATTATTCTAATATTGTTTCCTTCTATCATTCTATAATTCTATTATTCTATTATTCTATTATTCTATTATTTTATTATTTTATCACTCTATATTTCTATCATTCTATTATTCTATAAATCTATCCTTATATAATTCTGTTATTCTATTATTGTATAATTCTATTATTCTATAAATATTTTATTTTGTCATTCTATAATTGTGTCGTTCTATTATTCTATAATTATTTCACTCTATCATTTTATAATTCTATTATTCTATAAATCTATTATTCTATTGTTCTATCATTCTATTATTCTTTCATTCTATCATTTTAAAATTCTATTATTGTACACTTCTATTATTCTAAAACTAATATTCTAAATTCAAAACATGAGTTTCGAGTTATTACAAAAGACACTTTTAAAAATCTAGAAAAAAACACTAAATTGCTATTTTGAGGGCCAAGATGAAAGTTTCAAGCCCTAAAAAAGGGCCAAGATGGTGTCCAACCCACTGGGGCACGTTGGGAAACCACTGGCCACCTCATAACGCATCCACCTATAAAATTTCGTAGAAAACCCACATCCGAGTCAAAAGTTATGACCTTCAGAAGTCCCTGCATCACTGATGAAATTGGCACCACAAATAACAAAACAACAATCTAAAACTATGACTGAACCATGACTGCGGGAGCCCTTCTGTAGTGCCCCTCACCTTGCCTTCTATTGGACTGATGGTTTTTCTAGTAGGATTGGATTTCATGACATTGGACTCTCTGTTATTATGCTGAGTTGTTTATATTGCTATGATGATGATTGGTGATATTGGATTACTAATATTTTTGTGTTTCATAGTTTGATGGACATAATTGGTGTAATGGATTAATGTTATTTCTGAGTTTAAGGTGATATTTAATCAGGGTTATGATGCTTTAACAATAATTGTTAGACTAGATCATATTGAATTGATTATTCTACTTTCTTGTAGACAACTGAATGCTTAATTGTGGATGTATTAATGTGAACAGAACAGTATTGCATTACTCGTGTCTGAGTACCCTGCCATGCTGCGATTTCTGTTCACTGTGTGCATGACTTCATGTTTGCATATATATGTTTAACCTGGAGGTTTGCTGCAGGATGCAGGTACCGGGCATCGACTCCACCTGAACTAGCAGGTCTGAGCGTGCCCTAGCCAATGGAATTGTTGATCGGAGTTTGCATAAGGTTCCCCAGTCATCTGTCATCCTTGTAGAGGATAAGTCTTCAGTTTTTCGGCTAGTCATTGTTCTCAGTTTCGGTTGCCTCCATGGGTTGTCATCTTGCTTTCTTTGCATGCTTGATGGTCAAATAATGGTATGTTTTATGATTGGTTAATTGTGGCATATAAATCGATAAATTTGATTAATGTCTACTAAATAGATTTGTAAATAATTATTAGTTGTTAATTATTAAATAAATAAAAATTAAAGGAGTTAAATTAGTTATAAAGTGGCATTATAGTTGTGGAATTATTTTATAATTAATAAAATAAACATGAAAGTAAATATATGTGGTCAAGTAAATAAACGATTTATTAAAGTAATATGTATTTATGAGTTGTCAGATATTAAGTACATCTATAAAATACTAAATTAAATAAAGTAAAAATTTTAAGTTGTATTATATTAAATGGAAGTTACCCTGGAGTAAATAAAAATATAGGGGTTATATTGTAATGTTATTTAAAAAAATGAAAGGAAGATCTTAGATGCCCGGGAGATTAGGGTTTTTCGGGTTAGGGTTCAATGGAAAAGGTGGGAAAACAGCTTTCAGGGCAGGACTGGGAGCTGATGATCAATGATTTCCAATCAGGGTCTCAGCAGAAATGGCTGTCCCAATACCCAGGCCTTGCAATTCTAGAACTTACACTCTACACAGTGGTGAAGAAAGATTATAATTTTCCCTTGAAATCCCAGCTCATGACATTTGTTGAAGAGAATGCCGATGTTCTTATTGCGGATGGGGATGCAGATGAGGGTTTGGGCAGCGTGGTTGAGGTTCTCAAGGCGATTGTTCAGGCTCCTGTTGATGGCGTTATGGTTACATATGCTCTGAAAGAGCGAATGATGGTAGCAGCTACATCAGTAATGATTGTGGCAGACAGCCTTCATAGAGCTATGCATCATCTTGAGGCACTGGTTGAGCTCTTGGTTGGTGTAATAAACAGGTATGCATAGTTGAAAAGAAGTTTCTTTATTACCGATTCTAAGATAAGGTAAGTAACTTAAATGATCTAGAAAATGAAACACGTTTTCTTTAAACCTGACTATTATATGAAATTATTAGGTGCAATTAAATAGCTGATTACAGCTATATTATGAAATATTAAATAAATAGAATCTGTCATGTCCCGCTCTAGGTTGGCATGCAATTTTCTGAATCTTGCAATTGCAAAATCAAACCCTAGGACATAATTTCTGATTTCTTGTTTGCACCTTTCAATGTGTCTTCAACAACATGGAATATAGAATAACATATGCCAAAATATTGATGGCAAACAACTATAGCTACTTGAAATGAATAGCATTCAATGAACATGCAATTTGATAGCAAGTAGATTGATTGAACAATTTTAGATCTCACTGACATAACATAAATCAGCCTTCTATTACAACTATTTGAATGGCTTAAAGCATAGGCATTTACAATTCCAATCTGTTGTTACAAACCAAGACGTGTGCAATGATAACAATTGTTGATCAATTACAATGAGATGAAGATGACAAGTCTGCTGTAGCAACTCAGCCTTCCTGTGATGTTGCAATGCCAAATGAATAGCCTCTAATGCTGATCGCTGCACCTTCAAAACTGAATCGCTGCTACTGTGTATATAGATCGGCCTTTTCATGAGTTTTCCAATGACGCAGAGATAGGCAACTGCGGCGCGGAAACACGTAGATGTGCTAGGCATCATAAACCCATCCATAGACCTAAGTTCCACGGTAAAAATTGTCTTAGAGTAAACGCGGTAATGAGGGAATCAACTTTTTGTGGCGGACTTGAAATTGTTAATATTGTGCCCTAAGATTTTATTTCTTCATCCGTTGATCTCATCCTGCTGAATACTCCTCTTTGTCCGTGTTAGTGTATGTGTTTGCACGGCGAGCTTTGCTGGTTTATTGAGGGTTAAAACCTGTTTGAACATTTGAAAAGTGGTTACTTGGCTTTTAGTTGAGATCAACTGGTGAAAGAAAGATGTCTGACGGACAAGAGACTGACAAGAATAGTGAGATATGGAAGATCAAGAAGCTGATAAAGGCACTGGAGTCTGCAAGGGGTAATGGTACAAGTATGATTTCTTTAATCATGCCTCCAAGGGATCAGATTTCCTGGTTCACAAAATGCTTGGGGATGAATTTGGCACTGCATCGAATATCAAGAGTAGAGTGAACCGTCAATCAGTGTTGGGTGTCATCACTTCTGCTCAGCAAAGGCTAAAGCTATACAACAAGGTGCCACCAAATGGATTGGTGCTCTATACTGGAACAATCGTCACTGATGATGGGAAAGAAAAGAAAGTTACGATTGATTTTGAGCCTTTCAAACCCATCAATGCATCTCTGTACCTTTGTGATAACAAGTTCCACACTGAGGCATTGAATGAACTCCTGGAATCTGATGATAAGTTTGGATTTATAGTTATGGATGGTAATGGTACATTGTTTGGTACCCTGAGTGGTAACACCCGTGAAGTGCTTCACAAATTCACTGTTGACCTTCCGAAAAAGCATGGAAGAGGAGGACAATCTGCCTTACGTTTTGCACGGCTTAGAATGGAGAAACGGCATAACTATGTGAGGAAGACGGCAGAGTTGGCAACACAGTTTTATATTAATCCTGCTACTAGTCAACCTAATGTTGCAGGTTTGATATTGGGTGGATTTGCAGATTTTAAGACAGAGTTGAGCCAATCTGACATGTTTGACCCCAGGCTACAGGCTAAAATTCTCAATGTGGTTGATGTTTCTTATGGGGGAGAAAATGGATTCAATCAAGCTATTGAGCTATCATCAGAGATACTATCTAATGTGAAGGTTATACAGGAGAAACGCCTTATAGGAAAGTACTTTGAAGAGATAAGCCAGTATACAGGAAAGTATGTATTTGGGATTGATGATACTCTCCAAGCACTCGAGATGGGTGCTGTTGAAACCTTGATAGTATGGGAGAATTTGGATGTTGACAGATATGTTTTGAAGAACTCAGTGAGTGGGGAAGTAGTCATAAAGCACTTGAATAAGGATCAAGAGGCTGATCAGAGTAATTTCAGGGAACCAAGCAATAATGCTGAATTGGAAGTTCAAGAGAAATTGTCTCTACTGGAATGGTTAGCTAATGAATATAAGCGCTTTGGATGCACTTTGGAGTTTGTCACCAACAAATCCCAGGAGGGTTCTCAATTTTTGTAGGGGTTTTGGTGGTATTGGTGGCATTCTTCGTTACCAACTAGACATGAGAACCTTTGATGAGCTGTCTGATGATGACGGTGTTTATGAAGATTCGGACCAGCAATCAATTTACAATCATCTCAAGGATGCAGACTGCAACTTGGAGTTAAGCCTGTGTCTTTCTGTTGTTTCTATTCCAGGCTTTGGGAGCACAAGGTTTGCAATCTATATTATCTAAATTAATGTTTTTTTTATTCTGTTTTACGATATCATTGGTATTGTATGTGCATTTTCTGGATCATCATTCATTAGGGCGATTAGAGTCCGATGTTCTGGGTCTCATCACTGAACCTTTATTGCCGAGTTATTTATCTAACCTACTGTAAATGTTGTCAAAGTTGTTGTCAACCATCGCTCCCTATCTGATAGTTGTTCCAGCTTTCATCACATATCAGGCTTGATGTTTATGGTTGTAGTAAAAATACTTAGTATTATAAGCTGATTTAACAACTTTATTTGAGAACTCTTCAAACTACCAGGTTATCCTTGAGTTATAAGAGTTTTGGTTTACCAGTGTATGACTTACAATTGGGCAGGAACCATTGGTACAAGTCAGCATTGAGGGTTGAGTTATGACAGGCTATGAATTATTGCCAAGAGTGACCACCAAAGGTCCATAATCACCATGGTTTAAAATTAAGTGTCATAATGAGTTCCAAGCCACTATACAGTAAGTGAGTATTTGATTTGGTTAACCAATAGATGTTGATATCTTAGTTACTTTATAACCCAATTGAAAACAAAACAAAAAAAAAGTGCTTGAAAGAATTAAGAGTATTAACAGGATAATTAAAATTGGCGTTAGCCTTGCTAGGAGGAATAACTTAGGGCAACATATTGCTTCCAGAACTTCTGACATTTCCAGTATTTATCAACAGACTTACCTTTATTCACTCTTAATTTGTAGACATTTAGTAGTACACATTATTCTCTTTCCATTAGTAGCCACTGTTATGGTTTCTTTTGGAATTATGTCCTCGCAATGTAGTTGTAAGGTAACACCTAAGACAATCTTACTAGCTAAATGAATTTATTCACTTTTTCCCTCATCATTCCTGCCATGAATCTAGCATAAATTATATTCTTGGCACATTACATGTCTATTATGTGGATGACATTCCAATTATGCGTCTAATTTTAGGATAAGTTAAAATACAATAATATGACATATTTATTGTAGAGAATGAATGTAAAGTATATTTCTATGGATATTTTTCATTATCAATTGAATAGTCTCATATAAAATGTTTAAAAATTAGATTTGTTAGGTAATAAAACTATTAAAATATTGTTACATAGAGTTATTATATTTGACAAAAATTTATATAGTAACAGTAAATCTTGTTATGTGGAATAACGATATATTTGTCCTTGGATGAAAAATATTTGTTATCCAATGATCCATGGTATTATTATTTTTATTAATATTATTATTATTATTTCAAACGCCATAGTTGTCATTCCCAAGCCATTCTGAAAATGTATGGATAAGAGTCTAACCCTGGTTTTGAAAACTCATCTAATTTTAAATATCTCTTGAAAGACCATTATCCATGCCCTAAGTAGTATTAAGTGTAATTTATGTAGAGAATTGTATTAATTTATTTCGGATAGAATTGTGCTTCTCACTTTATTAAGGGAATAGATCGTGTGTTTTAAGAGGTACTGTAGTTAATTGAAGGTGTTGTTAAATGAAGTTTGATTAAATAGTCTCGATAGTGGATTTATTAACATGGTAATGAGATTATTGGTTGTAATGGGGTCCACTGTGCAAGTTGTTAGGTTGTCAACCCAGAGGCATAGGATAACGTGATTGGTTTTCAGGTATAGTGTTTTTATGTGCATTGAATATATGATGATATGTTGTCTCTAGTTATGTCTGGGATAAAAGACAAGGTGAATGATGAATGTACTCCCTGGCGATGTATTGTTGTTCGTCTAATTATATTTATCTTGTATTGAGTTTTGGGTTAGATTTTGAAATGGGGAGACATCGAGTACTGTAACAGAGTAATGTTTATGTATTGTTATGGATAATATTTTGAGAGTATGTCCTTGTAATTAAGTTGTTATGCAAGATGGTGAATGCCTTGCCGTGTTACATTTACGTGTTCATATCAGGATAATTGTTATGCAAGATGGTTAAATGCCTTGCATGGTTCATGTATCATCGTTGTCATGATGATGTTTTCTTGCTTGATGGTTAGGGTTTCTAGGTGCAGGTAGGGGAGTGGCTTTCAATGTGGGGCCGGTGCCCAAAGTGGCTGTCAGGATAACCCATTGAAAGTTGTTAATTAAGTGAAAACCTAAAATGAACTGGGGAAAAGGGTAAATTACATATTAACAAGATAAATGGATTTCCTCTCCCATGCCTGTAGTGCTCGTTTAGACTAAGGATGGGTAGAGAAGCCCTGGTTGGCATGGTCAACTTTCTTGTCCTCACGAAAGGAAGGTTGATTCCGCATGTGTCACCCTATGGGGCCGGCGCCTAGTGAGAGGCTGTCAGGATAACCATAGATGGGGGCCGGCGCCTAGTGAGAGGCTGTCAGGATAACCCATGTTAGGACCATGCGATGACACTCTCCCTACTGCAGCCTAGCATTCCCTAGTGGTACTCTCCCCATTCGTTATGTGCTTGCCTCTGGAAGTGTTGTTAAGTTGGTTATGATATTGACTTGTGTTGTTGGAGTTATGTGTTGACTTGTCTTATAGTTTACTATCTACCTGACTGTATGTTGTAGTGGGAACCTTATGTTAACTCCGAGCTCGGGGGGGTGGACCTTAGGGTTCCACATGGTCGGGTGGAAGAGCTTTAATCCATTGGTTTTTTTTCTCCTTGCTATTGTTCGTGTGCGAGGATGTTGTATCGTGTGTATCAGCCGCCAGATCTTGTACCAGGCATGAAGTATGTGATTTGTATTCATGTTCTTGTCTATGTATCAGTTGATTTATAATGTTGTATTTAGAAGGTGTTAAGTAACAATGTGATGATGTACTCGTATGTGAGAAGAAATTGTAACTATGTACTAGATCCTAATGATTATTTATTTGATGTAAATGTTATTGATTTAATGCATTAGATTTAGAATGTTCTACTGATGTTAGTTAATGATGTATGTCAGATTATATTGTTTGTTGGTCAAGTAATGCCTCCATGATATCTTAGAGAACTAGTCGTTAGGTCGAATGATATATTTAGATGTGTTAAACATTACCTTGTCACTTTATTCATTTAAAAAAAAAAAAATTATTCTGTTTTTGCATAGCGTAGATGTATTGTTCTCTAAGGTGTTCATGCGAGGCGTTACATCTGGTATCAGAGCCAAGTTTCTAACACTGGGTACTCTGGGATTTATATTAGCCCATCAAGCTACACTAGTTGCTTAAACTCTCAAGATTATGTTCTTCCCTTTTGTCATCCTCACCTAACAACCCGAGGTTGTCCCTTAGTGGTGTCTACATAGGTAGGTGCCTAAAGGTCGAGGTAGGGGTAGTTGGCATGTAGAGATCCATTCCCCTGCATATGATATCTGCCATACGGTTGAAGAAATGCATGAGTCAAGGTTGTCAGTTGTTTGCCATGCTTTGGTTGTAGTTAGAGGAGTTGTCAGGTAGAGGATTAGATGCTTGTGCATCCTCTTGTGAAGTATGCATTCTTGGATATTCTTAGTGCTTATGTAGAGTCCTTATTGTGTTGAATAAAAAGTTGAGGATAACCTGACGTTGTTCCCTCCTTCCTCGTTTGGTGGCTAGTACCTAGTCACGCAGTGTTGTACAGTGCAATTTCAAAGATTGTGTATTTTCCTTATAATGATTGATGATTTTCTATTAATTGAGAAGGCCGACACTTTGTTTATATTTGATTGTGATGGTTTAGCCGCACCTTGTGATCTTCATTTGTGCGTAACCCTTGTGGTTACATTTGGTTTAGTGTTGAACTGCGTACATTTCTTGTTTTGTTGATGAAATTTAATCTTTATTTTATATTTGTTTATGACTTTGGTGGCTAAACTAGTTTCTCCTTATTGCTTTCGATGTCGGCCATGTGTCGTATTGTGATTCCTCTCCAAGAATGTATGAGGCAGACTTGGTGAGTGTATACGAGGAAGCAGGTGCGGGGAACCGTGAGAAATGGGATATGTGAGGATTATTTTATGGAGGCTAACTACTTTATACAACAGTAGATAGGTCATTGTTGTTTTGTTTCGATGGTCTATCATTGTGTGTGTGCCCTAACACTACCAAGCCACTAAGTGTGTAGTATGGTTGTGTGAGATAGATGTTGGCTCTTGGCTCATGGATTTTGTGTCATGGATTAGTAGGTCGCTTACCGGTGACTAAATGGACCTTTGTGTAGCCTTGAGATGTAATTTTTGGTAATTTGAATTCGTGTGCATATGAAGAATGTGTGTTAAAACATGAATATAGTATTATAAAATTACAAATTGTGGTTTCATGATTGTAAAGGTGTAAATCATTATATCAAGATTTCCTGTTAATAGATCACATGCACAAATTGTGCTCCCATGTTTGCATAGCATCGTGGAAACTGTCCAAACTCATTCATATTTGTTGCAGGCTTCCAGGAGTAAGCCTGATCCTAGGGGGGGAGGATGTAGTGCCCCTCACCTTGCCTTCTATTGGACTGATGGTTTTTCTAGTAGGATTGGATTTCATGACATTGGACTCTCTGTTATTATGCTGAGTTGTTTATATTGCTATGATGATGATTGGTGATATTGGATTACTAATATTTTGTGTTTCATAGTTTGATGGACATAATTGGTGTAATGGATTAATGTTATTTCTGAGTTTAAGGTGATATTTAATCAGGGTTATGATGCTTTAACAATAATTGTTAGACTAGATCATATTGAATTGATTATTCTACTTTCTTATAGACAACTGAATGCTTAATTGTGGATGTATTAATGTGAACAGAACAGTATTGCATTACTCGTGTCTGAGTACCCTGCCATGCTGCGATTTCTGTTCACTGTGTGCATGACTTCATGTTTGCATATATATGTTTAACCTGGAGGTTTGCTACAGGATGCAGGTACCGGGCATCGACTCCACCTGAACTAGCAGGTCTGAGCGTGCCCTAGCCAATGGAATTGTTGATCGGAGTTTGCATAAGGTTCCCCAGTCATCTGTCATCCTTGTAGAGGATAAGTCTTTAGTTTTTCGGCTAGTCATTGTTCTCAGTTTCGGTTGCCTCCATGGGTTGTCATCTTGCTTTCTTTGCATGCTTGATGGTCGAATAATGGTATGTTTTATGATTGGTTAATTGTGGCATATAAATCGATAAATTTGATTAATGTCTACTAAATAGATTTGTAAATAATTATTAGTTGTTAATTATTAAATAAATAAAAATTAAAGGAGTTAAATTAGTCAAGGGTATTTATATACACTCTGGGGCGGTGATCTAGGGCAGTGACAGATGAAATAAATGCATAATGCTGGCCAGCAGTAAAAATCTACATGTACACCATCCTAAGATTGATATGATTCGAAAGTGAATTAGATCATTTCATAAGTAAATGGTAATGGCAATGATGACATTCTAACCGTCAACTAGTTTGAGATCTCTCTAAATCTGGGTAGCCATCATTTTTATCTCCACGATAGTTAAAATGCACCTAAGGAATTGTGTGATTTGGATTGTTTTAGACTGTTTAAAATATTTAAATTGTTTAAGATTGTTTAAAATTTTTAAATTGTTTAAGATAAATGCATTTACCTATTCGAGATTCTGAGAGAGAAACAATTACAGATGCAGTTCCTATTTCTGATTGCCAAGACTATTTTTTGATGGCCTTGAAGCTATTACCAGCAATCGCTTTTCCATTGAAAAAAACCCGGCGTGAGACAATTTCCCTATCGGATAATTATTAACAGACTTTGAAAATTTCCTGGTGTGAATTTTATAGCATGAGACAATTCCTAGCACTATGATGCTCACAACTAAAAGCCTATCAGCTAATTATTCTACAATTCTATTATAAATCTCTATTATTCTATCATTCTTTCATTCTATTATTTTATTATTCTGTTGTTATATTATTATATCTATTATTGTCTCATTCTCTCATTCTATCATTCTCCTATTCTATTATTATACAATTCAATTATTGAATCATTCTATCATTGTTCTATTCTATAAATTTATTTTTCTATCATTGTTTCATTTTATCATTTTATAATTGTATTGTTCTATGATTCTATTATTATATAAAACTACTCTTATAGCATTCATTCATTCTATAATTCTATAATTCTATTTTATTATCATTCCTTCATTCTATCATTCTATAATTCTACCATTTTGTTATTCTATAACTCTATTATTCTATCATTCTTTCATTCTATTATTCTATAATTCTTTTAGTCTATTATTTAATCATTCTATCACTCTATCATTCTTCCACTCAATCATTCTATAATTCTATGATTCTATTATTCTATAAATCTATCATTTTATCATTCTATCATTCTATTATTCTATTATCTACAATTCTATTATTTTTTCATTCCTTCAATCTATCATTCTATACTTCTTTCACTCTATCATTCTATTATTATATTATTGTACAAATCTATTATTCTATTATTCTACAATTCTTATTTCCTATCATTATTTTATTCTATAATTCTAATATTATATTATTCCTTCATTCTTTCATTCTATAATTCCATTATTCAATTATTTTCTAGTTCTATTACTCTATCATTCTATCATTTTATATTTCTAAATTTCTATTATTGTATTATTCTTTCATCCTTTAAATCTATCATTCTATAATTCTATCATTTTTTCATTCTATAATTCTATTATTCTATTATTCTACAATTCTATTTTTCTACCATTCTTTTATCCTATCATTCTATAATTCTATCATTTTATTATTCTATAAATTTGTCATTCCATCCTTTAATTATATTATTCTATTATACTATTATTCAATTATTCTCTAGTTCTACTATTATATCATTCTTTCATTCCATCATTTGATAATTGTAACATTCTATTATTCTATTATTATTTCATTCTATAATTCTATCATTCTTTTAATCCATCATTCTATAATTCTATTATTCTATGATTCTTTCATTTTATCGTTCTATAATTCTATAAATCCGTTATTCTATCATTCTTTACTTATTCTATTATTCTACAATTCTAATATTCTATCATTCTATCATTTTTTCATTCATTCTATGATTATATAATTCTATCATTCTATTGTTTTCTAATTCTACTATTCTATCATTATGTCATTCTATAATTCTATTATTCTACACTTCTATTATTCTATCATTCTTTCATTCTATCATTCACCAATTCTATAATTATTTCAATCTATAAATCTATCATTATATCATTCTTTCTTTCTATCATTCCATAACTCTATAATTTTATTTTTCTACAATTCTATTATTCTATCATTCTTTCATTTTGTCATTCTATAGTTCTATTAATTCATTTTTCTATAAATCTACTACTCTATCATTCTTTCATTTTATCATTCTATAATTCTATCATTCTTACATTCTATATTTCTATGATTCTATCATTATTTCATTCTATAATTCTATAAATCTATTACTCTATTATTCTACATTTATTTTATTCTATCATTCTATCATTCTATTATCCTATAAATATGTTATGTTATCATTCTATTATTCTATCATTCTATAATTTTGTTATTCTATTAATCTACAATTCTATTATTCTATCATTCTATCATTTTATAATTATATTTTTCTATTATTCTATCATTCTATTATTCTTTCATTCTATCATTTTAAAATTATATTATTCAATCATTGTTTCTTTTGTGATTCTACAATTCTATAAATATATTTTTCCATCTTTCTATCATTCTATTATTCTATCATTCAAATATTCTATCTATCTATTATGGTCTCATTCTCTCATTCAATCATTTTATTATTCTATTATTCTATTGTTCTATAAATCTATTATTCGAATATTGTTTCCTTCTATCATTCTATAATTCTATTATTCTATTATTCTATAATTTTATTATTCTATCATTCTATATTTGTATCATTCTATTATTCTATAAATCTATCCTTATATAATTCTATTATTCTATTATTCTATTATTGTATAATTCTATTATTCTATAAATATTTTATTCTGTCATTCTATAATTCAATAATTCTATCATTCTATCATTCTATAATTAAATTATTCTATCATTCCTTCATTCATTCATTTCATTATTCTATTATTTTATAAGTCTATTATTCTAGAAATCTTTCATTCTATCATTCTATGAATTTATTATTTGATTATATCTTTGTATAAATCTATTATTCTATTATTTTATCATTCTACTATTCTCTTTAAATCTATTATTCTATCATTCTTTCATTGTATCATTCTTTCATTCTCTAATTCTATAGAATGAAAAAATGGAGTTATACAATGATAGAATAAAATAATGATAGAATAATAGCGTGATAAAATGATTGAATGAAATAATGATAGAATAACATAGTGATATAATTATAGAATAATATAATGAAAGAATTATACAATAATAGAATAATATAATGAAAGAATAATAAATTAAAGAATGATAGAATAATAGAATAAAAGATTAATAGAATTAATCAATGATAGAATAAGAGAATCATAGACTAATAGAATTATAAAATGATAGAATGAAATAATGATAGAACAATAGAATAATAGAATTGTAGAATAACAGAATAATAAAATGATAGAATGAGACAATAATAGATAGATAGAGTATTTGAATAATAGAATAATATATTTATAAGATACTAGAATGATAGAAATAGAATAAGAGAATGATATAATACTAGAAATGTAGAATAATAGATTTATAGAATTATAGAACGTAAGAATGCCAGACTAATAGAAATATATATTTATTATTCTATAAATCTTTTATTCTATCATTCTTTCATTCTATTATTTTAACATTTCTATTATTCTATCATTCTTTTATTTTATAATTCTAGCATTCTATTATCCTATAAATCTATTATTTTATCTTTATATTGTTCTTTCATTCTAGAATTGTGTCGTTCTATTATTCTATAATTCTTTCACTCTATCATTTTATAATTCTATTATTTTATAAATCTATTATTCTATCGTTCTATCATTCTATTATTCTTTCATTCTATCATTTTAAAATTCTATTATTGTACACTTCTATTATTCTAAAACTAATATTCTAAATTCAAAACATGAGTTTCGAGTTATTACAAAAGCAACTTTTTAAAAATCTAGAAAAAAAACACTAAATTGCCATTTTGAGGGCCAAGATGAAAGTTTCAAGCCCTAAAAAAGTGTCAAGATGGGGTCCAACCCCCTAGGATAGGTTGGGAAACCACTGGCCACCTCATAACGCATCCACCTATAAAATTTCGTAGAAAACCCACATCCAAGTCAAAAGTTATGACCTTCAGAAGTCCCTACATCACTGATGAAACTAGCACCACAAACAACAAAACAATAATCTAAAACTATTACTTAGCCGTGACTGTTGGAGCCTTTCCCAAAACCACAAAATAGCAGTAACCAAAAAAATTTTCTGTTCGTCTAACTCTTCTCCAACTATTTTTGTCAATGTAGTCAAGTGTATTTATATACACTCTGGGGTAGTGATCTAGGGCAGTGACAAATGAAATAAATGCATAATGCTGGCCAGCAATAAAAATCTACATGTACACCATCCTGATATTGATATGATTCGAAAGTGAATCAGATCATTTCATAAGTAAATGGTAATGGCAATGATGACATTCAAACCATCAACTAGTTTGAGATCGCTCTAAATCTGGGTAGCCATCATTTTTACCTCCACAATAGTTAAAATGCACCTAAGGAATTGTGTGATTTGGGTTGTTTTAGATTGTTTAAAATATTTAAATCATTTAAGATTGTTTAAAATTTTTAAATTGTTTAAGATAAATGCATTTACCTGTTCGAGATTCTGAGAGAGAAACAATTACAGACGCAGTTCCTATTTCTGATTGGCAAGACTATTTTTTGATGGCCTTGAAGCTATTACTAGCAATCGCTTTTCCATTGAAAAAAACCCAGCCTGAGATAGTTTTCGTATCAGATAATTATTAACGGACTTTGAAAATTTCCCAGTGTGAATTTTACAGCGTGAGACAATTCTGAGCACTATGATGCTCACAACTAAAAGCCTATCGGCTAATTATTCTACAATTCTATTATAAATCTCTATTATTCTATCATTCTTTCATTCTATTATTTTATTATTCTATCGTTATATTATTATATCTATTATTGTCTCATTCTCTCATTCTATCATTCTATTATTCTATTATTATACAATTCAATTATTAAATCATTCTATCATTGTTTCATTCTATCATTTTATAATTGTATTATTCTATGATTCTATTATTATATAAAACTACTCTTATATCATTCATTCATTCTATAATTCTATAATTCTATTATATTATCATTCTTTCATTCTATCATTCTATAATTCTATCATTTTGTTATTCTATAAATCTATTATTCTATCATTCTTTCATTCTATTCTTCTATAATTCTTTTAGTCTATTATTTAATCATTCTATCACTCTATCATTCTTCCACTCAATCATTCTATAATTCTACGATTCTCTTATTCTATAAATCTATCATTTTATCATTCTATCATTCTATTATTCTATTATCTACAATTCTATTATTATTTCATTCCTTCAATCTATCATTCTATACTTCTTTCACTCTATCATTATATTATTATATTATTGTACAAATCTATTATTCTATTATTCTACAATTCTTATTTCCTATCATTATTTTATTCTATAATTCTAATATTATATTATTCATTCATTCTTTCATTCTATAATTCTATTATTCAATTATTTTCTAGTTCTATTACTTTATCATTCTATCATTTTATAATTTTAAATTTCTATTATTGTATTATTCTTTCATCCTTTAAATCTATCATTCTATAATTCTATCATTTTTTCATTCTATAATTCTATAATTCTATTATTCTACAATTCTATTATTCTACAATTCTATTATTCTACCATTCATTTATCCTATCATTCTATAACTCTATCATTTTATTATTCTATAAATTTGTCATTCCATCCTTTAATTATATTATTCTATTATACTATTATTCAATTATTCTCTAGTTCTATTACTATATCATTCTTTCATTCCATCATTTGATAATTCTAACATTCTATTATTCTATTATTATTTCATTCTTTCAGTCTATCATTCTATAATTCTATCATTCTTTTAATCACTCATTCTATAATTCTATTATTCTATGATTCTTTCATTTTATCGTTCTATAACTCTATAAATCCGTTATTCTATCATTCTCTACTTATTCTATTATTATACAATTCTAATATTCTATTATTCTATCATTTTTTCTTTCATTCTATGATTATATAATTCTATCATTCTGTAACAACGCTCATGGTTGGTAGAAAGTTTAATGCAAAAAGAAAATGTCTTCGTGGCTTATGAGGTGGAAAGAAAATATCTATTCTAGTTGGAGAATTGAACGCTTGCAAGGAACGACTGCAGAGAGAGTTATTGCAAGACCAGGAAATATCCATGGAGTTGGTGATTGACAGATATAAGATAAGGAGGAGGAAAATATCTTCTAGGCAGCGTAGGTATGCAGGGAAAGTCAGTCAACGCATGGGGGGTAGAAGGAAAACAAGAGTTTTAAAAATAGAGAAATATCGGGTGGGTAGGGGAGTTCATAAAAGATAGGAAGAAAATATTTGTGGGAGGATGGTTTTAAAAGAAATGCATGCATCCTTCAGAAAAAAGGAGAGTACTATGCCTTAGAGAGAGAGAGAATGGGAGACAGGAAAAAAAAGAAGCAGAGGAGAATGGGAAGTGTATAGAGGGAGAATCAAATGCTCAGGAAAGCACATCAAATTGCAATATTAGAGGGAGCTGAAGTGGAGTGCGTTTAGAACTTGTAGAGGAGGGTGAGCTGATTTAGAGGTATTTGAATCAATTCTTTGTTTTTCCAGGTCAAAACTGCCTTGTGTGCTTTATAAGAGGTATTTGTACCAGTTCATTGCTTTTTTTAGCATAAAAAACTAAAGTATCTGTCCTGTATTTCATTAAGCACCGTGAAACTGAAACTCCATTGGTGCCTTTCTTAAACTCAAACATGTTTGCTGCTATTTCATTAAGCACGGAAAAACTGAAACCCATTACTGCTTTTTAAACAAAAACTAGTATATGTTGCTATTGTTTATTAAACATAGGAAAACTGAAACCCCATGACTGCATTTAAACATGCCTGTGTTTTCTATTGAAGAAATACTAAACATTGAAACCATGTAAGGAAGAAGATACAAGGGGGGAAGCTGCACAACCAAATTATATAGCAGGAAGGCATCGCATTAAAGAATCCCATACGAGAGGGCTATGGTATAGAATTGGGTAGTCTACTATGCTAGTGAAAGGAGTATATATCATGGTGCTATTCTATAGTTTATTATGGGCTCTGTCACTGTCAACGGTTGCTTATGGATAGCCTAGATTCACCAACCTTGTGGATACCATCGACCATGAGTGAAAGAATGTTATGGCACTAAACTACCTTAGTTTTATTGAGCTGTGTTTGTACATTGAATTTGGTTACATAATTTCTAATTAAGAACATCTGTCTTGGAGAGAAAAAAAAGGGAAACCACTAGAGAAGGGAAAACTAAGATCTCCATTTTGTTATTATCTTAAACATTCCTGTTTTCATTATGATAAAAGTGGTAAACAATATGCAAAAATAGGCTGTGAGAAGACTTGAAATGTCTCTTTCCATGTTTTTTTATCTGTACATACCTTTGTGAATCGTGACCAAATTGGGTCACTAAAGTTATTACACAACCGATCTAACTAGCAAAAGGCCATTTTCAACAAGTTACACTGTCCTTGAGAGTTTGGGTCTTGTAGATCATATTTTTCATCTTTACTAGTTTAAATTTATAACTCAGTTCTTTAGTCATTTCAGATTCCTCGTTTGGTCAAACGAGATGAACAAGGTCTAGGCATTAGAGTGGTTTGTTGGAGTGGCTCTCTACGGGCCCGGGGCCCATAAGTGGCTGCCAGGGGAACTAGTAGTAGAGTTACAATAACAAGTTATAACTAAAACTAAAACATTGGGGTAAAAACACTAATAAGATAATTAAACCTCGTGCATGGCCTTGAGCACTTGTAAAGGCTAAGGATGCAACGAGAAGGCCTATCCATCTGTGGGGCATTGAGTCATCCGTCTGCGGGACGTGGATTCGGGCATGATTGAGTCTCCTCATCTGTATGAGAGGTACTTGGTCCCGTGTGTGCCATCCCTTTGAGCACACATGATGACACTCCATATGATTACACTCTAATATCTAACACCTTAGTGGTTGTGAGTAGTACCCGACCTATGACTTGGATGAGTACACCTGTGTTATGACTTTGGTTGTATGCATTGTTCTCCATGTTTGCTTCGTGTCTGATGTGAGTGTTGGCCATCTTGTATCCCCTTATTGTTGTTTATCCATTTGGGCCTTGTGACTATCTCCAAGCACAATGGGGTGGTCTCTTAGGAGTCCACATGGTTGGGAGGCGTTGCCACCACCATTGGGGACTGACGAACAGGTTTTGGAGCACCAGTTGGAAATGATCTCTCTTTCCATTACTTCATTCAGTTATTATAACCATTCAGTCCTTGTATCATACTTAGGACTATGTTATTATACTTGTATCATATTCTGGAATATATCATTGTAATTGTATATGCAGTTATATAATTGAACTCTTTTCGGAGAGAAGTTGTATTCATTGTATTTAATGAGAAGAAATGTGATGTTCCTTTATTGCTTTACAGATTCTGGTGTGGGTATCAGATCCACCTTTATTTTATGCTTATGGATTCATGTTTTTTATCAGATGGGATTAGGAACATTTGCTTTGGTGTTTAAAATAAATGGTATCAATCTATCGATTTGACAGTTGAACTTGTGTATGTTGTTTACTTATGTCAAAAAAAATTTATCTTGCCCCCTTTTGGGTCTTACCCTTTGGGGTTACATAGCGGGATGTTACACATTCTATTGTTTTATAAATTTGCTATTCTATCATTATGTCATTCTATTATTCTACACTTCTATTATTCTATCATTATTTCATTCTATCATTCTCCAATTCTATAATTATTTCATTCTATAAATCTATCATTATATCATTCTTTCTTTTTATCATTCCATAACTCTATAATTTTAATTTTCTACAATTCTATTATTCTATCATTCTTTCATTTTGTCATTCTATAGTTCTATTATTCCATTGTTCTATAAATCTACTACTCTATCATTCTTTCATTTTATCATTCTTACATTCTATCATTCTTACATTCTATATTTCTATTATTCTATCATTATTCCATTCTAAAATTCTATAAATCTATTACTCTATTATTCTACATTTATTTTATTCTATCATTCTATCATTCTATTATCCTATAAATATGTTATGTTATCGTTCTATTATTCTATCATTCTATAATTGTGTTATTCTATTAATCTACAATTCTTTTATTCTATCATTCTATCATTTTATAATTATATTATTCTATTATTCTATCATTCTATTATTCTTTCATTCTATCATTTTAAAATTATATTATTCAATCATTGTTTCTTTTGTGATTCTACAATTCTATAAATATATTTTTCCTTCATTCTATCATTCTATTATCCTATCATTCAAATATTCTATCTATCTATTATGTAAGGCCCCACCTTGAACACCTTAGAGAAATACACATTTATGCTACATGAAATAGGAACATTTTTTTTTTTTTTAAATGATTAAGATAACAAAGTAATGTTAACATAACTAATTACACCATTAAACTTACGATATGTTTTCCGAGGTTTCAAGGCTGCATTACTTAACAATTCAACTAACATAATTTAACATACATCAGTATCTGATCTAAAACCAATGCACAGTTAAATAGCTTACTCATATTCATTACATGACATCATATAATCTAATCTACATGATCAATTACATAACTAAAATGCTTTCCTTACACATAAGTACATCATTACATCATTACATTGCCATTTTCAGACTACATCCGAATCACATACAATATGAATGATCTGTTACACAAATCTGGTACAAGATTATACACATACATCTTCATCAACTGGTACAAGTGCAATTGTCTGAATACTGGGATAAATCTTTTCTGCGCATGAACTTGACGAAGAATAACCAATGGATAATTAAGCTCTTCCACCCGACCATGTGGAACCCTAAGGTCCACCCCCCGAGCTAGGAGTTAACATGAGGTCCCAAACAATAACAGTCAGGTAGACAAGACTAAACATGAACAAAGGACGACCAAACGCCAATACTACACATGGCAATAACAACACAACACAACTTGACTGAACTTCCAGAGGCAACACAAGACAAATGGGGAGAGAACAACTAGGGAATGCTAGGCTGCAGTAGGAAGAGTGTCATCGCATGGTCCTGACATGGGTTATCCTGACAGCCTCTCACTAGGCGCCGGCCCCATAGGGTGACACATGCGGAATCAACCTTCCTTTCGTGAGGACAAGGAAGTTGATCTTGCCAACCAGGCCTTCTCTACCCATCCTTAGTCTAAACGAGCACTACAAGCACGAGAGAGGAAATCCAATTATCTTGTTAATGTGTAATTTACCCTTTCCCCCAGTTCATTTTAGGTTTTCACTTAATTAACAACTTTCAATGGGTTATCCTAACAGCCACTTTGGGCGCTAGCCCCACACTGAAAGCCACTCCCCTACCTGCATCTAGAAACCCTAACCAACAACATAGCAAACATCATCATGACAACGATGATACATGAACCATGCAAGGCATTAACCCTCTTGCATAACAATTATTCTCATATCCACATGTAAATATAATAATGCAACGCATTATCCCTCTCGCATATTAACTTAATCACAGGGACAACTCACAAATATTGCCCATAACAATACATAAACATTACTCTGTTACAATACTCGATGTCTCCCCATTTCAAAATCTAACACAAAACTCAATACAAGATAAATATAATTAGACGAACAACAATACATCCCCAAGGAAATACATTCATCATTCACATTGTCTTTTATCCCAGACATAACTAGAGACAACATATCATCATATATCCAATACTTAAAACACTATACTTGAAAACAAATCATGTTATCCTATGCCTCTGGACTGACACCCAAACAACTTGCACAGTGGACCCCATTACAACCAATAATCTCATCCAGAGAATATCACATTACAAAACATATTAACAATTTAACCAAAACTTCATTATACCTCATACTAAATTCGAGCCACACAACTGTTACAATCATCATAATACCAGAACACCTATCCACATGTTCAAAACACGGCATACTAAGCCTCTGGGATTTTGACCACTAGCAATTTATCATATTACGACAACAAGAATTCTTAAACTCATCCAGTTTAAATTTAATTTCTAGAGTTAAATCACTAAACTCCTTCTTAGTACAATGTGAACGACTTTGTAAAATCAACATTAGATTCCATCATCTCTTTTAATCAAACTGATTGATTTAAATTAATTACAACAAACATATTAATACATTACAACTAATTTATCTAAATATACTACATTTTGTTTCAAAAGATAAATTACTAAATAACTTACAATATTTCATTTGTAAAAGAATCACTTAGTACCATTATACTATTTAATTCCTACTTATCAATACACACTCTCATTATCAATACGATCTTTATCATCTATCTTTCAAACTTGCCCAATTAACTCAACTCTTTCAAGTAATAAAATGGATAAGAACTCTAAGTTAAGTATAACTAAATGATAATTACAACGAGGAAAAAAAATCATCAACGATGAACATTATTGTTTTGTTTTCCTCCAGATTCTGCCTTTATACGGTCATTCCAGATACTCGGTCAACCTCAACCAGATAAGATGCTTGCATGTCTTCATCGTAACAAAGTCTTGAAACAGATTTTACTAAGAGTAATTAATTCTGCCAAAAAGATCAGAATGGTCATTTCACAAGCGATCATCACTTGATCGTTGTAGTTATTACTTTTTGTTCCCGTGGTGTTCTGATTCCTATGCAGATGCTTCTACTACAATCGTTTCGGCTGTTGCTATCTACTGAGCAGCGATCATATGTCGCAGAGGAGGTGTAAAATTGTTATTGACTGTCTTACCACTGAAATGGATGATATTTGTTTGTATCACCAACTTCTGGCAGCATCTGAAAACTTGAACATTTAATAAATTGACGGCATCCACAAAAACAGTTTTCTCTTTCTCCAACGAAAGGCAATAGTCACAGGAGAACAATGATACTCAGGAAAAGACACACTGGAGTTGTTGAGAAGGCTATTCATGGTTTAGCAGGATATTCTTTTTCATTATTCTAGTTGTGGCATTTTGGAAGAGCAGTGTGTTGGAAAAAACTAGGTGCTATAAGTTTGAGGTGTCTGGCAACATAGGAAGACGTGTTTATATAGGTATGAAAGAGAATCATAATGGACTTTATGAAATACTAATTTAAAATCATGACTGTGATTTGTATCTGTGGTAATTGTGTCTTCACATTATGTTGTGCAGGTATCCATATTGGTGGCTTCTATCAAACAGTCCAAATGATTTATCTGTGTTTCCACTTCTTCATGTATGTTCACTTGTGCATTACTAACTATGTAAATATCTGATGAAAATTTCTCTTACCCTAACAGGGTTGAAGTGTGTTCTATTCGACCAAGACTGTGACGCAGAAAACCAAAGGACAGCAAACTAGCTGGCAACCCTATCATTTGATTTATGTTCGCACTACACTTCTTGCCTCACGTCATGCATAACATTTGATCGTTAATTAATCTGCATTGAACTTGCATTACAGGGTGATCAAATGCTTCGTGCTCTAAAAATGAGAGTGTATGAATAAATTCCTTGTTGTATACCTGAAGCCATGATGACAGAGACTCTGACTCCACCATTTTCTGAACAACTTCAAGTTCTTGAGGATTTTCTTGTATCTCAGCAAAAGCTTTGTCACTTGCGTTTTCCACAACTTGTGTTAGATGGTCCTCTGCAGACCTAAGTACCTAAACAGGTGGCTGGCAAATTTTGGAAGCATAAAACAACCGTAACTTAAACTTCTGCAATCTGTAAGGTTGATCACTTGTAGTACGTACTGGGACATCAATTTTATCACAGATACAGAAAGGGTGCAAAATTTGAACAAAATTCAAATGGTTCTTTTGGAAGGCTTCTTCTGCTAGGGGTGTTGGAAGCACCATCACAACTGGTGTCATTGTCTCGAGCAACATTTGCGATAACAGTGACCCACTTGTGTCCATCTTCACTAAAGAAATATCCTCCAACCACTCAATTTCAAGTTATGTCACTCACGAATTTTAGCAATCTGCTCAACTTTGATAGTTGCCGGTGCTGCCAACACCTAAAGTTTCAATTACTCAACATTATGCAAAAATTCTGCACCGCAGAAATGGTAAGCAATGCAGTTGTGCAGAACGGGCAAAATTCGTCAACATCATCAAATACTATGTCGTACTACGTGTTTTAGGCAAAGAATTCCTGAGATCAGCAAATAAGGGTTCAAGAAATTTAATTCAGGCCCAGCTTTTTCTGATCTCACCTTTAGTTTTAGTGCCAATGATAAAGAGCAGAACAATTTACAAACCATGGCGGATATCTTAGATTTGGGCAACTAAAATTTCTTAAACACAGTAAGCTAATTTAGTGTTCTCACAGAGTTAAACTCAGAAAGTTATTTGAAACAATGATTTTGGATAAAACGAAGGAATGGTAAAGATGATCTGTATATTTTATGTTTCGCTCAACTGTAACAACCCCTTTCCTCAAACGCCTATGCCGATGTGGGCAGGTTGGATGCCAAACCCAACTCCTAGTATTGAGCAGATTTTATACATGGGTCTGCACTGGGCTTCATTCGGTATCATTGTTTCTTTTCAGGATTTGCCAGTCATACAGAGGAATCACATACAGAAATCACGATATTAAAGGTGTCTGTGACACGGATAACTCACACCACACGAGGAGGCCATCACTCAGGAGAATCACAATCCATAGTGCCTCAAGCACTTAGAGGAGTCTCTGGCTATCCAACATGTATTGCACCACTATTAACACCAAACCAAGTACTCAGATCCAAACTAGCGCTGAGGGGAAAGCATTGAAAATTGTCTTCATCCAGCAGAGTTAATCTCCAGACAGGATAAGGGTACTCGAGTCCAAGATAACAAGTGTTATAACTTTTACTATGTAAGGATTGCTCCCTGTAGCTTCCTTGGAAGTAGCCATAATCTTGAATTTTATCATTAATATATGCTATATTCTTTGATGCCGCCAAACTGAGAGCACTGCTTCTATTTTCTGAATACTGCATTGTACCAATCATAGTGATATCTGCACTGAATACATCAATTTTGTTATGAAATAAAGATAGCTCTGGGTTCTGCATTTATTAACCATATTTAGTAGCCCAGGGACATTACAGCTAGTATTGCAAGGTGATGAAAAATTAATGTACACAAAGGAGTAAATCAAAGGCAGACAGATCAATTGTGGCACCACAGTTCCTTTCAAAATTGGACCTTCTATTATTAATTTTCATTAGAACTTCTCCAACTTTATATCACAGACTTCATCGGCAATAGATTTTCTACAGCTCCCTTTCTGTGAGCTACATTTTTGTGCTGCTTTCAGAATCCACGGATTTTTCATCATTGCTTTCAAACATTTATCTATGGGATAGTTGCCCCCAACCTTTTCCAAAACCTTGATAGCAGCTAACGTTTTCTCCACACCTTCAACTCTGTCACTGATAACTAGTGGCAACTCAGGGATAGACTCGATCATGTGACCTCTGGCCATGACCAGTGCTGGAACCGATGACACCGCAAGGGCAGAAATGAAAGCAAATTTAGATGTGAACCTCTTACCAGGAATTTTGTCAAACAGTTCACATGATTTCTCTATAACTAACTGTGGCCTGCATGTTGGACATAACATTTTATCATTTGATGAGCCTGGTTAATTTTTTTGTATACCAATCCGCAACCATGATATAGCTGCCTTCAGATAAATCACGGCCTTCATTTTTTTGCACTTCATTATTCACATCTCTCCTCGCAGGCATCACCAAGATGCTGGAAGAGGTTGCCTCTGCCTCTTTGAAAAGATTCTGCAAATTTTATTTACATGCTTCTCTCTATAGTTTTCTCAATGAATAACCTTGAAGCCATACCCATCTGATAGGTCGACATTTTGAATCTCGCAAGGAAAAATGAACAAGAGCTTATCTAAAAACTTAATTTCCTATAAAAGGTGCAAGTCTATGACTACGTCTTCCTCTATTACGATAGCTTTATGATGCAACTTGGTTTAGCAATTTATTCTCCTCAAATTTAAGTTTGGTAGCTATGAATTTTGGTGCCCTCCATTTACCTGCAATCTAACCACTAAAGCGATCTGGGTACGATTTGCAAACAGTTTTTTCCTTCGAAGTTTCTTTGTCCCTATTGTTAGCCTAGATTTTACTCTTACAGATTGTTGAAATGTAATGGTTATGGAATAAGTATAAAATGGATTATCAGAGAGACTCTAGAACTTCCAAGCAATGTGAATTGGAGGAGTAAAACTAGATTCCCATCATTCATTCTAAAGAAAACAAGGATAGAATAAAGAAAAACATTAGAACCTGTACACGTAGCTTAGATTCAATGCAGAAATCAATTCTTCAGTTGCAAAACTTGTTCCTGCAATTTTCCTCCTCAATCCTTCTTCTTCTTGCCAAAATCCCCCCTCCTTGCCTCTACAACCTTCCCTTTTATAAAATAGTCCCTTTCCTCTTCCAAGGAACTCGGCACGTGATCCCGTGCATCTCTCTTCTAAAAAAATATATTTTTATTTAATTTCATGATCCCAAAAAGGTTACTTTTTTAAATATTAACACACAATTCCGACAACATTTAATTACTTTATAGCCGACCAAACATATTATAATTAATAAAGTTATAACATAACAACAATCTATAATTGTACAACTATATTTTAATTTATTTTATTAATTAAGTTGTAAATCACAAATTGCAACATAACTTACAACTATTTAATTTATTTAAATATTTATTGTAAATAATATTATATTAAATAATACAAAATTTCTTACAATCTTTATTTAACAACTATACTTCTAATAAAATAATAATTTATTTACAACAATAATCAACAACTACCGACATGATGCTCACTAATATCTTTTATAAATATATTTAATTATCAGCATTATAATTTCCATAATATGATTTTACTTAATGCACAATGATACCTTACACACTTAGACACTTTCTAACCTAGTTAGACTCCAAGGTACAATATTACCTGTCTGCAAGTCATGATCGAATGACAAACAATAACCACAAGGGTAAACTGACGACTAGACACACTGACTAGGGACCTCACGTTAACTCCAATCAACTAATCCATTGGCGAAGGCACGCTCAGACCTGGTAATTAGGTGGAGTCGGTGCCTAGTACCTGCATCCTGCAGCAACGCACAGTTAAACATAACAAAATATATATATCCACATGCAGTTCTATAGTGAATGGAAATCGCAGTGGGGTAGGGTACTCGAGAACGAGTAATACAACACTGTTCCATTCACGTTTATGAATAAACAATTAACTATGTTGAACAAGGTATCTGATACTAGTCAATCAACATAAAACATTCAATCCTCTTACAATCCAATATCACAATTGACATCAAAACATCTATAACATCTAGTTCATTTATCAAATTCTAAAGCATAAAATAACATAATCCAACATCAACAACTGTTATCATACTGATAAGGTCCATAATGAAGTAACAAGATAACAAGAGATCCATCATCTACGGTCTAAGATGCTGTCATAAAGTCTAATACTACTAAGCAAACATCAATCTGATAGACGACGAGTTGAGGGGCACTACATATTATGGTCTCATTCTCTCATTCTATCATTTTATTACTCTATTGTTCTATAAATCTATTACTCTAATATTGTTTCCTTCTATCATTCTATAATTCTATTATTCTATTATTCTATAATTTTATTATTCTATCATTCTATATTTCTATCATTCTATTATTCTATAAATCTATCCTTATCTAATTCTATTATTCTATTATTCTATTATTATATAATTCTATTATTCTATAAATATTTTATTCTGTCATTCTATAATTCAATAATTCTATCATTCTATCATTCTATAATTAAATTTTTCTATCATTCCTTCATTCATTCATTTTATTACTCTATTATTTTATAAGTCTATTATTCTGGAAATCTTTCATTCTATCTTTCTATCAATTTATTATTTGATCATTGTATCTTTGTATAACTCTATTATTCTATTATTGTATCATTCTATTATTCTATTTAAATCTATTATTCTATCATTCTTTCATTGTATCATTCTTTCATTGTATCATTCTTTCATTCTCTAATTCTATAGAATGAAAAAATGGAGTTATACAATGATAGAATAATAGAGTGATAAAATGATTGAACGAAATAATGATAGAATAACATAGTGATATAATTATAGAATAATATAATGAAAGAATTATAGAATAATAGAATAATATAATGAAAGAATAATAAATTAAAGAATTATAGAATAATAGAATTGTAGAATAATAGAATAAAAGATTAATAGAATTAATCAATGATAGAATAATAGAATCATAGAATAATAGAATTATAAAATGATAGAATGAAATAATGATAGAATAATAGATTTATAGAACAATAGAATAATAGAATTGTAGAATAACAGAATAATAAAATGATAGAATGAGACAATAATAGATAGATAGAGTATTTGAATAATACAATAATATAATTACAGAATGATAAAACAATAGAATAATATATTTATAAGATACTAGAATGATAGAAATAGAATAAGAGAATGATATAATACTAGAAATGCAGAATAATAGATTTATAGAATTATAGAATGTAAGAATGGCAGACTAATAGAAATATAAATCTTTTATTCTATCATTCTATTATTTTAACATTTCTATTATTCTATCATTCTTTTATTTTATAATTCTAGCATTCTATTATCCTATAAATCTATTATTTTATCTTTATATTGTTCTTTCATTCTATAATTGTGGCGTTCTATTACTATAATTCTTTCACTCTATCATTTTATAATTCTATTATTCTATAAATATATTATTCTATTGTTTTATCATTCTATTATTCTTTCATTCTATCATTTTAAAATTCTATTATTGTACACTTCTATTATTCTAAAACTAATATTCTAAATTCAAAACATGAGTTTCGAGTTATTACAAAAGCAACTTTTTAAAAATCTAGAAAAAAACACTAAATTAGCATTTTGAGGGCCAAGATGAAAGTTTCAAGCCCTGAAAAAGTGTCAAGACGAGGTCCAACCCCCTAGGGTAGGTTGGGAAACCACTAGACACCTCATAACACATCCACCTGTAAAATTTCGTAGAAAACCCACATCCGAGTCAAAAGTTGTTAGTGTAGGTTTTTATTTCCTAGTTGGGTTATTTATTTTTCCCTATATTCCTAGGTTTTTTCTACACTTCTATTAATCTCGCTTAGGTTAATAAAGCATGTCTTATTAGGTGAGTGGTTGCGAGGTGTCACCTTCCTACATGTGAGCATCCATTAGCTATCTTGGGAAGATACTTTGCTATCTTTAGTTCGATAGATGGTTGCTCCTCATTGGTCAGTGTTGCCACCTCCTCCCTCTTCCTAGTCTATATAAGCATGCTACCTAGCTTGTATTTGACATATTTTTGCTTTTGCATCCTCTTAATGCTATTTTGCTTCTAGCATTTGCATTACTCTCTTGGAGACTAACTCTGTGTTGCTATTTTGATTTCGTATCATTTGCATTCATAGTTTAGATATCTATTCTTTGCACTAGTTTTCTGGGTTAATAATCTTTTCAGATTCTAACATGGTATTAGAGCTATTATATGTGCAAGAGTAGATTTTAGTTTCCATATTTGAGAGATTTGGGGGGGGGTAATAAATCTTATTGCAGGTTTTTGAAAAACCCAGTATGCTCTTCTCTTGCATCTTCAGATGATCTTGAGAATCAGAAAAGTTTGACGGAAACCTTTTTAATCTCTGGGGTTGCACATGTGTTTTATGAAATCTGGGTGATTGCAGCATTTCTAGTTATATTGGTAGCATTTCCGGCTATTCCAACGCATCCAGGAGGCTTGAGAAAGTCAGATTTGGCTTTCATTTCACCGAAATCAGAGATCGTCATATACAGTTGCAGAACCGGGGTTTTAAGCTCAAATCTGACAACCAGCTTGTATATTTGGTCTTTTGAATCAATATTGCAGATTCTAGCATCTGATTCATCCTTTGTATGTCATTTTTTGGTTGCTGGGGTCATTTTTTTGTAGCTAAAGGCATTCTGTTTACACTAGAGCAACATCATCTATGTATTTGCAAGAAAAACGCCTTCTAGGTTTTGTTCGCAGCATAGAAAAACCATCTGGGTATCTTTCCATTTTTGCATGCAGTCTGTATATTTTGTAGAAACGTACTCAGAAAGCTACAGTAGGAACCCTCTCCATTGGTAGCTGCAGTTTTGAAGACAGTTTTCAAATGCTCCGTTCTTGCTCATACGGACTCCTTTTCCCACAAATTTTTTTTTATTTTGGTTATTTTTTCATGCTCTATGCACTAGTGTAGTCATTTTTTGATTTTGATGCCAAGATTTTTCAGAGATTACAGATTCTCAGTCGTGACATTGCATAGTTCTCGTTTTGAGAACTTTAGAGGATCATAACTTTCACATACGACCTCGTATCGAGGCGATTCTTTTTTGAAAGTGCATGATTTTTCGAGTAGATCGCAATGGTGTTGTTTATTTCTCTGAGTATTGTGCCAAAGTTGTATTTTTAAGATATGCTCTTCATGAGGGTTTTGTAATGCATTGAAATCAAGACCACTTAGTATTTCTTACTAGTGGCAGTTGTAAACGCACTAATATGAAGTGCCAAATCATATTTTCTTGGGGGGGTTCTTTGATTGAGTGAAAAGGGGGGGTTGTCTTGGTTGGGTTCTCTTCTTTTCAGCACTTCTTCTCTGCATTTCTTCATCATGGATCAAACAAATCTGCCCATCCTAACTCCATACAATTACTTTGAGTGAAAATCACGCATGACAATTCACTTAAGGAAAGCTGGATTAAATAGGGTAACTATGGGACTTGAAACTGAACCTGCTAAAGATGAAGATAAGCCTAAGTGGTTTAACAAATGTGATGAGGCATATGGAACATTATGTTTGTCTGTTTCTCTTGATTTGCTCTTTCACATTGAGTCTTTGAATACACCAAATGAAATCTGGACAAAGCTAGAAACACTATTTGGCACACAAGATTCAATGAGGGGTCATATGTTGGAAAATGAACTAATTAGTTTAAGTCTAGGCAATTTCAACACAATCCAAGATTTCTTCACCAAATTGAAATCACTAAGGCTGCAGTTAAAACAATGTGGAATTGAAAAGAAAGATGAACAACTAATTCTTAGTATTCTCTCTAAGCTAAGTTCAGAATATTCTGTGTTTGTTTCTACTTTCTATGCTACTAAGGGTGCACTTGGTACTCAATTCACCATGCCATCTTTAGATGATTTTGTTGTCAATCTCACTCGGGAATAGGACAAACTAATCCAGATGGGCACTCTTAAGTCCTCTAAGTCACATGCCTTGGCTGCCAACCAAGGCACAAAAGAACAGAAAGGACAAAGTAGTAACAACAATAGTAAGGATAAGAAACAAAAGAATAGCAAGGAGAAGAAAGATCATATAACGGTTGCTTCAAAAGCAACTAATGAGACCCAATATTCCAAGGGTGACAAGCCTAAGAAAGAGAGGGTCCAATGTGCCTATTGTAAAAGACCCGGTCATGATGAACATAAATGTCTAAAAAAACAAATTGATCACTTGACACACATTCTTGAGAAGAATAATATCAGTGTTCCTGATTCTGTCAAACAGAGTTCTAATGAGGGGTCTAATAAGGCAAAAGAAAACAGCAAAGGGAAAGGAAAGGGCAAGGCCCTTGTTGCAGTTGCTTCTTCACCATCCACTTGGGTTCTTGATTCAGGTGCTTCGCACCACATGGCTTCATCTAAGGAAGAACTTGCATCCTTGGAGCCATGTACTATGCCTTCTATTTTGATGGGCGATAACACTCCTGTTGAGGTGTGTGGGAGAGGGTCTGTTGATGTGGGGGATGGCACATTCCATGATGTTCTTTGTGTGCCCTCATTATCAACTAATCTCCTATCGGTATACCAGATCACTCA
Source organism: Cunninghamia lanceolata (assembly GCA_027924645.1). Classification (NCBI taxonomy): domain Eukaryota; kingdom Viridiplantae; phylum Streptophyta; class Pinopsida; order Cupressales; family Cupressaceae; genus Cunninghamia; species Cunninghamia lanceolata. Next base: position 19,428,861 of record BSBN01000590.1, read on the forward strand.
CACAGGTTCAGGCAAGCGGGTTGAGTTCACTCCTGATTCAGTGGAGATTTATGAGTTGCATAGTGGTTCTATAGTTGCAGTTGGGAGAGTGGATCATCAGTCATGGCTCTATCTATTTTCTCACTTTGTTCCTGATCCTCCTTCGATTGTTTTGCTCACTCATTCTAATGATGTGAGTAGATTATGGTATGAGCGGTTTGGCCATCTTAACTTCCGCTACTTGCAGCAGCTCAACCAGCAGAGCATGGTCACAGGGTTGCCTTCAGTTCAGTTTTCAGGTGGTGTTTGCCAAGGTTGCATTCTTGGTAAGCATCCTAAGGAAAAGTTTGACAAAGGTAAGGCATGGAGAGCTTCACAGATACTAGAGTTAGTTCACAGTCATTTGACTGGTCCATTTCAGCATCCTTCTTTCAGCAGGGCTAGATATGTCCTCACATTCATTGATGACTTTTCTCGAAATACTTGGGTGTACTTTCTCAAATAGAAGTCAGAGGTATTTGATCATTTTCAAGACTTCAAATCTTTTGTAGAGAAGCAATCCGAGAAAGCCATCAAAGTTTTACGCACTGACAATGGTGGTGAGTATGTCAACCATTGGTTTGAGAGGTTTTGCACTTCAGATGGGATTGATTTGCAGCATTCAGTTCCATACAATCCTCAGCAGAACGGTGTTGCAGAACGGAAGAATAGGTCCTTGAAGGAAATGGCGAACTACATGATTCACTCCAGATCTCTTGCACCATAGTATTGGGCAGAGGCCATTAACTGTGCTTATTATATCCAGAACTGTGTTCCTCACTAAGCCTTGAAGGGAGTCACTCCTTTTGAAGCTTGGAGTGGTCGAAAACCATCAGTTAAGCACTTTTGAGTTCTTGGTTCTCTTGCATGGGCCCACATTCCTGCAGAGAAACACAAGGCCTTGGATCCGCAGAGCAGACCTTGCATATTTGTAGGTTATCCTGATGGTGTGAAGGGTTATCGGTTGCTCCACCCTACTACACATGAGTTGTTCATTGAGAGGAGTGTTCAGTTTGAGGAGGGCTCTTCGAGCTCACTTCCTATCACTTCTCCAACTCCTTCTACTTTGACATTGGAGCCACTTGGGATACATGACAGATCTTCTAATAAGTCAGATTCACCTGAGTAGTCTTCTACCTCCACTTCTGATGTAGAGAGTGATTCAGAGGACTCACCTCCTTCCTCTCCTAGTCATCATTCAGAGGTTGATGATTCTCCTCTAGATTCTCCATCTTCCAGTCCACTTTGGGCTAGACAAACCTTACAATCTGTAGGTGATTGGGTTGGGGATCCATCAGACACTAGGCGAACTCATTCATAGTTCTAGGATGCTCCACATGTCTTCAATGCTACTGCCTCAGATCCACAGTCTTTTTATGAGGCTTCTGGTATTCCTGAGTGGGATATAGCTATGTAGGAGGAGTATAGTTCCTTGATGAGGAACCACACTTGGGATCTTGTCCCTCTTCCTAAGGGAAGAAAACTTGTTCGATGTAAGTGGATCTATCAGACAAAATTTACAGCAGATGGGTCGGTTGACAAGTATAAGGCTCTCTTGGTCGCCAAAGGATTCTCCCAGGTTCTTGGGATTGACTTCTCTGAGACTTTTGTGCCAGTTGCCCGAATGAATTCCATCCGACTTGTTCTTGCCATTGCTATAGCTAATCGTTGGGAAGTACACTAGATGGATGTGAAGAGTGCTTTTCTTCACGGTGACCTTCAGGAGGAGATATACATGGAGCAGCCACAAGGGTTCCTTCAGGATTCTTCACTTGTGTGCTGTCTTCAGAAGTCTCTCTATGGCCTCAAACAGGCTCCTCGGGCCTGGTATGCTAAGATGGACTCCTTCCTTCTATCAGTTGGGTTCACTCGGTGCCATTCTGATCCTAATGTCTACATTCTGCAGTAGGCTGATTCACTCCTATTTTTGGTTCTGTATGTTGATGACTTACTGATCACAGGGAGTTCTTCATCCACCATTGGGGCTGTCAAAACTGCCCTTCATGACAGGTTTTTGATGACTAACTTGGGCTTGGTGCATTACTTTCTCAAGATTGAGATCTACCAGTCTGCTTCTGGGATCACCATCAACCAGTCCAAGTATGCTCTAGATTTGCTCTCAAGGTTTCATATGGCTGACTGTAAACCTGCTCTGACTCCCTTTCTTTCTGGAGTCAAACTTGAGGCTCAGTGTTCTTCTCCACTTGTTGATGGCACTTTGTACCGACAGCTTGTTGGGAGTCTCATTTATCTGACTCATACGAGACCTGACATTTCATATGCTGTAGGCATGGTCTCTCGATTTATGCAGGAGCCTCATGAGCTGCACTAGAAAGCAGCCAAGCGGATCCTTCACTACATTCAGGGTTCTCACAGTTTTGGGATTCACTACGCAGTGGGTATTGAGCTTGACTTGGTGGGCTACACAGATTCAGATTGGGCAGGTGATTCTCAGGATCGCAAGTCTACTTCAGGTTATAGCTTCTCACTTGGTTCAGGTCATGTTTGTTGGTCGAGCTAGAAGCAATCTGCTATTGCTCTATCTTCTACTGAGGCCGGAGTATCGGGGGGCTGTGAATGCCGCTACTGAGGCCATTTGGCTTCAGAATCTTCTCACTGAGTTTGGCATCTAGATCAGACGGCCATCAGTCATATTTTGTGACAACCAGAGTGCCATTCAGATCTCACAGAATCCGGTCCATCATCAGTGGACCAAACACATAGAGGTCCACATGCACTACATCCAGGAGCTCATCCATGGCCATGTCATCGACCTTCGCTACTGTCCGACATCCGAGCAGGTTGCTGATATCTTCACCAAACCCTTCACTGAGAGCAAGTTCCTTCATTTGTGAGCTTTGCTGGGGATGCAGGATGCTTCATCTTCTAGGGGGCTTCTTCCTCTCACTCGGAGTCTTGACTCTCTCTACTTTGGGGGGGTCTCTTCTCTCTCTATTTTGGGGGGGAATTTTATGTACATGGGTACCTCATCAGGCTTGATTTGTCGGGACCCATTTCTACATCAACCTTAGCTTCGCTTATGGGGGGGTGTTAGTGTAGGTTTTTATTTCCTAGTTGGGTTATTTATTTTTCTCTATATTCCTAGGTTTTTTCTACACTTCTATTAATCTCGCTTAGGTTAATAAAGCATGTCTTATTAGGTGAGTGGTTGCGAGGTGTCACCTTCCTACATGTGAGCATCCATTAGCTATCTTGGTAAGATACTTTGCTATCTTTAGTCCGATAGATGGTTGCTCCTCATTGGTCGGTGTTGCCACCTCCTCCCTCTTCCTAGTCTATATAAGCATGCTACCTGGCTTGTATTTGACATCTTTTTGCTTTTGCATCCTCTTAATGCTATTTTGCTTCTAGCATTTGCATTACTCTCTAGGAGACTAACTCTGTGTTGCTATTTTGATTTCGTATTATTTGCATTCATAGTTTAGATATCTATTCTTTGCACTAGTTTTCTAGGTTAATAATCTTTTCAGATTCTAACAAAAGTTATGACCTTCGGAAGTCCCTACATCACTGATGAAACTGGCACCACAAACAGTAAAATAACAATCTAAAACTATGACTGAACCGTGACTGTTGGAGCCCTTCCCAAAACCACAAAATAGTAGTAACCAAAAAAATTATTGTTCGTCCAACTCTTCTCCAACTGTTTTTGTCAATGTAGTCAAGTGTATTTAGATACACTCTGGGGCGGTGATCTAGGGCAGTGACAGATGAAATAAATGCATAATGCTGGCCAGCAGTAAAAATCTACATGTACACCATCCTGAGATTGATATGATTCGAAAGTGAATCATATCATTTCATAAGTAAATGGTAATAGCAATGATGACATTCAAACCATCAACTAGTTTGAGATCTCTCTAAATCTGGGTAGCCATGATTTTTATCTCCACGATACTTAAAATGCACCTAAGAAATTGTGTGATTTGGGTTGTTTTAGACTTTTTAAAATATTTAAATCGTTTAAGATTGATTAAAATTTTTAAATTGTTTAAGATAAATGCATTTACCCGTTCGAGATTCTGAGAGAAACAATTACAGATGTGGTTCCTATTTTCGATTGCCAAGACTATTTTTTGATGGCCTTGAAGCTATTACCAGCAATCACTTTTCCATTGAAAAAAACCCGACGTGAGACAATTTTACTATCAGCTAATTATTAACGGACTTTGAAAATTTCCCTGTGCAAATTTTATAGCGTGAGACAATTCCGAGCACTATGATGCTCACAACTAAAAGCCTATCGGCTAATTATTCTACAATTCTATTATAAATCTCTATTATTCTATCATTCTTTTATTCTATTATTTTATTATTCTATCGTTATATTATTATATCTATTATTGTCTCATTCTCTCATTCTATCATTCTACTATTCTATTATTATACAATTCAATTATTGAATCATTCTATCATTGTACTATTCTATAAAAAAAAAATTCTATCATTGTTTCATTCTATCATTTTATAATTGTATTATTCTATGATTCTATTATTATATAAAACTACTCTTATATCATTCATTCATTCTATAATTTTATAATTCTATAATTCTATTATATTATCATTCTTGCATTCTATCATTCTCTAATTCTATCATTTTGTTATTCTATAAATCTATTATTCTATCATTCTTTCATTCTATTCTTCTAAAATTCTTTTAGTCTATTATTTAATCATTCTATCACTCTATCATTCTTCCACTCAATCATTCTATAATTCTATGATTCTATTATTCTATAAATCTATCATTTTATCATTCTATCATTCTATTATTCTATTATCTACAATTCTATTATTTTTTCATTCCTTCAATCTACCGTTCTATACTTCTTTCACTTTGTCATTCTATTATTATATTATTGTACAAGTCTATTATTCTATTATTCTCCAATTCTTATTTCCTATCATTATTTTATTCTATAATTCTAATATTATATTATTCCTTCATTCTTTGATTCTATAATTCTATTATTCAATTATTTTCTAGTTCTATTACTCTATCATTCTATCATTTTATAATTCTAAATTTCTATTATTGTATTATTCTTTCATCCTTTAAATCTATCATTCTATAATTCTATCATTTTTTCATTCTATAATTCTATAATTCTATTATTCTACAATTCTATTATTCTACCATTCTTTTATCCTATCATTCTATAATTCTATCCTTTTATTATTCTATAAATTTGTCATTCCATCCTTTAATTATATTATTCTATTATACTATTATTCAATTATTCTCTAGTTCTATTACTATATCATTCTTTCATTCCATCATTTGATAATTCTAACATTCTATTATTCTATTACTATTTCATTCTTTTAGTCTATCATTCTATAATTCTATCATTCTTTTAATCCATCATTCTATAATTCTATTATTCTATGATTCTTTCATTTTATCATTCTATAATTCTATAAATCCGTTATTCTATCATTCTCTACTTATTATATTATTCTACAGTTCTAATATTCTATCATTCTATCATTTTATCATTCATTCTATGATTATATAATTCTATCATTATATTGTTTTATAAATCTGCTATTCTATCATTATGTCATTCTATTATTCTACACTTCTATTATTCTATCATTCTTTCATTCTATCATTCTCCAATTCTATAATTATTTTGTAATGCCCACCCCTGAACACCTTAGAGAAAATACATTTACACTATAGAAAACAGGAAATTTTTTTTTTTTTTAAATAAGATAACAAGTAATGTTAACTTAACTAATTACTCCATTAAACTGCAACATGTCTCTAAGGATTCAAGGAGGCATTACTTACATGCTAATCAACATAATAACACATAATGCTAACATCAGTATCTGATCTAAAACCAATGCATGATTAAATAGCATATTCAAATTCATTGCATGTCATCAAAATATAAAGTTCATGATCAATTACACAACTGCAATGTTTTTCCCTTACACATAGTTACATCATTACATCATTGACATCTTCTATCTATATCAAATTACATACATTAAGAATGATCTGGTACACAAGTCAGGTACACAATTATCTTCTTAACTGGTACAAGTTTAATTGTATGAAATTGAGATAATCCTTTCCTACACATGAACTCTGACAAGAAATAGCGAATGGATAAGATAGCTCTTCCACCCGACCATGTGGAACCCTAAGGTCCACCCCCCGAGCTAGGAGTTAACATGAGGTCCCAATGACAAATAATAGTCAGGTAGACAAAGACTATCAGGAATGAAGGATGACCAACTTCAATACAACACAAGACAACGACCCAACACAACTTCCAGAGGCATCACACAACATAAATGGAGAGACCATACAAGGAATACTAGGTAGCAGTAGGAAGAGTGTCATCGCACGGTCCTAGCATGGGTTATCCTGACAGCCTCTCACTAGGCGCCGGCCCCCATCTATGGTTATCCTGACAGCCTCTCACTAGGCGCCAGCCCCATAGGGTGACATGTGCGGAATCGACCTTCCTCTCGCGAGGACAAGGAAGTCAACCATGCCGACCAGGCCTTCTCAACCCATCCTTAGCCTAAACGAGCACTACAAGCCTGGGTGAGGAAATCCATTAGTCTTGTTTAATGTGAATTCTACCCTTAACCCCCTAGTTCATTTTAGGTTATCACTTGATTAATCCACTTTCAACGGGTTATCCTGACTGCCACTTTGGGCGCCGGCCCCACATTGAAAGCCACCCTCCTTACTAGTGCCTAGTAAACCCTTAACTATCAATAAGACAGATACATCATCCTACAGATACATACGATCATAACAAGGCAGTATCCCACTTGTATACCAAACATAATCATAAGGCAACCTCTTAACTCATTGTCCAAAGCAACACAAGTTTATTGGACCATTAGGATTCACAGGTCTCTCCATGCGACGATTACGACAAAATGGTAAAATTCACAAGTGGTAAGATACCTCATCTAGAGAATATTGCTTGCAAAACATATTAATAATTTAACTCATACTTCATTAAACTTTATACCATCCAAAAACCACAAGATCGTTACAACACCACAATGTTAAAACTCCACTACGACATACTAAGCCCCTGGAATGGTCGTTCACAACTCGACACTTACAACGACAAGATCTCTTAACTCACACCATATGATTAAGTTCCAGAGTTAAAACTACAAACCCTACTTAGTTCAATGCAAACGAAAAACAACTATGAATAACATTAAAACAACTAATTAAATGCAACAATCAAATTAATATATTACAACTACTTATTAAATATTATTTTTGTTTCAAACGATAAAATTACTAAATAATTAACAACACCATCTAGATTATCTTTCCCATAGCTTGACCGATTAATCTAATTCTAAAATAATACAAAAATGCCTATTTTCTAGATCCATACCCTAATAGTTTGAATTTACTAGTATCATTAGTAAAACTTTCTAAGCATTTACCTACACAACTTTATGGCAAAGAAAGTAATAACCACATAAATAAATATTATTAATACGAATAATATTCACCATAGGCTATTGAATAGCAAAAATAATTATCATCCTATGCTAACAAGTATGTTATTTTATTTTGCGACAGTTATCTATTCGATATAGCCTTTGAACTACTAAGACTTAGTTCAATAAATTAAATTAACGTTAAATTTACCTATCTTGAGAGCCTCCACAAATGACACACAATTACCTTACCCCAAATAAAATCCCTATTTACTCTATTCTAACTTAAGGGAAAAAATTTCTTCATAAAATAAGCATCTATCTTTCAACCGCTATGGTTAAAAACAAACCTAATAACAATAATATTATTTGAACTATAAAATTTGTGGATCATTGGATAGTAAATATCTTTCACCCAAAGGAAAAATAACATAACATTAATTGGTAGAGATTTCACAGAAAGAAAATTAGTAACATACAGTGATTACTCTAAATACCCTAATAGACACTCATTCAATTATACAACCTAAAATTTTAACTATTAAATATTGTATAACTAAACTTTCTCATAATATTAAATGAGATAATAATAAAGATAAGTGAGGATATTGAAGAACATTATCACTAATTTTACATCAACATTTATTGAAATGGAATAATTGAAGGATCATTTAATTTGGCTGATCCAATAGCAATCATCTAACATTAACAAATCTAATGGGAAAGACATCACAAAATCCCTCATTCAAATGGAAAATTACCAAGTATAAAATCTAGTATGTGATTCATGTTAACTAGTCCATGACTGGTTTTACCTGACATGTAAGTAAACTTAGCTTCTTGTTGTTGAAGCAATTTTATTCTATTACCTAATCTTAGGTGAATCTTAAGGAATGTGTAAGTCAGATGATTGTAGTTGCAGCTGTCATGCTAGGTCTGTAAGCTAAATGAGGAAGCATGCACAAGGCTCACGATCTGTTTAACCAAATACTTCAATCATAAGTATAATCCTTATTGCATTACGCCTACATTTGATCATTCTGTGAGTGTGGTTGGCCTTGAGGAAACCCTAACTTTGACACATGATGCCAGCTATAACCTGCAATCAATGGATGCTATGCAAAATCTAAACACAAGGACAAGGCACACAAACTATTTACTACGGCCCTCAAAGAGATAATCTCTTGGGATACAACGTTTGCAGGATATGCACAATTGGATTTGTGAAGAACTACATGAATTTCAAGTAGGGGCAATCGAGAGATTTACAACAGTCCAACGACCTTGCTAGCATGTTGCCAGCACGTGCCAAAAAGGGTGATTTGATACAGTTTTTTTTAGATATGCGCTGATTGCAATGATAGTAGGAAATGCAAAAGTGGTTTTTTTTCCCAATGGGACGTCATCTATTGGGATGCAATGATTGCAAAATATGGACAAAATGGATTTATTGAACAGGCTGAAGAAACTTTCAAGCATTTGCAGCGTATAGATTGTTGAAAATGTTTTAGAAACTTTTAAATAAATGCAATCTACAGGTGTAAGGCTAGACGTCTCCACCTTTGACATCGTTCTCACTACCTGATATCGAAATGGGCTCTGGAATGATTATGGGCATCCATCACCACATAAGGATAAAGGAACTCTGTCAAGTGTTGCAGTTGCAACAGCCCCACTAGACATATATGCGAACTGTAGAAGCATGCACAAGACAAGTGAGTTGTTTAACAGTGCGCCCCAGAGAAGTTATAGTTCGTTGAATGCATTAGCGGCAGGATAAGTACAAATTGGATTTGCTGAAAAGGCATTAGAAACTTAAATGCAATTGACAGGCGTAAACCAATTTCAAACACCTTTGCCAGTGCCCTCCCAGCGGTGGCCAGTTTGGGAGCCAGATAACCAACATTCATCAACGCATAAAGGATAGAAGAGTTTTGTTAGATGCTGTAGTGGCAACTTCACATTGAGGAAATTAGATAAAACTAATTTACATGGACAGTTTGCAATCATAACGTAAAATATGTTTAGGAGTATTTGTAGTGACACTTTTTGTTTTGTTGAGTTGGATCCAAAACATGCCTACATATATATGTGGACTGCAAAGATTGTATGATATGCACAAAATAAAGCACATTCTGAACTATAATAGGAAAACAAGGATTGTACAGAAAACATATTTTCAGAAAACAAAACAAAGAATTAACCAACCTTGATCCCACTTGAGGAAATGAAGGTTTGTTGCCGCATCCACTCCCAAACTCTTTCCCCAAAATTTTTCCAGGTAAAAACACCCTTTTTAAAGAAATAATTTGGTAACCAATTACGGGAAAAAAACTAACTTCCGCAACCCCAAACTAACTTCATATTTGTTCGGTCCAAGACAAAATAGTTGGTTTGATTAATTCAGAACAACGGTAAAGATATTTACACATTATATATATAATTATCATTAAATCAACTTTATAAATATATATTAATTTTTATAACTATACTTTATTAACAAATAGTGGCATAGCAACTTATTTACTTGCAAAAAATGTAAATTATGAATTTCAACTCAACTTACCACTAATTGATTAGTTTAAATATCCAGCCATCCAAAGCCCCTCACAACTAAAATTTAATAGTTTTTACTTCCCCAACTTTATAATTTATTAACAACAGTTATAATCAAATATCCAAATTAACAATTATGTTAAGTAATCAATATTATATTTTTTGCTCATTAATTCTATTTAATGCACAACTCTACCTTACCCATATAAACACCTTCTGACCTCGCTAACTTCGAGGTATGACATTCCTGCTAGCAAGTTATGATCAGATGACAGACAAGACCACGAAGGTAACCTAACAACTCAGCAACAATGACAAGGGACCCCACATTAACTCCATACAACCATTCCATTGGCGGAGGCACGCTCAGACCTGGTAAATCAGGTGGAGTCGGTGCCTAGTTCCTGCATCCTGCGGCAAATACACGGTTAAACATAACGAGATATATATATCCACATGCAGTTGTCTAGTGAATGGAAATCGCAGTGGGGTAGGGTACTCAAGAGCGAGTAATACGACACTGTCCCATTCACGTTCCTATATAAACAAGGCACAACATTTAAACAAGATACTAAATATAGAAATCAAAACATCTGAAACATCTAGTTTACTTATCAATTGTAAAGCATGAAATAACAAGATCCAATATCACAACTAATATCATGATGATTAGTTCCATAATGAATTAACAAGACAACAAGTGCTCCATCATCTAAGATACTGTCAAAATGTCAGAATTCTAATAAACAACTATCTGGAAGTTGTGTTGGGTCGTTGTCTTGTGTTGTATTGAAGTTGGTCATCTTTCATTCCTGATAGTCTTTGTCTACCTGACTATTGTTTGTCATTGGGACCTCATGTTAACTCCTAGCTCGGGGGGTGGACCTTAGGGTTCCACATGGTCGGGTGGAAGAGCTATCTTATCCATTGGTTATTTCTTGTCGGAGTTCATGTGCAGGAAAGGATTATCTCAATTTCATACAATTAAACTTGTACCAGTTAAGAAGATAATTGTGTACCTGACTTGTGTACCAGATCATTCTTAATGTATGTAATTTGATATAGATAGAAGATGTCAATGATGTAATGATGTAACTATGTGTAAGGAAAAAACATTGCAGTTGTGTAATTGATCATGAACTTTATATTTTGATGACATGCAATGAATTTGAATATGCTATTTAATCATGCATTGGTTTTAGATCAGATACTGATGTTAGTATTATGTGTTATTATGTTGATTAGCATGTAAGTAATGCCTCCTTGAATCCTTAGAGACATGTTGCAGTTTAATGGAGTAATTAGTTAAGTTAACATTACTTGTTATCTTTTTTTTTTTTTTAAAAAAAATTCCTGTTTTCTATAGTGTAAATGTATTTTCTCTAAGGTGTTCAGGGGTGGGCATTACATATTTCATTCTATAAATCTATCATTATATCATTCTTTCTTTCTATCATTCCATATCTCTATAATTTTATTTTTCTACAATTCTATTATTCTACCATTCTTTCATTTTGTCATTCTATAATTCTATTATTTCATTGTTCTATAAATCTACTACTCTATCATTCTTTCATTTTATCATTCTATAATTCTATCATTCTTACATTCTCTATTTCTATTATTCTATCATTATTTCATTCTATAATTCTATAAATCTACTACTCTATTATTCTACAATTATTTTATTCTATCATTCTCTTATCCTATAAATATGTTCTATTATTGTTCTATTATTCTATCATTCTATAATTGTGTTATTCTAATAATCTACAATTCTATTATTCTGTCATTCTATCATTTTATAATTATATTATTCTATCATTCTAACATTCTATTATTCTTTCATTCTATCATTTTAAAATTATATTATTCAATCATTGTTTCTTTTGTGATTCTACAATTCTATAAATATATATTTCCATCATTCTATCATTCTATTATTCTATCATTCAAATATTCTATCTATCTATTATGGTCTCATTCTCTCATTCTATCATTTTATTATTCTATTGTTCTATTGTTCTATAAATCTATTATTCTAATATTGTTTCCTTGTATCATTCTATAATTCTATTATTCTATTATTCTATTATTCTATAATTTGAATATTCTATCATTCTATATTTCTATCATTCTATTATTCTATAAATCTATCCTTATATAATTCTATTATTCTATAAATCTATCCTTATATAATTCTATTATTCTGTTATTCTATTATTGTATAATTCTATTATTCTATAAATATTTTATTCTGTCATTCTATAATTCAATAATTCTATCATTCTATAATTAAATTATTCCATCATTCCTTCATTCATTCATTTTATTATTCTATTATTTTATAAGTCTATTATTCTAGAAATCTTTAATTCTATCATTCTATCAATTTATTATTTGATCATTTTATCTTTGTATAACTCTATTATTCTATTATTGTATCATTCTACTATTCTATTTAAATATATTATTCTATCATTCTTTCATTGTATCATTCTTTCATTCTCTAATTCTATAGAATGAAAAAATGGAGTTATACAATGATAGAATAAAATAATGATAGAATAATAGAGTGATAAAATGATTGAATGAAATAATGATAGAATAACATAGTAATATAATTATAGAATAATATAATGAAAGAATTATACAATAATAGAATAATATAATGAAAGAATAATAAATTAAAGAATCATAGAATAATAGAATTGTAGAATAATAGAATTAATCAATGATAGAATAATAGAATCATAGAATAATAGAATTATAAAATAATAGAATGAAATAATGATAGAATAATAGATTTATAGAACAATAGAATAATAGAATTGTAGAATAATAGAATAATAAAATGATAGTGTGAGACAATAATAGATAGATAGAGTATTTGAATAATAGAATAATATAATTATACAATGATAAAACAATAGAATAATATATTTATAAGATACTAGAATGATAGAAATAGAATAAGAGAATGATATAATACTAGAAATGCAGAATAATAGATTTATAGAATTATAGAATGTAAGAATGGCAGACAATAGAAATATAAATTTATTATTCTATAAATCTTTTATTCTATCATTCTATTATTTTAACATTTCTATTATTCTATCATTCTTTTATTTTATAATTCTAGCATTCTATTATCCTATAAATCTATTATTTTATCTTTATATTGTTCTTTCATTCTATAATTGTGTCATTCTATTATTCTATAATTCTTTCACTCTATCATTTTATAATTCTTTTTTTCTATAAATCTATTATTCTATTCTTCTATCATTCTATTATTCTTTCATTCTATCATTTTAAAATTCTATTATTGCACACTTCTATTATTCTAAAACTAATATTCTAAATTCAAAACATGAGTTTTGAGTTATTACAAAAGCAACTTTTTTAAAATCTAGAAAAAAACACTAAATTGCCATTTTGAGGGCCAAGATGAAAGTTTCAAGCCCCAAAAAAGTACCAAGATAGCGTCCAACCCACTAGGGCAGGTTGGGAAACCACTGGCCACCTCATAACGCATCTACTTGTAAAATTTCATAGAAAACCCACATCCGAGTCAAAAGTTATGACCTTCAGAAGTCCCTGCATCACTAATGAAATTGGCACCACAAACAACAAAACAACAATCTAAAACTATGACTGAACCATGACTACTAGAGCCCTTCCTTAAACCACAAAATAGCAGCAACCAAAAAAATTATTGTCCGTCCAACTCTTCTCCAACTGTTTTTGTCAATGTAGTCAAGTGTATTTATATACACTCTGGGGCGGTGATCTAGGGCATTGACAGATGAAATAAATGCATAATATTGGCCAGTAGTAAAAAACTACATATACACCATCCTGAGATTGATATGATTTGAAAGTGAATCAGATCATTTCATAAGTAAATGGTAATGGCAATGATGACATTCAAACCGTTAACTAGTTTGAGATCTCTCTACATCTGGGTAGCAATAGTTTTTATCTCCACGATAGTTAAAATGCACCTAAGGAATTGTGTGATTTGGGTTGTTTTAGATTGTTTGAAATATTTAAATCATTTAAGATTGTTTAAAATTTTTAAATTGTTTAAGATAAATGCATTTATCCGTTCGAGATTCTAAGAGAGAAACAATTACAGACGCGGTTCCTATTTCTGATTGCCAAGACTATTTTTTGATGGCCTTGAAGCTATTACCAGCAATCGCTTTTCCATTGAAAAAAACCCAGCGTGAGACAGTTTTCCTATCGGCTAATTATTAACGGACTTTGAAAATTTCCCAGTGTGAATTTTACGGCGTGAGACAATTTTGAGCACTATGATGTTCACAACTAAAAGCCTATCGGCTAATTATTCTACAATTCTGCTATAAATCTCTATTATTCTATCATTCTTTCATTCTATTATTTTATTATTCTATCATTATATTATTATATCTATTATTGTCTCATTCTCTCATTCTATCATTCTACTATTCTATTATTATACAATTCAATTATTGAATCATTCTATCATTGTACTATTCTATAAATTTATTTTTCTATCATTGTTTCATTCTATCATTTTATAATTGTTTTATTCTATGATTCTATTATTATATAAAACTACTCTTATATCATTCATTCATTCTATAATTCTATAATTCTATTATATTATCATTCTTTCATTCTATCATTCTCTAATTCTATCATTTTTTTATTCTTTAAATCTATTATTCTATCATTCTTTCATTCTATTCTTCTATAATTCTTTTAGTCTATTATTTAATAATTCTATCACTCTATCATTCTTCTACTCAATCATTCTATAATTCTATGATTCTATTATTCTATAAATCTGTCATTTTATTATTCTATCATTCTCTTATTCTATTATCTACAATTCTATTATATTTTCATTCCTTCAATCTATCATTGTATACTTCTTCCACTCTATCATTCTATTATTATATTATTGTACAAATCTATCATTCTATTATTCTACAATTCTTATTTCTTATCATTATTTTATTCTATAATTCTAATATTATATTATTCCTTCACTCTTTCATTCTATAATTCTATTATTCAATTATTTTCTAGTTCTATTACTCTATCATTCTATCATTTTATAATTCTAAATTTCTATTATTGTATTATTCTGTAGCGCCCCTCCATTCTCACCTTGGATGTGCAGGTAGTTTGGCTAAGGAACCTGATGATGAGGGTGGAACAAGAGCTTCTGTTAATACTTTGGGGAGCATGATGCATATTGTTATTATGCAGAGATTTATTTGGATAAGGTGATGTAGTAGTATGTTGTTAGGACAAGTGGAAAGGGTGGCATCATACCATTGGACGTATGGGTGACATATGAGTATGAGATTGCTAGAGTCCCTTCCCTAGTGCTTTGGCTATTATGTACATGTGTTCTAACTTGTATGTTTGAGCGAACAAGTACCAGGCATCGACTCCACCTGAATTGGCAAGTTTGAGCGTGCCTTGCACCCAATGGAAGTAGTTGACCGGAGATAGCACTTGGTCCCCCACCCTAACCATCATCCTCGGAGAGGATGAGTACCTAGTTTGATACCTTGTCAAGTACTATCAGTGGCCAGTCAGTGTTGCTTGAAGTTTTGCCTTTTGACCCTAGTTAGTGGTTAGGTAATTGTTTTGGCTTTTGGTTTAATTTGTCTGATAATATGCCTTGGTTATCTTATGCATTAAAATGGATTGATAAATAATATATATATTCCTAGTTGATAATAAAATAAAATTATAGTGTAATATTATAATTAAGAAATAATAATAAAATAGTAAATAAATAGAATATTATAAAGTTGGTTATATAATTAATTATAATATGTGAGTGAGTGTGGGTAAATGGTTTTACCCGTTTGTGTAAAATTATTTATTGTGTGTATGTTTAAATTATGTTGGTTGCATATATTTTATTTATTTTTAATAAGGGTTAGTAGGTAGTTAGTTGGGGTAGTTGTAAATTTATTTTGTACGGGAGTGGGAAAAATAACTTCCCTCCCTTCATTATTTATTAAATGGGGAGGGGGAATTTTGACCTTGAGAATTTGGGGGGCTTTTTAATCTTTTTGGAAATTACTTTATTGGGAACACTATGCAATATAAATTTCCATGGAGTTTTTTTTTAAGAGGTGGCTGCAATATTTTAGACCCGAAGAACAGAAGTTAATTGAATGGTAAGTGCATTATATTTTATAGATTTTGTCACCAATTTTTACTTATGTTTTCTACACAATGAAATTTAAATTATTATCTTTTCATTGTTGTTTATAATTATATTTTGTTAGGGTTTAATATAGTGCTATAAAATAATATTTTATACTATCTTTTAAATTTACATCACTCTATTTTATTTACAAGTGTGGTACAATATTTTATATTTTATAAAGGTTATTTCCAACACTACATTTTATTTACTGTAAAGCTGGTATAAAATATACTATTAGGGTAAAATATATTATTTTATTAGGGTTTATTTCCAGTACTATATTGTCATGTCCCCATATTAAACCCTTGTTTAAATTGAAGATTTAAACAATATATTTAATTACACATAAGTATTAATAATTAAATATTAATAAGTTATATAATATATTATCATATTACATGAATATAAATATCAAATATTATTATTATTATACTCATAAGATATTAATAGATATAAATATTATTATAATATATATTATTAATATGAATTAATTAATCAAATAATATATATATTAGATATTAATATTATGTATGTGACTCTTTGAAGAGTCACCATTCTTCGTAAGAGGCATAATGGAACATATATAATATAAATAGCAGCAGCAAGGAAGGAGGGGGGATCAGATTTGGGGATATAAGAAAATAAGGAAGTCTAAAGTAAGCAAACAGAAGTCTTTAAATATGAAAGTTAGAAAGTATGGAATAATAGTAGCTTGCATTTAATTTAAGTGGAAGTATTATAAATATATGGGAAATAAATAAAAAAAGGAATATCGGCATTATAAATAAATATAATTAAATCCGCATTATATTTATATATTTAAATCTGCATTATATATATATATATATATATATATATATATATATATATATTTCTGAGTCATAAGTAGGAAAGATATCATAAATACATATAGGGAGGAATTATCCAAGTAAAAAAATATATATATACAATAATATTAATAGCATATATAATAATATAGAGATATTATTAATATTATAACAAATACTATAATATATAAATATTAAAGAATAGGCGAAAGAGAATAGAATCCAGTGAGCAGATTCAACAAGACAAGCAGCATAAAGAGGTACGTGCACTTTCCTCTATTAATAGGTTAGGTAATATAAATGTTGTAGATGAATAATATGAATATAAATAAATGAATACTGCTTATATCAGCATAATAATAATTGGAATATATTACCATCATTGATGTATATACATTCATTATGTATAAGTATGCATACAAAATAGGTATAATAATATGAGAATAAATAGGAGTGTAGAAATAAGGTAAATCTGCTTACATATATGAAAATGGATATAAATATGAATATGAAAGTGAATATAGAAATTATTATGAATATGAAAATGGGATTATGAGATCATAAGCATAAGGACATAAGTATGAAAGGATTTTTAACTGTGTACTTATCAATTAAATCAAGCTTTTAGTGATGAATAAATATATTGGTCAGTGGATTGATTACTTCTTATAGATAAGTCATTGAGAGTTGGGGACATTTAAAATAAATAAATAAATTACATTATGTCTAATTATAAACTTTGTTAGGAATAAGTAATTATAACGTTTTAAATTATTTATAGATGACAATTGAAATGTGTTCTTCTAGTTAGAATTTACAATATACCAGTTACAGAGAAATTAAAACCATGGTAAAAACATACAACTCTAGAGACTTAAGTTCCAAATTAAGGCTTAGTTGATGTTTTAATTGAGTAGAGTCATGTATAGGTAAGAATAGTAAGTAGTTAATCTTAATTAGATTTTAATTAATTATGAATTATCTTTTTATTTGCTATCTTTGAATAAAGAGAGAAAGAGTTATCATAGAAGGATCTCATGTTTAGAATATAGGATTTTCTTAATTTTCTGTTATAATAAAAGTTGGCTCTTTGTGTTAAGTACGAATAGATTATTGTGAAATAATTACATATAGGTAATTGTCTTTTATGTTTACTATCTACTTACACTGTGCATAGAATTATGAAATTGGTCTATTCTAAAATTGAGATTGGATAATAACCAAGTTACAATCTTATATTGATAACTTTGTTATGATAAATTCTCTGTAGTAACCAATGTATCTAGACTATTGGATTAAATGTTCATGCTTTTGTTATAGTGGGATGTAAGTTCTGTGTCATTGGGAAGTTGGATTGTAGAGGCTAAGAAGGGTGTAGTTGTGTGTATGGTCCTTGTGATATGTAACCCTAAAATGTTGTCTCCTATTTTGACATGAACTCATTTAATTGTGATGAACATTCAAAGATGATTAATGCCTTGTTTGGTGTATGGATTATGTGGTTATGATGGTTGTGCAAGATGGACAATGCCTTGCCCAGTGTAGGGTTTACTAGTTGCAAAGTAGGGGGAGTGGCTCTCAATGGGGGTCGGAACCCATAGTGGTGTCCAGGACAACCCATTGAAGGGTTTCTTAATCCAGTGATAACATTAATAATGAAATAGGGGAATGGGTAGAATTCACATTAATCAAGATAATGTATGCCTCACTCGTGGCTCAAATGCTCATTTAGGCTTGAGATGAGATGAGAAGGCCTGGAATGGTAAGATCAACTACCTTGTCCCCATGAAAGTTACATTGATTCTGCATGAGTTTGTATGGAGACTGGGGATCAGGAGAGGCTGCCAAGACAACCCAAAGATGGGAGTCGGGGCCTAGTGAAGTCCACCAGGACAACCCATATCAATCCATGTGATGACACTCCTCCCTATTGCAGTCTAGCACTCCCTAGTTGTATTTCCTCCCTCAATTGCGTAAGTGCCTCTAGAAGTGCAGTTAAGTATGTTAGTGATGTTTATTGTGGATAGTTTGATAATTGGTGTCATGTATAACCCTACTGCTTGTGTTAGTCTATTGTTCTCCTTACTATCTGTGAGTGTGGGATCTTGTGTTATCTCCTAGCTCGAGGGGTGGACCTTAGGGTTCCACATGGTCGGGTGGAATAGCTTTTATTTCCATTGGTTTTTTTTCCCTTGTCGATGTTCGTGGGTGAGGAGGATGTATCTTGTGCATTAGATATCAGATCTTGTACCAGTTTGAGGAAGATGATTATGCATACTCATGGTCTAGCCTTGTGTGAAAGCCGATTCATAATGTATGTATTCAGAAAGGTGATAATGTAATCAATGTAATGAATTACTCATGTGTATAGTAATTTGTACATTCACATGTAATCCTGATCATGTCGATTATTCATCTGATGTTATGATATGGAGATGTATATGTTTATTCATTTAATCCTATAGATTTAGAATGATTTACTAATGTTAGTTAATAATGTATGTTGAATTATGTTAATTGATTTGGAAAGTAATGCAACCATGAAATCTTAGAGGACAAGTCGTTAGTTCAAATGATGTGTATAGATGTGTTAACATTACTTTGTTATCTTATTCATATAAAAAAAAAATTTCCTGCTTTGCATAGCATAGATATGTTGTTCTCTAAGGTGTTCATGGCGGGGCATTACATCTGGTATCAGAGCCAAGTTGCAGCACTGGATCTCTGGTTAATGTTGTTGCCCATGTCTAGTTATAGTAACTTCTCTTATGCATGTGCAGGTTTAGATTAATTAGCTAAGTTGGCATGTGAATTTCTTTTGTTTGACTAAAGGTGCATTAGGATAAGATGTTATTTTGTGTAGCTAGGTATTTAATCTATGTATTTGGAAGTAAATGTATGTGATTAAGTTTTGTATTACATGATGTTATATGTTTTATTGGAAAGGGCTATTTTTGTGAAATAAATAAGATGCTAGTCCATACAACTAGGTATCTTCTCTGAAAAAATTACGATGACTATAGTTGGTGTTTGAAAATCTTGTTTGCTAGGTGTAGCTGAAAACCCATGAGGTAATGTCCTTCTCTTTTCTTACTATTGTATAAATAGAAAAGATTTATGCATTGGATGTCTTGCATGCTGAAAATATGTGAATCCTTTGGTTCTATGAGAATTCAAATAGCTTGTGATGAAGTAAGAGTTGTTGTGTTTAGGAAAGACCTACATGAAGTGGTAAGAGTTAAGTAGAGGATCATTATTGTTATTTTGTGAATATGGAACTTGTGTATAATTTGTTAAGTGGAATTGTTAAGTAATCGTGATGATCATGACAGTGACTTTTAGCATTAGGTGGTATATGGAAAAGATGATTTTAAAAAAAGGGGTTATGGATAATATGAAATGATATGATCTTATAAAGGGAATCACAGTTGTTATGGAAATAAATGTACTTTTGGTATGTGATCCTTGGTAGTAATGAAAATTGTGTATGTAAATGCAAATCTTCCCCCTGTAAATGTGAGGAACCAGTAACTGTGCATTGGTTAAGTGTTGTGAATACCCCGTACATGCTTTGTGTGCCCATAAGATGGTGATACTGGGTACCCATCCATTGGGAATGAGTGTATTTTGGTGTGGGTTTAACCATACCACAACGTGTGTTTGTATGTTTGTTACCTGATTGAGGGCCAACCCTTGTGTGGTTGACAATATATATATAAAAGAGTAGCCAAAAGTTAGATTCATAGATTCTCTTCTTTTGGTTCTCTAGTCCCTCAATCTGTGAAGGGGTAGTAGTAGCCACAAAGTTCCTTGGGCAGAGTGAACAGCGTACACTTATGACGGCACAGAGTGGTCCCTCGCTCAACCGATCCTAAGGAAATGTACTCACTACTTCCCCTTATGATGGATCAGGGTACTTGATTCATATGTGTTAGCCTAAACCCCACAGTTTCTAAGCATTTGGATGGTATTTCTTGGATGATCATTTACCTTGTCTTCACAAAAGGTATGATATGCCACATGAGTTATCAGTTGGGGGCCGGGGTCTAGGACCTACATGGACAACCCAACTGGAACTATGTGATGACATGAGTCGTCACTTGGGGGCCGGGGTCTAGGACTTGCGTGGGTAACCCAAGTGAGACCATGTGCCCCATGTATATTTTGAGGTCTAGCATGTGGAGGAAGATTTGTTACCCATGTTGAGATGATTCCGTATTTGTACATGTTCTGACATGATAGGTACGATGCCACACCCCCACTGATGTTCTGACACAGTGCTGGTGATGATGCCGTGTTGCTGTTGGTAGCGAGCTAGGCTCGAGGACATGATGCCACGTGCCTAGACACGTGAAGGTGCACTATGAGATTGTGTTATAGCCTACTTGTGTGATGAGCATAATGGGGCCTCGCACACTTGTAGAGGGATACTCATGTTTTCTTTCGACAGTGTTGGGTCAGTTAGCATATGAGTAGGTCCTAGCCATGTATACCTCTGGCTACGGCGAGTACCTGTGTGTGCCTTCTCCACGAGGTATCGCTATGCGGGGTGTGTTCTGCGCATACCTACTTTCGCGGAGCCACAGACACACTGCCATGCGGCATACGGCTAGTACGTGCCTTCTCCGGCTGGCGTATGACCATGTCGCGCTGAGACGTGATGCGGGATGTGGCCGAGGTGCACGTTCCATGCGGGTAGCCAAGGATTGTGTGGGCCACTTGGTTAGTCCATGCCGCGTGACGACGCGATGTAGGGTGTAGCCGAGGAGTACACCTTGAGCCATGTGGATGGCGTGCTCACTCCACACCACATGAGGGCTACTGCTATAGCCTGACGTTGTTCCCTCCTTCCTCATTTGGTGGCTAGTATCTAGTCACATAGTGTTGTATAGTGTACTTTCGAAGATTGAATATTTTCTTTATGGTTATTGATGATTTCCTATTGATTGTGAATGCCGACACTTTGTTTCTTTTTGATTGTGATGGTTTAGCCACACCTTGTGATCCTATTTGGTTGTAACCCTTGTGGTTACATTTGACTTAATATTAAAATTGCGCGCATTTTTCTACTTTATTGTTGAAATTGAATTTTTATTTGATCTTTCTTATGACATTGGTGGCTAAACTAGTTTTTTTTCCTTATTGTTTTCAATGTCGGCCATGTGTCGTATTGTGATTCCTCTCCAAGGACATATGAGGTGGACTTGGTGAGTGTATACGAGGAAGCAGACGCAAGGAACCTTGAGGATGGGGGTATGTGAGGCTATTACACAGCTAGGATCCACTACCCACCTATGTGTGATGACTATCTCTTGGAGGCTAACTACCTTATACAACAAGAGATAGGTCATTGTGGTCTTGTTTGGATGGTGTAACGCCCCGCATGAACACCTTAGAGTACAATACATCTACGCTATGGAAAAATGGAAAAAAAAATTTTAAATGAATAAAGTGACAAAGTAATGTTTAACACATCTAAATACATCATTTGACCTAACGACTAGTCCTCTAAGATATCATGGAGGCATTACTTGACCAACAACAATATAATCTGACATACATCATTAACTAACATCAGTAGAACATTCTAAACCTAATGCATTAAATCAATAACATTTACATCAAATAAATAATCATTAGGATCTAGTACATAGTTACAATTTCTTCTCACATACGAGTACATCATTCCATTGTTACTTAACACCTTCAAATACATACATTATAAATCAACTGATACACAAACAAGAACATGAATACAACTCACTTACTTCATAACTAGTACAAGATCTGACAGCTGATACACACGATACAACATCCTCATACACGAACAATAGCAAGGAGAAAAACCAATGGATTTAGCTCTTCCACCCGACCATGTGGAACCCTGAGGTCCACCCCTCGAGCTAGGAGTTAACATAAGGTTCCCACTACAACATACAGTCAGGTAGAAAGTAGACTATCAGAACAAGACAACACGTAACTCCAACGACACGAGTCAATATCACAAACAACTTAACAATACTTCCAGATCCTAAAGAAACTTATATATATTAGTTTTTCCATAAATGTAGGTTTAATAACAATAGAGGAGATGACCTATTTATCAGGAATACTAAAGCATTTTTGATAGGATTCCATTTTAGGACAATAAAGATACAAGGCACGAAGAGAATGGCGGTTGATAGACTTAGGAGAATCAATTTATTGCGAAGGAAGGAGCAACTCTGATAATGACACAAACCACGGACTAAGACCATGCACACAGGGAAGCTATAGCTGGGGAAACTTATCATATAACGGAATATAAACAGTGCAATAGTAAACATTTTCATGCTAAAGCTTCACAAATGAAATCATTTTTAATTCAAGGATTAAAATGTGATCAGCCTCCTTAAATAACTTACTGAATAAACACACTGAGCACCCAAAAAAATAAGGTAACTGAAATTCGGTAACAAACATGACAAACCACATCTTGCTAAAAAAAAAATTGATCCTCAAAAACAAAGTTGAGGACCAATGCACACAATACTTCAAATGCCTGAAAAACATAAGCTTCGTAATAATCAATGTGATAAAAAAAAATGCAGAAAGTAGTCTGAAAACTTAATATGAGCAAAGCAAGTGAATCTTACTTGAGTTCACTCTGAAGTTTTTCTATATCAGTTCTTAATCTTTCAGTTTCCCACTGGAGCAAGGAGAAATGATGATCCCGAGAGCTCTTAACTTCTCCTTTGTATTTTGATAAAGCTGCTTCATGAAGCATTTCACTCTTGAGCATTTCTTCTCTGGAGACAAAGGAGTGAGCAATGGTGTTCAGACTGTCCTGGAGAACCTCTGTCACAACAGCTGTTATTGCTTCTGCTTGTTTCTATATCATGCCCTCTCCCTCCAACCTCTTTACCAGGGCCATGGTGTCGACCAAGCAGGCTCTGTTACCAGGAACCAGCTCTGACATTCGACGAAATCGAAGCCGGCATATTTGCCCAGGGAGAATTCGCGGATGCATTACTTTTCAAATTCACTTGATTGATTCTAAGGCGTGCAGCCCTAGGGATAAAGTGAACAGAATTTGGGTATACTTCCATTTCCTTGTAACTCTTGTTGCTAATTACAATCAGCTGATCATTGTGTTGGATGAGGTCTCTTGGTGCCTGTCGATCATATAAGAATATAGGCTTAGGTGTGTTTACAGTGACACTGCTTTATGATTTGGATCCTCAAATTGTTTCTGGACTCATGCTCCCACAAACATCTATGCAGAAGCGGCAGGTATGATAGGGTACAAAATGGTTGACCTTCTTGTAAACACCATAACTTTATCATTGCGATACCTGCTAGATCTATAGGGCATTTCTTGGTTCCTGTTTACACTGCAAAACCTCCCTCTATTCTTTGCAGCTCCCTTCTCCTTCCCGATCTCCCCTTTTCCCTTTTTCCTCCCCTCTGCTTGTTTATAGTATTCCCTACCCTAATTGTTTATACTCCACCTTGAGGGGATAAACACACGATCCAATGCAAAACCAAAAATACAGCTTACTTTCATTTAATTTTTAATAACATTACAATATAACCTCTATTCTTTTATTTACTCAAGGGTAACTTATATTTAATATATCACAACTCATAATTTTTATGTTATTTAATTTAGTATTTCATATAGATATTTAATATATAACAACTCATAAATACATTTTACTTTATTAAATCATTTATTTACTTGGCCACATATATATACTTTCATATTTATTTTATTAACCATAAAACAATTTCCACAACTTATAATGCCACTTTATAACTAATTTAACTCCTTTAATATTTATTTTTATTTATTTAATAATTAATGTATATTTGTTATATAACAACTAATAATTATTTATAAATCTATTTAGTAGACATTAAACAAATTTATCGATTTATATACCATAATTAACCAATCATAATTCATACAATTACTCGACCATCAAGCATGCAGAGAGATCAAGACAACAACCCATGGAGACAAACGAAACTGAGAACAATGACTAGACGCAAAATTGAAGACTTATCCTCTACAAGGATGACGGATAACTAGGGAACCTTATGCTAACTCCGATCAACAATTCCATTGGCTAGGGCACGCTCAGACCTGCTAGTTCAGGTGGAGTCGATGCCCGGTACCTACATCCTGCAGCAAACCTCCAGGTTAAACATATATATACAAACATGAAGTCATGCACACAGTGAATAGAAATCACAGCATGGAAGGGTACTCAAACACGAGTAATGCAATACTGTTCTGTTCACATAATTACATCCACAATTAAGTATTCAGTTGTCTACAAGAAGGTAGAATAATCAATTCAATATGATCTAGTCTAACAATTATTGTTAAAGCATCATAACCATGATTAAATATCACCTTAAACTTAGAAGTAACATTAATCCATTACACCAAGTATGTCCATCAAACTGTGAAACATAAAATATTAGTAATCCAATATCACCAATCATCATCGTCGCAATAGGTCCATAAACAACTTATCAAAATACAGAGAGTCCAATGTCATGATATCCAATCCTACTAGAAGAACCATCAGTCCAATAGAAGGCAAGGTGAGGGGCACTACATCCTCCCCCCCTAGGATCAGGCTTACTACTGGAAGCCTGCAACAAATATGAACGAGTTTGGACAGTTTCCACAACGCTATGCAAACATGGAAGCACAATCTGTGCATGTGATCTATTAACAGAAAAATCTTCATATAATGATTTTTTTATCTTTACAATCATGGAACCACAATTTATAGTTTTATAATACTATATTCATGTTTTGACACACATTCTTCATATGCACACGAATTCAAATTACTAGGAATCACATCTCAAGGCTACACAAAGGTCCATTTAGTCACCGGTAAGCGACCTACTAATCCATGACACAAAATCCATGAGCCAAGAGCCAACAGCTATCTCACACAACCCATACTACACACTTAGAGGCTTGGTGGTGTTAGGGCACACATACAATGATAGACCATCGAAACAAAACAACAATGACCTATCTACTATTGTATAAAGTAGTTAGCCTCCATAAAATAATCCTCACATATCCCCATCTAGAAGGTTCCCTGCATCTGCTTCCTCGTATACACTCACCAAGTCTGCCTCATACGTTCTTGGAGAGGAATCACAATACGACACATGGTCAACATCGAAAACAGTAAGGAGAAAATAGTTTAGCCACCAAAGTCATAAA
The DNA here is from genome assembly GCA_027924645.1 of Cunninghamia lanceolata. NCBI lineage: Eukaryota > Viridiplantae > Streptophyta > Pinopsida > Cupressales > Cupressaceae > Cunninghamia > Cunninghamia lanceolata. The sequence goes on from BSBN01000590.1 coordinate 19,455,190, forward strand.
CAATTATAAAATAAAGATTAAATTTTATCAACAAAACAAGAATTGCGCGCAGTTCAACACTAAACCAAATGTAACCACGAGGGTTACGCACAAATGAAGATCACAAGGTGTGGCTAAACCATCACAATCAAATATAAACAAAGTGTCAGCCTTTTCAATTAATAGAAAATCATCAATAATTATAAGGAAAATACACAATCTTTGAAATTACACTATACAACACTGCGTGACTAGATACTAGCCACCAAACGAGGAAGGAGGGAACAACGTCAGGTTATCCTCAACTTTTTATTCCACACAATAAGGACTCTACATAAGCACTAAGAATATCCAAGAATGCATACTTCACAAGAGGATGTACAAGCATCTAGTCCTCTACCTGACAACTCCTCTAACTACAACCAAAGCTCCTTAAGGATAGGATGTTCGTCGAGAGACACCTCTCGACTCTCCCCTAATTCCAAATTGTTCACCATCATGGTAAACAACTGACAACCTTGACTCCTGAATTTCTTCGACCGTATGGCAGATATCATATGTAGGGGAATGGATCTCTACATGCCAACTACCCCTACCTAGACCTTTAGGCACCTACCTATGTAGACACCACCAAGGGACAACCTTGGGTTGTTAGGTGAGGATGACAAAAGGGAAGAACATAATCTTGAGAGTTTAAGCAACCAGTGTAGCTTAATGGGTTAGTATAAAACCCAGAGTACCCAGTGTTAGAAACCTGGCTCTGATACTAGATGTAACGCCCCGCATGAACACCTTAGAGTACAATACATCTACGCTATGGAAAAATGGAAAAAAAAAATTTTAATGAATAAAGTGACAAAGTAATGTTTAACACATCTAAATACATCATTTGACCTAACGACTAGTCCTCTAAGATATCATGGAGGCATTACTTGACCAACAACAATATAATCTGACATACATCATTAACTAACATCAGTAGAACATTCTAAACCTAATGCATTAAATCAATAACATTTACATCAAATCAATAATCATTAGGATCTAGTACATAGTTACAATTTCTTCTCACATACGAGTACATCATTCCATTGTTACTTAACACCTTCAAATACATACATTATAAATCAACTGATACACAAACAAGAACATGAATACAACTCACTTACTTCATAACTGGTACAAGATCTGATGGCTGATACACATGATACAACATCCTCGCACACGAACAATAGCAAGGAGAAAAACCAATGGATTTAGCTCTTCCACCCGACCATGTGGAACCCTGAGGTCCACCCCCCGAGCTAGGAGTTAACATAAGGTTCCCACTACAACATACAGTCAGGTAGAAAGTAGACTATCAGAACAAGACAACACGTAACTCCAACGACACGAGTCAATATCACAAACAACTTAACAATACTTCCAGATCCTAAAGAAACTTATATATATTAGTTTTTCCATAAATGTAGGTTTAATAACAATAGAGGAGATGACCTATTTATCAGGAATACTAAAGCATTTTTGATAGGATTCCATTTTAGGACAATAAAGATACAAGGCACAAAGAGAATGGCGGTTGATAGACTTAGGAGAATTAATTTATTACGAAGGAAGGAGCAACTCTGACAATGACACAAACCACGAACTAAGACCATGCACACAGGGAAGCTATAGCTGGGGAAACTTATCATATAATGGAATATAAACAGTGCAATAGTAAACATTTTCATGCTAAAGCTTCACAAATGAAATCATTTTTAATTCAAGGATTAAAAATGTGATCAGCCTCCTTAAATAACTTACTGAATAAACACACTGAGCACCCAAAAAAAACAAGGTAACTGAAATTCGGTAACAAACATGACAAACCACATCTTGCTAAAAAAACAATTGATCCTCAAAAACAAAGTTGAGGACCAATGCACACAATACTTCAAATGCCTGAAAAACATAAGCTTCGTAATAATCAATGTGATAAAAAAAAAATGCAGAAAGTAGTCTGAAAACTTAATATGAGCAAAGCAAGTGAATCTTACTTGAGTTCACTCTGAAGTTTTTCTATATCAGTTCTTAATCTTTCAGTTTCCCACTGGAGCAAGGAGAAATGATGATCCCGAGAGCTCTTAACTTCTCCTTTGTATTTTGATAAAGCTGCTTCATGAAGCATTTCACTCTTGAGCATTTCTTCTCTGGAGACAAAGGAGTGAGCAATGGTGTTCAGACTGTCCTGGAGAACCTCTGTCACAACAGCTGTTATTGCTTCTGCTTGTTTCTGTATCATGCCCTCTCCCTCCAACCTCTTTACTAGGGCCATGGTGTCGACCAAGCAGGCTCTGTTACCAGGAACCAGCTCTGACATTCGACGAAATTGAAGCCGGCATATTTTCTCAGGGAGAATTCGCGGATGCATTGCTTTTCAAATTCACTTGATTGATTCTAAGGCGTGCAGCCCTAGGGATAAAGTGGACAGAATTTGGGTATACTTCCGTTTCCTTGTAACTCTTGTTGCTAATTACAATTAGCTGATCATTGTGTTGGATGAGGTCTCTTGGCGCCTGTCGATCATATAAGAATATAGGCTTAGGTGTGTTTATAGTGACACTGCTTTATGATTTGGATCCTCAAATTGTTTCTGGACTCATGCTCCCACAAACATCTATGCAGAAGCGGCAGGTATGATAGGGTACAAAATGGTTGACCTTCTTGTAAACACCATAACTTTATCATTGCGATACCTGCTAGATCTATAGGGTGTTTCTTGGTTCTTGTTTACGCTGCAAAACCTCCCTCTGTTCTTCGCAGCTCCCTTCTCCTTCCCGATCTCCCCTTTTCCCTTTTTCCTCCCCTCTGCTTGTTTATAGTATTCCCTACCCTAATTGTTTGTACTCCACCTTGAGGGGATAAACACACGATCCAATGCAAAACTGAAAATACAGCTTACTTTCATTTAATTTTTAATAACATTACAATATAACCTCTATTCTTTTATTTACTCAAGGGTAACTTATATTTAATATATCACAACTCATAATTTTTATTTTATTTTATTTAGTATTTCATATAGATATTTAATATATAACAACTCAAATACATTTTACTTTATTAAATCATTTATTTACTTGGCCACATATATATACTTTCATATTTATTTTATTAATCATAAAACAATTTCCACAACTTATAATGCCACTTTATAACTAATTTAACTCCTTTAATATTTATTTTTATTTATTTAATAATTAATGTATATTTGTTATATAGCAACTAATAATTATTTATAAATCTATTTAGTAGACATTAAACAAATTTATCGATTTATATACCACAATTAACCAATCATAATTCATACAATTACTCGACCATCAAGCATGCAGAGAGATCAAGATGACAACCCATGGAGACAAACGAAACTGAGAACAACGACTAGACGCAAAACTAAAGACTTATCCTCTACAAGGATGACGGATAACTAGGGAACCTTATGCTAACTCTGATCAACAATTCCATTGGCTAGGGCACGCTCAGACCTGCTAGTTCAGGTGGAGTCGATGCCCGGTACCTGTATCCTACAGCAAACCTCCAGGTTAAACATATATATGCAAACATGAAGTCATGCACACAGTGAACAGAAATCGCAGCATGGCAGGGTACTCAGACACGAGTAATGCAATATTGTTCTGTTCACATAATTACATCCACAATTAAGTATTTAGTTGTCTACAAGAAGGTAGAATAATCAATTCAATATGATCTAGTCTAACAATTATTGTTAAAGCATCATAACCATGATTAAATATCACCTTAAACTCAGAAGTAACATTAATCCATTACACCAAGTATGTCCATCAAACTGTGAAACATAAAATATTAGTAATCCAATATCACCAATCATCATCATCGCAATAGGTCCATAAACAACTTAGCAAAATACAGAGAGTCCAATGTCATGATATCCAATCCTACTAGAAGAACCATCAGTCCAATAGAAGGCAAGGTGAGGGGCACTACAGATGGTCTCACCATGTGTGTGTGGCCTAACACCATCAAGCCACTACGTGTGAGGTATAGATTATGTGAGATGGATTTTGGCTCTTGGCTCATGGATTAGTATGTTGCTTCCCGGTGTCCAGATGGACCCCTATGTAGCCTTGTGATGTGATTCTCGGTGATGTGAATTGTGTGTATGTGAAGAATGTATGTGAAATTGTGAATATAGTACTTATAAAATGATGAATTGTGTTTACATGCTTCTAAAAGGTGTAAAATCATGATCTTGGTTGAATATGTCATGAGATTTATTGTTGTAAAATGAATAAAGAGGAATGTCTTGTTTATAAATGATGGATATTTAGTGTGCTTTGTGGGTCTAATTATGTTGTGATTTATGGAAATGTAGCATTTTGATGTATTGATTTCTTAATAGTGTATTGGAAAGAGAATTGTAATTTAAGGGTCAAGAAAATGATATGGTAATGCATTTGAAATTGAATACCTTATATGTTTCTGATATGAGAAATTCTGCTAGTTAGGATTAAGTGGGTGCAATGTTTTCTTTGTTCTGAAAGAAACTGAAGGATTTTGAGTGGTTTATGTACTATGGAATCATTTTTTGAAATGCAAGTCTTGATTGTGTTATTATTGTAACATTAAAGGCTAAAAAGATAGGTCTGAAATGGACCATATAAGTATATGTTCTCTCGAGATAAATTATTTTCATAAGCAAACTAGTGTATATTATTTTGATGTAATGAATCAGTTCTGATGTTGGTACTAATGTGTTATGTTTCCACCCTAGTTTGCGACTTCCAGGAGTAAGTCAAGTTTTAGGGGGGAAGGATGTAGCGCCCCTCCATTCTCACCTTAGATGTCCAGGTATTTTCGTTAAGGAACCTGATGATGAGGATGGAACAAGAGCTTCTGTTAATACTTTTGGGAGCATGATGCATATTGTTATTATGCAGAGATTTATTTGGATAAGGTGATGCAGTAGTATGTTGTTAGGACAGGTGGAAAGGGTGGCATCATACCATTGGACGTATGGGTGACATATGAGTATGAGATATGATTGCTAGAGTCCCTTCCCTAGTGCTTTCGCTATTATGTACATGTGCTCTAACTTGTATGTTTGAGTGAACAGGTACCAGGCATCGACTCCACCTAAATTGGCAAGTTTGAGCGTGCCTTGCACCCAATGGAAGTAGTTGACCGGAGATAGCACTTGGTCCCCCACCCTAACCATCATTCTCAGAGAGGATGAGTACCTAGTTTGATACCTTGTCAAGTACTATCAGTGGCCAGTCAGTGTTGCTTGAAGTTTTGCCTTTTGACCCTGGTTAGTGGTTAGGTAATTATTTTGGCTTTTGGTTTAATTTGTCTGATAATATGCCTTGGTTATCTTATGCATTAAAATGGATTGATAAATAATATATATAATCCTAGTTGATAATAAAATAAAATTATAGTGTAATATTATAATTAAGAAATAATAATAAAACAGTAAATAAATAGAATATTATAAAGTTGGTTATATAATTAATTATAATATGTGAGTGAGTGTGGGTAAATGGTTTTACCCGTTTGTGTAAAATTATTTATTGTGTGTATGTTTAAATTATGTTGGTTGCATATATTTTATTTATTTCTAATAAGGGTTAGTAGGTAGTTAGTTGGGGTAGTTGTAAATTTATTTTGTACGGGAGTGGGAAAAATAACTTCCCTCCCTTCATTATTTATTAAATGGGGAGGGGGAATTTTGACCTTGAGAATTTGGGGGGCTTTTTAATCTTTTTGGAAATTACTTTATTGGGAACACTGTGCAATATAAATTTCCATGGAGTTTTTTTTTAAGAGGTGGCTACAATATTTTAGACCAGAAGAACAGAAGTTAATTGAATGGTAAGTGCATTATATTTTATAGATTTTGTCACCAATTTTTACTTATGTTTTCTACACAATGAAATTTAAATTATTATCTTTTCATTGTTGTTTATAATTATATTTTGTTAGGGTTTAATATAGTGCTATAAAATAATATTTTATACTATCTTTTAAATTTACATCACTCTATTTTATTTACAAGTGTGGTACAATATTTTATATTTTATAAAGGTTATTTCCAACACTACATTTTATTTACTGTAAAACTGGTATAAAATATACTATTAGGGTAAAATATACTATTTTATTAGGGTTTATTTCCAGTACTATATTGTCATGTCCCCATATTAAACCCTTGTTTAAATTGAAGATTTAAACAATATATTTAATTACACATAAGTATTAATAATTAAATATTAATAAGTTATATAATATATTATCATATTACATGAATATAAATATCAAATATTATTATTATTATACTCATAAGTTACTAATAGATATAAATATTATTATAATATATATTATTAATATGAATTAATTAATCAAATAATATATATATTAGATATTAATATTATGTATGTGACTCTTTGAAGAGTCACCATTCTTCGTAAGAGGCATAATGGAACATATATAATATAAATAGCAGCAGCAAGGAAGGAGGGGGGATCAGATTTGGGGATATAAGAAAATAAGGAAGTCTAAAGTAAGCAAACAGAAGTCTTTAAATATGAAAGTCAGAAAGTATGGAATAATAGTAGCTTGCATTTAATTTAAGTGGAAGTATTACAAATATATGGGAAATAAATAAAAAAAGGAATATCGGCATTATAAATAAATATAATTAAATCCGTATTATATTTATATATTTAAATCTGCATTATATTTATATATATATTTCTGAGTCATAAGTAGGAAAGATATCATAAATACATATAGGGAGGAATTATTCAAGTAAAAAATATATATATATATACAATAATATTAATAGCATATATAATAATATAGAGATATTATTAATATTATAACAAATACTATAATATATAAATATTAAAGAATAGGCGAAAGAGAATAGAATCCAGTGAGCAGATTCAGCAAGACAAGCAGCATAAAGAGGTACGTGCACTTTCCTTTATTAATAGGTTAGGTAATATAAATGTTGTAGATGAATAATATGAATATAAATAAATGAATACTGCTTATATCAGCATAATAATAATTGGAATATATTACCATCATTGATGTATATACATTCATTATGTATAAGTATGCATACAGAATAGGTATAATAATATGAGAATAAATAGTAGTGTAGAAATAAGGTAAATCTGCTTACATATATGAAAATGGATATAACTATGAATATGAAAGTGAATATAGAAATTATTATGAATATGAAAATGGGATTATGAGATCATAAGCATAAGGACATAAGTATGAAAGGATTTTTAACTGTGTACTTATCAATTAAATCAAGCTTTTAGTGATGAATAAATATATTGGTCAGTGGATTGATTACTTCTTATAGATAAGTCATTGAGAGTTGGGGACATTTAAAATAAATAAATAAATTACATTATGTCTAATTATAAACTTTGTTAGGAATAAGTAATTATAACATTTTAAATTATTTATAGATGACAATTGAAATGTGTTCTTCTAGTTAGAATTTACAATATACCAGTTATAGAGAAATTAAAACCATGGTAAAAACATACAACAACTCTAGAGACTTAAGTTCCAAATTAAGGCTTAGTTGATGTTTTAATTGAGTAGAGTCATGTATAGGTAAGAATAGTAAGTAGTTAATCTTAATTAGATTTTAATTAATTATGAATTATCTTTTTATTTGCTATCTTTGAATAAAGAGAGAAAGAGTTATCATAGAAGGATCTCATGTTTAGAATATAGGATTTTCTTAATTTTCTGTTATAATAAAAGTTGGCTCTTTGTGTTAAGTAAGAATAGATTATTGTGAAATAATTACATATAGGTAATTGTCTTTTATGTTTACTATCTACTTACACTGTGCATAGAATTATGAAATTGGTCTATTCTAAAATTGAGATTGGATAATAACCAAGTTACAATCTTATATTGATAACTTTGTTATGATAAATTCTCTGTAGTAACCCATGTATCTAGACTATTGGATTAAATGTTCATGCTTTTGTTATAGTGGGATGTAAGTTCTGTGTCATTCGGAAGTTGGATTGTAGAGGCTAAGAAGGGTGTAGTTGTGTGTATGGTCCTTGTGATATGTAACCCTAAAATGTTGTCTCCTATTCTGACATGAACTCATTTAATTGTGATGAACATTCAAAGATGATTAATGCCTTGTTTGGTGTATGGATGATGTGGTTATGATGGTTGTGCAAGATGGACAATGTCCCCATATTAAAGCCTTGTTTAAATTGAAGATTTAAACAATATATTTAATTACACATAAGTATTAATAATTAAATATTAATAAGTTATATAATATATTATCATATTACATGAATATAAATATCAAATATTATTATTATTATACTCATAAGTTATTAATAGATATAAATATTATTATAATATATATTATTAATATGAATTAATTAATCAAATAATATATATATTAGATATTAATATTATGTATGTGACTCTTTGAAGAGTCACCATTCTTCGTAAGAGGCATAATGGAACATATATAATATAAATAGCAGCAGCAAGGAAGGAGGGGGGATCAGATTTGGGGATATAAGAAAATAAGGAAGTCTAAAGTAAGCAAACAGAAGTCTTTAAATATGAAAGTCAGAAAGTATGGAATAATAGTAGCTTGCATTTAATTTAAGTGGAAGTATTACAAATATATGGGAAATAAATAAAAAAAGGAATATCGGCATTATAAATAAATATAATTAAATCCGCATTATATTTATATATTTAAATCTGCATTATATTTATATATATATTTCTGAGTCATAAGTAGGAAAGATATCATAAATACATATAGGGAGGAATTATTCAAGTAAAAAAAAAAATATATATATATATATATACAATAATATTAATAGCATATATAATAATATAGAGATATTATTAATATTATAACAAATACTATAATATATAAATATTAAAGAATAGGCGAAAGAGAATAGAATCCAGTGAGCAAATTCAACAAGACAAGCAGCATAAAGAGGTACGTGCACTTTCCTTTATTAATAGGTTAGGTAATATAAATGTTGTAGATGAATAATATGAATATAAATAAATGAATACTGCTTATATCAGCATAATAATAATTGGAATATATTACCATCATTGATGTATATACATTCATTATGTATAAGTATGCATACAGAATAGGTATAATAATATGAGAATAAATAGTAGTGTAGAAATAAGGTAAATCTGCTTACATATATGAAAATGGATATAACTATGAATATGAAAGTGAATATAGAAATTATTATGAATATGAAAATGGGATTATGAGATCATAAGCATAAGGACATAAGTATGAAAGGATTTTTAACTGTGTACTTATCAATTAAATCAAGCTTTTAGTGATGAATAAATATATTGGTCAGTGGATTGATTACTTCTTATAGATAAGTCATTGAGAGTTGGGGACATTTAAAATAAATAAATAAATTACATTATGTCTAATTATAAACTTTGTTAGGAATAAGTAATTATAACGTTTTAAATTATTTATAGATGACAATTGAAATGTGTTCTTCTAGTTAGAATTTACAATATACCAGTTATAGAGAAATTAAAACCATGGTAAAAACATACAACAACTCTAGAGACTTAAGTTCCAAATTAAGGCTTAGTTGATGTTTTAATTGAGTAGAGTCATGTATAGGTAAGAATAGTAAGTAGTTAATCTTAATTAGATTTTAATTAATTATGAATTATCTTTTTATTTGTTATCTTTGAATAAAGAGAGAAAGAGTTATCATAGAAGGATCTCATGTTTAGAATATAGGATTTTCTTAATTTTCTGTTATAATAAAAGTTGGCTCTTTGTGTTAAGTAAGAATAGATTATTGTGAAATAATTACATATAGGTAATTGTCTTTTATGTTTACTATCTACTTACACTGTGCATAGAATTATGAAATTGGTCTATTCTAAAATTGAGATTGGATAATAACCAAGTTACAATCTTATATTGATAACTTTGTTATGATAAATTCTCTGTAGTAACCCATGTATCTAGACTATTGGATTAAATGTTCATGCTTTTGTTATAGTGGGATGTAAGTTCTATGTCATTGGGAAGTTGGATTTTAGAGGCTAAGAAGGGTGTAGTTGTGTGTATGGTCCTTGTGATATGTAACCCTAAAATGTTGTCTCCTATTCTGACATGAACTCATTTAATTGTGATGAACATTCAAAGATGATTAATGCCTTGTTTGGTGTATGGATTATGTGGTTATGATGGTTGTGCAAGATGGACAATGCCTTGCCCAGTGTAGGGTTTACTAGTTGCAAAGTAGGGGGAGTGGCTCTCAATGGGGGTCGGAACCCATAGTGGTGTCCAGGACAACCCATTGAAGGGTTTCTTAATCCAGTGATAACATTAATAATGAAATAGGGGAATGGGTAGAATTCACATTAATCAAGATAATGTATGCCTCACTCATGGCTCAAATGCTCATTTAGGCTTGAGATGAGATGAGAAGGCCTGGAATGGTAAGATCAACTACCTTGTCCCCATGAAAGGTACATTGATTCTGCATGAGTTTGTATGGGGACTGGGGATCAGGAGAGGCTGCCAAGACAACCCAAAGATGGGAGTCGGGGCCTAGTGAAGTCCACCAGGACAACCCATATCAATCCATGTGATGACACTCCTCCCTATTGCAGTCTAGTACTCCCTAGTTGTATTTCCTCCCTCAATTGCGTAAGTGCCTCTAGAAGTGTAGTTAAGTATGTCAGTGATATTTATTGTGGATAGTTTGATAATTGGTGTCATGTATAACCCTACTGCTTGTGTTAGTCTATTGTTCTCCTTACTATCTTTGAGTGTGGGATCTTGTGTTATCTCCTAGCTCGAGGGGTGGACCTTAGGGTTCCACATGGTCGGGTGGAATAGCTTTTATTTCCATTGGTTTTTTTTTTCCCTTGCCGATGTTCGTGGGTGAGGAGGATGTATCTTGTGCATTAGATATTAGATCTTGTACCAGTTTGAGGAAGATGATTATGCATACTCATGGTCTAGCCTTGTGTGAAAGTCGATTCATAATGTATGTATTCAGAAAGGTGATAATGTAATCAATGTAATGAATTACTCATGTGTATAGGAATTTGTACATTCACATGTAATCCTGATCATGTCGATTATTCATCTAATGTTATGATATGGAGATGTATATGTTTATTCATTTAATACTATAGATTTAGAATGATCTACTAATGTTAGTTAATAATGTATGTTGAATTATGTTAATTGATTTGGCAAGTAATGCAACCATGAAATCTTAGAGGACAAGTCGTTAGTTCAAATGATGTGTATAGATGTGTTAACATTACTTTGTTATCTTATTCATATAAAAAAAAAAATTCCTGCTTTGCATAGCATAGATATGTTGTTCTCTAAGGTGTTCATGGCGAGGCATTACATATTCTTTCATCCTTTAAATCTATCATTCTATAATTCTATCATTTTTTCATTCTATAATTCTATTATTCTACAATTCTATTATTCTACCATTCTTTTATCCTATCATTCTATTATTCTATCATTTTATTATTCTATAAATTTGTCATTCCATCCTTTAATTATATTATTCTATTATACTATTATTCAATTATTCTCTAGTTCTATTACTATATCAGTCTTTCATTCCATCATTTTATAATTCTAACATTCTATTATTCTATTATTATTTCATTCTTTCAGTCTATCATTCTATAATTCTATCATTCTTTTAATCCATCATTCTATAATTCTATTATTCTATGATTCTTTCATTTTATCGTTCTATAATTCTATAAATCCATTATTCTATCATTCTCTACTTATTCTATTATTCTACAATTCTAATATTCTATCATTCTATCATTTTTTCATTCATTCTATGATTATATAATTCTATCATTCTATTGTTTTATAAATCTGCTATTCTATCATTATGTCATTCTATAATTCTTTCATTCTATCATTCTTTCATTCTATCATTCTTTCATTCTATCATTCTTTCATTCTATCATTCTCCAATTCTATAATTATTTCATTCTATAAATCTATCGTCATATCATTCTTTCTTTCTATCATTCCATAACTCTATAATTTTATTTTTCTACAATTCTATTATTCTATCATTCTTTCATTTTGTCATTCTATAATTCTATTATTTCATTTTTCTATAAATCTACTACTCTATCATTCTTTCATTTTATCATTCTATAATTCTATCATTCTTACATTCTATATTTCTATTATTCTATCATTATTTCATTCTATAATTCTATTATTCTATCATTATTTCATTCTATAATTCTATAAATCTATTACTCTATTTTTTTGATTCGTAATTAGAGATATTATTATATTATTTTAAAAGAGTTACAATCCTCAGCCCTTCCATGGCTGGCCAAAAAGTTTCAAACCATTCCCATTCTAGCCTATAATCTTCTACCAGGAGACCACGCAGGGTCAGAACTATAGATAAACATACTAAACTTTAAACATTTACTGTATCCATGAATTGACCCTACATTCTAACAGCTTCATAAAACCAAAAGGAAGCCATACTATTCTATCCACTGTGGAACTTAACTGGCATACTCTGCCATCTTCCTCTTGAAATCTTCCATCCACTGGAAGTCCTCAGTCTCCACCAACCCCAACAGCCTCCTGATGAACTCCACTGCAGACGAAGCCTTGTCCTTCAACATGATCAGATCAAAGCCCTTAGCATCTAGGATGAAGGGATATACTGTGATCATTGCCCCAAGATCCACCATGAGTTTCCAGTCCTTGGGTTGAGGAACACCGACACTCGAGTGAGGTAACTGCAAATTCTTCCCCAGTTCTCCTAGATGCTCAGTATAGAATAAGCCATGCATAATTGTTTCTGCCTCTGCCTTCACCAATTTCAGCTCCATCATCATAGCCAGGACTCGTGAGGAAATGTCTGTGTCTATGCAATAGCTCTCATCATTCTCCAAGAATGCCTTTCCCAGCATCAGTTTCACCGTGTCCACCAGTAGCCCTTCCGACCATCTCAGCATCCTCTACAAGCGAAGATCAGTTATTCCTCTCAAGAAAGCCATTTGTCATTTGGTGCTGACCAGTCAAATGGGAGTGTCCATCTCTCCATAATGAATGGCATAGGTTGAGATGATTACAGCAAAGTGGGACGGCATTTGCAGAAAACTTAGAAACGATTTGCAGAACACTAAAAACTGCCTTCCTTAATAGCCTATCATCAAAGGATCTCGAAGGCGTTCCTCATAATGATAACCCTGTCGTGTTGTATCTAATCACTGAGGAGCCTTAACCACCATCTCCCATTGGCTCGTGCCATCATGGGTTAGCATTCTGATATGAATGCCTTGGCCTTGCCACCGATGATGGTGTGGCAAGGCTCCCTCCCTACCTCCCACAAGCCTTACTCACCCTAAAGGTCCTTCCATAGGGAGAATTTCTCTTATCATGATCCCGTCTGCCCCAAAATTTGATAAACTATCTACTTCTAGGCTTCCTTCCCTCAAAATATGACTGAATGTGACCTTGTGAAATCCTTCTACCAACTCCAAAGCTTGATCTAGAATAGCTTGCAGTCTCCAGTTAACTAATTTCTTACTCCTCAATCCATTGATGGCTAACATTGAATCCCCTTCAATTTCCAAGTTTCTGATATTAAGGTCCCTACACAGCTGCACACCAAGGAGTAACACCTGTAACTCTACCTCGTTATTGGTGCCAGTTCTAAGAGGGGCAGCTATCTTACCCACCGCTTCTCCCTTCGAGTTCCTAATAATGCATCCTGCCCCTGATGGGCCCGGATTACCTCGCGAGGCACCGTTAAAGTTCAATTTTAACCATCCAACCTCTAGGGGGGACCATCTAATATTTTCCCTGGCTCTTTTCATTTTGTTTCCTCCTTCTCCAATCTAGGAAGCTGGGGAGAGCCCCTTCCAAATTTTAACCATTTCTGCATCCCAACCTGTAAATAGGAGGTGACCTGGGTCTCGGTCTGTAAGTCTAGAATTGACCACTTCCACTAAGCTAGCTTCAATTTTATTAATGAGAGAATACCAATGCATTTATTTATCTTGAAAGATTCTCATGTTCTGTTCTTTCCAAATTTACCAAATCAGGATGGAAGGAGCTGCGATCTAAAGACCTCCAAACATCACTTTCTAGTGTAGCAGGGGCCAGGCTATCAACCATTCCATCAGATTTCTGGAGGCAGCAGACTTCCACTGAAACTTGTGACACAGCCACTGCCAAACTCTCCCCGTGAAAGGGCAATACAGGAATAAGTGATCTCCATCTTCCTCTACTTTGCCACACAACGAGCAAATCAGAGGAAGATATTATTGAATAAATATTTTATTCTGTCATTCTATATTTCTATCATTCTATATTTCTATCATTCTATTATTCTATCATTCTATCATTTTATAATTATATTATTCTATTATTCTATCATTCTATTATACTTTCATTCTATCATTTTAAAATTATATTATTCAATCATTGTTTCTTTTGTGATTCTACAATTCTATAAATATATTTTTCCATCATTCTATCATTCTATTATTCTATCATTCAAATATTCTATCTATCTATTATGGTCTCATTCTCTCATTCTATCATTTTATTATTCTATTATTCTATTGTTCTATAAATCTATTATTCTAATATTGTTTCATTCTATCATTCTATAATTCTATTATTCTATTATTCTATTATTCTATTATTCTATAATTTTATTATTCTATCATTCTATATTTCTATCATTCTATTATTCTATAAATCTATCCTTATATAATTCTATTATTCTGTTATTCTATTATTATATTATTGTATAATTCTATTATTCTATAAATATTTTATTCTATGAATCAGATCATTTCATAAGTAAATGGTAATGGCAATGATGACATTCGAACCGTCAATTGGTTTGAGATCTCTCTAAATCTGGGTAGCCATCATTTTTATCTCCACGATAGTTAAAACGCACCTAAGAAATTGTGTGATTTGGGTTGTTTCAGATTGTTTAAAATATTTAAATCATTTAAGATTGTTTAAAATTTTTAAATTGTTTAAGATAAATGCATTTACCCGTTTGAGATTCTGAGAGAGAAACAATCACAAACGCAGTTCCTATTTCTGATTGCCAGAACTATTTTTTGATGGCCTTGAAGCTATTACCAGCAATCACTTTTCCATTGAAAAAAACCTGGCATGAGACAGTTTGCCTATCGGCTAATTATTAACGGACTTTGAAAATTTCCCGGTGTGAAGTTTATGACGTGAGACAATTATGAGCACTATGATGCTCACAACTAAAAGCCTATCAGCTAATTATACTACAATTCTATTATAAATCTCTATTATTCTATCATTCTTTCATTCTATTATTTTATTATTCTATCGTTATATTATTATATCTATTATTGTCTCATTCTCTCATTCTATCATTCTACTATTCTATTATTATACAATTCAATTATTGAATCATTCTATCATTGTACTATTCTATAAATTTATTTTTCTATCATTGTTTCATTCTATCATTTTATAATTGTATTATTCTATGATTCTATTATTATATAAAACTACTCTTATATCATTTATTCATTCTATAATTCTATTATATTATCATTCTTTCATTCTATCATTCTCTAATTCTATCATTTTGTTATTCTATAAATCTATTATTCTATCATTCTTTCATTCTATTCTTCTATAATTCTTTTAGTCTATTATTTAATCATTCTATCACTCTATCACTCTTCCACTCAATCATTCTATAATTCTATGATTTTATTATTCTATAAATCTATCATTTTATCATTCTATCATTCTATTATTCTATTATCTACAATCCTATTATTTTTCATTCCTTCAATCTATCATTCTATACTTCTTTCACTCTATCATTCTATTATTATATTATTGTACAAATCTATTATTCTATTATTCTACAATTCTTATTTCCTATCATTATTTTTTTTTATAATTCTATAATTCTAATATTATATTATTCCTTCATTCTTTCATTCTATTATTCAATTATTTTCTAGTTCTATTACTCTATCATTTTATAATTCTAAATTTCTATTATTGTATTATTCTTTCATCCTTTAAATCTATCATTCTATAATTCTATCATTTTTTCATTCTGTAATTCTATAATTCTATTATTCTAAAATTCTATTATTCTACCATTCTTTTATCCTATCATTCTATTATTCTATCATTGTTTTATTCTATAAATTTGTCATTCCATCCTTTAATTATATTATTCTATTATACTATTATTCAATTATTCTCTAGTTCTATTACTATATCATTCTTTCATTTCATCATTTTATAATTCTAACATTCTATCATTCTATTATTATTTCATTCTTTCAGTCTATCATTCTTTTAATCCATCATTCTATAATTCTATTATTCTATGATTCTTTCATTTTATCATTCTATAATTCTATAAATCTGTTATTCTATCATTCTCTACTTATTCTATTATTCTACAATTCTAATATTCTATCATTCTATCATTTTTTCATTCATTCTATGATTATATAATTCTATCATTCTATTGTTTTATAAATCTGCTATTCTATCATTATGTCATTCTATAATTCTATTATTCTACACTTCTATTATTCTATCATTCTTTCATTCTATCATTCTCCAATTCTATAATTATTTCATTCTATAAATCTATCATTATATCATTCTTTCTTTCTATCATTCCATAACTCTATAATTTTATTTTTCTACAATTCTATTACTCTATCATTCTTTCATTTTGTCATTCTATATCTCTATTATTTCATTGTTCTATAAATCTACTACTCTATCATTCTTTCATTTTATCATTCTATAATTCTATCATTATTACATTCTATATTTCTATTATTCTATCATTATTTCATTCTATAATTCTATAAATCTATTACTCTATTATTCTACATTTATTTTATTCTATCATTCTATTATCCTATAAATATGTTATGTTATCGTTCTATTATTCTATCATTTTATAATTCTGTTATTCTATTAATCTACAATTCTATTATTCTATCATTCTATCATTTTATAATTATATTATTCTATTATTCTTTCATTCTATCATTTTAAAATTATATTATTCAATCATTGTTTCTTTTGTGATTCTACAATTCTATAAATATATTTTTCCATCATTCTATCATTCTATTATTCTATCATTCAAATATTCTATCTATCTATTATGGTCTCATTCTCTCATTCTATCATTTTATTATTCTATTATTCTATTGTTCTAAAAATCTATTATTCTAATATTGTTTCCTTCTATCATTCTATAATTCTGTTATTCTATTATTCTATTATTCTATAATTTTATTATTCTATCATTCTATATTTCTATCATTCTATTATTCTACAAATCTATCCTTATATAATTCTATTATTTATTATTCTATTATTGTATAATTCTATTATTCTATAAATATTTTATTCTGTTATTCTATAATTCAATAATTCTATCATTCTATCATTCTATAATTAAATTATTCTATCATTCCTTCATTCATTCATTCTATTATTCTATTATTTTATAATTCTATTATTCTGGAAATCTTTCATTCTATCAAGTTATTATTTGATCATTGTATTTTTGTATAACTCTATTATTCTACTATTGTATCATTCTACTATTCTATTTAAATCTATTATTCTATCATTCTTTTGTTGTATCATTCTTTCATTCTCTAATTCTATAGAATGAAAAAATGGAGTTATACAATGATAGAATAAAATAATGATAGAATAATAGAGTGATAAAATGATTGAATGAAATAATGATAGAATAACATAGTGATATAATTATAGAATATTAAAATGAAAGAATAATAAATTAAAGAATGATAGAATAATAGAATTGTAGAATAATAGAATAAAAGATTAATAGAATTAATCAATGATAGAATAATAGAATCATAGAAAAATAGAATTATAAAATGATAGAATAATAGATTTATAGAACATAACAATAATAGAATTATAGAATAACAGAGTAATAAAATGATAGAATGAGACAATAATAGATAGATAGAGTATTTGAATAATAGAATAATATAATTACAGAATGATAAAACAATAGAATAATATATTTATAAGATACTAGAATGATAGAAATAGAATAAGAGAATGATATAATACTAGAAATGCAGAATAATAGATTTATAGAATTATAGAATGTAAGAATGGCAGACTAATAGAAATATAAATTTATTATTCTATAAATCTTTTATTCTATCATTCTATTATTTTAACATTTCTATTATTCTATCATTCTTTTATTTTATAATTCTAGCATTCTATTACCCTATAAATCTATTATTTTATCTTTATATTGTTCTTTCATTCTATAATTGTGTCATTCTATTATTCTATAATTCTTTCACTCTATCATTTTATAATTTTATTATTCCATAAATCTATTATTCTATTGTTCTATCATTCTATTATTCTTTCATTCTATCATTTTAAAATTCTATTATTGTACACTTCTATTGTTCTAAAACTAATATTCTAAATTCAAAACATGAGTTTCAAGTTCTTACAAAAGCAACTTTTTTAAAATCTAGAAAAAAATACTAAATTGCCATTTTGAGGGTTAAGATGAAAGTTTCAAGCCCCAAAAAAGTGTCAAGACGGGGTCCAACCCGCTAGGGCAAGTTGGGAAACCACTGGCCACCTCATAACGCATCCACCTATAAAATTTCATAGAAAACCCACATCTGAGTCAAAAGTTATGACCTTCAGAAGTCCCTGCATCACTGATGAAACTGGCACCACAAACAACAATCTGAAACTATGACTGAACCGTGACTGCTGGAGCCCTTCCCAAAACAATAAAATAGCAGCAACCAAAAAAATTATTGTTCGTCCAACTCTTCTCCAACTATTTTTGTCAATGTAGTCAAGTGTATTTATATACATTCTGGGGCGGTGATCTAGGGTAGTGACAGATGAAATAAATGCATAATGCTGGCCAACAGTAAAAATCTACATGTACACCATCCTGAGATTGATATGATTCAAAAGTGAATCAATCATTTCATAAGTAAATTGTAATGGCAATGATGACATTTGAACCGTCAACTGGTTTGAGATCTCTCTAAATCTGGGTAGCCTTCATTTGTATCTCCACGATAGTTAAAACATACCTAAGGAATTGTGTGATTTGGGTTGTTTTAGATTGATTAAAATATTTAAATCATTTAAGATTGTTTAAAATTTTTAAATTGTTTAAGATAAATGCATTTACCTGTTCGAGATTCTCAGAGAGAAATAATTATAGACGAGGTTCCTATTTCTGATTGCTAAGACTATTTTTTGATGGCCTTGAAGCTATTACCAGCAATCACTTTTCCATTGAAAAAAACCTGGCGTGAGACAGTTTTCCAATCGGCTAATTATTAACAGACTTTGAAAATTTCCTGGTGTGAATTTTATGGTGTGAGACAATTCTGAGCACTATGATGCTCACAACTAAAAGCCTATCAGCTAATTATTCTACAATTCTATTATAAATCTCTATTATTCTATCATTCTTTCATTCTATTATTTTATTATTCTATCGTTATATTATTATATCTATTATTGAATCATTCTCTCATTCTATCATTCTACTATTCTATTATTATACAATTCAATTATTGAATCATTCTATCATTGTACTATTCTATAAATTTATTTTTCTATCATTGTTTTATTCTATCATTTTATAATTGTATTATTCTATGATTCTATTATTATATAAAACTACTCTTATATCATTCATTCATTCTATAATTCTATAATTCTATTAAATTATCATTCTTTCATTCTATCATTCTCTAATTCTATCATTTTGTTATTCTATAAATCTATTATTCTATCATTCTTTCATTCTATTCTTCTAGAATTCTTTTAGTCTATTATTTAATCATTCTATCACTCTATCTTTCTTCCACTGAATCACTCTATAATTCTATGATTCTATTGTTCTATAAATCTATCATTTTATCATTCTATGATTTTATTATTCTATTATCTACAATTCTATTATTTTTTCGTTCCTTCAATCTATCATTCTATACTTCTTTCACTCTATCATGCTATTATTATATTATTGTACAAATCTATTATTCTATTATTCTACAATTCTTATTTCCTATCATTATTTTATTCTATAATGCTAATATTATATTATTCCTTCATTCTTTCATTCCATAATTCTATTATTCAATTATTTTCTAGTTCTATTACTCTATCATTCTATCATTTTATAATTCTAAATTTCTATTATTGTATTATTCTTTTATCCTTTAAATCTATCATTCTATAATTCTATCATTTTTTCATTCTATAATTCTATAATTCTATAATTCTATTATTCTACAATTCTATTATTCTACCATTCTTTTATTCTATCATTCTATAATTCTATCTTTTTATTATTCTATAAATTTGTCATTCCATCCTTTAATTATATTATTCTATTATACTATTATTCAATTATTCTCTAGTTCTATTACTATATCATTCTTTCATTCCATCATTTTAGAATTCTAACATTCTATTATTCTATTATTATTTCATTCTTTCAATCTATCATTCTATAATTCTATCATTCTTTTAATCCATCATTCTATAATTCTATTATTCTATGATTCTTTCATTTTATCATTCTATAATTCTATAAATCTGTTATTCTATCATTCTCTACTTATTCTATTATTCTACAATTCTAATATTCTATCATTCAATCATTTTTTCATTCATTCTAAATTTATATAATTCTATCATTCTATTGTTTTATAAATCTGCTATTCTATCATTATGTCATTCTATAATTCTATTATTCTACACTTCTATTATTCTATCATTCTTTCATTCTAGCATTCTCCAATTCTATAATTATTTCATTCTATAAATATATAATTATATCATTCTTTCTTTCTATCATTCCATAACTCTATAATTTTATTTTTCTACAATTCTATTATTCTATCATTCTTTCATTTTGTCATTCTATAATTCTATTATTTCATTGTTCTATAAATCTACTACTCTATCATTCTTTGATTTTATCATTCTATAATTCTATCATTCTTACATTCTATATTTCTATTATTCTAACATTATTTCATTCTATAACTCTATAAATCTATCACTCTATTATTCTACATTTATTTTATTCTATCGTTCTATTATCCTATAAATATGTTATGTTATCATTCTATTATTCTATCATTCTATAATTATGTTATTCTATTAATCTACAATTCTATTATTCTATCATTCTATCATTTTATAATTATATTATTCTATTATTCTATCATTCTATTATTCTTTCATTCTATCATTTTAAAATTATATTATTCAATCATTGTTTCTTTTGTGACTCTACAATTCTATAAATATATTTTTCCATCATTCTATCATTCTATTATTCTATCATTCAAATATTCTATCTATCTATTATGGTCTCAATCTCTCATTCCATTATTTTATTATTCTATTATTCTATTGTTATATAAATCTATTATTCGAATATTGTTTCCTTCTATCATTCTATAACTCTATTATTCTATTATTCTATTATTCTATAATTTTATTATTCTATTATTCTATATTTCTATCATTCTATTATTCTATAAATCTGTGCTTATATTATTCTATTATTCTATTATTCTATTATTGTGTAATTCTATTATTCTATAAATATTTTATTTTGTCATTCTATAATTCAATAATTCTATCATTCTATCATTCTATAATTAAATTAGTCTATCATTCCTTCATTCATTCATTCTGTTATTTTATTATTTTATAAGTCTATTATTATGGAAATCTTTCATTCTATCATTCTATCAATTTATTATTTGATCATTGTATCTTTGTATAACTCTATTATTCTATTATTGTATCATGTTCTACTATTCTATTCAAATCTATTATTCTATTATTCTGTCATTGTATCATTCTTTCATTCTCTAATTCTATAGAATGAAAAAATGGAGTTATACAATGATAGAATAAAATAATGATAGAATAATATAAGGATAAAATGATTGAATGAAATAATGATAGAATAACATAGTGATATAAGTATAGAATAATATAATGAAAGAATTATACAATAATAGAATAATATAATGAAAGAATAATAAATTAAAGAATGATATAATAATAGAATTGTAGATTAATAGAATTAATCAATGATAGAATAATAGAATCATAGAATAATAGAATAATAAAATTATAGAATGAAATAATTATAGAATAATAGATTTATAGAACAATAGAATAATAGAATTGTAGAATAACAGAATAATAAAATGATAGAATGAGACAATAATAGATAGATAGAGTATTTGAATAATAGAATAGTATAATTACAGAATGATAAAACAATAGAATAATATATTTATAAGATACTAGAATGATAGAAATAGAATAAGAGAATGATATAATACTAGAAATGCAAAATAATAGATTTATAGAATGTAAGAATGTAAGAATGATAGACTAATAGAAATATAAATTTATTATTCTATAAATCTTTTATTCTATAATTCTATTATTTTAAAATTTCTATTATTCTATCATTCTTTTATTTTATAATTCTAGCATTCTATTATCCTATAAATCTATTATTTTATCTTTATATTGTTCTTTCACTCTATAATTTTGTCGTTCTATTACTCTATAATTCTTTCACTCTATCATTTTATAATTCTATTATTCTATAAATCTATTATTCTATTGTTCTATCATTCTATTATTCTTTCATTCTATCATTTTAAAATTCTATTATTGTACACTTCTATTATTCTAAAACTAATATTCTAAATTCAAAACATGAGTTTCGAGTTATTACAAAAGCAACTTTTTAAAAATCTAAAAAAACACACTAAATTGCCATTTTGAGGGCCAAGATGAAAGTTTCAAGCCCCCAAAAAGTGCCAAGACGGGGTCCAACCCACTAGGGCGGGTTGGGAAACCACTGGCCACCTCATAACGCATCCACCTATAAAATTTCGTAGAAAACCCACATCCGAGTCAAAAGTTATGACCTTCGGAAGTCCCTGCATCACTGATGAAACTGGCACCACAAACAACAAAACAACAATCTGAAACTATGACTGAACCGTGACTGCTGGAGCCCTTCCCAAAACCACAAACTAGTAGAAACCAAAAAAATTATTGTTCGTCCAACTCTTCTCCAACTGTTTTTGTCAATGTAGTCAAGTGTATTTATATACACTATGGGGCGGTGATCTATGGCAGTGACAGATGAAATAAATGCATAATGTTGACCAGCAGTAAAAATCTACATGTACACCATCCTAAGATTGATATGATTCGAAAGTGAATCAGATCATTTCGTAAGTAAATGGTAATGGTAATGATGACATTTGAACCGTCAACTGGTTTGAGATCTCTCTAAATCTGGGTAGCCATCATTTTTATCTCCACGATAGTTAAAACGCACCTAAGGAATTGTCTGATTTGGGTTGTTTTAGATTGTTTAAAATATTTAAATCATTTAAGATTGTTTAAAAATTTTAAATTGCTTAAGATAAATGCATTTACCCGTTCGAGATTTTGAGAGAGAAACAATTACAGACTCTTTTCCTATTTCTGATTGCTAAGACTATTTTTTGATGGCCCTGAAGCTATTACCAACAATCACTTTTCCATTGAAAAAAACCCAGCGTGAGATAGTTTTCCTATCGGCTAATTATTAACGAACTTTGAAAATTTTACGGCGTGAGACAATTCTGAGCACTATGATGCTCACAACTAAAAGCCTATCGGCTAATTATTCTACAATTCTATTATAAATCTCTATTATTCTATCATTCTTTCATTCTATTATTTTATTATTCTATTGTTATATTATTATATCTATTATTGTCTCATTCTCTCATTCTATCATTCTACTATTCTATTATTATACAATTCAATTATTGAATCATTCTATCATTGTACTATTCTATAAATTTATTTTTCTATCATTGTTTCATTCTATCATTTTATAATTGTATTAATCTATGATTCTATTATTATATAAAACTACCCTTATATCATTCATTCATTCTATAATTCTATAATTCTATTATATTATCATTCTTTCATTCTATCATTCTCTAATTCTATCATTTTGTTATTCTATAAATCTATTATTCTATCATTCTTTCATTCTATTCTTCTATAATTCTTTTAGTCTATTATTTAATCATTCTATCACTCTATCATTCTTCCACTCAATCATTCTATAATTCTATGATTCTATTAGTCTATAAATCTATCATTTTATCATTCTATCATTCTATTATTCTATTATCTACAATTCTATTATTTTTTCATTCCTTCAATCCATCATTCTATACTTCTTTCACTCTATCATTCTATTATTATATTATTGTACAAATCTATTATTCTGTTATTCTACAATTCTTATTTCCTATCATTATTTTATTCTATCATTCTAATATTATATTATTCCTTCATTCTTTCATTCTATAATTCTATTATTCAATTATTTTCTAGTTCTATTACTCTATCATTCTATCATTTTATAATTCTAAATTTCTATTATTGTATTATTGTTTCATCCTTTAAATCTATCATTCTATAATTCTATCATTTTTTCATTCTATAATTCTATTATTCTATTATTCTACAATTCTATTATTCTACCATTCTTTTATCCTATCATTCTATTATTCTATCTTTTTATTATTCTATAAATTTGTCATTCCATCCTTTAATTATATTATTCTATTATACTATTATTCAATTATTCTCTAGTTCTATTACTATATCATTCTTTCATTCCATCATTTTATAATTCTAACATTTTATTATTCTATTATTATTTCATTCTTTCAGTCTATCATTCTATAATTCTATCATTCTTTTAATCCATCGTTCTATAATTCTATTATTCTATGATTCTTTCATTTTATCGTTCTATAATTCTATAAATCCATTATTCTATCATTCTCTACTTATTCTATTATTCTATAATTCTAATATTCTATAATTCTATCATTTTTCAATTCATTCTATGATTATATAATTCTATCATTCTATTGTTTTATAAATCTGCTATTCTATCATTATGTCATTCTATAATTCTATTATTCTACACTTCTATTATTCTATCATTCTCCAATTCTATAAATATTTCATTGTATAAATCTATCATTTTATCATTGTTTCTTTCCATCATTCCATAACTCTATAATTTTATTTTTCTACAATTCTATTATTCTATCATTCTTTCATTTTGTCATTCTATAATTCTATTATTTCATTGTTCTATAAATCTACTACTCTATCATTCTTTCATTTTATCATTCTATAATTCTATCATTCTTACATTCTATATTTCTATTATTCTATCATTATTTCATTCTATAATTCTGTAAATCTATTACTCTATTATTCTACATTTATTTTATTCTATCATTCTATTATCCTATAAATATGTTATGTTATCGTTCTATTATTCTATCATTTTATAATTATATTATTCTATTATTCTATCATTCTATTATTCTTTCATTCTATCATTTTAAAATTATATTATTCAATCATTGTTTCTTTTGTGATGCTACATTTCTATAAATATATTTTTCCATCATTCTATCATTCTATTATTCTATCATTCAAATATTCTATCTATCTATTATGGTCTCATTCTCTCATTCTATCATTTTATTATTCTATTATTCTATTGTTCTATAAATCTATTATTCTAATATTGTTTCCTTCTATCATTCTATAATTCTATAATTCTATTATTCTATAATTTTATTATTCTATCATTCTATATTTCTATCATTCTATTATGCTATAAATCTATCCTTATATAATTCTATTATTCTACTATTCTATTATTGTATAATTCTATTATTCTATAAATATTTTATTCTGTCATTCTATAATTCAATAATTCTATCATTCTATCATTCTATAATTAAATTATTCTATCATTCCTTCATTCATTCATTCTATTATTCTATTATTCTATTATTTTATAAGTCTATTATTTTGGTAATCTTTCATTCTATCAATTTATTATTTGATCATTGTATCTTTGTATAACTCTATTATTCTATTATTGTATCATTCTACTATTCTATTTAAATCTATTATTCTATCAGTCTTTCATTGTATCATTATTTCATTCTCTAATTCTATAGAATGAAAAAATGGAGTTATACAATGATAGAATAAAATAATGATAGAATAATAGAGTGATAAAATGATTGAATGAAATAATGATAGAATAACATAGTGATATAATTATAGAATAATATAATTAAAGAATTATACAATAATAGAATTGTAGTGCCCCCTCGTTGTTGACTTGTAATAGTGGTAGTTCTGCATTATTCTCTGTCAGTCGGAGACAGTTGTTAGTCGTTCATTGCATTGATACAATTTCTAGACATTTGATTAGTAGGTTATGATTTATGATTATTTTGATCTTGATGAACTATGTTTGACTGATATAATTAGACATGAGTTATGAGTTGTGATGGCATTATTATTATTCCAGTTATGATGTGAATTAATATTATCATGTGTCATTTGATTTTTTGGTATTCAAATTTAGATAAAAGTTGTTATGATATTGTTTCAAGAGCTGTCACGGGGTAGTACTACTCATTCCAAGCACCCTACTACATCGTGACTCTCTGACTCTCTATGTGTGTTGACATATATGTGTTTGATTGTATACAACCTATTGTTCGGATGTAGGCTGTAGGTACCAAGCCTCGACTCCACCTGATATAGCAGGTTTGAGTGGGCTCTTGCACCAATGGGTATTAGTGGGCTCTGTGGTAGTCTCATGTTAGGTTGTAATGTTTGGTCCTTGCCTACTAGGTTTGGTAATCTCGTGTTGTGGTGTTTAGTCAAGTTGTGTTATTTATGTTCATATGTGTGGTTGGAAAATACTTTAATGATTTATTATTAACTAATAATGCTCCTATTATGATTATTGCATAATATTCGTTTAGCTTAGAACTTGGATTGATACCTTGGTTGGATTTTAAAATAGACTAGAATTAATTATCTACTGTCCAAGAGCATTTATGTCATAATTGAAGTTTCATTTTGTACAGAATAATTTTGATATGTAAAATGCCTTGGGTTGTCGAATATGAATTCTTTGATTTGTGGAATCTCTATTATTAGTAAAATTTTATATTTCCAGAGGAGTGGGTTGTTGGGTAATGGATGCATGTCTACATTCATTTCTTTTGGAACTGAACCATTTTTATATGGGAAAAAAATGGTACTCTAGGGGGAGTGGAAAAAAAGAGAACGGAGATATTGGGAGAAGAATAGGGAAATTGGTTGCGGGAGTTGGAGAAATTCTGAGGTGGAACTGAATTTTGGGTATGTGGTTTTTCTCTCTCTGTGAATTTACAATTGTTGTAGCTTGTAAGTTATATTTTATTGCAGCATGATTATGTGTGAGTATCTAGCATATCATGTGTGTGAAACTTGCATGATTCTGTAAATTAAAATTTAATATCTCTGTGGCTTGTATCGTATTGGTGCCTGGTAGTCGAATGTTGCTCCAATCCCTGTAGATTCCTCCAAGATGGATTCTTCTAGTTGAGCCTTCGTCTTAATCCTTCTGAATTCTTGCGCCCATAATCTGTAAACTCACATTGTGATCTCAATCCTGTGAATTAGATGACTCAGTGTTAAGCTTTTATCAAACCCTTGTCCCTGTCGTTCTTGCATTTGTATAACTCTGATAGAGGTGAAATTTCCCAGAGATTTAGCCTTTAGATATGATTTTCATGCAAACTGTTAGTGTGTGCAACCACTTATTTGGTCCTCCTATTATTCATATTTCTTTTTATCTTGGATTCCTTGTTTTTCTCTCTGTAAGCCTGATGAAAGTTTTGTATCTCCAATACTACCTCTACAAGAAAGTACCCTGCAATCATGTCTGGGAATTCGATCAACTCATGGGAAGTTTCTTCATAATTTCCTTCATATCTGCTTTAAAATTTCTTGATGGCTGTAAGACACCGTTTATTTCTTCATGTGCATTAGAATTTAAACTCTGCGTGAAGCAAATAGGAAATAAGTGAGTCTTGTACATAGCAATTTGCATGGTAAAAGGCTAGGAAAGTGTGAACTCTTATAGAAGTTTCCATTTCTATCTGGCGACCAGCTTGCAAATGCTCTTTCCATTTCACTGTTAGTTAGGTTTTGTTTTAACATAAGTGAATGCTTAGAAAACCGTGGGTTTGGGATAGTCATTTGGGAAGTTGTGACTCTAAGCAGTTTGGCTTGTTTTGCTAAACTTAGATTGTATATGGGTAGTGAAACTTTTTTTAACCCTTGTCTATGTTAGTTAGAAGACCCGCGAGCTTTGTTTTATGGCGTATGTTGTGGAGAGTGGTATGCATTGTGTTATTTAGTCGCTTGTCTTTTTTTTATCACTGTCGTCGATAATGTGCAGTAGGGAGTCCTCGGAAGCGCTGTGTTAGTTGGTGAGCCTAACAGTTTTTATGTTAATCATTGTTCTTGTTAGACTCAGTAGACAGCATAAGTATTGGACTATCTTTTTCAGTTGGTCACCGCAGTTGTAGATGGCAGTGTTTGGTCGGTCTTCGTAGCAATAAAAGGGTAAGTCAATATGGCTTTGTTTGGTACCATTGTTAGAAGGGTCGCAAGGGGTAGTCATTGTCTCAGCGAATTAATTATGGTTCGTAGTTGTGTTGCTATGGTTTCAAGTTAGTTGGTATACGTAAGATTGTAGTCTTTTCTTGTAGATAGTGTAGTCGAATGTAGGATGGGTGTCTATTTGGCAGATCGTTATATTAGAATATTGTAGCCATAAAGGTTTTTGGGTAGTTGATGTTCTTTATTAAGGATGTAGCTTGGAGTTAGTGGTAGCAATGGGATTCTTGCGATTAGGAAATGTAATACCTTGTCTCTTAGTTATGTTTATTAGAATTTCATGTGGGGGGGAATAATCCTTAGGTTTGAAGATCGTATGATAGAAGCTTAAAGTTGTGTATTAGTAAAGTAGAGGATTAGCACCTTTGGAACTCTAGTCAATAGGAATTGACTTAGGAAAAGCTCATTCAATTAGAAAACAAATACACTTTCCTTAAAAATTTGCTTATTGGTAATTCTTTATGGTATCTTGATAGTTAGAATTCAATGTTTTGATTTGTAAGTGAAAGCAGTGATATGTTAGGATTTACATGGGTTATAGAAATGTGTTAGATAGGAAATTAAGGTTATAGAAACTATTAAGGTTATAATGTGTGTATTCGAAGTTGTAATTTGTATAATGGTTTTGGCATGTGATCGGTCTTGTGAAATATGAATGTAATTTAAGAAGATCTATGTATGAATGATGTTGTAGCATGTCATTTAAGCTTGTAAGGGTATATAAAGGTTTAAATTAGTAGATTGTGGTCAATAGTCTAATTCGATGTTAACTTATGCAATTAAAGATATTTATCCTATTCTCATGAATGTGATCATTAGAGATTGTAGATTGGAAGGCACTGATGGAATAGTTGTGATATTGGAAAAGTATATATGTTTGATTATGATTGTAGTTGGTTTAACATTGAAGAAAGATTTTGCTTATTGTAAATAAGTACTTATAGATGTTTTAATTAGAACTGGTATGTGGCAAATCTTAAATGGTAAGTTGCACTATTTAGGTTTATAATGTTTTGATATTGGAATATGTTAGTTAGTAGGTTCACTAAAGGAAAGTATAGTGATAGATGTTGTTACAATTGATAGTTATTAGAAACTAAAATAGGAAATTATATTTTCTTATAGTTGTGATTAATGGGAAGTAAATGTGTATGTGTAATTGTCTCTTGAGGATTTAGCAGTGGGTAAGATGTTTACGTTTTAGGTAACAAGTTATATTATTTAGTTGCTTTCTTTATTTAAATTGTAGGTAATAAACATGTCGATGAAAAGTTATGTTTTATATTTATAGTTGTCTTTGGAAATTTTAGAGTAATTTGTATTAATGTTCTTGTATCATGAGATAATAATATCGTGCTTCGGGTATTAATTACCTTGTTAATTATTAATTTGTTTGTCTAGGCTTGTAATATTCTTTTTCGTGCTTCGTAAACGGTGGATATCATTGTATATGTATTTTAGATACTTTTATTTTGAAAAAACAAGGAATTGTGTTTGGTTATATTACGGGGAATTAGAGTGTCTTCAACTTGAGTTTGTGTTTTTAATGGAATTATTTTATGAGCTTTCCTTGACTTTTGTTTAAGTAAGGATGCTTGGTTTATGGTTCATCTTCCTTGCCTTATTAATTCCTAGAGTTTTGAAGTTTTACTATTTGTAATAACTTGGTGTAAGTTAATTTCTTGATTGAATTAGGAGTCCATTGAACCTCTTTGCTCGATCTTCTCCTTGGTCATATATTATGTTTGTATTGGAGCATTATGTTACCTTGGGGTGGAGTTTGGTCTATGTTTTGGTTAATTATGATGTGGGAATCTTGAGGGGTGTCATGTGTACCTAGTGTTAAGGCGTGAAGTGTTGTTCTTGTCGGTTAATGGTCACCTTATCATTTACCTTACTCCAAAGGTGTAGTTCTTGGTTTTGGTTCAAATTATGGCCTGTCATTATATTGGGTTCACTGGATTTTCGTGTTTTTGTAATGAATGGGGAAATGGTCTCTTGGATATAGTTCTTGGTTTCTAGAATTTATTGCTTCAAATTTTGAAGGGAATCTAAGGACTCATTGTTGTGGCCTAGTGAATGGCATAAGTTATGGGTTGGAACTGATTTGTGACTTTTATACCTATATGTTGTGGTATGTATGATTGATCAGAGAACACTAAGGGAGTGGCTTTCATGGTGGGGCCGGTGCCTAGTGAGAGGCCCCCTGGGTAACCCCATGGAAGTTGTAAGCAAGTGGAAACTTTATAACTTAATCAAGAGGGTTGGGAAAGAAAAACACTTAACAAGATAAGTAAGATACCTCACCCATGCCTTCAGTGCTCTCACAGGCTAAGGATGGGATGAGAAGGCCTGGTTGGCAAGGCTGACCTCCTTGTCTCCATGAGAGGACCAGTCGGTTCTGCATGTGTCACCCTATGGGGCCGGTGCGTAGAGAGAGGCTACCAGGGTAACCATAGATGGGGGCCAGCTTTTGGTGATAGATA
Source organism: Cunninghamia lanceolata (assembly GCA_027924645.1). Lineage (NCBI taxonomy): Eukaryota > Viridiplantae > Streptophyta > Pinopsida > Cupressales > Cupressaceae > Cunninghamia > Cunninghamia lanceolata. The sequence goes on from BSBN01000590.1 coordinate 19,486,474, forward strand.
GCCTGGGTAACCCATGCTAGGACCATCTGATGACACTCTCCTTATGCAGTTTAGTTGATACTTATTGGTTGTGCCTCTGGAGTGATGTCTTGTCTTGTGCAGCTTGTTGGTATGGTTGGTTGTGTCATGTCAAATGTTGTTCTTTTATTTTTGGATGTTGTTGCTTGGGCATAGTGGAGTCCTCATTGTTATCTCCTAGCTCGGAGGGGTGGACCAGGGTTCCACATGGTTGGATGGCAGAGCTATCCATTGGTCCTCTTGGAGATGCGGTACGTGTCCTGTGCAGAGATGTTCCAGCTCCAAATTGCTTCCTACCTTCAGTGATGTCATATACTTTCATATGTATTCTTTTGTAAACTGACACGATTGGTCTTGTAATCTTGCATTGTAACTTTGTTAAATTAACTATCTTGCAATTGTAAAAGTTGATCTTATCTGTAGTAGCAGTAAAATGTTTATCACTTGTGTGGTTTATACTTTATATTCTCTAATACAGTTATGTTTTCCTAGAGGAGTTGCAAGTGCACTTTTCTTTATGTTGTGTATTATGATATCTTGGTTACTGTTATTGCATTTACTTGCTTCAAAAAAATATATTATTTCTGGAATTTTACTTTCATTTGCCTAACTCTCTAGGGTTGCATGATGGGGCATTACACTTGGTATCAGAGCCAGGTTGCAACACTGAGACCTCTGGATTGTTGTTGTTGCCCTAGGTTAAACAATTTTCTCATTGTAGTGAGTTGGTAATAGTATCTCCCACCTGTATGCATTAGTATGAAGGTTGATAAGTTTATAGATTTGCTCTTTAAGAAATGAATGCTTTATGCTACTTATGTGTCTTCTATGTTCTTTCTCCTTCTTCTCTGGAAATATGATGTTACATTTAACAATATGTTCTCCCTACATGTTAATGCATCTTATCATCGGGTGGCATCATGCATCATGAGTTATGTGGTTATGTGATGTTGACATATTTACATGGTTGCTTGAAAAACTATATCTAACCCTAGATGGTCATGACCTCTTATGGAAGAATTGTTGTAATTTATGGAAGTTATCATTGTATATGCCTGTGTAAGAACTGTATGTAGGAGATCAAATGAGAGCTTGTGTTGGGCCTTGAGATTAGGAACATGGTAATGTAAGTCAATTATAGTTTACATAATTCCTATGTGTGACATCATATATTCCTTTTATATCTTCTTGCATAAGGAAGCAATTGCATATTTCCATAGTTAGTAGAAAGAAATGGTACTGTAATAAAGTAAGTTGTTTAGATAAGAGGATGTAGTTAACATAATTGTTTGAGTGTTGGTGTACATTCTCTAACACATTCTAGATCTTGTGTCCTTGAGTGTTGTGAAGTGGATACTCCCTTCTTGTGGCTAAAATTAGTCACATCGTGATGTGAAATTGTTGTAATTTGGTTGTTTTGAAAATTTTGACAGTTGTTTCATGTGTAGTGATAGGGGTTAACAGTGAGTTTTCTTTCTTTGAACCTTCTTATGTCAGGAATGGTCACCAAGACCCTTTTCTTTATTCTTGAATTATTGAAATTTGCTAACATTTTGTGACTTAAAGTTGGATTTGATTGTTTTCCATGTGCGTTTATATTTATTTTTTAAATTTTCTTTGGTGGATATTCCAAATGTTTGATTCTGTTGACCCATTTTGTTGTAAGTGTTGTTTCTATCATGTTCATTTCGAACCTCTGATAGTATGTTCCAGGGAGGACTCCACGGAAAATTGCACTTTACATGGTTGGTAATTAGTGGAAATAAGATATGAGATGAATTTGTTTTCCGTAGTTACAGGTGACTGCAATTCTTTGGATTGTATGAGATTGCCAAAATATATATATATAAGTAGATCAATTGATGCGCCATAAAGGTAAAGAATAGATGTTCTTCTTGTCTTTTATTGAACATTTGTGCTTGTTTTATGAACAATTGTTGAATATAGATGAGAATGTTGACAATGGAATATGGCAATATTAATATATTATGTTTCTACACTAATATATGACTTCCAGGTGTAAGTGAGGTTTTAGGGGGGGAGGATATAGTGCCCCCTTGTTGTTGACTTGTAATAGTGCTAGTTCTGCATTGTTCTCTGTCAGTCGGAGATAGTTGTTAGTCATTCATTGCATTGATACAATTCTAAGACATTTGATTAGTAGGTTATGATTTATGTTTATTTTGATCATGATGAACTATGTTTGACTGATATAATTAGACATGAGTTATGAGTTGTGATGGCACTATTATTATTCCAGTTACGATACGAATTAATATTATCATGTGTCATTTGATTTGTTGGTATTCGAATTCAGATAAAAGTTGTTATGATATTATTTCAAGAGCAAAGACGGGGTAGTACTACTCATTCCAAGTACCCTATTACGTCGTGACTCTCTGTGTGTGTTGACATATATGTGTTTGATTGTATACAACCAATTGTTCAGATGCAGGCTGTAGGTACCGAGCCTCGACTCCACCTGATATAGCAGGTTTGAGTGGGCTCTTGCACCAATGGGTATTAGTGATGGGAGATAACGCGAGGTCTATTCCACTAGGTCAGTCTTTGTCTTCTGTGGTAGTCTCATTTCGGGTTGTGATGTTTGGTCCTTGCCTACTAGGTTTGGTAATATCGTGTTGTGGTGTTTAGTCGAGTTGTGTTATTTATGCTCATATGTGTGGTTGGAAAATACTTTAATGATTTATTATTAACTAATAATGCTCCTATTATGATTATTGCATAATATTTGTTTGGCTTAGAACTTGGATTGATACCTTGGTTGGATTTTAAAATAGACTAGAATTAATTATCTATTGTCCAAGAGCATTTATGTCATAATTGGAGTTTCATTTTGTACAGAATAATTTTGATATGTAAAATAAATGCCTTGGGTTGTCGAATATGAATTCTTTGATTTGTGGAATATCTATTATTAGTAAAATTTTATATTTCCAAAGGAGTGGGTTGTTGGGTAACAAATGCATGTCTGCATTCATTTCTTTTGGAACTGAACCATTTTTTTATGGGAAAAAAAATGGTACTCTAGGGGGAGTGGAAAAAAAGAGAACGGAGATATTGGGAGAAGAACAGGGAAATTGGTTGCAGGAGTTGGAGAAATTTTGAGGTGGAACTGAATTTTAGGTATGTGGTTTTTCTCTATGTGAATTTACAATTGTTGTAGCTTGTAAGTTATATTTTATTGCAGCATGATTCTGTGTGAGTATCTAGCATGTCCTATGTGTGAAACTTGCATGATTCTATAAATTGAAATTTAATATCTCTATGGCTTGTATCGTATTGGTGCCTGGTAGTCGAATGTTGCTCCAATCCCTATAGATTCCTCCAAGATGGATTCTTCTGGTTGAGCCTTTGTCTTAATCCTTCTGAATTCTTGTGCCCATAATCTGTAAACTCACATTGTGATCTCAATCCTGTGAATTAGATGACTCAGTGTTAAGCTTTTATCAAACCCTTGTCCCTGTCGTTCTTGCATTTGTATAACTCTGATAGAGGTGAAATTTCCTAGAGATTTGGCCTTTAGATATGATTTCCATGCAACCTGTTAGTGTGTGAAACCACTTATTTGGTCCTCCTATTATTCATATTTCTTTTTATCTTGGATTCCTTGTTTTTCTCTCTGTAAGCCTGATGAAAGTTTTGTATCTCCAATACTACCTCTACAAGAAAGTACCCTGCAATCATGTCTGGGAATTCGATCAACTCATGGGAAGTTTCTTCATAATATCCTTCATATCTGCTTTAAAATTTCTTGATGGCTATAAGACACCGTTTATTTCATGTGCATTAGAATTTAAACTCTGCTTGAAGCAAATAGGAAATAAGTGAGTCTTGTGCATAGCAATTTGCATGGTAAAAGGCTAGGAAAGTGTGAACTCTTATAGAAGTTTCCATTTCTATCTGTCGACCAGCTTGTAAACGCTCTTTCCATTTCACTGTCACTGTTAGTTAGGTTTTATTTTAACATAAGTGAATTCTTAGAAAAATGTGGGTTTGGGATAGTCGTTTGGGAAGTTGTGGCTCTAAGCGGTTTGGCTTGTTTTGCTAAACTTAGATTGTATATGGGCAGTGAAACTTTTTTTTAAACCTTGTCTGTGTTAGTTAGAAGACCCGCGAGCTTTGTTTTATGGCGTATGTTGTGGAGAGTGGTATGCATTGTGTTATTTAGTCACTTGTCTTTTTTTATCACAGTCGTCGATAATGTGCAGTAGGGAGTCGTCTTAAGCGCTGTGTTAGTCAATGAGGCTAACAGTTTTTATGTTAATTGTTGTTGTTGTTAGACTCAATAGACGTCATAAGTATTGGACTATCTTTTTCAGTTGGTCACCGCAGTCGTAGATGGCAGTGTTTGGTCAGTCTTCGTAGCAATAAAAGGGTAAGTCGGTATGGCTTTCTTTGGTACCATTGTTAGTAGGGTCGCAGGGGGTAGTCGTTGTCTTAGCAAATTAATTATGGTTCGTAGTTGTGTTGCTATGGTTTCAAGTTAGTTGGTATATGTAAGATTGTAGTCTTTTCTTGTAGACAGTGTAGTTGAATGTAGGATGGGTGTCTATTTGGCAGATCGTTATATTAGAATATTGTAATCATAAAGGTTTTTGGGTAGTCGATGTTCTTTATTAAGGATGTAGCTTGGAGTTAGTGGTAGCAATGGGATTCTTATGATTAGGAAATGTAATACCTTGTCTCTTAGTTATGTTTATTAGAATTTCATGTGGGGGGGAATAATCCTTAGGTTTGAAGATCGTATGATAGAAGCTTAAAGTTGTGTATTAGTAAAGTAGAGGATTAGCACCTTTGGAACTCTAGTCAATAGGAATTGACTTAGGGAAAACTCATTCAATTAGAAAACAAATACACTTTCCTTATAAATTTGCTTATTGGTAATTCTTTATGGTATCTTCACAGTTAGAATTCAATGTTTTGATTTGTAAGTGAAAGCGGTGATATATTAGGATTTACATGGGTTATAGAAATGTGTTAGATAGGAAATTAAGGTTATAGAAACTATTAAGGTTATAATGTTTGTATTTGATGTTGTAATTCGTATAATGGTTTTGGCATGTGATCGGTCTTGTGAAATATGAATGTAAATTAAGAAGATCTATGTATGAATGATGTTGTAGCATGTCATTTAAGCTTGTAAGGGTATATAAAGGTTTAAATTAGTAGATTGTGGTCAATAGTCTAATTCGATGTTAACTTATGCAATTAAAGATATTTATCCTATTCTCATGAATGTGATCATTAGAGATTGTAGATTGGAATGTACTGATGGAATAGTTGTGATATTGGAAAAGTATATATGTTTGATTATGACTGTAGTTGGTTTAACGTCGAAGAAAGATTTTGCTTATTGTAAATAAGTACTTATAGATGTTTTAATTAGAACTAGTATGTGGCAAATCTTAAATGGTAAGTTGCACTATTTAGGTTTATAATGTTTTGATATTGGAATATGTTAGTTAGTAGGTTCACTAAAGGAATGTATAGTGATAGATGTTGTTGTTACAATTGATAGTTATTAGAAACTAAAATAGGAAATTATATTTTCTTATATTGTGATTAATGGGAAGTAAATGTGTATGTGTAATTGTCTCTTGAGGATTTAGCAGTGGGTAAGATGTTTACGTTTTAGGTAACAATTTATATTATTTAGTTGCTTTCTTTATTTAAATTGTAGGTAATAAACATGTCGATGAAAAGTTATGTTTTATATTTATAGTTGTCTTTGGAAATTTTAGAGTAATTTGTATTAATGTTCTTGTATCATGAGATAACAATATTGTGCTTCGGGTATTAATTACCTTGTTAATTATTAATTTGTTTGTCTGGGCTTGTAATATTCTTTTTCATGCTTCGTAAATGGTGGATATCATTGTATATGTATTTTAGATTCTTTTATAATTTTGAAAAAACAAGGAATTGTGTTTGGTTATATTACGAGGAATTAGAGTGCTTCAACTTGAGTTTGTGTTTTTAATGAAATTATTTTATGAGCTTTCCTTGACTTTTGTTTAAGTAAGGATGCTCGGTTTATGGTTCATCTTCCTTGCCTTATTAATTCCTAGAGTTTTGAAGTTTTACTATTTGTGATAACTTGGTGTAAGTTAATTGCTTGATTGAATTAGAAGTCCATTGAACCTCTTTTCTTGATCTTCTCCTTGGTCATATCTTATGTTTGTATTGGAGCATTATGTTACCTTGGGGAGGAGTTTGGTCTATGTTTTGGTTAATTATGATGTGGGAATCTTGAGGGGTGTCGTGTGTACCTAGTGTTAAGGTGTGAAGTGTTGTTCTTGTTGGTTAATGGTCACCTTATCATTTACCTTACTCCAGAGGTGTAGTTCTTGGTTTTGGTTCAAATTATGGCCTATCATTGTATTGGGTTCACTGGATTTTCATGTTTTTGTTATGAATGGGGAAATGGTCTCTTGGATATAGTTCTTGGTTTCTAGAATGTATTGCTTCAAATTTTGAAGGGAATCTAAGGACTCATTGTTGTGGAGTAGTGAATGGCATAACTTATGGGTTGGAACTGATTTGTGACTTTTATACCTATATGTTGTGGTATGTACATGATTGATCAGATAACGCTAAGGGATTGGCTTTCATTGTGGGGCCGGTGCCTAGTGAGAGGCCACTTGGGTAACCGCATGGAAGTTGTAAGCAAGTGGAAACTTTATAACTTAATCAAGAGGGTTGGGAAAGAAAAACACTTAACAAGATAAGTAAGATACCTCACCCATGCCTTGAGTGCTCTCACAGGCTAAGGATGGGATGAGAAGGCCTGGTTGGCAAGGCCAACCTCCTTGTCTCCATGAGAGGACCAGTCGGTTCTGCATGTGTCACCCTATGGGGTCGGTGCCTAGAGAGAGGCTTCCAGGGTAACCATAGATGGGGGCCAACTTCTGGTGATAGATAGGCTAGGTAACCCATGCTAGGACCATGCGATGACACTCTCCTTACGTAGTTCAGTTGATACTTATTAGTTGTGCCTCTGGAGTGATGTCTTGTCTTGTGTAGCTTGTTGGTATGGTCGGTTGTGTCATGTCAGATGTCGTTCTTTTATTTTTCAATGTTGTTGCTTGGGCATAGTGGAGTCCTCATTGTTATCTCCTAGCTCGGAGGGATGGACCTCAGGGTTCCACATGGTTGGGTGGTAGAGCTATCCATTGGTCCTCTTGGAGATGTGGTTCGAGTCCTGTGCAGAGGTGTTCCAGCTCCAGATTGCTTCCTACCTTCAGTGATGTCATATACTTTCATATGTATTCTTTTGTAAACTGACACGATCAGTCTTGTAATCTTGCATTGTAACTTTGTTAAATTAACTATCTTGCAAATGTAAAAGTTGATCTTTATCTATAGCAGAAATAAAATGTTTATCAATTGTGTGGTTTATACTTTATATTCTCCAATGCATTTATGTTTACCTAGAGGAGTTGGAAGTGCACTTTTCTTTATGTTGTGTATTATGATATCTTGGTTACTATTATTGCATTTACTTGCTTCAAAAAAAAATTATTTCTAGAATTTTTCTTTCGTTTGCCTAACTCTCCAGGGTTGCATGACAGGGCATTACAAGAATAATATAATGAAAGAATAATAAATTAAAGAATGGTAGAATAATAGAATTGTAGAATAATAGAATAAAAGATTAATAGAATTAATCAATGATAGAATAATAGAATCATAGAATAATAGAATTATAAAATGATAGAATGAAATAATGATAGAATAATAGATTTATAGAACAACAGAATAATAGAATTGTAGAATAACAGAATAATAAAATTATAGAATGAGACAATAATAGATAGATAGAGTATTTGAATAATAGAATAATATAATTATAGAATGATACAACAATAGAATAATATATTTATAAGATACTAGAATGATAGACATAAAATAAGAGAATGATATAATACTAGAAATGCAGAATAATAGATTTATAGAATTATAGAATGTAAGAATGGCAGACTAATAGAAATATAAATTTATTATTCTATAAATCTTTTATTCTATCATTCTTTCATTCTATTATTTTAACATTTCTATTATTCTATCATTCTTTTATTTTATAATTCTAGCATTCTATTATCCTATAAATCTATTATTTTATCTTTATATTGTTCTTTCATTCTATAATTGTGTCGTTTTATTATTCTATAATTCTTTCACTCTATCATTTTATAATTCTATTATTCTATAAATCTATTATTCTATTGTTCTATAGTTCTATTATTCTTTCATTCTATCATTTTAAAATTCTATTATTGTACACTTCTATTATTCTAAAACTAATATTCTAAATTCAAAACATGAGTTTCGAGTTATTACAAAAGCAACTTTTTAAAAATCTAGAAAAAAACACTAAATTGCCATTTTGAGGGCCAAGATGAAAATTTCAAGCCCTAAAAAAGTTCCAAGATGGGGTCCAACCCGCTAGGGCAGGTTGGGAAACCACTGGCCACCTCATAACATGTCCACCTGTAAAATTTCATAGAAAACCCACATTTGATTCAAAAGTTATGACCTTCAGAAGTCCCTGCATCACTGATGAAACTGGCACCACAAACAACAAAACAACAATCTGAAACTATGATTGAACTGTGACTACTGGAGCCCTTCCCAAAACCACAAAATAGCATCAACCAAAAAAATTATTGTTCATCCAACTCTTCTCCAACTATTTTTGTCAATGTAGTCAAGTGTATTTATATACACTCTGGGGCGGTGATCTAGGGCAGTGACAGATGAAATAAATGCATAATGTTGGCCATCAGTAAAAATCTACATGTACACCATCCTGAGATTGATATGATTCGAAATTGAATCAGATCATTTCATAACTAAATAGTAATGGCAATGATGACATTCGAACCGTCAACTGGTTTGAGATCTCTCTAAATCTGGGTAGCCATCATTTTTATCTCCACGATAGTTAAAACGCACCTAAGGAATTGTGTGATTTGAGTTGTTTTAGATTGTTTAAAATATTTAAATTGTTTAAGATTGTTTAAAATTTTTAAATTGTTTAAGATAAATGCATTTACCCGTTCGATATTCTGAGAGAGAAACAATTACAGATGCGGTTCCTATTTCTAATTGCCAAGACTATTTTTTGATTGCCTTGAAGCTATTACTAGCAATCGCTTTTCCATTGAAAAAAAATTGACGTGATACAGTTTTCCTATCAGCTAATTATTAACGGACTTTGAAAATTTCCTGGTGTGAATTTTACGGCGTGAGACAATTCTGAGCACTATGATGCTCACAACTAAAAGCCTATCAGCTAATTATTCTACAATTCTATTATAAATCTCTATTATTATATCATTCTTTCATTCTATTATTTTATTATTCTGTCGTTATATTATTATATCTATTATTGTCTCATTCTCTCATTCTATCATTCTACTATTCCATTATTATACAATTCATTTATTGAATCATTCTATCATTGTACTATTCTATAAATTTATTTTTCTATCATTGTTTCATTCTATCATTTTATAATTGTATTATTCTATGATTCTATTATTATATAAAACTACTCTTATATCATTCATTCATTCTATAAATCTATAATTCTATTATATTATCATTCTTTCATTCTATCATTCTCTAATTCTATCACTTTGTTATTCTATAAATCTATTATTCTATCATTCTTTCATTCTGTTCTTCTATAATTCTTTTAGTCTATTATTTAATCATTCTATCACTCTATCATTCTTCTACTCAATCATTCTATAATTCTATGATTCTATTATTCTATAAATCTATCATTTTATCATTCTATCATTCTATTATTTTATTATCTACAATTCTATTATTTTTTCATTCCTTCAATCTATCATTCTATACTTCTTTCACTCAATCATTCTATTATTCTACAATTCTTATTTCCTATCATTATTTTATTCTATAATTCTAATATTATATTATTCCTTCATTCTTTCATTCTATAATTCTATTATTCAATTATTTTCTAGTTCTATTACTCTATCATTCTATCATTTTATAATTCTAAATTTCTATTATTGTATTATTCTTTCATCCTTTAAATCTATCATTCTATAATTCTATCATTTTTTCATTCTGTAATTCTATAATTCTATTATTCTAAAATTCTATTATTCTACCATTCTTTTATCCTATCATTCTATTATTCTATCATTGTTTTATTCTATAAATTTGTCATTCCATCCTTTAATTATATTATTCTATTATACTATTATTCAATTATTCTCTAGTTCTATTACTATATCATTCTTTCATTTCATCATTTTATAATTCTAACATTCTATCATTCTATTATTATTTCATTCTTTCAGTCTATCATTCTTTTAATCCATCATTCTATAATTCTATTATTCTATGATTCTTTCATTTTATCATTCTATAATTCTATAAATCCGTTATTCTATCATTCTCTACTTATTCTATTATTCTACAATTCTAATATTCTATCATTCTATCATTTTTTCATTCATTCTATGATTATATAATTCTATCATTCTATTGTTTTATAAATCTGCTATTCTATCATTATGTCATTCTATAATTCTATTATTCTACACTTCTATTATTCTATCATTCTTTCATTCTATCATTCTCCAATTCTATAATTATTTCATTCTATAAATCTATCATTATATCATTCTTTCTTTCTATCATTCCATAAATCTATAATTTTATTTTTCTACAATTCTATTATTCTATCATTCTTTCATTTTGTCATTCTATAATTCTATTATTTCATTGTTCTATAAATCTACTAGTCTATCATTCTTTCATTTTATCATTCTATAATTCTATCATTCTTACATTCTATATTTCTATTATTCTATCATTATTTCATTCTATAATTCTATAAATCTATTTGTAAATTCAAATCAAACTTATAATCTCTAACTTGGATATTTTCTAAAAGTTGGATATTTATATTACAGACTTAACTTATTACTTTCTTTTGTATTTCAGATGCAATTTCCACTTCTCATACACTTCTAATTTTTGTGTCGATCCATGGTATTACAGGGCAAAGACATTGATATAAATATGTGAGTAATGGTAGGAGTCACATCTGTGATAGACGTGACTCCTCAAGGAGTCACGCCTATCACATATGTGACTTTGTCATCATTTGTATTGTAATCGGTTTCACTGATTTTAACAGTTACTAATCACCGTTTAGAATGCAGAAGATGTTTATGCTTTGGTAATATGTCATTCGATCATGCTATATTGATATTTATCTTAACATTCCTTATATATTAAGTATGAATATATAAGTAATATTTAATATTACTTATATATTCATATTTATTATGATCATAATAAATATGTTATCTGATCGAAGCTACAAACAACTCAACACTCCCTCTTAGCTCGGGAAGATAACAATATCACAATAATCTCTGTGAATATCAATTATCTGATTTGTAATGAATTACTCAAACTAATTTAATATCACATAACTCATGATATATAGTATCACATATCTCGTGATACGTAGCATCACCTACCTCGTGATACTAAGGGATATACTATACTCGAGAACATTACATTCTCCTTATATATATTCCAATTATGGTATGTGCACTGACATTAAGTCACATAATGTCTACCATAACTTAATCATGATAACTCCATGATTCATACTAATATCAAGTCACATGATATCAGTCTAATGAACATTATAAGATCGTCACCTTATAATGTTAGGTATAAGTGTAGATTATCCAAAAAATTATCACCTTTTGGAAATAAACACAGAATGGGTAGGCCCATAATGTCATAGAGTCACACATATGACACAAGATGTTTACACATTAAACATCTTTAATATATTAGTACAAATCAAATAGAATTTTACATTTCAATCATACCAAGATTTTTTCTGAAGTATTCAACTTTCACCTTGAGGAGTGGTTTAGTAAGAATATCTATAGTTTGATCTCCTATACTGATATACTCCAACTGAATCACATTCCTTTCCACCATATCACGCACATAGTGATGAGGAATCTCAATATGTTTAGATCTATCATGGAATACTGGATTCACGAATAGCTTAATACAGCTTTGATTGTCGCAATGGAGGATAGTTGGTTTTAGAGGTTTACCAAATAATCCCACAAGCAGTTTTCTAAGCCATACTATCTCTCTAGCAGCCATAGAAGCTGAAATATATTCAACTTTTGTAGAGCTCTGAGCAACTGAAGACTGTTTTCTGCTGATCCACGATATCATTGCTGACCCTAAACTGAAACAACATCCGGAGGTGCTCTTTTGGTCTGTTACACTTCCAGCCCAATCTGAATATGTGAATCTATGTAGATCTAAGTCAACCTTTTCATATTTTAAGCCATAATTTAGAGTACCTTGAAGGTATCTCATTATATGTTTCATAGCCACAAGATGTATCTCCTTGGGCTCCCACATAAACTAACTTAAGGCATTTACAGCATAGCAGATATCAGGTCTGGTATTGACCAAATACATCAAGGATCCAATTATCTATCTGTACAAAGTGGGATCTGCCAACGAAGAATCTGTTGTTGCTTCCTTCAATTTATGAAGATTTGTTTCCATGGGGGAAGACATAGGTCTACATTCCATCATACCAAACCTTTTTAATATATCAATTGTGTACTTCCCTTGGTTTAGAATAATACAATCTAATTTCTGCCATACTTCCAGTCCAAGGAAGCAGTGTAATAGATCTAAGTCTTTCATGTCAAATTCTAAAGCTAGATCTTTCTTACACTAATCAATAAGGTGATCTTCTCTTGTAATCAATTGATCATCAACATATAATATCAATATTAACATATCACCTTTGCTTTGTTTAAAGTAGAGATTTGGATCTGCATCATTCTTTGAGAAGCCTAATCTCAAGAGATAACTGTCAATTCTTTCATACCAGGCTCTAGGGGCCTATTTAAGTCCATATAGAGCTTTCTTTAATTTACATACATGGGATCCTACATTGTGAATCTCAAATCGTTTGGGTTGCTCTAAGTAAACCTCTTCTTCAATGGTTCCATTTAAGAAAGCAGTTTTTACGTCCATTTGATGGACTTTCCACCCTTTGGCTACTACAATTGCTAGAACTACCCTGACTGATGTATATTGAGCAACTGGAGCAAAGGTTTCGTCGTAATCAATTCCTTCCTTTTGTGAAAATCCTCTGTCTACAAATCTTGCTTTGTATTTCCCTATACTGCCATCTGCAACATGTTTGATTTTAAATAGCCATTTTGAAGAAACAACAGATTTCCCTTTTGGTCTAGGTACTATATCCCACACATCATTCTTTAGGATGGATTGATACTCCTCTATCATTGCATCCTTCCATACTTGGTGCTTAAGAGGTTCTATAGCACTAGAAGGTTCTGATTTAATGAATTCACTCATTAAAGCTACATAACTAGAGAATCTCTTAGGTCTTGTGCTTTCCCTAAAAGTCCCTGATGGAGCGGCATAATTTTTAGCTTCTTCCATTGTTTTGGTGGCCTAGAGTGGTCTTTTCTTGGGATTTTCTAGTGATGTGATTTGTTCATGGTTTACCTCTTCCTCAGGATACTCCCTCTGAAACTCAGGTGTAGGATCCTCTTCTATGCTTGAGTTGGAAGTTCGAATTTCTGACTCAATATAATTTCTGGCTCTTTTGAAAGCTATGTCTTCCTCAAAAATCACATCTTTGCTTAGTTCAATTTGTCTTTGACTAGGTATATATATTCTATAAGCTTTTGATGTTTCACTATAGCCTACAAAGATGCCTTTTCTCCCAGAAGGTTCTAGCTTAGTTCTTTTCTCTTTGGGCACATGAATGTAAACAGGACAACTAAATATCCTTAAATGACTAATGTCTGGTTTTGTGCCAATGAAGGCTTCTTCAAGAGTTTTGTCATCAATATGAGAGTGAGGACATCTGTTCTATATATAGGCAACAGTACTAGATGCTTCTGCCCAAAGTGAAGTGTCTATATTCTGATCAAGTAACATAGCCCTAGCAGCTTCTACAATGGTTCTATTTTTTCTTTTTGCAACTCCATTTTGTTGAGGATTATAAGGTACAGTGAACTCCCTCTTAATCCCAGTGTTTTTACAAAAGTCTTTGAAAATGTCTGAAGTGTATTCATTCCCATTATCTGTTCTTAAGATTTTGATTTTTTCTCCCAGAAGAGTTTTCAGTAATGGATTTGAATTCCTTAAATCTTTTAAGGATTTCCTGTGATTCTTTACATTTAAGATCCATGTCTTTCTGGAGAAGTCATCAACGAAGATTACATAGTATAGAAACCCACCTAAGAAGGGTACAGACATGGGTCCACATAAATCTGAGTGGACTAGTTCTAATACTTTATTTGTTTTGCTAGAACTATTTTGAAAGGACCCCTTTGTATTTTTCCCTAAGGCACACCCCTTGCATACCCCTGAATTACATTGTTTGAGTTTGGGTAACCCTGTAACTAGTCTTTCCATGGAAGATAGGGCATGAAAATTTAGGTGTCCTAGTCTTCTATGCCATATTTCATTAGAGTCTACAATTTCATGAATTGGGCTCGATTTGGTTCTATACATAACTCGTACAAGTACCCTTGTCTATAAACTATGGTTTTGGCTTTCTTAATAGTAAAATTCTTTGGCCATGCCAATACTTTGCTATCCATAAAGGTCACCCTATATCCATTATCTTCAAGTGCAGATATGGAGACTAGGTTTCTTTTGATGCCTGGGACAAACAATACTCCAGTAAGTTGGATGGAGATGCCAGTCTTTAATTTGAGGGTGCATGTGCCAACACCCTTGACTGGATGTATAGAGTTATCTCCAATTGTTACTTCTTCGTCAGTCTCTTCTACCATGGTGTCTAGTAGTTCCCTGAACCCTGTGATGTGTCTTGATGAACCACTACCTATAACCCAGGTGTTGGATTTATTTGATACTTGGTTTGAAAGTGCAGAGTAGAATACATATTTCTCAGATTCATGCTCCTTTATTTTGGCATAAGATACTTGTTGTTTGGTTCTATCAGGACATCTGATTGTATAGTGTCCATATTGGTTGCATCTGAAACATTGGATGCGAGAAATGTCTTTCTTGAATGAACCTATCCCATGATAATTTTTCCTCTTTTTGAAGTGTTTCTTCTTCTCTTTCTTTTGAGAGTTTGTATTTAGAACATGAAGGTCTTCATCTATATTTTTCTGTTTTGACCCTTTCTTTGTCTGTCTAGATTCTTCTTGAAGACAGTCTGATCTTAGGCCGTCAAATTTTGGAAATTTGGACCTTGCACTAATGCCTTGAACAAATGTCTCCCAGGAATTTGGGAGACCATCTAGAGAAATAAGTGTTAGTTCCTTGCTTTCAATTTGGTACCCAAGTGTTGATAGTTGATCCCTTAGTGCAGATATTCTCATAAAGTATGCATTAATAGATTCTCCTTTGTTCATACTTATATGATTTATTTCTCTCTTTAGGGCTAAGGTTCTGCTGGAGTTATTAATTTTATAATTGCCTTCAAGTGACTTAAACATATGATATGCAGTCTCATGTTTTGTCAGAATCGGCACGATATGATCTCTAACTCCATCAACTATGATTTTCATGGCTTTGTCATTTCCTTCAATCCATGTCATTTTATCAGGATCATTCTCTAGTTCCGTTTTGTTTTCTCTCACAAATGAATCAACTTTATTTTCTTTTAGTATCATCATAATTCTAAATTTCCATGATGAGAAGTTATTTCCTTCTTCCAATCTGTCTTCGAATCGGATTGTTGCTGTCATTTGAGAAATGAGATGTATTAAATCTGAATTTCTCAAGTTTAATTTTCTGCCCAGATTCTGCTTAACTTGGCTCTGATACCATGTAAATTCAAATTGAACTTATAATCTCTAACTTGGATATTTTCTAAAAGTTGGATATTTATATTGTAGACTTAACTTATTACTTTCTTTTGTATTTCAGATGCAATTTCCACTTCTCATACACTTCTAATTTTTGTGTCGATCCATGGTATTGCAGGGCAAAGACATTGATATAAATATGTGAGTAACGGTAGGAGTCACATCTGTGATAGACGTGACTCCTCAAGGAGTCACGTCTATCACAGGTGTGACTTTGTCACCATTTGTATTGTAATCAGTTTCACCGATTTTAACAGTTACTAATCACTGTTTAGAATGCAGAAGATGTTTATGCTTTGGTAATATGTCATTCAATCATGCTATATTGATATTTATCTTAACATACCTTATATATTAAGTATGAATATATAAGTAATATTTAATATTACTTATATATTCATATTTATTATGATCATAATAAATATGTTATCTGATCGAAGCTACAAACAACTCAACACTATTACTCTATTATTCTACATTTATTTTGTTCTATCATTCTATCATTCTATTATCCTATAAATATGTTATGTTATCGTTCTATTATTCTGTCATTCTATAATTATGTTATTCTATTAATCTACAATTCTATTATTCTATCATTCTATCATTTTATAATTATATTATTCTATCATTATATTATTCTTTCATTCTATCATTTTAAAATTGTATTATTCAATCATTGTTTCTTTTGTGATTCTACATTTCTATAAATATATTTTTCCATCATTCTATCATTCTATTATTCTATCATTCAAATATTCTATCTATCTATTATGGTCTCATCCTCTCATTCTATCATTTTATTATTCTATTATTCTATTGTTCTATAAATCTATTATTCTAATATTGTTTCCTTCTATCATTCTATAATTCTATTATTCTATTATTCTATAATTTTATTATTCTATCATTCTATATTTGTATCATTCTATTATTCTATAAATCTATCCTTATATAATTCTATTATTCTATTATTCTATTATTCTATTATTGTATAATTCTATTATTCTATAAATATTTTATTCTGTCATTCTATAATTCAATAATTCTATAATTAAATTATTCTATCATTCCTTCATTCATTCATTCTATTATTCTATTATTTTATAAGTCTATTATTCTACAAATCTTTCATTCTATCAATTTATTATTTGATCATTGTATCTTTGTATAATTCTATTATTCTATTATTGTATCATTCTACTATTCTATTTAAATCTATTATTCTATCATTCTTTCATTGTATCATTCTTTCATTCTCTAATTCTATAGAATGAAAAAATGGAGTTATACAATGATAGAATAAAATAATGATAGAATAATAAAGTGATAAAATGATTGAATGAAATAATGATAGAATAACATAGTGATATAATTATAGAATAATATAATGAAAGAATAATAAATTAAAGAATGATAGAATAATAGAATTAATCAATGATAGAATAATAGAATCATAGAATAATAGAATTATAAAATGATAGAATGAAATAATGATAGAATAATAGATTAATAGAACAATAGAATAATATAATTGTAGAATAACATAATAATAAAATGATAGAATGAGACAATAATAGATAGATAGAGTATTTGAATAATAGAATAATATAATTACAGAATGATAAAACAATAGAATAATATATTTATAAGATACTAGAATGATAGAAATAGAATAAGGGAATGATATAATACTAGAAATATAGAATAATAGATTTATAGAATTATAGAATGTAAGAATGGCTGACTAATAGAAATATAAATTTATTATTGTATAAATCTTTTATTCTATCATTCTTTCATTCTATTATTTTAACATTTCTATTATTCTATCATTCTTTTATTTTATATTTCTAGCATTCTATTATCCTATAAATCTATTATTTTATCTTTATATTGTTCTTTCATTCTACAATTGTGTCGTTCTATTATTCTAGAATTTTTTCACTCTATCATTTTATAATTCTATTATTTTATAAATCTATTATTCTATTGTTCTATCATTCTATTATTCTTTCATTCTATCATTTTAAAATTCTATTATTGTACACTTCTATTATTCTAAAACTAATATTCTAAATTCAAAACATGAGTTTCAAGTTATTACAAAAGCAACTTTTTAAAAATCTAGAAAAAAACACTAAATTACCATTTTGAGGGCCAAGATGAAAGTTTCAAGCCCCGAAAAAGTTCCAAGATGGGGTCCAACCTGCTAGGGTAGGTTGGGAAACCACTGGCCACCTCATAATGAATCCACTTGTAAAATTTTGTAGAAAACCCACAACCGAGTCAAAAGTTATGACCTTCGGAAGTCCCTGCATCACTGATGAAACTGGCACCACAAACAACAAAACAACAATTTGAAACTATGATTGAACCGTGACTGCTGGAGGACTTCCCAAAACCACAAAATAGCAGCAACCAAAAAAATTATTGTTCGTCCAACTCTTCCCCAACTATTTTTGTTAATGTAGTCAAGTGTATTTATATACACTCTGGGGCGTTGATCTAGGGCAGTGACAGATGAAATAAATGCATAATGATGGCCAGTAGTAAAAATCTACATGTACACCATCCTGACATTGATATGATTTGAAATTGAATCAAATCATTTTATAAGTAAATGGTAATGGCAATGATGACATTCGAACCATCAAGTGGTTTGAGATCTCTCTAAATCTGGGTAGCCATCATTTTTATCTCCACGATAGTTAAAACACACCTAAGGAATTGTGTGATTTGGGTTGTTTTAGATTTTTTTAAATATTTAAATCATTTAAGATTGTTTAAAATTTTTAAATTGTTTAAGATAAATGCATTTACCCGTTTGAGATTCTGAGAGAAACAATTACAGACGTGGTTCCTATCTCCGATTGTCAAGACTATTTTTTGATGGCCTTGAAACTATTACCAGCAATCGCTTTTCCATTGAAAAAAACTCGGCATGAGACAATTTTCCTATCGGCTAATTATTAAAGGACTTTGAAAATTTCCCAGTGTGAATTTTACGGCGTGAGACAATTCCGACACTATGATGCTCACAACTAAAAGCCTATCGGCTAATTATTCTTCAATTCTATTATAAATCTCTATTATTCTATCATTCTTTCATTCTATTATTTTATTATTCTATCGTTATATTCTTATATCTATTATTGTCTCATTCTCTCATTGTAGTGCCCCTCCATTCTCACCTTGGATGTGCAGGTAGTTTGGCTAAGGAACCTGATGATGAGGATGGAACAAGAGCTTTTGTTAATAATTTTGGGAGCATGATGCATATTGTTATTATGCAGAGATTTATTTGGATAAGGTAATGCAGTAGTATGTTGTTAGGACAGGTGGAAAGGGTGGCATCATACCATTGGACGTATGGGTGACATACGACTATGAGATATGATTGCTAGAGTCCCTTCCCTAGTGCTTTGGCTATTATGTACATGTGCTCTAACTTGAATGTTTGAGTGAACAGGTACCAGGCATCGACTCCACCTAAATTGGCAGGTTTGAGCGTGCCTTGCACCAAATGGAAGTAGTTGACCGGAGATAGCACTTGGTCCCCCACCCTAACCATCATCCTCGAAGAGGATGAGTACCTAGTTTGATACCTTGTCAAGTACTATCAGTGGCCAGTCAGTGTTGCTTGAAGTTTTGCCTTTTGACCCTGGTTAGTGGTTAGGTAATTGTTTTGGCTTTTGGTTTAATTTGCCTGATAATATGCCTTGGTTATCTTATGCATTAAAATGGATTGATAAATAATATATATAATCCTAGTTGATAATAAAATAAAATTATAGTGTAATATTATAATTAAGAAATAATAATAAAATAGTAAATAAATAGAATATTATAAAGTCAGTTATATAATTAATTATAATATGTGAGTGAGTGTGGGTAAATGGTTTTACCCATTTGTGTAAAATTATTTATTGTGTGTATGTTTAAATTATGTTGGTTGCATATATTTTATTTATTTTTAATGAGGGTTAGTAGGTAGTTAGTTGGGGTAGTTGTAAATTTATTTTGTACGGGAGTGGGAAAAATAACTTCCCTCCCTTCATTATTTATTAAATGGGGAGGGGGAATTTTGACCTGGAGAATTTGGGGGCTTTTTAATCTTTTTGGAAATTACTTTATTGGGAACACTGTGCATTATAAATTTCCATGGAGTTTTTTTAAGAGGTGGCTGCAATATTTTAGACCCGAAGAACAGAAGTTAATTGAATTGTAAGTGCATTATATTTTATAGATTTTGTCACCAATTTTTACTTATGTTTTCTACACAAAGAAATTTAAATTATTATCTTTTCATTGTTGTTTATAATTATATTTTGTTAGGGTTTAATATAGTGCTATAAAATAATATTTTATACTATCTTTTAAATTTACATCACTCTATTTTATTTACAAGTGTGGTACAATATTTTATATTTTATAAAGGTTATTTCCAACACTACATTTTATTTACTGTAAAGCTGGTATAAAATATACTATTAGGGTAAAATATACTATTTTATTAGGGTTTATTTCCAGTACTATATTGTCATGTCCCCATATTAAAGCCTTGTTTAAATTGAAGATTTAAACAATATATTTAATTACACATAAATATTAATAATTAAATATTAATAAGTTATATAATATATTATCATATTACATGAATATGAAATAGAAATTTTTTTATTTTTATTTTTAAAATGATTAACATAACTAATTACACCATTAAACTTACGACATGTTCTCCAAGGTTTCAAGACTGCATTACTTAACAATTCAACTAACATAATCTAACATATATTACTAACATCAGTAACTGATCTAAATCCAATGCACAATTAAATAACACAATCATAATCATTGCATATCGTCAAATATTGTAATCTACATGATCAAATAAATAACTGAAATGCTTTCCTTACACATAAGTACATCATAACATAATTACATTGCCATTTTCAGACTACATCAGAATTACATACATTATGAATGATCTGTTACACAAGTCTGGTACAAGATTATACACATACATCTTCATCAACTGGTACAAGTACAATTGTCTGAAAACTAAGATAAATCTTTTCTGCACATGAACTTCGATGAGAATAACCAATGGATAATAAAGCTCTTCCACCCGACCATGTGGAACCCTAAGGTCCACCCCCCGAGCTAGGAGTTAACATGAGGTCCCAAACAATAGCAGTCATGTAGACAAAGACTAACATGAACAAAGGATGACCAAACTCTAATACAACACATGGCAATAACATAAACAACACAACACATCTTCCAGAGGCAACACATAACATATGTGGCGAGACCAAACAAGGAATGCTAGGTTGTAGTAGGGAGAGTGTCATCGCACGGTCCTAGCATGGGTTATCCTGACAGCCTCTCACTAGGCGCCGGCCCCATAGGGTGACACATGCGGAATCGACCTTCCTTTCGTGAGGACAAGGAAGTCAATCATGCCAACCAGGCCTTCTCTACCCATCCTTAGTCTAAACAAGCACTACAGGCCATGGGAGAGGAATCCATTAATCTTGTTTAATGTGAAATCTACCCTTAACCCCCTAATTCATTTTAGGTTATCACTTGATTAATCTACTTTCAACGGGTTATCCTAACTGCCACTTTGGGCGCCGGCCCCACGTTGAAAGCCACTCTCCTTCCTAACACCTAGTAAACCTTAAACATCATACAAGGCATTGTAATAGTACACATACATGTTCACTGCAAGGTATAAACCCTCTTGCATTACAAACAGAATCATAACACTAGTTGTTATCCATTGCCTATAACATTACGACACTTTACTCTTTTACAGATTCGAGGTCTCTCCATACGGCAATTACGAACAAAACGGATACAAGATAGTCACAACTGGATAAATATCTCATCCAGAGATTATTACTTTACAAAACACATAATCAACTTTGACAATACCTCATTATACTTCATACTATGTTTGATCCACATAATCGTTATTACGTCGTAAATGCAAAAACCACTATACACATGTTGCAAGTACTCAACTACGACAACTTAGCCTCTAGAATTTGAGTTTGACCACCCTCAATTCGACTCTTTATGACAACTCATTCAGTTCAATTCAGATTCTAGAGATTAAACACTAAAATTCCTTCTCGGTTTAGTGTAAACAACTTCCGTAATAAAATGAACACTAGATTACATTATTTCTTTTCCAACCAATTAATTTTAAATTAAATGCATTACATTACAACTAATTATCTAAATTAAGTAACTACAACAATTCATTCTTACAAGAATCACTCAATTCAATTATACTATTTAATTCCTACTTACCATTGCGACACTCTCATTATCCTATCTATATCGTCTTTCTTTCAAATTTGACCAATTAATTAAACTCTTCAAGTAATGAAATAAATAAGTATGCTAAGTTGAACACTATATGACTATACGGCAATACAACGAGGAAAAAGATCCAACTGTCAACAGCGAACATCAATGTTTTCATTTTCCTCTAGGTTCTGCCCTAAATACGGTCTTTCTGATGTTTCTTTTGACCTCGACCAGAAGATAGTTTAATATGCCTTGAATTTTTTTTTCTGGTAACGATGTCAAAGATGTTTGATTCCATCAAAGAAGAAGATCGGGATGGTTATTTCCCAAGCGATCATCACTTGATAGTTGTAGTTATTACTTTTGTTCCCATGGCATTTCGATTCCCACGCAGATGCTTCCTCTATAATCGTTTCAGCTATTGTAATCTATTGAATTGCAATAATGTGTCCCCGAGGAGGTGTAAAATTGTTATTGACTGTTTTACCATTGAAATGGATGATATTTGTTTGGATCACCAACTTCTGGCAGCGTCCGACAAACTTGAAAATTTAATAAATTGATGGCAACAACTTAAACAGTTTTCTCTTTCTAACGAAAGGCAATGACCACAGGAAAACAATGATACACAGGAATGACAAACTAGAGTTGTTGAAAGGACTACTTATGGCTTCTAACAGAATTCTTCTTATACTCAGCGCCAAACGATTCTTCTTACCGTTATGCTGATTTCCAATTATGAAAAGGTGTGATTACAATGTTACATGATTGTGGAAGTTTATTTCTGACAGAAGGTCACGGATTAGAAATCCTCTACAGATTTCAACTGCTGTTTGCTCTGTGAGGGCATGACCATCTTCCTTGGCAGCGCATGCCTTTCTATGCTCTAACTCAATTAATGAGATATCTGTTAAATCTGCACTGATTGTATGGATTGTTTTCAAGAAAAATGTTGAACTAGAGTGAAGGTGAAAACTTGTGCGCTCAGCTAAGAACAACTCTCCAGATGAATGGAATGATTGCAGAATAAAATAGTAATGGATTTGATGCAAAGACTTTAAAAACTTTCCATAGGGCGAACTGTGGTTGTCAAACTAAATTCTACAGAAATACTACTTGAGATGCAATCGTATGGTGATCCTATTGTTGTGCAAAGATCGCTGGTATACACAAAAATGGATTTGCTGATAAGGTTTTAGGTTTTTTTTTTTGACAAGGTGGCTTTTTGTTTCCAATTTGCAACCCTGCAACAGCTAGGAAATAGTTGATTACTGAGTTCTATTCACAATAGATACAACCTATCTCACATCTTGCATATTTAGTATTCATCTATATTGTCGGCTTTCAAAACCTTAAATCTTATTCCATTTTCTTTTAAGAAAAACCATTGAACTGGTGATACAAGGTGCGATTTGCAAAAGTAAACCCTTCCAGATATGCGACTAGCTGAAAACAAAGATCTATGAGATTGGAATGATTGCAGGATATAACCAAAGTGGGTGCACATGACTGAAACCTCAAACATGCGATTTTATTTAACCTGCATGTGTGGTTTGCTACAGCTGCTTCATAAAAAAAATAACAGGGTCACTGATTAATGAGTGCCTTGATTGATCCTCAAGGAAAGAAACAACATTTCTCTGAATGGTCGATGCACTATATTAGGTTTTTAACTATGATTGAAAACAATGCAGTTTGCATACACTCGATCAACTGCCTATTTTTATTCTCTCTAAGCCAGGGTTCGATGGCAGTGCAAAAACATCCTTAATAAAAAAATACAGATCTAAGCATTGCCACCAATTCCAAATCGATTGCTGATGATGACAGTGCTGAATGGATGTTGACACAACAATTCAATGTCTGAGAGGATAAGGAATTTGCAGAAATCAATACATGATTGAATATGTGTAAGAAGTTTACAAAGAGAGATCTGCGAGATCTTAAGGAGACGTCAACTTGAATCTTCAACCCTGTCAATTATACGATGTTCTAAGATTGCCTACAAGAATTGGCAGATAAACACTGTTAATGTCATGTAAAGAGTTCGATGAGACTTCAAAAGCATTCCACTCATCATGGCGATGTTTTGGCATATCTAGTTGATTACATAGAAGTTGTTAGAAGGATGCAACATGGAGGAGGAAAACTGTTGTATGATGTACGCATCTAATGGCTGAGCGAGAAGGTGAAATATAGAAAACACATCCTAGCATCTACGAAATGGAAACCTCATAAAGGCAATCTCCTTTGAATGTAACCTGGGGAAACAATTACTAAGTTGGTGATTCCAGTATAGATATCAATGAGAATGCCATGATCTTATCTACTCCTCAGATATCAAGTCGTCTAATTCGCAGATAGAAACACTATTCAGTATAAAGGTTTGGAGGACGGTGGGAGAATTGTAAGGAAAATTCCATTTATTACAGACCCAATGATTTACATCTAAATCCGTCCACAGAAAATAAACATTTGCAGAAGTGACAGAAGGTTCAGGGAGAAAACCATTTAACCAAAATAATTTCGTTTGCAATTAAAGAAGCAATCAACCAAACATGTTCAGATTTAGAAATTAGGCATTCAGTGGAACCTAGCTTTGATATTGAATCGACAAGTCTATTTTCAATTGCTGTAGTTTCAAGTTTCTTTTCCCCGCCTTCTCTCTTCTTCTACCTGCAATCCCCCTTTTTGCCTCTACAAACTTCCCTTTTATAAACCAGTCCCTTCCTTCTTCCAAGGAACTCGGCACGTGATCCCGTGCATCTCCCTTCTCAAAATATATTTATATTTAATTTAATGATCCCAAGAGGTTAATTTTTTTTTAAATATTAATACATAATTCTGACAAAATTTAATTACTTTATAACCGTCCAACCACATTGTTATTAATAAAATTATAACATTACAACAATCTATAATTTTACAACTATATTTTAATTTATTTTATTAATTAAGTTGTAAATCACAAATTACAACATGACTTACAACTATTTTATTTATTTAAATATTTATTGTAAATAATATTATATTAAACAATACAAAATTTCTTACAACTTTATTTAACGATTTTACTTCCCCTAAATTAGTAATTTATTCACAACAAGTATATTCAATTATCAACATTTATATTTTTCTGTATAATGATTCTAATTAAAGCACAATACTACCTTACACACTTAGACACCTTCAGAACTTATTATACTTCAAAGTACAACATTACCTGTCTGCAAGTCATGATCAAACGACAGACAACGACCACAAGGGTAAACTGACAACTAGACAACACGGACTAGGGACCCCACGTTAACTCCAAACAACTAATCCATTGGCGAAGGCATGCTCAGACCTGGTAATCAGGTGGAGTCGGTGCCTAGTACCTGCATCTTGCAGCAACGCACAGTTAAAAATACAAGATATATATCCACATGCAGTCCTATAGTGAATGGAAATCATCGTGGTGTAGGGTACTCGAGTGCGAGTAATACGACACTGTTCCATTCACGTTTATGTATAAACATGTAACTAGATTGAACAAGATTTCTGATTACTAGTCAACAACGTAAAACAATCAAATATAGCAATTAACATCGAAGCATCTATAACATCTATTTCATTTATCAAATTCTAAAGCATAAAATAACATAATCCAACATCAACAACTGTTATCATAATGATTGGGTCCATAATGAATTAACAAAATAACAAGAGATCCATCATCTACGATCTAAGATACTGTCATAAAGTCTAATACTACTAAGCAAACATCAATCTAATAGATGACAAGTTGAGGGGAACTACATCCTCCCCCCTAGGATCAGGCTTACTCCTGGAAGCCTGCGAACAAATATGGATATAGCTCTCGTATTCGGGATGTATCCTCCCAGGTAGCTGAAGTCTCATCACTAGGATCCCATTGGACCCTTACCTGCTCTATGACTCTACCCCTGAGAGCGAGTCGCCTGTGCTCCAAAATGCCTATGGGCTCCAAAGCTAGCTGCCCGTCCTCTACCTGTAAGGCATTCCAATCAAGAACATGAGAAATATCTGGATGATAGGGTCTAAGAATAGAAACATGAAATACATCATGGACACTCGACAAGCTAGGCGGCAAAGCAAGACGGTATGCAACAGGACCGATTCTCTCCAAAACCTCGAATGGCCCTACAAAGCGTGGTGCGAGCCTAAAGCCTTTTCCGTAACGAATCAGACTCTTTTGCGGACGCACCCATAAGAACACCTGATCACCAACTGAAAATTGACGGTCAAGTCTATGAGCATCTGCATATTTCTTTTGTCTATCCTGTGCTGCCACCAGATGCTCTCTAATGCGATCAACCTGCTACTCCATCTCTTGGAGCATTTGTGGACCTAGGAGAACTCTATCCTCAAGACGATCCCAACTCAATGGGGTATGACAAGGACGACCATATAGGGCCTGAAAAGGAGACATGCCAATAGAACTATGGTACCCATTATTGTACGCAAACTCCACCAAATACAAATAATCTTCCCAACAATTTTGTTGATCCATAACATACATTCTGAGCATATCCTCGAGGCCCTGATTGACCCTCTCAAATTGCCCATCAGTCTCTGGATGATAAGCTGAACTGAAGTTCAACTGAGTCCCCAATGCATGCTGAAGGGATTTCCAAAGAGCTGAAGTAAAAATTGGATCACGATCAGAGATAATCTTACACGGAATCCCGTGCAATCTGACTATATCCTCCATGAAAATTTTGGCCACAGATGAAGCATTATATGAAGATCAGACAGGAGAAAAGTGTGCTACTTTCGTAAGCCTATCTACAGTGACCATTATTGCGTCATGTCGATGAGAGGACATGGGTAAACCAACTATAAAATCTATTGAAATAATGTCCCATTTCCATTCTAGAATAAGATGTGGCTGGAGAAGACCTGCGGGATGCTGATGTTCCGCCTTAACCCTCTAACATTCTAAGCATCTCGAAACAAAATCAGCAATATCCCTCTTCATTCCGGCCCAAAAATATATCTGGAGAAGGTCTGCATACATCTTCTTGACACCTGGATGAGCAGAGTAAGGTGCCTGATGTGCCTCACTCATGATTAGGGTGCGGAGACCCTCTATAGAAGGCACATAAATGCGACCTAAATGTCGCAAGAGACCATCTGACTCGATAGAATATCCAACATATCTACCCTCCAAGGTTCTACCAGACTCAACTTCTATTTTCACTTCCTGATACCATCTATCTGCAGGGAGTGCTGCACGAATTTGTCCTCTCAAATCCACTCCAAGAGTGATTGAAGAAAGTTCATGTCTTCGCCGACTAAGAGCATCTGCCACCACATTCTCCTTACCTTGGATATATTTTACCTCAAAATCATACTCACATAGAAACTCCATCCACCGCCTCTGTCTCGCATTCAGGTTTGGCTGTGTAAAAATGTACTGTAAACTTCGGTGATCACTGTGTAGCTCAAACTGATGCCCCAATAAAAAGTGTCTCCATCTTACTAATGCATGCACAACTGCAGCTAACTCTAGGTCATGTGTAGGATAGTTCAACTCGTGATCTTTGAGTTTACGGGACTCATAGGCTATCACATGATCCTCCTGCATTAAAACTGCTCCTAAACCTTCCAAAGATGCATCAGTACATACCACAAAATCTCCGGCAGGATCAGGCACTGCTAGAATAGGTGCACTAGTTAACCGCTCCTTAAGAGTCTGAAAGGCTGCTTGACACTGCTCTGACCAAATGAACTTCTTTCCTTTTCTCTGAAGAGAAGTTATAGGGTGAGCTATCTTTGAAAATCCTTCCACAAATCGTCGATAATAGCCTGCTAAACCCATGAAACTACGAACCTCTGAAACATTGGTAGGAGCAGGCCAATCCATGATAGCTTGAATCTTTTAAGGATCCACCGCAATACCCTTATCAGAAATAACATGTCCCAAATATTTCACTTCAGTTTGAAAGAAATCACATTTAGCT
The DNA here is from genome assembly GCA_027924645.1 of Cunninghamia lanceolata. Taxonomy (NCBI): domain Eukaryota; kingdom Viridiplantae; phylum Streptophyta; class Pinopsida; order Cupressales; family Cupressaceae; genus Cunninghamia; species Cunninghamia lanceolata. Next base: position 19,514,750 of record BSBN01000590.1, read on the forward strand.
AGATTTGCATATAACTGATTTTCTCTTAAACACTGCAGAACCTGTTGCAAATGTTCTTCATGCTCCTCCATAGACCTTGAATAAATCAATATATCATCTAAGATACAAGAACAAATCTATCAAGATAGGTACGAAATACACCATTCATCAGACTCATAAACACGAATGGTGCATTCGTCAACCCAAAAGGTACAACAGTGAACTCATAATGCCCATATCAGGTGCAAAATGCTGTCTTGTGGATGTCAGCCTTGAAAATGCGCAACTGATGATATCTTGACTTTAGGTCTATCTTTGAAAACACCTTAGCTCCCTTGATCTGATCAAAGAGGTCATCAATTCGTGGCAATGGGTATCTGTTCTTCACAGTCACCTTATTAAGCTGTCGATAGTCGATGCACAACCGCAAAGATCCATCCTTTTTCTTCACAAAAATAACTAGTGCTCCCCATGGAGAGACACTGGGATGAATGAATCCCTTCGCTAATAACTCCTCTAGCTGCAAACGAAGCTCCTGGGTAGTCATCCGATATGGAGCTTGTGAAATAGGTTCTGCACTGGGAACAAGGTCTATCTTAAAATCAATATCACGCTTTGGTGGCATACCCAGGATCTCGCTAGGAAAGACATCTTCATACTCCTTGAGAATAGGATGATCGTCAAGGGATGTCTCCCTATTCTCCCCAAAATCTAAGTCATTAACTGTTATAGCAACCAACTTGCATCCTTGACGCAAACATCTCTTCAATTGCATGGCAGAAATCATACGTAAAGAGATGGGTCTCTGAATCCCAACCACTTCTACTTCATTGCCTGATTCATCAACACACCTCACTAACTTGTGGCGACAGTCTATCACTGCTTGATGAGCATCCAACCAATCCATTCCCAACACTAAGTCATAGGATCCTAATGGTATAATGCGAAGATCTGCCGTGGTAGATAAAGGACCTATCCTCAACTCACAACCATACACAAGAGAGTCTATTGTTACCCTAGATCCAGAGGCCAATTCCACCTGTCACTTAACATCTTGCTTTGCTGCCACTAATTTGCAACGCTCCACAATAGAAGGGGAAATGAAAGAATCTGAAGCACCAGAATCGAAAAGAATGGAAATAGTAATACCTCACAAGACACCTGTAGTCTCCACAACGGTACCTTGGTGCTCTGCTTGGTGATTATCTACCGCCGCAAACACCCTATGAGACCTGCCTGCATCTCCAACAGTTGGCTCTGAAGCTGCGGGCCTCTGTCCAAATCTTGAAGTATTCTTACGTGGACACTGTCTGGCAATGTGGCCCTGCTGGCCGCAAGAGAAACATCCTGTTCCCCTACCAAAACCTCCACTGCCTACAGGAGCATTCGACTGCTGAAAACTTCCTCTACTTGCTGTAGATTGTGTGCTCTGCTCCGGTTGACTGGCACGATCACGTTTAACTCTCTGCCAACTACGACCTTTTCTGGATTGAAATCTACTACCTTGCTGATATTGAGAGTTTTTCGATTTCGTCTGGGAATACTGTTGTTGTTGCTGTCCACTCTTAGAAGGCACATGATGACTCCTCGAGTTACCTGCTGTATGGGGCTGACCACTTCGGAAACCAGAACCTGCTTGAGATGTATTACCAATCTTCACACCTGTATGACCCCCTAGGGCCATGGTCAAGTTCTCCTCCACCAGTCGAGCCTTCTCAACTGCTACCTCCATGGTCTTTGGCTCGAAAACATGAACTCCTCCACTGATGCGTGCATTTAGACCTCTAATAAAATGTTGAACTAACATGGCCTCGTCGTTTCTAATGCTTGCATACTACTTGAGTTCATAAAACCTGCGCTCGTACTGCTCCACTGTCATGGCCATCTGTCTCAACCCATGGAATTTGTCTGCTCAACGTTGCCTCCAGTGGTCAGATAGAAATCGAGCTCCGAACCTTTCCAGAAATAGTTCCCATGATACTGTCGCAATATCTAAATGCAACTTTTGTTCCTCTAGTCGCCACCATGTAGAGGCAAACCCTCTGAGATGCATGATGGCACATCTTGCCTTAGTGTTGCTACCATATGGATGCATAGCAAAGCACCTCTCCAAATCAATTAGCCATGTCTCTGCTTCCGAACCGCTACCAGAACCATCGAACGTAGGAGGATAGGCTCTCATAAGGTCTCTCATGTGGCCTGCAAGAATAGCTTCTTGTTCAGCGGTGATTTCTCTCCTTCTGGGAGATCGTTCTCTTTCTCTCTCTTCTGGTTGCTCCATCTCCTGCCTAGGACCAAGACGAGCAAGAACCTCCTCAAGGAGCTGGCGTAGTTGAGCACCCCCGGGCTGACCCTGATTCTCTTGATTCTCACTTCCACCTTCTTGTGTACTCTCATGAGGGGAACTAGGAGGAGGGCTGTTATCAACACCTCTCCCACGACCCCTACCTTGTCCACGTCCTCAGCCTCATACCCTAGGCATCTTCCTAGACAACACACCCAAAAACAACTTCAGGTTGCTAGGCGAGGACTACGAATGAATATGTTCTTCAGAGTTAAACAACTAGTATAGCTTAATGAGCTAGTATAAAACCCAGAGTACCTAGTGTTAGAAACCTGGCTCTGATACCAGATGTAACGCCCCGCCTTGAACACCTTAGAGAAATTCACATTTAAGCCATATGAAACAGAATTTTTTTTTTTTTTTTTTTAAATGATTAACATAACTAATTACACCATTAAAATTACGACATGTTCTCCAAGGTTTCAAGACTGCATTACTTAACAATTCAACTAACATAATCTAACATACATTACTAACATCAGTAACTGATCTAAATCCAATGCACAATTAAATAACACAATCATAATCATTGCATATCGTCAAATATTGTAATCTACATGATCAAATACATAACTGAAATGCTTTCCTTACACATAAGTACATCATAACATCATTACATTGCAATTTTTAGACTACATCAGAATTACATACATTATGAATGATCTGTTACACAAGTCTGGTACAAGATTATACACATACATCTTCATCAACTGGTACAAGTACAATTGTCTAAAAACTAAGATAAATCTTTTCTACACATGAACTTCGACGAGAATAATTCCACCCGACCATGTGGAACCCTAAGGTCCACCCCCTGAGCTAGGAGTTAACATGAGGTCCCAAACAATGACAGTCAGGTAGACAAAGACTAACATGAACAAAGGATGACCAAACTCTAATACAACACATGGCAATAACATAAACAACACAACACATCTTCCAAAGGCAACACATAACATATGTGGAGAGACCAAACAAGGAATGCTAGGTTGTAGTAGGGAGAGTGTCATTGCACGGTCCTAGCATGGGTTATCCTGACAGTCTCTCACTAGGTGCCAGCCCCATCTATGGCTATCCTGACAGCCTCTCACTAGGCGCCGGCCCCATAGGGTGACACATGCGGAATTGACCTTCCTTTCGTGAGGACAAGGAAGTCAATCATGCCAACCAGGCCTTCTCTACCCATCCTTAGTCTAAACAAGCACTACAGGCCATGGGAGAGGAATCCATTAATCTTGTTTAATGTGAAATCCACCCTTAACCCCCTAATTCATTTTAGGTTATCACTTGATTAATCTACTTTCAACGGGTTATCCTGACTGCCACTTTGGGCGCCGGTCCCACGTTGAAAGCCACTCTCCTTCCTAACACCTAGTAAACCTTAAACATCATACAAGGTATTGTAATAGTACACATACATGTTCACTACAAGGTATAAACCCTCTTGCATTACAAATGGAATCATAACACTAGTTGTTATCCATTGCCTATAACATTATGACACTTTACTCTTTTACAGATTCGAGGTCTCTCCATACGGCAATTACGAACAAAACGGATACAAGATAGTCACAACTGGATAAATATCTCATCCAGAGATTATTACTTTACAAAACACATAATCAACTTTGACAATACCTCATTATACTTCATACTATGTTTGATCCACATAATCGTTATTACGTCGTAAATGTAAAAACCACTATACACATGGTGCAAGTACTCAACTACGACAACTTAGCCTCTGGAATTTGAGTTTGACCACCCTCAATTCGACTCTTTATGACAACTCATTCAGTTCAATTCAGATTCTAGAGATTAAACACTAAAATTCCTTCTCGGTTTAGTGTAAACAACTTCCGTAGTAAAATGAACACTAGATTACATTATTTCTTTTCCAACCAATTAATTTTAAATTAAATGCATTACATTACAACTAATTATCTAAATTAAGTAACTACAACAATTCATGCTTACAAGAATCACTCAATTCAATTATACTATTTAATTCCTACTTACCATTGCGACACTCTCATTATCCTATCTATATCGTCTTTCTTTCAAATTTGACCAATTAATTAAACTCTTCAAGTAATGAAATAAATAAGTATGCTAAGTTGAACACTATATGACTATACAGTAATACAATGAGGAAAAAGATCCAACCGTCAACAGCGAACATCAATGTTTTCGTTTTCCTCTAGGTTCTGCCCTAAATACGGTCTTTCTGATGTTTCTTTTGACCTCGACCAGAAGATAGTTTAATATGCCTTGAATTTTTTTTTCTGGTAATGATGTCAAAGATGTTTGATTCCATCAAATAAGAAGATCAGGATGGTTATTTCCCAAGCGATCATCACTTGATAGTTGTAGTTATTACTTTTGTTCCCATGGCGTTCCGATTCCCACGCAGATGCTTCCTCTACAATCGTTTCAGCTGTTGTAATCTATTGAATTGCAATCATGTGTCCCCGAGGAGGCGTAAAATTGTTATTGACTATTTTACCATTGAAATGGATGATATTTGTTTGGATCACCAACTTCTGGCAGCGTCCGACAAACTTGAAAATTTAATAAATTTATGGCAACAACTTAAACAGTTTTTTCTCTCTAACGAAAGGCAATGACCACAGGAAAACAATGATACACAGGAATGACAAACTGGAGTTGTTGAAAGGACTACTTACAGCTTCTAACAGTGTTCTTCTTATACTCAGCGCCAAATGATTCTTCTTACCGTTATGCCGATTTCCAATTACGAAAAGGTGTGATTACAGTGTTACATGATTGTGGAAGTTTATTTCTAACAGAAGGTCACGTATTACAAATCCTCTGCAGATTTCAACTGCTATTTGCTGTGTGAGGGCATGACCATCTTCCTTGGCAGTGCATGCCTTTCCATGCTCTAACTCAATTAATGAGATATCTGTTAAATCTGCACTGATTGTATGGATTGTTTTCAAGAAAAATGTTGAACTAGAGTGAAGGTGAAAACTTGTGCGCTCAGTTGAGAACAACTCTCCAGATGAATGGAACGATTGCAGAATAAAACAGTAATGGATTTGTTGCAAAGACTTTAAAAACTTTCCATAGGGCAAATTGTGGTTGTCAAACTAAATTCTACAGAAATACTACTTGAGATGCAATCGTATGGTGATCCTATTGTTGTGCAAAGATCGCTGGTATACACAAAAATGGATTTGCTGATAAGGTTTTAGGTTTTTTTTTTTTTTTTGACAAGGTGGCTTTTTGTTTCCAATTTGCAACCCTGCAACAGCTAGGAAATAGTTGATTACTGAGTTCTGTTCACACTACATACAACCTATCTCATGTCTTGCATATTTAGTATTCATCTATATCATCGGCTTTCAAAACCTTAAATCTTATTCCATTTTCTTTTAAGAAAAACCATTGAACTGGCGATACAAGGTGCGATTTGCAAAAGTAAACCCTTCCAGATATGCGACTAGCTGAAAACAAAGATCTATGAGATTGGAATGATTGCAGGATATAACCAAAGTGGGTGCACATGACTGAAACCTCAAACATGCGATTTTATTTAACCTACATGTGTGGTTTGCTACAGCTGCTTCATAAAAAAAATAACAGGGTCGCTGATTAATGAGTGCCTTGATTGATCCTCAAGGAAAGAAACAACATTTCTCTGAATGGTCGATGCACTATATTAGGTTTTTAACTATGATTGAAAACAATGCAGTTTGCATACACTCGATCAACTGCCTATTTTTGTTCTCTTCTAAGCCAGGGTTCGATGGCAGTGCAAAAACATCCTTAATAAAAAAAATACATATCTAAGCATTGCCACCAATTCCAAATCGATTGCTGATGATGACAGTGCCGAATGGATGTTGACAGAATAGTTAAATGTCTAAGAGGATAAGGAATTTGCAGAAATCAATACATGATTGAATATGTGTAAGAAGTTTACAAAGAGAGATCTGAGAGATCTTAAGGAGACGTCAACTTGAATCTTCAACCCTGTCAATTATACGTTGTTCTAAGATTGCCTACAAGAATTGGCAGATAAACACCATCAATGTCATGTAAAGAGTTCGATGAGACTTCAAAAGCATTCCACTCATCATGGCAATGTTTTGGCATATCTAGTTGATTACATAGAAGTTGTTAGAAGGATGCAACATGGAGGAGGAAAACTATTGTATGATGTACGCATCTAATGGCTGAGCAAGAAGGTGAAATACAGAAAACACATCCTGGCATCTACGAAATGGAAACCTCATAAAGGCAATCTCCTTTGAATGTAACCTGGGGAAACAATTACTAAGCTGGTGATTCCAGTATAGATATCAATGAGAATGCCATGATCTTATCTACTCCTCAGATATCAAGTCGTCTAATTCGCAGATAGAAACACTATTTAGTATAAAGGTTTGGAGGACGGTGGGAGAATTGTAAGGAAAATTCCATTTATTACAGACCCAATGATTTACATCTAAATCCGTCCATAGAAAATAGACATTTGCAAAAGTGACAGAAGGTTCAGGCAGAAAACCATTTAACAAAAATAATTTCGTTTGCAATTAAAGAAGCAATCAACCAAACATGTTCAGATTCAGAAATTAGGCATTCAGTGGAACCTGGCTTTGATATCAAATCGACAAGTCTGTTTTCAATTGCTGTAGTTTCAAGCTTCTTTTCCCTGCCTTCTTCTCTCTTCTTCTACCTGCAATCCCCCTTTTTGCCTCTACAAACTTCCCTTTTATAAAACAGTCCCTTCCTTCTTCCGAGGAACTCGACACGCGATCCCGTGCATCTCCCTTCTCAAAATATATTTTTATTTAATTTAATGATCCCAAGAGGTTAATTTTTTTTTAAATATTAATACATAATTCTGACAAAATTTAATTGCTTTATAACCGTCCAACCACATTATTATTAATAAAATTATAACATTACAACAATCTATAATTTTACAACTATATTTTAATTTATTTTATTAATTAAGTTGTAAATCACAAATTACAACATGACTTACAACTATTTTATTTATTTAAATATTTATTGTAAATAATATTATATTAAACAATACAAAATTTCTTACAACTTTATTTAACGATTTTACTTCCCCTAAATTAGTAATTTATTCATAACAAGTATATTCAATTATCAACATTTATATTTTTCCGTATAATGATTCTAATTAAAGCACAATACTACCTTACACACTTAGACACCTTCGGAACTTATTAGACTTCAAAGTACAACATTACCTGTCTGCAAGTCATGATCAAACGACAGACAACGACCACAAGGGTAAACTGACAACTAGACAACACGGACTAGGGACCCCATGTTAACTCCAAACAACTAATCCATTGGCGAAGGCACACTCAGACCTGGTAATCAGGTGGAGTCGGTGCCTAGTACCTGCATCCTGCAGCAACGCACAGTTAAACATACAAGATATATATCCACATGCAATCCTATAGTGAATGGAAATCACAGTGGTGTAGGGTACTCGAGTGCGAGTAATACGACACTGTTCCATTCACGTTTATGTATAAACATGTAACTAGATTGAACAAGATTTCTGATTACTAGTCAACAACGTAAAACAATCAAATATAGCAATTAACATCGAAGCATCTATAACATCTATTTCATTTATCAAATTCTAAAGCATAAAATAACATAATCCAACATCAACAACTGTTATCATAATGATTGGGTCCATAATGAATTAACAAAATAACAAGAGATCCATCATCTACGATCTAAGATACTATCATAAAGTCTAATACTACTAAGCAAACATCAATCTGATAGACGACAAGTTGAGGGGCACTACACATGTAATCCTGATCATGTCAATTATTCATCTGATGTTATGATATGGAGATGTATATGTTTATTCATTTAATGCTATAGATTTAGAATGATCTACTAATGTTAGTTAATAATGTATGTTGAATTATGTTAATTGATTTGGTAAGTAATGTAACCATGAAATCTTAGAGGACAAGTCGTTAGTTTAAATGATGTGTATAGATGTGTTAACATTACTTTGTTATCTTATTCATATAAAAAAAAAATTATCCTGCTTTGCATAGCATAGATATGTTGTTCTCTAAGGTGTTCATGGCGGGGCATTACATCTGGTATCAGAGCCAAGTTGCAGCACTGGGATCTCTGGTTAATGTTGTTGCCCATGTCTAGTTATAGTAACTTCTCTTATGCATGTGCAGGTTTAGATTAATTAGCTAAGTTGGCATGTAAATTTCTTTTGTTTAACTAAAGGTGCATTAGGATAAGATGTTGTTTTGTGTAGCTAGGTATTTAATCTATGTATTTGGAAGTAAATGTATGTGATTAAGTTTTGTATTACATAATGTGATATGTTTTATTGGAAAGGGCTATTTTTGTGGAATAAATAAGATGCTAGTGCATAGAACTAGGTATCTTCTATGGAAAATTACAATGACTATATTTGGTGTTTGAAAATCTTGTTTGCTAGGTGTAGCTGAAAACCCATGAGGTAATGTCCTTCTCTTTTCTTACTATTGTATAAATAGAAAAGATTTATGCATTGGATGTCTTGCATGTTGAAAATATGTGAATCCTTTGGTTCTGTGAGAATTCAAATAGCTTGTGATGAAGTAAGAGTTGTTATGTTTAGGAAAGACCTACATGAAGTGGTAAGAGTTAAGTAGAGGATCATTATTGTTATTTTGTGAATCTGGAACTTGTGTATAATTTGTTATGTGGAATTGTTAAGTAATCGTGATGATCATGACAGTGACTTTTAGCATTAGGTGGTATATGGAAAAGATGATTTAAAAAAAAAGGGGTTATGGATAATATGAAATGATATGATCTTATAAAGGGAATCACAGTGGTTATGGAAATAAATGTACTTTTGGTATGTGATCCTTGGTAGTAATGAAAATTGTGTATGTAAATGCAAATCTTCCCCCTGTAAATGTGAGGAACTAGTAACTGTGCATTGGTTAAGTGTTGTGAATACCCCGTACATGCTTTGTGTGCCCATAAGATGGTGATACTAGGTACCCATCCATTGGGAATGAGTGTATTTTGGTGTGGGTTTAACCATACCACAACGTGTGTTTGTATGTTTGTTACATGATTGAGGGCCAACCCTTGTGTGGTTGAAAATATATATATATAAAAGAGTAGCCAAAAGTTAGATTCATAGATTCTCTTCTTTTGGTTCTCTAGTCCCTCAGTCTATGAAGGGGTAGTAGCAGCCACAAAGTTCCTTGGGCGGAGTGAACAGTGTATGCTTATGACGGCACAGAGTGGTCCCTCGCTCAACCGATCTTAAGGAAACGTACTCACTACTTCCCCTTATGATGGATCAAGGTACTTGATTCATATGTGTTAGCCTAAACCCCACAGTTTCTAAGCATTTGGATGGTATTTCTTGGATGATCATTTACCTTGTCTTCACGAAAGGTATGATATGCCACAAGAGTTATCAGTTGGGGGCCGGGGTCTAGGACCTGCATGGACAACCCAGCTGGAACTATGTGATGACATGAGTCGTCACTTGGGGGCCGGGGTCTAGGACCTGCGTGGGTAACCCAAGTGAGACCATGTGCCCCATGTATATTTTGAGGTCTAGCATGTGGAGGGAGATTTGTTACCCATGCTGAGATGATTCCGTATCTGCACATGTTCCGACATGATAGGTACGATGCCACACCCCCACTGATGTTCCGACACAGTGCTGGTGATGATGTCGTGTTGCTGTTGGTAGCGAGCTAGGCTCAAGGACACGATGCCACGTGCATAGACACGTGAAGGTGCACTATGAGATTGTGTTATAGCCTACTTGTGTGATGAGCGTAATGGGGCCTCGCATACTTGTAGAGGGATACTCATGTTTGCTTTCGACAGTGTTGGGTCGGTTAGCATATGAGTAGGTCCTAGCCATGTATACCTCTGGCTACGGCGAGTACCTGCGTGTGCCTTCTCCACGAGGTATCGCTATGCGGGGTGTGTTCTGCATGTGCCTACTTCCGTAGAACCACAGACACACTGCCATGCGGCATACGGCCAGTACGTGCCTTCTCTGGCTGGCGTATGACCATGCCGCGCTGAGACGCAATGCGGGATGTGGCCGAGGTGCACGTTCCATGCAGACAGCCAAGGAGTGTGTGGCCCACTTGGTTAGTCCATGCCGCGTGACGACGCGATGTAGGGTGTAGCCGAGGAGTACACCTTGAGCCATGTGGATGGCGTGCTCACTCCGCACTACATGAGGGCTACTGCTATAGCCTGACGTTGTTCCCTCCTTCCTCGTTTGGTGGCTAGTATCTAGTCACATAGTGTTGTACAGTGTACTTGCAAAGATTGAATATTTTATTTATGGTTATTGATGATTTCCTATTGATTGTGAAGGCCAGCACTTTGTTTCTTTTTGATTGTGATGGTTTAGCCACACCTTGTGATCCTATTTGGTTGTAACCCTCGTGGTTACATTTGACTTAATATTAAAATTGCACACATTTTTCTACTTTATTGTTGAAATTGAATTTTTATTTGATCTTTCTTATGACATTGGTGGCTAAACTAGTTTTTTTTCCTTATTGTTTTCGATGTCGGCCATGTGTCATATTGTGATTCCTCTCCAAGGACATATGAGGTGGACCTGGTGAGTGTATACGAGGAAGCAGACGCAGGGAACCTTGAGAATGGGGGTATGTGAGGCTGTTACACAGCTAGGACCCACTACCCACCTATGTGTGATGACTATCTCTTGGAGGCTAACTACCTTATACAACAAGAGATAGGTCATTGTGGTCTTGTTTGGATGGTCTCACCATGTGTGTGTGGCCTAACACCATCAAGCCACTACGTGTGAGGTATAGATTATGTGAGATGGATTTTGGCTCTTGGCTCATGGATTATGTATCATGGATTAGTATGTTGCTTCCCGGTGTCCAGATGGACCCCTATGTAGCCTTGTGATGTGATTCCCGGTGATATGAATTGTGTGTATGTGAATAATGTATGTGAAATTGTGAATATAGTACTTATAAAATGATGAATTGTGTTTACATGCTTCTAAAAGGTGTAAAATCATGATCTTGGTTGAATATGTCATGAGATTTATTATTGTAAAATGAATAAAGAGGAATGTCTTGTTTATAAATGATAGATATTTAGTGTGCTTTGTGGGTCTAATTATGTTGTGATTTATGGAAATGTAGCATTTTGATGTATTGAATTCTTAATAGTGTATTGGAAAGAGAATTGTAATTTAAGGGTAAAGAAAATGATATGGTAATGCATTTGAAATTGAATACCTTATATGTTTCTGATATGAGAAATTCTGCTAGTTAGGATTAAGTGGGTGCAATGTTTGATTTGTTCCGAAAGAAACTGAAGGATTTTGAGTGGTTTATGTACTATGGAGTCATTTTTTGAAATGTAAGTCTTGATTGTGTTATTATTGTAACATTAAAGGCTAAAAAGATAGGTCTGAAATGGACCATATAAGTATATGTTCTTTCAAGATAAATTATTTTCATAAGCAAACTAGTGTATATTATTTTGATATAATGAATCAGTTCTGATGTTGGTACTAATGTGTTATGTTTCCACCCTAGTTTGCAACTTCCAGGAGTAAGTCAAGTTTTAGGGGGGAAGGATGTAGCGCCCCTCCATTCTCACCTTGGATGTGCAGGTAGTTTGGCTAAGGAACCTGATGATGAGGATGGAACAAGAGCTTCTGTTAATACTTTTGGGAGCATGATGCATATTGTTATTATGCAGAGATTTATTTGGATAAGGTAATGCAGTAGTATGTTGTTAGGACAGGTGGAAAGGGTGGCATCATACCATTGGACGTATGGGTGACATACGAGTATGAGATATGATTGCTAGAGTCCCTTCCCTAGTGCTTTGTCTATTATGTACATGTGCTCTAACTTGTATGTTTGAGTGAACAGGTACCAGGCATCGACTCCACCTGAATTGGCAGGTTTGAGCGTGCCTTGCACCCAATGGAAGTAGTTGACCGGAGATAGCACTTGGTCCCCCACCCTAACCATCATCCTCGAAGAGGATGAGTACCTAGTTTGATACCTTGTCAAGTACTATCAGTGGCCAGTCAGTGTTGCTTGAAGTTTTGCCTTTTGACCCTGGTTAGTGGTTAGGTAATTATTTTGGCTTTTGGTTTAATTTGCCTAATAATATGCCTTGGTTATCTTATGCGTTAAAATGGATTGATAAATAATATATATAATCCTAGTTGATAATAAAATAAAATTATAGTGTAATATTATAATTAAGAAATAATAATAAAAAAGTAAATAAATAGAATATTATAAAGTTGGTTATATAATTAATTATAATATGTGAGTGAGTGTGGGTAAATGGTTTTACCCATTTGTGTAAAATTATTTATTGTGTGTATGTTTAAATTATGTTGGTTGCATATATTTTATTTATTTTTAATGAGGGTTAGTAGGTAGTTAGTTGGGGTAGTTGTAAATTTATTTTGTACGGGAGTGGGAAAAATAACTTCCCTCCCTTCATTATTTATTAAATGGGGAGGGGGAATTTTGCCCTGGAGAATTTGGGGCTTTTTAATCTTTTTGGAAATTACTTTATTGGGAACACTGTGCATTATAAATTTCCATGGAGTTTTTTTAAGAGGTGGCTGCAATATTTTAGACCCGAAGAATAGAAGTTAATTGAATTGTAAGTGCATTATATTTTATAGATTTTGTCACCAATTTTTACTTATGTTTTCTACACAAAGAAATTTAAATTATTATCTTTTCATTGTTGTTTATAATTATATTTTGTTAGGGTTTAATATAGTGCTATAAAATAATATTTTATACTATCTTTTAAATTTACATCACTCTATTTTATTTACAAGTGTGGTACCATATTTTATATTTTATAAAGGTTATTTCCAACACTACATTTTATTTACTGTAAAGCTGGTATAAAATATACTATTAGGGTAAAATATACTATTTTATTAGGGTTTATTTCCAGTACTATATTGTCATGTCCCCATATTAAAGCCTTGTTTAAATTGAAGATTTAAACAATATATTTAATTACACATAAATATTAATAATTAAATATTAATAAGTTATATAATATATTATCATATTACATGAACATAGATATCAAATATTATTATTATTATACTCATAAGATATTAATAGATATAAATATTATTATAATATATATTATTAATATGAATTAATTAAATAAATAATATATATATTAGATATTAATATTATGTATGTGACTCTTTGAAGAGTCACCATTCTTCGTAAGAGGCATAATGGAACATATATGATATAAATAGCAGCAGCAAGGAAGGAAAGGGGATCAGATTTGGGGATATAAGAAAATAAGGAAGTCTAAAGTAAGCAAACAGAAGTCTTTAAATATGAAAGTCAGAAAGTATGGAATAACAGTAGCTTGCATTTAATTTAAGAGGAAGTATTATAAATATATGGGAAATAAATAAAAAAAGGAATATCGGCATTATAAATAAATATAATTAAATCCGCATTATATTTATATATTTAAATCCGCATTATATATATATATATATATATTTCTGAGTCATAAGTAGGAAAGATATCATATGCAAATAATGAATATATTTATATGTAATCATACATATGAAGGTATACAGTTATGTTCCTTGATTAGATTATAAGAATGTTGTAAAATACCTATATGTAATTGTTATATATATAGTTATTTGAATGATCATATTTTTAGATTTATTTTATAAAGAAATGGTTAGTAAAATGTTACAACAATTTTTTTTGGATAAATTAACCGGGTAGAAATCATTAAGTAGATTGGAGTAAAATTAATTTATCTAGGATTGAATGTAATGAATTCCTATTAATAATTTGAAAGTAATAAATATTATTTTTTTCTTTTTATTATATCATTATAATCCGGTTAATAGTTAAGAATATTTTCTTATAAGAAGAAATAATTTGATAATAGCAATGTGGTTAGAACCTTACCTTGCTTTGATTAATTATCTGTGTCTTGAGTGCTAAGAAAGTCTAAAAAAAAAAATGTTTTAACTAAAGGAAAGTATCCATGGTTATAATGTAGCAATGTGTCTTGATTATTGGATTAAGTGTCTTGATAATTATTGAAAGTTGGTGTCATCTGTGTTTATTAGGTTTAGGTTTTCTTTTAAAAATGTTATTACAATTTCTTTTATGTTGGTGTGCATTTTAGGGCTGAATTTTCAAGACTTTATGTTGCGTAATAGACATATGTTTTGCTTCTCATTATGCATTAGGTTTTCTCTTTTAGAAGTAAATGGGTAAATTGGTGAAATTAGTAAGTTAAGATTCTTAAAGTAAAGATTTAAAGAATATTTAAATTATTAATTTTAGGGGCAAAAATATTATGTTGTTTTTGCGAATGTAATAAATGAAATTAGATTGTCTCTTTTAATATAAATGTATTAATTAGTAATAGATGTATGTATAATGGAAAAAGATAATTTTTATTTTGACTTATAGATCAGTTTAGAGTCAGGGAGTGAATCTTTATGGGAATTATTAGTTAAATGTAACCACTTTATTAGAATCAATTAACCAGATAGAACCATTTAGTAGATTGCAATAAGTTAAATTATCTCGAATGAATGTAGGGAATTCTTGTTAATTCAGATGTACTTACCTTGTTTTGGTCAATTAAAGGAAATTAGAAGTTAACTACCCTGTTATGAGATTTTATTTATACATATAAAATCAAAATAATGGAAATTAATTATAAGGAGGTGATGATTATTTGAAGTTATCTTGTATGATTGGCATGGACTTGTGGATTTCTTTTGTCATTTGGATTTAGAAATATAGTAAAATCATAGTAGAGTTATATGATGGTTTAAATGTTCAGAGCAATGTCAAGTTTGTCGTTAAGAGGTTGGTTTCCAAAGGCCAAGGAGGGTCTAGTTGTGTATTTGGCCTTGTAATATTGTAACCCTGAAGATGGTTGCGTATGTGGTGGGTCATATGTGAGATATATAATGTAACCCTAAAGTGATATTATGTTATGAATTCATGAAATTGCGGTGAACATGCAAGGTGGTCAATGCCTTGCTTGGTGTATGGATTATATGGTTATGATGAGTAATGTCTTGCTGTGTGTTACGTAGGGTTTTTTAGTTGCAGGTAGGGGGAGTGGCTCTCAATGGGGGCTGGAACCCAAGGTGGTGTCCAGGACAACCCATTGGAGGGTTTTGTAATCCAGTGAAAACATTCAAATTAAACCAAGGGGAGTGGGTAGTATTCACATTAATCAAGACAATGTATGTCTCACTCGTGGCTCAAGTGCTCATTTAGGCTTGAGATGAGATGGGAAGGCCTGGAATGGCAAGATCAACTACCTTGTCCTCAGGAAGGGTATGTTGATTCCGCATGAGTTTAGATGGGAGTCAGGGCCTAGTAAGGTCCACCAGGATAACCCATATCAAGCCATGTGATGACACTCCTCCCTATTGCAGTCTAGCACTCCCTAGTTGTATTTCCTCCCTCAATTGCATATAGCATAAATGTGATGTTCTCTGAGGTATTCACGGCGGGGCGTTACATCTGGTATCAGAGCGAGGTTTAAACACTGGGTACTCTAGTTACAATTGAGCCCATTATGTGGCCTATTGCTTAAACTCTGTAGACTAACTGTATCCCTGGTTTGCAACACTGGGATCTCTGGATTCTCGTCGTGGTTTTAGGTTAAACATTTTTCTCCTTATGGTGAGTTGTGTAGTACCCCTCAACTTATCGTCTTTTGGACTGATGGTTGCTTAGTAGTATTGGACATTTTGACAGTATTTTTAGATCGTTGATGATGGATTTCTAGTTATTTTGCCTATTTCAGTATGAACTTAATTGTTATGATAACAGATATTGATGTTGGATTATGTCATTATGCTTTACAATTGGATAAACGAACTGATGTTTTAGATGCTTTGATGTTATTCATTATATGAGATCGGAAGTTAGCTAATCATTTTATGTCGTAGATTAGTAATCTGATATCTTGTTCAATGTAGTGATTATTATTTTAAAACGTGAATGGAACAGTGTTGTATTACTCGTTCACGAGTACCCTACCTCACTGCGATTTCCATTCACGATAGGACTGCATGTGATGTATATGTATATCTTGTTACGGTTAACTGTGCGTTGCTGCAGGATGCAGGTACTTGGCATCGACTCCACCTGATTACAGGTCTGAGCGTGCCTTCGCCAATGGATTAGTTGGTTGGAGTTAATATGAGGTCCCTAGTCAGTGTTCCTTCGTCGTCAGTTCACCCTTGTGGTTATTGGTTGTCATTCGCCCATGTCTCACTGTCAGGTAACATTGTATTTTGGAGTCAAACCAAGTTCAAAGGTGTTTAAGTATGTGCGGTAATGTTGTGCTTTAATTAGAAATATTCTACGGAAGAGTCTAGTGTTGTTAAATAGACATATTGTCGTTAGTTGTCGATTTAAGTTATAAATAAATTATGATTTTAATAGAGGTGTTGTTGATAAATAAGTTCTAAGAAGTTGTATTATTCGATATAATATTATTTATAATAAATATTTAAATAAATAAATAATTATAGCCATGCTTGTAAATTGTGTTTCACAACTAGATTAATAAAATAAATTATAGGATAGTACAAAAATATGGATAGTTGAAATAGTACTATTCTATTAATAATAATATTTTGGGGTCGGTTATAAAGAAAATAATAATAATAAAATAAAGTACCTAATAATTGGGAATCATTAAATTAATTTAAAAAAAAATACATTTTCTTAAAAAGAAGCTTCTCGGAATCTTGTGGGAAACCCTAGGAGAAGAGAAAGGGACTGAGTTATAAAAGAGTTGTCGGTGCAACAAGGAGATCAACACAGGGGTAAGGAAGAAGCAGCTGGGAACTGCAACAATTGGAGCGGGTTCGTCACGGTGGTTGCGAAATCAGGTTCCGTCGATTGCCTTATCTCTGAACTTCCTTTCAATCTGCAAAATGTGTTTTTAGTTTGTTTGATTCCGCATTGTTCGGCAGTCTGTCCTTTCTGTGTGTGAACAGCAACCTCTCTTAGGGTTTAAATACATAGGTACTGCCCAAGGATTCTGGAAGTCAAATGTTTTCTTTCCTTTCAATGGTTGCCGAATTATTCCGCATACATTCTCAGACCGGCGAGATCTTGGTAGGGTTTGTAGGACACCTCGATAGAGTTGCCATGAACCGCTGTTGGTTGCAGCTAGTCGTCCCTGTAAAGTCTGATCAAGGTTATTAGTGTTCTCTCTCTGTGTTAGCTGGAAACTGTCAGGGAAACCCGCTGTATGTCTCTTGTACCCAACGATCTGCTTAGGCTGCGTGCTTGCTCCCACATCTGCAACTGGAAATCCTTTTGCTCAGAAACCTGTATAGCGATTGTAACTGGAGATTGACTGCTGAGCATACAAGAAACTGAAATTGTAGGTCTCAACAAGCACAACGCATTGGAATTTTCCTTCCAGCGTAAATGAATGGAAATGGAGGCAGCTAGGGTTCGTTTCTGATTTGCGTTTTGGAAAAACCTGGGCTGTTGATTTCATTTCTGTAGGATGGATGGTCTTGCGAGGGTTGACAGGAAACTTTAATTGGTAGATTTGCAATAGAAGAAGGGAATTCAACTTCTATATCTCTGTAGTCTCAGATTTAAGCAAACAAGGGCGTCTCTAGAATCTTATTGCGTGGTAAGGGGATCTATACCATTTTGTCTTTGCAATATATGATTTTGTAAATAGATTGAAGCGTCTAGGTTGTGACGGTAAATGTTAGATATTAGGGATGAATGTTGTCTTTGGCTCAGATATGGTTCTCCATAATACGTCAGCCCTACTTTAGAGATTGGTTGCTAGCGAATTCTGGCTATCGAGAGGATCAAAAAAAATCTTTCTCTTGTTCTTTATAGCTGAGCGGCCAGGTGGTGTTGTCCTTGGGGTTAAACCCACGGGTTCTTTTCTCCATTGTCTAGCGCATTCCTTAGCTGGAGTTTTTTTTTGTTTTGATACCTTTCTGCACACGCCTCAGTGTTATCTTGTCATGGATCTCCATGAAAGTGTAAGAGGAGTCTCTCAAGAACAATGCGTTCTAACAGCCAGATCGATCTTATCACCTGGAGCAAATCGAACTTACAGAAATGCCTAGACTTGCGTAAATTCCCAAGCGTGTAAATGTAGAGTCTTTCTAGAGAGGTTGAATGCTTTTTGGCAGGCTGTTCGTTGCTGATTAACCCTAGTGTAGCGATCTGGCCGGCACTCCATTCGTCATGCCTTGTAGCGTTTGATAAGGTTTTGTGGGAGACGCTGCATATTGTTAAGTCAGGGCGCGATGGGAGGGGATGAGTCGAGTAGTTGTCTCACCATTCGCTCTCATTTGAAGTTCTGCTTGTTAAAAGAAAACGGGTGAGCCAACTTGTCTGAGATTCTATGTTTTTAGCTGCAGTTGATATTGGCTATTAGTGGATCGGGATATCAGGTCACGCTGCAAGGTTGAAATGCTCGCTGCTGTGGCCTTATTGCTGTTCGCTCTTGTTGAAGTCACAGAAGTCTTTTCATCATGACCATTTTATGGCCACCGTCAGTCATTGTCAGTTTTGGGACGATGATTCTTTGTACACCAGCCATCTTATAGCTTGGGATACCGCATTTTCACTGGCTCTCAAACACGCTGAGCAAACACCGTTAACCCTGGAAGATGATGGAGGCTGTAGCATGCAACATCGAAGTGATTAGGGTATTCGTCATACATCAATCTCTGTCCGCACTCATAGTTTATATAGCAGTAATAATGTCTTAAGAGTTTATGCTTACTGCAGTTGTTAGAGGTGGAAGTCTAAACTTAGTCAGGTTTAATCTGTAGGCTGCCATTGTCTTAGCTGGTGCACGTCTGAAAGAGTTTGGGGTGACCTCAAGATAGCCAGTGAAGGCAAGATGGTCAATAGCCAACTGTTGGTATAATGTAGTAGTAGTTCCAAGTGTAATTTGAGCAGCTGTCTGTTCTAATAGCTACTGTCTCGTTTTGGCTAATCCTCAACACCTGAATATCTCAGAAATCTGATAACAGATTTCGGCAGCAGCAGTGTGATAGAAAAATTATCGACATAGCTCTTCTTACAGGCAGAAAGCCATTCTAGTATACTAACGAATGCAGTTCGCTTACTGAGTTGAAATGAGATTGCTGTGAGGGCAAAACCGTGGTCTTCTTTATCACATCATAAACACTCTCCAGTTCTTTCCGATTTACGTGGATACTGTAAACGCAGTAAAATTTGCAAGTTCAGGGAACATAGCCGGAAGTCATCAGACCAGATGCATATCATTCACGTCAGTGATTAAACAGTCAATAGCAGTTTTACACCTCAGTAGTAAATATCCCAAGCTGTTCGCATAGGGCGCAAATACGATCATTCTCTTGAGAAAGTAAATCACTATAAGATCAGTATCGGAGATAACTTCAAATCATCATAAAAGAATTCTTTTGGATTTCGTGTGTGAATTTCGCCTCGTGTGATTGCCGTTCAGCCATGAGACATCTCTCTTAGCGTTATTATCCTTAATAGAATAAACTAGTTAGATAAGATTGAGGGATAGTATATAAGATTGTATCTGGAATTAAGTGGTTTTTACATCAATTACTGTAATGATTCAGTTAATCAATTTACTGATCTTTTGAAGCAAAATTAAGGATTTGTTAGAAATGTAGTTGCAAGTGTTAAGATATAATGTTGATTTTATTTCAGAAGTTGTTTGCATTAAAACTGAGAATGAATTGTAGTATTTCATCTCTTGAATTTTGAATTGAATTGTTTGAGTGTTGTAATGAGTCGTATTGAGGTTGTTCAAACTTGTATTCCAGAGGCTGAGTTGTCGTTGTTAAGTATTGGCAACTGGTGTATTGCTGTTTTATGATTGTGATGTAATAGCATTCATATGTATCAAACAAAGTGTGTAGTATAATGAGGTACTGTCACGATTGAATGTTGTGTCTTGTAAAGTAATAATCTCGGGATGAGATATTAATCCTCTTGTGACCTTATGGTACTGTTTTGTCGTAAGGAGAGACCTGAAATCTATAAAAGAATAAAGTTATGTAATGTTAAAAGTATTGGATCACAATTGATGTTATGATTTTATTTTGATGCAAGAGGGTCTATGCCTTGCAGTGTTCATTTGCGTGTATGGTTATAAGTCCTGCATGATGTTTTAAGGTTGACTAGGTGTTAGGAAGGAGAGTGGCTTTCAACGTGGGGCCGGCGCCCAAAGTGGCAGTCAGGATAACCCGTTGGAAGTAGATTAATCAAGTGATAACCTAAAAATTAACTAGGGGGTTAAGGGTAGATCTCACACTAATAAGATTAATGGATTCCTCTCCCATGGCCTGTAGTGCTTGTTTAGACTAAGGATGGGTAGAGAAGGCCTGGTCGGCATTATTGACTTCCTTGTCCTCATGAAAGGAAGGTCAATTCCGCATGTGTCACCCTATGGGGCCGGCGCCTAGTGAGAGGCTGTCAGGATAACCATAGATGGGGGCCGGCGCCTAGTGAGAGGCTGTCAGGATAACCCATGTTAGGACCATGCGATGACACTCTCCCTACTACAACCTAGCATCCCTTGTTCGGTCTCTCCTCGTTTGTTTTGTGTCGCCTCTGGAAATGAAGTGAAAGTTAAGTTATGTTGTGCTGCATTGTTATAGCCATGTGTTGTATTGGCATTGGCCGTCCTTTGTTCTTGGTTGTCTTTCGTCTACCTGACTGTCAGTGTTTGGGACCTCATGTTAACTCCTAGCTCGGGGGGGTGGACCTTAGGGTTCCACATGGTCGGGTGGAAGAGCTACTTTATCCATTGGTTCTCTTGTCAGGATCTTATGCAGAAAAGGATTTGTTTTAGTTGTACTTGTTTCAATGATGAAGATGTAAGGGTGCAACCTTGTACCAGATTTATGTAACAGAATATGCTTTATGTATGTGACTTTAAAAGTAAACTAAAAGTGGCATTGTAATGATGTGTTGATGTACTTATATAAAAGCATTTCAGTGACGTATCTTATCATGCTGGTTCCGTTATCTGATGTTTGCAATGAATGTGAATGAGTTATTTATTGAAAAAGAATTTGGATCAATTACTGATGTATGTTAATTTTATGTTAGTTGATTGGTTAAGTGATGCAGCCTTGGTCCCTTAGAGAATATGTTGTAATTAGTTGTGTAACTTACTTTATCAGTTTTTAAAAAAAAAAAAAATTTCCTGTTTTATATTGCATACATGTGTATTCTTTAAGGTGTTCAAGGCGGGCGTTACATCTGGTATCAGAGCCAAGTTACTAACACTGGGTACTCTGGTTTTATAACTAGCCCATTAAGCTATGCTAGTTGCTTAAACTCTGAAGGACATATTCATTTTTAGTCCTTGCCTAACAACCTGAAGTTGTTCTTGGATGTGTTGTCCAGGAAGATGCCTAGGGTACGAGGCCGAGGACGTGGTCGAGGTAGGGGTCGTGGGAGAGGTGTTGAAATCAGCCCTCCTCCTAGCTCCCCTCATAGAAGTACACAAGAAGGTGGAAGCGAGAATCAGGAGAATCAGGTTCAGCCTGAGGGTGCTCAACTACGCCAGCTCCTTGAGGAGGTGCTTGCTCGTCTTGGTCCGAGGCAGGAGGTGGTGCAACCGGAAGAAAGAGAAAGAGAAAGATCCCCTAGAAGGAGAGAGGTCACAGCTGAACAAGAGGCCATTCTTGCGGGCCACATGAGAGATCTGATGAGAGCCCGTCCTCCTACTTTCGATGGCTCCGGTAGCGGTTTGGAAGCAGAAACATGGCTCATCGATTTGGAGAGATGCTTTGCTATGCATCCATATGGCAGCAACACTAAGGCAAGATGCGCCATCATGCATCTAAGAGGATTCGCCTCTACTTGGTGGCGTCTTGAGGAACAAAAGTTGCATCTAGATATTGCGACAGTTTCATGGGAACTATTTCTGGATAGGTTCAGAGATCGATTTTTATCTGATCACTGGAGGCAACGACGAGCGGATGAATTCCATGGGTTGAGACAGATGGCCATGACAGTGGAACAGTATGAGCGCAGGTTTTATGAACTCAAGCAATATGCAGGGATTGGAAACGACGAGGCCATGTTAGTTCAGCATTTTATCAGAGGTCTGAATGCACGCATCAGCGGAGGAGTTCGTGTGTTCGAGCCGAAGACCATGGAGGTAGCAGTGGAGAAGGCTAGATTGGTGGAAGAGAACTTGACCATGGCCCTAGGGGGTCATACAGGTGTACAGATTGGTAGCTCATCTCGAGCAGGTTCAGGTTTCCGAGGTGGTCAGTCGCATGCAGCAGGTAACTCGAGGAGTCATCAGGTACCTTCTAAGAGTGGACAGCAACAACAACAGTTTTCTCAGACGAAATCAAGAAACTCTCAGTATCAGCAAAGCAACAGATTTCATTCCAGAAAGGATCGAAGTTGGCAGAGAGTTAAACGTGATCGTGCTAGTCAACCAGCGCAAAGCACACAATCTGCAGCAAGCAGAGGTAGTTTTCAGCAGTCAAATGCTCCTGTAGGCGGTGGAGGTTTTGGCAGGGGAACAGGATGTTTTTCTTGCGGTCAGCAGGGCCACATTGCTAGACAGTGCCCGCATAAGAATACTTCAGGATTTGGTCAGAGACCCGCAGCTTCAGAGCCCACTGTTGGTGATGCAGGCAGATCACATAGAGTGTTTGCGGCGGTGGATAATCGCCAAGCGGAGCACCAAGGTACCGTTGTGGAGACTACAGGTGTCTTGCGAGGTATTACCATTTCTGTTCTTTTTGACTCTGGTGCTTCAGATTCTTTTATTTCCCCTTCTATAGTGGAACGTTGCAAATTAGTGGCAGCAAAGCAAGATGTTAAGTGGCAGGTAGAATTGGCCTCGGGATCTAGAGTATCAGTAGACTCTCTTGTGCATGGTTGCGAGTTGAGGATAGGACCTTTATCTTCCACAGCGGATCTTCGCATTATACCATTAGGATCCTATGATATAGTGCTGGGAATGGATTGGTTGGATGCTCATCAAGCGGTGATAGACTGTCGCTGCAAATTAGTAAGGTGTGTTGATGATTCGGGCAAAGAAGTAGAAGTGGTTGGGATTCAGAGACCCATCTCCTTGCGCATGATTTCTGCTATGCAATTGAAGAGATGTCTGCGTTAAGGATGCAAGTTGTTTGCTGTAACAGTTAATGACTCAGATTTTGGGGAAAATAGGAAGGCATCCCTTGATGATTATCCTATTCTCAAGGAGTATGAGGATGTCTTTCCTAGCGAAATTCCAGGTATGCCACCGAAGCGGGATATTGATTTCAAGATAGACCTTGTTCCTGGAGCAGAACCTATTTCACGAGCTCCATATCGAATGACTACTCAGGAACTTAAGGAGCTTCGCTTGCAGCTAGAAGAGTTATTAGCGAAGGGATTCATACGTCCGAGTGTCTCTCCATGGGGAGCACCTGTGATTTTTGTGAAGAAGAAGGATGGATCTCTGCGTTTGTGCATCGACTATCGGCAGCTTAATAAGGTGACTGTGAAGAACAGGTACCTATTGCCGCGAATTGATGACCTTTTTGATCAGATCAAGGGAGCTAAGGTATTTTCGAAGATAGACCTAAAATCGGGATATCATCAGTTGCGCATTTTTGAGGCTGACATCCACAAGACAGCATTTCGCACTCGCTATGGGCATTATGAGTTCACTGTTGTACCTTTTGGATTGACAAATGCGCCATCAGTATTCATGAGCCTGATGAATGGTGTGTTCTGTACCTATCTGGATAGATTTGTTCTTGTCTTCTTAGATGATATATTGATTTATTCAAGGTCTATGGAGGAGCATGAAGAGCATTTGCGGCAGGTTTTGCAGTGTTTAAGAGAAAATCAGTTGTATGCAAATTTGGCTAAATGTGATTTCTTTCAAACTGAAGTAAAATATTTGGGACATGTTATTTCGGCCAAGGGTATTGCAGTGGATCCTTCAAAGATTCAAGCGATCATGGATTGGCCTGCTCCTACCAATGTTTCGGAGGTTCGTAGTTTCATGGGTTTAGCAGGCTATTATCGGCGATTTGTGGAAGGATTTTCAAAGATAGCTCACCCTATAACTTCACTTCAGAGAAAAGGAAAGAAGTTCATTTGGTCAGATCAGTGTCAGGTAGCCTTTCAGAGTCTTAAGGAGCGGTTAACCAGTGCACCTATTCTAGCAGTGCCGGATCCTGCCGGAGATTTTGTGGTTTGTACTGATGCATCTTTGGAAGGTTTAGGAGCAGTTTTAATGCAGGAGGGTCGTGTGATAGCTTACGAGTCCCGTAAACTCAAAGATCATGAGTTGAATTATCCTACACATGACCTAGAGTTAGCTACAGTTGTTCATGCATTGGTAAGATGGAGACACTTCTTGCTGGGGCATCGGTTTGAGCTGCACAGTGATCACCGAAGTTTACAGTATATCTTTACTCAGCCAAACCTGAATGCGAGACAGAGGCGATGGATGGAGTTTCTATGTGAGTATGATTTTGAGGTAAAATATATCCAAGGTAAGGAGAATGTGGTGGCGGATGCCCTTAGTCGTCGAAGACATGAACTTTCATCTATCACTCTTGGAGTGGATTTGAGAGGGCAGGTTCTTGCAGCTCTCCCTGCAGATAGATGGTATCAGGAAGTGAAAGCTGAAGTGGAGTCTGGTAGAGCCTTGGAGGGTAGATATGCTGGGTATTCTATCGAGTCGGATGGTCTCTTGCGACATTTAGATCGCATTTATGTGCCTTCTACAGAGGGTCTCCATACCCTAATCATGACTGAGGCTCATCGGGCACCTTATTCTGCGCATCCAGGTGTCAAGAAGATGTATGCAGACCTTCGTCAGATATATTTTTGGGCTGGAATGAAGAGGGATATTGCTGATTTTGTTTCGAGATGCTTAGAATGTCAGAGGGTTAAGGCGGAACATCAGCATCCCGCAGGTCTTCTTCAGCCACATCTTATTCCGGAATGGAAATGGGACATCATTTCAATAGACTTTATAGTTGGTTTACCCATGTCTTCTCGTCGCCATGATGCGATAATGGTCACTGTAGACAGGCTTACGAAAGTAGCACATTTTTCTCCTGTCCGATCTTCATATAATGCTTCTTCTGTGGCCAAAATTTTCATGGAGGATATCGTCAGATTGCACGGGATTCCTCGCAAGATTATCTCCGATCGTGATCCAGTTTTTACTTCAGCTCTTTGGACGTCTCTTCAGCATGCTATGGGGACTCAATTGAACTTCAGTTCAGCTTATCATCCAGAGACTGATGGGCAAACTGAGAGGGTCAATCAGGTCCTCGAGGATATGCTCCGTATGTATGTGATGGATCAGCAAAACCGATGGGAAGATTATTTGTATTTGGTGGAGTTTGCGTACAATAATGGGTACCACAGTTCCATTGGCATGTCTCCTTTTCAGGCCCTGTATGGTCGTCCTTGTCGTACCCCATTGAGTTGGGATCGCCTTGAGGATAGAGTTCTCCTAGGTCCTCAGATGCTCCAAGAGATGGAGCAGCAGGTTGATCGCATCAGAGAGCACCTGGTAGCAGCTCAGGATAGACAGAAGAAATATGCAGATGCTCACAGACTTGATCGTCAGTTTTCAGTTGGTGATCGGGTGTTCTTGCGGGTGCGTCCGCGAAAGAGTCCGATCCGTTACGGAAAAGGCTCTAAGCTCGCGCCACGCTTTGTGGGGCCATTCGAGGTTTTGGAGAGGATCGGTCCTGTTGCATACCGTCTTGCTTTGCCGCCTAGCTTGTCACGCGTCCATGACGTATTTCATGTTTCTGTTCTTAGACCTTATCACCCAGATATTTCTCATGTCCTTGACTGGAATGCTTTACAGGTAGAGGACGGGCAGCTAGCTTTGGAGCCCGTAGGCATTTTAGAGCACAGGCGACTCGCTCTCAGGGGCAGAGCCATAGAGCAGGTAAGGGTCCAATGGGATCCTAATGATGAGACTTCAGCGACCTGGGAAGATACTTCCCGTATGCGAGAGCTATATCCATATTTGTTCGCAGGCTTCCAGGAGTAAGCCTGATCCTAGGGGGGGAGGATGTAGTACCCCTCAACTTATCGTCTTTTGGACTGATGGTTGCTTAGTAGTATTGGACATTTTGACAGTATTTTTAGATCGTTGATGATGGATTTCTAGTTATTTTGCCTATTTCAGTATGAACTTAATTGTTATGATAACAGATATTGATGTTGGATTATGTCATTATGCTTTACAATTGGATAAACGAACTGATGTTTTAGATGCTTTGATGTTATTCATTATATGAGATCGGAAGTTAGCTAATCATTTTATGTCGTAGATTAGTAATCTGATATCTTGTTCAATGTAGTGATTATTATTTTAAAACGTGAATGGAACAGTGTTGTATTACTCGTTCACGAGTACCCTACCTCACTGCGATTTCCATTCACGATAGGACTGCATGTGATGTATATGTATATCTTGTTACGGTTAACTGTGCGTTGCTGCAGGATGCAGGTACTTGGCATCGACTCCACCTGATTACAGGTCTGAGCGTGCCTTCGCCAATGGATTAGTTGGTTGGAGTTAATATGAGGTCCCTAGTCAGTGTTCCTTCGTCGTCAGTTCACCCTTGTGGTTATTGGTTGTCATTCGCCCATGTCTCACTGTCAGGTAACATTGTATTTTGGAGTCAAACCAAGTTCAAAGGTGTTTAAGTATGTGCGGTAATGTTGTGCTTTAATTAGAAATATTCTACGGAAGAGTCTAGTGTTGTTAAATAGACATATTGTCGTTAGTTGTCGATTTAAGTTATAAATAAATTATGATTTTAATAGAGGTGTTGTTGATAAATAAGTTCTAAGAAGTTGTATTATTCGATATAATATTATTTATAATAAATATTTAAATAAATAAATAATTATAGCCATGCTTGTAAATTGTGTTTCACAACTAGATTAATAAAATAAATTATAGGATAGTACAAAAATATGGATAGTTGAAATAGTACTATTCTATTAATAATAATATTTTGGGGTCGGTTATAAAGAAAATAATAATAATAAAATAAAGTACCTAATAATTGGGAATCATTAAATTAATTTAAAAAAAAATACATTTTCTTAAAAAGAAGCTTCTCGGAATCTTGTGGGAAACCCTAGGAGAAGAGAAAGGGACTGAGTTATAAAAGAGTTGTCGGTGCAACAAGGAGATCAACACAGGGGTAAGGAAGAAGCAGCTGGGAACTGCAACAATTGGAGCGGGTTCGTCACGGTGGTTGCGAAATCAGGTTCCGTCGATTGCCTTATCTCTGAACTTCCTTTCAATCTGCAAAATGTGTTTTTAGTTTGTTTGATTCCGCATTGTTCGGCAGTCTGTCCTTTCTGTGTGTGAACAGCAACCTCTCTTAGGGTTTAAATACATAGGTACTGCCCAAGGATTCTGGAAGTCAAATGTTTTCTTTCCTTTCAATGGTTGCCGAATTATTCCGCATACATTCTCAGACCGGCGAGATCTTGGTAGGGTTTGTAGGACACCTCGATAGAGTTGCCATGAACCGCTGTTGGTTGCAGCTAGTCGTCCCTGTAAAGTCTGATCAAGGTTATTGGTGTTCTCTCTCTGTGTTAGCTGGAAACTGTCAGGGAAACCCGCTGTATGTCTCTTGTACCCAACGATCTGCTTAGGCTGCGTGCTTGCTCCCACATCTGCAACTGGAAATCCTTTTGCTCAGAAACCTGTATAGCGATTGTAACTGGAGATTGACTGCTGAGCATACAAGAAACTGAAACTGTAGGTCTCAACAAGCACAACGCATTGGAATTTTCCTTCCAGCGTAAATGAATGGAAATGGAGGCAGCTAGGGTTCGTTTCTGATTTGCGTTTTGGAAAAACCTGGGCTGTTGATTTCATTTCTGTAGGATGGATGGTCTTGCGAGGGTTGACAGGAAACTTTAATTGGTAGATTTGCAATAGAAGAAGGGAATTCAACTTCTATATCTCTGTAGTCTCAGATTTAAGCAAACAAGGGCGTCTCTAGAATCTTATTGCGTGGTAAGGGGATCTATACCATTTTGTCTTTGCAATATATGATTTTGTAAATAGATTGAAGCGTCTAGGTTGTGACGGTAAATGTTAGATATTAGGGATGAATGTTGTCTTTGGCTCAGATATGGTTCTCCATAATACGTCAGCCCTACTTTAGAGATTGGTTGCTAGCGAATTCTGGCTATCGAGAGGATCAAAAAAAATCTTTCTCTTGTTCTTTATAGCTGAGCGGCCAGGTGGTGTTGTCCTTGGGGTTAAACCCACGGGTTCTTTTCTCCATTGTCTAGCGCATTCCTTAGCTGGAGTTTTTTTTTGTTTTGATACCTTTCTGCACACGCCTCAGTGTTATCTTGTCATGGATCTCCATGAAAGTGTAAGAGGAGTCTCTCAAGAACAATGCGTTCTAACAGCCAGATCGATCTTATCACCTGGAGCAAATCGAACTTACAGAAATGCCTAGACTTGCGTAAATTCCCAAGCGTGTAAATGTAGAGTCTTTCTAGAGAGGTTGAATGCTTTTTGGCAGGCTGTTCGTTGCTGATTAACCCTAGTGTAGCGATCTGGCCGGCACTCCATTCGTCATGCCTTGTAGCGTTTGATAAGGTTTTGTGGGAGACGCTGCATATTGTTAAGTCAGGGCGCGATGGGAGGGGATGAGTCGAGTAGTTGTCTCACCATTCGCTCTCATTTGAAGTTCTGCTTGTTAAAAGAAAACGGGTGAGCCAACTTGTCTGAGATTCTATGTTTTTAGCTGCAGTTGATATTGGCTATTAGTGGATCGGGATATCAGGTCACGCTGCAAGGTTGAAATGCTCGCTGCTGTGGCCTTATTGCTGTTCGCTCTTGTTGAAGTCACAGAAGTCTTTTCATCATGACCATTTTATGGCCACCGTCAGTCATTGTCAGTTTTGGGACGATGATTCTTTGTACACCAGCCATCTTATAGCTTGGGATACCGCATTTTCACTGGCTCTCAAACACGCTGAGCAAACACCGTTAACCCTGGAAGATGATGGAGGCTGTAGCATGCAACATCGAAGTGATTAGGGTATTCGTCATACATCAATCTCTGTCCGCACTCATAGTTTATATAGCAGTAATAATGTCTTAAGAGTTTATGCTTACTGCAGTTGTTAGAGGTGGAAGTCTAAACTTAGTCAGGTTTAATCTGTAGGCTGCCGTTGTCTTAGCTGGTGCACGTCTGAAAGAGTTTGGGGTGACCTCAAGATAGCCAGTGAAGGCAAGATGGTCAATAGCCAACTGTTGGTATAATGTAGTAGTAGTTCCAAGTGTAATTTGAGCAGCTGTCTGTTCTAATAGCTACTGTCTCGTTTTGGCTAATCCTCAACACCTGAATATCTCAGAAATCTGATAACAGATTTCGGCAGCAGCAGTGTGATAGAAAAATTATCGACATAGCTCTTCTTACAGGCAGAAAGCCATTCTAGTATACTAACGAATGCAGTTCGCTTACTGAGTTGAAATGAGATTGCTGTGAGGGCAAAACCGTGGTCTTCTTTATCACATCATAAACACTCTCCAGTTCTTTCCGATTTACGTGGATACTGTAAACGCAGTAAAATTTGCAAGTTCAGGGAACATAGCCGGAAGTCATCAGACCAGATGCATATCATTCACGTCAGTGATTAAACAGTCAATAGCAGTTTTACACCTCAGTAGTAAATATCCCAAGCTGTTCGCATAGGGCGCAAATACGATCATTCTCTTGAGAAAGTAAATCACTATAAGATCAGTATCGGAGATAACTTCAAATCATCATAAAAGAATTCTTTTGGATTTCGTGTGTGAATTTCGCCTCGTGTGATTGCCGTTCAGCCATGAGACATCTCTCTTAGCGTTATTATCCTTAATAGAATAAACTAGTTAGATAAGATTGAGGGATAGTATATAAGATTGTATCTGGAATTAAGTGGTTTTTACATCAATTACTGTAATGATTCAGTTAATCAATTTACTGATCTTTTGAAGCAAAATTAAGGATTTGTTAGAAATGTAGTTGCAAGTGTTAAGATATAATGTTGATTTTATTTCAGAAGTTGTTTGCATTAAAACTGAGAATGAATTGTAGTATTTCATCTCTTGAATTTTGAATTGAATTGTTTGAGTGTTGTAATGAGTCGTATTGAGGTTGTTCAAACTTGTATTCCAGAGGCTGAGTTGTCGTTGTTAAGTATTGGCAACTGGTGTATTGCTGTTTTATGATTGTGATGTAATAGCATTCATATGTATCAAACAAAGTGTGTAGTATAATGAGGTACTGTCACGATTGAATGTTGTGTCTTGTAAAGTAATAATCTCGGGATGAGATATTAATCCTCTTGTGACCTTATGGTACTGTTTTGTCGTAAGGAGAGACCTGAAATCTATAAAAGAATAAAGTTATGTAATGTTAAAAGTATTGGATCACAATTGATGTTATGATTTTATTTTGATGCAAGAGGGTCTATGCCTTGCAGTGTTCATTTGCGTGTATGGTTATAAGTCCTGCATGATGTTTTAAGGTTGACTAGGTGTTAGGAAGGAGAGTGGCTTTCAACGTGGGGCCGGCGCCCAAAGTGGCAGTCAGGATAACCCGTTGGAAGTAGATTAATCAAGTGATAACCTAAAAATTAACTAGGGGGTTAAGGGTAGATCTCACACTAATAAGATTAATGGATTCCTCTCCCATGGCCTGTAGTGCTTGTTTAGACTAAGGATGGGTAGAGAAGGCCTGGTCGGCATTATTGACTTCCTTGTCCTCATGAAAGGAAGGTCGATTCCGCATGTGTCACCCTATGGGGCCGGCGCCTAGTGAGAGGCTGTCAGGATAACCATAGATGGGGGCCGGCGCCTAGTGAGAGGCTGTCAGGATAACCCATGTTAGGACCATGCGATGACACTCTCCCTACTACAACCTAGCATCCCTTGTTCGGTCTCTCCTCGTTTGTTTTGTGTCGCCTCTGGAAATGAAGTGAAAGTTAAGTTATGTTGTGCTGCATTGTTATAGCCATGTGTTGTATTGGCATTGGCCGTCCTTTGTTCTTGGTTGTCTTTCGTCTACCTGACTGTCAGTGTTTGGGACCTCATGTTAACTCCTAGCTCGGGGGGTGGACCTTAGGGTTCCACATGGTCGGGTGGAAGAGCTACTTTATCCATTGGTTCTCTTGTCAGGATCTTATGCAGAAAAGGATTTGTTTTAGTTGTACTTGTTTCAATGATGAAGATGTAAGGGTGCAACCTTGTACCAGATTTATGTAACAGAATATGCTTTATGTATGTGACTTTAAAAGTAAACTAAAAGTGGCATTGTAATGATGTGTTGATGTACTTATATAAAAGCATTTCAGTGACGTATCTTATCATGCTGGTTCCGTTATCTGATGTTTGCAATGAATGTGAATGAGTTATTTATTGAAAAAGAATTTGGATCAATTACTGATGTATGTTAATTTTATGTTAGTTGATTGGTTAAGTGATGCAGCCTTGGTCCCTTAGAGAATATGTTGTAATTAGTTGTGTAACTTACTTTATCAGTTTTAAAAAAAAAAAAAAATTTCCTGTTTTATATTGCATACATGTGTATTCTTTAAGGTGTTCAAGGCGGGCGTTACAAGTTGGTAATAGTACGTCTCATCTATGAACCTTAGTATGGTGTTAGAAGGATGCCAAATTTACTGAGTTGTTCTTGACTCTAGAAGAAATAAATCCTTTATGCTTTGTTTTATTTGTGTGTCTGTTATGCGAAAATGAGATGATATATCTAACCATATGTGTTCCCTGAACACTAGTGCTTGCTGATTTTTGAGACCTCAAGTTCCTCTTGTGGTCTTTAGTGCTTTAGAAGCTAGAGGCATGGTTACTTTTAGTGCATGGAATCAAGAGAATGGAATTAGCCCCTCTAGTGATGTGAATATCCTAAACCAATTTTATGTGGGGTATTGTAAAGGGACAGTGGTGTTTCTCTTCCCTGGTTTGGTGAAGTAACCATACCTTGTGAGGTTATGTTTAGGGTGTGGAAGCACCATATCATCTATATGTTAATGACATTATTTGTGCAAGTATTGGAATGATTTAAATATTTGGAGGCATCATGCATTGTAAGACATGTGGTTAAGAGGTATTGTCATGTGTGGGTATCGTAAAGTAGTAGTTTGACATCTATTTTTTTTAGTTGCCATGACTTCATGTGGAAGTTCCTTTGTGGATTATGAAAGTTATCATTGTGTATGTATGTAAAAACCAAATGCAGGAGATCAAATTGGAGCTTGTGTTAGATCCATCTCATATAAATGTGATACTTTAAGTAAAATGTAGCCTTGATTAAGTATGTTCTTGTGTGCAATATTATCTATTCTTCCTCACATAAAGAAATTGTATTGCATTAAAGGTAGAGATTGTTGTAAATAAGTAATTATTTTGTTGCCTTAAATCCTTGTCTAAAAGTTGCTTAGGTATGAGGGTGTAGATAACCTAATTATTTATGTGTTGGTGTACGTTCTCTAACGCATTCTAGACCTTGTGTCCTAGGTGTTGTGTAGCGGATACTCCCTTTTTGTGGCTAAAATTAGCCACATTGTGATGTGGATTTGTTTGCAATTTGGTTAATTTGAAATTTTTGATGGTTGTTTCATGTGTA
Organism: Cunninghamia lanceolata; assembly: GCA_027924645.1. NCBI lineage: Eukaryota > Viridiplantae > Streptophyta > Pinopsida > Cupressales > Cupressaceae > Cunninghamia > Cunninghamia lanceolata. The sequence continues at coordinate 19,547,842 of BSBN01000590.1, forward strand.
GTTAGGGGCTAACAGTGAATTTGTTTTCTTTGAAATTTCTTATGACAGGAGTGGTCACCAAAACTCTTTTCTCTATATTTGTGTTATTGTTGGAAATTGCCGGCATTTTGTGACTTAAGATTGGATTTGGTTATTTTCCCACTTCGGTTTTCACCTTCTTTAAAATTTCAAATGGTGGCTATTCTGAATGTTTGTTTTTGTTAGCCCTATATTGTGTCAAGTGTTGTTTCTATCATGTTCATTTCGAACCTCTGATAGTGTGTACAAGGGAGGACTCTACGGAGAATTGTACTTTACATGTTAGTAATTAGTTGGAACCATAGTGGAAATAGGAAATGAGATGTAATTTTTGATAATCTGTAAATACAGTTCCCTGAATTGTATGAAATTCTCAAAATATGTGTGATTGGTTATAAGTAGATCACATGATACACCTTAAAGGGTAGGAAATGATGTCTTCTATGCCTTTATTGAACGATTGTGCTTGACTTCAAAACATTTGCTTAATGTGAATGCGTATGTCAGCAATAGAAAATTGTAATATTAATGTGTTATGTTTCCACCCTAGTCTGTGACTTCCAGGAGTAAATCAAGTTTTAGGGGGGGAGGATGTAGTGCCCCTCCATTCGCACCTTGGATGTATAGGTGAACTGGTCAAGGCGCATGAAGGTGAAGGTAAAATAACTGAGATATTCAAGATAAGGTAAACAATTGATGTTGTACAATATAGGTAGATGCTTCATCCATGTGTGGTTTCATATGAAAGATAATGCGTTTTATTGATAACCTCTATTGTGGCACTGATGATGCAGGCTTTGATATTATTTTGCATTCCAATGTTTAAGATGTCGATCTTACTACAATTGTTATATATTGAATGTATCTCATGTGACTGATTCTGTTAGATTTATTTGTTATGATGGTACTTCTGACACTTATGATTTCATGCATTTGTATGTTAAGTGTAGGGTTCTGTTCAGATTAAGAGATTTGATTTGGTTATGATTATGTGTTGAGCTAATCTAGATTGATATGATGTGGAAGGGATGATGTCGCATCACTCACTTGTGAGCGCCCTGCGATGTTGCGATTCCTTTTTCCACCTAGTGCTAGCTTATATGCATCTATACATGCTTGACTGTGACATTTGTTGCAGGATTCAGGTACCAGGCATCGACTCCACCTGAATTAACAGGTCCGAGCGTGCCTTGAACCCAATGGATACGTTGTTTCAGAGATAACTTAAGGTCCCACATCCCAAGTCATTATCCTCAATCATGATGCATGACATGTCTAGTCAACCTGTCAGTTCTGTTAGTATGTCGGTCTTGCAATTGATTTATATTTGATGGAGCTTGTTGGATAATTGCATTTTGGCCTAACTTGAGAATATGTTTGATTTGGTCTTTTTGAGAACATGTTTGATTTGGGTTTTGATGGCTGTCCTACTCAGTGGGTCATGTTGTATGCCTATATTTCATTATATAGTTATACTTTAATATTTAATAAGGTCATATAATATTCTTATTATTATTATTAATATTTAATAAGATTAAATTGGTAATTGATAATTACCTAGTTCAAATAATTATTTAAGTTGTTTGAATATGAATTATGTTATTACTACTATTAAATAGATTTAATTAAGGGAAGGTCGATGAACACTAGTAAACGCACTAACCAAACCCTAGAGTAGAGAGGAGACAGTCCTATCATCTAATTGACGAAGCCTAACAATTGGATCGAGAATGTATTGATTCAGCGTTACACTATGGTTACTTATGGATTTGTGATAATATGTTATTTATGATGGATATATTTTGGCTATATATTGTACTAACACTTCTTGTTGAGTGTACATGTAGAATTATTATGTCAATGGATGATGGTGGTCATTTAGCCACTTTATGTCTTTCTGTGTGATGTCTGACCTAGGCATGGGGCCCTAAGGTCTATTGGCCATGATGTTAAGAAATATTTTTTTTAGTTTTATGTGATAAAATGATTATGTTCTTGTGTGGGATTTAACCTTGTAACTTTTAAAATAATTTTTAAGTGTTTTTAAGAGGTCTAAGTTGTATTTTATGTTTGGAAAATTGTCTTATGTCCAAGGTACATGGGTAAGAAGTTTATTTTTGTCATTTATAATATTTTAAAAGGTTTTTAGACCCTCCTTTAAGCCCCACTTACAAAAGTGACGAAAATGGGAAGGTGGTTGGTTGAATTAGTTGGGTGGTTGAGTTAGTTTTGGGTAGGAAGTTACTCTTTCCTTCTCTTTAAAAACTCTTCATGGAGTGGGGGTGATGGGCTCATTTGTATGATTTTCATTCAAGGATTCCACCATTAGTGGGATATTGCGATTGAGGTATCATGTTTTCTTTATTAATTAAATATAAATATTATATGTTTTTCTTTATTGATTAAATGTAAATTTTATATGTTTTTCTTTATTGATTAAATATAAATATTATATGTTTTTCTTTATTGGTTAAATGAAAATATTGTAAGTTCTAAATATTATATGTATACTTTATTTATTAAATGTAAAGGTTGTTTTTCTAAGGGTTGTTGCTTGTGAAATTGGAAAAGCAAACATTTCAATGTAATGTTATCATTAGAGGAAACGTTCTTCAACTCTTTATTAGTGCATTATAGTATGCTACAATTGTGGTTAAATAGGAGTTCAAATTAGTTATTCTACCTAACAAAAAATTGTATTTAGGATTGAATAAGTGGTAATTCAAGTGTATTATGTTAAAGTTGTTTAGTATCTAATTTGGTTATAATTGTTCTTCATTGCATTTGAAGATAGGATGTTGTATTGAGTTGGACTATGACTTATTCTTATTTTGTTACTAGAATGGCATCCATACTAGAATTTAGCTAATTGGGAACTCCTTGTGTAAGAAAAGTTTAATTATTGGCATAATAAAGGTTATGTGAGTGATCAAGTTTGAATTCTCGATACCTAGCTTGTCTATGTTTTAATCCAGGTAATGTTGTTAATAATAATATGTTGGTAGAGTATTATGTCTCCTGTATGAGAACTTTAGTTATCATAAATAAGGTAGGATGTAGGGTTTGGATCTTGAGGTTCTTAGTGAGTATCGCATCTTAGTTTAAAAGTGATATGCTTACCATGTTATTGAATTAAGAATAGAATCATTTGTGATCTCTTTTAGATAGTTTAGTTCTAAGCGTTGCTCGTCAAGTGTCTTGTCGAGTAATGGTTATTGCTAACTTTTCCTAGTAGTGAATTAAATGTTGAGTATAAGTGCTAACTCTTTGTTATAAGTGTTTTGGACTTTGATGAGATGTTGTTTGCATTCATAATGAAGTCCACATTCATGGATCCCATTTGATATAATAAATTATGTTGTTGTTTATATCTTCTTAGTTACAAGGAATAGTAGAATAATTGAAGTGAATGTTGTTTTGATTCATGGGCATCTTATGAGTACGGTACTGCTTTGAAGACCCATGGTTAGTATGTCATATTATATATTGCACTTAGGGTATGTTATTGGATTGGTCTATTTGAAGGAGTTGTGTCTTTATGAGTAAATGTTAATGTGGGAATTGTTGTGTTTCAGTGGTGTCTAGTGAAAGTTTATTCTAGAGGCCAGTAGGGGTAGTTGTGGGATTGATCCTTGCATTGTTGCATTCTGGTTGAAGAATGAGCATGTTCTGGTTTTATGTGATGTTGACTTTCCTCTACTTATGGTTTATATGATTTTCACGACTGTGTAAGAGGGATAATGCCTTGCTGAGTATATCTAGTCCTGTTGTTATGTCTTGAATCCATGTTGTTGAGCTCTTCTTGAAGGTTGTGGTTCCCTATTGTGTTGAGCTTGTTTTAATATTCTATGTTGGTCTGTGTTAAGGATTGATTTTGGGAGCAAGAGGACCCATGCCTTGCTTTGGATTACACCTTGTTATGGTTGAAATGTTGGAGCAAGAGGACCCATGCCTTTCTCTAGTGATTTATTACGTTGTGATTGGTTGCAAGATGGTTGATGCCTTGCATTGTTATGTATATATGTTGTCATCATGATAGTTGTTATGTTTGATGGATAGGGTTTCCTAGGTGCAGATAGGGGAGTGGCTTCCAATGTGGGGCCGGTGCCCAAAGTGGCCGCCAGGGTAACCCATTGGAAGTTGGTAATCAAGTGATAACCTAATAATTAATCTAGGGGTTGGGTAGATTTCACATTAACAAGATAATTGCATGCCTCACTCATGCCTGTAGTGCTCGTTTAGGCTAAGGATGAGATGAGAAGGCCGTGGTTGGCAAAATCAACTTCCTTGTCCTCATGAAAGGAATGTTGATTCCGCATGTGTCACCCTATGGGGCCGGAGTCTAGTGAGAGACTGCCAGGGTAACCATAGATGGGGGCTGGAGTCTAGTGAGAGACTGCCAGGGTAACCCATGCTAGGACCATGCGATGACACTCTCCCTACTGCAGCCTAGCATTCCCTAGTTGTACTCTCCCCATTTGTCATGTGTTGCCTCTGGAAGTGATTTTGAGTTGCTTGTGGTGTTGTCATGTGTTGTAATGGAGTCTTGTTTGGTCTTTGTTCCTGTTAGGCAATTGTCTACCTGACTGTATGACATTTTGGGATCTTATGTTATCTCCTAGCTCGGGGGGTGGACCTCAGGGTTCCACATGGTCGGGTGGAAGAGCTTTTATCCATTGGTCTTTCCTTGCCTTTGTTCGTGTGCAAGAAGGTTGTAACTCCTGTAGTAGATTCAGATCGTGTACCTATTTTTGGGGACAATTATTTATGCTCATGTACTATCCTATGTATCAGATTATTCATAATGTATGTATTCATATGTATTCAGAAGATGATAATGTAACAATGTAATGTTGTACTCATATGTGAGGAGAAATTGTAACTATGTACTAGATCTTGATGAATACTTATATGATGTTATGTAGATGTAAATGTTTATTGATTTAGTGCATTAGGTTTACAATGAGTTACTGATGTTAATTCATGATGTGTGTTAGATTATGTTAATTGTTTTGTCTAGTAATGCAACCATGATATCTTAGAGGACAAGTCATTAGTTTAAATGATGCGTTAATATTACTTTGTTACTTTACTATCTCTTTCAATTTTAAAAAAAAAAATTATCCTGTTGCATATAGCATAAATGTGATGTTCTCTGAGGTATTCACGGCGGGGCATTACAGTCAGGGCCTAGTAAGGTCCACCAGGATAACCCATATCAAGACATGTGATGACACTCCTCCCTATTGCAGTCTAGCACTCTCTAGTTGTATTTCCTCCCTCAATTGTGTAAGTGCCTCTGGAAGTGCAGTTAAGTATGTCAGTGATGTTTATTGTGGACAGTTTGATAATTGGTGTCATGTATAACCCTACTGCTTGTGTTAGTCTATTGTTCTCTTTATTATCTGTGAGTGTGGGATCTTGTGTTATCTCCTAGCTCGGGGGGTGGACCTTAGGGTTCCACATGGTTGGGTGGAAGAGCTTTTATTTCCATTGATTTTTCCCTTGCCGATGTTCGTGGGTGAGGAGGATGTATCTTGTGCATTAGATATCAGATCTTGTACCAGTTTGAGGAAGATGATTATGCATACTCATGGTCTAGCCTTGTGTGACAGTCGATTCATAATGTATGTATTCAGAAAGGTGATAATGTAATCAATGTAATGAATTACTCATGTGTATAGGAATTTGCACATTCACATGTAATCCTGATCATGTCAATTATTCATCTGATGTTATGATATGGAGATGTATATGTTTATTCATTTAATGCTATAGATTTAGAATGATCTACTAATGTTAGTTAATAATGTATGTTGAATTATGTTAATTGATTTAGCAAGTAATGCAACCATGAAATCTTAGAGGACAAGTCGTTAGGTCAAATGATGTGTATAGATGTGTTAACATTACTTTGTTATCTTATTCATATAAAAAAAAATTATTCTGCTTTGCATAGCATAGATATGTTGTTCTCTAAGGTGTTCATGGCAGGGCATTACACTCATTCTATCATTCTACTATTCTATTATTATACAATTCAATTATTGAATCATTCTATCATTGTACTATTCTATAAATTTATTTTTCTATCATTGTTTCATTCTATCATTTTATAATTGTATTATTCTATGATTCTATTATTATATAAAACTACTCTTATATCATTCATTCATTCTATAATTCTATTATATTATCATCCTTTCATTCTATCATTCTCTAATTCTATCATTTTGTTATTCTATAAATCTATTATTCTATCATTCTTTCATTCTATTCTTCTATAATTATTTTAGTCTATTATTTAATCATTCTATCACTCTATCATTCTTCCACTCAATCGTTCTATAATTCTATGATTCTATTATTCTATAAATCTATCATTTTATCATTCTATCGTTCTATTATTCTATTATCTACAATTCTATTATTTTTTCATTCCTTCAATCTATCATTCTATACTTCTTTCACTCTATCATTCTATTATTCTATTATTCTACAATTCTTATTTCCTATCATTATTTTATTCTATAATTATAATATTATATTATTCCTTCATTCTTTCATTCTATAATTCTATTATTCAATTATTTTCTAGTTCTATTACTCTATCATTCTATCATTTTATAATTCTAAATTTCTATTATTGTATTATTCTTTCATCCTTTAAATCTATCATTCTATAATTCTATCATTTTTTCATTCTATAATTCTATAATTCTATTATTCTACAATTCTATTATTCTACCATTCTTTTATCCTATCATTCTATAATTCTATCATTTTATTATTCTATAAATTTGTCATTCCATCCTTTAATTATATTATTCTATTATACTATTATTCAATTATTCTCTAGTTCTATTACTATATCATTCTTTTATTCCATCATTTTATAATTCTAACATTCTATTATTCTATTATTATTTCATTCTTTTAGTCTATCATTCTATAATTCTATCATTCTTTTAATCCATCATTCTATAATTCTATTATTTTATGATTCTTTCATTTTATCGTTCTATAATTCTATAAATCCGTTATTCTATCATTCTCTAATTATTCTATTATTCTACAATTCTAATATTCTATTATTCTATCATTTTTTCATTCATTCTATGATTATATAATTCTATCATTCTATTGTTTTATAAATATGCTATTCTATCATTATGTCATTCTATAATTATATTATTCTACACTTCTATTATTCTATCATTCTTTCATTCTATCATTCTCCAATTCTATAATTATTTCATTCTATAAATCTGTCATTATATCATTCTTTCTTTCTATCATTCCATAACTCTATAATTTTATTTTTCTACAATTCTGTTATTCTATCATTCTTTCATTTTGTCATTCTATAATTCTATTATTTCATTGTTCTATAAATCTACTACTCTATCATTCTTTCATTTTATCATTCTATAATTCTATCATTCTTACATTCTATATTTTTATTATTCTATCATTATTTCATTCTATAATTCTATAAATCTATTACTCTATTATTCTACATTTATTTTATTCTATCATTCTATCATTCTCTTATCCTATAAATATGTTATGTTATCGTTCTATTATTCTATCATTCTATAATTCTGTTATTCTATTAATCTACAATTCTATTATTCTATCATTCTATCATTTTATAATTATATTATTCTATTATTCTATCATTCTATTATTCTATCATTCTATTATTCTTTCATTCTATCATTTTAAAATTATATTATTCAATCATTGTTTCTTTTGTGATTCTACATTTCTATAAATATATTTTCCATCATTCTATCATTCTATTATTCTATCAGTCAAATATTTTATCTATCTATTATGGTCTCATTCTCTCATTCTATCATTTTAGTGTTCTATTATTCTAATATTGTTTCCTTCTATCATTCTATTATTCTATTATTCTATTATTCTATAATTTTATTATTCTATCATTCTATATTTCTATCATTCTATTATTCTATAAATCTATCCTTATATAATTCTATTATTCTATTATTTTATAATTCTATTATTCTATAAATATTTTATTCTGTCATTCTATAATTCAATAATTCTATCATTCTATCATTCTATAATTAAATTATTCTATCATTCCTTCATTCATTCATTCTATTATTCTATTATTTTATAAGTCTATTATTCTGGAAATCTTTCATTCTATCATTCTATCAATTTATTATTTGACAATTGTATCTTTGTATAACTCTATTATTCTATTATTGTATCATTCTACTATTCTATTTAAATCTATTATTCTATCATTCTTTCATTGTATCATTCTTTCATTCTCTAATTCTATAGAATGAAAAAATGGAGTTATACAATAATAGAATAAAATAATGATAGAATAATAGAGTGATAAAATGATTGAATGAAATAATGATAGAATAACATAGTGATATAATTATGGAATAATATAATGAAAGAATTATACAATAATAGAATAATATAATGAAAGAATAATAAATTAAAGAATAATAGAATAATAGAATAAAAGATTAATAGAATTAATCAATGATAGAATAATAGAATCATAGAATAATAGAATTATAAAATGATAGAATGAAATATTGATAGAATAATAGATTTATAGAACAATAAAATAATAGAATTGTAGAATAACATATTAATAAAATGATAGAATGAGACAATAATAGATAGATAGAGTATTTGAATAATAGAATAATATAATTACAGAATGATAAAACAATAGAATAATATATTTATAAGATACTAGAATGATAGAAATAGAATAAGAGAATGATATAATACTAGAAATACAGAATAATAGATTTATAGAATTATAGAATGTAAGAATGGCAGAATAATAGAAATATAAATTTATTATTCTATAAATCTTTTATTCTATCATTCTTTCATTCTATTATTTTAACATTTCTATTATGCCATCATTCTTTTATTTTATAATTCTAGCATTCTGTTATCCTATAAATCTATTATTTTATCTTTATATTGTTCTTTCATTCTATAATTGTGTCATTCTATTATTCTATAATTCTTTCACTCTATCATTTTATAATTCTATTATTCTATAAATCTATTATTCTATTGTTCTATCATTCTATTATGCTTTCATTCTATCATTTTAAAATTCTATTATTGTACACTTCTATTATTCTTAAACTAATATTCTAAATTCAAAACATTAGTTTCAAGTTATTACAAAAGCAGCTTTTTAAGAATCTAGAAAAAAACACTAAATTGTCATTTTAAGGGCCAAGATGAAAGTTTCAAGCCCTGAAAAAGTTCCAATATGGGGTCTAACCTGCCAGGGCAGGTTGGGAAACCACTGGCCACCTCGTAACGCATCCACCTGTAAAATTTTGTAGAAAACCCACATCCGAGTCAAAATTTATGACCTTCAGAATTCCTTGCATCACTGATGAAACTAGCACCACAAACAACAAAAGAACAATTTGAAACTATGACTGAACCATGACTGCTGGAGCCCTTCCCAAAACCACAAAATAGCAGCAACCAAAAAAAATATTGTTCGTCCAACTCTTCTCCAACTATTTTTGTCAATGTAGTCAAGTGTATTTATATACACTCTGGGGCGGTGATCTAGGGGAGTGACAAATGAAATAAATGCATAATGCTAGCTAGCAGTAAAAATCTACATGTACACCATCCTAAGATTTATATGATTTGAAATTGAATCAGATCATTTCATAAGTAAATGGTAATGGCAATGATGACATTCGAACCGTCAATTGGTTTGAGATCTCTCTAAATTTGGGTAGCCATCATTTTTATCTCCACGATAGTTAAAACGCACCTAAGGAATTGTGTGATTTGGGTTGTTTTAGATTGTTTAAAATATTTAAATCATTTAAGATTGCTTAAAATTTTTAAATTTTTTAAGATAAATGCATTTACTCGTTCGAGATTCTGAGAGAGAAACAATTACAGACGCGGTTCCTATTTCTGATTGCCAAGACTATTTTTTGATGGCCTTGAAGCTATTACCAGCAATTGCTTTTCCATTGAAAAAAACCCAGCGTGAGACAGTTTTCCTATCGGCTAATTATTAAAGGACTTTGAAAATTTCTCGGTGTGAATTTTACGGCGTGAGACAATTCTGAGCACTATGATGCTCAAAACTAAAATCCTATCAGCTAATTATTCTACAATTCTATTATAAATTTCTATTATTCTATCATTCTTTCATTCTATTATTTTATTATTCTATCATTATATTATTATATCTATTATTGTCTCATTCTCTCATTCTATCATTCTACTATTCTATTATTATACAATTCAATTATTGAATCATTCTATCATTGTACTATTCTATATGTAATGCCCCGCCATGAATACCTCAGAGAACATCACATTTATGCTATATGCAATAGGAATTTTTTTTTTTAAATACAAGAAATAAATAACAAGGTAATATTAACACATCATTTAAACTAATGACTTGTCCTCTAAGATATCATGGTTGCATTACTTGACAAAACAATTAACATAATCTAACACATATCATGAATTAACATCAGTAACTCATTGTAAACCTAATGCACTAAATCAATAAACATTTACATCTACATAACATCATATAAGTATTCATTAAGATCTACTACATAGTTACAATTTCTCCCGACATATGGATACAACATTACATCATTACATTATCATCTTCTGAATACATATGAATACATACATAATGAATCATCTGATGCACAGGCCAGTACATGAGCATAATAACTGTCTCCATAAATACGTACGTGATCTAAATCTGCTACAGGAGTTACAACCTTCTTGCACACGAACAAAGGCAAGGAGAGACTAATGGATAAAAGCTCTTCCACCCGACCATGTGGAACCCTGAGGTCCACCCCCCGAGCTAGGAGATAACATAAGGTCCCAAAACGTCATACAGTCAGGTAGACAATTGCCTAACAGGAACAAAGACTGAACAAGACTCTATTACAACACATGACAACACCACAAGCAACTCAAAATCACTTCCAGAGGCAACACACGATGAATGGGGAGAGTACAACTAGGGAATGCTAGGCTGCAGTAGGAAGAGTGTCATCGCATGTTCCTGACATGGGTTATCCTGACAGCCTCTCACTAGGCGCCGGCCCCCATCTATGGTTATCCTGACAGCCTCTCACTAGGCGCCAGCCCCATAGGGTGACACATGCGGAATCAACCTTCCTTTCGTGAGGACAAGGAAGTTGATCTTGCCAACCAGGCCTTCTCTACCCATCCTTAGTCTAAACGAGCACTACAGGCATGGGAGAGGAAATCCAATTATCTTGTTAATGTGTAATTTACCCTTTTCCCCCCTGTTCATTTTTAGGTTTTCACTTAATTAACAACTTTCAATGGGTTATCCTGACAGCCACTTTGGGCGTCGGCCCCACATTGAAAGCCACTCCCCTACCTGCATCTAGAAACCCTAACCATCAAGCAAGACAATCCTATCATACTGATAAGTATATATAAACAATGCAAGGCATTTACCTTCTTGCATACAAAACATAATCACAATGACCAACCTGTACATCATTGTCCCAAATCTTTCAATTAACCAATCGCAACAAAACATATCCAGAGCAAGGTATGGGTCATCTTGCTCGCAAATCTCAACCATGAACAAAATAGTTTCTCATTACAATTTCCAAGGTCTCCCCATTACAATACTACACACAATCTCGATATCAACACATACATGAAGGAGATTTAAACCCATCACAATATATTCACAACACAGTATGTACAACATCTCACATTATCGTTTACCAAGACCCACATACGTAGACAAGAGAAATCATGTTCTTACAACAACTTCATCTCAAGACAACTATGAACAGAATACATACAACCAAATCATATTACCTTATGCCTCTGGAACCTAAACTTGACAATTTACACATAGACCAACTTACATGAAAATTTTGCTTGCAATAAGCAATTTCAACTGATCAACTCATTGACAACATAAATTCTTCTTACTAGAGTGATTCTATTTAATCAAATTAGCAACTGGATTCAAGTTATATCTCCACCAAGAATTTCACAAAACCTAGGTCTAGTTTAATTAATATTAATTCTATCTATTATAATAATCAATCATCAATTACATATAACCGTCAAGCTAAACAATGCATAGATAATATTAATTACAAATACTTATAACTTAAATGCTAATTACAACATTTATAATCCAAACCCATATATCATATTTCTACTAACAAAACTATTATAATTATGTTTAAGAAACCATCATTCAATAACCAATAAATGCATAATTTATAAACATGCCTATCTTAACCGAAAGCCCAATTGATAGTTGTTAGTAAGATATTCCACAATATGCATTTTATCTTTAACACACACACATAAACCCCTTATTGTCACCTTACTAATGCATTAAAACATAAGGCCAACTATCAATCCAATTAAAACACATTTTCCATACAAACGATAGGTTCACTGCTAACCCAAAATCAAGTAAAACATTACCTCGTTTCACTAGTTTTCTTATGTAATAATTTATCTGATGAAGTTCTATTCCATTTACTTACATAAATAGTGAATTAACAACTTAGCTCATTAAAGAGGATACATTATATATAATGCATCCATGTTATTGACAAACGAAAACATAATATATTTAATTCCAATTAAAGCATTTCTTATACTACAACCCTAATATAATATATATATGTTATTATCCACTGAGACACATTCTTTATGTAGTCACAAAGCACATAAAGGTATATAATTAATTATTTAATTTATAAAACTAATTATCAATATATATATAATAACGTCAAGCTAATAAATTAATATAAAAGTGTAATATAATGTCTATAAGAATTACATATCTATTTGAAATAATCAAATCACTTTAGTTTAACTAACTACTTATAATAAGGACATAAGATCATAATACATATAAGGGTTTACTACAATTCCCATAAGATGCAAGCCTAAAAGAACAAGTTTCCATCTAAGTTTAACGTAAGCATATTGACATATTTAATATTTTCCTTGCTTATGCAATAAGTAATGATAAATCATCCAATGGTGATCTTTACCATTATGGCATAATATTAATCCACTAATCAAGAGAAAAGTTTTAACCTTGGTTAACTATTCTTAAATAAAATACCTCAAGAAAGTTGTCTTCATAAATCCTAAACATGAATCATACTAGAATTATTATTAAGGACCTAAGAACGTATAGGAGCTCTTTCTTCATAGAGGAAAACATGAAATTCACTTATGCCTTAAAGTTTAAACTACATCTTTCCATCAATAACAAGTGTAAAAATAAGCAGAGATAGGGAGATAACACCTAAGAGATATACTATATTTTGCATTAGATTCAAGACCTAATCTCGTAACTCATCTCCACCTATTAAATGACTTTGTAAGGAATGAACATATATGAAGCTCTCAAGTTGTTATCATGAAATACAATGATTGTAGGATACACTCAAAATTGGTATATGGAGAGGGCTTTAAGAACTTTCAAGCAAAAGCTTTTGGAAAGTGTATGACTAGACTTTGTAACATTTGCTAGCATCCTATGTACCTATGCACAAATGGAGCTTTGGAACAATGTATCAATGTCCAAAGAGGATAAATGATAGAGGCATTTTGTCAGATGTCTAGCTGCAACTACCCTAGCAGACATGCATGCGAAATTTGGAAGCATAGACAATGCACGTGACTATTTGATAGAATACTGTGAAGATTTGAACAACCAAGGAACAAGACACCCAAAATATAAATTGACTAAATGAAGAGCTAATAAGATGTTTAATACAATCTACTATAAGAATTGGATCCTAAAGAATCTATGCAAAAGTGGGCAGTTTTATATGATCCAAAGTCCATATTTATTTGAGACCTTAATGCACATAAGAAAAACATTTCCATCTAGGTCTAATAGAAGGCAAAAGTAAGGAATACTCTAATGGACAAGGTACTTGAACTGTTTGACAAGGTTCAAAGATACTTACATACACAAAGAACATCATTAGTTTATCTATTAGAGGATATGAACAAACTAACAGATCCTTAGCAAGATGACTCGTAACCCCTTTTAAAAACAGATAAAAACCATCGTTTCTAAGATCCAACACCAACATTTAGCAATTATAAGATTATATAGAAATCTTAATACTGATATATAGATAACATATGATTATGTGCAAACCTTAATGCCAATATATATGGCGATTACTATCTTATAATTATAGGAAGATCTAATATAAAAATCAAAAATATAATTCATGCTATGATGATCTAGGTTTATGACATGCAAATAAGGCAACAAATATGCTTCTTTCAAGATTTACCTTGAAATGTTTGCTTTTCCAATTTCACAAGCAACAACCCTTAGAAAAACAACCTTTACATTTAATAAATAAAGAATACATATAATATTTAGAACATACAATATTTACATTTAACCAATAAAGAAAAATATTTAATATTTATATTTAATCAATAAAGAAAAACATATAAAATTTACATTTAATCAATAAAGAAAAACATATAATATTTATATTTAATCAATAAAGAAAACATGGTACCTCAATCGCAATATCCCACTAATGGTAGAATCCTTGAATGAGAATCATAAAATGAGCAAGTCACCCCCACTCCATGAAGAGTTTTTAAAGAGAAGGAAAGAGTAACTTCCTACCCAAAACTAACTCAACCACCCAACTAACTCAACTACCCAACTAATTCAACCAACCACCTTCCCATTTTCGTCACTTTTGTAAGTGGGGCTTAAAGGAGGGTCTAAAAACCTTTTAAAATATTATAAATGACAAAAATAAACTTCTTACCTATGTACCTTGGACATAAGACAATTTTCAAAACATAAAATACAACTTAGACCTCTTAAAAACACTTAAAAATCATTTTTAAAAATTACAAGGTTAAATCCCACACAAGAATATAATTATTTTATCACATAAAACTAAAAATAATATTTCTTAACATCATGGCCAATAGACCTTAGGGCCCCATGCCTAGGTCAGACATCACACAGAAAGACATAAAGTGGCTAAATGACCACCATCATCCATTGACATAATAATTCTACATGTACACTCAATAAGAAGTGTTAGTACAATATATAGCCAAAATATATCCATCATAAATAACATATTATCACAATTCCATAAGTAACCATAGTGTAACGCTGAATCAATACACTCTTGATCCAATTGTTAGGCTTCGTCAATTGGATGATAGGACTGTCTCCTCTCTACTCTAGGGTCTGGTTAGTGCGTTTACTAGTGTTCAGCGACCTTCCCTTAATTAAATCAATTTAATAGTAGTAATAACATAATTCATATTCAAACAACTTAAATAATTATTTGAACTAGGTAATTATCAATTACCAATTTAATCTTATTAAATAATAAGAATATTATATGACCTTATTAAATATTAAAGTATGACTATATAATGAAATATAGGCATACAACATAACCCACTGAGTAGGACAGCCATCAAAACCCAAATCAAACATGTTCTCAAAAAGACCAAATCAAACATATTCTCAAGTCAGGCCAAAATGCACTTATCCAACAAGCTCCATCAAATATAAATCAATTGCAAGACTGACATACTAACAGAACTGACAGGTTGACTAGACATGTCATGCATCCTGATTGAGGATAATGACTTGGGATGTGGGACCTTAAGTTATCTCCAATACAACGTATCCATTGGGTTCAAGGCACGCTCGGACCTGTTAATTCAGGTGGATTCGATGCCTGGTACCTACATCCTGCAACAAATGTCACAGTCAAGCATGTATAGATGCATATAAGCTAGCACTAGGTGGAAAAAAGAATTACAACATCGCAGGGCACTCACAAGTGAGTGATGCGACATCGTCCCTTCCACGTCATATCAATCTAGATTAGCTCAACACATAATCATAACCAAATCAAATCTATCTCTTAATCTGAACAGAACCCTACACTTAACATACAAGTGCATGAAATCATAAGTGTCAGAAGTACCATCATAACAAATAAATCTAATAGAATCAGTCACATGAGATACATTCAATATATAACAATTGTAGTAAGATCGACATCTTAAACATTGGAATGCAAAACAATATCAAAGCCTGCATCATCAGTGCCGCAATAGAGGTTATCAATAAAATACATTATCTTTCATATGAAACCACACATGGATGAAGCATCTACCTATATTGTACAACATCAATTGTTTACCTTATCTTGAATATTTCGGTTATTTTACCTTCACATTCATGCTCCTTGATCAGTTCACCTATACATCCAAGGTGTGAACAGAGGGGCACTACACTATAAATTTATTTTTCTATCATTGTTTCATTCTATCATTTTATAATTGTATTATTCTATGATTCTATTATTATATAAAACTACTCTTATATCATTAATTCATTCTATAATTATATTATATTATCATTCTTTCATTCTATCATTCTCTAATTCTATCATTTTGTTATTCTATAAATCTATTATTCTATCATTCTTTCATTCTATTCTTCTATAATTCTTTTAGTCTATTATTTAATCATTCTTCCACTCAATCATTCTATAATTCTATGATTCTATTATTCTATAAATCTATCATTTTATCATTCTATCATTCTATTATTCTTTTATCTACAATTCTATTATTTTTTCATTCCTTCAATCTATCGTTCTATACTTCTTTCACTCTATCATTCTATTATTATATTATTGTACAAATCTATTATTCTATTATTCTACAATTCTTATTTCCTATCATTATTTTATTCTATAATTATAATATTATATTATTCCTTCATTCTTTCATTCGATAATTCTATTATTCAATTATTTTCTAGTTCTATTACTCTATCATTCTATCATTTTATAATTCTAAATTTCTATTATTGTATTATTCTTTCATCCTTTAAATCTATCATTCTATAATTCTATCATTTTTTCATTCTATAATTCTATAATTCTATTATTCTACAATTCTATTATTCTACCATTCTTTTATCCTATTATTCTATAATTCTATCATTTTATTATTCTATAAATTTGTCATTCCATCCTTTAATTATATTATTCTATTATACTATTATTCAATTATTCTCTAGTTCTATTACTATATCATTCTTTCATTCCATCATTTTATAATTCTAATATTCTATTATTCTATTATTATTTCATTCTTTCAGTCTATCATTCTATAATTCTATCATTCTTTTAATCCATCATTTTATAATTCTATTATTCTATGATTCTTTCATTTTATCATTCTATAATTCTATAAATCCATTATTCTATCATTCTCTACTTATTCTATTATTCTACAATTCTAATATTCTATCATTCTATCATTTTTTCATTCATTCTATGATTATATAATTCTATCATTCTATTGTTTTATAAATCTGTTATTCTATCATTATGTCATTCTATAATTCTATTATTATTCTATCATTCTTTCATTCTATCATTCTCCAATTCTATAATTATTTTATTCTATAAATCTATCATTATATCATTCTTTCTTTCTATCATTCCATAACTCTATAATTTTATTTTTCTACAATTCTATTATTCTATCATTCTTTCATTTTTTCATTCTATAATTCTATTATTTCATTGTTCTATAAATCTACTACTCTATCATTCTTTCATTTTATCATTCTATAATTCTATCATTCTTACATTCTATATTTCTATTATTCTAACATTATTTCATGAATTCTATAAATCTATTACTCTATTATTCTACATTTATTTTATTCTATCATTCTATTATCCTATAAATATGTTATGTTATCGTTCTATTATTCTATCATCCTATAATTCTGTTATTCTATTAATCTACAATTCTATTATTCTATCATTTTATAATTATATTATTCTATTATTCTATCATTCTATTATTCTTTCATTCTATCATTTTAAAATTATATTATTCAATCATTGTTTCTTTTGTGATTCTACATTTATATAAATATATTTTTCCATCATTCTATCTTTCTATTATTCTATCATTCAAATATTATATCTATCTATTATGGTCCCATTCTCTCATTCTATCATTTTATTATTCGATTATTCTATTGTTCTATAAATCTATTATTCTAATATTGTTTCCTTCTATCATTCTATAATTCTATAATTCTATTATTCTATAATTTTATTATTCTATCTTTCTATAATTTTATCATTCTATCATTCTATATTTCTATCATTTTATTATTCTATAAATGATCTATCCTTATATAATTCTATTATTCTATTATTGTATAATTCTATTATTGTATAATTCTATTATTCTATAAATATTTTATTCTTTCATTCTATAATTCAATAATTCTATCATTCTATAATTAAATTTTTCTATCATTCCTTCATTCATTCATTCTATTATTCTATTATTTTATAAGTCTATTATTCTAGAAATCTTTCATTCTATCATTCTATCAATTTATTATTTGATCATTGTATCTTTGTATAACTCTATTATTCTATTATTGTATCATTCTACTATTCTATTTAAATCTATTATTCTATCATTCTTTCATTGTATCATTCTTTCATTCTCTAATTCTATAGAATGAAAAAATGGAGTTATGCAATGATAGAATAATAGAGTGATAAAATGATTGAATGAAATAATGATAGAATAACATAGTGATATAATTATAGAATAATATAATGAAAGAATTATACAATAATAGAATAATATAATGAAAGAATAATAAATTAAAGAATGATAGAATAATAGAATTGTAGAATAATAAAATAAAAGTTTAATAGAATTAATCAATGATAGAATAATAGAATCATAAAATAATAGAATTATAAAATGATAGAATGAAATAATGATAGAATAATAGATTTATAGAACAATAGAATTGTAGAATAACAGAATAATAAAATGAGACAATAATAGATAGATAGAGTATTTGAATAATAGAATAATATAATTACAGAATGATAAAATAATAGAATAATATATTTATAAGATACTAGAATGATAGAAATAGAATAAGAGAATGATATAATACTAGAAATGCAGAATAATAGATTTATAGAATTATAGAATGTAAGAATGGCAGACTAATAGAAATATAAATTTATTATTCTATAAATCTTTTATTCTATCATTCTATTATTTTAACATTTCTATTATTCTATCATTCTTTTATTTTATAATTCTAGCATTCTATTATCCTATAAATCTATTATTTTATCTTTATATTGTTCTTTCATTCTATAATTGTGTCATTCTATTATTCTATAATTCTTTCACTCTATCATTTTATAATTCTATTATTCTATAAATCTATTATTCTATTGTTCTATAAATCTATTATTCTATTGTTCTATCATTCTATTATTCTTTCATTCTATCATTTTAAAATTCTATTATTGTACACTTCTATTATTCTAAAACTAATATTGTAAATTCAAAACATGAGTTTCGAGTTATTACAAAAGCAACTTTTTAAAAATCTAGAAAAAAACACTAAATTGCCATTTTTGAGTGCCAAGATGAAAGTTTCAAGCCCCAAAAAAGTGCCAAAATGGGGTCCAACCCATTAGGGCAAGTTGGGAAACCACTAGCCACCTCATAACTCATCCACCTATAATTTTTTGTAGAAAACCCACATCCGAGTCAAAAGTTATGACCTTCGGAAGTCCCTGCATCACTGATGAAACTGGCACCACAAACAACAAAACAACAATCTAAAACTATGACTGAACCGTGACTGCTGGAGCCCTTCCCAAAACCACAAAATAGCAGCAACCAAAAACATTATTGTTCATCCAACTCTTCTTTAATTGTTTTTGTCAATGTAGCCAAGTGTATTTATATACACTCTGGGGCGGTGATCTAGGGCAGTGACAGATGAAATAAATGCATAATGCTAGCCAGCAGTAAAAATTTACATGTACACCATCCTGAGATTGATATGATTCGAAAGTGAATCAGATCATTTCATAAGTAAATGGTAATGGCAATGATGACATTTGAACTGTCGACTGGTTTGAGATCTCTCTAAATCTGGGTAGCCATCATTTTTATCTCCACGATAGTTAAAACGCACCTAAGGAATTATGTGATTTGGGTTGCTTTAGATTGTTTAAAATATTTAAAGGATTTAAATATTTTAAATTGTTTAAGATAAATGCATTTACCCTTTCGAGATTCTGAGAGAGAAACAATTTCAGACGCGATTCCTATTTCCGATTGCCAAGACTATTTTTTGATGGCCTTGAAGCTATTACCAGCAATCGCTTTTCCATTGAAAAAAACCCGGTGTGAGACAGTTTTCCTATCGGCTAATTATTAACGAACTTTGAAAATTTCCGGGTGTGAATTTTATGGCGTGAGACAATTCCGAGCACTATGATGCTCACAACTAAAAGCCTATCGGCTAATTATTCTACAATTCTGTTATAAATCTCTATTATTCTATCATTCTTTCATTCTATTATTTTATTATTCTATCATTATATTATTATATCTATTATTCTCTCATTCTCTCATTCTATCATTCTACTATTCTATTATTATACAATTCAATTATTGAATCATTCTATCATTGTACTATTCTATAAATTTATTTTTCTATCATTGTTTCATTCTATCATTTTATAATTGTATTATTCTATGATTCTATTATTATATAAAACTACTCTTATATCATTCATTCATTCTATAATTCTATAATTCTATTATATTATCATTCTTTCATTCTATCATTCTCTAATTCTATCATTTTGTTATTCTATAAATCTATTATTCTATCATTCTTTCATTCTATTCTTCTATAATTCTTTTAGTCTATTATTTAATCATTCCATCACTCTATCATTCTTCTACTCAATCATTCTATAATTCTATGATTCTATTATTCTATAAATCTATCATTTTATCATTCTATCGTTCTATTATTCTACTATCTACAATTCTATTATTTTTTCATTCCTTCAATCTATCATTATATACTTCTTTCACTCTATCATTCTATTATTATTTTATTGTACAAATCTATTATTCTATTATTCTACAATTCTTATTTCCTATCATTATTTTATTCTATAATTCTAATATTATATTATTCCTTCATTCTTTCATTATATGATTCTATTATTCAATTATTTTCTAGTTCTATTACTCTATCATTATATCATTTTATAATTCTAAATTTCTATTATTGTATTATTCTTTCATCCTTTAAATCTATCATTCTATAATTCTATCATTTTTTCATTCTATAATTCTATAATTCTATTATTCTACAATTCTATTATTCTACCATTCTTTTATCCTATCATTCTATAATTCTATCATTTTATTATTCTATAAATTTGTCATTCCATCCTTTAATTATATTATTCTATTATACTATTATTCAATTATTCTCTTGTTCTATTACTATATCATTCTTTCATTCCATCATTTTATAATTCTAACATTCTATTATTCTATTATTATTTCATTCTTTCAGTCTATCATTCTATAATTCTATCATTCTTTTAATCCATCATTCTATAATTCTATTATTCTATGATTCTTTCATTTTATCGTTCTATAATTCTATAAATCCCTTATTCTATCATTCTCTACTTATTCTATTATTCTAAAATTCTAATATTCTATTATTCTATCGTTTTTTCATTCATTCTATGATTATATAATTCTATCATTCTATTGTTTTATAAATCAGCTATTCTATCATTATGTCATTCTATAATTCTATTATTCCACACTTCTATTATTCTATCATTCTTTCATTCTATCATTCTCCAATTCTATAATTATTTCATTCTATAAATCTATCATTATATCATTCTCTCTTTCTATCATTCCATAACTCTATAATTTTATTTTTCTACAATTCTATTATTCTATCATTCTTTCATTTTGTCATTCTATAATTCTATTATTTCATTGTTCTATAAATCTACTACTCTATCATTCTTTCATTTTATCATTCTATAATTCTATCATTCTTACATTCTATATTTTGATTATTCTATCATTATTTCATTCTATAATTCTATAAATCTATTACTCTATTATTCTAAATTTATTTTATTCTATCATTCTATTATCCTATAAATATGTTATGTTATCATTCTATTACTCTATCATTATATAATTTTGTTATTCTATTA
The DNA here is from genome assembly GCA_027924645.1 of Cunninghamia lanceolata. Lineage (NCBI taxonomy): Eukaryota > Viridiplantae > Streptophyta > Pinopsida > Cupressales > Cupressaceae > Cunninghamia > Cunninghamia lanceolata. The sequence continues at coordinate 19,570,077 of BSBN01000590.1, forward strand.
ATCTGCAATTCTATTATTCTATCATTCTATCATTTTATTATTATATTATTCTATTATTCTATCATTCTATTATTCTTTCATTCTATCATTTTAAAATTATATTATTCAATCATTGTTTCTTTTGTGATTCTACAATTCTATAGATATATTTTTCCATCATTCTATCATTCTATTATTCTATCATTCTATTATTCTATCATTCAAATATTCTATCTATCTATTATGGTCTCATTCTCTCATTCTATCATTTTATTATTCTATTATTCTATTGTTCTATAAATCTATTATTCTAATATTGTTTCCTTCTATCATTCTATAATTCTATTATTCTATTATTCTATAATTTTATTATTCTATCATTCTATATTTCTATCATTCTATTATTCTATAAATCTATCCTTATATAATTCTATTATTCTATTATTGTATAATTCTATTATTCTATAAATATTTTATTCTGTCATTCTATAATTCAATAATTCTATCATTCTATCGTTCTATAATTAAATTATTCTATCATTCCTTCATTAATTCATTCTATTATTCTATTATTTTATAAGTTTATTATTTTGGAAATCTTTCATTCTATCATTCTATCAATTTATTATTTGATCATTGTATCTTTGTATAACTCTATTATTCTATTATTGTATCATTCTACTATTCTATTTAAATCTATTATTCTATCATTCTTTCATTGTATCATTCTTTCATTCTCTAATTCTATAGAATGAAAAAATGGAGTTATACAATGATAGAATAATAGAGTGATAAAATGATTGAATGAAAAAATGATAGAATAACATAGTGATATAATTATAGAATAATATAATGAAAGAATTATACAATAATAGAATAATATAATGAAAGAATAATAAATTAAAGAATGATAGAATAATAGAATTGTAGAATAATAGAATAAAAGATTAATAGAATTAATCAATGATAGAATAATAGAATCATAGAATAATAGAATTATAAAATGATAGAATGAAATAATGATAGAATAATAGATTTATAGAACAATAGAATAATAGAATTGTAGAATAACAGAATAATAAAATGATAGAATGAGACAATAATAGATAGATACAGTATTTGAATAATAGAATAATATAATTACAGAATGATAAAACAATAGAATAATATATTTATAAGATACTAGAATGATAGAAATAGAATAAGAGAATGATATAATACTAGAAATGCAGAATAATAGATTTATAGAATTATAGAATGTAAGAATGGTAGACTAATAGAAATATAAATTTATTATTCTATAAATCTTTTATTCTATCATTCTAGTTTTTTAACATTTCTATTATTCTATCATTCTTTTATTTTATAATTCTAGCATTCTAATATCCTATAAATCTATTATTTTATCTTTATATTGTTCTTTCATTCTATAATTGTGTCGTTCTATTATTCTATAATTCTTTCACTCTATCATTTTATAATTCTATTATTCTATAAATCTATTATTCTATTGTTCTATCATTCTATTATTCTTTCATTCTATCATTTTAAAATTCTATTATTGTACACTTTTATTATTCTAAAACTAATATTTTAAATTTAAAACATGAGTTTCGAGTTATTACAAAAGCAACTTTTTAAAACTCTAGAAAAAAACACTAAATTGTCATTTTGAGGGTCAAGATGAAAGTTTCAAGTCCCGAAAAAGTGCCAAGACGGGGTCCAACCCGCTAGGGTAGGTTGGGAAACCACTGGCCACCTCATAATGTAGTGCCCCTCAGCTTGTTGTCTATCAGATTGATGTTTACTTAGTAGCATTAGACTTTATGGCAGTATTTTAGATCGTTTGATGATGGATTCCTGGTTATTTTGTTAATTCATTATGGACCTAATTGTTATGATAACAGATGTTGATGTTGGATTATATTATTTTATGCTTTACAATTTGATAAATGAACTAGATGTTATGGATGCTTTGATGTTATTCACTATATGGGATTTGAAAGATAGTTGATCATTTTATGTTGTTGACTAGTAATCAGATACCTTGTTCAACATAGTTAATTGCTTATTCATAAACGTGAATGGAACAGTGTCGTATTACTCGCTCTCGAGTACCCTACCCCACTGTGATTTCCATTCACTATAGGACTGCATGTGGATATATATATTTTGTTATGTTTAACTGTGTGTTACTGCAGGATGCAGGTACCAGGCACTGACTCCACCTGATTTACCAGGTCTGAGCGTGCCTTCACCAATAGATTAGTTGGTTGGAGTTAACGTGAGGTCCCTAGTCAGTGTTGTCTAGTCGTCAGTTTACCCTTGTGGTTATTGTTTGTCATTCGATCATGACTTGCTGTCAGGTAATATTGCACCTTGAAGTCTAATTAGGTCCGAAGGTGTCTAAGTGTGTAAGGTAGTGTTGTGCTTTAATTAGAATCATTATATAGAAAAATATAAATGTTGATAATTGAATATACTTGTTGTAAATAAATTACTAATTTAGGGGAAATAAAATCGTTAAATAAAGTTGTAAGAAATTTTGTATTGTTCAATATAATATTATTTACAATAAATATTTAAATAAATAAAATAGTTGTAGTCATGTTGTAAATTGTGATTTACAACTTAATTAATAAAATAAATTAAAATATAGTTATAAAACTATAGATTGACGTAATATTACAATTTTATTAATAACAATATGGTTGGTCAGCTATAAAGAAATTAAATTTTGCCAGGATTGTGTATTAACATTTAAAAAAAATTAACCTCTTGGGATCATTAAATTAAATAAAAATATATATTTTGAGGATGGGATGCATGGGATCGCGTGCCGAGTTCCTTGGAAGATGGAGGGGACTGTTTTATAAAAGGGAAGTTTGTAGAAGCAAAGGGGGGAATTGCAGAGAGAAGGGGGAAAAACAATTGCAGATTTGGGAAGAGAAGAGGTGGCTGGTTGAAGCTGAGGAGTAATTACATTTGTCCGTCAGACAAGTGTGGGAATCCAGGTCCTATGAATTCTTTTAAACTCTTACCTCTGATCCTTGAATCTGTCTGTGAAAAAATTGATGATTCGTTCTCTAGTTGAATCTCTAAAGTATGATCAATCCAACTCATGTTTATCCTGCAATCATTATTTAAAAAAAAAAAATGATGCATAGGATCCACGTGTCCATATATGTAATTTGATTTTCTTTTCAAGTTGCAAGAAGCCTTTTCAATTTATCTATGGGTGTGATTATCTGTTCTTTTCTTTTGTCTCGGTCTGTGGATGCGGGAAAATCAAATCTAGGCAGATTAAGGGTTTGATTTAGTATACTCCCACTGTAAACGGGGCCTTTCTTAATATCATTCTCAGTAATTTGACATGTCTGACTCGATTGGCTCCTTAATTCTCTAGCATGGGCGATCTGAACTCAGTCTGTGGGTGATAGGTAATTGCTGGGTAATGAATGACCTTGAATTTGTGTGAATTTAATCACCTTGAATGTGTGTGTTAAGTTTGTCTACAATTATGACCCTTCACGTGAACTATTCAAAGTTAGCTGATGCGTCACTCAAACTCAACCCTTGCGACTAGTATTCAGATCGCTATCCACTCCTTATACACCCTTATGTGCCAGCATCCAGAAGTAGGGCGAAGATCAACAAGAAAGCAATGTCCTGAATTGTCTTTCCTCCATCGCACTCCAATCACCGGGTCTCTTCTGAGGTGTTGAGTGCAGGTCAGAACTTATAAAAAAGAATGGACGATACCCTTTTAGAAGCAAAATTTTGATGAGTCTGCCAAAATAACATCGCATAAGATTTCTTAATCCTATTAACAAAACTGTTATGGTTTATCCTGCAAACCATTCCATTCTTTGTAGATCACTGTTACCAGCCAATCACCATTTTGTGTATACTAGCGGCTAATGCACCACAGATCTAACTGTTATCTCAATGATAAAGTTTAGGGTATAAAATACAATTCCATTATAACCATCATCTCTTCCGCATGTATAACAACGTAATCTTCTGTAATTATTATTCTTTTCAGCCACTAAATGAACTAGCAGGTAACAGCCTCCAACTCCGCAATGCATTAGTGCCACCTTAGAAAACAGATGATTGATAATTGTTTTGTTAGTAATTAATTACAGCATTTCTACACAATTGTTAATAGTGCGATTGAGAAACAATAATGCTTCATATACTTTTGAGTCAATAATTTTATGTGATCTATAATCCCTTGAGGACGCATCTCTACAACCACCGCAGATTTAACTAGTATCTCAATATGATGTATGACACAGTCTATGCAACAGATCCATTACTGCATTGTACTACAACCATTTCATTCCTTTCAACAATAGTTTATAGCTGGGCACACATGTTAATGGCTATATCAGGTAGGACGCACTTCTAATTAGCTTGACGGTGTTTAAAAACAATCAAAAAAACCAGTGCAAACTTGACAAGTGTCTTAATGAGAAGTTTAACGCTGTCCTTGCAACTATAGATAAGATGCTAGCCAAGTTCAAAACAACAGCATTTATTCATTCTTAGGTCTCATTATTTAACCATTTTATTTAGGAAATGTAAAGGTGGTCTGTTAAAGCATTATGGTTCTATTTCATACCATTGAAAAATAATCATCAACTAGCATAGACATAACAAGTATCTCAACATTAATTTGGTGCTGCCAAGAAGGCCAATTGTGCACACAACGGTTTCCAAGCTGCGTAAGAGTTGTAACCTGCTCTGCAGTAAGGAATATTCATCAGACAGAATGCCTTGGGAGAACATAAATGGTTCATTCAACAAATCCAGATTGAATTTTCCTAAGAATTCTTGTTTTCCTGAGATTGTTTAAATGATGAGAGAAAACTGTCTAAAGTTGATACTGTTAAATATATATATCAAACTTGTAAGTTTGAGGGACAATGTGATTAGTCTAAGAAAACATCAACCCTTTCAATGGAAAAACAGTCAATAACAATTTTACACCTCATTTACAATTCATATAAGCTGATCATGATCCCATAGGTTCCTACAAGACAGTAGACTATCATAGCTATAACAGATATAGTGAAAGTATCTACATGAAAACTGTAATGCCTTGGAAACAAACATAGTTGATACATCTAACAAGTATTGGCGGCATGAGAATTACCAATTCCGATCATCTTATTAGACAAATTTGAATCATCTTTGATTAAAACATTTTCGAGACATCATTACGATGAAGCCATGCAAGCATATTAAACTATCTTATCTGGTTAATCAAATGACCGTATGAAGGCAGAATAAAACAATAATGTTCGTCGTTGATGATTTTTCCTCGTTATAATTGTCGTTTAGTTATATGGTATTAATTTAGTGTTTTTATTCATTCCATTTCTTGAAAGAGTCAAGTTAATTGGTCAAGTTTGAAAGAAAAATGATAAAGATCGTATTGATATGGAAGTGTCGTAATGGTAAACCGGAATTGAATAGCATAATTATATTAAGTGTTTCTTTTACGAATAAATTATTGTAATTATTTAGTAATTTATCTTTGAAAATAAAATAAAGATTATTTAGATAATTAGTTGTAAGGTATTAATTTAATTGTTGCAGTTTAATGTTCATTTTATTACGTAAGTTGTTTACATTGAGCAGAGAAGGAATTGTAGTGTTAACTCTAGAACTGTATTGAACTGTATGAGTTAAGTATTTCTATTGTCATAAAGAGTCGAATTGAGTATGGTCAAACTTGTATTCTAGAGGTTAAGTTGTCGTAGTTGAGTAGTTGCAACTTGTGTATAGTTGTTTTTGTAATTACGATGTAATAACGATCATGTGGATCAAACATAGTATGAAGTATAATGAGGTATTGTCAAAGTTGATTATGTGTTTTGTAAAGTAATAATCTCTGGATGAGATATTTATCCAGTTGTGACTATCCTATATCCGTTTTGTTCGTAATTGCCGTATGGAGAGACCTAGAATTTGTAAAAGAGTAAAGTGTTGTAATGCTATAGGCAATGGATAACAATTAGTGTTATGATTCCGTTTGTAATGCAAGAGGGTTTATACCTTGCAGTGAACATGTATGTGTACTATTACAATGCCTTGTATGATGTTTAAGGTTTACTAGGTGTTAGGAAGGAGAGTGGCTTTCAACGTGGGGCCAGCACCCAAAGTGGCAGTCAGGATAACCCGTTGAAAGTAGATTAATCAAGTGATAACCTAAAATGAACTAGGGGGTTAAGGGTAGATTCCATATTAAACAAGATTAATGGATTCCTCTCCCATGGCCTGTAGTGCTCGTTTAGAGTAAGGATGGGTGGAGAAGGTCTGGTCGGCATGATTGACTTCCTTGTCCTCATGAAAGGAAGGTCGATTCCGCATGTGTCACCCTATGGGGCCGGTGCCTAGTGAGAGGCTATCAGGATAACCATAGATGGGGGCCAGCGCCTAGTGAGAGGCTGTCAGGATAACCCATGCTAGGACCGTGCGATGACACTCTCCCTACTACAACCTAGCATTTCTTGTTTGGTCTCTCCACATATGTTAAGTGTTGCCTCTAGAAGTTGAGTTAAGTTGTGTTGTGTTGTCATTGCCATGTGTTGTATTGGCATTGGTCATCCTTTGTTCATGTTAGTCCTTTTCTACCTGACTGTCATTGTTTGGGACCTCATGTTAACTCCTAGCTCGGGGGGTGGACCTTAGGGTTCCACATGGTCGGGTGGAAGAGCTTTATTATCCATTGGTTATTCCTTGTCAAAGTTCATGTGCAGAAAAGATTTATCCCAGTTTTCAGACAATTGTACTTGTACCAGTTGATGAAGATGTATGTGTATAATCTTGTACCAAATTGGTATAACAGATCATTCATAATGTATGTGATTCTGATGTAGTCTGAAAATGGCAATGTAATGATGTCATGATATACTTATGTGTAAGGAAAGCATTTCAGTTAAGTAATTGATCATGTAGATTAGAATATACGATGTCATGCAATGAATAAGATTATGTTATTGTGCATTGGATTCAGATCAGTTACTGATGTATGTTAAATCATGTTAGTTAGTTTGTAAAGTAATGCAACCTTGAATCCTTAGAGAATATGTCATAACTAGTTATGTTAACATTACTTGTTATCTTAAACATTTAAAAAAAAAATGTTCATGTTTCATGTAGCATAAATGTGTATTTCTTTAAGGTGTTCAAGGCGGGCGTTACACATAACGCATCCACCTGTAGCGCCCCTCCATTCTCACCTTGGATGTGCAGGTAGTTTGGCTAAGGAACCTGATGATGAGGATGGAACAAGAGCTTCTATTAATACTTTTGGGAGCATGATGCATATTGTTATTATGCAGAGATTTATTTGGATAAGGTGATGCAGTAGTATGTTGTTAGGACAGGTGGAAAGGGTGGCATCATACCATTGGACGTATGGGTGACATACGAGTATGAGATATGATTGCTAGAGTCCCTTCCCTAGTGCTTTGGCTATTATGTACATGTGCTCTAACTTGTATGTTTGAGTGAACAGGTACCAGGCATCGACTCCACCTGAATTGGCAGGTTTGAGCGTGCCTTGCACCCAATGGAAGTAGTTGACCAGAGATAGCACTTGGTCCCCCACCCTAACCATCATCCTCAAAGAGGATGAGTACCTAGTTTGTTACCTTGTCAAGTACTATCAGTGGCCAGTCAGGGTCGCTCGAAATTTTGTGGTTGGTCAGGGCTGCTTGAAGTTTTGTGGTCAGTTAGTGTTGCTTGAAGTTTTGCCTTTTGACCCTAGTTAGTGGTTAGGTAATTGTTTTGTCTTTTGGTTTAATTTGTCTGATATTATGCCTTGGTTATCTTATGCATTAAAATAGATTAATAAATAATATATATAATCCTAGTTGATAATAAAATAAAATTATAGTGTAATATTATAATTAAGAAATAATAATAAAATAGTAAATAAATAGAATATTATAAAGTTGGTTATATAATTAATTATAATATGTGAGTGAGTGTGGGTAAATGGTTTTACCCATTTGTGTAAAATTATTTATTGTGTGTATGTTTAAATTATGTTGGTTGCATATATTTTATTTATTTTTTTAATAAGGGTTAGTAGGTAGTTAGTTGGGGTAGTTGTAAATTTATTTTGTACAGGAGTGGGAAAAATAACTTCCCTCCCTTCATTATTTATTAAAGGGGGAGGGGGAATTTTTTTGGGGGGGAGGAGATTTTTGGAGAGACTGGAACTACAAGCTGCGATCGGAGAGCAACACCAAACCGTTAGCCAGTCAAGTAATCAGAATCCAGGTTCCATTCTCTTTAAGGTTTTTATCTCTAAAAAATTTGAAACTAAATGTTGTGTTCATGCTTCGATTTGTCTTCATGTCGATTGTTGAGCTTGTGAGCCTCCTAAAATTGTTGAGTTCATTTTGTGTATCCTGCTAATTTCATTTGCTTTACACCTGCCAAATCAGATAAATTTATGTCCACCTTTGACTTCTTGTTGTTGTGTCCCTGTATAATCGAGTAATTCTGCATGTAGTTCTAATTTTGTATAATCTAAACCTTGTGTCAATTGATAGTAAATAATTAGAGGAAATGTTATATAGGTTGAAACAAGGTTTTATTTACATAGGAGATCTCGTAAGTTTATAGAGGGGTTCGAACATGAGACCTTCTGTGTGTATAGGATGCAAGGTCCTATTTGTTTTTGAACCATGCCCCCTGCACTGGGTGATCACATTTCATGCACTTGAATCACACCTCTTGATGTATAAACCTATGATCATTGTCATATAAGCTTGTAGCTGTAACTATTATGGATGATATACTTAGTATCAGCATAGACTAGTCTATCGTTTCATGGAATTATATTTGCTTTGCTTGCCTGCTGCCACTCTTTATTTTGGCATGGAAAAGCCACTAATGTGCCACTCTTAAGGGCTTCAATGAGTAGCAACATGTGTATCTTGTATGTCGGCTAGTTTTGTTAATAGATTGCATATTTTTAGGGTGTCCATAAGGTAGCCCAGCGCGGATAGGATGGACGACCATGCGCTCATAATGATTACTATAGTTTTAATGCTATAAGGAGTGAAGTTTGTACAACTCGCATGCCCTAAATCTACACGGTTGTATGCGTTAGAACACAAGAAAAGACTTTATTCATATGTGATCTACAGTCACCAAGAAAACATAGTGCCTCAACTAGCACAGATCTAACAGATAGCTCAATGACAAAGTTTAGGGTGTCCTTTAGATGCCAGTGTGGCCAAGACTCATGCACCATGATATATCATTACAGATGTAATTCAATAAGAGTTGCATATATGATTGTAGTTTTGCACAGCTCCCAACCACTAAACTTGTATGTCCACACGCGCCAGTTGGATGAATGCTGGAAAAGTCATCAAAGTCTGGTAAATGCCAATCGCAGCTATTGTAAAAGTTATCAAAGTTGCTCTCGTCCGTAGCTTTTATCAGATATTTGTTCCAACTGTATTATAAGTTGTTTTAACAATTTTATTTGAGAACTTATCAAACTGCCTTCCGTATAATTTGTTGTTTGATGGACAAAGACTTGTACAACTTAAAAGATTGATTATTCTATGGCGCGCACTATGGTGGCTGAGCTATTTATCTTCAACCTGTCATACACAATTGTTGATAGTTTCTAAAGCCTTTAGCAAGACTGTTTGGGTGCGGGGCTTGAAATTTTAGTTTGTCAGTGTCTAAAATGAATTCAAACTCTATTCTCTTTATTACTCATGCCATGCGTTTATCTTAATTTATATTCATTAATGTATCTTATGTTTGTTATGAGGATTGCCTTCCAATTAAGCGTTTTATTTCATAAAAAGTTAAAATATATTAAAGCTTGCTTAAATTATATTTTAAATGGATATTAAAATCAAAAATTTAGTCAATTTGAATTAAAATATATTTGTTCTCAGCTTTCCCACATTTTGGTTGTGTTTCCGTTCTCAATCCATTATCCGTAAACCCTAAACCCATATTATTATATTCACCATAGGAAATAAATTTACAGAACATCTCTATGGGCTGTTTTTCATCTTCAATTGAATAGTCTCTTATAAAATGTTTAAAAATTAAATTTGTCAGCGAATAAAATTATCAAAATATAACTACAGGAAGTTATTACTTTGGTAGGAAATTCATCTAGTAATAATAGAATTTAACGATATTTACTTGCTTGTCTTTGGATGAAAAATAATTGCTATCCAATGATCCAAGGTAATTATTATTATTATTATTATTATTATTATTATTATTTTGATACCACTATTACACCTCATCTTCAACGAAAGTGGTAAATAATTGTTCTATGTTTTTTATTGGCCAAATTTAACCTTGAGAGTAAGAATAACCTACACTCATGTAAATAAACATGTATATATTGTATTTAATTATTAATTAAAATCAAATATGAATCAAATATCATAGTTTAGATACGTGATATATTTATATTAGAGTATTGAATTATAAAATGTAGTTGAGATAGACTATATTGTGTTGATACAATTATTTAATTAGATTAAGTGAAAATTGATATGATCATATATTTATGTTGATAAATTTACTATAATTTTGGTATTGAATTTATTACGATTTATTGGCAACGATTTTGTTAAGTTGAATTTTGATAAGAAGATTTGGAATTAGGTTTACAAAAATGGTAATGGAATTTGAGTCATAGGTAATTGGTTTATTGTGAATTCAATTGCATTAAGTAAGTAAAATTGTGGGTATGTTGGATCGTTGGTCCTAATGGGGTTCCTTGTACAAGTTGTTAGGGTGTCATTCTAGAGGCATAGGATAAAACGATTTGTTTTCAAGTATAGTGTTGTTATGTGTTTTGGATTTATGATGTTCTAAGACATGTTGTCTCTAGTTATGTATGAGGTAAAAGATATTGCAAAGGATGTATGATCTGAGTTGTGAATGCATCATGAGGAGGCAATAATTTCCTTGTGGATGTAGTGTTGTTCATTTATTTTTATCCATCTTTCTTTGGGTATTGTGTTAGATTTTGAAATGGGGAGACATCAAGTACCGTAACGGAGTAATGTTTATGTATTACTATGGGCAATGGATTATGAGTTGTACTCTTATGATTATGCTTTAGCGTGCAAGAAGGTTAATTCCTTGCATTGCTCTAATATATTGTTGCTATCATGCCTTTCTTGTTGGTTAGGGTTTTTAGATGTAGGTAGGGGAGTGGCTTTCAATGTGGGGCCAATGCCCAAAGTGGTTGCCAGGGTAACCCATTGAAAGTTGGTAAACAAGTGATAAGCTAATTAATGAATTAGGGGGTTGGGTAGTTAATCACACTAAACAAAGATAAGTGGATGCCTCACTCATGGCTCAAGTGCTTGTTTAGGATTGAGATGAGATGAGAAGGCCTAGAATGGAAAGATCAACTACCTTTTTCTCATGAAAGGTATGTTGATTCCGCATGGGCTTTGTATGGGGGCCGGGAGTCGGGAGAGGCTGCCAGGATAACCCAAGATGGGGGTCGGGGCCTAGGAAGGCTTACTAGGACAACTCATGACAAGTCATGTGATGACACTCCTCCCTACTGTAACCTAGCATTCCCTGGTTATGTGTTTTCCTCTAGAAGTACAGTTAAGTATGTCAGTGATGTTTATTGTGTACAGTTTGATAATTGGTGTCATGTATAACCCTACTGCTTATGTTAGTCTGTTGTCTTTCTGATTGCCCGTTGGATGTGGGATCTTGTGTTATCTCCTAGCTCGGGGGGTGGACCTTAGGGTTCCACATGGTTGGGTGGAAGAGCTTTTATTTCCATTGGTTTTTCCCTTGCCGATGTTCGTGGGTGAGGAGGATGTATCTTGTGCATTAGATATCAAATCTTGTACCAGTTTGAGGAAGATGATTATGCATACTCATGGTCTAGCCTTGTCTGACAGTCGATTCATAATGTATGTAATCAGATGTATTTAGGAAGGTGATAATGTAATCAATGTAATGATTTACTCATGTGTATAGGAATTTGTATATTCACATGTAATCCTGATCATATCAATTATTCATCTGATGTTATGATATGGAGATGTATATGTTTATTCATTTAATGCTATAAATTTAGAATGATCTACTAATGTTAGTTAATAATGTATGTTGAATTATGTTAATTGATTTGGCAAGTAATGCAACCATGAAATCTTAGAGGACAAGTCGTTAGTTCAAATGATGTGTATAGATGTGTTAACATTACTTTGTTATCTTATTCATATAAAAAAAAAAAATTATCCTGCTTTGCATAGCATAGATATGTTGTTCTCTAAGGTGTTCATGGCGGGGCATTACACCACCTATAAAATTTCGTAGAAAACCCACATCTGAGTCAAAAGTTATGACCTTCGGAAGTCCCTGCATCACTGATGAAACTGGCACCACAAACAACAAAACAATAATCTGAAACTATGACTGAACCGTGACTGCTGGAGCCCTTCCCAAAACCACAAAATAGTAGCAACCAAAAAAATTATTGTTCGTCCAACTCTTCTCCAACTATTTTTGTCAATGTAGTCAAGTGTATTTATATACACTCTGGGGCGGTGATATAGGGCAGTGACAGATGAAATAAATACATAATGCTGGCCAGCAGTAAAAATCTATGTACACCATCCTAAGATTGATATGATTTGAAAGTGAATTAGATCATTTCATAAGTAAATGGTAATGGCAATGATGACATTCGAACCGTCAACTGGTTTGAGATCTCTCTAAATCTGGGTAGCCGTCATTTTTATCTCCACGATAGTTAAAACGCACCTAAGGGATTGTGTGATTTGGGTTGTTTTAGATTGTTTAAAATATTTAAATCGTTTAAGATTGTTTAAAATTTTTAAATTGTTTAAGATAAATGCATTTACCCATTCGACATTCTGAGAGAGAAACAATTACAGACGCGGTTCCTATTTTTGATTGCCAAGCTATTTTTTGATGGCCTTGAAGCTATTACCAGCAATTGCTTTTCCATTGAAAAAAACTTGGTGTGAGACACTTTTCCTATCGGCTAATTATTAATTGACTTTGGAAATTTCCTGGGGTGAATTTTACGGCCTGAGAGAATTCCGAGCACTATGATGCTCACAACTAAAAGCCTATCAGCTAATTATTCTACAATTCTATTATAAATCTCTGTTATTCTATCATTCTTTCATTCTATTATTTTATTATTCTATCGTTATATTATTATATCTATTATTGTCTCATTCTCTCATTCTATCATTCTACTATTCTATTATTATACAATTCATTTATTGAATCATTCTATCATTGTACTATTCTATAAATTTATTTTTCTATCATTGTTTCATTCTATCATTTTATAATTGTATTATTCTATGATTCTATTATTATATAAAACTACTCTTATATCATTCATTCATTCTATAATTCTATAATTATATTATATTATCATTCTTTCATTCTATCATTCTCTAATTCTATCATTTTGTTATTCTATAAATCTATTATTCTATCAGTCTTTCATTCTATTCTTCTATAATTCTTTTAGTCGATTATTTAATCATTCTATCACTCTATCATTCTTCCACTCAATCATTCTATAATTCTATGATTCTATTATTCTATAAAATCTATCATTCTATCATTCTATTATTCTATTATCTACAATTCTATTTTTTTTTCATTCCTTCAATCTATCATTCTATACTTATTTCACTCTATCATTCTATTATTATATTATTGTACAAATCTATTATTCTATTATTCTACAATTCTTATTTCCTATCATTATTTTATTCTATAATTCTATAATTCTAATATTATATTATTCCTTCATTCTTTCATTCTATAATTCTATTATTAAATTATTTTCTAGTTCTATTACTCTATCATTCTATCATTTTATAATTCTAAATTTCTATTATTGTATTATTCTTTCATCCTTTAAATCTATCATTCTATAATTCTATCATTTTTTCATTTTATAATTCTATAATTCTATTATTCTACAATTCTATTATTCCACCATTCTTTTATCCTATCATTCTATAATTCTATCATTTTATTATTCTATAAATTTGTCATTCCATCCTTTAATTATATTATTCTACACTTCTATTATTCTATCATTCTTTCATTCTATCATTCTCCAATTCTATAATTATTTCATTCTATAAATCTGTCATTATATCATTCTTTCTTTCTATCATTCCATAACTCTATAATTTTATTTTTCTACAATTCTATTATTCTATCATTCTTTCATTTTGTCATTCTATAATTCTATTATTTCATTGTTCTATAAATCTACTACTCTATCATTCTTTCATTTTATCATTCTATAATTCTATCATTCTTACATTCTATATTTCTATTATTCTATCATTATTTCATTATATAATTCTATAAATCTATTACTCTATTATTCTACATTTATTTTATTCTATCATTCTATTATCCTATAAATATGTTATGTTATCATTCTATTATTCTATCATTCTATAATTCTGTTATTCTATTAATCTACAATTCTATCATTCTATCATTTTATAATTATATTATTCTATTATTCTATCATTCTATTAGTCTTTCATTCTATCATTTTAAAATTTTATTATTCAATCATTGTTTCTTTTGTGATTCTACAATTCTATAAATATATTTTTCCATCATTCTATCATTCTATTATTCTATCATTCAAATATTCTATCTATGTATTATGGTCTCATTCTCTCATTCTATCATTTTATTATTCTATTATTCTATTGTTCTATTGTTCTATAAATCTATTATTCTAATATTGTTTCCTTCTATCATTCTATAATTCTATTATTATATTATTATATTATTCTATAATTTTATTATTCTATCATTCTATATTTCTATCATTTTATTATTCTATAAATCTATCCTTATATAATTCTATTTTTCTATTATTGTATAATTCTATTATTCTATAAATATTTTATTCTATCATTCTATAATTCAATAATTTTATCATTCTATCATTCTATAATTAAATTATTCTATCATTCCTTCATTCATTCATTCTATTATTCTATTATTTTATAAGTCTATTATTCTAGAAATATTTCATTCTATCATTCTATCAATTTATTATTTGATCATTGTATCTTTGTATAACTCTATTATTCTATTATTGTATCATTCTACTATTCTATTTAAATCTATTATTCTATCATTCTATCATTCTTTCATTCTCTAATTCTATAGAATGAAAAAAGGGAGTTATACAATGATAGAGTAAAATAATGATAGAATAATAGAATGATAAAATGATTGAATGAAATAATGATAGAATAACATAGTGATATAATTATAGAATAATATAATGAAAGAATTATACAATAATAGAATAATATAATGAAAGAATAATAAATTAAAGAATGATAGAATAATAGAATTGTAGAATAATAGAATAAAAGATTAAAAGAATTAATCAATGATAGAATAATAGAGTCATAGAATAATAGAATTATAAAATGATAGAATGAAATAATGATAGAATAATAGATTTATAGAACAATAGAATAATAGAATTGTAGAATAACAGAATAATATAATTACAGAATGTTAAAACAATATAATAATATATTTATAAGATACTAGAATGATCGAAATAGAATAAGAGAATGATATAATACTAGAAATGCAGAATAATAGATTTATAGAATTATAGAATGTAAGAATGGCAGACTAATAGAAATATAAATTTATTATTCTATAAATCTTTTATTCTATCATTCTTTTATTTTAACATTTCTATTATTCTATCATTCTTTTATTTTATAATTCTAGCATTCTATTATCCTATAAATCTATTATTTTATCTTTATATTGTTCTTTCATTCTATAATTGTGTCGTCTATTATTCTATAATTATTTCACTCTATCATTTTATAATTCTATTATTCTATAAATCTATTATTCTATTGTTCTATCATTCTATTATTCTTCATTCTATCATTTTAAAATTCTATTATTGTACACTTCTATTATTCAATCACTCTTTCATTTTGTCATTCTACATTAATTCTATGAATCTATTATTCTATCATTCTATTATCATATTATTTTATAATTCTATTATTCTAACTTTTTGTTATTATATTATCATAAATTATTCTATAATTCTATTATTCTATCATTTTATTATTCTATTATTCTACTATTCTATTATTCTATAAATCTATTATTTTATCATTGTTTCATTCTATGATTCTATAATTTTTTTATTCTACAATTCTATTATTTTATCATTCTTTCATTCAATCATTCTTTAATTCTATTAATCTATTATTCTATTGTTTTACCATTCTATCATTTTATCATTCTTTCATTCTATGAATCTATAAATCTATATTTCTATCATTCGATAATTGTATAATTTTATTATTCTATCATTCTATCATTATTTCATTCTATAATTCCATCATTTTTTCATTCTATTGTTCTATTATTCTACAATTTTATAAATCTATTATTCTATCAATATTTTAATCTATCATTCCATAATTGTATTATAGTATTATTCTGTCATTCTATCATTCTATAATTCAAAAATTCTATTTTTCTATTACTCTATCATTCTATTATTTTATTATTTTACAATTCTATCATTCTATAAATATATTATTCTATCATTCTTTCATTCTATCATTCTATTATTCTATAAATCTATTATTGTATCATTGTTTGATCCTATCATTCTATAGTTATATTATTCTATGATTTTGTTATTCTATCATTCTTTCATCCTATAATTGTATTATTCTATTATTCTATTATTCTATAAATCTATTGTTATAGCATTCCTTCATTCTATCATTCTATAATTTTAAATTATTCTATCATTTTTTTTGTATTATTTTTTTCATTCTAGAATTTTATTATTCTATTATTCTTTAATTCTATTATTTTATATTTTTATAGAAATTATATTATTCTATCATTCTATAATTCTATTATTATATTATCTACAATTGTATTACTCTATAAATCTATTATTATACCATCCTTTCATTCTATAATTCTATCATTCTATTATTCTTCGATTCTATTATTCTATCATTCTATTATTCTTCGATTCTATTATTCTATCATTATCTCATTATATCATTCTATAATTCCATCAAATTTTAAAATTCTATAATTCTATAGTTCTATTATTCTTAGTCTACAATTATCTTACTCTATTATTCTATTATTCTATCATTCCTTAATTCTATTATTCTATAATTTTATTATTCTATAAATATGGTGTTCTATCATTCTTTAATTTTTTCATTCTATCAAATTATATAATGAATTCATGATCAAGGCGTCATATAAAACCACCCAATCATGTAGCCAACACGACACAATAGAAGCATAAATTCAGAAAACAATGACAAACAATCTGCACTTTAAATTCAAAATCACAAAATTTGCATGAATTACAATAACTTCACGAGTGAATATTCTGCATGCTCTTAATCAATCATTCCTTCAATGACAAAGTCTCCTCTGTTGGCTTTGTATCTTTCTCTCCTCAATGCTACAATCTCCTTCTTACCTGCAACTTCTACAAATCTAGCCAAGACTCCAGCCAAGCACACCCAAATTGAAAGCTCTAATTTCCTTTTATTCATAGGCTTGAGTAAGTTGAGGAGTTGATGGTTTCAAAACTAAATACCAATAGGCACCATCTACCAAAATGATATGTTTCAACCTCCTCACAAAGTGCCTCATCAACAGTTTGACTATTTAGAGCCCCATTTAAAACTTACATAGTTTATTAGAATGTCTATCAAAATTCTATAATTATCTTCAAACTTACATGTTGATAGATCAATAATTAGCACAAGAGCACAACTTTGAATCCATGTGCCTTGAGAGAAGCTATCCCAATGCACAACATAATTCCTTATTGGCACTTAGTGCAAGAGCTTGACTTTAACTCACGCACCTTTAGTGAAGCCATGAAGCTATGCTAAAGACTTCATCATCATTTACCAAGTCCATTGGAACCATTAAAATTTCCATTGAAATCATGTTTCGACAAATCAACCTTCTAAAGAATTTGTGAACTGAGTCTTATAAAACATATTGACACTTAATGGAGCTTTTATACTGGCATCAGCATTTATCCAAGTTTTTAAACTTGTAAGATTGTCAAATATAACATGTTTAAACCTATTCAGTAAATTAGTGAACTTGAAAACTCTTGAACCTTTCCTTTACTAAGCCTTTTTGGAAAATCAATGATTCAACGAACTTTTGAACTTTTGAACTTGGCCTTAATGATGCCATTCAAAAATTTGGCACTTTCTCAAACTTTCAAACTCTCAAGCACTTCATTGCATGTTTTGGCAAATTGATGAATATGGGAACCTTAGAACTCTTTAGGCAGATCTCCCAATTTGAGAACCTGGATGTTCACCGAAAACTCTTCTAAAAAAATATTTAACATTTTCAATGCAAAAAAAAAGGTTTAAGAACTTGATAAGTTACTGATAGAAAACTTGATAACTCTATTAGCACAAAGTGAACTTTGCAAACTCGTAGTTTTGGCAAAAATCTAGGTTCATGAACTACAAACTTCACTAAAAACTCTCTAAAACTCATCAAACTCAACCAAACTTCACCAAATTGAAGCTATGAATACCTAGTTAGCCCTAATACAACTTGACCAAAATGAAGCTGAAATTTCCATTGAAGCAAACTACCAAAAACCAGCAAAGGCAAGAAAAATTAAATAAAATTGGAAACAAAAACCTAAAAACTATTTTGGTTGATGCGGGATTGTTCGTGGACCTGGATGCTCCTACATCAAACACGTCAGGTAAAATTTTTGTGACCATGGGCTAACAAAACAGAGTTGAATGGTAGAACCATCCTTTGAAATTATGAATAATTTGTAGCAAACTCCATCCCTATATCAGGTTCATCAGAAAGAATTTCCCTTCACCTCTTCCAGCATCTAGCTACCCAGACAAGTACCATCCTCCTTTTCCATGTTTGTTCTTAACTCCTCTTTCCTCTTGTGGAATTTGCTCCACCATGAATTGACCACCTATTCCAATTTCACCTTCCTCTCTTTCTTCCTCTCGTGGTATCCAACCCACCATTTTATAGCCTCCTCCACCAAAATTCTTCCTCCCTTGCCAATTCATCTATATACAAGTTGATATAATCAACTTTATGGAAATTAAAGATTTCCATATCCTCCTCTGCATTCACCTTTTTATACTCTTTAACTTACTCGTATTCTTTCACTCTAACCATGTCATCTACATTTGAATCAGCATCATCTTTGTCATCATAGAATTTTAAAAAATTAAATGTTACCTCTTTCCCCTCTGCTACTGTAATAGTTTCTTCACCACCATCAGTTTTAACATTTTCATCTTTTCTCTAGATTTTACTCACATCTTCCTCATCACCAAGTTGCTTCGTGCTTTGTTGTACGTCATTCTCCAACAACTTCATGTCCTTCAAAGGGCACACAACATCTATTGCACCATGATTCTCCTCCTCAATCTCAGCTGCAACTTCTTTCTCCACGTCTTCTATGCCTTCCAAAAGACATCTTCCTATTGTTGCAATATCCTCCTCTTATTATTATTCTTCCTCTTGCACAAGGATTTCTTCTTTAGTTCTATCTACTACACACTCTCCTCCATCTTTGTTTCCACTACAAAAAAAATAGCATGTCAAAAATCATAAGACTCAGCTTCTTTCATCTTCTCTTCTTTTCTCTTTTCATTTCTTCTACTCTCCTTCAAGGAATCTAATCTCCTGGATACCTCTGTATACTTTCATCCCATAAAATTCTCTCTCTCCTCTCAATAAATGAAAATTTAAAAGCCTTTACCCAAGGCTATACTCGTACTTTTCCTCTTTGCCATCTTCACACACATACAACCTCACAATCTTCAATCTGCAATCTGCACACACACATCAACTAACAAAAACTTTAGAGCGTACACCCTCTACATTTATATTTCCTCTTTCATACCTAACATAAAACTCACACACACAAATATCCTCTACCCAATAGAAATATTGGAAGATGCACCTCTCAAAACCTCCTCTACCCACTTTCACACTATGGAGGAAGTTTGTGTAGCATCGTAAAATGTGTACACTAGCATTTTAAACCTAGTTTAGCTCCTAGGTTGGACCTATTTTGTTGCCTTTGCTAATTGGGACCTATTTTAACACCTCTTTGAGCTCTAAATGATGAATATCTTGATCCCAACAAATAAACCCAACATAATCAACTTAGGATTGGACTAAGTCCCTATTAAAAGACACTTTGCAAAGTTTGTGGGCTAAAGGTCCAGGGCGCCCTGGTCCCACATGGGATTTTTAGCCCCAACTTATGGTGTCGGCTTGGGACACTCGTCTAGTTTGTATTTGTCAGCCTAAAGTTGTTTTATTTTCTGAAGGTGAGTGGGAATGAATATCTAAGTATGTGTTGTATTTCATTTTATATCTAGATGATAACTACCCGGATGAATGTGAATTGGCTCTCATGTGATGTTATATGCTCAAGGATTCTTCATGTTTGGATTGTCTTCTACTTGTTAATGCTACATAAGTTTGTTTGTAGGCTTTGAAAGAAGTTTGAATCCTTCTTCATCACTCTATTTCATTGGTGCTAGTCTTCATCAACTAAGGTTGGATATCTTGTGGTTATTATCATCATTATTTATCATATTGTTACAGATATAGCCTTTGCCCTCCTAGGGCACACACTCTTGGATCTTATCAATCACTGTTGTGGAGGTAGGAATACCAACACATGGTTTGACTAAGGCAAACCCCTAAAACAACACAACCTTTTCCCTCTTTCAGTGTGTGCAGGTGAGGAGAACAGGTTTCAGAGGTTGATTTCTAGATAGAAGATAATGCAGATGGATACAAATCTGACAGAGTTGAAAGATTTGCCTAACCCTAAAAAGGGCCCAAGGCGCCCAAGCGACTCTGTCCTGGACATTTCTGTTAAGTTTTTTAGGTTTAGAATCACTTCCTTACCTCTGTTGTACTTTCTGATATCTGTGGTTTGTTTCTAGTAGTCTGTATTAGCCTGTTATTCATTATCTAATGGTTTAACCTTAGTCTTGGCTTACTTTTTGAGCTTTGGTTGAACTTGGTTGGTCCTTCTATATACAACAAAAGGGTAGAACCCCTATAGTTTGGATCTCCTTCTTGGGTAGAAGCCATGCTTGGTTTGTGCCCCAATGTTTTGTAGAAGAGGGATGGACTAGTTTAATAACTCTTTAGGCTTGTGATCTCTTTTCTACATTATGTACATTTTGGTGAACTCATCGTTTCATGCACCTTGTGCTTCCTTGTTCTTTCAAGTCTGAGTTGTTTATCACTCTAGATCTAATTGGGAGTGAGATATTTAGTTTCTTTGCATTCATGTACATAGTAAAATTTTGCATAATTTTAACCTAGGGTTTGTTAAAGTCTTGCATTGATAGAATATCTTGCTAGTTGTGATCCTAGGGTTTGTAGATTTGAAGGTTATTTAGATCTTGTTGCATTGATTAGAGCATTTACATTTTGTTGTACCTTTCATTAATTGATCAAAAGCACTATGCATTGTTACATTTAAATTGAAAAAGAAAAATTGCATCCTAGATTTGAAAATTACATAGTTGTCATTTTATTGCATTGAAAATTGTGTTGGCATAGTTGTGATTATTTGAATTGAATTTGATTAAGGGTATACTATTGCTTCACTTAAAAGAAAACTTAAAACTTTTTTTTGTACATCATCAATCTCTTCTATTTGGGGCATTTTATGTGTTATTAAAGCTCGTAGTCACTTTATGAGCTTTGTGACCTGGTGCCCTTATTCTAATACATTTGTGACAAGAAGTATTCAAATTATGGGTTCTAATGTTGATGCATCTACATCTAACATTCTTAATCAAGTCACATAACTTCCTACTAAGTTTATCCCTGAAACATCAATTGCTCAAGAATCTACCAATATTGATGACCCTATCACTCATGTTCTTGAGGCCTGATTTTAAAAGTTAGACACGGAGTTGGCTAACTTTCAACAATTCGTGAGCCAAGAACATATAGTTGAGGAGGTTGTCCCTCTCGTTGAGAATCTTAGAGGATTGTTGCTTGAGGGACAAGACGGAGTAGAAGTCTTACGTAACCTAGCGCACATAATGAATAAAAACATTATGTCGACAGCTAGTTGTACTGAACTCATGACGAATGTGACTTCTCCTAATCAAATAGGGACTCAAGTGTCGATACCTATACCTTCACTCCCTATGCCTACTTATTCATCTACTATTCTTACCACTAACACATAGTCGAGTAATGTTGCTACCACATGTGTTGGGTTATCTAATGGGAATCTTGTTTGCCAGTATGGTTTTGTTACTTATATAATTACACAAACTCTACACCTAATGTCACTCCACCTACATCTGAACCACATATTACATCTCAAAAAGGCTACTTGTACACAATCACCTAGTCCTTCATTTCAATCTTTACTTGATTCCACTTTCAACCCCATCATAAACCAATTGTTGAAGAACATGACCTCCATGCAACAACAATTAGCTAATATGAGTAATAGCCCACCTAAAACCAATATCACAACACATTATCTTCATAGCTCTTTATTCTATTCTATACTAAGAACTCCTATGCCTGAAAAGTTTAAAACTCTTTCTTTGAGAAATATAATGGGAAAGGAGACCCTAACAACCATGTGGCAGCCTTTACCGCTATGTGTAGTGATTTCTACTTTGATGATGCGATATTAGCAAAACTCTTTCCTAGGTCACTTAAAGACACATTGTGCTTCCTCCTAACTCTATAACTACATTTTCAGAATTGGTCACTAAGTTCCTTGAGCACTTTCAAGAAAACATTGGACCTCAAGTCTCTTTCATAGACTTGGTTCATTGTAAACAAGGAATGAAGTCTAAAGCAACTAATTTTATGGGGCATTATCAAGCCCTCTATTCACAAATCCAATATTCTATTCTGGATGCTAATGTGCAAAGACTCTTCATAGGAAACTTACAACCTCACATCCATGATAAGATATTATTGATGCAGTATGATTCATTCACTCATCTTTGCATGATTCTTTGTGATTATCAACTTTCGATTAGTTAGTATGAGCATAATCCCTCATCGGCTCTAGATGGTCAATCTGAAGGCTCTAATAATCACTCTTTTAAGAGGCATAACAAAAATTTCATCAAGATAAACAAAATTGTAGTAGATAACTTTAGAAGACATATGGCAGCAACATCACCTCTTGCTCATGCCCCTTATAAATTGAAATCAAAAACAATAAATTGTACACCTTTATCCAAATCTCTTCATTCTATCATGACATGACTTTTACAAAACAATCTCATCAAGCTTCCACCTGTTAGACCTCTAGATCCAAGTAGGATGCAATCATCCTCCTTTGATGCAAAGTCTTTTTGTCAATTCCACTACTTTGTTGGCCATGAAACTAAAAGGTGCATACGTCTTAAACATGAAGTTCAAGACCTTATTGATACTAATTTGTCATCCATATTGCCAGTGTTAATGACAAAGGGAATAAATCGATGGCAGCTCCTAATCAAAATCTTCAGATATATAACGACCTCATCATGAATCTAATGTTATATCTCACGATGAGGGCTATGATGGAGATGTTTGCATGGTGGATGCTCGCCTTCGTAAAGAGTGAGTAGATATGGAACCTACTATATCTTTTACTCCACATGATGCTACTATCGAAGCTCCTAATGGACCTCTCTACATTACTATTTGAATCAACTATAAACCTATTCAGGGTGCCATGATAGATCCTATATGCATGGTGAATGTAGTAACTGAAGATTTTCTCTACATGCATGGTTTACATCAAGATACATATGATGTATCGAAGGTGGCTATTAAAGCACATGATGAGCCTATCCATCCAACTCTTGGAGCTTTAATTCTCAAAGTTAAAGTTGGGCTAAGAGCCTTGGACATTCATTTTGTCATCATTCTTACATCAGATCTGTTTCATGTGAAGTTGAGCTATCCATGGCTCTACTCCATGAAGGCAATCCCCTCTATGTTCCATGAATGTTTGAAGTTTCCATTTGAGGGATGGGTGCATGCTATACATCATATTCAGTATCGCCCCATTAGTTGAAATGGACTCTTTTCACTTGAATACTTCTGGCCACAACTAGTAGGAGTCACTAGAGAAAGAGATGATTTATTCTTCTTATCATATCAGAAATTTAAAGCACAAAAGATAACTAATTTCTCACTTAGTAATATTCCTCCTAGTGATATTCCTGAACCTCCTCAATCTTCTAAGGCTCTAATCATAATTCCTCTTGTCCCATAGATAGTGATTGAAGCTAAGCCTGAATCGAAGGTTCTTCCTCATCCCCAAGCATCCAGTAGATATGTCAAGGCTCCCCTCCACCATCCCTTCATGGAAAATGAGGTAACCTTCATGGACAAAATAGACCTCCTCACAACTGTAATATAACTTTTGTCCCACCTGCTTCTAAGGAGAGTGGTGGTGATCAATTAGTTGTGCGAGTTTTATTTCTTGAGGTTTCTCAACTGCTTGAGGATGCTCTTGTACTTCCTCCTACTTCGCAAGTTGAGAAGGTCCAAGAACATCCCACATTGACGAAGCCTCCCCCCATGCCCTCCCATCCTTCAGTGGTTCCTCTTGTTTCTTCTAATGTTCCTAAAATAAAAGAAGAAAAGGAACCCGCGTTGGAAGATGTTACGGTTCCCCTTACGAACATCACAAATAAAGCTAAGTGAAATAAGATTGCAAGAGAAAGAAAGAAGCGTCATCGTGCTATGGCTCATCGTGCCGTAGGAGAGGAGAATCTCCCTCACAAGCGTTGATCACCGATGGACGCCAAAGAGACAACCGCTACTCTTTTATCTTGTAAAAAGAAAGAAGAAGCTTTGCAAGCCACTATGGAGCCTATTGTACTACATTCCAATTGTGATTCTGAAGATATTACATGTATGGCTATTGTACCTTATACCTTTCATGCTATAGTTCCTCTTGTAGCTTGTCCTTCTTTTCAAATGGATAAGGAACTAGATTGGGAGGAGGATGACTTGCTTTAGGTTGACTCGTATGAGAGGTACCTTGTTTTCTCTATTATGTGTGTATGTGATTGTGTTTCCCCCATGATGTGTTGCTTGATGCATTATTTGTGTTTATGAGTTTGTTGTTATTTATGATTATGTTGTTAAGTTCTCTTTGGATGATCCTTGACACCCTTGTAGGTGCAAGGATACAAAGGGACTGAAATCTGTTGTGACATTCTTTCTATTTCTATCATCATTCTTCTATGTGTCATAATTTGTGTTGTTGTTGAGTCCTTTAGGGATGATGCAAGGCATACAATGCTTCGGCATTCTACCTTGTGGACCCAAGGGATGTTTATTTTTTGATTTCATGTGATACTTCTCCCTTTGTCTCTGTAGTTCTACCAGCTGGCGGATGATGACAATTCCATATATATATATGGTCTTGAGACATCTCCTATATACAACCATTCTTATACTAAAGCCAGTTAGGTAGATCCCTTTGTGTTATTACTTAGTATAATTTATTGCTTCTTTTATGTTTTGATTTATGTGGCATCTTGTTTATATGCTCGACATCATACCATGACTACACAAGTCATTGTGTATCATGTCTGTAGCATTGCCTCGGTTTGCCTTTTGTGGGGGCAACCCCTTAGTGCAATGTAGTTCTTTAGAAGTGCATATTTTATGGGCATGTGCTTCCAGAAAGCTCCCGTGCCTGTTTGTGATTTGAAGTACCTTAAAGCAATTGCTCCTTGATACGAGTTAGCAATCACTTTAAGGTGGGGGCATGCATAATGTTGTGCTCTTTTTTGGTTACATATTTACCTATTGGCGTGGAACTCACCTAGTGATTCGATGATCCTCACTAGCCTGTGATGATTCCTCTTTGAGTCCATGAGCCACCTAATGCAATGTAGTTGGATAGCCCGTGTGCTTCATGTGATTTGTCATGGTCGCCTAGTAATTCGACAGTCCTTACTGGTGTGTGATCCATGGTAGCACTTTTCTTTACACGATCCTTAGCGACAAAGCAAACTAGCATCAGAGTCATGTGCCTTGTGTGTTTATTCTATGTGTATTCTTATGCTTGTTCATGTGTTATATATATAAATTTAAACAAAAAAATAAAATAAAATAATAAAAAATAAAAAGCCATAAGGCTTGGTTTGGGATCACCCCTCCTGGAGGTGGCCTCCATGGAGGAGATGTGGGGTTTAGAACCTCACACCCCCCTACACACAACCCACAAGCTATGTGGTCGAGGTTGTGAGGCTCCTCCCACATGTGGCGCGACCCATGGCTAGTCGCAGCCCCACCCACTATTTTTAAAAAAATGAACAATTCTTTGTTTTAAGTAAAAATTTTTAATTATTTCCTTTAAAATAAAATTGTTTTTCAATTCTTTTATTTTATCTTCTCTGTGAACAAAAAAAGCTAGTTGCTATCTATTAGTTGTTGGGTGTGCAACTCAAACATATTTTTCCTTTATTCTAGTTTTTGATAAGCAACATTTTTTTTGTTCTAGGTTTTGAAGAAAACACTATAATACAAAAAAAAAGAAAAATTAAACATAAACAAAATAAGTTAATATGAGTAATATTTTTTAATTCTTTTTTTGTCCTCTTTGAAGAGTATTTACAATATTCAGTTATCAATAAACCCTCTGTTGAAAACCTACAACCAACCCTAGCCTTAGACAAAAAATAAAATAAAACTTGTAGGGATTTCTCTCTTCCTTTATTTGGATGCACTTGCATGTATGTGATTCTCCCATAGAGAGGTTTATGAGCCTCTTTCCTGCAACATGCAACTCACAAAATCAACACATCTAAGCTTGGACAAAAAAAATTTGGAGAGAACACAAAGAAAAAATAAATAAATAAATAAACTTGCAACCAAGTAGAAACAAACAAAGAGAAATTTTCTCTCTCTGGTGAGGCCAAAATCTTATTATGTATTTCTTGGAGTTTCTTCTACAAAGCCTTCTTCTAGGATCTACTACACAAAAGAAAAAAAATATGTTCCTTATTTGCAGCTGACTTGAGTTAGTTCTTTTAGTAATAGATTGCTTTATTAGTTGTTTTATAAATATAATCATGCTTTTTAAATTTATGAAGTATAATTATTAAATTAGTATAATCTTATTAAAATTTAATAACCATGTGACGTGCTTTTTTTTTTACTTAATTTTAATAAAAATAGTAAGTTCAAATTTATTTTTGTGAGTTAACATAATGTTGTGATTTAAATATGATCTAGTATCGATTTTGTTTAAATTGAATTTTGATACTATGTCTAATCTTTAATCTCTTTTATCCTAAGTCTAGTTTTGGGCTTATTCTTTTATTTGGATTTATTTAATTCATGTTGAAAATTTTTACTACATTTTGAATATAGATGGGAATTTAGTTTTTGTTTGCTTTGTTCTTTAAAGGTTAGAGTAATGAATTTTTAATTAGTAATTTATTGACTTAATTTATCATCTTAAATTGCCTTAGGAAAAAGGGTTAAATTTTAGAAATTATTTATAAATTTATCTATTACCTAGAAATTTTATTTTGATTTCCTTAAATTTCGTAAATGTTTTAACCCAAGGAGAGGCAACCTTATTCCTAGGAAGAGTACCTATGGTCAAGTTTTCTTGAACTAAACTCATTAAACCTTTTTAGACAATTTAAAAATAATTTAGATATGAACTATAACTTAGTGATGATTATTAGGTTCATAAATTGACTCTTGAGTGTTGTGCTCTAGTCGTTTAAGATGCAACCTTTTTGATACCTTCTTAGATTCAACCTAAAGGAAATCATTTATGCAAAATCTTCCCTTGTGACATCATACCTAATGATGTCAACACTCAATGGGTGTCCATCACTTAGTCTAGGGTGTTGTGACGAGTTTTTGCTACACACATTTTTATCTTCTCTTTTCCCATGTGCAACATGCTTTCATCATTGCTTACACAAAAATGTTGAGTGCACATCGTCTTCCACTAAATGTGGTATTTACTATAGTTTAACATGTAGTTTGTTAAAAACATATTTACACTATGTTTATGTCCATTTATACTTGTGTGTATGGGTGGGGATGACATAAGAAGGTTGCGCACTAGAAGATGAGCTTTTTAAAGGAAGAAATGAAGGTGAATTTCATGGATATGAAGAAGAATAAATTGGGCTTTGGACATCTTCACTCTCCTACATGATACTAGAAAACTTAATTTTGATTTTGGACTTCTTCTTTCTTGCCAATATTTATGTTTCATCAAAAAGATCATGTTTTGAATATTCAACATTCAATGCTTTATCCAAATCTGCTTAAGAAATCTAATTTACAAAGATGGAAGGATCTTTCTTTTACTTAAGGGTATCTTTTACTTTTTTCTTATTTTTGAGTGACTCTTCTTTTATTTTCTCGATCTCCTTGATCTTCTTTCCTATCCATGTGAAACTCCTTTCAACCATAGGTTAGGTCGTATCCTAAACTAATTTGTATTCTAATGACGAATTAATCCATGATATGGGTTTATCAAAAATTTGTTGCTCTTCATATGCTAAATATAAAATATTACCAGCATCTAATATTTTATCAAACACTTCTTTCATTTCAAAATCCTGCGTCTAAAAAGTTGAGCCTAGAAAATTCCCTCTTACAAATTTTGTGGTTGTCATCACAGTCAACCCATAAGTCTTCAAGACTTGTCTTATGTGCAAATGCTAACCCTACTACCTTCTCCATAATTTTTGTTGCATCAGATGCAGGTCTTGGCTCAAAAGGATAAAGATTTACCATAGCTAGTTCTATTTACACTTTTAGCATTAATGAAGGATATAAAGTGTAGTTTCCAATGGAGAGAGGAAATCAAATGCCTTGCTTGTGCTTAATTGAAAGAATCTTCTCAACAACAACAACCAACTATTGACATAGCTCCGATACTACCAATCTATTACTAAAATACTTTGGTATACTATATGGAGACACAATAAACCCACCAACTCTCATATATGAAAATGTAGGAAATTAGATGGACCAATTTCCCCATGTGGCATGTTGGTGCTCAAACATGTATCTCCACAAATCCTAATGACCAACACTAAAACCTAAGGCTAGGGGTATATCGTCAAAAGTGATGGGAAAGACTTATGCTTAGATAATAAAATGAATGGATCGATTATTGTAAGTGGGTAAACTCACCTTCATCTTTAGGCTCTGCAAGGCCAAGGGGGTATTCCTTGAGGTCTCAATAACATGACAACTAAAGAGAAATGATAATTTAAACTCTACCTGCCCTTAAGCATCCATACCCAATATGCTTTGAACCCCAAGATGTGTTATTGAGTTCATGTTAGCATTAGCTATATACAAACCTATAAGACCTCTAATAAATAGATGAAATTTCACTCTTACCCTACACCCTAAGATGACAACTACATTGTATTTTTTCCAGCAAACAAATGCACTCAGCATTGCCTGCACACTAGTAAAAGGGAGAAACACACTAGAATTATTATCTAACAATACTTTAGTTTATGACCACATAAGATATAACATTTTGCAATATCGAATCATGTAGGCATGGTGGAATCTAACCTATTCCTATAGCTAACAAGAGAGATTAAAATTAAAAGTTGTTTGGCCTCTCACCAATCAGACTGGTGCCTACTCCATTGGGCAATTGAGTTAGTTTAGAAAGAGGATGGAAGAACTTATCTACAAATCCACATTGGAACTGAGTTGCATATGCATATGAACTTGTGAGGTAAGGAACCTTCAAGTTGACATACTTAATAATCTAAATATATACTGCAACTACCCATGTGCAACACAAGGAAGACCATCACAAAAGCTTTGTAATGAATTAAATTATTTTATGTGTAGATGGATATAGATCTGATAGAGTTGAAAGTTTTTCCTAACCCTAAAAAGGGCCCAAGGCGCCCAAGCACCATTGTCCTAGATATTTTTGCTAAGGTTTTCAGGTTTTGAATCACTTCCTTACCTCTGTTGTACTTGTTGATATCTGTGGTTTGTATTAGCCTGTTAATCATTATCTAATGGTTCAACCTTAGTCTTGGCTTGCTTGTTGAGCTTTGGTTGAACTTGGTTGGTCCTTCACTCTTCCTTTCTTTGGATGCACTTGTATGTATGCGATTCTCCCACAGAGGGGTTTATGAGCCTCTTTCCTGCAACATGCAACTCACAAAATCAACACATCTGAGTTTGGACAAAAAAAAGATTTGGAGAGAATACAAAGAAAAAATAAATAAATAAATAAACTTGCAACCAAGTAGAAACAAACAAAGAGAAATTTTCTCTCTCTAGTGAGGCCAAAACCTTATTATGTATTTCTTGGAGTTTCTTCTACAAAGCCTTCTTCTTAGATCTATTGCACAAAAGAAAAAAAATGTTCCTTATTTGGTGACTTGGGTTAGTTCTTTTAGTAATAGATTGCTTTATTATTTGTTTTAGAAATATAATCATGCTTTTTAAATTTATGAAGTGTAATTATTAAATTAATATATAATCTTATTAAAATTTAATAACCATGTGACGTGCTTTTTATTTGACTTAATTTTAATTAAATAGTAAGTTCAAATTTATTTTTGTGAGTTAACATAATGTTGTGATTTAAATATGATCTAGTATCAATTTTGTTTAAATTGAATTTTGATACTATGTCTAATCTTTAATCTCTTTTATCCTAACTCTAGTTTTGAGCTTATTCTTTTATTTGGATTTATTTAATTCATGTTGAAAATTTTTACTACATTTTGAATATAGATGGGGAATTTAGTTTTTGTTTGCTTTATTCTTTAAAGGTTACAATAATGAATTTTTAATTAGTAATTTATTGACTTAATTTATTATCTTAAATTACCTTAGGAAAAGGGTTAAATTTTAGAAATTATTTATAAATTTATCTATTAACTAGAAATTTTATTTTGATTTCCTTAAATTTTGTAAGCGTTTGAACCCATGGTGAGACAACCTTATTCCTAGGAAGAGTACCTATGGTCAAGTTTTCTTGAACTAAACTCATTAAACCTTTTTAGACAATTTAAAAATAATTTAGATATGAACTATAACTTAGTGATGATCATTAGGT
This sequence comes from Cunninghamia lanceolata, assembly GCA_027924645.1. Lineage (NCBI taxonomy): Eukaryota > Viridiplantae > Streptophyta > Pinopsida > Cupressales > Cupressaceae > Cunninghamia > Cunninghamia lanceolata. The sequence goes on from BSBN01000590.1 coordinate 19,601,293, forward strand.
TCATAAATCAACTCCTGATTGTTGTGCTCTAGTCGTTTAAGATGCAACCTTTTTGATACCTTCTTAGATTCAACCTAAAGGAAATCCTTTATGCAAAATCTTCCCTTGCAACATCATACCTAGTGATGTCAACACACAATGGGTGTCCATCACTTAGTCTAAGGTGTTACAACATGTTTTTGCCACCCGCATTTTTATCTTCTCTTTTGCCATGTGCTACATGCTTTCATTATTGCTTACACAACAATGTTGAGTGCACATCATTTTCCACTAAATGTGGTATTTACTATAGTTTAACGTGTAGTTTGTCAAAAAAATATTTACATTGTGTTTATGTCCATTTATACTTGTGTGTATGGGTTGCTCACTAGAAGATGAGCTTTTTAGAGGAAGAAATGAAGGTGACTTTCATGGATATGAAGAAGAAGAAATTGGGTTTTGGATATCTTCACTCTCCTACATGATACTAGAAAACTTAATTTTGATTTTGGGCTTCTTCTTTCTTGCCAATATTTTTGTATCATTAAAAGCTCCTATTTTGAATATTCAACATTCAATGCTTTATCCAAATCTGCTTAAGCAATCTAATTTACAAAGATGGAAGGAGCTTTCTTTTACTTAAGGGTCTATTTTACCTTTTTTCTTATTTTTGAGTGACTCTTCTTTTGTTTTCTCTATCTCCTTGATCTTCTTTCCTATCCATGTGAAACTCCTTTCAACCATAGGTTAGGTCCTATCTTAGACTAATTTGTATTCTAGTATTAATCCATGATATGGGTTTATCAAAAATTTGTTGCTCTTCATATGCTAAATATAAAACATTTACTAACATCTAATATTTTATCAAACACTTCTTTCATTTCAAAATCCTGCATCTAATAAGTTGTGAGCTTAGAAAATTCTGTCTTATGAACTTTGTGCTTGTCATCATAATCAACCCATAAGTCTTCAAGACTTGGCTTATGTGCAAATGCTAACCCTACTACCTTCTCCATAAATTTTTGTTGCATTAGATGCAGGTCTTAGTTATATTTACACTTTTAGCATTAATGAAGGACATAAAGTGTAGTTTCCAATGGAGAGAGGAAATCAAATGCCTTGCTTATGCTTAATTGAAAGAATCTTCTCAACAACAACCAACTATTGACATAGCTCTGATACTACCAATCTATCACTAAAATACTTTGGTATACTATATAGAGACACAATAAACCCACCAACTCTCATATATGAAAATGTAGGGAATTATATGGACCAATTTCCCCATGTGGCATGTTGGTGCTCAAACATGTATCTCCACAAATCCTAATGACCAACACTAAAACCTAAGGCTAGGGGTATATTGTCAAAGGTGATGGGAAATACTTATGCTTAGATAATAAAATGAATGGATCGATTATTGTAAGTGGGTAAACTCACCTTCATCTTTAGGCTCTGCAAGGCCAAGGGGGTATTCCTTGAGGTCTCAATAACATGACAACTAAAGAGAAATGATAATTTAAACTCTACCTGCCCTTAAGCATCCATACCCAATATGCTATGAACCCCAAAATGTGTTATTGAGTTCATGTTAGCATTAGCTATATACAAACCTATAAGACCTCTAATAAATAGATGAAATTTCACTCTTACCCTATGCCCTAAGATGACAACTACATTGTATTTTTTCCAACAAACAAATCCACTCAACATTGCCTACACACTAGTAAGAGGGAGAAACACACTAGAATGATTCTCTAACAATACTTTAGTTTATGACCACATAAGATATAACATTTTGTAATATCGAGTCATGTAGGCATGGTGGAACCTAACCTATTCCTACAGCTAACAAGAGAGATTAAAATTAAAAGTTGTTTGGCCTCTCACCAATCAGACTGGTGCCTACTTCATTGGGCAATTGAGTTAGTTGAGAGAGAGGATGGAAGAACTTGTCGACAAATCAACATTGGAACTAAGCTGCATATGCATATGAACTTGTGAGATAAGGAACCAGATTTTTACAAAGAGGAAAGGAGTGAAGGGAATGGACTAAGGGAATTTTGTGGGAAAATGACCCAAAATAGGATCTAGGAAATAGAGGGGAGAAACAATGAAGTTTAGGAGTAAAGGGATTTCTTGTAGAAGGAATCACAAGGAAGTAGAGAAATGGTGAATGCCTAGATGTAGGAAATGGAAGTGGAATTGAACGTTGGAAGTGGATGTTGAAATTAAAGACATGAAGTCTGGGACCCTAGAGAGAATCCACAAATGGAAGATAAAGGTGAAGTGAAAATCTTAAAGGCATGTTAAGATTTATAGGAATTTTGTTTACAAGTGAAAGCAGGTGCTAGATCAGGTGGAAAGAAGAAGGATCGAGTAGCTAGTTGATTTTTTGCAAAGGGGAACAATGAAGGAAATGATGAACTCCACAAGAATTTTGCCATGGGGTAGAGTGAAGGAACATGATGTGGAATGGGGAAACAAATATCTAGTTACACATCAGGATCCTTTAAAGTTGGAAAGGTGAGGGGAAAGGGGAAAAATGAAGTTTATAAGAATTTCATGTAGGACCAGATAATAGGACCAAATGGAAGGTGGAAAGGAATGTCTGGTTGTCCCCATAAAGTTTGCAATTTTGCAAGAACACCCAAAAATGACAGAGATACCCCAACACTTAGCATTTTTTGGATTTTTTGGACATGGAAATGCATGGTTAAGACACGGGGAAAGAAAAGGACCATTTCAACACAAAATTTGACCAAGGGGAACCCATTAAAGATCTCTCATCTCAGTTATCAATGATAGGAAAATGTTTTTAAGACTATAATGAGGCACAAATACTTTGGATTTTGGCAAAATTTGGGAAGGTGCCAATAGGGTGACAACCGCATGTGATTGCTTCTACTAACATGCATTGGTTGAAACTATTCTCCAACATCTATATAATGAAGAAAACAAACTCAACATTTACCCCTCCTATAGTATTTCTAGAATTCCTTGAGCTTGTGTTAAGGGTAATTCATAAACTTTGTTTTGCCCTATATTCATGACTCCTCTTTTCAAGATAAGAAGAATTGCTCTCCTAGCAATAGAGTATACTAGATATGAGGTCATGTAAAAGAATTTTGATCCCTTGACCCCTACTAATTGGTTATGCAAATTGATACTAATAAGACTTGCCTAGTTAATGTATTCCTTCCTTACTAGGATTCTCGTGATGGATTGAAATATATGCAGGTGGAATTCCTTAGCATTTGGATTCCAAAGAATCTTATTAAACAATATTATATCATTGATATCTTCATGAGATTCACTTATGTATAACACCTTAGGTACTCTAGTTGTAGTAGTCCTTGTCTTTAACTAATTCTTATTTATTATTTTCATGCATTTGTCAAAATTTTTGTTGAAGATCTTTCTAGAGGAATATGTTGTTATATGAGCGTGTGATTCATGGGTGGGGATCCTTGACCTCTCCTTCATGTATTCAAGGATTCTTTGAAAAAATTCCTAGTCCAAATAATTTCTAATTTCTCTAATATCCAATTATAGAAAATTTGCACAAGTCATCACAAATTTTGGGTATCAAACAAAGATAGGAAAAGTATATGTTTACAGGATCCTATTGGTTGTAATGTTTCCAATCATGGGTTTTACTTTCTTTGTTTCTTCCATCCTTATATGAAATTCTTCTAGGTTCACATGGCCTAAATCTGTATTTGAAATTTACAACATATCTGAGATAATCTTGGAAGAGGGAATAACAACTTTAAACTCATTCTTCATCTTTGATGGAGATGTCATAGGATTATAAAATTCTTGGATTTTAGAAGAATAAGATAAAAATACCTAATTTTGTGCTTAGGTAGGTTTTTGAGCTCTGGATGTAGGCTTGTAATTACTTGAAAAGTCTGAAAGTCTAAGGTTTGTTTTGTTGTAGGTCTTTAGGCCTTTGGTGCAACTTTATAATTACAGGAGTTCTTGTGGAGTTAAAAACTTTGGAATAAATGTATTTAATTATTAGGTGTCTTGTAAAAAAATTTAATGTGGGGTCACATGAAGACAAGTCATCTTGGAAACTTAGATTGGAGGGAGTATTTAGGTTGCCTTGGAGGTTGTAATGACTTTGGGTCATAGAATCAAACTTAGGTGCCCACCTTGGGAGTGTCACTTGGGTGCATTAATCAAGGTGACTAGAAAAGTTAATAAGTTTTTCCATTCTTATTGCTTTGTTGCTTATAAATAAAAGGCTTGGGATGGAGGTTAAACATCATCTTGTGCATGCTCATTATGAGTGAAGCTTGGTGTATGCACTCGGAGGATTGAGTTGTTTGTCGAGAGAACCTAAGGAGCATGGAGTGGGATGTGTGACTCTATTTGTTCTTGGATTGGTTTCATGAGGAATGTGACAATGATTTTATGTTGTTGAAGAATATCATATCTTGTAAAGCTTCCTCCTTGATTAAGAGTTTTAATCTCCTATGAAAGATCAAATCCTAATATTGTAGTATTGTAACTATTTTTGTTTCTTAGAATACATTGGTTTTGGTGATTGGGAGGCTAGGTTTTTTTTCTGAAAGAGTTTTCCCAACATATATTGGTCTCTCTCTCTTGTGTGGTTGTTCTATTCTTTCTTTCATTCATGTTATTCTTTAGTGTTGTTACCATGTCATAATGATATTAGAATTTGTAATGATTAGATAATTTGTGTCATTTTTCTTCATAGAATTAAGTAGGAAATTGTTTCACATTTCCCTAGATAATGATACTCCTTATTTTTTCATCTCTTTACCTTATATGTCCTTATAGTTTGCCCCCTTTGAATATGCCTTATTTGTTGTGTGTTTTCTATTCTCATTTCACCTTCTATATTATGAATCATGCATTCTTTCCCCCACTTGAGGGACACTTTTCTTATATTACTTGTCATAATTAGCTCCTATGCTCGCTTATGCTTTCTTTGCCTACTTATATGCCCTTGTATGGATTACTTCACTCTTATGTTTGCTCACATTTAGCACCTTGATTTTTCATCTCTAAATTGTTTCCAACTTCTATGATTATTGTTGCCTTATGCATATGTATGCTTTTGTTTCTCACTTGATAATTGTTTGATTATGCTCCTTATGTTATCTACTTATGGTTTCATGTTTGTTCCACATATTTAAATGATCTATATTTACGATCATTTACCTTTCATTTTTACCTATGGTTATACGATCCATAACTTATGATGTTTGTCACATGATTATGATCCTTACATGCTTTTAGAGTCATCTTATTACATTAGGGACACCATGCGTTTCCCCATATCATTTGGTACTTGCATGTCTTATTATGCCTCTCGATCTAGTCTTACTATATTAGGGGCCCATCATGCCTTCTATATACCATTTTGTGCTTAAATGCCCTATCATGTTTCTAGAATTCCTCTTACATTGGGGAAACCATGCATTCCCTATGCTATATGTACTTACATATTCCCTATCTAGCTTTTAGGGACATCCTTACTTTATGATTTTGCTACAATGGGGGTGGTGCAGGAGCACCCCTCCAAGACAGGATATAGTCCGCATGACAGGACATTAGTCTATTTTTAGTATGTTTGACTTCATAATGTAATAAGGTCCATTGGACCAATGCATATGTATTAGATCAGCCTAAGGGAGTGTGCAGGTAGTTAGAGTTCGTGATCAGGTTGTCTGAGCTGTTCTCTCCCAGCCGCTTGGAAGCTCCCAGCCGCTGGGAATCGAGTTGGTAGTACTCGCAGGATATTGCTATAAATAACTCAGATCAGTTAGGGTTTGATATCATAGAAAGTAGAAGGAGAGTAGTAGTTGTGTTATGTTGTACTGGTGATTGAAATCCAGAGATCAGTCCAGGCATTGTGAAACATTGTTCAGGACATTTGTGTTTCATCTGAATAAGATCTCATCAATTGCATTATCTGGTTTATCAGTTGTTTGTGTTTTGATTTATGTTTTGATTACAAGTTGATGGATTCTTTCAACCCTTCCACCGGTTGATTCTGTGAATCGGTGGAATGGTCATGTATGATAGTTTAGTTTGCATTTTAGTTTTCTGCATTTCATTGTTTGAGAGATCAGTTGGTAGCATGCTGTGAATCAACCTAGCATCCTCATGTGCTAGGGTTAGGAAGATAAATCTTTAAGTTTTGATCAGAAGGTGATCCGGCCCGATCATCATGTTTTCTTTGTGAAATTGTGCGGTTCTGTGAGTTTGCATGCAGCTGACGGATATACAGGGATCTGCATGTGCTTTTCTAGACGGAGTGAATCGCATCGTCATCTGTGAGTATATCGCTATCCGGATCAGGTTATGAAGCTGACGAAGATTGTATGTTTCAAGTGCATCAGGATGATATAGGTTGGATGTATACTCAGTGTATATATCGTCATCAGGATCATCTTTCGTGTGTACCCATCATCCGCATATCGCTATCGTATGCAGAAGTGAAAGTTTATTTTTTTTGGCTAAGGACCGGGAAGGTCATCATCAGGATATTGAAAAGAGCACCGGATATTCATTATCATGTTGCGGAGGATATAAGTGTCTTATATCCTGCTGACATCATCATCAGGTGCATGTGACGTCATCGTCATCAGGATATTGCGAATATCACCCTATGCAAGTTTTATCCTGCTGTCGCTAAGTGTTTTGGCATCGGCGTAAGTCATCGGCATAAAGTTTGGTTAACATCATCAGGATGTTTCAATATGACCGGATAAGTCATATCATGATGCTGTTGTTGGAATAGTTGGATATCGGGGTGACGTAAGCATCAAAGGAAAGGTGCTTGAAGTTGACGTCATCAGGATATTTGGAGGGAACCGGATATTTTATATCCTGCTGATGAAGATGATGCTGAACATCATGATGTTGAAGATAGAGTTTGGCGCTAGGTGAATAGTGAACATCAGGAGGATGTTTGCGCCTACCAAATATCATGATGCTGCTGACAGGCGAAAGGTGAAAAGCGATAAGAAAGTGAACAATAGTCAGCAGGAGGATATTTCATGCTCGTTTGAAATATGATGATGCTGATAAGCCGATAGGTATTTTAACATGCTGATTGTGTTAGTGACTCCTCCTTCCCAGTTGTAAGCTCCCGTTGCGTTTTACCTCTGCATCATAGTGGTATCAGAGCTCAGCAAAAGGTCTGGGCTGTTGTGTGTTGATTCTGTCACCGAAAGGGCAGAGGTAGAGTTGATTCTGTCACTGAAAGGACAGAGGTAGAGAAGTGAGAGGTTGACAAAATGCCTCCGAAAGGTAATGGTACTGCAAGGGAATTGCAGGAGATGAAGGAAAAACATGCCAGAGAGATGAGGAAGATGAAGGAGCTTGCTGAAGCACTTCAAGCCAGGCTTGTAGCCCTGGAAAAGAACAAAAAAGAGGGAAGTGGAAGATAGTGAGTCTGAAGAAGATGAGGATACTGTTGAAGAGTATGAAGAGGTCGCTGAAGATCTGGATGCTGAAGACCAGAAATTTGCAAAACTGTTAAAGGCAGTGCAGAGTGATAAACCTAAGGTAAAGGTTGATATTTCCAAGTATAATGGAAGCTTGAATGAAGATGAGTTACTGGATTGGATTGCTGCACTTGATAATCACTTTGAATGTGAAGATGTTGCTGAGGATCAGAAGGTGAAGATTGCAAAGACCAAGTTAGGAGGTCATGCTTTGGTATGGTGGGATTATGTACAATCCGAGAGAAGGAAACAAGGGAAGTCAAAGATCACTTCATGGGATAAGATGGTAGCAAGGATCAAAGGTAAATTCTTGCCTAGGGATTATGAGATTCAGATGTTTAAGAAGCTGCAATTTTTAAGGCAGAAGGAAATGGATGTGAAGGCATATACTGAGGAGTTTTATAAGTTGAGTATGAGATCTGGTCATCATGAGAATGAGGTAGAAAAGGTGGCTAGGTACTTGGCTGGTTTGAGATTGAACATACAGGATGAGTTAGTTTTAGCTAACCCTAAGAATGTGGAGGATTGTTACCAAATGGCAATCAGGATTGAAGAAAAGATGAGTAGGAGACAAGATAAGTCCATGAGAGGAAGAGGCAGCAATATGAGGGGAAGAGGAGCGGCCCCTACAACAAGGCAAACCAATGAGGGTCAAGAAGACACTGGTAAAGGATAGGGACAGTCTGATTTCAGAGGTGGATGGAAAGGTAATAGAGGCAGATTTGGAAGTGGTAGAGGTTCTACTACATTTTCAAGAAAATGTTACACCTGTGGTGAGTTTGGTCATCCATTTTTCAAATGTCTAGAAAGCAAAGGTTCATCATCCAGAAATGATAGAATGAATGACAAGAAAGTACAACTTGTGCAAGAGGAGAAAGTAGAGCAAAGTGTGCAAAGTTCAAACACTTATCAGGATAGAGAACCTGACAATTATGGATATCCTGAGGAGGGAGAAGCATTGATGCTAAGGAGAATTAGTTTGCAGGCATCAAGGGATATGATGCAAAGAAGAGCTCTTTTCAAGACCACATGCAAGAGCAAAGGTAAAGTATGTAAGGTTGTCATTGATACTGGTTCAACAGACAACATGGTATCTCAGGAAATGGTGGATAAACTGAGTTTGGAAAGGATTCCACACCATCACCCTTACAAGGCATCTTGGGTGAGTGATAGTCAATCACTTTTTGTCTATGAACAGGCATATGTGGATTTTCAGATTGGAGCATATCAGGATAGAGTTTTGTGTGACATTTTGCCCATGGAATGTTGTCACCTACTGTTGGGTAGACCATGGCAATTTGATAGGAGGGTACTGTATGATGGGTATGCTAATACCTACACCATCAAGAAAGATGGGAAGACTATTATGTTGATGCCATTGCAGGAAGCAGCTGTAGCACAGAAGGCAGCCAAAATCATTTTAGTGGGAAAGAAGGAATTTGTGCAGATGCCTATAGGAGCAGGCATAAAGGCAGTTGAGGACACTGCAGGGAAAGGAGTTGTTAAAGACAACAGGTTGAAGACAGTTTCAGTTTTGACTGACAGAGGTCAGCAGCAGGTTCAGAAACAGGTTTGCAAACAGCAACCAGTTAAGAGGAATGACAAGGATGTTGTCATAGTTGGGACTATTGTTTGTCCTATAAAGGTTGAAAGAAAGACAGAGTTGAACATTATAGCAGTTCAAGAGGTAGTTCAGACAGAGGTTCTGGTCAGACAACCTGACAAACACAAGGTATGTGAGAGAAGGGCCTACATTTACAGGCATGAGGATTTACTTGCAAGAAAGCAAGTTACAGTTCAGAAGTCTTGGAGCAGCCAAGAGACAGTAGAGGACAAAGCTGGAATAGGTCAGAATATTGCAAAGGCAAAGTGTAAAGGTGGAGGACTTCCACAACCTAACTCATGGGACATGAGTTCTTTTCTGTTGGGGAGTATGGTGCAGGGGCACCTACCTGACAGCTGGCCTCCATGAGGCAGTTAGTTTGTTTTGAGTCTTGTTAATGTTTTCAAGAAGGTCGTATAAGACCAATGCATGTAATAAGGTCATGTTGACCATGCTTTACTATTTTTAGGTAGTTTGTTATGACAGCTGTTATGCTGTATGTTCGGTTGGATCTCCCAGCCGCCTGGAGAGATTTCCCAGCCGCTTGGAGTCGGGTCAGTAGTACTCGCAAGAGATCCTATTTATGCATGAGGATCGGTTGGTTTTGAATATAGTATAGTATTGCATTGAGCAGAGGAGTTAGATTGCAGAGAGAGACTGAATATTGTATTTGCATCTTTTGAAATCAATAAAGAGATCCTGTTGTGTCAACCCTCTGTTGAATTCCATTATTTAATCAATTTGCTGTTTTGGTGGGTACATGGATTTGCTGATCCATTCCACCGGTTGATTCGTCGAATCGGTGGAATGGCTGTGTACAGTAGTTTAGGATGTAGTTTGTGTTTTCTGTTTGTTCGCATGCAGGTGTGCAGGATCGTTGTCAAGATGTGTTGAGAACCCTAGCATGGGTATGTGCTAGGTCGAGCTGATAGTTAGAGTTTGGAAGATCACCCTGAAAGTGGATCGGGTTATCCCAGGAGGTTCGGCGGATCGGAACGGTGAAAATCCGCTAAGGTTGGAAATTCGTTACAACGGCATCATCAGGATATTTCTGTGTATATCCTGCAGTTACTTCGGGCGTCATCCGAGTAAAGGGAGGTGAGCATGATGCAGTCGATTGCATAAGGTGAATGTACATTGGGGTGATCATCATCAGGTGTTGCCGAGGAGGAGCGTATCGGCATAAGGTAGAGGATTAGGTTGATAAAACCATCGCGGGACGATAAGGTTAAGTTTGGTCGACAGCAGGATATTGAAGGAGTTGCATATGACGTCATCGTCATCAGGATATACGTCATCAGGATATCGGGGCAGCAGGATATTGAGGAGCTGCATGTGACGTCATCGTCATCAGGATAATCGTCATCAGGATATTGGGGTGACGTAAGCATCGAAGGAGGGGTGCAAGTGGTTGTCATCATCAGGATATATGGGAGGAACCGGATGTTCTATATCCTGCTGATGAACATGATGTTGAACATCATGATGCTGAAGGTAGAGGTTGTCGGTAAGGTGAACAGTGAACGTCAGGAGGATGTTTGCGCTTGTCGAATGTGATGATGCTGCCGATAGTCGAATATGATGATGCTGCTGACATGCGAAAGGGCGAAGGCTTGTCTGCAGGAGGATATCGGTCGGCAGAGTAAATATGATGATGCTGACAGTGTTAAGGGAAATATGATGATGATGATGAAGGATTGCAGACATCTATGCTGTATGTCAAGGTTATAGTGTGGATGCCTCTGCATCATAGTGGTATCAAAGCTCATTGGTAAGTTTGTCATAGTATATCTAGATGACATTCTAATTTTCAGCAACACAAAAGAAGAACATCTCAGACACATAGATTTGGTTCTTAAGAGGTTACATGAAGAGCAGCTGATGATAAATTTGGACAAGTGTTTGTTCATGCAAGAGGAGATCACATATTTGGGTTTTGTCATTTCTCAAGGAAAGTTACAAATGGATAAGGAGAAGGTAAGTGCCATATTGTCTTGGCCAACCCCAAACACTATGAATGATGTCAAAAGTTTCCATGGGTTAGCAACCTTCTATAGGAAGTTTATAAGAGGGTTTAGTCATATTTGTGCACCCATGCTTGATACCATCAAAGGAGGACAGAAGTGCAGATTTGTTTGGACTCAAGGAGCAGATGATTCTTTTGAAACATTGAAGAAGAAGGTGGCACAGCAGCCAGTCCTTGCACTTCCAGACTTTAACAAAATCTTTCAGGTGGAATGTGATGCCAGTCACATGGCCATTGGAGCAGTACTCAGCAAGAAGGTAGACCTATTGCATTTTTCAGTGAGAAGCTCAATGATGCTAAGAAGAGGTATTCCTCATATGATTTGGAAATGTATGCTTTAGTCCAGTCACTCAAGAAATGGAGGCATTACTTGATGCCAAAGGAATTCATAGTATTCACAGATAATCAGGCTCTGAGTTTCATAAACAGCCAGGAAAAGCTGAACCACAGGCACATGAAATGGGTAGAAACCTTACAAGCTTTTACTTTTACATTGAAGCATAAGAAAGGAGTCAAGAATAAAGTTGCAGATGCTTTGCGCAGGAGAGTTCTAACAGTCAACCAGATTCAGTTAGAAAGTATTGGCATTGATTCACTAAAGACCATGTATGAAACTGATGAAGATTTTGGGGAAATATATCATGTATGTACTTCTTTTGGAGAGAAATATCATGCTGAATTCTCTGAATTTTTGATTCAGGATGGATTGTTGTTCAAAGGTGGACAGTTATGTATTCCAAGGTGTTCTATGAGGTTAAACATCATCAAGGAGAAACATTGTGGAGCTATGGCAGGTCATTTTGGTCTAGATAAGACTCTTGATCTTGTCCGAAGACATTACTTTTGGCCTAAGTTACAATCAGATGTCAAAAAGTTTGTAGAGACATGTGTGATATGTCAGAAAGCTAAAGGCAGGTCAACTAATGCAGGTTTATATCAGCCCTTACCCATTCCTTCCAGACCATGGGAAAGCATAAGTATGGATTTTGTCTTGGGTTTACCAAGGACAAGGAAAGGATTTGACAGTGTTTTTGTTGTAGTGGATAGATTCAGTAAAATGGCACATTTCTTGCCATGCAAAACCACTGCTGATGCTTCATACATTGCCGATTTGTTTTTCAGGGAGATTGTCAGAATCCATGGATTGCCATTGAGTATAGTGTCAGATAGGGATGTGAAATTTATTGGTCACTTCTGGAGAACTCTTTGGAGGAAACTTGGAACAAATTTGTCTTTTTCCTTTGCATATCATCCTCAAACGGATGGACAGACTGAAGTAGTGAACCGTTCCTTAGGGAATTTGCTTAGATGTTTGACAAAACAACATGGAGAAAAGTGGGATAATATTCTGTCTCAAGCTGAATTTTCCTATAATGATACTGTCAATAGGAGCACAGGGAAATCACCTTTTCAGATAGTTTATGGTATGCATCCAAGAGGAATTTTGGAATTGAGAGATCTACCTACAGTAGGCCCTGTTAGTGCAGAAGGAGAAGCTTTTGCAGAAGCCATCAAAGAGGTTCATGATCAAGTCAAGACCCAACTGCAGCAAACCACCTTGAAGTATAAGGAATATGCTGATAAAAAGAAGAAGGATGTTCAGTTTGATGTTGGAGATTTGGTATGGGTTCATTTGAAGAAGGACAGACTTCCTAAGGGAAAGTATACTAAACTCATGCAGAGAAAAGTTGGACCATGTCAGATCTTGCACAAGCATGGACAGAATGCTTCTGAGATACAACTCCCACCTGATCTTGGTTTGTCCCCTATATTCAATGTATGTGATTTAACTCCATACAAGTCTTATCCAGATGCAGATCAGGAACTCCTACAGGATACAGTCAATGATGACATTCCCAAGCATGATCCTCCACAGTTGCAGAAGGTTTTGGACACCAGAGTGGTCAAACAAACCCGGAACAAACAGTATTTGGAGTATCTAGTCTCTTGGAAGGGAAAACCTAATTCTGAAGCAGTATGGATGACTGAAGAGCAGATCCAGCAACATGGTGCAGATCTTCATACTCTCATCTCAAGTGGACTTGAGATTTCTTCTTCTGGGGAGTATGGTGCAGGAGCACCCCTCCAAGACAGGATATAGTCCGCATGACAGGACATTAGTCTATTTTTAGTATGTTTGACTTCATAATGTAATAAGGTCCATTAGACCAATGCATATGTATTAGATCAGCCTAGGGGAGTGTGCAGGTAGTTAGAGTTCGTGATCAGGTTGTCTGAGCTGTTCTCTCCCAGCCGCTTGGAAGCTCCCAGCCGCTGGGAATCGAGTTGGTAGTACTCGCAGGATATTGCTATAAATAACTCAGATCAGTTAGGGTTTGATATCATAGAAAGTAGGAGAGTAGTAGTTGTGTTATGTTGTACTGGTGATTGAAATCCAGAGATCAGTCCAGGCATTATGAAACATTGTTCAGGACATTTGTGTTTCATCTGAATAAGATCTCATAAATTGCATTATCTGGTTTATCAGTTGTTTGTGTTTTGATTTCTGTTTTGATTACAAGTTGATGGATTCTTTCAACCCTTCCACCGGTTGATTCTGTGAATCGGTGGAATGGTCATGTATGATAGTTTAGTTTGCATTTTAGTTTTCTGCATTTCATTGTTTGAGAGATCAGTTGGTAGCATGCTGTGAATCAACCTAGCATCCTCATGTGCTAGGGTTAGGAAGATAAATCTTTAAGTTTTGATCAGAAGGTGATCCGGCCCGATCATCATGTTTTCTTTGTGAAATTGTGCGGTTCTGTGAGTTTGCATGCAGCTGACGGATATACAGGGATCTGCATGTGCTTTTCCAGACGGAGTGAATCGCATCGTCATCTGTGAGTATATCGCTATCCGGATCGGGTTATGAAGCTGACGAAGATTGTATGTTTCAAGTGCATCAGGATGATATAGGTTGGATGTATACTCAGTGTGTATATCGTCGTCAGGATCATCTTTCGTGTGTACCCATCATCCGCATATCGCTATCGTATGCGGAAGTGAAAGTTCATTTTTTTGGCTAAGGATCGGGAAGGTCATCATCAGGATATTGAAAAGAGCACCAGATATTCATTATCATGTTGCGGAGGATATAAGTGTCTTATATCCTGCTGACATCATCATCAGGTGCATGTGACGTCATCGTCATCAGGATATTGCGAATATCACCCTATGCAAGTTTTATCCCGCTGTCGCTAAGTGTTTTGGCATCGGCGTAAGTCATCGGCATAAAGTTTGGTTAACATCATCAGGATGTTTCAATATGACCGGATAAGTCATATCATGATGCTGTTGTTGGAATAGTCGGATATCGGGGTGACGTAAGCATCAAAGGAAAGGTGCTTGAAGTTGACGTCATCAGGATATTTGGAGGGAACCGGATATTTTATATCCTGCTGATGAAGATGATGCTGAACATCATGATGTTGAAGATAGAGTTTGGCGCTAGGTGAATAGTGAACATCAGGAGGATGTTTGCGCCTGCCGAATATCATGATGCTGCTGACAGGCGAAAGGCGAAAAGCGATAAGAAAGTGAACAGTAGTCAGCAGGAGGATATTTCATGCTCGTTCGAAATATGATGATGCTGATAAGCCGATAGGTATTTTAACATGCTGATTGTGTTAGTGACTCCTCCTTCCCAGTTGTAAGCTCCCGTTGCGTTTTACCTCTGCATCAGGGGGCAACCTTATATAATGTGCCTTGATGCTTGTTTCCTATGTGCCTACATGTTATATTATAGCTATCTTAACATTTGCCTATATTGAGGGCAACCTTATGCACTTTGATGGTTCTCTCTAGTTTATGTGTCATACATTCCTATCATTTGATATCTTATTACTTTTTTGTCACATAATTTTATTTATGATATTTATTTCATTACACGATCAACATGCTTACATCTTATTAGATTATCATTATTTGCCATGTATCATTTTACCTCTCCTCCAATTCCTTTCACACTTTGTATGAAACCAATTGGAGGAGGGGACATATTTTCACTAACATTCCTATGTTGATATTTTAGACAATGCCTTGTGGTAGACAAAGACATATCACCATTCCTAGACAACTCTTGATCATATCATTGTCATTGAGCATACCATATGATGCAATCAAGGCTAGGGAACCAAATGAATGATGGCCTTTACCTTCCAAGGAGACCTCTCAACACTTCGATAATAGCCTTATAATGGGTTCAAAGTCATGATTAGAATCTAATTTTCAAAATTGGATTAAGCACATGACAACATAGAAGGAAAAAGCCAAAACTAGTCATTCAAACAACATCTAATTAAGCTACAACTTGGACTAGATTTAAATAATATTTTCAAGATTGATATTATTGATTTACAATAGTTTTTCCATACATTTTCTAACTCTCCAAGACTGATACAAGCATTAGAAACATAACATAAATTAACTCTTCTTCGTATAAGACAAACATACATAAGAGAAACCTTTGGATTTACATTTCATAATTAAACTAACACTAAATCATATTTATGAGGAAATTTTGATACTTACAAAATGGACATATACAACTCTAAGAAAACCCAAACTTAAAATGGGGACATACACTAGCTCCCATAAGCAAACCTAGTCTCCCTAGACAAGCAATTGTGACTCCAACTCAGATCAATCTTCACCCTTGAGCTCCCAACCTACAAACACACTCTTCAAAGTCCTCCCACCTTCAACTTGCAAGAAAATAATTGGGAAGCTAACCCGAATTTGTTCTCCACTCCTTTTATTATTTCTTTAAATATGGTGCCTAGATTGAAGATTATAGTCAACCAGTCAAGAATGTAACTCTTAAAGACTTTCTCTCTCCTCATGTGGTGTCCTCTCTTCATGGTGTTCAAGGATATAATTTAAGGAGTCAACAAGAAACTCCCCTCTATGGTACCCCCTCCATTTGTGGCACCATTCAACCATGAATCACTGGAAGCATATAGTCAACTTGTAATCCCACCTAGCCATCATAAGAGTGTATGTTAGATGCTCTAAACAAGGAAACTTCTTCACAGATGGGTGCGTCAATATAGACATATGGTCATAACTAAGGGTAAAAATACATTAAATAATGACAACGACTCACCATCCAAACACCCTTATGAGAAATTATGACTCTTTGGCTTCCACTAGGTGTTATAAACAAGTGAATAAATGGCAAATAGGACCTCCAAGGATTCATTCAAATAAGAGGGAAAACATTTGAATGTAAATTTTGTAAGAGTATGAATTACCTCCTACACCTAGAAACATAGGAGTTAGATGATAAAAATCCAAAATTATAATATAATATATTTTTGGTTGATATTAATGGCACGACCCCTAAAAGTGCTCTTGCATCACCATATCATTGCCATTAAGAAGACCAGATTTACCACCCTTGAGGAGAATTGCATGGTGGAATATTATAGTATCATTGCCTATATAGGTGGAATTTCTAACCCCTCTCTCTCTCTCTACTTCCCACTTTTTGTAAACAATTGAATTAACTTATAGTTATGCTTATTTTTACTTACATGACATAAGCTACTCATTGCATATCTTTTCTTTGTTTTGTAAGTCCTATGGATCACTCATACTAAGGAGAGGAACACACAAAGAATTCAAGATTAGTCCATTATTTTACATGGACCCATTTCATTTCATGTCTAAATATTTATTTTTCATGTTGGTTGAGAATGCCCATATACTTTGAAATACATGTTCATGCTAGATTCAAATACACCTTAAAGTGGGGGCAAAATGTAATGGTGAAATTTGCATACCCATGCCAATTCCCATTTAGTTTTATGCTCATTTTGATGGAATTACTTAATACAATTAGATATCAACAAGTGACACACTCTTGTACTAAGTTGACTCATTCCTTGATACTTATTCGTCTCCACTTTACATTCATTTACACTTACCCCCATACATTCAACTTTATCCCATCCCTATTTGCACCTATTTCCACATATTCACCTTATTACTAGCACATACTTCCATACATCTATTTCCTAACTCAAGTTCTTCATTTCCTTGACTTGGGTCAATGTCAAGTGCTTTGGGATTGTTCCCAAATTCAAATTTTCAAATTTGAATTCCCAAGTTCATGTCCTTTTTTGTTAGCCATTGTGGGTTGACTTTGTACAAGTTTGTGTGACATGATGTTATGTTTTGGTTTTTAAAGATGTTTAATGTGTAATTTATTCATAAGTTGCTACAAGGATAAATCATTAGAGCACACTTCATTTTTCCAAGGGACAAAGAAGACATTTGCATATAGGTCATCTGCATGCTTGAGAATGTTGCCTTTGAACCCTTGCTCTAAGTTGTAACTTCGACTCATTTAGGCAGTTGACATAGGAGAACTTGACCCTAGTGATCTAACAACTTCCCCAAAGATATTTTTAAATATTGTTGTCCTTATACACATTCATGTATTAGAGGTTACAATGAATTAGGTTGTAGATGTCTTTTATCTCCCAGATTAGATCCATGCATCAGAGGACATATCCACATTGCTTGGGATTGAATCTCACTCACTTGAGAGTGAGCCATAGAAGATTTTAGATTTACATAGAGTTCGAGACAATAAGCACACCAAAAACATCAATTTCTATACAATGACAAATTAATTCTACACATCACCATTATTGTTCATGGTTATTCTCAAAACTAAATGCCTTATCTCTTTACATATAATTCTTAAAATAATACTGCAATTGATCATTTCCTAGTTCCAATTAATTTAAGTTAATTGTACTTTTATTGTTTACATTATTTCATTCACCGAGATTAATCCATGTCGAGTGATTTTACCTTTGCACAAATGTATATTTGAATTTTTTTTGAACTGCGGTATTAAGCCTGGAAAATGATACCCGTTCTATAAGTTGTTTTTAAGCCTGGAAAATGATACCCGTTCTATAAGTTGTTTTTAAGCCTGGAAAATTTGAAGTGATGGAGCAGGAGAGGTAGTGGGGGTTCGCAATGGCTTACCCTGGCAAAGGCAAATGGAAATGGAAATGGAAGTGGATGAGATATCTTGCCTTGATCTTTATAATGGCATTACTCTTTTCAGGTATTCATGGCCCACTTTCTCTTTTGCTATTTCATGTATCTTGTAATTGTCCAAAGTCTCATCCTTATGTGCTTCTGATTGCAGGTTTTGAGCTGTCGCGGGTAGGGAATTCAAAGAGCGGAGGAGGAAGGGAGGAGAAATTCCGAAGGGAGCAGAAATTCCACCATCTAGTGTTGGGCCCCGCTCCCGGACAGGGCTTACCTCATCGCATCCAATGTCAAGGTCACAACCTTCCTTCCCCTTGCCTTCCACACTTCCATTACGGATTTTTATTTATATGTAATTATATATTAGGATTCAACCGCGTAGTTTAGAGCCAATCTTCATCGAACCATATTTTCTTGAATGGTTTAGACAGTTAATCTCAAGGGCTCGTTATATCACATATATTAAATATCTATACGACTTTTCTCATTCATTTATTATTCACATAATTTCACCTCTAACCTCTATGCAACCAATTCCAGACCAAAGCGAACAAGGAAGTTCAGATGCAACCAGCAGTTTTCTCGTTTTCAGTAGTTTCATTAATCTCTACAGATGTTCAAATATCATTGTTTTCTAGTAGTTTGGTTTTCGAAACCTTTCAGCTATTCCAGTTTTTCAGTAGCTACAGTTCCAATTGCAGGAGACTGCCTTTTTGTTTCTGTGGAATTCATTTTTTTTCCCTCAGTTTTTCACTCCCAAATCTCAGAATGTTGCACAGCCACAACAGTGATCTGTCTAGGATCACAACAATGGCATCAGAGCCACTTATTGGGCCTTATGGGCAGATGACATCCATGGATGTCTATGTAGCTACTTATGGAGAAGATAGCTTCAAGCCTGAAATTGTGCTACCAGAGGAGGAAGTCATAGGAGCTCTGTTGGAGAATTTAGATAATACTATGGAATGGCTGAGATCTGCAATCACTTACGTTGGTGCTGACCATTTTAAGTCCAAGTCCTCCTTAGACATTCATAGCGCACAAAAAATAGGTCTGCCAACATATTGCCCACTTGTATTCGAGGAAGGTTAATCCGAGGCACTGTACGAGAGCACTGAGCATCCTCGCACAAATGCTAACCATAGAAGCATTCAAAACACTTGCCTACATAAGCAAAAATGTACCTATCTTTTGCCTGCTTGATGTAAACCATAAATATTGTAGATACTTTCCATTAACCATGAACATAGGATTATGCACAAACAATAAGTATAGACATCAAAGAGAACTAACTACTCATCGTTCACTTCAAAAGAGGCAATAGCTGTAACATGGGTTGAACGAAGAACTACTTTATATTACTCATTCCCACAAATAATATGTAGGATTAAAACCTTTGCAATGGCCAGGACTGCCAATCTATCCCTTCCAGCTATATCCGACACAATACTCCCGACTCCCGAGCACAGTCATCAACAACTAAAAGCTCTCTTACAATGAGGCAAGACCTCTATATAAACCAGGACTCAAGGCAGTTACAAAATGGCTTGTGAGTCACGGGGCACGGATGAAAACAACTATGCCGACTCACCATGATTGGCAGAGGGAATTTGGTCATTGATGACAGGTCTTCAATGCTCTTGTGTGCTATTGCTGTGTTTCCTCGCACTTGTTAGCATTTTAATTTTTCTACTGCCAAACAACACAAAATGGAACAGCACATATGGTAGAACTGTTGTTCAAATTATAAACGGAAGCTACTTGAGACATAACTAAAACTAAAATCTAAAATTATAAACATAAGTTACAAGTATGCACACCATATGGGATTTCAATGGAGTTTTGCATTAAATGTAAATTATTGACTAACTATGTTTTTCCCCCAGATGCATGCACTGGACTGTTAATAGTCAAGCCCTGCAGCGGGATTTTCAGATTTAAAGGAGGGTAAACTGTAAGCATAAACGAGCAACTCAACTTGCTATTGGCTAAAGCAGAGACCAGTATTGAGTTATTACACAGATTTGAAGGAAAAACACAGATGAATGCTGACTATTGGCTAAATTAGACACCAGTAAATCTACACCAACAGGAAAGAATTAAACAAGTGAACACCACTTGATTTCATGAAGAAAATAGTTAAAGTGCATTCAAAGCTACAATCTAGGTAGATAGATTTCGACAATAGAAAGTTTTACTCAAAACAATCTACTTTCGATTTACTTCAGGAAATTACAAACATAGATTTTCATTTAACAATCATTCAATAATAGCTAAGTAACAGTTTCTACAACATAAGTTTGGCATGAACTCTCATTACAATTTATGTGCTCAAAACACTTATTTATAAGGTCTAAAGAAGAAGCTTTTAGGGATAAAATAATAATAAAATATTCCCAATAAAGCTCTACTTTAAAGCAACCCAATCCCTATATGTAGAGAAGAGGAAATAAAGCTCTTTTAGAACGAATTAATTCTAAAACAAATAATTAAAATAAAATCCTAATAATACGCTCAAATCCATCCTCAGTAAAAAATTGCAACTTTTGTTGCTTAAGTCATTTTTGAAAGTCTAAAATGACTTTGACTTGTAGATTTGATTGAATCCTCTAAACTTGGTGAACTTTTCCCTGCAGCCTTTGAAAGTCATTGAAATGTCGTGAACATGAATTTGACGAAAACCTTGCCAATACCAACTTGATGTTTTGAAATTGGAACTTTGACCATGATGAATCCATTGATACTCTGTCATTGATATGTTAGTCTTTTTGAATTTGAAACCCTCTACCTTGAAAACTTCAAAGTTTTCAAGGATCTCAATAAAACCCTAGGTTTGATAGAATTCCAATCTTTTGTTCTTGAATCCTTTCAACAACCATTGGAATACTTACTTTGTGATGACAACTTGAAACCCTTGAAATAGTACTGTTGTTCCTGAAAACCATTTGCAGACCTGCATACATAAGAGTGAAAGCCTTTTGTTTCTGCTGTGAACAGCAACAATGAATTGCTTGGTGAATTTGAACAGCGAACAGATGCCTTCATAAAAGCGTTTGCATGCTTTTAAAGTTGAGTTTTCTGCATTAAAACTGACTGACTTAGAGGGGCTTTATCTGATTTTTTCCTTATAACTTCAAACATGGGCACTGAAAACTAAGTTTAAGAGTGGCAGCGCCATCCAAAAAGCGTGCCTAAATGATTTTAAGTCTTGTCTTCAAACTTAAGCGCCATTCTTTGTTGGCTTTGCCCTCACAAAAAGTGCTTGGGCAATGAATGGGTGGCAAAGAACTGATAAAAGTGCGCCTGTTATGTTTCCAGTTTGTCATTAATAGCTGGGCACAATTTTACAATGAGCTTGCCATGTTTTATAAAGTTGTGCGGAACATTGTGGTGGCAAAGCCACACCAAAAACACACCTTTAAACTATTTTTTATATGTTTTTTACTTGAGCGCAGTTTCATAATGACTTGGCTACTTTGAGCACTATTTCATGCTTGTTTGGCCGCTGTAAAAATGTGCCACTATGATGCTTCACTTAAACTTCTTTGGTGTGCGGAATTTCCACTTATCTTTGCCACTTTTCAAGCAATGGGCACCTTTTTGTTATGGTTGTGCCACCACAAACTTGCACCATTATAACTGATTTGCTCTTCATCTTGTCAAGGCATGATTTTGAATTGAGTTCAGCGCTTATTGGATCATGGGCCTAGTTCAATTTGGACATCTTTTATTCTTAGGTGTGCTTCTCGTATGACTTTGCCACCTTTGCTCATACTTAGGCAGAACTTTGAAACAACTAAGCCACTAGAAAAGTGTGCTTTCTAACTCATCTTCATTTGTCTTGTTCTGACTTTGTGCTGACATTGCCACTCAGATGGTGTGCTGGGGAAGTTCTCTTTGACATTTGCCAATCTTGCATTCAGATTCAAACCTTCGACATTACATCCTTCTTCTTTTTGTGCTGGAGCCATCAAACTATTAGGAGATTATTCTTATGTATTTTACTCTATCTTAGAGAATTTGTTTTAAAACTGACAAGATTAATAGAATCATAGATATTTTGAAATTATTAACAATTGCTTGAAACGATAAATCCATAATTTCTTAGCTAATTAATTAATTTGGAATGCAACATTGAAAGTGTGTTTAGTTTAAAAGTGTGAGGCCATGCACATTACATGCTATTGTAATAGGAACTTGTATATTTTGTTGTTGATATTGATTGGGGTGAACAATTCCATAAAACTTAAAAGTGATCATTTCTGTTTGTGCAGATCTCAATGCCATCAAAAAGCGGCCACTA
Organism: Cunninghamia lanceolata; assembly: GCA_027924645.1. Classification (NCBI taxonomy): domain Eukaryota; kingdom Viridiplantae; phylum Streptophyta; class Pinopsida; order Cupressales; family Cupressaceae; genus Cunninghamia; species Cunninghamia lanceolata. Next base: position 19,623,705 of record BSBN01000590.1, read on the forward strand.
CCGTCATCATCTGGCTTGCCTCTTGTGAACAGAAAAATTTCCTTTGTCTCTGTGTTTGCAATCTACAACCAGTCTCTACAGACTTCTGTTCAGAGAGTATCAACAAATGTTACAGTTGGGAACACTACATATGACCAGACAGGAAGGTCCATGGAAATTCTGAATATATTTGCAAACTTCATCAAGGTACTTGGATTTTTTATAGGATCGCTCTTTACAGGGAAATGCATTTCTGTACTCAAAAGGAAAATATTTTGCTGTTGATTCCAAGGGGTAATCCTGGTAGATTATCATTGATAGAATTGTAATTATTCTTGATTTCCCACAGTAGTGTACCATAGAAACTTTGATATTTAATAAATGAACCACACAAGACTCATCTGGGTTTTATACTTTTTTCCCAAAATGAACTGTATAACAATCCGATCAATGTGTCAAGGCATTGCACTGAAAACATGCTTTAATGTGTATTCTGTTTGAGAGTAATGATGCTTTGGTGTCTTGGTATGGCTAGAGTAAAGTATACAGGATAAATTGTTGTAGTGACATAATCTTTAGTTGTTTTGACGTTTTTCTTGAGAAGAGTAATGGTTACCACATTTGTGAAAAACACATACTTACATTGATTATTTATGTTTAGATTGTTACAGGTATCAATGCCTAAAAGTAATATCTTCATTTTGACTGATCCAGCAAGCAATTTTCCTGCTGTTCCCAGCAATAGTGCTGTGATGCATATTCCAGGAAATTACTCACGGAATAACTTGATGCTTCAGAGGATCAAATCTTACATTGTAAGCTGGCCATCATTTGCAGATCTCAAATAATAGACATTTGATAGTTTGTCATTGATCACCTTTTCATGCCATAGAAAGAATAACATCATGTTTATGAGCAATACTCTTCAATTATGATAAATTTCATTAGCTTGATGATTAACTAGATTCAAAATGATAATTTGATTTTAATTCTTTCCTGAAGGAAGATTCTGCTAGGACTTCTGAATAGTCTCTGCATGCTATTGAGTATTATTGAGCTTACTAGATATAGCATGCTGAGAACGAGTTTTGGCATATTGCCATTGAAATTTGAAACCACAGTTTCAACATATTGAATTTAAAAGTTCCATGGCTGTAGACAAAAGTTAAAACAATAAAATCATTTTAAACTATGGTCTAGCTGAATGTTTAATGTACCTTATTTATTTACACAATATTGCAAAAAGTATAACTGACTTTTGTACTCAATTTTATTTAGTTAATACAGAGGCATTCTTTGACTTACACAAGATATTACTGCATGTTTATATTTCACTTTGTCCCTTCTGATAAGTGCCAAGAATATAGGCTACTTGAACATGTGATGTGCTTTTATTTAGCTCATATGATGACAATTTATGGAATTGCCATTGGATGTCATTAGCTGCTCATATTTGTCCCACCTGTTGAAAATGTTCCAACTTCTATGTATATGTTTATTTGAATTTATAGGAGTAATTGTTGGAAGAACAGTTCAATATGTACTGCAGCAGTAGAATGAAACCAACAAACTTAAATGCACCCGTTTAACTTCTACAGGTTGTTGGAAAAAGGACTAAAATGTGGTTGTTGGGGGTTGTTCTGTAGGAATGTTGTAGAAATTCTTAGAATTTGACATGTTATATCTTTCTAAGGTATGATCCAAAAAAATTGGGTCAAAACCTATTGGACCACTGGGGTCATGGTGTTCTATGTTTGTTGGAGTGCTTTCATGGTGTTAGGAGATGGAGTTAGTTGCAAATTGATGTGGTAGAGAGCAGATATGCATTTTATGATATCAGAGCATCTTAGGAAGTGCCGAAGACAAGTTTCAGTCCTTCAAAATGAGCAGAAATTCACTTGTGATGAATTCACCGCCTATTTTTCCATATGCGGCAAATTCACCATCTAATGCAGCAAAAGTGTAAATGCTGTGGTGAATGCGCAATCGCCCCATGGCAAACTTGGTGATTTTACCAAAACATAGACAAAATGTGGAATACACAGAGTGTTTGTCATTTGGTTTTCCAATTTGTCATTTATCTTCCATTTTTTGTTGATGGGAGATTGGAGGAATGCCACATATTGCTGTTATATGAAGTGTAAGAGGTTGGCTCTCATTTGTATGGTGGTTTTAGTCCATCTTGAGACTGTAACAATCATAGTTGCAGGGGTTTTCATAGTGACAGAGGTTTTGCAGGTGTTTTAAGGGCTTCTTGTTGATTGTTGGAGCTCAAGTTCACCTTGGTGGCATTGTAAAACATCTGTAAGCTACCCTTCATAGTGATTTAGGGAGATAATAGCTCACTCTTGCTGGAGTTTTTTCCCATTGAAAGGTTTCTCGAAGGAAACTTTTGTGTCTTCCATCTTTGTGTGGTGTTAAATTGCTAATTATCTGTTTTACATGGTTTTTGAGGCTTTACATTTTAGTTCCCTTGATATGCACTTGATACGTTGATTCGGAAACTCTTGGAGGTGGTTAGTTGTGTGTATTAAAGGTTTGTTGAAGGTGTTTAAAGTAAATATCTGTTTTTGAAGGTAATGTGAGGAATATCCTCCCTATTCCCTGTTTATGGATGAATGTACTGCAGCAGAAGAACGAAACCAACACACGTAATTGCACTCCTTTAACTTCTGTAGGAGTACTTGTTGGAACAATGACCAATATATGGTTGCAGGGGGATTTCTGTAGGAATGTCATGGAAATTTTTAGAAGTTGACATATTATAGATCTTCCTAAAGTATGAGGGAAATTGAGATGGACATGATAAATATGTTGTGGACCGTTTTTGTTTGATATTGTCATATTTTTTATGGATAAATCACAATATCTTTGGAAAATGAGCTACATAATAAATTTGGCAAAAAGCTTACAGGTAGGGGAAGGATACCCAGAGCATAATTGAATAGGTTTCGACTGGTCATACTTAGATTTTAGATAGTGTCTAGATAACCATTTGAATTTTCAATTTTCTAAAATCCAGCCTTACTTATTAACGTAGTTTTTTATCTAGATGATTTTTCTAAGGGAGTAGATTATACAGAGGGAGCTCAAGGTCAAAATAAAATTGTGCAGCAGGGAATGAGACAAAGCCCATTAGGCATCTTCATGGATTATTAGAGTTAGTTTTCAGTCATCATATGTTCTTTATGATGTCTTAAGAAAACACCTTCAATGCTAGAGCTTTGACAAAGCCCAGTAGGCTTCTTCATTAATTATTAGAATTAGTTTTCAGTCATTATATGTTCTTTATGATGTCTTAAAAAAACACCTTCAATCCTATAGCTTTGACAGCCTTTTGTAATTTTTGTTAGCTAAGAGTAAAATAAGTAAAACTTTTCTGTTAACAGAATTAACAAGATTATCCATAATGCAAAAAAGAAGTGAAACAGAGAGAGAAATTAACCATTTAAAGGTCTGAAGGCCGTACAGTATGGGAACAGTTGTATGTGGATTGTTGGGAGAAGACTAACTCTTGGCCAAGTGCAAAGCCCATACTGTCCTTGGAGGTTATTGTCCTAGGAGGTTATTTTGTTTATTGATGCAACCTCATGAATAGCATGAGACAAACAAACAATTAGCCACCAAAAACTGATGTTGTACACTCTTGATTAGCATAAGTTGATTAGATTTATAAAGATGTGGATGTGTGCTTGATGGATAAGGCCAAGCACATGCAAATAGTCACAAAACTGGGCATGCTAGTATAACTTAGATGCTGTCAGTAAGGCTCTAGTGATGTGAAATTCTCTTTAAATAGCCTAACTTGCAGTAAGTGAGGCTCCAGTAAACTTGGCAAGTGTGCATGTGGGATGATTACAATGAGAATGATATTGACGAGAAACAAGATCACCATGAAAAAGAAAGCAAGAAAGAAAGTATGAGTAATTCTCATAATTTCCTCCTTTATTAGAGGAAATTGTTCCAAATTTATAAAGATGAGGATGTGTGGTTATTGGATAAGTTCATGGACATGCAAATGGCCCCAAAGCTGGGCATGCCAGTATAACTTACATGCTGTCGGCGAGGCTCTAATGCTGTGAAATTCTCTTCAGATAGTCTAACTTGCAGTGAGGCTTTAGTGAACTCAGCAAGTGTGCATGTGATAATTACAATAAGAATGATATTCACAAGAAATGAGAACACTATGAGAGTGATTCTCATTATTTCTTGTCATGTCCCCTTTTTCAGACTAAAATAATTAATAATATTATTTAAGTTGGCCTTGGTAATTTCTAATTTTAAGGGCAACTTAATGATAATATTATAATTAAAAATAAAATGTATTTTTTAGACACTAATATTAAAATAAAAAGTATTTTTAAATACTTGGAGGGAAATATAAATCCAAGGGCCCGTTTTGGAAAGGTATATCAAGGAGGCGTCTATCTTCATTTCATCATCAGATTTCATTTGGCATTTTCATTGTGAGCCCGCGTTTGAATTTACATCCAAGGATGAAAACTCTTGGCTGTTTTTTGAGGTCTAGGAGGATGAAAATCCTCTTGGATCTTCATTTTGGGAGGTGAGGACGAAAACCCTTGCTTCTTGCTTGGCAATTTCATATAGGGGTTGCACGTGGGGTGATTGGAGGTTTGTGCATATTTCAGGTCTTGGAAGATAATTATTTGGAACCAAATCGATTGGAATTTAGCATTAATTTGTACAACTGCTATCATTTTACACTCCATACCTGAGTGCCACCATTAGAGGAGTTATTTGTTAGATTTCAAGGGTTCGGATTGCTGATTTCAGACTCATTTCAGACCTTTTATCACTGTTGCTGCTGTGTAGGCAAGTCGCATCTATTTATTGGCAGTCGCAGCCATCATATGACACCTTAAGGTGGGTGATTGGAGATTCTAGGGTGATCACAGCTAAAGAGGGCAGTTCTGTACTGTTTGGGTGGTTAATTCACATTCGTTTTCATCTTATCCTTGGGCGCTGTGATTTCATTTCTAAGTGCTGCTTGAGGATTGCCTTTGTACCAGCTAGGGCCTTCCACCACACTTCTAAATCAGTTCATTGTCCAGCAGATCATCACACCCAACAGGAGGGGTTAGATCCAAGCGCCAACCAGATCATCATTTTCGGGTCTGTTTGTTGTGAGTACTATTTCTGCAGACTGCGCTTTATGTTTACATATTTGTAAGTGACAGATTTGAAGTTCCCAATTCATGAAATAAGGGAGTGTAGTGGGTGTAAATCATGAATTATGTTGTAATCTCATTTTGTTGATTAATGCAATATAATCAACCAGTTTGCCTACCATTGAGTGTTAAAACTGTCTGCTGTTCATCATTGTTTCCATGTGAATACATTGTTTTTTTCTGAATACTGTACTACAAAAAGGAGCTCAAATCTATTATAGTTGTTGTAGCTTTGGCATTAATTATTATTTCAGTTTTGATAACATCTAGAATTAAAAAAACCAGAAAATATAAAAAAATCATGTTGGGGACATTACATTTCCTCCTTTATTAGAGGAAATTGTCACCAATTCTATGGATGAAGCAGAACCACCTCGTAGCTTTGAAGATGAGCATGAAGAAAAGGAAATCTGGCAAAGTATGGAGTTTATGCAGACCACAAACGGTGATGGAGACCCAAAATGGATAGAATGTTCTTGGTACACCTTTGAAACTTGAATTCCAAACCTCTTTTTGTTGAGATTATCGCCAAATGATCCTCAAGTTTTTTCAATCCACAGTCTTACCAGTCAGCTTGCGAACATTTGTCTTGTTGTGGTTTTTTCCTTCGAACAACTTTTGTAGGGCAGAGTACTATGATCATCAATAAATCTGATCAGACAAAGTATGGTTTTCAAAGAACAACAAGTAGGGTGTTTAAGTACAAAAACATGGCTTTGATTTGACATGGTGAAACCTAGACCAAACCACGCCTAATTGGTGGCAAGATCATTGGTAAAGGGCGCTAAGCTGAAAGGAATCATAAGTAACAATCACGTGCACAGTTTTTCAGTGGCAATGCCAGTCAGAAAAGGTACCTAAGGTAATAGGAAAGGCACAAAACCGTGCCACAAGTAAACTCAAGCTATGTCGCATTCCATTGGCTGTACCAGCACAAAATGGCGATGAAGATGACAGATATAGTGTAAAAACAGGACAAGGAGAAATTTCATTCAATTAAGAGTAAATGGTGCACTTTATTGGTGTTAATGACAGTCTGAAATGGCGATCAAGATGTCAATCATATCATCAAATTGTGCCAACATTCAAATGAAGGAAAACACATCAAGCAGACACTCTTTTTTCGGTCACTTAGCCACCTGAAATACCAAGGCATGCTTCTACTATGGTTAAGCCAAGACAATTCAGTGCCAAGCCAATTCAGTGCCAATACTTAACCCATTGCTAGGCATGCTTTCAAGGTGGTGAAACCATTCAAAAATTCCACCACTTTCCTTTAGTTGGCCAATGATTCAAAACAGCATAAATTTAGAAAAGTTCTAAGGCAAAAATAATCCAATGGTAGGCACCACATTCCTTAGTCGGCCTATTTTGAGGAAAAGCTGAGAGTTAAAGCATGGCAAGCATATCCACTCATTCCAATTACAAACAAACTTACTTCAGCTGTCAAGTGCAGAGTACAGTCCTATATCCTTGTTTTTTGCAGGTTTTGGAAGACAGATTTGAGGCACCATAGTCAAGCATAATTTATAAGTATACAGAGTTGCTGTCAAATTGAAAGATATCAGCTCCAAGCAGCCCAATTTTCATCATAAATTGCTGTTGTCACATATAAAAAAATCCTGATTTTTCACACCAAGTTAGCAAAATCAGACAAGGGCAGTGATTGTAATAAATTTCCAAGCATCTACATCAACAAAAGATGCTCATTCTTCTATAGATTATTACAAACATGGCAAGCATATCCACTCATTCCAAGCATATCCACTCATTCCAACTACAAACTTGCTTCAGCTGTCAAGTGCACAGTACAGTCCTATATCCTTGTTTTTTGCAGGTTTTGGAAGACAGATTTGAGGCACCATCAAGCATAATTTATAAGTATTCAGAGTTGCTGTCATAATTGAAAGATATCAGCCCCAAGCAGCCCAATTTTCATCATAAATTGCTGTTGTCACATAAAAAAGCCTGATTTTTCACACCAAGTTAGCGAAATCAGACAAGGGCAGTGATTGTAATAAATTCCCAAGCATCTACATCAACAAAAGATGCTAATTCTTCTATAGTTTATTGCTGCCATATCAAAATTCACACTTTCAAAGTTCTGATTTCACAAAAGCAGCAGGGTATACATTTCAAGATTGCATTTTTCAAAGCTACGAACAGCATATGAAGCAAGGCATCTTCAAGCTCAGTATTCATGATAGTTTGGCAAAAATTTCGTTTACCACAAATTCCAGAATCATGAAATCTAGAATTCTAGAATTCGATATAGATATAGATTTACTGGTCTCTAATTTAGCTAGTAGGAAATTGAATTCATCATTCATGCTTGATGGTTTATCCTCCTTAAATTTGAAAATCTCGTTGCAAGATTTGACTATTGACGGTTTGGTGCTTGCATTCAAGGCAAAAACATAGTCGGTTAGTAATTTACACTTTGAAGAAGGGTTCTGCATTCTATCATACATAGTATTCTGATTTGAGTTGTCTGACAATAGACAAATTAAAACGCTAATAGTTTTTGGTGAGTCTACTGGGGAGCAAGATACAACAAGCCGAGCTTGCAGGTAGAAGATGTTATCATTTCCCAATTGAAGACTTGGCCGATAACGTATATACACGCAGGTAGATAGGGCTTCATGATCCTACTTTTTGGATGCCTATTCAAGCACACACAAGCGGAGGCTTATCTTCACCAATGGTGTAGGAACTCATTTATAATTTTGCAAGAAATCAAAATCCAGATAAAGAACCATTTCAGGCAATGGGTGATAATGCTCACTAAACGATCCACCTCCATTTCCATTACCTTGGGGAGCCACCATTGGTCCCTTGGCAATTACAACTTGCCACGATTTTTCATCAAGTTCAAGGAGTTTTTTTTCCAAAACTTCATGATGATGGCATGGAGCATCGTGATGAGCATATCTCAACATTCACTACCACTTGCGGCATTCTTGGAGTAGCACATGAAGATATTGTAGTGCGACTTTTTCTTGAAACTCTAGCTGGAGTAGCACTAGAATGGTTCCATCATCTCGTTGTAGGTTGCATCACAAATTGGGAAATGATGAGGGAGAAATTTATATCACTCTTGAAACCTGATGATGCAGCTCGTGGCAACTTCTAGGTTAGATTATCAAAGGTTTTTAGGTAACCTTAAACGTTGTGAGATGATCTCGACGACGACTCTATGATAGGATATATTCAAGATGGACTGATTTGTGCTAGAAAGGTAAACACATTTAATGATTTTGCATGTTCATGGAATCAAGTAGTTGTGAACATAGTGCAAAAACTCGGACTCGACAATTACTTGGCGGACCCAAAAATTTTAAAAACTCAGGACTCGGCAAAAATTTGGCAAAGTTATCGAACATCAAAAATACATTAATTTTTGAAAATATGCTTTAAAAACGTGCATATTATGGAGTTTATGGACCACATTATTGATTTCCTTCAATACATTTCATCTAAGTTGCCTAGAATGGGCTCGGGTTCAGGATTCACGCATGTCAATATGACAATTTTTTCCCCCAGGTATGGGTACTATATATATTAATATATAATAATAAATTATATATAAATATTGTATTAATATTATTATTATAATAATATATTTACAATAATTAATTTGATTTAATTATTTACAATAATATTATTACAATTAACACAATATAATCTTTTCTAATTTTAATATAACTAGTACAATTAATATTATAAATTAAATTAAATATATATCTATACAATATAATATATAAGCTATATATTTAAATATATAAACAGAACATATTTAATGTAATATATAAAAATAATAATAATTAAAAATTTTATAATATTTAATTTATATTTATATTTATACAATATAATATATAATCTATAAGTAATATATAATATAATATAATTTCGTATCATAATATATAAATTAAAAAGACTAACTATGAAAAAGAGTTACGCTCGAACAATGAAAGACTTCATCTTTGGGATATGTAGGCAACAACATCATTTGCAGAATTGTCACAATAAAACGCCAAGCTTGGCAACCCCTGCTCGAGGATGAATGAACTCTTGAAAAGGGCAGAAGAAATCTCGCAGAAGAAACCCTGGATATCCTGCGCGGAAGAACAGTAAAAAACATTTTGAAATCCAACAAAAACATATAGAAAAATAAGAAAAACATGCAGAATGCCCTAAATCCGCAAATCTGGGTGAGTTTTTTCAACGCCAGACGATTTTTTCAAGAGTAATTGTGATTTTTATAAAAAATTCGCTGCGATTTTTATAAAAAACTCGTCCATGAGTTTTACTTGCGAATACTCGTGGTGCCATTTTTTTGGCGAGTACTCGCCGATTTTTTAAACATTGGTTGTGAAAGAGCAAAGATTTGAAGAGAGGAGAGTACACGAAGAGCTTTAATGGGAAAAGCCATCACTGGGGCCCTGTTTTCAAAAGCCTACATACATTCCTACATCCACAAATTAGGAGAAAGAGTTACCACCTCACAAGCCTTGCCTATTTTCTATGGTGGACGACAAGATTCTATGTCAGAAGGAATTACATCATTTAGTTGTTGAAGAAGATAAAGTCTCCCAAGCATCTGTAGGACATGATAAAGATCTAACTGCTTTCATTGGATAGGAAGGCATATTGGTTGCACAATAGAGGATGACGCATCAAAAGAGTTTTTATCTACACTCGAGGGATTATTTGAAGAACTTGCACAAGACAAAATTGAAGAACTAGGATTTGAGCATTTGATAGTAGTTAATGAGTTGGTGCAAGGTTTGAATATGCCTAAAGAAGAAAAATAGTTGATCAAGGAAGGTAGCAACTTTGAAACTAATGAGACAGAGTTACTTGTTTAATCTTGCTTAAGGAAATATTCTTTGAAGTTGGTTGCACTAACAAAACTCAAGAGACCTAGTTTGACCAAGGCCCTTCGCTATAAGATGATGGATGACAAAGTTCGCTGCCTAAAGAAGATTTTTTTCAATAGTTATACTTTGATAATGATATAATGCCTGAAAATTTGGACTTGGATGGGTTGTTGGATGGAGATTCGATTGATGAAAAAGATGAAAAAGAATTGCAAGCACAAGGTGCATAGTGCTAGTACCAATATTAGTACCCCTACGAATCTTTGCCTATAGTCACATTAGTAGTCTTAGATCAGGACATGCTTGTCTTATTATTAATATCAACTAAGTTATCTGCTTGTCAATTTGTTAAGTCATTAGGTTGTGATCTAGTTTTTCAAACTAACATGCTTATAGATTCATTCCGAATAATGAATGGCGAACAATGGTGATTGAGATTTCGAAGGTTGATAGCTCCAACATGAAAGAGGAAGATGCAATGATGAAGATTGGGATCAAATGGAAAGATTTGCAAAGTGTTAGATCCATTCAAAATGGCACATCAGCATAAGAGCTAGAAGAAAACAACACTAAAGAAAACATCATTTTGAAGTGGCTATGCCAACTAGAAAGAAAGAAATAAATTATATTAATGTCCATGGATGACCAAAAGTAGGTCAATGGGACTCAATGTAATGTCCCCTTCTCAAGCCTAGACAGTGGTGGGCCTGATAGCCTATTTCTTGGAGTTCCGATAGGCTATGTGGTATGGTAAGGGGCTCCTTTTGTGAAGAACATTGTTTCAATTGTTTTTGTGGAATTTTGATGACGACATTGAGCTTGATTGTGTTTCAGGATTGCAGTGCAGTTTTGGACTTTCTGGATTGCTCTCCAAACTTCTTGGAGAAGCCGTCTATTTCTAGAAAGTCACCGGAGGGTGTCATTCTTCATCCCAAACTTCACGGAGGGCGATGGTATAGTTTATTTTGCAATTTGATGATGTTTGGGATTTCCTGTAAAAGTGGGTGATTTAGTGAGCTATTTGTTAATTATTTCACACTTATTTCTGTAAGGTTGGAAATAATTATTAAGTGCATGTGTTATAGCTCATTGGAAAAAGGAAAAGATCTTTATTTTAGGCACTTTAAAGTGAGTGCTTAAGGTGGGAAAAAAGTAAAATATTTGAGTTGGAGTGAAAAAGTTTATTTTTCCCAAGAAATAATTCTTTTTGTGTGTAACTCCAAAAAGTGCCTTTATAAAGGAGATGAGAGCTCATTTTGCTTCTTTATGCTTGAGTTTATACTGTTATGTTGCAGAATGAACTTGTGAGTTCTTCATACCTTCTTGAGGACGAAAACCCTCTCGAAGAAGTTCAGTTTCGGTGGTGAAAGATCCACCCTAGCTGAAAGGAGTGACTTCATTCAGGAGTTTACACAGAGATGAAATGGAACATGATGTTTTTTAGGAGTTTTGGGTTTGAAGATTGTTGCAATGATATATGTGATGGATTTTTTAGGAGTGATTTGAATAGTTGTTGGTAGTTTTTGGGAAGTTTGTGGAGAACCTTGCTAGGCCGTACATTTCTAGCCGTACCTGTGAAATGGGCGATTCACTCATTGTTGGATATTTGATTATACTTCTTTCAAACTTTTGAGTGGGTTATTTTTGTCATGCTTGGGGGTCTAATTGCTGATCATTTGATGTTGAAGCTGCGGATTTAAATGATGTTTATGCTTGCTGTAAAGTTCAGATAGTCCATACCATTACAGTAGGGTGTGGGAATATTTCTTGCTGGTCGCTTATGCTAGAGGTGTTTAGACCTTACCTTTGTTGGCGCCTTGGTTTATAGAAGGTATTGTTGGGGGTTTAGAGGATGATTTTGCTGTTTATCATGCACATTTATGTGACCTTGACACTCCTATGCCGTCTGTACAGCAACAATTCAGACTGGTTTTGATTGTAGCCCTCATAAAAGAGAGATTGTCATTGTTGGTGATTGGCTGTGAGGTAGTTTGTTTGAGTTTTGGTGATACTAATGAAATGTCATAGGGTGATGCCTAGAAATCATACCATTCATGAGTACTGGGGTGTTTATCAAAGCTAAATTTGTTTGTGTTGCATCCTATTCTTACATTGTAATTATTTATTTATGTTGCAAACATCATATGTAACCCCTGGATGGTACAACCGCCAGTGTGGATAATATTATTCTAATTTCCTTGGCTTTCTCGTTGAATAAGTGGATGTGCTTTGTCTTTTTCTTGTTCATTCTCCCACTGAATAAGTGGTGTATTCCCATTGAATAAGTGGATGCCCGTTGAATAAGCGGAAGTTGTAACTGGATTTTGTTTGCAAAGCATTTATTTGATCAGCTGAAGCACTATATGCTCTCAACTTGCCCATCTTGGGAACTTGGTGATCAAAAAGTGCAGAGGTGTTTACTTGGTTGCATTCTTTGTGCTAAAACTGTTGTTATTATTGTAAATCCTGAAAAATATTGGGGTAGAACATTACACTAAAGAGTAAACAAATTTACAAAGAAAGTTCTAAGAGGAGAATCCTAGAGAGGCCCCACAAAGGGGAAGAACCAAAAAGAAAATATAAAACAACAGAGGACCACCAACATAGGTGGTCAAGAAACCAATACACATAGCATAGTAGGGGGAATAAGAAACCCAAAGAGCATAAGCCAAGGAGTATTGGATAGAGAAGGTCTCATCGAGTATCATAGTTTGGGCCAGAAATGGAGGATTCATTGGTGTCATTGTCGATCATTGTGAAGGGGCTGATACAAAATCTAATAGTGCTCATAGGGGAGTGCCTAAGGCCAGGAGGACCAAGCAAGGCACCCTCCCTATAATCACACCTAACATCTAAGGGCGAACTAACTCCCCTATTGGTGAAGAAGCTCATAATTTGTGTTTGTCCCTATGGTTAAGGGGTGGCTCGAGAGGAGTTGTAATAACCACCCTTATACTTTTACCCAAAACCCACAATTTTTTCCGACTTATATTGTGCAGGCATTTTGTCAAATAGTTTGCATTTTTCTCTTCTCACCATATTTTCAGAATGTTTTATTATAGCTCGACACGTCATGCAGATTTAGGCATAAATCATTCAATATTGCACCACAATGTTCACATATAAAGCATAGTCATTTTGAAAAACAATTTGTAGCCTTTCATTGATAGATAGAATTAAGCACAGAGAGTATTACAAAATGCTGATATAAAAATCTGAGACACAAACAACTGAAATATACAATTTCTAACCTCAAATGAAGCTTGGAAGCTTGTAGAAATAATTTTGATGAGTATGATAACTTTAGGTAAATCCTGGAACAGCTGTGATAAGTCTTTTAAACCTTGCAAAAGCTGGACATAATGTAATGGCAGATTTATAACCTTATACATCAGCCTGTATACCTCCCAAATGACATTCCAAATCACTCACAAGTGGTGGAGCTATATCAAAGACCAAATTGCTTGTATTAGAGGCAGCGCCTCATTCTCTAATCCTCACGTCCCTTCTCTAAATTCCCACGCAGAAAATATGAAAAACACCACATTTCCAGACCTCACGCATTTTAAAGCATTTAAAGAAGTCTTAAGGGATGGCGCTTAGGGAACAATGGGTCCCACAACCTCTCCAAGATAAAATTTAGAAGTCTTTAGCTGCTGCGTCAGCCTTAATGTATGTCACAACAGCTTTAATATTCTTAAAGCTCTTTGTATAAGCGCTTCACTCCATATCATAAGCTGTGACTTCTAATATGAGGGTTGCGGTCGGAATAATGGGGTTAAAACCCTCCACAAAGCTTCACCAAAACTACAATAAAATATTATATGCATCTTCAAGAGAAACTTCTATGAAATATCCAAAATTATATTTGCTTACAAATCAATAAATTTGATTTATGAAACCTTGAAACTCGAAATCTATTAATAACAATGGTGATTCTTGAGTAGAACCACTCCAAACTAGCTAGGGATTATCTTTCAAATCCGAAACTAGAAATCAAATGAAGGTTTGCGTCCTCAAAAGATCATAGAACACACAAGTTCAATCCAATAGCATAACGACATAAGAAATCTTCAACATTCCGAAAATGAGAGCTCAAGCCTCCTTTTATAGCCTCTTGGAGGGAAAAACAATTTTAAAATATAAAATAACCTCCGTTTTCCCCAATGCCCTTTTTTAAAGAATTAAAATAACATTAATAACATATTCTCTCTCACTCCCTAGGCGCCCATTTTAGGAGGGGTCATAAAACAACTTTATAAATTATAACACTTAAGTGAATAATCAAACATTAAACATTAGAAACTTAAGTGTATAGTTTAAATACTCCACCCGAGTTGTGGAAAGCACTTCCAATGCGTTGGACCCTGAAACTGAACATGCCAAGACGTAATTGAAGCAGTGGGATGATGAAAGGTGGCAACTCGATAGCTTACTAAAAATAGATGTGCTCTCCAAGAAGTGTGGAGCAAACTAGGAGTCCAAAAACGCTTCGGAAAGCATCATTGCGATCCATAACACCAACTGAGCTCAAAGCCGCAAATAGAAAACAATAAAAACAAAATTGGTGCTCTCCAGGATCTTTGGAGTCCCCTTACCAACACCACTGAGCCTACGGGAACTCGAGGAATAGGCTAACGATCACCAAACTGACTAGCCCTGAGAAGGGGACATTACAGGAGTAGACCTATGCCGTCGGGAAGGACTTGAACAACCCCATTGAGAAAAAGTAGAACTACGGTGATGAGGGGGAACATGTTGAGGTTGTGAGAGATGTTGCCTCACAAGTTTAGTTGTTTTGATGCGTGAAGTAGTGGTATCTAAAGGCCGTTTAGAGTTGTCGATCTCTAGGATGTGCTGGTAGAAGGATGTGATCAACCTTGGGGCTCTAGGATCCCTAGAGACCCTTGCAAGGATTTGTGTCAAAGGGTGACAATCTCTCGTAGATAAAGGGCTAGGGGTTGTTAGTTCGAATATCTAAATAAAGTAGAGAGATTGTTGCTCGAGTCCTTGTATTTGCACTAATATTTCCCCCGGATCTCATGGTAAATGGGGCATCTAAAGATGAAATGCTCTTCAGTCTCCACTTCCTGGAGGGAGCAAAGACAACATGTTCTATCTTGGCGAAGAATATGATGATCCATCTCAACTTGCAGTTGGTGGGAACACACCCTTAGTTGGCCCAGGAAAACCTCAGGCTATGCAACTAATGATGCTGGAGATACTAAGGACGACATATGATACCATCTTCCACTTGTAAGAAATATTCTACGTGAAAAGCAAGCTTCGGGGTAAGTGGACAGGAGGGGAGGTCTAGTTTACTTGGATGTACTATTTGTAGATGTCCCTCCTAGCAATTCTAGTGATAGTCTCCTTTGAAGGAAGGAGCCAAATAGGAGTGTCCAAGGAATACATGAAAGGAGAAAGCCTATCAATAGGGATGCCGATAGAAAGAAGGAGCAAGCTAATCTCAGAGTATCAACAATAATGTTGCCTAATGGAGCCCAATGAAGCAATTTGTTTAGGGGAATGAAGAGCTAAGTATGGATACCTGTCACAACCAAAAGCTGAATCTCCCACGGATCTGAGTCTATGGATGTAGAAAGTAAGCCAAAAGATAGTTTCATGATGCATTGATTGGGCAACAAACTCAGCTTGGACAATGCTCTGAGGAATAGTTCACTTGCAACAAATCATCCATTGTAGCATGAGAGTTGAGACCCGCTCAAAATGAGCCCAATCAATGAATCCCAAGCTAGGCCCCCAAACCTTAGTTACATATAAAATTGTAGGCTTGATGATTGCATCAAAAAGACACATCTTAGAAGGGATACCTTGGAAGTGGGTTTGGAAACACTGATGCTCCAGAATAGAGAGGAGAGGTATAACCTTTGCAAAGATGTGTATAAGATGTAGGCTTCATGCTGAAGGAGCGACTGAAAAATTGGACCCCAAAGTATGTGTAAGTCAAAGAAATCTGCAAAGCTGCCCCCTTGTAGAACTGAAATCTGAAAAGAGAACGTTGGGAGATGTTGAAAATCATGACCTTATGCCAGCTAGAAACCACACCGAGTATCAAGCAGAAAAAAGTAGAGGTCGCTAGAGCATGAGGAAAGCGTGACCCGTTAAATGGAAGCACATTAAGGAAATTGCAACTCAAACATAGCATGAAATCACAGCAAGGGCTATGGCAAAAGACTCAAGTGATTGACATGCTTTTACAATGGCTAAGCTACGAGAAAAGGGCAATGATAATGGTGAATGATGGGTAAAGTCGTGACTAGCATACAAGCAAAAACAAGTCAGTGAAAGTCACTTTTTCCATGGTAAAGCCAGACTAAAATGGTGTTCAAAAGTGGTAGTAGTTACCCAAATTTGCGACAAACAAGGTGGCAATGATAGGTTCAAATTATGACTAGTTAAGTGGCAATATGAGGTGAAAATTCAGACTAGGCAATAAATTGAAGATTTGAGTGATTAGCATTGATCTTGAATGGCAAAGCCAGTTGAAAAATGCAGCTAATTTGTTTACATCGATTAATCTAGGAATGCAGCAAATGGTGTTAGAGCTTTTGCTGATTCTTGTTGTTGTGAAAAAAAAAATGCCAAGGAGTGATCCATGCCAAGTCATGCCATCGCCATACCACATTCAATGGCAATTACATCATCACCGAATATGCCTTAGTTCCATAGCTCCACACCATGAGATTGGCACCATCTAGTGCAATTCAACATCTTGCTTGGACCATTAGAAGTTAGTGCACCTTCTATTGGGTTCACATGCCACCTTGGACCTTTGCACCTTGTTGTGCCATGCTAGATCATGCTTCCAAAGCTTGTACCGCGCCAATGCACTTGTCCCTGCAATCTATATGTGGGACACAATGTATATTGGATGTTTGGTACGAATCAAGTGTTATATTAAAAGTAGTCATCCCACATACATAAGGGAATCATCTACTAATGATTGAAGTGTCATTATGCTTTGGATAGAAGTTGTACACAAGTCTACAGCAATTGTATTTTTGGTCCAAGGGCAGCATCCACGCTGCCTTGGATATTTGGGCATGAGTTGATGTCCACACCTTTTGAGGAAAGTTTCTCTTCTCCTTTATGTGCCATCTCATCTTTGTTTAGTAATATTGTCAGCTTGGTTTCATTTCCAGTTTTAGCAGATTGAAGTATACTATTCAACATCAGTTGGTATTTGATAGACATTTTTTATTTCAAGTTTCAAAAAAAAAAAGTTTCATTCATATTTTTCAGCAGCTATGTTTCAGGTACATTGCAATTTTAACAATTGCATATTTTGGTTCTCAGTTCTGTTTTTGTTCTTGAGATCTACAGTTCTACAGCCGTTTCCTGTAGTTTACCTTTCAAAAATTTCAGTTCTTTCAGTTTTCCCAGTAGCTACAGTTTAAGATATTCAGTATCTGACATTTCCAGTTCTGAAATCAGATATCTTTTCAGATTTCAGTTTTTAGGAATGTAACATGTACAAAATTAATTTTATGGGACTATAACTTTTACGTATGGTAGCTAGAGCATGCTCACTTCATCAGTTGTACTTAATCTCAGGTAGCATATGTTTTCAAGTGAGAAATTCCTGGACTCACTCTGTTTTGTTTCACAACCACATTTAATTCTGCAGCTTTAGGTTTTATTACATATGGAAATTTACGAAGAAATACTATTTTATAACTACTTATTTGTCTGTTTTTTTATGAAGATTTTAAGCCAGACTCATTAATGGTTTTGTGCATTGCAATTTGTTAAGAATCAGACATTTTCGATGTGGTATAACCTTGCCTTGAGCTGGCATTTTTATTGAGGTGTATATTTGTTTTGATTTTTTATGCATCATTTATCAACATTGCTTCAAAATAGTTAGCCCAGATGAAAAGGGCCTATTTCCAGTATTAATGATCACATTTTATAATGATTTGGATTCTTAGAAATCTGATCTTTGATGATTGCAGGACTTCTTGGAAGCAAGGTTATCAGGGTATACATGGAAGCAAAATCAGGTTGAACATTTTATTTTCACTGATTCAGACATAGCAGTGGTTGATGATCTTAGCCATATTTATGAAGACTACCCAGATTTTCACATAGCTCTCACTTTTCGAAACAATAAGCATCAACCTCTAAACTCAGGCTTGATCTTTGTAAGAGGAACTGCGGAAGGTGTTTCAAAGTCCGTATAATCATATTTTGCACGTTTATTCTGCTTGCTGTTTCACTATTTTGTATTTTGTTGTTTTTACCTGGTTTCTTTAGATTTAATTTTCAGTAAATTCTGCATCTGTCACAGGGCAAAAGCATTTTTGGAGGAAGTTTTGGAAGCTTATAAATCCATGTTCATGAAAGCTGCTCGTATGTTAGGAGATCAGTTAGCTTTGAATTGGATTGTTAAAAGCCAGCCTCTGTTTGATGTCCAAAGGTTTAGGGGTCCTAAAGCTTTTGTAGCTGAAGTTCATAGGACACTAGTCTTATTTTTACCATGTTCTGTCTTCAACTGGACTCCTCCTGAAGGTGCAGGGCAATTTCATGGCATGCCTGAGGATGTGAAGGTAAGTCCATGGTTATTTGTTATTGTGTACATGATTTTTTTGACATACTGATTCCAGGGAACTAATGTGTACCGTGATTCCATAGCATTTGGAGCATTAGAGATGTTTCTCAGCATATGTTTTTTTTGGTTTTTGAGGATTAGACATTTGCTAGGGTCCAAATTTTTCTAGGAAAGAGCCTTTAGTCATGAGCTGAAAAAAGATTTCACAGTGACAAGGCATTTACAGACAAATGAACCAAAAGTAGAATTAGAAGTTCGAGGACATTGCTTTTGATGAAAGACCATCCCTGGCAGAGCAACATGATCCTGCAGATTGATATGTAGAGCATGCTTGTACAGCCTAGAGTTGATCTGAAATGGCTCAGAACAAAAAAAAAGTTCTAGTTTCCACATGGAAACTTGTGTCGCAGCATATGAGAGAATTGCATGGTCTCATGACATGGTAGCCATGTTGAGGTCCAGGAGTTGAGGGAGACCGTGTTGTAGTCTTGCAGACACAAGAGTATGATTCATAAGCCCATTCTGTGCTTTAACAAATGAGAGATCATGTAGAACACTCGTGAATGAGAGTATCATTTTGTGGTCTTTTGTATGTTTTGGACAGATACATTTTTTTTTTCATATGGAGTCATTTTTTAACAAAACGCTGTTGGATTCGACCTAGTGAATCATTGTTGAATCCTTGTCACTTGTGATTGTAAGTGTTGTAATGGCCAATGACAGACGTTTTGAACCCAGCAGATGAGGTGAAGAATGGAGCTTAGGAGAGAGACATTTCGAAAGCTATCAAACACAAAAATAGCCTCCAAGACCTTTGGTGCATGCCAATGTGAAGAGAGGCCCAAAATTGTATAAAAACCTGAAGGGTATCCTTATACCAATGGAGCATGCCTATTCAAAGACTGGCCAAAAGTCTGTCAAAAAATGTCAAGGTGGGCAGCAATGTCCTGAAGCACACCAACACAAGGAAAGACAGTTTTTAAATGCAGAAATGCCACTCTGTACCCTTGAAGCGCTCCCTGTCAAAGAACGCCCCAGTTTTGCTACACACAAAAAGGACAAAAAATACACAGGCGCCCAGTCATATCATTATTGAGTTTGTGATAAGTATGAGAAGTAGTGATTAAATTAAAAGTGTGCTCAGCAGGTGACTCCCTAAAGTGTGCCAGGATGAAGGTGTTCAAAGTTTGCAGGAGGAAAAGTGGTTCTCCAGGCATGAAGAGCACATTCAGACGAGATTGACATGTCTTCAAACAATAAATTGGACCATATACTGCTTAGCACGTGCAATAATGTTTGCTGCCATAATTTGAAGTTCCAGGAAAAAATAGATGCCTAGACTCCAAGTGCGCACCGTTATAGGGTCTGGCCAAAATTTCATAAAGTGAAAAAATGCCAAAAGGACCCTGAGCACGCACTTAGCGGGTGTTTGAGCAAAAATGTTCAAAAGTTAAAAAATGGGCAAAATACCCGCAGGTGTGTCCCATGAGGGGTTTTATCTTGGATAAGTTTCAACACTGAAAAAGAAAGGAGGATCCCATAGCTGAGTGCATGCCTTCTATCACTTTTCCAAGGGTTCAAACAAACTAAAAAGGCCAAGATTACCCCAAGCACGCTTAGCAGGATTGTGGTCAAAATTTAAATGCAGTATCAAGATATGGAGACTTCAAAAATGACATGTCTATCCCTGGTGTGCCCAGCAGTGTTTGATCAGGTTTTTAAAAAGTAAAAAAATGAAAGTACAAAGTGGTGGCTTGCATTCCATAGAAACTTGTTTGATACATCTTCTCATTTCATACTTTTGTTGTGAGCAGTTGCAGCAGGTTTAAAACTGTATTACAGGCCTTTCAGTGTTCTATTGTCATCCAAGGCAGCAAGGTTTTTGAAGATTGCCTCCTTGATGACCTTCGTCTTTAACAACTTTGCCAAGTTTTAGTCATAAACGGCAAGAGGGCTTTCAGCAGTCTTAGTTTGCAAGGTGCTATAGGAGAGGGCTTGTCCATCAGTTTGTTGTAGATTCAGTATTAGCACATTGTTCTGTGGGCTCTATTTTCCATCATTTGTCTTCTTTCCTGGCAGCTCCCAATGAAGTTTCAGTCATTGCAAGAGCAAAATATAAGATAAGATACCGAGTTTATCAGTTCCTTCACTCTTTATCCAAGGGCTAAGTTGCCAGTTCAGGTTTGGGTTCGCCAATATTATGGTTGTACCCAGGAACCTAGGGAAAATAAATCCACCATATTGGCGAACGCAAACCCTGAACCCCTACCCAAACCTGAACTGGCAACTTAGCCCTTGGATAAAGAGTGAAGGAAATGATAAACTTGGTATCTTATCTTATATTTTTCTCTTGCAGTCATATATATATATATATATATTTAGTATATAAATTTAGTTTTTTAATTGAATTATAAGCTTAAGAAAGGTCGAAATGCAAAATTTTAAATTTATTTAATTCACATATCTTGGAAGCTTTTTGCATGGTAAACATAAAGTTCTAATTAAAATTGGTTTTGTCATGTCAAAACAATGCATATCGAGTATCCTGAACTTTGGAAACAAAGGGCCATGACAAAATAAGAAGTGGTCTCTTGAAAAGGTTAATTATAACGTGTCAAATCACAAAGTCCTGCCACGAAAAAGTTCTTGAAATTTCCCATAATGCATGGAAGTGTATCGTCTCTGCCTACCTACTCTAATCACATTTGTGTTAAGTGACTCAAGATCTGTAGAGAACAAGGGAAAATCAGTGAAGTAGACAGATGAACAAAATCTACAACTCCACTTTATGAAAAGAAACAATATGCTACATAAATTTAGCCTCCCTTAGTTTATTTGACACAGTAAGAAATAGACTGGAGTGGGTTAGTTTCCAGATTATTGTCCATGCTTGGCTACACCTATTATTCATGGCATTTTGCAGGTTTGTGACAGGTATGCCCAAGGTTCAGACTGGGCACCGTGGATTCTCGAGTTGGACCCTCGATGAACCCAAGGCTGTCCCAGCCTTGGATCTAGACCCAAATCAAACTCATCCAATAGGGTACCCAAATATACTGAACCCAGTAATATAGTCCAAATGGCTTCAAGATCAATGGTCTAGTTTTTGTCAAAGGAGAACCTGTGGAGGTAGCCATGTTAAGGGCAAATTTCTAAGGTCATTGTTAACAAACCCTAGCTTTCAGAAATGAAAAGTAAGAATTCAGATTCAAGTCACCAAGATTGTTTGGTGATTTGTCAATGGTTGTTAGGATTCAAGTGTCCTTGAGGATTTGTCATGGTCAGAACAAGGGAGCTGCATCAGAATCACTGAGAGGGATTGATCAAATTAAGATTGAGTATTTTTAGCTATGGCTATTATTAGGGGAGAGCTTTTCTTAGATAACCTTTTAGAAGGTTTATCTTAGGATGTGATATTTAATCAAAGTTTATTTGATGTTTTTTTGTTTTAGATGATCTATTCAAACAATTTTGTATTTTGCAATCAAACTATTTGTAGCATAGGAACCTCAGTATGCTTTTTATTTATCGTGAACAAATAACATGCAAAATAATATAAGAAAACTTAGAAATAAGTGCTTTATGCACTTAGATTGCGGGGGATTGTAATTTTTTTCCTACTTTTCTGTTGAGATTATTGTTCAAGCTTCTTGTGTCAAGTCTTATGTGTTGATTTGGTATATTGAATAGAAATTAGTAATTGTTTTAGGTTTTATATTATAGTTTTCATTAAATGTGGGTGCTGTAGATTCTTTTGCAACTTCCATTATTCAGTTTAGAAGGTCTTGTCTATTGTTTTCATTCCATTTCAATTCTTGTGTTGTACTCGTTCTTTTTCATCTATGCTATTAGCCAAAAAGAATGAGTATGTTAGCTGCCATAGATTGGACTGTTTGTGCTAGTCAAAAAAATATAAAATCTCATGTTTGTGTGTAGAGTGCTGATTACCCTTGTGCCCATATTGGAGAACAAAAAGATAGGTATTTTCTATAGTTTGTTTGCCTTGCATGCTAAAAACCCCAAAATTATTTCGTGCATATTGTAAGAAGCTAAAGTTCTACCTCGTAGGTTCTAGGGTTTAGTTTAGTATTTGTTACAAGGGAGCTTCCTCTTCTAATTTGAAGAAAGGTTTATCCTTACATTCTATGTAATGTCCCCTTCGTCAACATGAAGAATTACGGATGGGGATGTTGCAAGGGAATAATTTATTAATTAAGTTGTCTACAAAATGTTTATTTTAAAGGCAATTTATTTTTAATTAATAAATTTAATAAAAGATGGACAACATTGTAAAAGTGAATTATTTCGGGGCCCAAAAAAAAGTAAATTTAAATTAAAAGTCACTTTTGAGGAGGGAAAATAAAAGGTAATTAATCTTTTGGAGGGATATAAAGGGGAGTTTGAGAAGAGAATTTTATATTTCGTGCATTTTTATCAAACCCCAATTTATGAAGATTGAACTTGTTTATCTATTTTGCCCTAGGACGAAAACCCTTCAGCAAAGAGTGGTTTTTAGGATGAAAACCCTCCTAGCCGTTTGAAGAGTGGATTCATCCAGAGTTCACCTGTGTATTGAAAGTTTGCAGTTCGAAGAGATTTTTGCTGATTGATATATATATATATATATATATATATATATATTTCCAGTTTGAGTTGACAGATTGATGATTTTCGGAGGAATATTTGCTTGCAAATTATTTCGAAATTTGTTAAGTGTGGTTGTGAATGTTGGCCGCCCAACTTGCATACAGTTTATATTTAATTGCTGGCCCATACACTATAGCAGGCTGTACTTCCCATACAAATTTGGCCGTACAGTTTTGAGAAAGTGCGTGTGGTTTTTGAAGGAGGTCACACCTCTTTTAAGGGATCTTTGGAGACATTAAACCCAGCTGCACCCTTGTGGAGACTATTAGACTGAGGTGCAGCTGATACCGAGACAATCTTTGAAGAGATTCGTGCCATCTATGAAGGTTTGGGCTGTAAACCCTAGCTGTAACCACTACTGGGCATTAATGGCTGCCTACTTATGTGGCGAAGCTCCTCAATGGATTGAGTTTTGAGATGTTACAGCATCTGCAGAGGTCAGTTCGAATTAATAGAAGTCAACTTCAATATATATTCAGACTTCAAACTTATTTATTGATATTTGGGACTCAACACTTCCATATCTGCAATATTGAGGTTTGGTTAAAACCATTTCAGTTCTGTATATATGTATGGGAGTATCAACATCAGCAATAGAAGTAATAGATTTTATATCTGCATTCTGAGTTATTTGTGTTTGATCTATTTGCTGATATACTCTCGTAAAGTTGTTAAGTAAAACTCAGTTTTCATGTTTAATGTGTAATGGTCATTTTGTAAAACATTTGTCAAAATACAAAAAAAATTTAGCTTGGTACATTTCATGCTATTCCATTTTGTGTTGTCCTGAAAGGGACAAATTAAAATGCTACCAATACACAAGACCATTTAAATATTTTTGAGAAGACCATCTCACTATTTTGTGGGGAGTAGACCATGTTGATTATTGATTTGCTTGATCTTTGACTGCACCATCATTATGGAATTAGAGCAGGCTTGTACGTGAGTTTTGGGAGGGAATTGATGAGCAACAAGCCTAATGAATGGGAGGAATTGTAGATGACGTTGGTGAATGAAAAAGTGAGGAATGCCACTAAGCACAATGAAAGGAAGCAATAGTGAGGAAATGCTTCCTAATCTAATATTTGAGGAGAGATGTGTGCAAATAAATTGAATCTTAGTAGTGACAAGGAAAAATATGCAACACAAATTATACCATAACATAGATTTACGTGGGGAAAACCCTTTTGGGAGAAAAACCCCACTCCAAAGCATGAACCAATTGTATTATTAGCAACAAAGGTTACAATACAATCACATGGACATGCCCTTATAGGAGAATCATCAACAAGAGATTTGGAGCAATTCTGTCAGCAAAACAGTATCTACAAAACACACTTCTAACCTCCATCTCAAGCACTCAATAAATAGGAGAAGCAATACGTGAAACCTACCCAAAATGTGGTGCCCAAATCCCTAGTTAAAAATCCAACGCCCAATCCCAAGATGAGTCCACAAGCTAAAAGTAGCATATTCCTTGCACCTGCCATAAGCTTGTCATAATCCACTCACCAACTTGGGTGCTCCATTTTGACTTCATTATCTCCAATCAAAGATGCCTTATGATGTATCATAACATGCGTCACAAGTTGGTCAACAAGTGTTACTCCCTCTTACAACTCTCTTATGCGTTAGAGATGAACTTACATTTCCGATGTAGGAGGCCCAACTTCTGGAGGCCATAATTTTTGATCTGGGAAGTCGATTGAGCCCCCTTTTTGTAAAAAATGTAGAGCTCAAAGAGATCTATGTTCCTATAACTAGGGAATAGGATACAACCCATTCAAAAAAATTTCCAAGGCCAAAAATGACCTCTATAGCCCAAAAAATTGAGTTTTATTGCTCTATAGCCTGAAAATTGCATTTTGTGTTCTTAACATTAGGATGCAAGGTTGAAACACCTTTCCTAACACACAAATACTAGGGCTAGGGCTAGGGCTAGTCACCGAAGACAAACTTATTGCATCTATTGCCTCACTATTGCCTTTGACTCATTGTTTAAAAGTGTTTTAAGTTCACTTAAAGCTACTTTAGGGTTACTTGATTAGTTATGAGTTAGTTATGCCTTATAACCACTTCAAGTTATAAAAGTAACTGACCTTTCATTTGTAATGATCTTTGGACCACCAATGTTGGAGCTATGTATTTGATGTAACATTTTGGGAAATGAGTGAAAGCACATTGAAGGTTTCTATGCCTTGAAGGATTTGTTCCTTTCACTTGGTCTTGTAGATTCTCTACGTTATCTCTGCGAGTTCAAGTTGATTTTGTTGTTTGGTTTAATGATTGTGTTCATCCATGATTCTGTACATTATTTTAGGTGAAATATTATTGTATGCAAACTGAACACCCTAGAAGGAACACTATCTCTACTCTGAAAGTGTTGATATATATGTATGTGTGTGTGTGTGTGTGTGTGTGTGTGTGTGTGTGTGTATTGCATTAATTCTGGTTTGTAGTTGATTAAAATGATTGAATCTTTCTCTTATATAAATCTGTATGAAATCAGTAAATATCATCATTGCGCATTTCTCACAGGTGGTTAAAGGGTAACTCCTCTACGAATAGAGGAGGGGCTTAGTGGATAACATGTTAGGTGTGGAAAAACTCCGAAAGACCCACCATCGTCAGACGCTTATAAAAGGAAATTTTTGGCCATCGGTTTTCAAAAGAGAATTTCCTGTGAGACAATTTTGACTGCTTAAAGAAAAAGACAAGGACAAGTTAGTGACATTCAAAGAAGATAAATGTGGTTGCTTGGAAACTTAGAGATCGTACAAATAATTAAGAAAATGGTTGATGCATAAACAAGATCCTCTAGCAATTGCAGAGAGATAATAACGAGATGTTCTTGAGGAGAATTACAAATATAATTGAATCAATCGAATGGTTTGCTGTGTGCACAAGAAGCAATGAAAATAAATTCTTCCCATAATCCAAACAACAAAAATAGTATGAAGTTGAACAAGAATTATGCACCAATCAAGGGCATTGGTGGATCATCCACCCTCAATTAAATTTTTCAGTGCCACTTAGCTTATAACAAACCAGTTGTATACATGGCAAGGAGTGCACAAGATGCACTTGTAAATTTTATAAATGGAGCCTCAAGATCTGTAGTTAGGATCTTTTGAGCATTTCTCTCTAGTGTTACTATTTTCGTATTTTGTAAAGTCCGTAGTTAGGCATACGTTCACAAATTTCATTTTGCATATTCATCAGAGGGAGAAGGCCTTCCCCTTTTTCATGTACTTTTATTACATGGAGTAATTCTTGGTCACAATCTTGCTTTCGGGTTGCCTTTTAATCATTTTCAGCCTTATTGACTATTTTTATTCCTTTTTAGGCAAAAGTGAATAAAATTTCAAAATACCAGATACAATGAAGATCCCATCCCTCTATAAAGACCTACACCTAATTCTTTTGAAATTTTTGCAATATAGAAGATGCAAATGTAGTCCTTGTACTTTCTTATCACCAAGATCCCAGTGTGGGCAAGGTGAGAGCATACGGTGTCTGGACAACTATCTACTAGGATGAATGCATTGCTGGAAAGTAAAAAGGCGGCATAGCCGGCCAAAAGCATATAGGCAGCTGGGCCGACCCGAATCAACCCCTCTTCGGCGGACAAGCATGCTTTGAAAATGCGAGCCATTGGTAGATTACAGGCGGAATCTGATCAAGCCAAAATGAATGAATGCATTTTTTGTGTTCTTAACATTAGGATGCAAGGTTGAAACACCTTTCCTAAAACACAAATACTAGGGCTAGGGCTAGTCACCGAAGACCAATTTATTGCATCTATTGCCTCACTATTGTCTTGACTCATTGTTTAAAAGTGATTTAAGTTCACATAAAGCTACTTTAGGGTTACTTTATTAGTTATGAGTTAGTTATGCCTTATAACTACTTCAAATTATAAAAGTAACTGACCTTTCATTTGTAATGATCTTTGGACCACCAATGTTGGAGCTGTGTATTTGAAGTAATATTTTGGGAAATGAGTGAGAGCACAATGAAGGTTTCTATGCCTTGAAGGATTTGTTTCTTTCACTTGGTCTTGTAGATTCTCTACATTATCTCTGCGAGTTCAAGTTGATTTTGTTGTTTGGTTTAATGATTGTGTTCATCCATGATTCTTTACATTATTTAAGGTGAAATGTTATTGTATGCAAATTGAACACCCTAGAAGGAACACTATCGCTACTTTGAAATTGTTGATATATATATTTTGCATTAATTCTAGTTTGTAGTTGATTAAAATGATTGAATCTTTCTCTTATGTAGTAAATATGTATGAAATCTGTAGATATCATCATTGCACATTTCTCACAGGTGGTTAAAGGGTAACTCCTCTACGAATAGAGGAGGGGCTTAGTGGATAACATGTTAGATGTGGAAAAACTCCCAAATACCCACCATCGTCAGATGCTTATTAAAGGAAATTTTTGGCCATCGGTTTTCAAAAGCGAATTTCGTGTGAGACTATTTTGATTGCTTAAAGTAAAAGACAAGGACAGGCTAGTGACATTCAAATGAAGACAAGCGTGGTTGCTTGAAAACTTAGAGACTGTAAGATACCCAACTAATTCTACTAAAATTTTTCTTTACTTAATCAAATTTACTTGCATTTCATTCATCAACTACTCAACAACTTATCGATGTGTATCAAAGATAACAATTTGAATGATTCAAACTTGAAGCTGGGTACTTGTCTTCTGCTTGATTCAATCTTATAGCAAATGTCTTATTACATGGATAATGCTTTCAATAGCATGAAGTTACAAACTTATTCAAATGGAAATACAAAAGAAGGCCTTGAAGCCTAGATGTAAACAATGACTTCTACACTCGATCAACTCAATCACACTCAATGATGTTAAATGAATGTCAACACCTCACATTACAACAAGGGAGCATCACTTCAACACTTGAAACTCGCAGTCCTCAAGATCACAAGCTAAATAGCTTTGCAGAGAGAATTTTGTCAAAATGAATCAATACCAAATGAATGAGAGAGCTCCTCCTTTTATAGGCCTTCCAAAGGCAATGAAGGCACGTTTTTCAATGTACAAAGAGGAACCAAGGCACATTTCCCAAGGAGCATATCCAAAGGAATATTCTTCTTGACAACTCACCCTGAGTTGGCGATCTTATCCAAAGGCCCTGACACGGATCCAAATGCTATCCTTTTGACCAATGGGCTTTCAGGTAGTTGTAACAACCTCAACCACTTCTTGAAACACTTAGGTGCAGTTTTTAGGGTTCTTCTAACTGTGGCGCCAGCTGTGGAGGATCTCACCAAGAAGTGCGCCTAAGTCATAAATTCTCATCCTTGAAGGATACTGTCTTAGGAAGTGAATTCCTCTGGATCCATACTTAAACATTTGAAGATTTGGAATGTTCAACTCATCACCTCACAGGGTAGGCACATATTTGAAGGATTTACAGAGGTTTTGGCGCCTAGGTTCTAACTTGTCATCTTTTCAAGGAAATTTGAAAGCAATTTGACTTCAAATGAACATAACATTGCCCCGTGATGGAGCGCCTTGCATCTAAACTGGTCTTGGGGACTTGTATCCATCTTAGGCGCACCTTTGAGGTAATTTTGACTGGTTCCTGCGCTTAGCATCTTTATAAAGATGTTCTACACTATTCAAACTCTCAAACACTTGCAATCAAACCCTTTGAAGCTCCTTTTAATCTAGCGCCCTGCACTTATTGGTAGGAAAGAAACTAGATTGGCGCCTTATCTTGAAAGGCTTATCTTCTATGCAAATGCTCACTTCTGGAGTCTTGAAATTAAACAAAATACTTGCCTTACCAAGCGCCCTGACCTCTTGAGGAGTCTGGAGATCATATTCCTACTTAGGCGCATTTTCAAGGTTGTCTGAGCAAGAGCTAACATCTCAACACCTAGGCGCACTTTTGATGATGCATTCTAACCCTTCAAACTATCATCTAACATAGGGCGCCATTTAAGGTTTGCTCTGTCATGCTCTAGCGCCTAGGCGCCTTTAGGAGATTACTTCAACAAGAAATGGCGCCTTGATATGGAGGAGTGCTCAATTGAAAGTCCAACACCTTTGATGCCTTGGAATCTTGCCTTCACAAGTGACTTCTTGACTAGAGCGCATATCTAGAGTGCCAGAGACTCAATCTAACGCCTAAGCACCCACAGGGAATTCTTTGAACAAGAAATGGCACCTTTATCCTTAGGCGCCAATTTGAAGTTATACAACATCATCTTGGCATCTTAAGTTCACCTTAACAATTCAACCATACTTGCCTCTGACAAAACTCCTTCAAACTTGGGCGCAAATTCAGTGTCTTGGAATCATGCATTGGCGCCTTGATGCTCTAGGCGCTCATGTTGGATGATGTAACCTGATGCTAGCGCCTAAAGTGAATAGGCCTTCTTCATTGTTCCATTCACTTAGAAAACTTCATCATGTTGATCAATCAACCTTTCTACCCAGGCACCCTGCATGATGAACTTCATGATCTACTAGGCGCTACTTGAAGTTGGAGGAGAGAGAAAGTGCGCCTAATCTCACTTAGGCGATTTCTGATCTTTGACAGGCTATGAAGATGGTGTGATTGTCATATTGTACTTCCAAACCCTGATAGCAAACCTCAAATCCTTAGGCGTTCATCTAGGAAGTCTGATGTGACATTGGCGCCTAGACTCCAAGAGTCAATTTCCTGCCTTATTGGCTTCCAGACTTAGCCAAATTTTGGGTTTCTGACTTAGATCCTGCAAAACAATAAACGAAGTTAGTCAAAAACCAATTCATTCCCTTATCATTCTGAATTAGCCTCCGGGAATGAGCAATAGGCTAATCCATTCTTTACTTGGTGATCAAGCTGGAAACGGGGACATGACAGTCTCCCCTTCCTGGAATTGCTTGTCCTCAAGCAATTGAAGGTTAGGATGCTCCAGAATCTTTTCACCTTCCCAAGTAGCATCCTCCATTGGCAACCCTTTCCACTTCACCAGATATTCTCTTATGTTTCGGTAGCGAAGGTTCTTCTCCCTTATATCCACCACATTTTCAGGTTCAAGTGCAAGCATTCCTTCTTCATCAAGCGGTGGAAGTTCATCAGTTGAAACCGCATGTTGTCCTAATGCCTTTTTAAGACATGACACATGAAACACATTGTGGATGCGACTTCCTTTTGGCAAGTCAAGTTCATATGCCACTTCCCCCACTCTTCTCAACACTTTGTAGGGTCCGTAGAACCTTGGTTTCAATTTCTCTGCACCAGACTTCTTCAAAGTACTCTATCTATATGGCTGAAGGCGCAGAAACACCATGTCACCTATTTCAAAGCTTCTTTCAACCCGGTGTTTGTCGACATGCAACTTCTGTTGATTTTGAGCTCTTTGCAAGTTGTCCTTAAGGACTCTCAAAATATCTTGAGTATCCTTCATCAATTCACTTGCTCTGGGAGCTCTACTGTCATCGAATGCCAGATCAACAAATGAAACTGCTTCATATCCATACAGAGCTCGGAAGGGAGGCATGCCGATCGACATGTGAAAAGTGTTGTAGCAATATTCACCCAGATGTAGCCACTTAATCCAAGCACGCTGATGATCAGACACATAGTTTCTCAAGTATCCCTCTAGCCATTTGTTTACAATTTCAGTCTGTCCATCGGTTTGAGGATGGTAGCTAGTACTTGGTGTTAAATCAGTTCCAGCTAGTCGAAATAGCTCTCTCCAGAACACACTGATGAATCGGCTATCTCGATCACTGACTATGGTCTTAGGAAGGCCATGTAGTCTGAAGACGTCACGGAAGAATAACTTAGCTACTTGCAATGCTGATGACTCACTGGAATTGCAAAGAAGTGAGCATACTTAGTTAATCTGTCCACAACTACATAGATGCAGACACATAGTTTCTCAAGTATCCCTCTAGCCATTTGTTTACAATTTCAGTCTGTCCATCGGTTTGAGGATGGTAGCTAGTACTTGGTGTTAAATCAGTTCCAGCTAGTCGAAATAGCTCTCTCCAGAACACACTGATGAATCGGCTATCTCGATCACTGACTATGGTCTTAGGATGGCCATGTAGTCTGAAGACGTCACGAAAGAATAACTCAGCTACTTGCAATGCTGATGACTCAACTGGAATTGCAAAGAAGTGAGCATACTTAGTTAATCTGTCCACAACTACATAGATGCAGTCTCTTCCATTCACCTTCGGAAGACCTGTGATGAAGTCCATAGAGACACTCTCCCACTTATGTTCAGGAATTGGTA
This sequence comes from Cunninghamia lanceolata, assembly GCA_027924645.1. NCBI lineage: Eukaryota > Viridiplantae > Streptophyta > Pinopsida > Cupressales > Cupressaceae > Cunninghamia > Cunninghamia lanceolata. Next base: position 19,655,247 of record BSBN01000590.1, read on the forward strand.
GTGGTTGGAGTAATCCTGCTAGAAATGTATGCTCTGACTTATTCTGTTGACAAGTCAGACACTCCCTGACATACTGAAGAACTTCTTCCTTCAGACCCTTCCATGTGAACCTTTCCTTGATCTGTTTGTATGTCTTGAAGTAGCCAGGGTGTCCTGCAAGTGGATCATCATGGTATGTCTGCAAAATCTGTTGCTTCAATTCCGACTCAGGAGTTAGATAGATTCTATCTTTATAATAGATGATATCATCAACCACCTTGTACCTATCATCCTGAATGATTCCATCCATGATCTCACAAGCAAATTTTGATTTGGAATACTCAACTAGAAGCTGAGACTTCCAATCAACTGAAACTTTGCTCAGGGCACAAACAACAGGTCTTCTAGACAGGGCATCGGCAACCACATTCTTCTTGCCTTTTACATATTCAATGTCGAAATCATATGCCTATATCTTCACAACCCACTTCTGCTGTCTTTCATTCAAATCCTTCTGCCCTAAGAAGTATTTGAAACTGTTGTGATCAATCTTGACCACAAACTTGGATCCAACTAGATACTAGCAAAATTTAGCCAAGGCATGCATGATTGCCAGCATCTCTTTGTCATAGGTTGAGTACAATCTTTCTGTATCCTTCAACTTCCTGCTTTCGAATGCGATGGGATGTCGATCTTGCATCAACACAGCTCCAATGCCTTCTCCTGAAGCATCACATTCTAGGAAAAAGGTCTTAGTAAAATCTGGCAAAGCCAGCACCGGTGTTGTACTCATTACTTCCTTTAGTCTATCAAATGCAGCTTGAGCTTCCATTGACCAGATGAAAGCACCTTTTTTTGTCAGATTTGTTAAGGGTGCGGCAAGTTGTGAGAAACCTTTAACAAACCTTCTGTAATAGCTGCAGAGGCCAAGAAAACCTCTTAGTTCTGACACATTCCTAGGAACTGGCCAGTTGCGAATAGCTTCAATCTTCTCTTCTTGAACTTTCACACCATTTGCTCCCATCACATGACCTAGGTACAGAATTTCCTTTAAGCCAAAATCACACTTAGACATCTTTGCATACAAAGATTGATTCTCCATGACATTCAATACTTCATCTAAGTGTTGAAGATGTTCTTCCCATGTCTTGCTGTAAATCAAGATATCGTCGAAGAAAACCAGCAGGTACTTCCTCAATTGCTTGTTGAAGACATGATTCATGCAGGATTGGAAGGTGGCTGGTGCATTGGTCAGCCCGAACGGCATCACCATAAATTCATAATGCCCGTAATGGCATCTGAATGCCGTCTTAGGAATGTCTTCTTCTCTGACACGAATTTGATGGTAGCCAGATCGAAGATCTATCTTTGAGAAATAGACTGCTCCATGCAGCTCATCAAGTAGTTCATCAATCCTAGGTATTGGATACCTATTCTTGATGGTCTTCTTGTTCAATGCGCGATAGTCAATACACATTCGCATTATTCCATCCTTCTTCTTCACTAGCACCACAAATGATGCAAATGGCCTTGATGATGGCCTTATGTGTCCCATATCGATCAATTCTTTGATTGTCTTCTCAATTTCAATCTTGAAATGCCTTGGATGCCGATAGGGTGCAATGTTTACAGGTTTCGCCCCATCTTCCAATTCAATGACATGTTCAAAACCTCTATCAGGAGGTATTCCTGGAGGTATATCCCTAAACACCTTACCATGTTTATCCAACATTGCCTGGATATCCGCAGGATAAAGTTCTTCAGCAGATAGAATCTGATTGTCCTTGATACAAACCTGTGCTGCCCACTCGATGTCATTATGCCTGAACAATGCTTCCATGCGTTTAGCCGAGACAACTCTGGGATTTCCATCAGAAACTGACTTCAGTTTGATCTTCCTTCCTTCATGCATGAATTCTAACTCCATCTTCTGGAAATCCTGGACTATTCTTCCAAGTGAATGCAACCATTGAACTCCAAGCACTACATCAATATGCCCAAGTCCAACCACATAGAAATCATCCTATAAAGAATAATCTCCCATTTGAATTTGCAGTTGGGACACTTTTCTGGTACAACTCATTAGGAATCCATCAGCAACTGCTATTTGAAATCCTTCGAAGTCTTCAACTGTTAGACCCCGCCTTGCTACCAAACCTTCATCTATGAAGTTGTGAGTAGCACCACTGTCGATAAGACAGGTGACTCTTTGACCCTTCACAACTCCTCTAATGCGAAAGGCATGATATTTCGGAACTCCCGAAATGGTTGCTAATGTAATTTTGTCAGTTGTTTCTGAAACATTCAGAGTTGGTTGTTCCTGTACTTCCGCTTCATCTTGAGATGATTCTTCTTCACTCAGTGACTCTTCTTCACTTCCATCGTCGGATACAACTTCAATCAGATGAGCTTTACCTTTACCAAGGCATCTGTGTCCTGGTTCCCAAGGTTGTTTGCAAGAAAAGCAGAGTTTCTTCCTTCTTAGCTCGTCTCTTTCGACTGCAGATGGACCTTGAGTCATCTTTTGAGGAAAAGAGGGTCTCCTTTGAGTAGAGCTAACACCTTTATAGAACTTCTTCTTAGGCTGATATACAGGAGTAGTATCAAGATCTAGAGCAAAGTCAATTGCTTCTTCCAAATTTGCCGGTCTTTGTACCTTTACCAATGGCTTGATCTGATTGTTTAATCCCTCAATGAACAGCATAGTGATTCTTCAGTCAGTCATATCAAGTACCATTACTGCGATCTTCTGAAAGTCATTAACATACTACACAACCCTTCCTTCTTGCTTGAGTTGAGCTAGTTCGCGATAGTACACTTCAGTGTCTTTTCTATCAAACCTCTGAATCAGCTTGGTTACAAACTCATCATAGGAAGTTATCCTATCATGATGTTGAGAGACTAGGCCATGATGCCACCATTCATATGCCAATCCTTCAAGATGCATTGTAGCAAATTGAATTGCCTTCTTCTTTGTCAAAGGCTTAAGTGAAAGGTATGTATCCAGCTTGTTTACCCAAGCCCTAGCACTGAGCTTACCACTTCCATCAAAGGTAGGGATGGGAACTCGATTTAATGCTTCTTTATACTCCTTTGTATCATCATCCCGTCGAGGACGAAAGCCTCTAGTTCTACCTCGCCTATCCCTATCTTCCCTCTTCTGTCGGCAATATTCATTGAAAGTCATCATATCTCGAACACGTTCTGGTAATCTGGCATAAAGATCTACAAAGAGAGCTATCTCATCTTCGAAGTTATTCTGATCTCCATCAAACTCTTCATCAGCTTCATTGTCCTGTTCAGGTGGTGGTGGAAGGAAAGTTGGTCATAAAGGCCTATCAACTGTAGGAGTTCGTGTACGAACCCTTCTACCTGTTAGACTAGCAGCATCATCATCAACTTGTCTTTCTTGTCTCTCAGGTCTAGCTGCATCTCTACGACCTTGTCCAGCTGCTTCACCCTGATTCATATTTTGAAGGGTTTGTAGGACTTGTTGCAGAATTTGAGCTGTTTGTTGATGTCCAACAGCGATGTTCCTGAACATCTCTTTAGCTTCACGTTCACCATCTGCAGGTGGACTTCTACTTCTTCTTTCCTTAGCCATGACAGCTGGAACTTCTGTATGATGTTGTTGCTGTTGTTCTCGCTGTTGTCTATTTCTTCTTGTATAATACCTGTGTGGACCTACTTCAGGTGGCTGCATAACCCAGAGGCTGGCAGGATCACAGCTCTGATACCACTGTAAGATACCCAACTAATTCTACTAAAATTTTTCTTTACTTAATCAAATTTACTTGCATTTCATTCATCAACTACTCAACAACTTATCGATGTGTATCAAAGATAACAATTTGAATGATTCAAACTTGAAGCTGGGTACTTGTCTTCTGCTTGATTCAATCTTATAGCAAATGTCTTATTACATGGATAATGCTTTCAATAGCATGAAGTTACAAACTTATTCAAATGGAAATACAAAAGAAGGCCTTGAAGCCTAGATGTATACAATGACTTCTACACTTGATCAACTCAATCACACTCAATGATGTTAACTGAATGTCAACACCTCACATTACAACAAGGGAGCATCACCTTGCTTGTTGAGGGAGCATCACCTCAACACTTGAAACTCGTAGGCCTCAAGATCACAAGCTAAATAGCTTTGCAAAGAGAATTTTGTCAAAATGAATCGATACCAAATGAATGAGAGAGCTCCTCCTTTTATAGGCCTTCCAAAGGCAATGAAGGCACGTTTTTCAATGTACAAAGAGGAACCAAGGCACGTTTCCCAAGGAGCATATCCAAAGGAATATTCTTCTTGACAACTCATCCTGAGTTGGCGATCTTATCCAAAGGCCCTGACACAGATCCAAATGCTATCCTTTTGACCAATGGGCATTCAGGTAGTTGTAACAACCTCAACCACTTCTTGAAACACTTAGGCGCAGTTTTTAGGGTTCTTCTAACTGTGGCGCCAGCTGTGGAGGATCTCACCAGGAAGTGCGCCTAAGTCGTAAATTCTCATCCTTGAAGGATACTGTCTTAGGAAGTGAATTCCTTTGGATCCATACTTAAACATTTGAAGATTTGGAATGTTCAACTCATCACCTCACAGGGTAGGTGCATATTTGAAGGATTTACAGAGGTTTTGGCGCCTAGGTTCTAACTTGTCATCTTTTCAAGGAAATTTGAAAGCAATTTGACTTCAAATGAACATAACATTGCCCCCTGATGGAGCGCCTTGCATCTAAACTGGTCTTGGGGACTTGTATCCATCTTAGGCGCACCTTTGAGGTAATTTTGACTGGTTCCTGCGCCTAGCATCTTTATAAAGATGTTCTACACTATTCAAGCTCTCAATCACTTGCAATCAAACCCTTTGAAGCTCCTTTTAATCTAGCGCCCTGCACTTATTGGTAGGAAAGAAACTAGATTGGCGCCTTACCTTGAAAGGCTTATCTTCTATGCAAATGCTCACTTCTGGAGTCTTGAAATTAAACAAAATACTTGCCTTACCAAGCGCCCTGACCTCTTGAGGAGTCTGGAGATCATATTCCTACTTAGGCGCATTTTCAAGGTTGTCTGAGCAAGAGCTAACATCTCAACACCTAGGCGCACTTTTGATGATGCATTCTAACCCTTCAAACTATCATCTAACATAGGGTGCCATTTAAGGTTTGCTCTGTCATGCTCTAGCGCCTAGGCGCCTTTAGGAGATTACTTAAACAAGAAATGGCGCCTTGATATGGAGGAGTGCTCAACTGAAAGTCCAACACCTTTGATGCCTTGGAATCTTGCCTTCACAAGTGACTTCTTGACTAGAGCGCATATCTAGAGTGCCAGAGACTCAATCTAACGCCTAAGCACCCACAGGGAATTCTTTAAACAAGAAATGGCACCTTTATCCTTAGGCGCCAATTTGAAGTTATACAACATCATCTTGGCATCTTAAGTTCACCTTAACAATTCAACCATACTTACCTCTGACAAAACTCCTTCAAACTTGGGCACAAATTCAGTGTCCTGGAATCATGCATTGGCACCTTGATGCTCTAGGCGCTCATGTTGGATGATGTAACTTGATGCTAGCGCCTAAAGTGAATAGGCCTTCTTCATTGTTCCATTCACTTAGAAAACTTCATCATGTTGATCAATCAACCTTTCTACCCAGGCACCCTACATGATGAACTTCATGATCTACTAGGCGCTACTTGAAGTTGGAGGAGAGAGAAAGTGCGCCTAATCTCACTTAGGCGATTTCTGATCTTTGACAGGCTATGAAGATGGTGTGGTTGTCATATTGTACTTCCAAACCCTGATAGCAAACCTCAAATCCTTAGGCGTTCATCTAGGAAGTCTGATGTGACATTGGTGCCTAGACTCCAAGAGTCAATTTCCTGCCTTATTGGCTTCTAGACTTAGCCAAATTTTGGGTTTCTGACTTAGATCCTGCAAAACAATAAACGAAGTTAGTCAAAAACCAATTCATTCCCTTATCATTCTGAATTAGCCTCTAGGAATGAGCAATAGGCTAATCCATTCTTTACTTGGTGATCAAGCTGGAAACGGGGACATGACAAAGACCGTACAAATAATTAAGAAAATGGATGAAGCATAAACAAGATCCTCTAGCAATTGCAGAGAGAAATAATAACGAGATGTTCTTGAGGATAATTACAAATATAATTGAATCAATCGAATGGTTTCTTGTGTGCACAAGAAGCAATGAAAATAAATTCTTCCCAATAATCCAAACAACAAAAATAGTATGAAGTTGAACTAGAATTATGCACCAATCAAAGGGCATGTGATATCCCTGACTGAGATATTTGCTATAACTCTGATCAAAACTGAGAATTTGTGTATGCAAACAAACCCAATGGCTGATGACAGATAGATACAGATATATAGTTTTATTTATCCATTCATATTAAAGATATGAATAGATGATGTATAGTTTGATAGCAATGTATCACTTCCAGATTTCAATTAGAACTTCAGCTAAGGCTCTTATGATAACCAAATACAAATAATACTGCTGTGGCAAACTAAGACATAAGAACAAAGATTACATACCACTGCAAAGGCAAGTAATGATACAAGGCAATGATCAAAATTGCTATATGCATCTACAAATTGTTATCACATATTCCTGCTCACGATCCGAGAATTCAAACTGTATATGCAAACTGCAAACTGCACCAATGAAATAAATCTCTGTATGTAGTATGCGGTTATCTCAGTCCACTGTATTCAACTCATTCAATACAATAGAAACTTCTATATACTAGATTGAAGAGGTTGCCTGATATTAACTTCGCTCTTTTTATGTGTTGTCTTTATCAGATCTTTGACAGAACTACAGTGCTCAGCATGACATAGACGTCTCCATTCACTGCTTAAATAGGCATTGACTCCTATCAGGCTGGGACTCGTGATCAAAGACTTTCATATTAATATCTCTTCAGCGTCACTGTTTATAACTCACGAACTTCTTGACAATGGAGTCACCTTATTGAATCTCTAATACTTCTTGCGCTGAGTTCTATCAGTTCATTCAAATGAAGGATGTGCTTTACAAATGTGTCGATCCTCCCGATGCTCATAGACGTCTTCCACTGCAGTGATTCCTACTAAGCTGGATTCATATGTTCAAAGATTTTCATAACTTAAATCGCTCCTTGAAATATTCCACGATTTCCATGGTATCTATAGACTCCTCTAAGAGCGGCGATCACAATCCAGAGGTTCCTGCGATATCAATTAGGAAGTGACACGATTTCTATGCTTTTCCAATCCACACGATCCTTCTAAGACTCACGATTTCCTTCTCCCGTGCAAAGGGCGCTCCTAACACATGAAATCCACGATTCATATGATATCTGAATTTGTTTATGCCTTCACAAAGATCCTTATGCTGCTTCCTGAAAATGCTGTCACTTCAAAACGACTCATCCACCGCTATTTAGCTTTTTACAAATATTGGGGCCTTAGAACATTAACAAAGAAACTTCAATTATATAAAATGAAATCTTCTCAATGCCACCTGCAATCTGACTGGGTCCCACGACTGTCAGGCTTGTCTCCTTTTGGTAATCTTGAATTGCACTTCTAATATCCTCACGTCAACCTCAGAGAAAAGACCTGCGATGTTTATAATTTGCGATTCTTCTGGAACCCACGAAACTTCTTTGAAAACAATATTAAAACTGGAGATTGCTGAATAAGCAGAGCCGTTAGAGTTTGTCTACCTTTTAACAAGCAAGCTTAATCAATAACAAACTAAAATCCCTTACTTTCAATACAAAAATATCTGATATAAATCTGAAACACATATATGTCGATTAATAACTCAAGCAAATTTATATTTCACAAATCAATAAATTTGCAAAACAAAAACCCTCTCCCTTTATTCTGAAACTGCATACAATGTTCAATGACAATTCGATAATGTTCACTGACCCAACATCGATTATTCCAGCAAAATACCAAAACCCAGAACACTTTGAAGCCCAACCATGAAATCTGAGATGATTTCACCTCTACAATTACCAAGGGAACATCTCCTCGGCTCAGCAAATGCAAGGGAACATCACCTTGTCAATGGCTGAATACAATTTGTTAAAAGACACAAACCCAAAACCAAAACATACAGATATCCAGACATGACTTCAAATGACTCTCAGACCTTCTTTTAAAGCTTTTACAACAATTAGGCCCAGCCTAATTTTATTAAATGCAAGTTTATGTGTACATAATATTAAATGCTTGCACTTGCACTTTTTAAATGTGTGTGTACAATAACACTTTAATTTATAAATTGTTTTTAAACCGACTTAAGTAACTTAAAATAAAATGTTAATTTTATAAAGCAAAATAAAAATACTTTATAAAATTAATTTACAATTAAAACAATTTTAAGTTACTCCAAAATTGGGGACATGACAGCCCTCCCTTCTCGACATTGCTTGTCCCCAAGCAATGGGAAGAAAAATGAAGCCACTCAATCCCTGGATCCCAAATCCATTGAGGCTCCTCAAACTTGCTCACATGCATCTCCTCAAGGCCGCTGATGAAGAAGATCCTGGGACCGCTTCCGCGGTCGTACCAAAATGAATCCATCTTGCTGTCATGAATCAGAACAACAATATAGGTGATGTCAAAAATATCACCGAACCAATGCAAACCAAAGAAACTCAACTTATACTCCATGTCCAACCAATAGACATGCCTCCACACACTTCTAAGCAACTCAATAGCTGATGTAGGCTATGAACAATCAAGAGGTGCAATGTCATTCCAACTGATTTGCAAAGCACCATCCTCAATGCATGAAGAAATGAAATCATCATTAAACCTATTGCCAACAAGACAATATTGATTCCCAAAATAGTAAACTCTCCCAAACACAACTGTTTCAAAACTGAAATCACATGCTCCAATGTCTAGCAATGAAGAAAAACTATCAAACCATGGAGAATAAACTAACAAACCATTCACATACTCCAATAAGAAAGCATCAACAAAATAATGAGTGGGCTGGTTTAGTTCACCAAATGGAACTAATGCATCAATCAAAACTGAATCTTCTTCTACTCTATTATCATGTTCATACATATCATCATTGGCTGCCTCAAAACCATCAAGTAGAGTTGATTGCAAAAGACTAGTACTGCTGCCCTCAAACAAATCAAGAATTATATCATGCCATTCAATCACATGTCCTCCATCAAAGGTTGGTCCAACACAAGGAACTTCATATGCATCACCTATGTCTTCATGTGAATCACATACTTTATGGACGATCTTTGTAACAAAGACTATGTCTTCTCCTTGCATGTATGATTGAATACCAATGGTATGCCCTTCATGATTGATCATGATCTTAGGGTCACTCTCAAATGTATGATCATTTTCCACCTCTTCCACAACATTTGTCTCCATGTACTCTTCTTCGGACTCGACCTTATGTGGCTGGGGTGAAACAGTGTCAATCTCTCCTCTAAGGCTGCTAGCTGATGGCTGGGTGTCCTCACTATCCAATGAGTCTTCATCATACCACGAACACTTGAACTTCATGTAGTCTTTAAAGCTGATTCTGTTCTGCACATACTTAGGAAGAGCATCATACTTGTTTATCAAGGCTGTCAAGTCTTCTTCTATAGATTTGTCAATTGTATATGATCTTCTTGTATTCATGGCTTCAACTTTTCCTTCAAAACAAACCCATAGGCTGGCAGGTCTATGGCTTTGATACCACTGTGATATCCCTGACTGAGATATTTGCTATAACTCTGATCAAAACTGAGAATTTGTGTATGCAAACAAACCCAATGGCTGATGACAGATAGATACAGATATATAGTTTGATTTATCTATTCAAATTAAAGATATGAATAGATGATGTATAGTTTGATAGCAATGTATCACTTCCAAATTTCAATTAGAACTTCAGCTAAGGCTCTTATAATACTGCTGTGGCAAACTAAGATATAAGATCAAAGATTACATACCACTGCAAAGGCAAGTAATGATACAAGGCAGTGATCAAAATTGCTATATACATCTACAAATTGTTATCACATATTCCTGCTCACGATCTGAGAATTCAAACTGTATATGCAAACTGCAAACTACACCAATGAAATAAATCTCTGTATGTAGTATGCGGTTATCTCAATCCACTGTATTCAACTCATTCAATACAATAGAAACTTCTATATACTAGATTGAAGCGGTTGCCTGATATTAACTTCGCTCTTTTTATGTGTTGTCTTTATCAGATCTTTGACAGAACTACGGTGCTCAGCATGACATAGACGTCTCCATTCACTGCTTAAATAGGCATTGACTCCTATCAGGCTGGGACTCGTGATCAAAGACTTTCATATTAATATCTCTGCAGCGTCACTGTTTATAACTCACGAACTTCTTGACAATGGAGTCACCTTATTGAATCTCTAATACTTCTTGCGCTGAGTTCTATCAATTCATTCAAATGAAGGATGTGCTTTACAAATGTGTCGATCCTCCTGATGCTCATAAACGTCTTCCACTGCAATGATTCCTACTAAGCAGGAACCCAATGTTCAAAGATTTTCATAACTTAAATCGCTCCTTGAAATATTCCATGATTTCCATGGTATGTATAGACTCCTTTAAGAGCGGCGATCACAATCCAAAGGTTCCTGCGATATCAATTAGGAAGTGACACGATTTCTATGCTTTTCCAATCCACACGATCCTTCTAAGACTCACGATTTCCTTCTCCCGTGTAAAGGGCGCTCCTAACACATGAAATTCACGATTCATATGATATCTGAATTTGTTTATGCCTTCACAAAGATCCTTATGCTGCTTCCTAAAAATGCTGTGTCACTTCAAAACGACTCATCCACCGCTATTTAGCTTTTTACAAATATTGGGGCCTTCGAACATTAACAAAGAAACTTCAATTATATAAAATGAAATCTTCTCGATGCCACTTGCAATCTGACTGGGTCCCACGACTGTCAGGCTTGTCTCCTTTTGGTAATCTTGAATTGCACTTCTAATATCCTCACGTCAACCTCAGAGAAAAGACCTGCGATGTTTATAATTTGCGATTCTTCTGGAACCCACGAAACTTCTTTGAAAACAATATTAAAATTGGAGATTGCTGAATAAACAGAGCCATCAGAGTTTGTCTACCTTTTAACAAGCAAGCTTAATCAATAACAAACTAAAATCCCTTACTTTCAATACAAAAATATCTGATATAAATCTGAAACACATATATGTCGATTAATAACTCAAGCAAATTTATATTTCACAAATTAATAAATTTGCAAAACAAAAACCCTCTCCCTTTATTCTGAAACTGCATACAATGTTCAATGACAATTCGATAATGGTCACTGGCCCAATATCGATTATTCCAGCAAAATACCAAAACCCAAAACACTTTGAAGCCCAACCGTGAAATCTGAGATGATTTCACCTCTACAATCACGAAGGGAACATCTCCTCGGCTTAGCAAATGCAAGGGAACATCACCTTGTCAATGGTTGAATACAATTTGTCAAAAGACACAAACCCAAAACCAAAACATACAAATATCCAGACATGACTTCAGATGACTCTCAGACCTTCTTTTAAAGCCTTTACAACAATTAGGCCCAGCCTAATTTTATTAAATGCAAGTTTATGTGTACACAGTCACACTTAACAATATTAAATGCTTGCACTTGCACTTTTTAAATGTGTGTGTACAATAACAATTTAATTTATAAAGTGTTTTTAAACCGACTTAAGTAACTTAAAATAAAATGTTAATTTTATAAAGCAAAATAAAAATACTTTATAAAATTAATTTACAATTAAAACAATTTTAAGTTACTCCACAATTGGGGACATGACAGGGCATTGGTGGATCATCCACCCTCAATTTAATTTTTCAGTGCCACTTGTCAGCTTATAACAGACCAATTGTATACATGGCAAGGAGTGCACAAGATGCACTTGTAAATTTTATAAATAGAGCCTCAAGATTTATAGTTAGGATCTTTTGAGCATTTCTCTCTAGTGTTACTATTTTCGTATTTTGTAAAGTCCCTAGTTAGGCACATGTTCACAGATTTCATTTTGCATATCCATCAGAGGGAGAAGGCCTTCCCCTTTTTCATGCACTTTTATTACATGGAGTAATTCTTGGTCACAATCTTGCTTCCGGGTCGCCTTTTAACCATTTTCAGCCTTATTGACTACTTTTATTCCTTTTTAGGCAAAAGTGAATAAAATTCCAAAACACCAGATACAATGAAGATCCCATCCCTCTATAAAGACCCACACCTAATTTTTTTGAAATTTTTGCAATATAGAAAATGCAAATGCAGTCCTTGCACTTTCTGATCACCAAGATCCCGGTGTGGGCAAGGTGAGAGCATACGGTGTCTGGACAACTATCTACTAAGATGAATGCACTGTTGGAAAGTAAAAGGCGGCATAGCCGACCAAAAGCATATAGGCAGCTGGGCCGACCCAAATCAACACCTCTATGGCGGACAAGTATGCTTTGAAAATGCTAGCCATTGGTAGATTACAGGTGGAATCTGATCAAGCCAAAATGATTGATTGCTTTCGGATCCAGTTGTTCCAAAACGAGCTATGAATGAATGCAATTGGTCTGGTAGTAAACCTTCCAGAACTTTACAATAGGATGCCCATGAAATGCATCATATCTAGCATTATTACCATCCAGATTTACAATATTTTATTGAATGCACTACAAAAGTACTATTTCAGAAAGCAACTTTAGTACACTACTGAAAACTTATAGTCAAGTCAAAATAACACTGTTACAACACAGAGGATTAGTTCAATAAAATCAGAAAATCATGAGTTAACATGCTCAGATAGATTGAGCAAACTGAAGTAATTGAATCTCCATGTTAAATGCTGATGAAACTGCCCTAGATAACTGAAAACCTGATCAATACAACAATAACATCTGATATACTGCAGAAACTTCCCAAAAACTGAATTGTACGGTCCCTCCATATCTTGCACGGTCCCTACATATCTTGTACGATCCACACAACTACTCCAAAAGTGTTGCAGGACTGATATAAGCTGTACAGAGCATTGAGAGGATGGTATGACGCCCTCTTAAATCCAGAAAAAGACAAAAAGAGAGCAGCGACCAGATTGTTGACTTCACATGCCTCAATTCAAAAGGTAAGAACATCAATATCAGTATGGCCATCCAAACACACTATTAAATCCACTTCAAAGTGTACGACCTACTAGAACATTCTTGTACGGCTTGCAACAGTGCACACAATTAATAATTCACCATTTTCTAATTGCTGCAATTTGTACGGCCTGTAACAAGAGTATGGTACAACCAGTTTACAAAGGTACGACCTCTACAATTTTCATTACAAAATCACTTAATAATCAGCTGGAACTTAATCAATAAAATATGAAACTCAGGGATAATCTGGAAATCAAAACAGATAAAAAATGTCCATGTTTAACTAAAACTGGAGCATTGGACTTCAAAATCTCACAATTAGTACAAGGGTGATTTTTGGGTGAAATCACACAAACCAGCAAGGAGGGTTTTGGTCCCCGAAACTGGATTTACCATAGGGTTTTCGTCCTCAGGCAAATGGAAGAACGTAGGTTCATTCACAGAGCAATTAGAAAATGAATTGACAATAACCCTTTTTTGAAGACAGAATCCTCCTTTTATAACTTTCGGGAGAATAAAATAATATTACCTCTATTTTCTCAATTATTTCCTTGAAAATTATGAAAACATAATAAAGTGTCATGATGACCACCTTTTTGCACCTTGAGCCTAGCGACACTGTTTTCCATAGTTGGAAAACTCAGACTTGGCAAAAACTCACCAGAGTAAAAATTTTTGACTCGGCAAAAAACTAGGCAACTTAAAAAATTGATTAAACTTCATTAAAAATCACATGTTTTTTGCAAAATTCAATGACAATGTATCCAATGAGTCCATAAATGAGTACAAAAGTGTTTTCTATTAGATTTGGTTCATTTGAATACAAAATGAGTACAAAAGCACATCATCGTGCGAAATCCTGATGGGTTGATAGCTTGATACAATAGTTTGCTAGCAACTATTATGAATTCATGATGATTGCCTTCGAAAATTATCATCATAATTCATAAATCGCATATTACAACATTTTACATCTTTCTCTTTCCCTAATCTAGTGAAAACTAGGGGAGAGGTTGAGGTTCTAATCCTTACAGTTTGTTGCGGCTCCTCGCTCGACATAGAAGGTTCTGCTTGTGGCTCTGGCTCGACCTCCATCCTGCTAGTAGATGGCAATGACTCCTTTGCCTCATCAATGTCATCCAATCCTATAGCCCCTTCTGTTGTAGCCACATCCTCCATTCCCTGCCTCTCAAAATCAAGAATCTCATCTTCAGTAAACAATGGGAGTTGCTCATCCCATCCTATCCAGTCGCTATAAGGATCAATGTCATCCAAATCAATGAGCTCCTCTGATTTGTCCTCTACCCTTCTTGAGCAAAGCCAAAGGTTGTATTGCACAATGACAAGGTCATTGAGGCATTTTTGAGCTAATATGTTCTTCTTCTTGTGCATGGCCTCAAGCAAACTCCAATTGTGCTCGCGGTTGGATGCACTACAAGGTTGGCACAAAATGCGGAAGGCTATTTTTTTAAGATTTGGGGTATTTGCACCCCAATCTATCCACCAAGAATCTACAAAATAAAATATTAAAGAGTTAATAAGCAAACCATTTTTTAATCAAATTATCAATAGTTGTAAATTTGAAATTTGTAACTTGAAAGATGCATGTGATGTAAAGTGGAAGAACAGAAGAAGCAATCGCGAAACTATGGCTGCACCATTCTTTTAGATGGGTGGACGGACGGAAAGAACCGAACCATTATCAACTTTTTGGTAGCTTCAAATGGTGAGGTAATTTTTTTAAAGTCAGTTGATGGCTCTAAAAAAGTAAAAAATGTAGAAACATTGAGTCTAATGTTGGAGGAAGTTGTCTTGGAGGTGGGCATACAAAATGTAGTTCAAATCATAATTGACAATGCGACAACATATGTGGCGGCTGGGAGATTGCTCCAAGAGAGGCATCGGTTGCTCTTTTGGACCCCTTGTGCAACACATTGCCTTGACCTTCTTTTGGAGGACGTAGGCAAACTTGATTGGGTGACACCAATTGTAGATGATGCAAGAAGCATAACAAAATTCATTTATAATCACCCTTGGGTTCTTAGTTTGATGAGAGATCACACAAAAAGGAAAGAGTTGGTGCAATTGGGTGTCACAAGGTTTGCAACGATTTTCCTAACATTGCAAAGTATTATTGGTTTGTTGACTTGCTTGAAACAGATGTTTGTGAGTCAAGCATGGCTGACTCATCATATTCAAAGAAGCTTGAAGGAGAGAGGGTTGCAAAGATAGTCTTTCATAATCTTTTTGCATAAAGAGCTACAGAGATTGTGAAGGTAACCTCAAAACTTCGATTTTAAATTCAAATTGAATATTTTATTTTTTAATTTGTCTTTCACTATAAATTTGTAACTTCAATCTTTTTGTATTTGTAAATTGTAGGTGTCAAAGCCCTTGGTTAGAGTTCTTTGTTTAGTAGATAGGTATCAAAACCCAATGGTGTACATTTATGAGGCCATGGATAGGGCCAAAGAGTCCATCTGAAACTATTACAAGGGGGACAACCTTAAATTTAATCCCATTTAGGATATCATTGATCGGAGGTGGAACAATCAACTCCACCAACCCATCCATGCAGCAAGGTACTTTCTCAACCCCATATTTTTCTATTCGAATAGCTTCTTAGATCCAAATGGAGAGGTTATGGAGGGCCTCACGACATGCATTCAGAGGATGACACCCTAGGTTGAGGTGAGAGACCTCATTATTCAAGAATTGCACAATTACAGGACTGGTAGGGGTAAGTTCTTTTCTTTGGAACTAGCTATCCGAGGAAGAACCACTTAGACACCAAGTAACAAAAATTGGAGTCTTTATATCACGTGCATCTTTCAAGTTGCAAATTTCAAATTTACAACTATTGATGATTTGATAAAATATGGTTTTCTTACTAACTCTTTAATATTTTATTTTGTAGATTCCCGGTGGAAAGATTGGGGTGCAAATACCCCAGTCTTAAAAAATTAGCCCTTCGCATTTTGTGCCAACCTTGTAGTGCATCCAACTGCGAGTGCAATTGGAGTTTGTTTGAGGCCATCCACATGAAGAAGAGGAACAAATTAGCTCAAAAACGCCTCAATGACCTTGTCTTTTTGCAATACAACATTTGGTTTTGCACAAGTAGGGTAGAGGACAAATCAGAGGAGCTCATTGATTTGGATGACATTGAACCTTATAGCGACTGGATAGGGCGGGATGAGCAACTCCCATTGTTTATTGAAGATGAGATTCTTGATTTTGAGAGGCACGCAATGGAGGATGTGGCTACAACAGAAGGGGCTATAGGATTTGATGTCATTGATGAGGCAGATGAGTCATTGCCATCTAATAGCAGGATGGAGGTCGAGCCAGAGCCACAAGAAGAACCTTTTATGCTGAGCGAGGAGCCGCAACAGACTGCAAGGATTAGAACCTCAACCTCTCCCCTAGTTTTCACTAGATTAGGGAAGAGGAAGATGTAAAATGTTGTAATATGCAATTTATGAATTATAATGATAATTTTCAAAGGCAATCATCATGAATTCATAATAGTTGCTAGCAAATTATTGTATCATGCTATCAGGCTATCGGGATTCCACATGATGATGCGATTTTGTACTCGTTTTGTATTCACATGAATCAAATCTAATAGAAAACACTTTTGTAGTCATTGGATACATTGTCATTGAATTTTGCAAAAAAATATGTTTTTAATGAAATTTAATCAATTTTTTAAGTTGAGTTTTTTGCCAAGTCAAAATTTTTTGGTCTGACGCGTTTTTGTCGTGTCCGAGTTTTTCAACTATGATTTGATTCATGTAGGACCGAAATGTAGCAGGGGCATTAGTCAAGCCCGTTGGACACACCAGGATACTGAGAGGGGGGGTGAATTAGTATCTAAAAAAACTTCAACTTCTTCGGAGCAGATTAAAACTTAAGCATTACAACATTAACATGAAAGATTAACACAATGCATATCAATACAACGCCAGATATACGTGGAAAAACCTAGAAGGGAAAAGTCACGGTGAGGATTAACTCACAATATATGAAGCTCAAAAATAATAACTTTGTTTTAGGGCTTACAACCGAAGGAAGCTACTGCTCCCTAAAAACTTTGATTTAGGGTCACTCTCAAGGAAGCTACTACTCCCTGAAGACTTTGTTTTAGGGTCACTCCCAAGGAAGCTACTACTCCCTGAATTGAGAACACACTTACAAAAGATTATAGTATGACAGTCCTTCTACTATTTGAAAACTGACATTGAAACTCACACCTTTGATGATTGCAATTCTGTCTCCACACTTTCTTCTGATGATCAGATCAGTTAGGCACACTCTACACTTGATCACTGTCACAAATATGTCTTCAAGATGAATCTGGACAACATCTACAACTTCTTCTCTTTCTCCTTCAGTTGCACATCATAATGTATTCATTTTGCTCCTTATCTTGCGTGCGAGCCCTATCAACCACTTTGCAATGACACTTGCCTAACTCAATTTGATTTACTATTTATACATGATATTACATTGATTACATTGCTTGTCGGCTAGAGACAACATGAAAAATACATTTACAAGTCGGCCAGACAATATACAATATGAAACATGTAGAGGATAAGTTCTAAACAAGACCACACGCTACACCAGCAGAAGACCCATGCCTTGCAGACAACAATACTTGCTTAATTAGGTCCAAAACATCCTTCACAGCTTCAAACACCAAGGAATTACATCCACACACTCCGCTCATTTTAAAATAGGACAACTTTAAACAAAAACATATGAAACTTGAAGCATAACGGCCACAACAACTTGAAAACCTAGTGCGGTATTGGAAACAAAAAAGATCTTCATGAAACTCTTCCAAATGAGTCTACATGACTCATACAACATCTCCAAACACCCCTTTACCTCCGCACATCAAAGATATGTGCTGCACATCTTCAACCATGAACTCTGGGAACAATAAGTCATCCGGACACACTGCAACAAGCTGTCATTTGAAAAAATGAGCTTGTAGACCACCAAGAAACTTGAAACTACAAGGAAGCATGTAATGCACATCCATAAACATGTCCTCAAAACCACAAAGGCAACCATTCACTTCCGGAGGAATGTGGAGCATTCCAACAGGCCTTCAATGCTGCCTCACTCTGCCATAACACATGTCGGTACTCTATCATGCATAACCTTCACAACGAAGTGACAAATGATCTGAAACTTTAGAATTATCATCTTCATTGTACCCTGAACATAATTCCAAAACCGCGTAGCCATATTTGCAAATGCGGAGGAATGCGGAGCATTCTATTTCTGTATATTAACTGTCTTCAAACTGCAAAACACTCTTCCGGTAATCCATTCATCATAAAACTTGGATCAGTCCATCAGTAACACATCTGAACATCTTAGTGCTTCTAATTCCGAAATTAATATAACTTCATACTCAACTCTGCACTGATCAAGGCATGACATCCAACCATGAACTGTATCTTCTCTACTAGTTAGGACATGACATCCAACCATAAACACCATCACACATCTATGATAGTGTTGACATCAATGACAACCTTGTGACAATGTTGACATCAATGACAACCTTAGGAACCATATGTGTAATAATCTCCCCCTTTGACATTGATGGCAACACATACCTGCACATTCTCCCCCTTTGACATCAAGGACAAAGGGCAACCACTATCTGCTCATCAGCGACTGCATACCTGCACATTTTTTTCCTAGAGCATGACATCTTCTTGCAGCAAACAAACTCCCCCTATTATCAACAACCACTACCTGCTCCCCCTGAGAGGTAGCCATCATTAGTCCAAGAAAAAGATATAACATGAAGTCCCCCTGGACAGATGCACCACTATGCATCTAGCAAGAAGGAGGGGCAATTACCCCTAACCTTTGTCGAAGATTCTCAAAGGTGTCCTTTGCAAGAGCCTTTGTGAAAATATCTGCAATCTGATCCTTTGTTGGAACATATTCCAACCTTTCTTTTCTGCCACCTCTCTCAAAAAGTGATACATGATTGCTATATGCATTGGTTCTAGAATGCATCACTAGATTCTTGGAAATATTGATAGCACTTGTATTGTCACACAAAACAGGAATAGGCTCATCATACAATATCTTGATATCCTTTAGGGTTTGCTTCATCCACAACACTTGTGTATAGTAGGATGCTGCTGAGATGTACTCTGCCTCTGTAGTAGATAAGGACACTGAATTTTGCTTATTGCTCTGCCATGAAACCAATCTGCTTCCTAAAAAGACAGCACCTCCACTTGTACTTTTTCTGTCATCAACACAACCAGCCCCATCAACATCGGTGTAGGCATTTAAATCAAAGTCATTACCTCTTGGATACCATAAGCCATAATCTGGAGTTCCTTTCAAGTATCTGAATATCCTTTTCACTTCCTTCTCATGTGTTTGATCGGGATTAGCTTGATATCTAGAAACCACATGTACTGCATGCATAATATTAGGTCTATAAGCAGTTAGGTACAACAATCCTCCAATCATAGATCTATAAACAGTTTGATCCACCTCCGGAGTCTCATCATCCTTGCTCAAGTGACATCTAGTGACCATGGGATTACTCACAGGCTTTGAATCCTCCATACCAAACTTCTTTAACAACTCTTTGACATACTTAGCTTGAGAAATAAAGATACCTCATAGCTGAGAAATTTGAAGTCCAAGGAAGAAAGACATCTCAACAATTATAGACATCTCAAACTCTTTTTGTATCTCCTCTGCAAACCTCTTACAGATATCATCTCCACCAAAGATGATGTCATCAACATATACTGCAACTCTCAAAATCATGTTTCCTTCTTTCGTAATGTAAAGATTGTTGTTTGTAGTATCTTTCTTGAAGCCTTGCTGAAGTAAATACTTGTCTAACTTGGCATACCAAGCCCTAGGTGCTTGCTTGAGACCATACAAAGCCTTCTTGAGTCAGCATACCATGTCTGGATCTTCTGATATCCGAAAACCATCTGGTTGCTCAATGTAAACCTCTTCCTCTAGATCACCATTCACTAATGCTGACTTAACATCCATCTGATATACCTTGAAGTTCTTATGAGCTGCAAGAGCAAGGAACATCTTGATTGCCTCCATCCAAGCTACTGGAGCAAAAGTTTCCTCAAAGTCAATGCTTCACCTTGTGTGTATCCTTTGCATACCAATCTTGCTTTATTCCTTACAACTTCACCTTCTTCATTCAGCTTGTTCTAGGACACCCACTTTATTCCTATAACATTCTTATTGGCTGGTCTGGGAACCAATTCCCATGTCTGATTCTTCTCAATCTGATCCAATTCTTCTTCCATTGCCTTTATCCATCCATCATCTTTGCTAGCATCAACAAAGGTTTTAGGTTCAACTTTTGATAACAAACACAAGTTTACTTGCTCGTGTGTCTTAGCAAACTTTCTCCTTGTAAGCACACCTTCATTCTTATCTCCAATGATTTGATCTTCTGAGTGGTTCTTCTGAACATACTTTGCTGGAGTCTTAGGTACTTGCTCTAGTTCTTGTTTCTTTTCTTCATTCATTCTTCATCTTCATCTTCAATGCAAGGAAAGATGTCAGATTCAGAGTCCTCTGATTCCTGTGAGATCTGATACAAGTCTTCATCCACTTTGACATTTGTGCTTTCAATCATTTTTCTCAACCTCTTGTTGTAGCATCTATAAGCCTTGCTTCTAGTTGAGTAGCCAAGAAAGATTCCTTCATCACTTCTTGAATCAAACTTACCTAGGTCTTCTTCATCTCTTCTGATATGACATTTGCTATCAAAGATCCTGAAGTGTCTGACAGTGGGAGGTCTTCCATACCAAAGCTCATAAGGGGTCTTATTGCTGTTGACTCTCAGTTGCACTCTGTTAATTAGATAGACAACAATGTGAACTGATTCCTTCCAGTACATATCAGGTAGATCTACATCTTTCATCATTGCCCTAGACATCTCTTGCACAGTCCTATTCTTCCTTTCCACTACCCCATTTTGCTGAGGGGTCCTAGGAGCTGACAGATGTCTTCTAATACCATGATCTTCACAAAATCTTTCAAAATCATTTGAAGTAAACTCACCTCCTCTATCAGACCTCAAGCATTTGATCTTAGCATCTACTTCATTCTCAACCATAGCTTTGAACACTTTAAATTTATCAAGGGCATTTGATTTTTCTCTTAAGAAAGTAACCCATGTCATTCTAGAATAATCATCAATAAGCAACATAAAATACCTCTCACCTTGTTGACTCTTTACTCTTGTAGGACCACATAGATCAATGTGAATCAACTCCAATGGCTTTGAAGAGGAATACTCCTTGCTTTTGAAACTTGTCTTTGTTTGCTTTCCTATTTGACATTCCTTGCATACTGTGTTTATAGGCTTGATTATCTTAGGCATGTCTCTCACTGCATGAGTAGAACTAATCCTTACCATATTATCAAAATTGTTGTGTTCCATTCTTTTGTGCCATAGCCAACACTCACTGGATTGAGCCAACAAGCATGTTCTTCCATTTACCTCCTTCAGATGATAGATATCACCATATGTCTTGATACCTTCTGCAACTAGTTTTCTAGACACCGCCTTTCTGATTTCATAGCCTTTGGCATGAAAGGTGAGATTATAGCCTTTGTTGCACATTTGACTGACACTGAGAAAATTGTGTTTTAGCCCTTTAGAGGACATTCTTAATCCTATTCTTCCCATCAATAGTTATAGCACATTTTCCACAAATTTGTGTTGACTCATCAACACCAAATTTGGCAGCACCACCACCCCACTTCTTAAGGTTGATAAACTTCTCCTTGTCACCAGTCATATGATTTGAGCATCCATTGTCAATTACCCAAGCCTTGGCTTCTTCTCTTGCATGAAAGGCAGTCCATACAACCATTGATCTTTCATTGTTTTGATTTGTTTGCAAGGCATTAGTCTTCTCACATTTTCCAACATCATCCTTTTTGTCACCAACACTCAAGGCCATGAAAAGTGTTTCATCATTTGAATCATCATGATCCTCATCTTCTAAAGAATAACTGCTCTCTATGGAATACAGACTTCTCTTGAACTTGTTTCTTTTGTTACTACCCCTTGATTCTTTAAAAGGACATTCAGAAGCAAAGCGACCAACCTTTCCACAATTGAAAGGTAACTTACCTTTGTATTTGCCAGTGCCTTTTTTCAGTCTTCTCACAAAATTTGCTTCAACTTCATTAGAGCTCTCATCTTCATCAGCAACTTCTTCCTTTGTCTTCATACTGACTTTGAAAGCAACTTCTTTCTTTGGAGCATCACTGCCAAACTCTCTCATTTCAAAGGCAGTAAGGGAACGAAACAATTTGTCTACAATGTATGTATCCAAGTCTGCATTCTCCTCAATAGCAGATACCTTATGACTGTAAGATTTGGGAAGAGATCTCAGAACCTTCTTCACAATCTCATCTTCTTTCACTTCACCAAGATCTGTGATGCTATTGACCACTTCATTCACCCGGAGCATATATCCAACAATGTCTTCATCCTTTGACATTTTTAGGTTCTCAAATATGCTCTTGAAGATTTGCATCTTTGCTTGCTTTACTTTCTTGTCTCCATAAATGGTTTCAAGTTTAACCCAACCTTCTTTAGCAGAATTGCAACTCATTACCTTTGACAGTTCTGAATCAGCTAACTCGCTCATGATAGCAAACTTTGCCTTGGCATTGTTATCATACTTCTTAACTTCATCTGCATCTGTAGGAATAGTAGCAGGAACTTTGTAACCAGTCTTGATAGATTCCTAAACACCACACCCTAGAGAATTGATATAGGCTTCCATCCTTAGCTTCCAAAAAGCATAATTTGTTCCATCAAACCTAGATATCTTGTTGGATCCATTAAGTGCCATCCCGAACCTTCCTCAAGCGGTTAAGCTTGCTTTAGAGGAACTTGGCTCTGATACCAATTGTTGGACACACCAAGATACTGAGAAGGGGGGGGGGGGGGTGAATCAGTATCTAAACAAACTTCAACTTCTCCTAAGCAGATTAAAACTTAAGCATTATAGCATTAACATGAACATGAAAGATTAACACAATGCGTATCTTGTTGGATCCATTAAGTGCCATCCCGAACCTTCCTCAAGCGGTTAAGCTTGCTTTAGAGGAACTTGGCTCTGATACCAATTGTTGGACACACCAGGATACTGAGAAGGGGGGGGGGTGAATCAGTATCTAAACAAACTTCAACTTCTCCTAAGCAGATTAAAACTTAAGCATTATAGCATGAACATGAAAATGAAAGATTAACACAATGCGTATCAACACATAACACCAAATATACGTGGAAAACCTTAGAAGGCAAAAACCACGGTGAGGATTAACTCACAATATATGAAGCTCAAAAATAATTTTGTTTTAGGGCTTACAACCCAAAGAAGCTACTATTCCCTGAAAACTTTGATTTAGGGTTACTCCCATGGAAACTACTACTCCCTGAAGACTTTGTTTTAAGGTCACTCCCAAGGAAGCTACTACTCCCTGAATTGAGAACACACTTACAAAAGATTACAGTATGACAGTCCTTCTACTGTCTGAAAACTGACATTGAAACTCACACCTTTGATGATTGCAATTTTGTCTCTTCACACTTTCTTCTGATGATCAAATCAGTTAGGTGCACTCTACACTTGATCACTATCACAAATGTCTTCAAGATGAATCTAGACAGCATGTACAACTTCTGCTCTTTCTCCTTCTCCTTTAGTCGCACATCATAATGCATTCATTCTGCTCCTTATCTTGCATGCGAGCCCTATCAATCACTTTGCAATCACACTTGCTTAACTCAATTTGATTTACTATTTATACATGATATTACATTGATTACATTGCTTGTCGGTCAGAGACAACATGAAAAATACATTTACAAGCCGACCAGACAGTATACAACATGAAACGTGTAGAGGATAAGTCCTAAACAAGACCACACGCTACACCAGCAGAAGACCCATGCCTTGCGGACATCAATATTTGCTTAATTAGGTCCAAAACATCCTTCACAACTTCAAACACCAAGGAATTACATCCACACACTCGACTCATTTGAAAATAGGACAACTTTAAACAAAAACATATGAAACTTGAAGCATAACGGCCACAACAACTTGAAAACCTAGTGCGGTATTGGAAATTAGAAAGATCTTCATGAAACTCTTCCAGTTGAGTCTACATGACTCATACAATATCTCCAAACACCCCTTTACCTCTGCACATCAAAGATTTGTGCCGCACATCTTCAACCATGAACTCTGGGAACAATAAGTCATCCGAAACACACTGCAAGATGCTGTCATTTGAAAAACTGATCTTGCGGACCACCAAGAGACTTGAAACTACAAAGAAACATGTAATGCACATCCATAGGCATGTCCTCAAAACCGCAAAGGCAACCATTAACTTCCAGAGGAATGTGGAACATTCCAACAGGCCTTCAATGCTGCCTCACTCTGCCGGAACACATGCCGGTACTCTATCATGCATAACTTTCACAGCGGAGTGACAAGTGATCTGAAACTTTGGAATTATCATCTTCACTGCACCCTGAACATAATTCTAGAACCGCATAGCCATATTTGCAAATGCAGAGGAATGCGGAGCATTCTATTTCTGTATAGTAACTGTTTTAAGCACTGTCTTCAAACTACAAAACACTCTTCTGATAATCCAATCATCATAAAACTTGGATCAATCCATCAGTAACACATCTGAACATCTTAGTGCTTCTAATTCCCATATTAATATAACTTCATACTCAACTCTGCACTGATCAAGGCATGACATCCAACCATGAACTGTATCTTCTCTGTTAGATAGGATATGACATCCAACCATGAATACCATCACACATCCATGATAGTGTTGACATCAATGACAACCTTGTGACAGTGTTGACATCAATGACAACCTTAGGAACCATAAGTGTAACAAAGCCATATGGCATGACTAAGAATTCGTAATGTCCATAATGACATTTGAATGTTGTTTTTTGAACATCTTTACGAACTCTGATCTCAAGTCTATTTTGGAGAAATAAATTGCACTATTTAACTCATCAATGAGTTTATCGATTCAAGGAATGGGATACTGGTTCTTGACGGTTTTCTTGTTAAGAGCTCGGTAATCTATGCACATCCTCATAATCCCATCCTTCATCAGAACAATTAAAGAAGCAAAGGGACCCTTACTTGGCCTTATGTGACCCATTTCAAGGAGGTCCTTTATTGCTTTCTCTATTTCTTCCTCATGCCTTCAGTGATGGCAATAAGGGGTGGTAATCACAGGTTTGGCTCCTAATTCAATAACATGTATTCCTCTATCTGGTGGCCTCGCAAGAGGTATACCACTGAAAACCTTGCTATGTTGATATGATAAGGATTGAATATCAACATGGTACTCTCTTTTACCTTCTGAAGAAGTGGTAGGCATGATCAAACATTGGGCTGCCCATTCAACTTGTCCATGAGACAACCTTTCCATTCTCTTAGTTGAAATTACTCTTGGTGTTCCATTGGACATTCCTCTCTAAGCACTTTCTTCTTCCCATCGGATTGGAACTTGAGTTCCATTGTATGGAAGTTTTGAGTGATCTCACCCAAGGAGTGCAGCCACTGAACTCCCAAAACAACATTAATATCTCCTATGCTAACAACATAGAAGTCATCTTTAACCTCATAATTTCCCAACATAAGACTCATTTTGGGAAATCTTCTAGAACATTGGAGGGTGAAACCATTAGCTACCATCACGTTAAAACCTTCAAATTCTTCAATTTTCATCCCTCTTCTTGCAACTACCCCTTCATCAATAAAATTTGAAGGGATCATACTTGCAAGCACCCGAAAGTTGTGCAAGAGTACTTTTTGAAGGTTCCTTCTCCTCTTGGTCCTCTGTCATATGTTCTTCATTTTCTTCAACTTCTGCTTGTTGTCCCAAACTTTTAGCTTCTGATTAATCCTTCATCATAAACCACCTCAATGTAGTGAACTTGCTCCTTCCGAGGTATCTATGATTAGGGACTCAAGGTTCTTTGCGAGTGAATCAAAGTTTCTTTGTCCTCAACTCATTTTTGGCCTCTTCATCCATTCTAGGAGACAAACTCTTATGTTGTAAATTGTTTTGAAATGGTTTCTTGGAGGGGAAAGTATTCTTTTGAAATTTATTCTTTGGGAGTGATGATTCTAGTGCCAAGGCTCTTTTGATAGCCTGCTGAAGGGATGGAGGATCAAAAGCTTTGACCAAGCCTTTTAAAGATTCTGACAAACCTTCTACAAACAACATAACCAATCTTCTTTTAGTAATATCAGGTACCATAACTGAAAGTTTCTGAAAATCAGCAATATAGCTTTCAACGTTCCCATATTGCTTGAGCTTAGTTAGCTCTCAGAAATGCACTTCAGGATCCTTTCCATTAAATCTCTCAATAAGCCTTCTACTAAACTTATTATGGGTGTTGATGAGGCTATGTCCTTGTGAATCAGTCCATGATACCCGCCATTCATGAGATGTTCCTTCAAGATGAAGAGTTGCAAACTTTATGGCTTCATTTTCAGCCATAGGTCTAAGTGACAAGTAATTGTCCAACTTTTGAATTCAAGCACGTGCTATACACTTATTGCTTCCATCAAATGTGGAAAGTGTCAACTTTCCCAAAGCATGTTGGTAATCCCTCTGGTGTGTATGAAGCCCATGCTCATGTCTAGGCCCACTCCTTGACTTCTTCTAATTCATGAATTGATTAAGGGATAGCTCATTCCGAATCTCCTCAGGAAGAGCTCTATATTCAGCATAAAACGCAGTAATCTTATCAACCATATGAATTTCAACCTCTGGTTCAGGTATTCCCTCCCTGCGAATGAAAGTAGGCTGAAATGACCTAGCAACAAAACCAATAACAGTTTTGGTGGAGTGGTTTTCTGGATGATTTGTTGCCTTTGACGTACTACCTTCACCATTTTGATGTCGGGGCATATTCATGTTTCGATCCATTTTATGAAGTAACTGAGCCATCATGTCAAACTTGCTTTCAGCCTTGTCATGATGACTATCATCCACATTTGGTCTCTTATCTTTATATGTCATCATTTTTGAGACAATTTCTAGAACAACTTCTTCCCTTGGCTAATATGTACCCTTCTTTTTCTTTCTCTGATAATATCTGTATTCTCTATCACTGCTATGTATGGGGAAGAAACTGCATGAAAAAGATTAGCTCTGAAAACACACGTTGGCAAGACCACCAGCTCTAATACCATTGTAAAGATCCACACCTAATTTTTTTGAGATTTTTGCAATATAGAAAATGCAAATGCAGTCCTCGCACTTTCTGATCACCAAGATCTCAGTGTGGGCAAGGTAAGAGCATACAGTGTTTGGACAACTATCTACTAGGATGAATGCACTACTGGAAAGTAAAAGGTGGCATAGCCAACTAAAAGCATATAGGGGGCTGGGCCGACACAAATCAACACCTCTTTGGTGGACAAGTATGCTTTAAATGTGAGCCACTAGCAGATTACAGGTGGAATTTGATCAAGCAAAAATGGTTGATTGCTTGCGGATCCGATCGTGCCAAAATGGGCTATGAATGAATGCAATTGGTCTGGCAATAACCCTTCCAAAACCTTATGTAAGATTGTTAACCTCGTTTCGACACCACCAAATTTAAACTTTTCGCATCGAAACAACAAGCGTCGTCATGTGTTGAACTCCTTTGTCAAGTTGCTTTAGTCACAAAAAGAGTAGCGTTGCATGTTTTTCATGCCAGTCGTCATACTTGTCCATCTTTGAAATGTTGTATTTGACCTGGTTCATGTCAATTCCTTGCATTAAACCTAGTACAGGCACGCCAATTCGAAGGAGAATCATTCATCATTTCAGCTAGAACCATCATAGCAGTTATGAAGTTTGTCGAGATCTACGGAAACAATTAAATCTCTCAATCCATAAGAGATGGTGCAAAATCCTTTTACGGGGGTGTTTGTGGCTTCATTTTGTCCAATGTGGCAAGTATTCAAGGCAAGATTCTTTACCATTTGGGAGATATTAAAAGTAAAAGTATTTGCCAGGTTGTTTACGGAAACGATTAAATCAAGAGTTTTATAGGAGCTGGAGCAAAATGGTTTGGCAGGGAGGTTTATGATGTTATTATTGACAATGTGGCAAGATTTCGAGAGAATATTTTCTTAGTCAAAAGTGATGCATGATTCTCCTTTATTGTGTTTGCAGATTTGTCAGGCATATTTTATAAGGTTTTCACGAAATGAAATCAGGCACTTTTTTAAGTTTTTGAATTTGTTTACAAACTCACAAATTTAACAACTCGTCAAAATTCTGGCTTTGCACTTGTCGGTGCTTCTCTAGTTCAGAAATTCAAACATAGTCCAAAAATGTTATTCATTGGACCCTGGACGTATTGGAGTATGTGAGTTTTTAAAATCTCGTAAATTCTGTCATCGGGGCATTTTATGGTTCTAAAACCCTCAACATTCACATCATTATCCTTGATTAGTGTTTAAATTTCCAAAAGCTCTTTAAAATCTTCAAAATTCCCTTTAGTTCCTAACCCACCCTAAACTCTCGACATTTTATCCATTAAGAAGTTCCTAGTCCACTAGGAACCTCGAAATGTTCCTAATACCCCTCAAACCCCCGACACTTAGCTTCTTGGGTGTTTTAAGACTTCGGATGGACTTTGTCAGTGTTTTTATATGTAGGAACTATTGGAGGTTCCCTTGGTACCGGGAACCTCCTTATCCCCCGACACTTCTTAATGCTTGTTCTTTGGTTCCTAAATACCTCAGTACCTCAAACATCTGCAATGGAACAACTCCCAACCTCAGATGTCTCTATTCGTGGACATTTTCATGCCTTACTTGGTTGCAGGCCCGCCATGGCTATTGGGTCTTCACGAAGTGGATCAGTTGAAAAGGCTTTAGAAACCTATAAAATGTTGTTAACTCCCTCTTGGTCTGCATGTGAAAGGGAGTTACTAATGCTCTAGTACGCTTGTACATAAAGGTGCCTCAAAGAAATAACAGTCTCCCGAAATGCCATGATTATAGGCACATAATGAATCTGTTGAAACACTTCAAAAATCTTTAGACAAAGGCAATTTCCAAGTGTAGAAGGCCACACTCGACAACCTTTATCATCATCCTCCCAACTTGCAGCCTATATGGCTCTTTATATTAGGGTATGAGCATCCATCAATGCGTAATCGAAAGGGAATTTTCGTCAGATATTATAATCGCAAATGCTGTGGTAGACAGGGATGCCAAATGCAGAAGGATGAACTAGGCACGCCAACTGTTTGACAAGATCTGTTAACCAAGGAAGAGGCACTCGAGACCTAGAATCAAATACTAATCAAGAACAGGTCTCTTCAGATGGCATTCTGCTTATACCGGATAGTGAGAATAGCAATATTCTTCATGTAACTCCGTCATTATCTTGCTATAGTAGAGCAAAATTACTGGTAGGCTCCACGGATGGTTATGCAGGATATGTTGATGGAAAATTTAGAGAGGCTCGTCTCAATCATCTAAAAGGGGTTCACTGTAGATAACAAAGGAAAGATGAACGTTGGAGGCACGATGAATATGGATACATGAAGAATTGGTGAAGTAGGTGTCACCACCATTACTGGAGGAAGGTCTACTAAGTCAGGACACATCGATGCTTCCAGTGAAGATGCTAAGTTATCAAATGACTTTGATGTTGTATATGTTGGTAGTACATGTTCCTTACTGGTTGTTGATAGGGACGATCAAGCCATTCGTGAAATTCAATTGAAAATATGATGATTGTGCATACAAGTGCAAAGCCAAATGCCACAACCTTTGCTAGCATCCTCTTAGCCTGTGCCCGAATGGGAGCCATAGAACAAGGAGAACGATTGATGAAAGAGCACACCTTTACCAAAAAATTATCGGAGCTTCCACATCTATTAGGAACTCTTTCGGAAGTTCCTAAGGCAATAGGAACTTCGTTTTTGTTTTGTTTTAACACTCTTTGCAAATATGTTGGCTCTTTTAATGTTAACGGGAACTCTCACGATACTGAGAACTAGTGGAACTCATGAAAAGTTCCCAATTACCATTTGGTTCCCAACACTACCCAAAGCTCCGAAAGGTGAAAAATAGGAAGAGAAACATGTAGAGGTTACTTCAGAGGCTTTCGAGAAGCTCATAGCATTTAACACTCAGGACATCAAGGAGATCACAGCATCCAAATGTTGTTCTATTCATGGGTGCTGTTACACATCCTCCAAATCTTTCTATTGTGACCGAGTTTCTTCCAAGGGGAAAGCTTAAAAAGGCTGATCTATTGCCTAATATTTAGATAGATGGAAAGCGACGCATAAGAATGGCTCTTGTATCTTCTTTTTGATAAAAATTAGGCAATCAATGTTTGTGATTTTGGCTTGTCACACATGAAACACAATTACATTCCTATCGTCCAAGTCTACAACTAGAATGCCTAAATGGATGGCACTCGAAGTTCTTCGCACTGAACCTTCAAACGAAAAATGTGGTGTTTATAGTTTTGATGTAATATTAAGGGAATTGGCTACATTGCGAATGCCATGGAGTAAAATGAATCCCATGCAGGTAGTTGTTGCTATTACTCCTGTCCCTATTTGAACCTTGTAGCGACATGTGCTATTGAATGGCACTTCTATGGCATCTTCGTGTGCTTGTAGTTCAAATCAAAAGGAGTAGAAATTCAGGTGTGAGTACGTGTGGAATTTATTTAATGGAAGCTTATGAGTGTTGGCAGACTAGTGAGTGGATTGTACAGGTCAAGGCAAAGTATCATGAAGATGCCAACAAGTTAAAACTTTTAGTTCCTTTTGAAGAATGCATTTAGGTATAATCCAGCAATGCCAAAGTAGTAAAGGTCCCTGAATATATTCTTCTCACACACAATGGGCGCAACTTCAACATTCTTGTAGATTCAACTTCTCTTATTAAAGGAGTACACTACTTAGAAGTCTATGGCATTGATTGTAATGCCCCATGGCGTGAACCTCTTTTTAGAGTACCTGTAACAAAAACGAGGCCTAAAGCAACATCCATAGAATGGATAAAGAATGGGGTGGAGAGTAGAAGCATTTTCACTACTACAATGTTTATGGCATATTGATGGCAAGGTCCACATTTAAAGGAATGTCACTAGCAAGTTCCAAGAGACGGCTCTTTGTTTTAGCTAGGGTTGGATATGTAGGTAATCAAGGATATGCTGCAGTATGGACAAGAGATAATCTTTCAATTTAGAAACACCTTATACATAAGATGAAAGAAGTCGATGGTGAACAAACTTTCTAGAGGATCCTATCTTTCCCCTGCTCCACTTCTTTCCAAAGGTAGATTTCAACTATATTACATAGATATCTGATGAAAGGGGGAACATACTCAGAAAGAGTATAACATTACAATGTTTAGGATGATTAGTGAAAGAGTTATAAAGCCAGACAAATTACTTCAGAAATCACTATCCACTACCAATTCATGCAAACTGTTCGACATAATGTCTTGGCAACCAAATGATAGTCAAATTTGCACAAAGATTCAATTCATTTTTATAAAGCCAATTTTATTAAAGTTTGTAAAGCATTTCTTTTAGTGAGTGAAAAATACACGCTCATTGAAAAGAATTTGTAATATTTTAAATGTTTAAAAAGCAAGTAGTTATGAGTTGGTTACAAGTCAGTCATGGGCTAGGAAACTATAAAGGCAATGTTTTCAAATGTAAAGGGGGCAATTCTTCTGGTTCTTTTTCTGTTTTAGCAGGGTTGTGGGAAAACAGAGGACTGTTTTGGCTTTTTCATTTTGATAGAAGGGTTTTTTGAAGTGGTGTACTCTACAGAAACAATAAAGAAAGCATTTAGATCGTATGTTTTTGTGTCTTTTCGTATTACTACTGTTTTTTCTTACGTTAAATTAGTGGTAATCTTTATACCTTCTGTTTTTGCAGAAAACCATTAGTCCTCCATTAAAATACAACTGTGCAATCAATGTGGGGAAAGATAATCAAATCTTGGTATCTTGATCTGAGTGTTCTGATATAGCTTATCTCACAGTGTGTGGGTCTGCATGTCATTTTCCCATTGTTGTCACAGTATCATACTTATTATTGTTTTCTTTCATCATATAAATCTAAGAATGTACATTATGATTTTATGATGAACCCTCTTAGTTTTAAATAAGTTTGTGAAACCTAGTTAATATCCATGTGTTACATCTAGGGTTTCTGTAAGTCATTTTCCATCAAATTTTCCCTTTTACCTTTTGGTATTTCTAGTTAAAAAACCACAAAACTCCCAAAATTTTATCATACGAGAGAGCTACCCCTCTAAATGCAGAGGACGATCGCTAACTCAATAGTGATCTCTCCAACTGTTGGCACGTTTGTTGGTGCTCTTCAGACAAAATAGAGTTATTTTTGGAGATATAGTCGTAGCGACGAATCTGTTTACCAACAAAGATTTGGCTGAAAAGCCACCCAAGATTGCAAATGAATGAAGGAAAGCAAAGCTAGAAATCAGAAATGAGCAAGAATAAACTGTATTCTACTCCAGAGAATGCAAAGCATACAATGAAATGAGATGCTCATATGAGAGCGATGGGTGAGTATATATAGAATTTACCACCCAAGAGAATAAAAACACTACTAATGTGGGATAAAGTGAAAAAGTCTTGAAGTAAACTTAACCTAGTGTGAAACGGACCTAAACAAAGAACTAGCTAGGAAATGAACTAGTTAGATAAAGAACCCCGTTCACAGTAACACCCCCCTTCGAGTGCAACTTAGGGGGAAATGTATGTAAAGGATACAAAGATGGATCCCAACAACAAGCCCTGATGTGGTACCCATGTACAAAAGATCCCCTCAAATAGAATAGAAGGAGAAAACCTAGTGGAAAAAAACTCCCCCCCATGAGAGGATGAAGCAAGAAGGGTTAAATGACCCCCTTAGAAGAGATGTCTCGCACCCCCAAGAGAGATTGAAGATGAGCATACTTGCTTTCAGTGAAGGGTTTGGTGAAGATATCTGCAACTTGCTTTGTTGTAGGTAGGACAATACCGCAAATCGATGACCTGCTCCTGAATCAACTCCCTAAGAAAATGCATGTGGATCTCGATGTGTTTGGTCTGTTGATGATGAACCGGGTTCTTCGAGATCTGGATGGCGCTCTGGTTGTCACGGTAGATGATTGATGGGTTTTGAATAGTGATGCCAAGTTCAGTGAGGATATTCTGAAGCCAAATAGCCTTAGTGGTGGCATTTACAGCCCCCCGATAGTCAACCTCAGTTGAAGAAAGAGCAATGGCAGGCTGCTTCTTGCTCTTCCAACGAATGGGACTGGAACCAAGGTGAAAGTTGTAGCCAGATGTGGACTTGCGATCATCAAGATCACTAACCGAATCAGAATACGTTTATCCAATCAAGTTTGAACCTGTTCCTACTGCGTAGTGAATCCCGTACCTGTGAGTGCCTTGTATGTAGTGTAAAATGCATTTGGTAGCCTTCTAGTGAAGCTCATGTGGCTCTGTTATGAAGTGTGAAACAATGCCAACTACAAATGAAATGTCAGGGCGACTATGAGTTAGGTACATGAGGCTGCCAACAAGCTGACGATGCAAAGTGTTATCAACCAGTTGGGTGGAACACAGCCTCAAGCTTGACTCCAGACAGAAAGGGTGTTGGTAGGCTTATAATTAGCCATGTGAAAACGAGCCAGAAGATCAAGAACATACTTGGGCTGCGCAAGAGAGATCCCATAAGAGGTTTGAGTGATCTCAATCTCGAGAAAATAGTGCAAGAGATCCAAGTTGGTTATGGCAAACTTGTCATGCAAAGCAGTCTTGCACTTGCAATGATGGATGAGGTGCTCCCAGTGACATTCAAGTGATCAACATAGAGAGCCGAGAAAAGAAGAGCATCCTCTTGTCTCAAGATGTAGACATTCAGATCTGAGTGGTATTTGGAGAACCCAATTGAGAGAAGAAAGGAGTCCATCTTGGCATACCAAGCCCATGGGTCCTGTTTGAGGCCATAGAGAGACTTCCTTAGTTTGCAAACTAGTGAGGAATCCTAAACAAATTCTTGTGGCTGCTCCATGTAAATCTCCTCGTGTAGATCCCCGTGAAAAAAAGCACTCTTCACATCCAACTGATGTACAACCCAACCTTGAGCTGCAATAGTAGCAAGTATCAGGCGAATGGAGTTCATTTTGGCGACGGGGGCAAAGGTCTCAGTGTAGTCAACACTAGGAACCTAAGAGAAACCTTTGGCAACAAGGCATGCTTTGAACTTGTCAACTGATCCATCGGTTGCAAATTTGGTTCGATAGATCCACTTACATTGAACCAATTTTCTTCCCTTAGAAAGTGGAACAAGATCCCATGTTTTGTTTCGTATCAAAGAGTTGTACTCTTCCTCCATTGTTGAATCCCACTCAGCAATACCTGATGCTTCACGAAAGGACTGTGGATCTAAAAATGTAGGAATGTAGAATATCTTGGTGTTGTGATTGAGTCCTTCAAGTATTTGAAGGATCTGCAATAAGAGTACCTACAAACTCAATGATGAGCCCAACGAGGCATGCGAGGGGATGGAGGAGGAGAATCCTCAGCCTTAAAATCTGAACTCTGCAAAGAGTAGGATGAAACCTTATGATCAAATCTATGAGTAGAGGAAGCTGGAGGAAAATCCTTGGAGTCACTATCATCTGTATCTGTTGTGGAGGAAGGAAGATGTGTGGATGAGCTAGGAGAGCTTTCCTCAAATTGCACATTTCGCTCAATGAAGAGCTCATGTGTCTCTAGATCCAAGAGTCGATATCTTTTGACACCATTGGGGTAACCAACAAAGATGCAAGGTTGACTCTGAGGTTCCAAGGCCTTGCGCTTCTTCGAAGGATTGTGAGCCCATGCTGGAGAGCCAAAAACTCTGAAGTGCCACACCATGCTTCAAAGGGAGTGATGCCCTTCAATGCCTAATGCGAAACTCTATTCTGGATGTGAGCAGCACAGTTGATAGCCTCCGATCAATATTTAGATGCAAGGGAGCGTGCGTGGATCATGTAGCCAATCATCTCTTTGAGGGACCTATTTTTCCTCTCTACCACACCATTCTGCTGAGGTGTGTAGGCGACAATATGCTGAAGATCAATCCCTTCAAGAGTGCAAAATTGCTCAAAGTGATGGTTCAAATATTCTTTGCCATTGTTTGTGTGGAGAATATTGATGCACTTCCCAGATTGTTTCTCAGCACGAGCTTTGAACTCTTGGAATCTATAAAAAATTTCTCCTTGCCGAAGAAAGTAGACCTAGGTGTATTTGGAATAGTCATCAATGAAAGTGAGCAAGTAGTGAGCCTTGTTGAAAGACAAGGATGGAAATGGACCTACCACATCACTGTGAACTAGCTCAAGCACTTCTGAAGCCCTCCAAGCCTTCCCTTTGTCGAACTTGTCCCAAACACACTCCATTTGAGAAACTGATTTGAGGAAGTCTCGTGACCATATCCTGCGTGTTGAGCTGCTGAAGATAGAAGAAGTTGAGATGGCCAAACCACTCATGCCATAGCTTGCTCACAGAATCTGAATGGGTGAGTAAAACAATAGAATGTGAATCAGGTACAAAATGAGAGAAAGCATACAATCGAGTCTCATGATTAACCTTACCAACTGCAAGAAGTGCATTACATTCAAGATCCTTAATGGTGACAAAATTTGGAGTGAACTCAACTTTTCTTCCATTCTGGGAAATCTGGTAGATGGAGAGAAGGTTGGCCGATAGATCAGGTACACAAAGGACATCCTCAAATGTACCTGTGCCAACATCCACATAACCTTTCCCGATGACGTCTACAGGAGTCATCCCCGATGAGAATGTGGGGCACCAAACAAGGCTCCAACAAAGAAAACTATTCGCTAACAGAACCCATGTGATGTGATGCACCCAAGTCAAGAATCCACTGTTGTGAAGAATCTGTAGTACCAACAATTGCAGTTACTTTCCCTTTGCCCGATTTCAAAGGAGTAGAGGATTGTTGACCAACAAAAGAAGGTAGATTAATGTTATTCTTTTTCATAAGATGATTTAGCTCATCGATCTGCTTTTTGTGACAAGAATGTTCCTCATGACCAATCTTCTTGCAGTAACTACAAGTTGGTCTTTCCTTCTTTTGAGGAATTAGATGATGACTGTGCCTGATCTTTCTGTGACTTCTTCTTGAACTTCTTTTGTTTCTTGTCAGGTTTCCTTGACTCTTTCTATCCCTTTGGTTGACTAGCCAACAAAGCCTTAGATTGAAATGGCTTAAGGAGACCCATGGAAAGAAGCTTCCTCTGTTCATGTGTCAACATTGGAAAAAAGGAAGCAAAAGAAGGCATTGTGTATGCAGATCCCATAGTCAACCTATGAGTGTGAAAGCTAGAAACAAATGCAGCATATTCAGGCCCAAGTTTAGTGAGAGTAGTTAAGACAAGTTGTATGTCATTTTTCTCAACGCCACAAGATTTGCAATGTGCTCTTAGGTCATTAACTTTTGTTACATAGTCCTGGATATTGTCAAAAGACTTAGGATCAAGACGCATTAATTCATTGTCAAATTGATATCCCCTAACTTCATTAGTTGTACCATATAGAATTTCTAATTTGTCCCATGCATCATGTGAATTTGTACATCCATCACGTTGAAACATAATGTGAAGGGAAACTAAACTTCTGAGACAACCAAGAGCTTTTGTTTGTTCAAGCATCTAGAGTACCTTTGCCTTAGCATTTGCGGGTTCAATTACCTTTTGTTCAACATAAGGTGTATATCCTTGTTGCATTAAGGTGTTCCATGCATTTTGATGCCAAGTGGTGTAGTTATATGGTGTTAGCAATGGAAACTTAAATTGACCCATTGTGAAGGAAAAGAGAGCACAATCAGAAAGGGATGCACAAGCACAAAGACACCAAAAGACCACCCCCGAATCACTCAATTAAAGATCCCCCCAAGCAATATGATTTGACAATTTATATTTAGTGCGGTTACAATTGCCACTAGCAAGAAACATTGAGTGGACTGGACTTCAATGGTTTTTACAAATCCTCAAAGAATGAGTATATACCGAAAGTAAAATTTTGGCACAATACCAAGTGAAATGATCAGCACCATTACGAAGTACATGAAAAACATGCACTTTCAAAAAAAGAATCGCCTCAATCTGAGGTCGTATGCAAAAGATATGAGCCTTTGAAGTTCTCAAAAATAGAATTGCTCAGTGTCACCTTGAGAATGTAGTTTTTGGAAAACCCGTGCATCGAAACCAGAAACCGTTTGCACTAGTGCGGAGAGCACAAAAAATTAGCCCAAATAAAAAAAAAATGCTCAAAGAAATAAGGTCGTGAGCCCGAGATATGAGTCTTCAAAGTTGGAGTGCAAACCCAGAAACTCCAACGGAGGGGCAAAATTTTCAAAGGTCCTCTGCTGCCAACTTTAGCGATATGTTAAGTTTAGAAGCCTACCAAATAAAATAATCTATGGACAAATTTGGTAGTTGTGCTAAATACATTTGGCCATTACTAAAAATAGTGGAGCTGCCAAAATGACCTCCAAAGTTGGCTAAACTGCCAGAGGACAAGCACAAAGGCCGAGGTCGTGATTTACAAGGCCAAAATTGGGCCGAATAAAAAAATTGTTTCAGGCAGGTTGGGGGGCCGAAGGCCACACCTGATACCCACCTTAAGGGGTGTGTGGCCCAAGTGGGTTTGTGCCCTTAATAAGGCGTAGTGCTCAAGGCCACCGCAGCCCTTGGTGTACCCTACGCAGGTACCTGTACGGGCTTGCGCAAGGGTAAAACCCCCTTTATAATTTTAATTTTTTATATTTTGTTCTAAAAATATTACAATGAATTTTAGAAACAAAAAATTATTGCGATTTGATATCTATTTAACAAAAAATTTAGAAAAATCGCAATAAAATTTTTACAATTTTTTTCGAAAAATGTGCCTCATAGGTACTATTCACAGGGGTCGTATGACTCCCTAGGCAAATGTTTTTGCCTCTTTGGACAACTTTGCTCAAAATCGACGATTGGATAGTCAATCTTAGGGTTTTCATGCCTTTTGAGCGCAATGGCAAGGTTGGATTTGACCCAAAATTCTTTGAAATGGTGGCTCCCTGCTAGATCTGGCAATGAACCTCCCGCTTCAAACCCTTGCAGATTTGGCCTTCAGTGTCCAACTGAGACGAAAATGAAGGCAAATCTGACTATCTCAGCTGCTTTGGACTCAATGGTGAGCTCAGAATGTCTCCAGGAAGCTTTGAAGAAACCTGCAATTGGCAGGTCAAAACAAGAACCTCCCTAGAAACTTATACTCCCCCAAGTTTCCAGGATGGGGACGGCAGGGGACGAGGGACGTGTTTTCGGGATGCCAATTTTTTGGGCCACTCTTTAAGGGACGACAAGGAACGACTACTAAAAAAAAGAACCTTTTTAATAGGGAAATTTCAAATACTTATATGATAACATTGATAAGGCATTCATTATAGACATTATAGAACCTTAAAAAATAAATACATAACAATAACATTACACTTGAACTAAGTTTTCAACTTGTCACATGAGAATTGGCAAACAAATTAACAAATCTCCTCAACTCTAGTGCATCCACGGCATGCCACATCCACCTTCCGATGAAGGATGAAGGATTACACCATCTCTGGTGTTTAAGGACGACAAAGGGTTACACTATACAAAAATCATAGTTAAGCAAACACAATCTGCCCATGACCAAAACATCAAATGCTTCTTTATTTACACAAAACTGAGAGCCTAGTCAGCAAGAGGCCATACAGTAACTAGCTTATAGACTTTCAGGAAGATTGGTCTAGTTTGTTCTCGAATCAAATACCTTCAAATGGGCTGCTAGAGACCATCATTGATACATGGAGGAAATGAATTAATAAAAATGCTGGAGCTAGCAAACAATGACAAAAATTAGAGGAAAAATTGTTTTGATTGAGCGCAGAAAATGACTCAACATTTCTTGTGTCTAACTCAGGTAGAAAAATACTTATGCAGGATATATTTCAGAGAAATGGTTTGAACTAAACATGTTTGGAATGTTTCAACAGGACTTAAAAACTAATAATCTTTTGTTCTTGCAATGTCCATTTGCTCTGCTAGGATTTTAAAATTGTGTTTTTTTTTTAAAATGCAAGTGTCAAAATCCGCTGGGCCGTAGGGGACGATTAGCTGTCCTTGGGACGGTCGGGGGACGGCCAGAGTCCCCTAATTTTTCAAGGATGTCCCCAGGATGTTTCCTAGTTTTGCAAAAAAAATGGGACGGGTAGGGGACATTTCCTACCCGTCCTCACGTACCCAGAATGTGGCTTGTAGGGGACGGGGGGTTTTGGGTAGGGGACATGTCCCCGTGGAGCATAGCCAGAAACTGATATTTTCTCCACACTTTTTTGATTCTCCAGATCATCCGAAGATGCAAGAGAAGAGCATATTCATGTGCTTTGAAAAATAACAGCTCCACATTCAGATTTCTAAAAAAATGCTAACCCACAACTCACAACCGCTCTGATACCATGTAAAATTTGGCTGAAAAGCCACCCAAGAATGCAAATGAATGAAGGAAAGCAAAGCTAGAAATAAAAAATGAGCAAAAATAGATTGTATTCTACTCAAGAGAATGCAAACCATACAATGAAATAAGATGCCCATATGAGAGCGATGGGTGAGTATATATAGAATTTACCACCCAAGAGAATAAAAACACTACCAATGTGGGATAAAGTGAAAAATTCCCAAAGTAAACTTAACCTAGTGTGAAACGGACCCAAATGGAGAACTAGCTAGGAAATGAACTAGTTAGATAAAGAACCCTGTTCACACTAACATCTTACAATATGATGCCCATGAAATGCAACATATCTGGCACTAGTGCCATCTAGATTCACAATATCATATTGAATGCACCACAAAAGTACTATTTTAGAAAGCAACTTCAGTACACTATTGAAAACTTATAGTCAACTCTGAATAACACTGCTGCAACACAGAGGATTAGTTCAATAAAATCAGAAAATCATGAGTAAACATGCTCAAATAGGCTGAGCAAACTGAAGTAATTGAATCTCC
Organism: Cunninghamia lanceolata; assembly: GCA_027924645.1. Classification (NCBI taxonomy): domain Eukaryota; kingdom Viridiplantae; phylum Streptophyta; class Pinopsida; order Cupressales; family Cupressaceae; genus Cunninghamia; species Cunninghamia lanceolata. The sequence continues at coordinate 19,695,671 of BSBN01000590.1, forward strand.
ATGTTAAATGCTGATGAAACTGCCCCAGATAACTGAGAAACTGATCAATACAACACTATATATCTGATATACTGCAGAAACTTCCCAAAAACTGAATTATACGGTCCCTATATATCTTGTACGGCCCACATAATTACCCCAAAAGTGCTTCAGTGCTCACATAAGCTGTATTGACCATTGAGAGAATGGTATGGCGCCCTCTTAAATCCACAAAAAGACAAGAAGAGAGCAGTGACCAGATTGCTGATTTCACAGCCTCAATTCAAAAGGTATGGCTAGCCAAACACACTATTAAATCCACTTCAAAGTGTACGGCCTGCTAGAACATTCTAGTACAGATTGCAACAATGCACACAATTAATAATTTTCACCATTTTCTAGTTGCTGCAATTTGTACAGCTTGTAACAAGAAGATGGTACGACTACTTCACAAAGGTACGACCTCTACAATTTTCATCACAAAATCACTTAATAATCAACTGGAACTTAATCAATAAAATATGAAACTCAGGTATAATCTGGAAATCAAAACACATGAAAAATGTCCATGTCTAACTAAAACTGGAGCACTGGACTTCAAAATCTCACAATCAACACAAGGGTGATTTTTGGGTGAAATCACAGAAATCAGCTAGAAGGGTTTTCGTCCCCAAAATTGGATTCCCCATAGGGTTTTCATCCTTAGACAAATGGAAGAATCATGTTCATTCACAGAGCAATTAGAAAATGAATTGACAGTAACCCTTTTCTGAAGACAAACTTTTATAACTTTTGGGAGAATCAAATAATATTCTCTTTTTTTTCAATTATCTCCTCAAAAATTATAAAAACATAATAAAGTGTCACGATGACCACCTTTTTGCACCTTGAGCTTAGTGACATTTTATCTGCACAACTTAAAAACAACGTTTTTGAATAATTAAATATAAGCTGTCAAATAAAATATAATTCAAAAGGACTTTTTGACAACTTAATTTAATTATTTAATTATTTTCCCTTTACCAACACCCCAATAGCATACGGAAAAATTTCGGAAAATAGGTTTAAGGGTCTCCAGCAGGTTACACTTGAGAAGGGGACATTACACCCTCTCAATAGTGGAGATAAACTGCTAGTTTACAGGTTCCCTGCACTGTTACCCCTAATCCCTGTCACTCACTAATTTATTGGGCACGAGTTGAAATTTCATAAGGGTTTCAAGTTACAAATTTTTGTGCTAATAGGTACCTGAACTGTTTTCTATTATATGACTTATTTTGGCAAGGCAAGCATCTTTACAAGAAGTGGAAATTTGGCGAAGAATTATTGAATGGGTTTGGTTCAGAAGCAAAGCTAAACAAGAAATGTTCAATTATTGAATAGAAGAAAATATGATAATGAAGAAAATCAGAAGAGATGACCTTTAATGTGCTTGCAAATACACACAGCATCCAATGCAATTAGAGTTCTTGAACATGGTTGCTTGAACATTGAAGCCTAGTAACCAGAAAACAGTTATGCACATGGTTGCTTAAACATTGAAACTTTGTAGCTAGAAAATTGATTGTAACAATAATTTCCTTTGTGAATGCCTTTTTAGTATCTTTTTTTATTCAATTATTGACTTGCTCATTTCACTTACATTAACTTACACAGATTGAATACATTCTCCAAAACAGAGGATCTATTATTGTTTCATTAAATTTACACTTCATTTGTCAAGATTTAAAGTGTGAGTTTATCAATTTGATCATTTCAGATGTTCTTGCAGGTTATCCATTTCAAGGGGTCAAGGAAACGACTTATGTTAGAATCCTGGAATTTCTTCAAGTCTCATCCTGTTGATTTTTCAGACATGATGTGCCTGATTTTAAAAAGTGGAAGGACAAAGTATGATTTCTAATTAGCTAATAATTGTCTAAGCCTTATAATAGAAGGTACAATTGAGTTGGTAATTGTCTTGACCAAAACAGAAGAAAGGAGTCGTCGTCCATTCCATGCACTGATCTAATGTATATCTTGTCGAAGCATATAAAATCCAAGTCCTTTGAATCTTGGTTGTGGATATTCTTAGAAATTATGAAAAGTGGCTTGATGCTATACAAGTTGCGGGTCATATATCAATAATATAATTTGTAATACTTATATTTAGGTGTAACAAATACGAAAAAGTAAAATGGCATTTTTTATTTCAATTATGAATTCGCAAGTTAGGAGGGATACAAGATATTTTTGTTCGGCTTTTTCCTAACTTTCTTTTCTCCTATGTTTATCATTATATTTATGCCACTGAAGAGGCCAGAAAGTAGCTGTCTAAGTACTCTTTGATCTTAAAAAGTAAAAAGATATTGGAAATAAGAAAATTTTCAAATTGAATAGATATTTGAGATTTGATCAGATACTCAGCTAGGTTGGGCAATTTAGGAGAAATGTATTTAATCTTTCTATGTTACTGGAGTTGTTCAAACTCCCTAGTGTGTATTGAATTAATATTCAGATCTACAGAAGGTTGTGGGAATTTTTCTATTCTTTGCTAAATAATTTTTTTTTTTTTTTTTCTAATTTTTTTGGTGCTGTATAAAGCGAAAAAGCAAATTTGATAATTGAGGATAGGGTGGACTGTGTCCTAACAGTAATAAAAACTTAGCTTCCACTTTTTATCAATCTAGTCCTACTTGAGTGTTTTACTTCAAATTTATGAGTGATGTCCCCTTTAGTATGTAGATAGTATTTTGTTGGAGATCTTCGTCGGTGCTTGAATTTTTAAGTCAGCTGTGAGCAACTTTAAATCATGTTTTAACATGGAGTGTCTATTCTCTACTTTTAATGAGATGGGGAGGAGTCCATCTCTATTTATGCATAAAATCCGATCCTTGTAAAGGAGGCATTTATTCTCTACTTTCTTTCAAAGGGCCTGATTAGTCTTGCGTCAAGAAGGATCTGGTAGTTTTTTTTTCGTTTTTCCCTCCTTAGGCGTCCTCCTTTTAGTCGTTGCTCTATCGCGTTGAAATAAACGCCAAAGATAGGATAACAATAGTAATATTCTAACATCCTCCTTGTGCTATTGGTAATTACATCAAACTACTTTTTTTTTCAATAATATAAACATATTGTTAATATGTTTTAAATTAATTTTAATATATAAATTAATTGATACAAGTGCAATCATAATTATTATTTTGATTCAATGTCTTTGGATGACTATTATTTAACATTGTCAATTTTAATCCCCTAATATTGGTTTTAACAATATCTACAATTCTCAAGTGTGGCGATTTAGCATTATATTTTATTTTTTATCTTCGAACAATTTATTTATAGTTTCAACCACCATGCAATCTCTATTTAGGCATTGCCCTTTGTTTTAGGTATAATGTGGCTTTATCACTTAGTTTACGCATAGTAAAATATACCTTGAGTTGGGCTAGTCAATTGTCAAGTTTCTCTACATCTATACCTCTTTCATAAGGAGTAATCTTGATCATTGCCTTCCATTTGAAAAAGGCATTGTAAGAAGATTTGTCTCACCTTGAGATTGCACCTTTACATGATAAATCAAATAATTTAATTTATAATTTGCTAAAGGCATCCCTGTTGTGCATTTTTAGTGCACCCCCTTGAAGTACAGTTTAACTTCCTATTGAAATTTGCTTTCATGGGACACTTGTAAAATTTTCAATAAGAACTCATGAAGGTTTGCCTCCAAGCATGTTCTCATGGCAAAGTTGACAATTTAGAGAGTTGTCAAAGCTCATGTCAGAATAAAAACTTGTCGGCCATCGATCTTTCAATCTAACAATGTAAGTTGCTTTCTTCAAATGGATTCAAAATAAAGGTGGGTCCCACCACCCACTTGCCTCTAAGAATTGCAAATCATTTGAACATTTTTTTTTGAGTGAATCTTTTCTAACATGTTCCTAACCCACTAGACTGTACTTCTTGTTACATGCTTTTGTTTTTAATTCCATCTAGTCATGCTAGCTTATATTCTTCAAGTACATGTGTTTGATGCTCATTATTCAAATGTGATCCTCAATGTTCAAGCCTACATTAGAGGGAATCTTTTATTGTAATGGTTGCTAATCATTGATGCCTTTGAGACATCGCAAGATCATTATAATGGTTCTTAGTTGTCCTAATCAAGTAGTGGGCCATATCTCATAGACACATTCCAATTGGATGGTGAGATTCTTGCCGAGGAAATCACTAGTACAATAATGATTACCACATTACTTTAAGTTTTGTTTCTACTTGTTGGCACATGGATGCTTGATCTTAGTTCAAACAAGATATGTAGTTGATCATTTGGCTTTTTATCCGCCCTTCAGAACATGTCCCCTCTCATGCTCTTTTGTGTCTCATTCCCTAATTTTGTAGCCTCGATAATTGCAAGTAGCATGATATGGTTATCCACCATTGCATATAAATATGAGCTCTTGCTCACTTGTAAATATATTTGGCTCATTGTTTAATATAAGTGTCCTTTTGCCTTTGTCTATTAACATCTCGTTGTGGAGAGGGTGATCTAGATTCTAGGTGGTTTAGGGGACAATGCTCTAGATAAGGACCTAGATGCATTATGTGCTTGCAAAAGCACTATGGAGACAAGGGATTAGACATAGAAGAATATGAGAATGAGAACACACTATTTTATTAATTTATGCATTTTGTGCATGGCACACTCTTGAGGGAGATGCATGGCTATGTATTTACTCCTATCCAATGTCTACCTATATGTGATGTTACAAAATGTGCATTTATAATTTACATGGTCATGAAGACAAAGGTAGTCATGGAAGTTGAACTAGTTGGCCTTTCATGTATGATGCTTCATCTTCCAACGATTAAGATTCTAGTTGCTTGTTGTGCTAACAAGTGGTATGCCATGAAACGACTCCAAAAGATCCATGAGATTGTTGCATGGTGCTCTAAGGTGTTGCATGACATTTTGAATTGCACACTTTGTGTGTGCTAATGCACGAGGATGCATATGTGGTGTGGAACACAAACAAAGTTGTTGGCAATATCATGCAACATGATCCTTGGCACTACATGGACAATGCATGATGCAAACGGTTGTGCATGAATTGGGGAGTGAATTTTGAATTGTGTGTAATGGATTGTGTGCATGTCACATTAAGTAAGAGTTGCATGTAAGCTTGTGCATTGTGGCACAAATATTTGGTGGTGCATGCAGATTATTTGTCCCTTCTTGAAAGACAATCATTTGGATTGTGTTGAAGGATGCCTGTGCAATCCGTTGCGGAGAATATGTGGCATTTTTGACTTGTGGAATCACTTTTAGATTTGATCTCTTATCACTCACTAATATGTGATGCTCTGAGATTGTAAATACCTTGGTGGTGATGTAGGTAGGGGTGCCCCAGGATTATGCCATTGGAATCAACTGTCATGATGCCACATACTAGCTCCTTACAGAAGGGTTGAATAGCATATGAGAAGCAACATTGACACATGACATGGATGTCTCTATTTGGTGTTGCAACAACTGTTCTATCCCAAGCTGTAAGCATGTGGATAAGGTGTGATTAGCAAATTTAGATGTACAAAAATAGCTTTGGAAATAAAATTCTTCATGCTACAACCATCAACTAGAAAAACCAATGGCTACCCTTGCACCCACATTTGTGAATAGAATAGGCACTTTGCTTCTGCATCTAGCACAACTGTTGTGGTTGTTGTTGCACAAAGATAGGTGGCTTCAAGTTCCTTGTTCTCCACTTGTGGCTCGTGGGAAAACTTTTCTTCTACATGCACAAGTATATTCTTTTGCGCATGACACTTTTTGTTGGAGTGGCTGTTGGATTTGTGTTTGTTGCACCATTTACCTATCTTGGATGGTTTGGTCTTGTTCAAAGAAGGTGTCTTCTTTGGGGTAGGGGATTTGTCTCATTTGTCTTGAATCCTCAATGATAATCATGTAGTGATAGGCTTCTCCCATCATCTTGACCTTAGCTAACTTCAGTTTGGACTAAATTAATGGTCACAAGCCACTACGATACTTGAGGACTCTATTCTTCTAACTCGAATGTGCCCAACTTTGTAGAGGTTGTTGCAAGGCATCAATGAAGGTGCAAATTGATTGGTCATGTCCTTGGAGAAGTTGTTGCCATTGAATTAGTGGTCATCATAGACATCTTCAAGATTGTATTCATTCTTGAAGGCTTCCAAGAATTTTTCCTAGGTAGGGTCAAAGCTTCTCCTTGTTTGATCTTCCTCTCAAAGTGCATGGGCTTGCCACCACTTCTTGAGGGGTGAAGAGATTTTCAGGAGTGTAATCTTGATCTTTTCCTTGTCAGAAATGCTATTCATAGAGAAATATGACTAATTAATCTAACTAGTTATCTACTACACCAACATCTATTTTACCCTCAAACATGAGAACACCCAAATTCACTTAGAATATAGTGGGGATTCAACAATCAAAAGATTTACATGATGATTATGTTGATGGAATCATCCATTCAAGGACTTATATGAACTAGATGAACAAAAATGTACATTTCTCTCAAAGAGCCTTTGTAATTTCACCTTTGATCATAATGTGGATTGCAACTTGCTCCTCCATCCGAACTCATTTGAAACAACTTGGAGGGTAATTTGATGAATCTAGTGGGTTGAAGTCAAGGCTTAGATACTCTAATCTTGTTTGGTAGGACATGCAAGATGAATCACTCCAATACTAATGATCTGTATCCTAGGTGGTCTAGGGGGCAATGCTCTAGATGAGAACCTAGATGCTTTGTGTGTGTGCAAAAGAAATATGGAGATAATTGATTGGACAAAGAAGAATATGGGAATTGGAACATATTATTTTATTAATTTGTACATTCTATACATGGCACACTTTAAGGGAGATGTATGACTATGTAGTTACTCTTATCTAATGTCTTAACATGTCTTCTTATTTGTTATGTTGCCGTGTTTCTTAGAATGTGACTCAAACACAATGTAGGTGAGTCAGACTCTAATATGACACATGAACCATGTCCTTGCATCTTTTGCTCGCCCAGTCACTCCCACTTTCATGGCAAGAGCCAGTTGAGTGGAGGTGGAATAGGGGGTTGTTCTATTCACAAGGAAGTAGAATGTCACGGTTCGTAGTTGGGTTGATCGTGTTGTGTGTTGATGTGTGTGATCGTCAATTGTTGTTGTGGATGTTGTGATGTTGAATGGGTGTGGTGGTTGTGATTCTTCTATGACTCGAAGGTTCACTAGCTCTTACCCTATTTTGTTCATTGATTGTATGGAGGCAAAACCTGTCTAACCTCCTTTGCTCTTGTTGAAAGAATTATTGGAGGATTATTTGTTCTTAATTATGAATTTCTTCTACTTGCCTCCTTTGTTTGTTTTCTTGTTGTATGAGCCTCAAAATTAGTTTTTGTTCTTGGGTTGTTTTCTTAGTGGGAATTGGTAGGGGGATGATCTCCCTGATCTCGTCTAAGATATATCTGGCTCAATCTTCCCTTATACTTAGGAACATTGAATTCTTAGACCAAGGGAGATGGTTGTTGTTTGTGCCTCATGATGGAATCGAGGGCTCTTCTTAGTTGTTCTCCATTTTTTTGATGTTTTTCTTATTTTTGATGAGTTTCAAATATAGCTAATCTATATGTATGCAATCAAATTTTTGGTTCTTTTTCTTGATTTTATGATGAACTAATTACTATGAAAGTAAAAATGTATGCGTCTATATGATTTTTCTTAATACAATGTAATCTATGTTTTTGTGTTTTCGTGTTTCAATTTGATTGTAAGCTACTGAAATTGCAACAATTCTAAGCACAATGAAAGTAGATCTACTCTAAGAAAGCAATAAATTGTAACTATCAAGAGAAAAATAATGTTTTACTTCCTCAAGAGTAATATTTGTGATCTAATTACTAAGAAAACATGAAAGAACATGTACGAGTAGGGTGCTAGTGTCAGGATTTTATCCTCAAAAGTCCTATAGCAATTGTCTCCTCTACAACAATGGGGTCCTCTTGGTAAAAGGGATAAAAATGGGGACTTGAAGGAAATGGATTGAGCTTTGAAGCTATTGCAAGAATGGAAAATGGTTGAGCTTTGAAGCTATTGCAAAAATGGAATATGGTTGAGCTTTGAAGCTATTGCAAATATCAAAAGGCACACAAAGTATTGCATAGAGCATAATAATGCTCATGGGGGCTGCTTTGCATAAGCTTGAGCAATACAAAAATGTAAGAATGAATTAGTGTCCTCAAATGAATGAAGGAGGAGGGTATTTATAGGTTTAGAATCAACACTAATGGTGGTGGTGATTGGGTAGATAATTGGTATAGATTAGGGAATGATCTAGTTTTGATTGGAAGGGAACAAAGGTTGGAGAGGAGATCACAAAAGGCTAAATGGGAGTGAACAAAAGTTTGATTCGGATTGAGCAAAAGAGTGATTGGAAGTTCAAAATTAGTTAGGAAAAGTCAAGTCTTAGTTGTGCATGGAAGAATTCTCAATCACAATCTAAAAATTGAGGTAAATTGGGCTAAATTAGAAGGAATCTCACATGGCAAAGGATGACGGGGTTGCTCGAGAAACCCACACTTAAGTTGCAAGGTCACTTGGGTGACCCTATATGTCATATAGGCAATCCACTCAAAGTGGATCATGGATCAAACAAGTGGCTAGAAGACACACAGGGCTTGGGAAAGTTAATTTGATGGTTGGAGAGGAATGATTAAGGGGGGAAAACATTGGGAAACACATCACCAAGAAAGAAATTGCTGAGAGTATAATTTACACCTTCATGGGTGTGATTTGGACTTCTATATCATCCTTGGATTGCCATGATGGCATGTGTGCCTTTTTCATACTTACATATTTGTCCCTTCAAGTACAATAGTCTACATGAAAGGTAGGTATTGTTCCCAAAATTGACTTTTACCTTAATCAGTGTCCCATATCTGGACCTGAAATGATAAGTATTAGTTCAATTTATGATAAATTCATAGTACCGTCAATGCATGAGTGTGATGTACATTGTTTACCTAACTTGCCTCACCTTGCTGTGAAGATCTGTAATGATGGAGATACAAAACAAGGATAAAGCTTGCACTACAAAAGTTAGACTAAGGAAACAAGCTACACAAATACAAACTAAGCTAAGAAAGAGAGAGGAGAAGGAAGGGGAAAATCTAGAGAAAGTGAGAAAATGAACACAAAATTGTGCACGAGGATAGTTGATGGAGAACTGATGACAAGGAGATTGACAATATGGCTGCTAATCAACCTCCCATAGATCCCTAGGTATGAGAAATGAGAAAAACCCTCTTCTAAAACCCTAGATTTTCTTTTGTTGATTCCCCTTGCAAATATCTCACATTTTCATGTTTTCTTGTTGCATTTGTCTAGGTTGTAGGTGTTTGTAATTTTTCATGTTTTTGCTTTCTAGGCCCATAGGAGCATGCCAAGGTGTGGCATAGGGTCACCCCTTTTGCCAACATAGGTCACCTAGGCAACCATGCCATTTCATCTTGGGTTGCCTGGGAGATCTATTAGGTGAAAGGGTGACCTTGCCAAGAGCTTTGTTGGCAAGAACTGAGGCAAGATTGATGCTTTCAATGCTCATTTTCTTCAACTTTGACAGTAATTTCTCTATTTATTAAAATTTTTTAAGAATGTATTTGGTTTTTTGGGTTTTTGTGAGTTTTATGACTTTTTTGTGATCCACTTTTATTTTTTTTAAGTTTTCGATGATTTGACTTTACTTTTTTCTCTTTTGACAAGACACCTATATTCGATGGAATGCCACCCATAAGAAGGATTGGTATATGGAGGCCCTTGAGGCATTGTTGGCTGCTAATCATTCTATTTTGTGAAGGATGAGGCTAGCTAGAGTGGCACAAATTTTAATAGTTCATCCATTGTCCCACATATGTTGTGATATCCTGACTTATTAAGATGCTGATTGGAACACATTGCAATTCCCTTCTATTTTGGAGAGTGGAGACTCGTCCTAGAGATAGTCATGAGATTCAGCTTACTTAGGTCTCCAGACTCACTATTCTGCCCCTGTGGAAGGTTTTTATCACTTGATTGCCTCTTTCCTATTGGGAGATAAGAAGGCTCCTATGCTTAGGTGGTGTTGACCACCAATTATTCAACAACTGGAGCAAGAGACCATTTTTGCTTGGGGGATTGACATTCTTGCTTTGGTTTATCAGGACTTATATCAAATCTCATGATGGGCGGCACTTGCATTTAGCCATCCTTCACTTGTTATGACCTGGATCCTTCGACATATTATACCATTTCAGAAAGAGGTGCCCCTTTTAGATCTCAGGGTTTTGAGATCTATGTGATAGGGATAGTTTGGTCACTTTGATGCTTCCACACAAGTTGTGGCCATACTTACAAATGCAAATTTCATTTTAGACCCCTATATAGATATGCAGGGGTTGTGGCTAGGTGATAACACTATCCGAGCTTATTGTTGAGAGGTGAGCCATTTGACAGATAGAAATGGTTTGGTTGAGACTCACCACATTGCATGCGTACTTCAACAACTAGGAGATGGATCTCTAGAGGACTTGCCCCTAGTGCCCCTTGTTATAGATCAGTGTAGGAGATGGTTGATGTGTAATGTAGGGCTCTCTTATGGGCTCCATTAGTTCTTGGAGTTCTTCTTATGAGACCATTCTGAGAGCTAGGTCATGGATGGGGGAGAGCTTGTCAATCTCAGAGACTTGTTGCTATCGAGGAGGAGGAGACCGATGACTCTACAAATGATGAATATGATTCTAAGGAGGAGCTTGGTGAGGTAACATCAAGAGGGGAGGAGTAGATTCCTAAGGATAAGGAGGTAGCACCAACAGAGGCCCCACATAGACATGGGCATGTCCCTTTATTAGAGATAGCAGAGGAGGAAATGAGACTTGGTGATCCCTCATGGTAGCTAGGAGACCCTTGTGAGTACTACACTAACCTACTCTTTTCTTTCTCACACTTGCTTCTTTAAAAATAGTTTGGCTCTAACTCTTGAACTAATGCTCTCTTCTCTTCATGATTTTGTATAGGAACTTTTGATGAATGGAGGGATCTTTTTTGAAATGCTTCATTAGATGTGTTGATCCCTTTCACAGGACAAACTAGAGAGGTTCTTTCAGTTGATGCTCGGGTGACCTCTTCAGTTGGTTGGCACATGGACATTCTAGCTCCTACTTATCACGCTAGCTAGGAGGTTACTTCCCAAAGGGACAAAATTGCTACACTAGAGGCTGAAGTTCCCTTGCTTTGAGAAATGGCTATCCTAGGGGTCCAAAGATGGGCTTCTACTCTTTCATGAACTAAGACATTGGGACTATCACATTCATGAGTTCATAGTCAAGTCCCTTTTCACACTCATAGGACTCGTAGAGTTTCAAATGTAGTAGATATCAAGAGGAGACCATGGAGTTGGAGCCCTGATGGTTCCATAGGTCAAAGTCATCCTTGAGGTCCTAGAGAGACCTACTTTTATTGAGTTTATTGGTTTTCCTCCTTACATGGGGAGACTCGCACATATGAGTGCGTTGTTTTGGATTTATGAACTCCGTTGGTGAAGTGACATGTACTCAGACATTGATATGCACTTCTTGTTATGACCTTGATTGGTTGAGTTCTACATATGGTTTTAGCTGATATCTTGTATTTTGTTTATAATATTGAATCATGTTGGCATGGTCAAACCTAACCTAGTTTATAATATTGAATCATAGTTTTATAACTTAGTTTATAATATTGAATCATGTTGGCATGGTCAAACCTAACCTACTCCTACAACTAACAAGAAAGATGATTAAAATAAAAGTGTTTGGCCCCTCATCAATCAAACCGATGCCTACTTTATTGGGCAATAATAACAACTAGGAAAGATGATGGAGAATATATCTAGATAAATAAATAATGGAACTAAGCTTGCATATGCATACAAACTCATGAGATAAGGAAACATGCGAATGGACATTCTTAATTATGCATTACAAACCAACAACACCCCACATGCAATAAAAGAAAACCATTGCAAGAGTTTGCAATGATTTAGAATGCCTATCAACATTAATCAAATTTTCTTACAATAATGCCACAAATGTGGCAAGTGAGAGACAACAACTAGGTTCTAAGCCTCTCCTAAGATGTTGCAACCTGTCGATGGAGACATACCATTTACAAATAAAACCTTACTAGACTACCCCTTCTCCTGATTTACAAACATGCTTCATCATTTATAGAGCTGGACATTCATGATTTGATGCCCTAAAACCTTCTTGAGACACTTACAATAAAAAATTGGCTCAATGAATCCCTATTACATCTTCTAAACCTATATATATCTTTACAATCCATTATTGTTTTTTGGACAAGAATCCTAGAGTGGTCAACAAGATTTTCAATCATCCATGTTTGTTGCATCACTTCACATGGATTCACACTTGGAACCATACTGAATTGGACCATTGACCCATGCCTTTGTATAGAAATTACATCCATGTAGGGTCCATAGGTACTTGGAGGTGTATGGAAGTCATCCTCCATCTTATTGCATCCATTGGGGACCATTAATGGCAATCCTGGATTATGTAGGGGAGTTGTTGAGGTAGGTGAAGCTTTCTAGAAAAGTTGCAGGAATTTGACATGGGACTAGATATGGAAATGAAGATTACTAAGTAAAGTTTGAAACCTTGTGGAGAAACCTTGCGAAACTAAAGGTGGGAACTAGATATAGGAAGTGGAGGGAAATGTGTGAAGAAAATTTAAAAGCCTATCGGGTTTCCACAAAGGAAGAAAATTAGTGATTTGATGATGAGGGGAAAAGAAGTATTTGAATGCAAAATAGGATGGCAAGATAGGATATGAAGTGAAGGGATGACGTCTGAAAGGCTTGGGAAGTTCCACAAATGGAAGGGAGTGAGAGAATAGAGGACATTGGAAAGACATAGAGGAACATATATGTGAAGTGGGTGAGTTGAATGGAAAAAATCCAAAATAATTGCGTTGACAAAGAAGTGGAAGCACAAAGATGTAGGAATTTCATGCAGGACCAAATGTTAGGATAAAATATGATCATATTTGGAAGTCCATGGAAAGTCTGCACATATGAGGGAGGTGATAGGTTAGACCAAGAGAACTTCGTGGGAAGTTGGCATGGATATGGATGTGGGAAGTGGAAGTGCCAAATGGATGAGATCCAAAAATGAGGATAGTTCTTGCAAAAGGGGTTAGAGGAATGCAAAAAAATGATGTGGGGACCGAGGGTAGAAATATCCAGTAGGTGAGGGAATTTCTGCACAAATGGAAAGGAAGGAATCTGGGAGAAAAGTGAATGAACAAATATTTGCTAAAAAATGAAAGGGGCCAAGAGGACTGGATATCAAAACTTGAAATATGAAGTCTGATAGTCAAACAGGATTCCACAAAATGGAGGAAACAAGAAGGCAAAAATGAAAACATGGAAATGTGAAAGGGAATAGGATGATTGGATATGGAAACTCAAAATATGAAATTTGGTAGTCCATCAAATTTTTGTAAACTAGAAGAAACAAACAAAATGAAAGATGTGAAGGACCCGATGAAATCTACAGAGATTTTAAGTGGGAAAAGAGGTTAGGAATGAATGGGAGGCAAAAAGGATATGTCTGGTACCTTGTTAGGATTTCACCTAATTGGAGAACTAGGGAAATGTAAGAAATGAAGGACCTAGTAGAGTTCCACAGAACTTTCATGTAGGAAAGGAAGTGAGGACCAAATGAAAGGTGAAAAGGAAATGTCTGGTAGTCCATTAAAACTTTACAACTTTGCAGAAAATACCAAAAATGGTTTAACACTCCCCACACTTAGAATTTTTTAGATTTTTTTTGGATACTCAAACACATGATAGGAACATGGGGAAGGCAATGCACAAATTCAAGATAAAAAATAACTAAGGTAGAACCTATTGAAGGAAATCTTAGACTAGTTATTAATGATGGATAAAAAACTTCCAAGATAACAAAGGGGCACTAGACTTAGGATTTTTGCAAATTTTGAGACTAGCTAGACTGAGCTCCAATAGGTTCATTGTTTCTAAGGGAATTACATTACTTGAAGGATGTGAATCTAACATACAATGTTAACTAGTCATCCATTTACTAATAAAGACGTGTAAAAGTGTCCACATCTAACTCACTCACCATAAATGAAGTCCCTAAATAGATCTTAGGTCTTTCGTCATCATTAGTTTCAACAAATTATAAATTTTCTTTATACACTTGATTGGAATGGGCAATATGAGCGCCAATGTAGGAGAGCTCTATCCTAGTGTTCCAAAATTCTCAACAATTCTACAATAGAGACTTGAACTTTGAATTGATTGAAAACTTGAGCCATATTAAACATTGTATAATTAGACAACTATGTTTTTGGAGAGAGTAATAGTATTGGTATTTGGGATATTAGGAATCACCCCTTGATCAACTATTGGAACAGTGCTTAGTGGAATAAATTCACCCTTCTTAACCCCTATCTCTTTACCACTCTTTATCTTCTTCTCTTCCTATTTTCCTATGAGATTGCTCTTACCTACCCATAGTAGTTACATGGGGCATGATCATCTTAGTTTTTGGTACATATTTATTTTGTACCACTAGATTCTAAGCAATGAACTTTCTTTTCTTGGGAATGATCACTTTTTGAGTGTCATCAAAGAATCCAACTTGATACACCCCATTATTTGTGTTCTCTTTGTTATCTAAGGGGCTTGTAGTTGCTTTAATCATAATGTTCTAGATAGACTTTTCTTGAAACTATTTGCTCCTTAAATTATTGTCACTCTTCACTTGAGTGACATCAACTTAAGTTAGGGCCTAATGTCTTCATTTGAAGGCCTAGCTCTTTTGTATTTCTACATCAGAGGGTCTTTTAAATGTGCAAAGTCATGTGTTTGGATCTCATATTGCTAGCCATGCTTCTATGGTGATCACTATGAAAATCAACCATATAGACAAATTTGTTGTCATCTACTTTATCCAATTCCTCTTCTATATTAACCTCTTCCTCATTAATGAAAACACCTATTATAGCACAGCAAGTGTGTCACATATAACAAATGAAGGAAATTCATCTTGTTCATTAATGTGACTTGTTTCAAAGGATTGCACGTTCATCAATTTCTTTTGATTAGGTCTCTTATTATTTGAAAAAGGATGATTTTGCTTATCAACATTGTAAGCTCTATCACAACTCAAGGTCTATTTTGATTATAGGGCCAAGTTTGAGTAGGATAAATCCATTTCTCATTTCTAGCAACCAAGTATGTCAAAGCTTTAATCATCTCACAATTTTGTCATACTTCTCCATGTTAATTGTTTGGACTTGAGGATGTTTTCTAGAGTGGTTAGCTTAACTTCAACGCTCTTGAATTGCTTACTACATGCTTTTATATTAGATTCTATATTCAAGGCCATAGTGTATGTTTTCCTTAAATTATCAAGGTTCTTATCTCTAAGGTGAAAACCAATCTTTGTATCAAAACTATCATGTTAAATTAAAAGGCACATGGATTTAGTAGCATAAGGGGAAATCCTAACTTTTAAAAACCCCTTAAAAATGTGGGATATTTCTTCTACAACTAATGTAAAACACATAAAAGATGACATCATCTTATATGGTGACACCATCTCAATCTAAAGTATTATTAATTTTATTTATTATAATGAAATTTCTAAATATTACAAATTAACTCATCATAGTTAATTTTACCATACTTATTTTACTCATATTTTATAATATTTTGAGTTCTAAATGGAAAGTATTATATTTTTGAGTTCTTCCATCAATCAACTTTGCGTCACAGGAAAAGAAATGCTAGCTCCAGTCTTATCAATGAGAGTAGATTTGAAGTTATTTTTGATGAATAGATTGGTTAGGTAGCCTCTATATATTTCAAGTCTTTCCTCTCAAAACAACATATTAACTCTTATGATGAAGTGGCTAAGAAGATGTTAGACAACATCCCTTTGTTACTCTTTGATGCTGACAATTCCATCCTTACTAATCCTGACACGGAGGAGGAGGTTAGAGTTGTGGTCTTCTCTATGGGAGCCTTTAAGGCCCTAGGTCTGGATGGTTTTCCTTTTGCCTTTTTCCAGGAATATTGGGAAATTTTTAGATATTATGTTACTGAAGTTGCCAGAGATTTTTTTAGAACAAGGAAGCTGCTGAAGTAGATTAACAACACCTTCATTGCTCTGGTTCCCAAGAAAGGTGACCCTATTTCTATGGTTGACTATAGACCTATCATTCTATGTAATACTATTTATAAGATATTTTCCAAAATGTTGGTCTTTAGACTACAACCATTGCTTGATAAACTTATTGTTGGGAGCCAAAAAGAGTTTGTTCTGGGAAGATAAATTCTGGATCCTGATATCTCCACTCATGAAAACTTACACTGTATGGATAGTAGCAATGTTTGTGGGATGGTTTTTAAGCTTTATATTTCTAAAGCTTATGATAAAATCTCTTGGGACTTCTTATTTAGGGTTCTAGAAATATTTGGCTTCTAAGATGGGATATTCATATTGATTAAGGAGTGTGTGACTACTGCTAAATTATTTGTGCTTGTTAATGGCATCACTAGATGATTTTTAAACTCAGGTAGGGGGATTAGGTAGGGGGTCCTTTATCTCCCTACCTTTTTATCTTGATGCCTAAAGTCATAGGGAGGAATATTCTGAACTTGTTAAGTACTAGAATACTTAAGGGCATCAAAGCTGCTACCTCAGTTGAACCTTCTGCCATTCAACAATTTGTGGATGACAACATTTTCCTTGGAGTTGCCTCGATTATGGAAGCTAGGAAATGGAAGCACTTATGTAGTTTCAAGCCAAAGCATTAATTTTGAGAAGAGTCAAATCTATTTCCTTAACACAAACATGGTTCTATAGTAGAAAATCAAAGCTATTTTAGGGTGTTCCTATGCTTCTCTTCTAAGCTCGTATCTTGGGCTCCTATTGACAGTGACAAAAGTTACTCCCACCTTCTGGAACTTGGTTCTAGAAAGGATCCAAAAGAAACTAGCTTTTTGGAAGGGAAAACTCTTAAGTCAAGGTGGTAAATTTCAACACCTCAAAGCTTGGTTGTAAGGTATTCCTATCTATTTCCTCTCTCTTTTTAAGATTCCTAAATTTTTGGCTAAATTTTTTGAAAAAAATTAGAGAAATTTCTTGTGGTCTAGGGTTGAGGAAAAGAAAAGAATTGCTCTTATCATTTGGGATAAGGTTTGCTTACCTAGATCCCATGATGGTCTTGGTATAAGAAAGGTTCACCTCACTAATAAGGCTTTACTAGCCAAAGTGGGCTGGGGTCTTATCAAGGACAACAGAGATTGGGGTCAATCATGAATGATAAATACTTGAACAATATTGAGGTTGATAGGTTTCTTGTTGAAGTCAATCCCTAAAGGCTCGGTGATATGGAATAACATTCTCAAAATTAGATGTCTTCTCCAAAAAGGTATCAAGTGAAAGTTGGGGAACAATAGATTGATTAGATTTTGGTAAGATTTTTGGATGGAGGACCAACTTCTTAACAATCATCATAGCTATAGTAGGTTGACTGGGGCTACTAGTAACTTCTTTGGTGTTGAAACTTCTGACTACATCCTACATAGTGGGGGAGTTAGCCGATGGAGAAATTTATCTGATTGCTGTCCTAACCAGAATGGGCTGGTTCAGATTGCCAAATATCTTCAATTAGAACTTCAAAAGCATAGAATTCCCATGTTCCCCAAAGGGGATGATATTATTTGGACCCAAGATAATAGAGGCAGGTTTTCTGTAAAAACTGCTTATGATCTACTATTAGACCCTGAGACTATGAACAATTTCTAGAAAAAGGTTTGGAATCATCATTTGATCCCTAAAATCAACTTTTTTGGTGGACGACTACCCACAACAAGATCCTTACTCAAAAAAACTTGAAGAAGAGAGGATTCCAAATCCCTAATAGGTGTGTTTTATGCTTAAAAGAGGAGGAATTAGTGCCCCATTTGTTTTTCATTGTGATTTTTCTAGGTAAATTTGTGAAATGATTATGCAAAATCTGGGAGTTAATTGGATTATGAATGATAATTTGACCTCTTTCATTGAGGGATGGTACTTCCCTTTCTCTCACCCAGTTGTTAAAGAGCTCTGGAATCAAATTCCCACTCATATCAGTTGGATGTGGAAGGAAATGAATAATCACATATTCTAGAACACTGCTAAGAGCACTAAACTAGTTACAAGTTGAAAACTATGGAAGTTCCTCCTAACTTCATGGAAATCAACATTATCAAAAAGTGGGGTATTCCTAAGGACATAAACTAGGTGGATAACTTAAAAAAGGTTGCTTGTTTGAACACTAAATGGAGACCCCCTGAAGGTTGGAGTAAATTAAACTTTGATTGGGCAGCTAAGGGGAATCTGAGACCTGCTAGTGGAGGAGGTGTGTTGAGATCTTACAAAGGTGACTTCATTGCTGCTTATACTGGAGGTCTGTGTTTGAAAATGAATAATGAGGCAAAGGCCATAGCAATGTTATGGGGGGTCAAAATTGCGCTCTCTCTTGGCATCATCAATTTACAGGTGGAAGGGGACTCCAAACTTATAATTGACTCTGCTCTTGGCAAAGAAGACTCAGGTTGGCATCTTGCTAATATTATTTATGATATCAAGGGCTTCTCTCATGGATTTGAGGGGTATGAAATGTCCCATATCTATAGGGAAGGAAATTGTGTGGTGGATGCTATAGCTAATTTAGGTATGCACTATAACTTTCATGGAGATGTTGGAGGAATTTGGGGAATCTCCCTAGCAATATTATTTCCCTTCTGCAAAAGGACGTGCAAAATAATCTCTCATCCTAATGGTGCTTAATTTTTGAACTACCTTTCTCTTTCATCATATGGATGATAGTGTGTTTTCTCACACCACCCAAGTGGACCACGGTGGCATAGTGACTAGGACTATTGAGGTCATGAAGAGAATGAATTAGTAGGTTAAGCATGTGTGTATGACTATACAACTAAGGTGGATGGGATATATCATTGTTTTGTGGTGCTTTTGAGTTATTATTACCACTCCAACATGTACTATCAATTAAGGTTATGTGATCTGAAGTTAAATAATCATAACTTCATCCTCAAAGAAGGGAATTTTGAAAGTCCTAGCAAATGCTATTATGACATGAAAAGAATTTTACAAATCCACCACCATTATTTTCTACAAAATCTTAGAGGTGTTTGGTGTATCCCTTATAGAACTGCCTTTTGTCAATTCTTCCTTCATCCCTACTATTGTCCAATCTATTACAAGGTCTCTATCATGGGAGGGGATATACTCCAAACTGAACTGATGTCTTGTGATGATGTTAAGAACGATGAAACACTTTGGTATATTTTTTGTGAAGGCGGTGTAGCGCCATTCCTTGAGTTCCTTAATGGTCATGATGAGAGCCTCTCCTATAGTTAACTAATTCTAAGGACCAACGACATGTGCAATTGAGGGGGTCAACTTCGAGGTTAGTGAAGAAGTTATATGGCAAGCTACATGGATGAACTATAAAGGGAAGAAATTTAGGATGTAGAGTAAGGTGCCTGACACCGAAAGTATGGCTATTTTCTTTATAGATGGTGAGGATCTGGTTAAGATGCAAGGTGGTTTCGAGTGGAAAAAGTTACTTGAACCTTGGGACAAGGTATACTTCATTATCATGAAGTATTTCACTTTGGAGGGTCATTATAGGTGTTACTACCACTACCATTTTGCTCTGTTAAAACATTTTAGGCACAAAATCCTATTAATCTTTCCTTTTTATTTGCAAGTTGAGTCCTCTGTTAAGGAGGCTAAAGAGGTGCATGCTAAAAACCCTGATAGGCCCTTGTTGGAATCAATGCAGATAACTGAGAGGGGGGGTGAATCAATTATCTTATAACTTTTCTATTTTTCTTTTCTTTTCTTAACTTATCATTTAATGTTATACCAAAGCAAGGCAATCATAAGAGATGAAAAGAAATTAACACATAACACAAGGATTTTTATGTGGAAACCCTGTTAAGAAAAACCATGGGGTGACTAACCCAAGATTGTATTCTCTGTTAAAAGAATAAAGAGTACAAATTTGGCACTTGCCAATTAGGGCTCACTGCCCGAGCACACTGCTCACAAAAGGCCCACTACCTACAAGAGAATTACAGTCTACAAATGCTTACAGATGATACCAAGATGTTTGAACTGATGAACAACATCTATGCATGCAGGATTTCAATTCTGATTAGGTACAGTATACTAATCTGGCACATTTCATTCTTCCTCTGCTCAATATAACTTTCATGTGACATTCTGAGCTTGAATTACTGCCTTTGCACTTATCTTTTCTTTTCTTTGCACTTAACCATACATACTATCACTTTCACACGCTTACAGGCTTGAATCCATTGGGCATATATATCCACATCAAGGATTTCCAACAACTTCTTAGTCGGCAACAAGAACACCTAAGATATTTGCAAGTTAATGATCTGTTAGCTGAATCCATGCTTGATTAGTGATGCGCATCAAAACATAGGCATAGAAGTCATAAATCATGTTGGCCAACAATGTATAATTTCACAGATTGCTTGATCAGGACCTTTTACACATCCAGATTGAAGTCTGATACTTTGTCAGTCAGTTCTTCCTCTGTCTACTTTGTCTGACTGGAACCCAACACTCAGATGGTCATATCTTTTTCTTTCTTTATCATCGGAGGCTAAATCTCTAGAATATAGTAGTCAGGATACCCCTGTTGACTTGTCCAAGTCCGCAACTTACTGAGTTACACTATCTGAGAGATCCAGACCTGATTGTCAGACCTTGTTACATACTCTGTTCTTGTTCACCAGACCAAAACAATCTTCAATCTGTCTTCCGGTATAGGCATATTATGTACTGCGGATGTGTGGGATAGACTTTGTTGCCATCAATGACAACACTTATGAAGCCACACAATGTCTCTTGCCAACAATCTCCCCCTTTGGCATTGATGGCAACACTTAGTGAAAAATGGCTAAGTGTCGCAGTAACTCCCCCTTTGCTGATGCTCTATCTCTTGCACTGTTTTATTGGAGCTCCTCTTTTTCTAGATTCCACATTTTTCACTACTCTTCACTCCCCCTTTGACATCAATGGCAAAGGGTAGAATCTGCATACCAAAATTTTGCAAAAATTATTCTATACATGGCTTCATAAGTATATACAAATCATATGTTGTACTTACATATACTTAAGTATATCCGCAAAGGTTGTCTTCAACTGGATGATTTCTATGGCCCAACTCCTCTTCATTCTGTCCAAAATGGAGATGTGTCCACTTAACAAAAACACATATGCTTCTACCCTCTTTAAGTCTGTTGGATCACTGGTCCAGATTGTATTTTGTGCCTCTATCAAGGCGTCATCCATTGCCTCTAACTTAGGGCTGATTATCCCTCTGAGCTCACCCATTCTATCTATTATGTTCTTTTTCTCCTTAACCAGTTTTTTAATTTCATTTATTATAGCAATAGCTTGACATTCATGATTCACTAGAGAGGTAGTAAGGGGATCAAAATTCTGAGATAAACTTGATAGTTTTCCTTCTTGTTCTTTCACTTTCTTCTCAATGTCCTCTGTCACTTTGGGCCAAATTAAACAAAATTTGTATATGTCCCCACCATATTTAAGAGCATTTTCAAGGCTCTTTATGCTAATGCCTAAGGTTCTTCTATCATTAGTAATTAACCCTTGTACTTCACTGAACCTCTTTCCCAAGAACTTCTTCCAGACCTTAGTTTCTGCCGATTTCTCTAAGGATTCAAAATGAGTGTTAACAGAATTGACTAAGTTTTTCATATTACCAAATGGAGAGGCAGAAGGATCCTTTTGATAGGTTGGCATAATCTTCTCCAGCATCCCAGATGCAATCTCCAACAGCCACAATTCTCCATGTGAGATTTTAGAAGTTTCTCTTTTGCTTTGGCCTGAGAAAAAGATGCTACCTTCATTATCTGAATGTGAGATAGAGAGTCAAAGTTTAGTGGCCCTTGAATTAGCTCAGGTTCATCCAGCTCCATTATTTCTTTGTCCAAAAAATTTTGTACTGTCTCTGCAATGTCTCTTACAGACTCTAGTTCCTTCCTTTTGGGGACATCCGGACTGACTTGCTTATTGATCTTTGCTTCTTCTACCTATCTTTCCTTTTCTAGAGTAGAGGAGTCTAGTGCCTCAGATGGCTCTTCATGATTTTTCTTTAATCCTTCGACATCCTTGTCAGAAAATGTTTCTTCTTTCTATCCTTCCTCTTCCGGAACAGAGGAATCCAATGCTTGAGATAATTCTTCATCATTTTTCTTTAAACCTTCAACATCCATGTCAGAAGGCTCTTCATCTATTTCCTCTATAATAGGAAGATTAAATCTCTTCAAGACATTCTAGAGGATTTCTTTTGTTTCATTGGCTATTTGTTTAGTCTCACCAAGCATGAGTTTGTTCATTCTGGATTTGCTCCGGAAATCATCTTTACACTCCTTGAAAATCATGTCCATTTGTTTTGGAGTGATAGAGGGGCAAAGCTATATCATTATTTGCTCCTGGATCTCTAAGTATTTAGCCTTTGCATTCACTTTTCTTTGTTCCAATACTTCTTCTAGGATTTTTGGAATTAAAGAAATTATTTCAATGAATGCTTTGTTATAGATGTTTAAATACCTTATAGTAGCTTCCTCCAGAATTCTCTTGTCAGCATCATTGTATTCATCATAGAACTCTGTCACCGGCTACAGGTTCCCATCCATAGTAACTACCTTGATGATGTCATCAATGGAAAGAGTGAGTTTTCAACAAATTCCTCTGCCTTCTCTTCCTCATTTCTTCTAGCAGAGAACTTCCCGGATGTTCTCTTCTTCTTCATTTTCTTGATTTCCTCATCTGATTCTATTTCTTCATCATTTTTATGGCTTGTATATGTCCTTGTGGCTTTGGTCTTCATCCTCTTTTCTCCTTTTGTGGATGTCTTGACTTCTGGTTTGGTAGACTTTGAGATTTTGGAAGCGACAGGAGCAGAGCTCTTGGAGGTTCTAATCTGAGAGGAGGTTTGTATAGGAGTACTTTCTTTCTTTACTTCCTATCTTTCTTTCTCTGCCTTCTCCATTTTCTCTCTATTAGCATCTACAACCTCTTTGATATGCCAAATCTTTTGGCAATTTCTTCAACTTCTTTTCTTACTTTTCTCTTCATCTCTGGTTGTCTTAACATGTATTTTTATGCTTAGCTCTTCAAAGGTGCCAAACCTTTCTACTTCAGTGTCCTTAGGCTGGCTCAACAGGTGTTGAATATGTAGCTCCAAGATTTTTTCATCAACCTCATAACCCATAGGTATTATCCATATAGTTCTTGGCTCAATTGCCTCCATTAGGCATTGATTAGTGTCAACCATGAAGTAGACTGTATCTTTGTATTTGTCAACTATTGTTTGTGGTATTCTTTCTCTGGTGTGCATCATGCTTTGGAAATTCTTGAAGTAACCCCAGAGGGTTGTGTTTTGGGCTTGAGCATCACCAAGTCCATACATGTAATCTCTGATATGAATTGCAACAGGTTTATCATTTTGCCAAACCCAACCATTTGATCCAAGCAGCTCATTCATATAATAGAAAAACAGACACAGTATTAGACTACCATATTTAAAGGAGTTTTTCTTATCCTTTTTGATCTTCTGCAAGTTCTCCATTAGCTGATTTAGAAGAAGCTCACACATATCATAATCTGCATCTTCCCTTAACATTTGATATGCAACATAGATTGCTGTACTAGACACAGAATTCTCCCTGCTCGAGTGGTAGATTTTGTAGTCAATTATCATTGAAGCAAACTTGACATCCAGATCTATGATGTCATCTATAGTCATTTCTCTTTTGTCAAATTTTGATTTGGTGGCTTCAGTTACTATTTGGTTCTTCACATATTTGAGTGCGGGTAACCCACCGGATGAATGCAGTTCGGTCATTGCCCTGATGGCATCTTTAGTTATCTTGAATGGCCTCATTAGCCACATAAAATTATCATGCATCCTACTTAGAACATACCAGACCCAATCATCTTCTGCAAAACATGGAAAATGTATGCAATGTCTGAAGTGTTTGTCCCGGAGGGTCTTGAATTCAGGTTTGAGTTTAAAATTCTCATTTGTTAACTATTTGTGATAAATGTCGATCAACTTTGAGTCTCCAAATTCTTCAATGTTTGCATGGATATAAACCCTAACATCTTCTACATGCAAGACTCCGTGTGGAATACTAGAAAACGCACCCAAGGGATCAACTTCTAGAGATTTGTAAGGGTGTTTCTTGAATTTAGGTCTCGACCTATCAAAAATATTGACAACCATTGGAGTAGCCATTTTTGCAAGAGATCCGGAGAGAGTTTTTAGAAGGGAAGTATCTTTTCACGCTTTAGGGTTTGAAGCAGAAACCATAGCGTTTCTTTGGTTGGTTGAATTCAATCTTCAGTTGAACTTGAGTGAAATGTAGGATCTTCTTTGCAGAGCTCTTCTTTTCTTCTTCGTGAGTGCAAGTGTGTAAATAATGAGTGAAAGAACCCTTTTATCCTTGTGTAAACCCTAATTTCCTTGTGTAATAAATGCGCAAGTTTTTAAGTCATCCGGTTACCCTACTTCTCAAATGAACTTTTCTTGGATTGTCTTGCGTATCTTCAAATCATTGTTTATGAGGATTGAAAACATATCTTCACCTTTTTGAAACATGCCATTGGTCTGCAGATTAAAATATTTCAATTCTGGATCATACCGGATCTGACTGTGAAATTCTGCTTTACTAGATAGCTACCAATACAGGATCTCCTCATAACTAGCTCAAATCTGTATGCGGATTTGTCAAATTTTGACTAGATGACCTTCAAGTGAGTCTCCTCAAACCCTTTAAACCACAACCTCTTATTTTGACTCAAAGTGCTGAATTTAGGCACTCACTGACTGGCTGGGGGAAAGGGATCTTCTCTGTAGCTCCCCCTGAGCCAGAGCTTCTCTTTTAGTTTCTGGAAGGAATATTAGCACTGGATTCTGGTGCGGATCCATCCCCAATATTCATTGTACTCCTTTTTACCCAAATCTTGCTCATCTCCTTTTGAACTTCATCTGCATTTACTTTACCTTTGTGTTTATCTTATTTCTGATCATGTTCCATCGGACCTTTTCTATCCTAATTTCTGCTTCTGCAGAATCTGACAATATGACCGGATCTATTGCAATTGTAACACACAACATTTCTTTGCTTATCTGAATGATATCCTCTTAATATGCACTCATTAGCCATGTGTCCAATTATATTGCATACAAATCATTTACCATTGAAAGAATTTTTCATTTGTATATTTCTGCATTCATGAGATTTGTGACCATACTTTTTGCAACTGAAACATTGACCGGAGAAGGATGGATTGAATTGATTCATTCTGTTTCTGCACTGGATTGCTTTGTGACTGAACTTGTTGCAATTGAAGCAGTATCCATTGAAGGATGGATATCTTTGAGCATTTGGTTGCCTTACTGGAGGTCTTCTAGGCCTGTTTCTTTGATTTCCTGATCCAGAGTTCTTCTGACCAGATCTAGAGCTTTCACCTTTCTCATATCCCAAGCCATGGCATCTACCCTCTTTTGGATTTCAAGAAGAACTTCAAGTTGGGCTGAGATTATCTTGAACTTTTCTTTGTATTCATTTGCAGTTTGAAGATTTTGTTTAAGAGTGTCTATCTAATTCTCAAGTTGTTCTTCATTGTCTCTAGCTTCTTCAAGATCAGATTCAAGATGCCTGATTATTCTGTCAATTTTGTGGCAGTCCTCTATTTTCTCCTTGATGGATTGTTTTAGATTATCTTCAATCTTTCTCTTTTCTTCAATTTCTTGGGTGAATCTCATAACCCCTGATTCCATTTTATGTCTTACCATAATGACTTCTTTGGTAGCTTCTCACATAGCTTATTTTTTTCATTCAGATCTTCATCAGTATTATTGATTTCACTCTGATTGGATAATTTTTGGAGTAGTTCCTTTCTCTTTTTCACAGAAATACTAAGTTTTTCTTTTAGCTCATTTATGAAATCATCAGCTTGTTTGAGTCTCTCTCAAATTATTGACTTTAGAGTGGGATTGTTCAAGATCATCTAGGGCAGACTGAAGTTGTTCCTTCATACCATATGCATCCATTGATATTCCCAAATCTTCCTCAAGCTGTTAGGCTTTGTTCAGAGGAAATTAGCTCTGATACCAATTGTTGGAAATAATGCAGATAACTAAGAGGTGGGGGGGTGAATCAGTTATCTTATAAATTTTCTATTTTTCTTTTCTTTTCTTAACTTGTCAATTAATGTTATACCAGAGCAAGGCAATCATAAGAGTTGAAAAGAAATTAACACATAACACAAGGATTTTTACGTGGAAACCGTATTAAGGGAAAAACCATGGGGTGACTAACCCAAGATTGTATTCTCTATTAAAAGAATAAAGAGTACAAATTTGGCACTTGCCAATTAGGGCTCATTGCCCGAGCACACTGCTCACAAAAGTCCCACTGGCTACAAGAGACTTACAGTCTACACATGCTTACAGATGATACCAAGATGTTTGAATTGATGAACAACATCTATGCATGCAGGATTTCAGTTCCGGTTAGGTACAATATACTGATCTGGCACATTTTATTCTTCCTCTGCTCGATATAACTTTCCTGTCACATTCTGGGATTGAATTACTGCCTTCGCACTTGTCTCTACTTTTCTTCGCACTTAACCATACATACTATCACTTTCACACACTTACAGGCTTGAATCCATTAGGTATATATATCCGCATCAAGGATTTCCAACAACTTCTTAGTCGGCAACAAGAACACCTAAGATATTTGCAAGTTATTGATCTGTCAGTTGAATCCATGCTTGATTAGTGATGCACATCAAAACATAGGCATAGAAGTCATAAATCATGTCGGCCAACAATGTATAATATCATAGATTGCTTGATCAGCCTTTTACACGTCCAGATTGAAGTTTGATACACTGCCGGTCAGTTCTTCCTCTGTATGCTCTGTCTGACTGGAACCCAACACTTAGATGCTGATATCTTTTTTTTGCTTTATCACCGAAGGCTAAATCTCTGGAATATACTAGTCATGATACCCCTCTTGACTTGTCCAAGTCTGTAACTTACCAAGTTACACTATCTGAGAGATCCAGACCTGATTGTTGGACCTTGTTACATGCTCTATTCTTGTTCACCGGACCAAAACAATCTTCAATCTGTCTTCTGGTATAGGCATATTATGTACTGCGAATGTGTGGGATAGACTTTGTTGCCATCAATGACAACACTTATGAAGCCATACAGTGTCTCTTGCCAACAACCCTCCATCCCGTTCCACCAGTGTTTGATCCTTCATTTATACCACTTTCACTTAGCCCTATGCTTGCTGAAACCTATCAAAGCTTACCTCATCGAGAATTTCTTGCTTGGAAAAAAGGTTAAGAATGTTGTCCCCACTATTATGGTCATGTCCCCATCTTCTCACTCCAAAAGTAAGCTAAAGTAGTTGGTTTCCATTCAAGAGGAGACTTTGATGAAACCCTCTGAGATTGTCAAGAAAATTATCTGACCCATGAACTTTGTTTCCAAACCTAAACCCTCTATCAAACCTAAATCCACCACAAAATCCCTAGGTTCAAACTCTAAATCCTAGAAGAAGGTTGTTGCTAGCCTTTGCTCCCTTCAGCTTAGCCCCTTTGAGAAATAGGGGATTGCTAAGATGCCTGCTAAGAGGAATTTAGTTGATGACCTTAACACAAAGGGTAAAAAAGATAAAGGTTTGTATGAGGTTGGTGATAGCAAGGTTGTCGGGGTTGGTGTGTTCAATCCCAAGGGTCAAAGTAGTGATGAGAATGAGGCAAATTTGATTGAGAAGGAGGCTGTGGTGGCTAAGAAGGAGTCTATGATGGATGATAAGATTGTGTTGGTGACTGATGTTGCTGGTGAACAGAGGAAGAGGGTACCTAGTATAAGGAGATTTAATAGGATTGTTGGGCTACAAACCCCTAACCTCAAAGACATTGAGTTGTCTAGTGACTCCCAATAGACTGAAGATAAGTACTTGGAGGAAGAGTATAAGAATGTTACTCCTAAGGTTTCTAATTAGGGTGGTGAGGGCAATAGTTTGTTTCCTAAAATAAATGCTACTGACTCTAATTCTAATGTTGAGACTGATACTACTAGCCAGCGAGGGGAAGGCAGTAGCCTGGTTGTTGAGGTTAATGCCCTCGACTCTGGTACTGATGCTATTGTTCCTCCTTCAGAGACTGAGCCAACTCAAAAGGGTTGTTCTATTTGTGATCAAACTACCTAGGAAGTGGCTTCTCTCAAAGCCAATGTTTCTAAGATAGAAGAGAATATGAAGGTGATGACAAGATTCAACATGAAGATAATGCACCAATCTGCCACCACCCTTTCTATTTTGTAGGACTTGGAGCTTAAAAAGCATGGAGTTAGCTTGGAGAAGATAATCAACTATGATGAAATGTATAAATTTATTACGGATGATTGGCGACATTTGTTCTCCTAGTTTTTTCTTTGTTCTAGGTTTTGTCTTTTCATTGTGTGCTTTTATTAAGACTGTTATGAACTCTGTTATGTTAATGGTTTGTTAGTATGATGTTGGTGCCCTATCTCTGGCCAGTTTGGGGCCTATTTTTAGTGCCATGGGGGTTGTTGTGTAAAGGGTTCAACACCTTGGTTTGCTTCTTATCTTAATAAAAAAACATGAGACTAAAAACTAGCAAGTTCATTTAATTAAAATCAATTATAATGAAAAGTACACAATTTCATTCAAAATAAAAAGTAGAAAGTATAATAACTTTTAAGATAAAAAAACAAGTAACTAAAAAACATGAGTAACATAAACCAACTAAATAAGAAGGTAGTGCAATTTTGTAACATAAAGAAAAATGAAACTAATAAAAATAAACTTTATTATAATTTAATATTTAATTTAAAACTAGAAATTAGTAAAAATAACTTTAAGTAAATAGAATACAAGTTTAAATGTAAGATTAAAAAATCATAAAAGTTAATAAATCGATATGAAAGATTAGGTTTAGAAGTATTTATATTGATATGGGCCCATCTAACCCATAAAGTTAGGTTTTACAGTTTAATTTTATTATTTTAATTTATAATTAGAAAACTTCCTTATTTCTAGGATTTCTTAGGAGCTTGAAAGGAACTATTCCTACAATATCATCTAGTATGAAGAAATTGAAACAAATCTATAATGCAAAATCAAAGGAAACTAAGCTTGTAAAGATAACTTAAACAATTCCTACATTAATCCCATGAGATAAGCAACATAAATAAGGCTATATAAAGCTAATAGTAGAGAAAACACACGATATGAGACATATCCTAGGAAACTCTTTCAAGAAAACCAACCTCTAAAGTACATTTAATGTGATATTCAATAACAAAATAGTTGCAACACATTATCAAAGTTTTAGTGCTCTATCAAGAATACAAGGAGATATCTCAAACCACTAGCATCATGGAGTCAATCCACTCTGAAAAAATGACTCTAACACATGCTCTCCACCACGTGAAAAAACCAAAAATACCTCAATCATACATCCATGACCATATTACAATGCCCCAACCATGAGCAATAAGATGTCAATCGTGGAGAAAATCTTGCAACATAACCCTACAAATGTGCCTCTCTTTTTGACCACCAAAGCATACATCTAATATATAAGCAAGTCCAAAATGAAAAACCAAGGATAGTTTCCAATCATTTTTTGTTGGAGGGATTTGACTCCATCAGTTAATTGTTTGTTCTTATTTTCATCTCCCTCACTCATTGCTTCCCTACTCTACAATGGGGCATTTTTTATTCTCTACTCCATCTAGAGTCTCCCCTGAAACATAAAGACCTCCTCCTAGTTGGGATTTACCCTTAGTTCCGCATGGCCTTGGTAGTCAACAAACTATAAGGAGGAGGTCCCTACTCTATAATGGGTCAAAATGATGGGTTGAAGGAGCTCGATAAATAAGGATACCTGAGTAAATAGTGCTTCTTTTTCAAGTGGTGGTTTTTTCTCATCTAGAACTAGACCCTATACTATATCACTTTTTATCATCTTCCTCATCAAACATAGCTTGATAAGTGTTAATCACTAATTCTAGTGCATCCTTCTCTGATATTCTCTTGATGACAACTTCATCTACCTCTTCTTTGAGTCTCTTAGATTCCTTTGGAGAGCTTAAGACTACAACAATGACTCCAACAGAAGAATCAAGCTTGGCCTTTCTAGAGGCCCTTGCACCAGAGTTGGATCATTGGGACCAATAATAACCTTGAATTCCCTCTCTCCCCATGCCATGGGGAGCCCCCTTTAGCTAGTAGGGAGAAAAACAAATATTTAGGACGAGGGTATTTGCTTCTACCCTTGCTATTGCTTGGAAGAGGCTTCTTCTCCCATTGGTTAATAAAGGCAACTAGGTGGAACAATAATTTGATTGGCCAAAATTTTGAACCTCTCCTCTATAGGATGGGGATCTTGAGACTGCCTCGATAGATGTTTGACATCATATCCCCTATAGAATATTCATGTATTTCTCCCTAAAATATTCCATATATTCCTTGGAATACGTATGGGGTAGTGCCACGAAAACTTAAAATCTACCACAACTAGTGGAGGTGTTTCCTTCAACCCTTGTCCCTCTCTTGGTGGGAGTCCTTTCTACGGGGACTTGGGGGTCTTGTTCTTGCACTGTTTAAATCCTTTCCTAGGTCTCCATTTGACTTGGATTGTATGCATGCCATTGTATGTTCTCTCAAGGCCTAAGCCCTATCCTCTACAACGGGACTCAATATGGAACATCATGAGGTCCCTACTACCTAAGCCTAGTTATATAGATAGGGCCTAGCCCCTGCCTTCTCCACTAGGTCTTCTTAGTGCGTAGGGATGACAAGGATACTACCTCCATCCACTTGGCTGTATAATATGGCCTAGTTTTCAGTCCCATGAATCTGAATGATTTAATTGTAGGTATTGTTGCATCAAGGGAGCTATAGGTAGTAGAATTGATGTTAGGAAGGCCTAAGAATGGAGCTCTAATCATTAGAGATTTCTCCCCGTGTCTTAGATGCTTGTTATATTCCCCCTTTCTATAGTTCTCATTTCTTATTTCTCTTCTTAATGACCCTTATAATCACAAGTCAAGTTGATTAAATTCACCCATAAATCCCCTCCCACTAGGGAGATTAAGCAAAGGGTGACTGCTGTGTAGCCGTAGATTTCTGCTTAAGTGGAAATCAATTTCATTACATTCAACCCTCAACTGATAAATCAATCGAGTGATTGACTATCACTCACCCCTCTCCCTCGCATTGGAATCAAGAGGGTGAAGTCTAGTTCTCCCAATAGCTTCTTAACCCCAAGTGTGGTTCGGGGAAGGCACTTTAGTCAATAACAAGATTGATTCATTCTCACGAATTGGGGAGGTCCATAAAGTGATGACCAACGTACCACAGTTGGCATGCCATGATCGGGATTGATGGAATACAACCACCATGATGTGGGTGGTGCTTCTCCCTCCAAAAAGTTCCTAGTAGAGTAGCCTAAGAGTAACACTAGAAACTAGAAACTACTCTATCTATATAGCCCATTTGACTTAGCCACCCACACCCACCTCGCTTTAGGCTAGGCACCCTATATATGGATATGGGGCAATTAGAACTAGAACTCAACTTTTATGCACCTTATATATAGATATGACACCCCTCTCTATATGTCAAGGCCTTTGGCTAGTGAAGTGATGCCATATTGTGCTATAGACTTAGACTATAGTGATACGGTCCATTCCATGTTATAGCTATAGTTGATTGATAATGCACCAAAGAGGAATAGTTAAGGGGGAAGATGAGATGGTTATAGGGATCTAGCCATGACAACTTAGCTACCCTGGACTATGTCTCCCAACTAATTGTCATAGATGAAGAACAAGAAAACTATAAGGTTAGAAACACAAACAAAATACATAAAACAATCAAATGTATACCTTGAAGTCCTCCTCCTTGATAAGGTTGAGAGATTAGCACCCAAAAGATCTTGCTTCATCCATGGCCATTCTTTCGATGTGAAATGCTCTCAAAACTCTAATGCAAGTCACTAATAGCCTAGCTAAAGATGATGGAGATGATAGTTATTTTAGCATAATAACAATACTCAAACATTGGATGATAAAATGGCTTGTGAGAGCTTGTATTTATAGGCAAAATGGAGGGAGATTTAATCCAATGGTGGAGATTAAATGTTGAGATCAATGGATGAAGTCGATTACAAGATGAAGGGCTTAGATTTGATCAGGAAGATTGGATGGATGAGAATAAAAATAAATTTTTAATTCACATTGGGAAGGAGTTTACATTAATGAAGTTAGCTGAAGGGGATAAAAAGTGAATTTTTAATTCACATGGGGAAGAGTCCCATTAAATGGAGACTAGGACAAGTTAGGTGTGTAAGAGCTCATTTAATGGAGTTTAGGACAAGTTAGAATAAAAAATTACCTTATGTGGAATAAAAGATAATTTTTTATTTGTGAGGTGTGGGAATGAGTGTCAAATGAGGTTTTACAAGCTAATCAAGAGGATTAGCTTAATTAATATGGCTGGAGAAAATTAGTAGATGGATTAATTAGGGGTTAAAATTAATTAAATAATGATCTATTTAATTAATTTAGGTCTAGGGGTCATGTAGGCTTAGGGTAGCTAATTAAATAATATGTATTTAATCAACTAGGTTAGGGGTAGGGTAATTAGTAGGTTTGATTAACTAGATAAATATAATTTATCTAATTAATTAGGTTTAGGGAAGTGGAGAAATTAACCAAATAAATATTTGTCATATTTATTTAATTAATTGGGCTAAGGTTAGTTAGTGTAACTATTGAATTAATTAAATTAATTCAATTTTAGGGATTAAATGATGAAGGAAAGGTGGATGATTTAGGTGTTGGATGAGGTAATTAATTAAATAAAAATTTAATTAATTAATTAGAAGAGAAATTAGTGATAAGGG
This sequence comes from Cunninghamia lanceolata, assembly GCA_027924645.1. NCBI lineage: Eukaryota > Viridiplantae > Streptophyta > Pinopsida > Cupressales > Cupressaceae > Cunninghamia > Cunninghamia lanceolata. The sequence goes on from BSBN01000590.1 coordinate 19,728,832, forward strand.
TGATGTTGAAGGATGGTTAGATGGTTAGGACATTTTTAGGTGTGTACATTTGCCCTTCTTTGACGTGGCATTGTGACCTAATAAGGATATGGCATCAAGTCAAAGAATTTGCCCCCGCTATTGAGAAGGAATAAAATGGATGAGGGATGCCCCCTCAAGAGGTCGGGTGAAAAAATAAAATTATTTCGAGTGAGCTCTTGAAAGGAGAAAATGATGGTGAAAAATGGATAGAGGATGGAAAAACAAGTTCACAGGAAGAAGAACAGGTGAAAAAGGTTATGTTTTGCACCTTGGGATGGAAAAAGTGTGTTGGAGGATGACATGACCTTCTATAAATAGAAAGAGTGGGCACAAAGTGCCACATTTGCACACATTGAGCCTATTGGACAAGAAGAGAGAAGAGGACAAGATGGCACAACCACCTTTCCCACGCTATGAGCATCTATTCGAGTGAGTGCGCACGTACATGAGATCATCGTTGGTAGATCCTTGGGTATCTAGACTATCCTTGACTTTGTCAATTTTAGGTTTATGGGTCATTTATTGCATGGGAAAAGGGTTAGGGTTCTAGCACCATAACAGAGTCATTTGGTGCCATAATTAGCTGGATTGGCTTCCTCTGGAATGGCGCCATCGACCAAGGGGAATTTTTGTTAGTTTTGGTGCTATTTCTATTTTCTGTGGTGCCATGCTCTGGTTAAATGCCATTTTGAACTGGGGGTTTTCAGCGCATTGGCGTCATATTGGGTTTTTGTGGCACCAAAATCTAGTTTGGCACCATGCGCTGGGGATACTGGGTTTTGGCGCCAAATGCTAGTGCAGTGGTGCCATCCTCTAGAATGGTACCATACCCGGGTTTTGGGGCACCATCCTCTGGAATGGTACCAGGGTTTGGCAAGTTGAATGGGGGATTTTAGGGTTAAGTGCTGGAATGTCACAAAAATTAGGGGAATTGACGTCATCCTCTGTAATGGTGCCATCTTGGTTAGAATTGGTGCCAAAATTGATTTTGTCACAAAAAGGGGAAAAATCAGTGCTATACACTGATTTGGAAAAAAAATGCTAAGTTTTTGACTCACATTTTGTGGATGTAGATTAATGGGGGGATTGTGGCTTCATAGGAGCAGTGAGTTCCCACAATTATGTAATTTTTAGATGGTTTTGACCAAGCAACATTAGGTAGGTTAGGGAGATTAGGCCTCTAGACAATGGTTGAGATGCCTGTGATATGGGTTCATAGGGCCATGATGACGGCCCTAGTAGAGCGATGATAGAGTGAGATATGCTCGTTCCTCCTACCCATAGGTGAGATTACCATCACCTTGGAGGACATATATCACATTCTAAGGTTTCCCATCCTCGGAGCATGAGCCACTTATGACATTGCTAGAGGATGAGCAGCCTTAGACAGAGCTTTTGCCCCAGGCCACCCAGTTTTGACGCAGGATCGATGTCAGATGAGTTATAGTCAGACTTTAGCAGAGGAATGGATGACTTCACATTGTTTCTATGTGTGGTGATTGGAGGTCTGGTGATGCCCTATCAAATTGCACAGGGCTTCTTGGTGGGCTGGGGAGAGGAGATCGAGTAGATGGTGTGACATGAGATGATGTATGCATGGGGACCATGCATGCTAGGGAATCTATATCATGAGATGCACACTATTGTGTATTTGTTGGATGGAGCCTTATCTGCTTGGGTGACATTGTTGCATGTATGGGATTTTGAGCACATAAGGATTAGGCGGCCATAGGGAGCATTATTTTGAGGGCAGTTCGAGGCATTTGTCTTCTTGTATAGGGTCCCTATTCAGTACTCATGTTGGGCAATTGCGTTACTGGAGATGGATTCTCTATGACTTGGTGTGTATCACATGGCGCCCATACATTAGAGTAGAGGCATGGCCAAATGAGCATATTCATTTGCCTTATGCATTCTAGGAAATACCTGATGGGCTGAGGGGACCATATGATTGACATGTATCTCCCCTCTCGAGTGATGAGACAGTTCGGGTTGCGCTAGGACCTGCCACAGGCCATGGCTATTTTTTCTAAGATGTCCCAAGACATCAAATGACCACCACAAATAGCGCCATCAGTGGCGATAGCTGACTTTTTAGGATTGCAGCTCCAGTGGTGGGACTTGAGGAGCACAATGATTGATACAGGGACTACCCGTGCTTATGATTAGTGGTGGGCAGTGTGGAGACCAATCCGTTTGACGGATCTTGCTACAGAGCTTGACATGATAGTAGAGGTAGGTGAGGAGGGGGATAAGGTGGAGAAGGAGATAGTGCTTGAGGAGGTAGAGGTGGATGAGGATGCTCCCATTGGGATGTTGGCTACAACAGTAACAGAGCAGGTTTTGGTTGGGAGAGGATGGGGACGAGGATAGAGGAGTCCGCAATGACAGTAGGCACCTGGACAAGGTCCACAACAGAGGTAGCAGCAGTATCAGGCACTGTGCAGTAGACACATGTAGGAAAGAGGGGAGTGATGCCACCACCACGGGCACCATCACAACAGTAGGGACCTAGGAAGGTACCTACACAAGCACCACCCCAATAACAGGTACAGAGGGGGTAGATGCCTCCACCACGGGTACCATCACAGCAGAGGCCACAACAAAAGCAAGTGAGATCGAGGCAACAGGTTGCACATTAGCAGCAAGTGAGGCCATAGACAAAGCAGTGTCATGTACCAGAGACTTAGACAACATTTACAGGGGCAAGGCCTGCAGAGGCAGGGAGTTTAGGGACAGGACTGGGTCCTATTCCTAGTGTGTACACTGGGCGTCAACGCACTTGTGCCAATGATGAGGAGGATGTGGATACCCTACGAGCCCAGGTTTCTACCTTAGAGGATACGGTGGTGAGGCAGAGGCAGGAGCTTCAGCAGTTACAGGGAGCAGCTACCCTGTTCCCGATGGGAGCAGTGGTGCAGATGGATAGATTAGTACACTTCAAGCACAACTAGCACAAATTCAGGGACAGGTACAACAGCTGTAGGCTCAAGTGGCTGGGGTTATGACGGAGAGAGACATAGAGAGGTCCCTACGTTAGGTAGTAGATGTACAGGTGGAGGCCTTACAGGCAGAGGTGACCTGACTGCAGGGTATGGTATCTGGCACCAACATTGGTTAGATTTACTCAGATTCCCAGTAGCGTATCCAGTAGTTGTAGGATTAGCTGTTAGAGAAGTGTTCTAGGGCTGAGTATTATTATGGTGCATACTGTACAACCTTCCCTAAGGGTCAGCATGTGCCTAGCTATAGTCAGAGGAGCGGCTCTAGGATGTCTGGGTCATATAGGTCTAGGAGATCAGTGCAGTCAGTGCAGCAGCCTATTCAGCCACAGGCACCTCCACAACAACCATCTTAGCAGTGACCTCAGTAGCAGCAGCAGTGGCATCTCGGGTCTCCTACCGACTCTGCTAGGGGGTCATCGGCCAAGGGTTGATCATTTGTTATCTGCTGTATTTTGATTCTTGTGGCATTTTGTGTCATGACATTGTATTGTTTTGAGTGATGTATATCTTAACGACGATGTACTTTATGATGGTTTATGATATTATGGATGCTTTTGGTATGATGGTGTATACATTATGATGGTTTATGATAGTTTATGGTGGTTTATGATAATGTTGTTTATGATAGTTTATGATGATGTGATGGATGACATGATGGATATTTATGATGTGATTAATGTGATGTTATGGATGCATTTATGGATTACATAGATAGATGGATTTATGGTTATGGATGTTATTTGGTTATGGATGCATTTTTGGAATATGATGATATGGATGGGATATATGCTTAGATTAATAAACATATGTTTTGAATGCAAATGGATGAAATAGATATGAAATATATGCTCAAATTAATAAACATATATTATGAATGCAAATGGATGAAATGGATATGAAATATATGCTCAAATTAATAAACATATATTATGAATGCAAATGGATGAAATGGATATGAGATCATATCTTCATTTTAATAAACATATGCCCATATATTACAAATGCAAATGGATATGCAATGGTTATGGTAGAATGATGAAATGAAATGGTAATGTATAAATGTAATAATTAATGATAGATGATTATGCAAATGAAATGATTAATGCAATTGTAATGGATAATGTAATGGTTAATGAAATGGAGAAATACTAATAATGAGATGGGAAATGGGATGGGTTGATGTTATAGTTGGATGTCATGATAAATGTGATGTTTGTATAACCTTGGGTGATGGGGTTAGGTGGTAGGGATGTTTAGGGATGGTCGAGATAGGTTTGGGGATGGTTGGGATGGGTTTGGGGATGGTTGGGATGGGTTTTAGGGATACTAGGTCACTAAACGCCACACTATTAGAGGGGTTTTGTTGGGATGGGTAAATTATGTAGAGTGATGTGATTGAGATGATTGATTAGTGGGGGGAAGGGATATGTTAGATAGGGGGTTGTGTTAGAGTGGATGGATGGGGTGGATCACCCAAACCCAGGCTACATCCACCAATAGAGAGTCCAATATTATTATCCAGTAAATCAAACCGATTACAACCAACAATCCTTGCAACTCAATACCGCTGCAAAATGCTACAATACATCAACTGAAACCCTAACCCTTAGCCACTTTTATCAAGCCTTATGTTGGTTACAAAATAATTTGGGGGGGAAACCGTGCTGATAAAACTGGGGTAAATTTAACCTCTGAGTTTGCTTAGGCTCCATATAACAACATCAAGATGGGTATGATGATGTTGTAAGATGATGTGTTGTGTAGGATGATGATGTGAGATTTATTTTTTTGGTAATTTGTGATTTTTTTATTTTTTATAAATTTTTGGATTTTGTATTATTTTTGGGTTTTTTTTGGATTTTTTAATGTTTTTGGATTTTTTTTGGCTTTTGACCTATACAAGGGAAGCATACAAGGATCCTCATTCCATGGATTATCTTTGGGTGGACTAATGTAGGGTAAGTGATAGGATTTGATGTCTCAGAATTCCAAGCCATGGGATGTGCGCAATGTTGAATGTTATCATGCGTAAGAGGACTTATTAAGTAGTATAACTAGCTGCTATGCATGGCGCCTAAGATAGGTTTTCACCATGGTACTTATCCAAGGCGTCAATGAAGTGATTTTCACCTTTGGATGGTTTTATTGCACTCGAGTTTTTTTTCTTGATTTTTTGATTTTTTTAATTTTTTTGTATTTTTTGATTTGGATACTTGATGGGTCTACGCAGAACCTTTTCAGATGCAAGATGTTCATAGGTTCATCTAGAGGCTACCCCTCAGGTCTTGCAAACTGATATTCCCCTGACCCATAGCTGACTATGATGACATATGGTCCCAACCAATTAGGTTCAAACTTTCCTTTCTTAGTGCGCTCTTGTAGGTTTTTCTGATTCTCCATAAGGACAAGGTCGCCTATCTCAAACTTGCGGTTCTTGATCTTCTTATTGTAGCTCCTACGAAGGTGGTTTTGATAGGCTTGAAGATGATTGAGAGCATCCAAGCATTTTTCATCCAGTAACTCCATCTCATTTAGTCATGCAACTCGATACTCCTCTTTAGTGATTATATTTTGCAATGAAATCCTGAGTGACAGGAGCTCAACCTCAATAGGTAAAATAGCTTTAGAGACAAATACTAATGAGTATGGTGTGGCTCCTGTGGGTGTATGGATGCTTGTGTGGTAAGCCCATAGGGCAGGGTTGAGTTGGAGGTGCCAGTCATGACCATCTTCATTAACCATCTTTTTTAGAATACGTAATATAGTTTTGTTAGAAGCCTCGGATTGACCATTACCTTGGGGGTAATATGGTGTGGAAAAGTGATGTTGTATGTGGAATTTTTCGTACAGGGTGCGAACTTCCTAGTTTTTAAATAGTTTTCTGTGATCTATGATGACAGAATGGGGGACGCCATAATAACATATTATGTAATGGAGAATGAACTTAGCAATTTGGATGCCTGTAGTGAAAGTGAGTGGAATGGCTTCGACCCACTTAGTGAAGTACTCATTAGCGGTGATGATGAACTTGTGGCCATTGGATGAGGGTGGGTGAATTTTACCTACAATGTCAAGTCCAAGGATGAACTCACCTACAATGATGAACTTGTGGCCAAGGAGTTGTTATCAGCTGCAACTCCTGTGAAGGTGCATGGATGAGATCACTGTATTGCTGACATGGTAGGCATTTCTTCACAAATCAGTAAGCATCTCGTTCCATGGTCAGCCAATAGTACCCAGTCCTTAGTGTTTTCTTTGCTAAGGTAGGTCCACTAGAGTGTTCCCCACAAATGCCTTGTGCACCTCTTGTAAGGCCACTTCTACTTCCCTAGAGTTGAGACATCTTAAAAGAGTACCATTAAGACTTCTTCGATAGATGGTGTCCCCTATGAGGGTAAAAGGGGAAGCTCGACATATGAAGCTTTTGCGTTGAGTAGATGATAGGTTCGGGGGTAGAATGTTGTCGTGAAGGTACATGTAGGTCTCTTCATACCAGGGAGATAAGGGGCCAATAATGTCACACACTAGCTCTGATTGAGATACATCATAAGCCAGTATTAGAAGCTCTTCAAGAAAGACCTCACATTTCTTGTTGTTCTTCTTCATATCAACCAAGGATCCTATTGTAGCCATAGCATCTGCTGCTTTGTTGTTTAATCTTAGAATTTGCTCAAAATGGATATCATGGAAATAATCTTTGAAATCATCAACCATTCTTTTGTAGGGCAAGAGTTTCTCATCCTTTGTCTTGTACTTATTGTTGACCTATCTGATGACCAATTGGGAGTCTCCATAAACTAATAGCTTCTCAATTTTCCATTGTATTACCATGCGAAGTCCTGTAATGAGGGCTTCGTACTCTGCTACATTATTTGTGCATGGGAATGTGATTTTGTAGGATTTAGGAATAGTGTTTCCTTGAGGGGTAACAAATATGATGCCTGACCCTGAGCCATGATGTGTGTAGGATCCATCAAAATACATTTTCATGTATCTGTTGTCAGCACTATTGTCAATATGGACTCATCTAAAAATTATACAAGCAGTGGTTGTTCTACCAGGATCTGTGCATCAACCAATTGATCAACAATCACCTATCCTTTAATGGCTTTCCTTTCTGTGTATTCAATATCAAACTTGCTCAGGATCATAACCCACTTAGCCATTCATCCTGTAAGAGTTGCTCTAGTCAGTAGATATTTCAGCAGACTGATCTTGGAAATGAGCTTGGTCTTGTGATTGAGCATGTAGTGTCTTAATTTCTGGGAAGTAAAGACAACAGCAAGACATGCTTGTTCAATTGGAGTGTAGTTCAACTCATAGGTCACCAAGGTGCAACTGATGTAATATATAGCTCTTTCTTTTCCCTGTTCATCGTGTTGTGCTAATAAGGCCCTTATTGCGGTTTCTGTTGTTGAGATGTACAAAAGGAGGGGTTGTCCTTGTTTTGGTGGGATAAGGATGCATGGGTTAGCAAGATATTCTTTCAACTATTTAAAGGCACTCTGACATTGATTATCCCATACAAAATCTATATTTTTCTAGAGAAGATGTTGAAATGGATGACACTTGTCAGCAAGCTATGCTATAAAGCAGTGGATGGATTGCAATTCCCCTTATAGGCTTCAAAGTTGCTTGAGTGTCTTGGGTGGAGGCTCCACTATGGCCTTGACCTTGGCGGGATCAACTTCGATTCCTCTTCTTGACACAATGTATCCTAGAAGCTTTCTGGAAGTGACCCCGAAGACACCTTTATTGGGATTTAATTGCACGTTGTATTACTCTAGCTTGTCAAAGATTTTAGCCAACACATTTAACTACTGCTCTCTAGTTTTAGACTTTCCCAGTAAATCATCAACATAATCTTCCATTATACTATGGAAAAGAACATGGAAGATGACTGTCATTTCCCTCTAATATGTAGCGCCTGCCTTCTTCAACCCAAAGGGCATCACAAACCCGCAGTATGTTCCCCACAGACATATAAAAGAGGTTTTATACTGATCTTCTTTTGCTATCCTGATTTGATTATACCCAGAAAATCCATCCATCAAGGATAACATCTCATGACTGGCAGTGAGATCCACGATGATGTCTATGTTAGGTAGCGGAAAATTATCCTTAGGGCAAGCCTTGTTAAGGTCTCTAAAGACTGTGCAACAATGGATGCCCCATGTGACTTTGGTTATTGGTACAATGTTGGATACCCATTTGAGATAGTCTACAGGGTGAATGAATCCAACATCGATGAGTTTCTTAATTTCTGCCTTGACGAGGAGTGCTATTTGAGGATTCATTTTCCTTAGCTTTTATTTTATAGGCTTCGCATCAGGACACACTGCAAGGTGATGAATAACTAGAGCATGATCTAATCCTGGCATGTCGACATATGTCCATGCGAAGTTATGGCTCCTCTATTTGAAGAAAGTTAGGAAAGTCTCCTATTCTTTTGCTGTGAGGGACTCTGCTTGGAATGTGATCTTTGGTGTTTCTTCAATTCCAAGATTTATCTCCTAAAATGCTTCAATTAGGATTGGTGATCTTTCTTGATATAGCTCAGATACTTCTGGAAGGGCCATGCTCTCATCTCCTAGCACCTCATGGAGGTCTTCACTAGGTGATACGTCTTTAATTTTAATTTTTTCTTCATCTGGAAGTGCTACAAAGTGGTTTTCACTAGGGGATGTTGTTTTTATTTTTATATTTTTGTGACTAAGAGCTTGGGTTGTCTCCCTGAAGTATGTAGATGTGTTCAATTCCATGATGTAGCTAGCCTTATGATCTCCAAGGTGAAAATGATCTCTAACCCCCACCATTTCAGTTATCGCTTCATCATTCTATGTGATATCGAGGACGGGAGGTCCTTGTTGGTTCCAATCTATGAGTTGGGGATAAACAAGAGGTAGGTCATTGGATGTAGATGGCATGGTGGTTAAGGTGTAGATGGTGCATATGGATGATTCAAAGAACTCGGCAAATTCACTAAAAATTTCTTGATGGTCCTCTTTGTTGATGTTGTCGACTGCAGGGAAGGCCTTAGCGACTTCACTTAAGATACACTCAACATCGATAGGGGTAGACTCTTGTTTTCTGTACCCTAACCCATGAAGATGTGGATTTTGTGTAGCTTGGATGGGCTTTACAATTCCTTTCTCATGAAGGCCTATGCCGCCTTGTCCTTTGTTGCCCATATACTTGACAATTTCAAGACCTTTTCCATAGATCTTGGTTGGGAGAGTAGGAACTTCTTGATTTGCTTCTTCTTCTTTGTATAACCAAGTTGATATATCTTCAAGAACATCTTGTTCAAGGAGGTGCTTCTTCTCAAAGGTAGGTGACGGCTTGCACTTGATGATCACCATAGAGACTTCCTCTTCCTTAGGAGCACCAAATGTTTTAGGAGATGGTAATAGTCCCACACAAAATGTGCTGTGTAAGTCATATTCACCACATCCCATGTCACTTATCTTGATCTTGACCTCAGGAGGAGGGGTGTCTGTGATTTGGTTGCGATGTTGGAGGAATCAATGTATGAAGTGGATGATGTAGGATTGGCATGTGAAGTGGATTTTTTGGTGGCATTGTTGTAAGGGCAGAAAGTACAGTCGTGTCCTTCCAAGAAACTACAATATTGGAAAGGATGAGGATTGACATAGATAGTAATATATGTGCCGTTATGGGGGGATTTTAAGCATTGATGAAAGGTAGATGGGATGGATTACATGGCATGAATCCATGGTCGGCTGAGAAGAATATTATATGGGAGGTCAAGATCAAGTACTTGACATTTAGTTTCCAAGATCTTTTGTCCTACTTGAATAGGAAGTTTAATGGTGCCTTTAGACAATCTCTCGATGTCATCATATCCTTTGATGGTTATACATTCACTAGAATCCACAACCATATCAAAGTATCCCAAATGTTTTAATAATTTTAGAGTGTAAAGGTTTAGGCCGGAGCCACCATCTATTAAGACTTGTTTAATGATATGCTTGTGGATTAGGACTTTAATGTGTAAGGCTTCGTTATGAGTAGCATTGGATGCAAATAGATCTTTTTTCCAAAAATGTGAGGCAGTGAGGTAAGGTGATATGGCCTACCATGGCTTGGAATTGGTCAACATTCAAATTGGTAGGGACTTGGGTTTCCATTAAGGCTTTGTCGAGGACTTCCTTATGGAGGGGAGAGGTGTAGAGTAGCTTAAGAATGGAGATCTGTGCGGGGCTTTTTCCAAGGTAATCTAAGAGGTTGTACTTTTGAGTGGATGGTGGATTGGTAGGTGCGGATGTAGAGGATTGACGTTGATAGGGGCTCTGTGGATGGAAACGCGACCACGACATGTAGTAACAACACAATTTGGTGTCTTAGCTCTAATGGTGATGGTGTTGATGTGGTGGGAAAAATCTTCTATTCATCCCACAATAGAGTCGAAAGAAGAGGGAGGTGCTATGACATTGTATGTTTGGTTGGAAGAGGATGCTTTTCCTTTGTTATGGTTGGGAAGGGGATCCTTGTATGCTCCCAAGTTGGCATTTGGTGATTGACTCAGTGGTTCGTCAATGGTTATGTCACCCCTATCAATAAGGTCTTGTATACAATGTTTCAACCTCATGTAGTTAGATGTCTCATGCCCTTTCACATGATGGTATTCGCAATAGGCATTTTCATCAAACCAAGAGGGTTTAATTTGATTTTCGTCATAAGGTCTAATAGGGGGTAACGTGATTAAGTCTGCCTTCATTAGGTTATTCAAGACATTTTCAATGGGCTCCCCTAAAGGTGTGAATTTCCTCTTAGGGTTGTTGTTTTGTCTCGGTGGTCCCTTAGGAACATTGACATTATTATTCGTTGATGTACTTGGTGGGGTGGGATTTTTTATATTTTGGATGGGTTTCACATCGATGACATTGTCATTGAGGGTATTCTTGTTCTTACCCCAAAAGCAAGGTTTGTCATTGGATTGTGTGTTGTTGTTCATGTGGGAAGTGTTTGTGTTATTGTTGTTGAACTTGTCGTTGTTGTTGGTCTTGTTGTCATTTTTGTAGAGATTTATAGAGCCTTTGGCAATAAGGGCTCTCTCAATGGTTGTTCCTTTGTCGATAATATCCTCAAATGTTGATGCGCATTGGATTTGCAAATGGAACTCCATTTCTTTGTTAAGGTTGGTCACAAACATAGTGACTAGTTGCTCTTCGAGAATGGGCCAAGGGAGTTTACTTGCCGAGCCTCTCCATCTTTGCAAAAAGGTGGCAAAGGATTCCCCATTCTTTTGTTTTGTGTTGCAAAGATCGGTCATGGATATTTCATGCTCAAAGTTATAGGAGAAATGGTTCACAAACTTCTCCACAAGCTCATGGAATGTCTTGATTCTGGGGAGAAGATGAGCAAACCATTTGGTAGCTTGACCACCAAGGCTTCTAGGAAATAGTCTCATCAAATAGGTATCATCATATGAGACTTCTAGGTAAGCTATATAAAACTCCCTAAGGTGTTCCCTAGGGTCTCCCTTTCCTTTGTATTTGTCAAATTTTGGTGTTTCAAAATTTTTGGGAAAGAGGGGCATGTGTTCTATCAAACGGATATGGACAAATATCCTCGAAAGAATATTTCTTTCTTTTGTTTCCATGTTGTATGTCGTCAACCTTTTGGATCAATGTTTGCACAATGCTAGATAAATCTTGTGGTGGTGGTTGTGGAATGAGTTTTGTTGGTTTGAGATTAATTGTTGGAGGAAAGGTGAAATTTGATTTTGGGGTGGATTTTGGTGTTGTGAGATTTGGTTTTGGATGATTTGATTTTGAAGAGCGAGGTGTTGTTGGTATGTGAGGAGTTGTTGTAGAACATGTGGGATTTTTTTATTTTGGTTGGGATTTTGTTGCACAGTTTGGACAGAGGATGTGATAGGTGCTTGGGAGATTGGATTTTGTACATATGTGAAATTGGATGAGGGGTTATGACATGGTTGTTGCTAGCGATGTTGGATGTGTTGTAAGGCAGTTGTGAGAATAAGTGGGTCGTGAAAGCTATGGTGTTAGTGTCAAGTTGGGGAGCACTTGTGGAAGTGCTTGCATGTGTGGTATTGTTGGATATATTAAGGGTGATTTGCGATGTAGATTTGGTGAGGGTGGATGTTGATATGGTCGAGATATTTGGTGTGGTGGATGTATTGGTAGGAATCGTAGATGTGGTGATATTTGAAGCTTGGCATATGTTGGGAATAATATGGGATGTGGATGGTTGTGATGATGTGGTGACATTAGGTATGGTGGCACCATTTTGGAGGAGAAATTCAAGATACCTATCGGGATCTAATTTTAGGACTCTATTGAGTATGTCCATGGAATCAACATCTTGTGTGAAATCTAGGACATCTTGATCCTCCTAGTTGGTGTTGGATGGTGGCGTTTATAGTTGGACAGGAAAAGGATTTATCATAGCATTGACATCAAATGTTGATTGTTGTTGGATTATAGGGACATTATTTTGGTGGGTTTGAGGCATCCCCGTGCCAAAGTTGATTCTAAAGGATTCCATGTCCTTATTTTTCTTAGCTTGGGACCTTGTCAAGGGCATACAATAGATTTGGGTGTGGATTTGGTTGGATGGAGGAAGGTTGTGACCTTAGAGAATAGATTTGAAAGTATTGGACCTAAGGATAAGTGATGGTGAAAATTTGGTGAAAGGGAATGAAGATTTAGCCTTAAGAGAATAAAACCTCAAAATTCTAAACCTAAGGATAATGATATGGTGGGATATAGGTTTTTAGCTTTTAGAGAATAAATCTCAAAAGTTACAAACCTAAGGATGATTAGTGATAAAGGTATGAGGATGGATGGGAAACCTTAGAGATTAAAGCCTCCAAGATAAATGGATAAATTAGTTTTCAAAAATTTTGGACCAAAGAGGATAGTAGAAGTGGATGAAACAAGATGGTTTTGGGATGTAGGTGAAGAATGATTCTAGGATGATTTAGAAAGTAGTAATGGTGTGACCAAGGTAGTCTTAAGATGGTTTGGATAATAATCAACCAAGGGAGACCTTAGGTGATTTAGATAAATGTATTTTGGATGATAACCAACTAAGGAAAAACCTTAGGTGATTTGGATGTTTTGGATGATTAAAGATTTTGATGATGTTTAGGTAGGATGTTCAAATCAAAAGTGAGCTTCAATAAATCTAGATATTCGAATTATCAAAAGGATGTCCTTCTTTACTTAAGGTAGACTTATGTCCATAGGTAAAAAGGGGATGATTATTTCACTTGGAGGTAGACTAATGACCAACAAGCAAAACGGGATAGGATGGTAAGATCTAGATTTAATTTTTTGCACAAAAAATGATTTGAAGTATGGTTTTGGGATGTGGGTTGATGTTTAGATTTTTGGATGATTTTGGATTTTTGGATTTTGGATGATTTTGATCTTGGAGTTGATGGATATGATTTGGATAAGTTTGGGTGAATGTTGGATTTGTAAATGGATTTTGGAATGGATAGATTAAAGGTCCCAAAGTGAAAACCAAAATGTAGGGTTAGATTGAATTATGTGGAAATGGATTATGGTTAGGATCGATGGTCGATTGTTGATATGAGATGAACCAATAGTCAAAGATATTATCTCTAAGGTCAAAATGGAATTATATGGATGAATTTTTGGCCAAAATGGTTGTGGGTGATGGTCAAATGTGAATTAGGGTTTTGATGGATTTCAACAAGGTGACCACGAATTATGATTGGGCAAGACTCAAGGATTTCAAGACAATTTAACAAATACATGGGAAATTTAGTTTCCAGATGGCATCAATTTCTGGTGATAAGGTGTCAAAACAGAGTGAAATGGCACCAAAAATTATGGAAATGGCATTAGGGGAATTTTTAGGTGCCAAACAGAGGAGTTATAGCACCAAAGTGAGATAGTGTCTTGGATTTTATCTAGGTTTTTGGCAAATTTTTGGCAAATCTTGGATTTTGTTCTCAAAATTTTGAATTTAAAGGTCAAATGATTGATTTGGAAGGCTCAAATGTTCAATGGTTTGGTTTGTTAATGAGATTTCTTGGCAAGCATACAAAACATTTCAAACAAGAGAACACAATGGCTAAATGTTTGACATGAAGTACAAGCATTATGTGTATGTTCAATAGCCCCTTAAGGCCAAATTTCCATGGGTCTAGACACAATCGAATACACTTGAAGACAATGCTTAATCTACCTAAGGTCAAGGCGAATAGTAACTTGTTCTACCTAAAGCGGGTGTGTACATTCTTTTGTCTTTGCGAGAGAGGACATGTAGGGGTCTCAAGGATTGGAAGGATGACCCAATCACCCTCTCCTCGGAAAGCTACAAGTAGCTTATGCTAAGATGGGGATTTCTGTCTAATCTCGAGGGAGCCTTATGGTGAGTAATCTTGGGGGCATCGTACCTGTTACATCTTGAATCGGCAGAGGGTTTGCCAGTTCCAATGCACAGGCAGATTCGGCCAACAGATATGGGAGGTTGCGTGAGCTGCCTTCCCTTCACTTCTGGTTCTGCCACACTGAGGGGGGTATCCCTGTTAGCTAAATATTTGACACTTTGACTCACCCAATGACAGAAAGATTTAGCTTTTCAAAACAGGCAGAATACTCTCATGTGTGAACCAAGATTTGTGTGATAAATCATGAGGTTGGCAATGTTCTCAGACATATTTGTTTGGTCAGGTATGAGAGTATGCAAGGGTTCCTAATCCTACTCCTACAACTAACAGGTTGGAATAATGAAATGGTTTGTATTTGATGGTTTGGATGCAAGACAAGAGTTTTGGATCATAACTACTAATCCAGAAGCAGACCGGTGCCTATCTTAGGGCAAGGAGTCAACTAGACGTATACATAAGAATGGCTTGCAACTGGCATTCAAGTTTCAAGGGGTTAGGACTGGTATTTGCCTTACAAACACCACCCAAGGATAAGTATTTAACTGTCCATACTTACAGATATCCCAGTTGACATACATTCTTCTCCATACCTTAACCTAAAACAATTTAATCCACTCCTTGAATGGAAGTTAGAGATCAAGTATGTGATACAACAAAACTATACCCTAGAATCTGAGAAACCCTTAGCAACCAGATTCAAAAGGAGAAAATACATGAAACAAGTGGAGACAGACAGATAAATACATGTAATAATGCATTTTTCATATAACATTAACACTGAAACTAAACATATGTGCAAGATACAACTCAGATGCAACACATAAACTCCACAGAGATACAACAGCTAGAGAAATGCTCTGTATTTCATTATTTTTCCCCCAAAATTTGCCAAAGTCTTCAACAACCAACAATGAGTAACACAGTTTGGCTTTTATACCAAGACTGTAAACTCAGCAAAATTAATTACAAGGCAAATAAAAAAAAATCACCAGATACAATGCATCGTGAGAAATGGCGCTCAAAAATTGAATGCAGCAGATGGGAAACAGAGGACAAAGCAGGTGAGATCGGGATCTGCACCGCCGCCCAAGGATTTTCATCTTAAATCAGGCGGTTGACCCGTCCTTTCTGTCATCCATCCTCTACAAATCCACCATTAATGCTTCATCCACCCGTAGGGCCCATTGAAATGTAGCAGCAGATGCATCTGTTGTTTTCCCGCTCAAAAATTGACTGCAGAATGCAAAGAGAACCAATGCTGCAACCTCAAAACCTGACCGTCAATCATGATTCCATCGCTGAGACTTAACGGCCCAAAAACCTGCAGAAAAGCCAAGAGCCAATGATATCGCGCTACGTAGGCAGCTTTTTCCTCTATCGCTGACTTTTCCATTCACTATTTTGCCATTTCGCCCTTATATATGCAAGAACAGATGCATATACAATCGCCAATATTCACCCTTCAAAATCCCTTGTATATGCAGAATGCATATACATCTATTTGATATACAAGGTAGACCCCAAACCTGTTTAGAACAAATTAAAATTCAATTCGGGTCCGACTTGTATCCTCTTTTCCTGCATATTTCCTTGTATATGTGCATGTACATTTGCCTCATACATACAAGGTGGATTTTAAAATTTTAATGAGGTATGCTGAAGTTGCTTTGAAATCTGGCTTGCATCTTAACCCTTGTAACTTTCAAATGTACATTGGCACATACAAGCCCCCAATATACATGTTGCGGACTTGAAACATTATTCACTACATTTGATTTTCAATCGGGTCCGGAATGTATATTTCTTCATTGTATATTGGCTTGTATGTGCAAACATACAAACGAATGCACATACAACTGGTGGGCCCCATCACTTGTGTCTCCCCTGTGGTACTGTAGCAAATATATATTTGCACCTTTGTATGTGCCAATATATAAACACAAATATACAAACCTTCATATACAACTGCAGAATATGCGATGGAATATTCTAGGAATGCATCTACACGCAAGCATACACTCGCTCCTGCATATACAAACAAGGAATCCTTCCTGGAATATGCCCACAATGTATCTTTTCTCTTGTACATAGCCATTGTATGTTTGAACATACAAACCAAATATACATGCAACTTGATATACAAACAGGGAATATTCCTAAGAATCTGTGAAAGATTCCCCCTTTGTATATGCACATTCTAAGCCCAATATGCATTCAAAAATGCATCTAACTAATTTTTTCAAAGGGCGAAAGAGATTTATGACCCGCCAATTGCACATCTAACTTGCATACATATACAAACACCCTTGTACATGCAAAGGACACCTGCACACAACTGATTTTTGTATTTTTTACAACTGCAGAGGCCGATAGTGTTAGAATTTTTTGGACTTTTGGGAAGGTGCCTGCATATTTGAATGCTTGAAACCTGACTGCTCATGCAGGTGGTAACATAGGCTCTATCTGGGGACGCATGCCTCTTGCAGGCATGGCAAGAACCTCAAAATCTCTAGTTTTAGAGATTGGGTCTTATCCATTGGGCAACAGAGTCGAATCATTGCACCAATCTGTACTTAAATTATATTTTTAAACATTATTTTGGCGGCCCCAGGCAGCTAAAAAGGAAAAACCACAACTTTATCCTGTCAAATGTTTGATTCCAAACTAAATAATCCCAACCATGGCTGAAAAAATTAAAACAATCTGCCCACATGCTGATCTTATGAATTACATGCTTCACCATTTTTGAAAACTTGCCCCTGTCAGTGTAGCCTCTGTCACTCTGCATCTGACAATCAGAGATATAACCATACACATTATAATATTCTTGAGTATTAGGTAACATATGTATGTTATAATCCTCAAATAGTATATCCTCATATTGCATTTGGCAATATTCATTATCTACCTAGCTGTTGCATATAACCAAACACATATCCAGCTGATCCAAAAACTGAAAACACTCAAAAAATATGAGACCCTCAATATCATTTATATCACTCATTGACATTGAAAACAAATCCTGATCTACACACCCATTGCCATCACTGCACATGTCTGAAACAACTGATGCTAAGTATTTATCATCAACAGTTTGCAAATCAGTATTATCATTTTCAAACAAAGGGTTAATTTTGCACCAATAAATGTCATAACTCACAAAATCAAATGCATCCACAGGCTCATCATAAAGGGGATTCATACTCATTGCAAAGGTCTCTGTTTCTTCTTCATGACAATCTATTTCTTTTTCATTATCAAATCTAAAGTCATAAGAAGAACAAACCTGATCCATGAATTGATCATGGATATCATCTTTATCAGCTTTAACATCTGATTGCCCCACATACAAAATTTCTGCTACTTCAACGTACTCTGAAGTTGAACTATCTGCATCATTTTCCAGCCCTCCAATGCTTCCTGATGAAACTGATATTGATTCTTGATCCATATGATCACAACTTTGCACAACTGGATCATTTAAACATGAATGCTCTTTGTTTAGGACTGGCATGCAAATATTACTTGGGAAATTATTGTTGTCAACTTCATTTGCTGGGCAAAATAGGACATCCTCCTCTATAACAGAAACATCATCAACTTGGAATGATGCAAAAACTGGGACATCAGGGGTGTGAGTATTTTGACATTCATCTTCAACATTTAGATTATATCCCTCATTAACATTGGTGGCCACAGGACAGAAAAAAAAATCAGAGAAATAACCCTTGTGAATTCCATATCTCCAATTGTTTTCAATGTCCATAGCAAATTGGTGTGCCTAATGCAAAGTGGTGGGCTCTTTATCTCTCAATCTATAGCTCATTTTCCTATCAAATGCTCCCAAATAGACAACAAGGCACAGTGCATCATTAGGTATCATACATTCTAGTATTCTATTCAACGCCTTCATAAATCTGAGGTTAAAGGCTGGGACCAACTCATCCTCTTCAATATGGATATACATAAAATCGCTAATAACTGCATATTCAGAAATTCTTTCACCATATTGTTCTAGAAATGCAGATTTAAATTCTTGCCAAGAGCTGACAAGTGAACTGGAAGATAGAACCAGTCCCTTGCATCTTCATCTAGAGATTGAACAAATAATCTCATAACTACATCTTCATTGTCAATCTCAAAGTCATCTATAACGTTCATAAACTACTGCAAGTGCCTCTCAACTGATTCATCCTTTGCACCATTGAATTTGGGCAAAAATTTTCTAATTTTAGATGTAAAAGCATTTGGATAGCCACAAATGCCATCAAAATTTATGGGCTTATATCTGTCAATGCTGAAACTTTTTTTATTACATGGTTGGGACTGATTATTATGCATTATTGCATCTGACACCTCACAAGGGTGCATGGGCTGATAATACATCTTATATGTGTTTCTACAACCCTCTTTTCAACTCAGATTTTCTTTTACAACAATGACCTTAGGCTTTTAAGATACAACTGCTATTTCAGCTTGCCTAAAGTCCCCTATATGAGTCTTTTCAACAATATTGCATGTTCCTTTTGAAATGCAAACTAGGTTCTCACAAAAGTATGCAATCTAGTCACCAATATTTCCCTTTTAACCAGTGCTATTTCACCAAATAGGGAATCTTTTTAAAATTTATGGAAATACCTGGATATGTTGCAGCAATTGCAAATTTAACACCTATGGTGTCCTCTTATCAGGTTCTTTATATGCAGAGTTGCCACCTCCTTGGTAGAGGAATAAGCTTCAAACAAGCTGAAGCTAAAAATTGATTTCTTTCTTTCTGGGTTCTCCCACAACAGAGTCACACATACAACTGTTTCAAATTTGCTGCAACAAACACTTTCCAGGTTTGATTCTTCAATCTTTTAGAATCAAACTTTCATGGATACGACATTGTCTCCCTAGTGGATTTGCCAATTCTGTTACAACTCGAATCGGCAGAGGGTTTGCCAGTTCCAATGCACAGGCATATTCAGCCAACAGATACGGGAGGTTGTGTGAGCTGCCTCCCCTTCACTTCTGGTTCTTCCACACCGAGGGGGGTATCCCTGTTAGCTAAAGATTTGACACTTTGACTCACCCAATGATAGAAATATTTAGCTTTTCAGAACAGACAGAATACTCTCATGTGTGAACCAAGATTTGTGTGATAAATCACAATCTTGGCAATGTTCTTGGACATATTTGTCTGGTCAGGTATGAGAGTATGCAGGGGTTCCTAATCCTACTCCTACAACTAACAGGTTGGAATAATGGAATGGTTTGTATTTGATGGTTTGGATGCAAGACAGGAGTTTTGGATCATAACTATTAATCCAGAAGCAGACCGGTGCCTATCTCAGGGCAAGGAGTCAACTAGACGTATACATAAGAATGGCTTGCAATTGGCATTCGAGTTTCAAGAGGTTAGGACTGGTATTTACCTTACAAACACCACCCAAGGATAAGTATTTAACTATCCATACTTACAGATATCCCAGTTGACATACATTCTTCTCCATACCTTAACCTAAAACAATTTAATCCACTCCTTGAATGGAAGTTAGAGATCAAGTATGTGATACAACAAAACTATACCCTAGAATCTGAGAAACCCTTAGCAACTAGATTCAAAAGAAAAAAAATGCATGCAACAAGTGGAGACAGACAGATAAATACATGCAATAATGCATTTTTCATATAACATTAACACTGAAACTGAACATATGTGCAAGATACAACTCAGATGCAACACATAAACTCCACAGAGATACAACAGCCAAGAAAATGCTCTGTATTTCGTTATTTTTCCCCCAAAATTTGCCCAAGTCTTCAACAACCAACAATGAGTAACACAGTTTGGCTTTTATACCAAGACTGTAAACTCAGCAAAATTAATTACAAGGCAAATAAAAAAAATTGCCAGATACAATGCATCGTGAGAAATGGCGCTCAAAAATTAAATGTAGCAGATGGGAAACAGAGGACAAAGCAGGTGAGATCGGGATCTACACCGCCGCCCAAGGATTTTCATCGTAAATTAGGTGGTTGACCCGTCGTTTCAGTCATCCATCCTCTGCAAATCCGCCATCAATGCTTCATCCACCCGTAGGGCCCATTGAACTGTAGTAGCGGATGCATCTGCTGTTTTCTCGTTCAAAAATTGACTGCAGAATGCAAAGAGAACCAATGCTGCAACCTCAAAACCTGGCCGTCGATCATGATTCCATCGCTGAGACTTAACGGCCCAAAAACCTATAGAAAAGCCAAGAGCCAATGATATTGCACCACGTAGGCGGCTTTTTCCTCTATCGCTGACTTTTCCATTCACTATTTTGCCATTTCGCCCTTATATATGCAAGAACGGATGCATAGACAATCGCCACTGTTCACCCTTCAAAATCCCTTGTATATGCAGAATGCATATACATCTATTTGATATACAAGGCGGACCCCAAACCTATTTAGAACAAATTGAAATTTAATTCGGGTCCGGCTTGTATCCTCTTTTCCTGCATATTTCCTTGTATATGTGCATGTACATTTGCTTCATACATACAAGGCAGATTTTAAAATTTTAATGAGGCATGCTGAAGTTGCTTTGAAATCTGGCTTGCATCTTAACCCTTGTATCTTTCGAATGTACATTGGCACATACAAGCGCCCAATATACATGTTGCGGACCTGAAACATTATTCACTGCATTTGATTTTCAATCGGGTCCGGAATGTATATTTCTTCATTGTATATTGTCTTGTATGTGCAAACATACAAATGAATGCACATAGAACTGGTGGGCCCCATCACTTGTGTCTCCCCTGCAGTACTGTAGCAAATATATATTTGCACCTTTGTATGTGCCAATATACAAACACAAATATACAAACCTTCATATACAACTGCGGAATATGCGACGGAATATTCTAGGAATGCATCTACACGCAAGCATACACTCGCTCCTGCATATACAAACAAGGAATCCTTCCTGGAATATACCTGCAACGTATCTTTTCTCTTGTACATAGCCGTTGTATGTCTGAACATACAAACCAAATATACATGCAACTTGATATACAAACAGGGAATATTCTCGAGAATCTACGAAAGATTCCCCCTTTGTATATGCACATTCTAAACCTGATATGCATTCAGAAATGCATCTAACTAATTTTTTCAAAGGGCGAAAGAGATTTCTGACCCACCAATTGCACATCTGACTGGCATGCATATACAAACACCCTTTTACATGCAAAGTGACACCTGCACACAATTGATTTTTGGATTTTATACAACTGTAGAGGCCGATAGTGTTAGAATTTTTTGGACTTTTGGGAAGGTGCCTGCATATTTGAATGCTTGAAACCTAATTGCTCATGCAGGTGGTAACAGTACCCTTGCATTAAACAAGACACCAATAGGTCAATAGGGTAGGTCTCTATCTTAAGGTGTCTAGTGGAAATTTGGGAATTTGACACTCATTCATGCGGTAGTGAATCACTTAAGAGACTATCCCAACCACATACATCAATCCTTTTGCAAGGAAAGAATGGGGTTGACGTATCACATACATAAGTGCATGGATATTGAGGATTTGTCAGAATGAGATTACGTCACTAAGAAGTCTTCGACTTTTGCCTAAATCATTTGTATAGCAGACCGAATTGAAAGCACCGCTTAGAGTCGTCCCTTGGGGTGAGTACTTCTTTTCCCACCAAGGTAGGCTCTCCTAAAAAGATAAAAGAAAAGATAGAATGATTTCTCTTACACCCAAGATCCTTCGAAAGGTGAGGGGATAGGATACTTTTGTTCTATCTTTTGGGATCTACTTGACAAAATATGCAAGTGTACCAAACACACCAAATAATCTAAGTTCTTTTTAAGAACCAAACAAAATGTTCCTAAGTTTGAGCACACAAGTTCATTTTAGGTGCACCAAATCAAAATGTTCCTATGATAACAATGCACAAACAAACAAAGAACCCTGCAAGGAGATGTTAGTAGTCTTATGTTTTTGTCTTTGGTAGGTGTTCTTTTTCCCTGCAAAATGTTTTAACAACCTGCACAGGTCCCAACAAGCAATTATGAAAATGGTGCCAAAATAGAGAGAAATGGCGCCACGAATCACAGAGATGGCATTAAAATCAAGTAAAATGGCACTAAAGAGATATTAAGAAGAATATAGACTGACAATAGGGACCCAACTTAAAATAGCACCACAAATAAATAAAATAGCATCAATGCTATAGATAGCACTAAAATGCATTAAAATAGCATCACAATTTCAAAAAATGGCATCAAAACACTTTTAAACCTATGTTTACCCTGTTGCTGATCCAGATGGTGTCAAACTTTGCATGGATAGCAGCAAAATGATGCAATCTCTCTAAATCTACCTAAAAAAGGTTGTTAGTTTCAAAATATCAGTTCAAAAAGGGTTTAGAGAGCCTCCTATCCTGCCTATAAACAAAAAATGTTGGATAAGGGCACCAAAAATTGTTAGTGTGAGGCAAAACAAGTTAGGGTTAGCTAAAGAAACACATTTTAAAGCATTTCTAGAGAAATTTTGACATTATCTCCCCTTACACCTATGTGTTTCTGTCAAAAATAGAGAGCAAACTCTTCTAGATTTTCTTCAAAACTTTAAAATGCATTTAAAAAAACTTTCTAAGCCTAACAAAGTCTCTAAATGTCGTGAGAAGATGGTGCCAAAACTAAGTATAATGGCACCGAAAATAAAAGAAATGGTGCCACTGTGCGACCGAATAACACCAAACCAAAAGCGTTTAGCACTAAAAACTTGCAAAAATGGCTATTCTCACAACTTCAAGCAAAAAATTAGAAGCTTGGGACCATGGTGGTCCCACCGAGCATGCCAAATGAAGAACAAGAAAACTACAAGGTTAGAAACACAAACAAAATACATAAAACACTCAAATGTATACCTTGAAGTCCTCCTCCTCCTTGATAAGGTTGAGAGCTTAGCACCCAAAAGCTCTTGCTTCACCCATGGCCATTCTTTCAATGTGAAATGCTCTCAAAACTCAAATGCAAGTCACTAATAGCCTAGCTAACGATGATGGAGATGATAGAAATTTTAGCATAATAACAATACTCAAAGATTGGATGATAAAATGGCTTGTGAGATCTTGTATTTATAGGAAAAATGGAGGGAGATTTGATCCAATGGTGGAGATTCAATGTTGAGATCAATGGATGAGGTTGATTGTAAGATGGAGGGCTTGGATTTGATCAAGAAGATTGGATGGATGAGAATAAAAGTAAATTTTTAATTCACATTGGGAAGGGGTTTACTTTAATGAAGTTAGATGAAGGGGATAAAAAGTGAATTTTTAATTCCCATGGGGAAGAGTCCCATTAATGGAGACTAGGACAAGTTCGGTGTGTAAGAGCTCATTTAATGGAGTTTTGAACAAATTAGAATAAAAAATTACCTTATGTGGAATAAAAGATAATTTTTATTTGTGAGGTGTGGGAATGAGTGTTAAATGAGGTTTGACCAAGCTAATCAAGAGGATTAACTTAATTAATATGGCTAGAGAAAATTAGTAGATGGATTAATTAGGGGTTAAAATTAATTAAATAATGATCTATTTAATTAATTTAGGTCTAGGGGTCATGTAGGCTTAGGGTAGTTAATTAAATAATAGGTATTTAATCAACTAGGTTAGGGGTAGGGTAATTAGTAGGTTTGATTAACTAGATAAATATAATTTATCTAATTTATTAGGTTTAGGGAAGTGGAGAAGTTAACCAAATAAATATTTGTCATATTTATTTAATTAATTGGGCTAATGTTAGTAAGTGTAACTATTGAATTAATTAAATTAATTCAATTTTAGGGATTAAATGATGAAGAAAAGGTGGATAATTCAGGTGTTAGATGAGGTAATTAATTAAATAAAAATTTAATTAATTAATTAGAAGAGAAATTAGTGATAAGGGTGATGTCGGAGGATGGTTAAGTGGTTAAGACATTTTTAGGTGTCTACAATATCTATATAGAGTTTCTATCATTCTAGTCATTCTCAAAGATACACAATGATGATACCTTATGACTTATCTAGTTGTACTTATAGAGATGGGAGTGCCTATGATGTAGAGCATTCCTCAAAAGTTTGCAAATAGGGTGCACAACCCATTAAAGTCCACAAAAATAGCTATTACTATTAATATCGGCAAGATATTTCTAATGTCTCACCGAAATAGACATTCACCTTACCATCGGCCACACTTCCCCTATCGGCGAACTCCTTACCACTCCTACCGATCGCTATCCTCTCGCCGATCGATGTTCGCCTTTGGTTGCCTATCGGCAACACTTATACTATCGGACTAGCTGTGGGGGGGTCTCCCCAACACTTCACCTCACGCTGATGCCAAACTTAAACTTTTCCTTCCGGTGTCCTTACCTATGACAACCAGTCCATCGCCAAGACTCATGTTGTCAGAGTAACTTTCTCTTCATTCTCTGATCGACCAACACATGCTGATGTGCCTACCATCAACTCGCCTTTGGCAAGACTCTCTCCATCGGCCTAGCTTTCTCGTCGCTCGCCGAAGTCAAAACTCACATCGATCAACCTGCTTCTTCTCTGTCGGTGGGACTTTCCAAACTCCCCTCTGATAAGTTTCTATCAGCAAGACTCTACCGTTCGCTGAGACTTCAAAGTCTCCCCCGACGACACTCCTTACGCCGATACTCTTCATCGGTGACACTTGCGATTGTCACCCTGATTGGTGAAAGTGTCCACTGTCGGATCAATACGATTTTCTCAACCTGATGACCCTTGTCACCTCGATGCGACCCCAACTTCCTTCGCTGTGACTTCTACCGTCGGTGAAACATTCACTCCTTCTGCCGATCACCACTCTCATACCGATGGTGTGCAGAACTGTATGTCTTAACACACATACCATGCAACATGCATCTTCTCCAACCTGTTTGCACACCAGCGATAGTCTGATCCGCTCCTCTAATGCTTTCTCTGACACGATGCAACCTGCACAGTCTAGCATATGCCAATGCTAGGGTTACTCAACATCTCTCAACCTCGATCCTGCAAACATGCATGCGAACAAACAAAAAATGCAAACTAAACCCTAAACTACTGTACACAGCCATTCCTCTGATTCACAGAATCAACCAGAGGAATGGGATGAAGAATCCATTCACCCACAAAACAACCAGTCAATTACACGAATCAAATGATCAAAACACAACAGAATCTTTATTTGCTTTTAGAAATGCAATTCCAGTACCCTATTTTTCAACAGCCCAATACAACTTCTCACAACAACCTGATCACAGTTGATCTGTACTAGGGTATTTATGCCCTAACCCACAGTAGTACAAACTTGCTTCCAAGTGGCTGGGAGTCCCAACCGATCTAACAAACTTAGCTATCCTAACAAACTACAGATTAGAAAATGATCTTGAAACTTACAAATTGATCCTAAATACAACTAACCGAACATGCATTGGTCCAAGCTAACCTTATTACATTGCATTGGTCTTATAAGACCTTCTTGGAAACATCAACAAGAATTAAAACTAACTAAATGCCTCATGGAGGCCACTGTAAGGTAGGTGCCCCTGCACCATACTCCCCAACAGAAAAAGAACTCGTGTCCCATGAGTTAGGTTGTGGAAAAATTCCACCTTTACTCTTTGCCATCTTAGTGTTTTGACCTGTTCTAGCTTTATACTCTGCTGTCTCTTGGCTGCTCCAAGATTTCTGAACTGTAACTTGCTGTCTTGCAAGTAAACCCTCATGCCTGTCAATGTAGGCTCTGCTCACACATACCCTGTGTTTGCCAGTCATTCTGTCTATCACCTCTATTTGAACAGTTGGGTAAATAACCTTGGTAATTGCTTCTTCAATTGCTATAGAATCTAGTTTCTTATCAACTGTTATAGGACAAATAATAGTCCCAACTACAATCACATCCTTGGCTTGCCAATCAATTTGTGGCTGCTCATAAACCTGCTGTTTGGTTTGTTGTTAACCTCTGTTAGTAAAAACTGAAATCTTCTTCAAACTCTGATCTCCTTTCCTTGAGATATCATCAACTGTTGTTATGCTTGGGGCTGTAGGCATCTGCACAAATTCCTTCTTACCTACCAAAATAATTTTGGCTGTCTTCATTGCTTCAGCATTCTCTTGCAATGGTATCAACACAATAGTTTTACCATCTTTCTTGATGGTGTAGCTATTTGCATACCCATCATACAGTACCCTCCTATCAAATTGCCATGGCCTACCCAACAGTAGGTGACAACATTCCATGGGCAAAATGTCACACAAAACTCTATCATGATAATCCCCAATCTGAAAATCACCATATGCCTGTTCATATACCAAAAGTGATTGACTATCACTCACCCAAGATGCCTTGTAAGGGTGTTGGTGTGGAATCCTTTCTAAATTTAGTTTATCCACCATTTCCTAAGATACCATGTTATATGTTGAGCCAGAATCAATTACAACCTTACATATTTTACCTTTGCTCTTGCATGTGGTCTTGAAAAGAGCTTTTCTTTGCATCATATCCTTTGATGTTTTCAAGACTGTCCTTAACATCAATGCTTCTCCCTCCTCCGGATACCCATAATTATTAGGAGTCTCCCTCACACTTTGCTGAGTGTTTGAGCTGCTTGCACTTTGCTGATCAGTTTCTTGGATCAGAGTTGCCCTCTTTTCTCCTCCTTAACTTGTTGCTTTTGTTGGACATTTGAAAAATGGATGCCCATATTCACCACAAGTGTAACACTTACCAGAAAATGTAGTAGAACCTCTACCACCTCCAAATCTGCCTCTGGTACCTTTCCATCCACCTCTGAAATCAGACTATTCCTGTCCTTTACCAATGTCTTCTTGACTCTCATTGCCTTGTCTTGTTGTAGGAGCTGATCCTCTTCCTCTTACATTGCTGCCTCTTCCTCTCATGGACTTATCTTGTCTTCTATTCATCTTCTCCTCAATCTTGATTGCCATTTGATAACAATCCTCTACACTCCTTGGGTTCGCCAGAACTAACTCATCATGTATGTTCAGTCTCAAACCAGCCAAGTACCTAGCCACCTTTTCTATCTCATTTTCATGATGACTAGATCTCATACTCAACTTGTAAAATGCCTCAGTGTATGCCTTCACATCCATTTCCTTTTGCCTTAAAAATTGCAGCTTCTTAAACATCTGAATTTCATAATCCTTGGGCAGAAACTTACCTTTGATCCTTGCTACCATTTTATCCCATGAAGTGATCTTTGACTTTCCTTGTTTCTTTCTCTCAGATTGTACATAATCCCACCATACCAAAGCATGACCTCCTAACTTGGTCTTTGCAACCTTCACCTTCTGATCCTCAGCAACATCTTCACATTCAAACTGATTATCTAATGCAGCAATCCAATCCAGTACCTCTTCTTCATTCAAACTTCCTGTGTACCTAGGAACTCAATCTTTACTTCAGGTTTGTCACTCTGAACTGCCCTTAACAATTTTGTAAACCTCTGATCTTCAGCATTCAGTTCTTCATCTACCTCTTCAAATTCTTTAGTATCATCTTCTTTCTCAGATTCACTATCTTCTACTTCTCTCTTTTTGTTCATCTCTAAGGCTGCAAGCCTTGCTTGAAGTGCTTTAGCAAGCTCCTTCATCTTTCTCATCTCTCTGGCATGTTTTTCCTTCATCTCCTGCAACTCCCTTGTAGTACCATTACCTTTCGGAGGCATTTTGTTAACCTCTCACTCCTCTACCTCTGTCTTCTTAGTGACAGAATCAACACACAAACAGCCCAGACCTTTTGCTGAGCTCTGATACCACTATGATGCAGAGCATTCCTCAAAAGTTTGTAAACAGGGTGCACAACCCATTAAAGTCCACAAAAGTAGCTATTACTATTAATATCGGCAAGATATTTCTAATGTCTCACCTAAATAGACATTCACCTTACCATCGGCCACACTTCCCCTATCGGCGAACTCTTTACTACTCCTACCGATCGCTATCCTCTCGCCGATCGATGTTCGCCTTTGGTTGCCTATCGGCAACACTTACACTGTCGGACTAGCCGCGGGAGGGTCTCCCCGATGCTTCACTTCACGCCGACGCCAGACTTCAACCTTTCCTTTTGGTGTCCTTACCTATGACAACCGATCCATTGCCAAGACTCATGCTATCGGAGTAACTTTCTCTTCGTTCTCCAATCGACCAACACATGCCGATGTGCCTACCATCAACTCACCTTCGGCAAGACTCTCTCCATCGGCCTAGCTTTCTCCTCGCTCGCTGAAGTCAAAAATCACACTGATCAACCTGCTTCTTCTTCGTCAGTGGGACTTCCCAAACTCCCCTCCGATAAGTTTTCTGTCGGCGAGACTCTACCGTTCACCGAGACTTCAAAGTCTTCCCCCGACGACACTCCTTACGCTGATACTCCTCATCAGTGACACTTGCAGTTGTCACCTCGATCGGTGAAAGTGTACACTGTCGAATCAATACGATTTTCTCAACCCGATGACCCTCGTCACCCCGATGCGACCACAACTTCCTTCGCTGTGACTTCTACCATCGGT
Organism: Cunninghamia lanceolata; assembly: GCA_027924645.1. Taxonomy (NCBI): domain Eukaryota; kingdom Viridiplantae; phylum Streptophyta; class Pinopsida; order Cupressales; family Cupressaceae; genus Cunninghamia; species Cunninghamia lanceolata. The sequence continues at coordinate 19,757,843 of BSBN01000590.1, forward strand.
GAAACATTCACTCCTTCCGCCGATGGCCACTCTCATACCAATGGTGTGCGGAACTGTATGTCTTGACACACATACAATGCAACATGCATCTTCTCCAACCTGTTTGCACACCAGCGATAGTCCGATCCACTCCTTGAATGCTTTCTCCAACATGATGCAACCTGCACAGTCTAGCATATGCCAATGCTAGGGTTACTCAACATCTCTCAACCTCGATCCTGCAAACATGCATGCGAACAAATAGAAAATGCAAACTAAACCCTAAACTACTATACACGGCCATTCCTCCGATTCACAGAATCAACCAGAGCAATGGGATGAAGAATCCATTAGCCCACAAAACAACCAGTCGATTACACGAATCAAATGATCAAAACACAACAGAATCTTTATTTGCTTTTAGAAATGCAATTCCAGTACCCTATTTTTCAACAACCCAATACAACTTCTCACAGCAACCTGATCACAGTTGATCTGTACTAGGGTATTTATGCCCTGACCCACAGTAGTACAGACTTGCTTCCAAGCGGCTGGGAGTCCCAACCGATCTAACAAACTTAGCTGTCCTAACAAACTACAGACCAACAAATGATCTTGAAACTTACAACTTGATCCTAAATACAACTAACTAAACATGCATTGGTCCAAGCTGACCTTATTACATTGCATTGGTCTTATAAGACCTTCTTGGAAACATCAACAAGACTTAAAACTAACTAACTGCCTCAGGGAGGCCACTATAAGGTAGGTGCCCCTGCACCAGCCTATTTGGGGGGGGGTGGGAATGGTAGGTTATTGAAAAGCTAGAGAAGTCTTAGACTACCCCTACCCCTATATTGATGAATACAAACTCGCGAGGAGAATGATATGGACCTAAAATTTGTTAGGAAATTAGGTGTGTCATACACCTTGCAATTTCTAATATTTGAAATATTTCTTTATTTGTATTTTAGCAAGTTGTTTTTTACCACTTAGTGTCATGGAAGTTGCTAAATGCAACTATGATAACTTGGAATGTGTGTAAGAGTTGCTAGAATGGAAAGAGCTAGTAAGAGGGAGTTATCTTGGAAATTATGATAAGCATGATTTTAGGAGACCGTGGAGGTACGATTTTAGGAGCCAAAAATAGAGTGCCATATTTGGAGAGTTAGTTATCTTTTGAGTAACTTACTATATTATGGTGGATTTGATTCTCCGTGACTAGGGTTGTAACTGATGGTTTTGAATTTCCATTTTGGTGGTTTCTTATATTCGAACTCCTATAAATTGAAGGCTTGAGGAGAAGTTTGACTGTTGAGTTTGCAGATATTGTTATGATGTCGAAATGCTGCGAAAATTCTTCTAGAATAGTTTACTCATGATACTCTTGTAATAAACGTGCTCTGCAAGTGTATGCAATATTGTTTTTGGATTTGTAATACATTGATCGAGCTTTTGGAGTATGGGGTTTTTCACCCGAGAGGGTTTTCCCCATGTATATCTAGTGTTGTGTGTTTCATTGTTTATTTTATGTTTTAAACGTGTTTCTAGAATTTCTGTAACTGTTAGATCAATTCTTATAAGTTTTTCATAATATATCTCCTCAAGATTGGGTTAGGAAGTTTTCACTACATTAACTTCCTTACAAGTGGTATCAAAGCCTAGTCACCTTTGGTTTCAGTTGTGGGTTGTTGGGTTTTTTGTGCTAATCAAGGTTTGAGTGGGAGCTTGTACAAAGGATACTTTTTGATCTTGTTGCAGACATTTTTCAGATGGTGAGTACATCTTGGAGGATTGAGGTAGAGAAGTTTTCTGGCACAAACTTTGAAATGTGGAAGCTGAAGATGGAAGATCTATTGATTGATTGGGATCTATGGGATGCAATGGATGAAACTGTCTAGAAGCGTATGGACCCAACTTTGGCTGCAAAATATGATGTAATGGATAGAAAAGCTAAAGGTATCATAAGACTATGCCTTGCAGACTCGATTCTAATAAATGCCCACGAAGAACCCACTTCGAAGAAGCTATGGAAGAAGCTGGATGAGATATACCAAGCGAAATATCTAGTAAATAAGATTTTCTTGAGGAAGAAGTTGTATTCCTTGAGGATGGAAGAAGGTGGACAAATTTTTGAGCATCTGGAAACATTCAATATGTTGGTGAATCAATTGACCTCAATTGGGGTTGAGATGGATGAAGAAGAAAGGTGTCAAACTTTGTTGTGTTCACTACCAAACTCATGGGACATTCTAGTCATGGCCATTGTGAGCACTTCAGTCATCTTGAAGATGTTGAAGATGGAGGATGTTTTTGGTTCTCTACTCTCTGAAGAGATGGGAAGGAAGGTCTGTATGAATTGCAAAGAGGTTTTGAGTGTTCAAGAAGATCAAACAAACGAGGTAAAGATGAGAAGTAGTGTGGCCATTCCAAGTCCAAGAATAAGGGGAGATCAAAATCTCCTGGTAAGTCCAAGGCAATATGCTGGAACTGTAGCAAATCTAGACACTTCTGAAAGGACTGTAAAGAAGAGAAGAAAAAGAAGAAGAAGAAGAAACAAGATTCTAATTATGAGTCTAGAAAGAAAGACGGAGACACTTTTATTGTAGCCTTGGCCACCCGTGCAGGTGATAATGTATTGTTGATAGACTCAAGTGCATCTTTCCACATTACTCCTAACAAAAACTAGTTTAGTAAGTATTAAAACTATGATGATGATAAGGTGTATTTGGGTGATAATTCTTTCCTTGACATTGTTGGTCATGGAAATGTTTGTGTGAAATTTTTTGATGGTAGAGTTAGATGATTTGATGATGTCTTGCATATCCCAGGACTAGCAAGAAATATAGTATTTGTTAGCAAGCTAACAAATGCGGGTGTGCATATATAGTTTTTTGAAGCAGGTGTGAAAATGGTGAGAGGTGCTATGGTGATAGAAAGAGGAAGCATATTGAGTAAATTGTACCATCTTGATGGATGCATGGTTGAGTGCAATAGCACTTTTGATGAAATTAAGCCAAAAACTACTTCGCTGGAAAAAGAGATAAGTTTTCCTCTTCTGCGGATGGTCATGGCTTTCAGGTACCAAAGGGTGCTCTGTCTACCAAATACAAGTTGCATACAGAGAAGACCATGTTATGGCACCAAAGGCTTGGACACATTGGAGAGAAGGGTTTAAAATCCCTAAAAAATAAGAACATTGTTGAGGGGTTGAATGATTGCAATCTAGAGTTTGATTTCTATGAACAATGTATTTATGGTAAACAAATCGCGTTTAGTTCTACTTGTCATATCATAAGTCTTCATGTATCTTGGATCTAATCTATTCAAATGTTTTTGGTCCTATTGATGTTACTTCTATTGGCAAATCAACTTATTATGTTACTTTTATTGACGATTTCACTAGAACATGGGTATATTTTTTAGAGAGTAAATCTGAAGTTTTTAGTCATTTTAAGGAGTTCAAGGCTATGGTAAAAACTCAGACTGGAAAGACAATTAAATGTTTGAGGAATGATAATGGTGGTGAGTACTATTCTACATATTTTGACGGATTCTATACAGATTGGGGGATTAAAAGACAAAAGACAAATCCATATTCTCCTCAGTGGAATGAAGTTGTAGAAAGAATGAACAAAACATTGATGGAGAAGGCTAGGAGCATAATGAGTGGAGATGGTTTAGAACAAAAGTTTTGAGATGAAGTTGTTTTCACTACTTGTTATTTGATCAATAGATCTCCTACATTAACTCTTGTTGATAAAATGCCAATGGAGGCGTGGTTGGGGAGAAAGCCTTCACTTAGACATCTAAGAGTTTTGGGTTGTGAGGCATATGCACATGTGCCTAAGGAGACAAGAACAAAGTTGAATTCTAAGGTTGTAAAATATATCTTCATCAGCTACAGCTATGGTGTGAAAGGATACAAGCTTTGGGACCCTGTTGCACATAAGGTAATTTATTTCAGAAGTGTTTATTTCAGAGAGACTAAATCTTCTCCCATTACTTTTCAACTAGAACATATTAAAGTAACTGAACAGAAAAAGGATGTGATTCAACTTCCTTCTATGCCTGAGAAAGTTGAATAGAGGCCCCAAGATAGACAAGAAGTCGAGGAGAGCTCATCAAGATTTGAATCTTTAGAAGAGTTAGAAGAGGAGGAAGAAATGGAAGAACCTCCACCTCAGCTTGATCAAAGGTCTACAAGTTGTAGGCAACCACTAGAAAGGTATGGGTATTCACTTGATGATTAGAAATGTATAATTTCCTTGAATACTAACATTGATGAACCAAAATCTGTGCAAGAGGCATTAGGTATGAATGATACAAAATCTTGGAAACTTATCATGGATGAAGAAATGATAGCTCTTGAAAATAATGATACATGGGACTTGGTACCATTGCCTAAAGGATGTAAACCTGTTGGATGTAAATGGGTGTTTAAGAAAAAGATTGGTTCAAATGGAAATGTCGAAAAGTATAAATCATAATTGGTTGCAAAGAGATAATGTTAGATTGAGGGTATTGATTATGGTGAGATGTTTTCTCCTGTTGATAAAATGACATCCATTTGGTTTTTACTATCTATTGTAGCATCTTATGACCTAGAGGTCGAACAAATGGATGTGAAATCTGCTTTCATTCATGGTGATTTGGAGGAAGAAATCTATATTACACAACCAAAGCACTACGTGGTGAAAGGTAAAAAAAAGTTGGTTTGTAAGTTTTAAACAAGTCTTCATATGGCCTTAAACAAAGTGCTAGGATGTGGTACCATAAGTTTGATGCATATGTGTTGAGTTTGGGATTTGTGCAGTCTAAATCTGATCACTGTGTATATTTTAAATCTGATGGTGATAGTTTCTTGGTAATTGCTTTATATGTTGATGACATGTTGTTTATTGGGAAAGGCAAAGGTTTGATTGTAGAATTAAAATATTAGCTCTCTGCAAAATTTGAAATGAAAGTTTTGGTGTGGTAAACACATACTTGGGATGGAGATCAAAAGAGATTGTGAGAACAAAAAGCTATGGCTAGGCTAGAGTAAGTATGTTAGTTCAGTTTTGTAAAGGTTTAACATGCATGATTGTAAAACACTTTGTGTTCCTATTGATTTGGGAACAAAACTCTCTATTTCATAATGTCCCACATCCGCATCAAAGACGAAAGATATGAGCAGAGTACCTTACCTGACTGTAGTTGGAAGCTTAATGTATGCTATGGTATGTACATGACCAAACATTGCCCAAGCAGTGGGATTTCTTTCTCATTGTATGTCTAATCCCAGAAGAGTGCATTGGGATGCAATTAAGAGGGTCTTTAGATATTTTCAGGCTACAATAGAGTACTCTATGTTTTAATGGTATAGTAGATCAGTATTCCCTGAGTATTTGTGGTTTTATGGATTCATACTAGGTTGGTGATGTCGATAGTAGAAGGTCCACCAGTGCATATGTGTGCACTCTTAATGGTGGTCCAATCGGTTGGATGAGAAAGTGACAAGCTGTGGTCATTTTGTCCACTACATAAGCAGAGTATATGGCACCTACTCATGCCTATAAAGATGCCATTTGGCTGAAGCATCTATGTTGAGATATTGGATTGAAACAGGGTGCAATTACCATTTATTGTGATATTTAGAGTGCAATCTGCCTTGTGAGGAACCCAACTTTTCATGCCAGGAAAAAAAACATTGATGTTTAGTACCACTTCGTGACAAACATGGTTGAGGATGAAGGGTGAAGCTAGAAAAGGTAGAGACAATAGCAAATGTTGCAGATACATTAACTAAGCTCATGAGCACAATAAAGTTCAAGTGGTGTTCTGAGTCCACGAGCCTTTTGGCTCATAGCAATTGAGTTCATGACAGTATGGATTCCTTGGCTCTTGCAAGGTATACAACAAGTGGGAGAATGTTAGGAAATTACGCGTGTCATACACCTTGTAATTTCTAATATTTGAAATATTTCTTTATTTATATTTTAGCAATTTGTTTTTTACCACTTATTGTCATGGAAGTTGCTAAATGCAACTATGACAACTTGGAATGTGTGTAAGAGTTGCTAGAATGGAAAGAGCTAGTAAGGGAGTTATCTTGAAAATTATGATAAGCATGATTTTAGGAGATCGTGGAAGCACGATTTTAGGAGCCAAAAATGGAGTGCCATATTTGGAGAGTCAGTTATGTTTTGAGTAACTTACTATATTACGGTGGATTTGATTCTCCATGACTAGGGTTGTAACTATGGTTTTGAGTTTCCATTTTGGTGGTTTCTTGTATTCGAACTCCTATAAATTGAAGGCTTGAGGAGAAGTTTGAATGTTGAGTTTGCAGATACTGTTATGTTATTGAAATGCTGCTAAAATTCTTCCTGAATAGTTTACTGGTCATACTCCTATAATAAAATTTCTCTACAAGTGCATTTAATCTTGTTGTTAGATTTGTAATACATTGAGTGGGCTTTTAGAGTGTGGAGTTTTTCACCCAAAAGGTTTTAGCCCACATATATTTGGTGTTTTGTGTTACATTTTTTATTTTATGCTTTAAATGTGTTTCTAGAATTTTGTAATTGTTAGATCAATTCTTAAAATTTTTGTATAATACCGCTCCTCAAGATTGGAGTAGGAAGTTGTTTATGCTACTTTAACTTCCTTACAAAGCTAATATATAGTCATCCCCTAGATTAATAGACCTTCTTATACACCCATTCATCCTTCTCCTTAAGAATTAGACCATTCACACCTTGAATAATGCTTCCATTCATCTGTTATAGCTTAATCATGAAGCAACGAATATGAATATGGTGAAATATTCTTTGATGCACTATTTATCGAGACAGAGATAAGTTATTCTTTGAAATAGAGAAGGGTTGGCCCTATCTATATACCTAGCTTGGCCTAGTTCTCTTACATGTTATAACATCTACAAAGGGTAAATAGAGGGATGACTCCCTATCTCTATACGGGTTGCCCAACCCCCCTCTTTCTAGGTGGGGATATAGATAGCCATAGCCACTCTCAACCATTATGGAGATCCCAATGTCAGCAAGAATTCTTCTACATATGAGTTTGGGAGTCTAAATAATGAGAATATTGGATAATCTTTGCATTCTCTACCATGACAAAAGGGACAAGGGGTGGTCGAACCCCCATATCATGCATCAAAGGGGGTTGAGAGTCTGCAATTGAATTAAATGTTTGCTTCATTGGATGAAGAACATCATGTCATAAATAGTACGAGGTATGAGGTATAGGGTATGGGTAGAAGGGGTTCCATGTGTAGTGTGTGAGCCTCACTTAGTGGATTTAAAATTTGGTGGAATGAATTGGCCTAGTTTGGTTCAGCTCTGGAAGGCCTGAAAGGTGCGGAGGTGTCATTCCTAGGCTTGCATAGGATTGAGTAGTTGTTGCAATTATGAGAGGCAGTAAGTGGGGAGATAATGACTTCCTGTGTAAAGATCACACTCACCTAAATCTAGTTCTAAGGAGCCTTATATCTATTAGGCATCGTCCAGTTTTGGTTGGTCTTGCTCATTTTAATGGAGCCAACTATATAGACATCTACGTCCTTGCCATGATCTATTTTTGTATGAGGTGTTGCAGTTCTAGATTAGTCTTATGCCCCCTCCTTGTTAGTTATGTCAGTTAGCAGCTCCTTGAATTGGCCATGGGAGCAAACAAATTAAATAGACACTTTGATCTATCAATTCAATCTAGATCTATTAGTGTAGGAAAGTATATGCATGTAGTCCATTGCTTGCCTACCCCATCAACATGCAGCAGAGGTAAGAGTGTGTTTTGGGGTTGGGCTTTCTCTATTATGGTTAAGCCCTATAATGAATGAAACTGCCTTCATCTCCCGATCCACATCGACCCTATCTATCTATTGATTAAGGCCTACTAGAGATTGTCGCCCTCTCTTGATGACCTACTATATAGTATATATATTATAGACCACTTCCTTTGAATGATTTCTAATTATGAGGAACTAAACCAAGCGACAATAGTGAATAGTTCTAGTTAGATTGAATCCTACAGGTAATCTCTTGAGCAACATAAGCAACCTGAAGTGATTTGGCTGGGAGGTAGAGTCATTTTAGGTCATTGGGATGATCAGTGGCTTCTAAAATATGAGAAAAGAGGAGGTTGTATATTAATCGATACTATGACCATTAACCCAACATTAAGGCTTGACCCTAGTACTTGTAGAACCAAATCGACTGGATGATTGATGTGAATCAGGCACTCATTGACCTACCCTGCCATATTCACTTCATAATAATGAATTATGCCACAAAGTTATGGGAAATACATTAGGGGAGAGGGCCCCATACTGGGTCACCCTAACTTGACCCCTCCACCTAGCACGTCACGTCATCTGAAATTAAATTTTTTTGCCTCTGCCAGATGGTCGATGATGAGGACACCCTAAATATTTTGTTTTGAGGGGTCAACCATTTTTTTCCACATGGACGATGTGTGTTTTTGGCAGGAGCAAAATTCTGATCATTTTTAATGCTAACTGATGATCGACCATAAGGACCCCCAATGACAGGGAGTTACATCATGGATAGTGCTCAGTCTACCGTTTGGTATGCAAGTATTGCACCACCTTTAGTTCTCACACTCTCACATTAACACTGTACCACTCCCTCATTCATTTTCCCGCTGCTGCATTTATTGTTAGAATCTAAAAAGATTATTAACCCAGAAAACTAGTGCAAAGAATAGATATCTAAACTATGAATGTAAATGATACGAAATCGAAATAGCAACATAGAGTTAGTCTCCAAGAGAGTAATACAAATTCTAGAAGCAAAATAGCATTAAGAGGATGTAAAAGAAGGAGATACAAAATACAAGCCAGGTAGCATGCTTACATAGACTAGGAAGAGGGAGGAGGTGGCAACACCGACCAATGAGGAGCAACCATCTATCGGACTAAAGATAGCAAAGTATCTTCCCAATATAGCTAATGGATGCTCACATGTAGGAAGGTGACACCTCGCAACCACTCACCTAATAAGACATGCTTTATTAACCTAAGCGTGATTAATAGAAGTGTAGGAAAAACCTAGGAATATAGGGAAAAATAAATAACCCAACTAGGAAATAAAAACCTACACTAACACCCCCCCACAAGCAAAGCTTAGGTGGATGTAGAAATAGGTCCCAAAAAATTAAGCCTGATGAGGTACCCATGTACATAAAATTCCCCCCCAAAGTAGAGAGAGTCAGGACTCCGAGTGAGAGGAAGAAGCCCCCCCAGAAGATGAAGCATCCCGCACCCCCAGCAAAGCTTGCAAATGAAGGAACTTTCTCTCAGTGAAGGGTTTGGTGAAGATATCAGCAACCTGGTCAAAAGTCAGACAGTAGCGAAGTTCGATGACGTGGCCACGGATGAGCTCCCAGATGTAGTGCATGTGGACCTCTATGTGTTTGGTCTGTTGATGATAGACCAGATTCCATGAGATTTGAATGGCACTCTGGTTGTCACAAAATATGACTGATGGCCGTCTGATCTGGATACCAAACTCAGTGAGAAGATTTTGAAGCCAAATGGCCTCAGTGGCGGCATTCACGGCCCCCTGATACTCGGCCTCAGTAGAAGATAGAGCAATAGCAAACTACTTCTTGCTTGACCAAAAAACAGGACCTGAACCAAGTGAGAAGATGTAACCTGAAGTAGACTTGTGATCTTGAGAATTGCACACCTAATCTGAATCTATGTAGCCCACCAAGTCAAGCTCAATGCCTGTTACATAGTGAATCCCAAAACTGTGAGTACCTTGAATGTAGTGAAGGATCCGCTTGGCTGCTTTCCAGTGCAACTCATGAGGCTCCTACATGAATTGAGAGACCATGCCTATAGCATATGAAATGTCAGGTCTCGTATGAGTCAGATAAATGAGACTCCCAACAAGCTGTCGGTACAAAGTGCCATCAACAAGTGGAGAAGAACACTGAGCCTCAAGTTTGACTCTAGAAAGGAAGGGAGTCAGAGTAGGCTTACAGTCAGCGATATGAAACCTCGAGAGAAAATCTAGAGCATACTTGGACTGTGTGATGGTGATCCCAGAAGAAGGCTGAAAGATCTCAATCCCGAGAAAGTAATGCAACAAGCCCAAGTCAGTCATCAAAAACCTGTCATGAAAAGTACTCTTCACATCCATCTGGTGTACTTCCCAACGATTAGCTGCAGCAATGGCAAGAACAAGTCGGATAGCATTCATTCGGGCAACTAGCGCAAAAGTCTCAGAGTAGTCAATTCCAAGAACCTGGGAGAATCCTTTGGTGACCAAGCGAGCCTTATGCTTGTTAACCAACCCATCTGCTGCAAATTTTGTCTAATAGATTCACCTACATCGAACAAGTTTTCTTCCCTTAGGAAGAGGGACAAGATCCCAAGTGTGGTTCCTCATCAAGGAACTATACTCCTCCTGCATAGCTGTATCCCACTCAGGAATACCAGAAGCTTCATGAAAAGACTGTGGATCTGAGGCAGTAGTAATGAAGACATGTGGAGCATCCTGGAACTGTGAATGAGTCTGCCTGGTGTCTGATGGATCCCCAACCCAATCACCTGTAGACTGCAAGGTCTGTCTAGCCCAAAGTGGACCAAAAGATGGAGAATCTAGAGGAGAATCATCAACCTCTGAATGATGACTAGGAGAGGAAGGAGGTGAGTCCTCTGAATCACTCTCTGCATCGAAAGTGGAGGTAGAGGACTGCTCAGGTGAATCTGACTCATCAGAAGATCTGTCATGTATCCCAAATGACTCCAATGTCAAAGTAGGAGTTGGAGAAGTGATAGAAAGTGAGCTCGAAGAACCCTCCTCAACTTGAACACTCCTCTCAATGAACAACTCATGTGTAGTAGGGTGGAGCAACCAATAACCCTTCACACCATCAGGATAACCTACAAATATGCAAGGTTTGCTCTGCGGAACCAAGGCCTTGCATTTCTTTGTAGGAATGTGGGCCCATGTAGGAGAACCAAAAACTTGAAAGTGCTTAACTGATGGTTTCCGACCACTCCAAGCTTCAAAAGGAGTGACTCCCTTCAAGGCTCGATGAGGAACACAGTTCTGGATATAACAAGCACAGTTAATGGCCTCTGCCCAATACTGTGGTGCAAGAGATCTGGAGTGAATCATGCAGTTCACCATTTCCTTCAAGGACCTATTCTTCCATTTTGCAACACCGTTCTGCTGAGGATTGTATGGAACTAAATGCTACAAATCAATCCCCTCTGAAGTGCAAAACCTCTCAAACCGATGGTTGACATACTCACCACCATTATCAGTGCGCAAAACTTTGATGGCTTTCCCGGATTGCTTCTCTACAAAAATCTTGAAATTGTGAAAGTGATCAAATACCTTAGACTTCTGTTTGAGAAAGTACACCCAAGTATATCGAGAAAAGTCATCAATGAATGTGAGGACATATCTAGCCCTGTTGAAAGAAGGATGCTGAAATGGACCAGCGAAATCACTGTGAACTAACTCTAGTATCTGTGAAGCTCTCCATGCCTTACCTTTGTCAAACTTTTCCTTAGGATGCTTACCAAGAATGCAACCTTGGCAAACACCACTTGAAAACTGGACTGAAGGCAGCCCTGTGACCATGCTCTGCTGGTTGAGCTGCTGCAAGTAGTGGAAGTTAAGATGGCCAAACCACTCATGCCATAATCTACTCACATCATCAGAATGAGTGAGCAAAATAGTCGAAGGAGGATCAGGAACAAAGTGAGAAAATAAATAAAGCCGTGACTGATGATCTGCTCTCCCAACTGCAACTGTAGACCCACTGTGCAATTCATGAATCTCCACTATATCAGGAGTGAACTCAACCCGCTTTCCTGAACCTGTGTGAGTGATCTGGTATACTGATAGGAGATTAGTTCATAATGAGGGCACACAAATAACATCATGGAATATGCCATCCCCCACATCAACAGACCCTCTCCCACACACCTCAACAGGAGTGTCATCACCCATCAAAATAGAAGGCATAATACATGGCTCCAAAGATGCAAGTTCTTCCTTAGATGAAGCCATGTGGTGCGAAGCACCCGAATCAAGAACCCAAGTGGATGGTGAAGAAGCAACTGCAACAAGGGCCTTGCCCTTTCCTTTCCCCTTGCTGTTTTCTTTTGCCTTGTTAGACCCCTCATTAGAACTCTATTTGATAGACTTAGGAACACTGATATTATTCTTCTCAAGAATGTGTGTCAAGTGATCAATTTGTTTCTTCAGACATTTATGTTCATCATGACCGGGTCTTTTACAATAGGCACATTGGACCCTCTCTTTCTTAGGCTTGTCACCCTTGGAAGATTGGGTCTCATTAGTTGCTTTTGAAGTAACTGATATCTGATCCTTCTTCTCCTTGCTATTCTTCTGTTTCTTATCCTTACTATTATTGTTACTACTTTGTCCTTTCTGTTCTTTTGTGCCTTGGTTAGCAGCCAAGGCATGTGACTCAGAGGACTTAAGAGTGCCCATCTGGATTAGCTTGTCCTGTTCCCGAGTGAGATTGATAGTAAAATCATCTAAAGATGGCATGGTGAATTAAGTACCAAGTAGCATAGAAGGTAGAAACAAACACAGAATATTCTAAACTTAGCTTAGAGAGAATACTAAGAATCAGTTGTTCATCTTTCTTTTCAATTCCACATTGTTTTAACTATAGGCTTAGTGATTTCAATTTAGTGAAGAAATCCTGGATTGTGTTGAAATTGCCTAGACTTAAACTAATTAGTTCATTTTCCAACATATGACCCCTCATTGAATCTTGTGTGCCAAATAGTTTTTCTAGCTTTGTCCAGATTTCATTTTTTGTATTCAAAGACTCAATGTGAAAGAGCAAATCAGGAGAAACAGACAAACACAATGTTCCATATGCCTCATCACATTTGTTAAACCACTTAGACTTATCTTCATCTTTAGCAGGTTCAGTTTCAAGTCCCATAGTTATCCTATTTAATCCAGCTTTCCTTAAGTGAATTGTCATGCATGATTTCCACTCAAAGTAATTGTATGGAGTTAGGATGGGCAGATTTGTTTGATCCATGATGAAGAAATGCAAAGAAGAAATATCGAAAAGAAGAGAACCCAACCAAGACAACCCCCCCTTTTCACTCAATCAAAGAACCCCCCCAAGAAAATATGATTTGACACTTTATATTAGTGCATTTACAACTGCCACTAGCAAGAAATACTAAGTGGTCTTGATTTCGATGCATTACAAAACCCTCACGAAGAGCATATGCTGAAAATACAACTTTGGCACAATACTCAGAGAAATAAACAACACCACTATGATCTACTTGAAAAATCATGTACTTTCAAAAAAAGAATCACCTTAATATGAGGTCGTATGTGAAAGTTATGATCCTCCAAAGTTCCCAAAACGAGAACTGTGCAATGTCACGACTGAGAATTTGCAATTTCTAAAAATTATTGGCATCAAAATCAAAAAAATGTTTGCACTAGTGCATAGAGCATGAAAAAATAGCCAAAATAAAAAAAAAATTCGTGGGAAAAGGAGTCCGTATGAGCAAGAACGGAGCATTTGAAAACTATCTTCAAAACTACAACTGCCAACGAACAGGGGTACTGTTGTAGCTTTCTAAGTTTGATTCTACAAAATATATAGACTACATGCAAAAATTGAAAGATACCGAGATGGTTTTTCTATGCTACGAACAAAACCCAGAAGGCATTTTTCTTGCTGATATATAGAAGATGTAGTTCTAATGTAAACAGAACACTTTTAGCTACAAAAATGACCCCAACAACCAAAAAATGACATGCAAAGGCTGAATCAGCTACCTAAGACAAGCAATGGCATGCTGGAACCTGCAATATTCATTGAAAACACCAAATATGCAAGCTGGTTGTCAGATTTGAGCTTGAAACCCCAGTTCCGCAACTGTGTATGACGATCTCCGATTTCGGTGAAACAAAAGCAAAATCTGACTTTCTCAAGCCTCCTGGACGCGTTGGAATAGCTAAAAATGCTGCCAGTATAACCAGAAATGCTGCAATCACCTAGATTTCATAAAACACATGTGCAAACAACAGAAATTAAAAAAGTTTTCGTCAAACTTTTCTGATTCTCAAGATCATTCGAAGATACAAGAGAAGAGCATACTGGGTTTTTTTAAAAATTGTAATAAGATTTATTAGTCCCCCCCCCCCCCCCCCCCCCCCCCCCCCGAATCTCTCAAATATGGAAACTAAAAATCTACTCTTGCACATAGAATAGCTCTAATACCATATTAGAATCTGAAAAGATTATTAACCAAGAAAACTAGTGCAAAGAATAGATATCTAAACTATGAATGCAAATGATACGAAATCAAAATAGCAACACAAAGTTAGTCTCTAAGAGAGTAATACAAATTCTAGAATAAAAATAGCATTAAGAGGATGCAAAAGCAAGAGATACAAAATACAAGCCAGGTAGCATGCTTATATAGACTAGGAAGAGGGAGGAGGTGGTAACACCGACCAATGAGGAGCAACCATCTATCAGACTAAAGATAGCAAAGTATCTTCCCAAGATAGCTAATGGATGCTCACATGTAGGAAGGTGACACCTCGCAACCACTCACCTAATAAGACATGCTTTATTAACCTAAGCGAGATTAATAGAAGTGTAGGAAAAACCTAGGAATATAGGGAAAAATAAATAACCCAACTAGGAAATAAAAACCTACACTAACATTTACTACACTACAATCTGCATTTCCCTAGGCTTTGTGCCATCACATTTCAGAGCTATGAAGCATTCAATGCTCTTGTACTTTCCATTCATCAAACGCCAACACCCCATTACCAACGCTTCTTATTGTGTATGGTCACTGTAGATGGCACAAAAACATGGTCACTTTGGCTTTCGAGATGCTAGTTTTTGCATTGGAGATGGTCATTTAGGCTTTGGAGATGGCTTGTATGAAGTTTGAAGTTTCTCGACTCATTTCTTCTTTGACTCTGTTCATTGATGGTTTCCCGCATGACCCTGGTAAGGATTTCTTATCCTGCAAGGCGATGATCCACTGAGCTCGAAAAAATAGAGGTTTTTTTGATTTTTTTGTCGTTTGGTTTATGCACACACAATTTGGTTTGGTCTTTGATGTTTGCAATGGGATTTCTTCCATCTATTGTTGTCTGTGGTCGTAAATGGAAGGTTCTTTTGGTTAAATCTTCCTGGTTGTAATCATGAGGGTACGGTATTCAAATGGGGTTATTGTTTATCCATGGGTATTAACATATTTTTTATTGTTTGCAATGGGATTTTTTCCATCGATTGTTGTCTGTGGTCATAAATGGAAGGTTCTTTTGGTTTTCTATTTGGTTGTAATCATGACGGTTCGGTATTAAAATGGGGTTATTATTTATCCATGGATATTACATTGTTTTTTAATTGTTTGCAATGGGATTTTTTCCATCTATTGCTGTCTGTAATTGTAAATGGAAGGTTCTTTTGGTTTTCTATCTGGTTGTAATCATGAGGGTTTAGTATTAAAATGGGATTATTGTTTATCAATGGTATTGAGTTATTTTTTATTATTTACAATGGGATTTTTTCCATCTATTGCTATCTATAATTGTAAATGGAATGTTCTTTTGGTTTTTTGACTGGTTGTAATCATGATGGTTCGATATTAAAATGGGGTTATTGTTTATCCATGGGTATTAAAACATTTTTTATTGTTTGCAATGGGATTTTTCCATCTATTGCTATCTGTAATTGTAAATGGAAGGTTCTTTTGGTTTTCTGACTGGTTGTAATCATAAAGGTTCGATATTAAAATGGTGTTCTTGTTTATCTATGGCTATTAAAATATTTTTTATTGTTTGATATGGGATTTCTTCCATCTATTACTATCTATGGTCATAAATGGAAGGTTCTTTTGGTTTTCTGAGTGATTGTAATCATGAGGGTTCGATATTAAAATGGTGTTATTGTATATCCATGGGTATTAAATTATTTTTATTGTTTGAAATGGGATTTTTCCATCTATTGGTGTTTGTACTCATAAATGGAAGGTTCTTTTGGTTTTCTGAGTGGTTGTAATCATGATAGTTCGGTATTAAATAGGGTTATTGTTTATCCATGCATTATTGTACTCATAAATGGAAGGTTCTTTTGGTTTTCTAAGTGGTTATAATCATGAAGGTTTTGAATTTAAATGGGGTTCTTGTTTATCCGTGGCTATTAATTATTTTGTTTGCAATGGGTTTTCTTCCATCTTTTGTTGTCTGTGGTCGTTAATGGAAGGTTGTTTTGTTTTCTGTATGGTTGTAATCATGATGGTTCTGTATTTTAATGGGCTTCTTGTTTATCCATGGCTATTATTTTTTTTTAATTGTTTGCAATGGGATTTCTTCCATGTCTATTGCTGTCTGTGGTTGTTAATGGAAAGTTGTTTTGTGGTGGAATGTTTAGTTCAATGCTTAAGGCTCTTTGTTTCTTTAACTTTGTACTACAGAGATTCAATAGATTCCAAATACCAAAACTAGTGTTCAAGGGTGTTTGTTAGAACACTTTAACTTGTTTTTGAGTAGTGTTTATCAACACAACTTAATGGCCATCTTTTGTGTTTTGTAACACATTTATTGATTTTGGAAATTACAATATTCTGTTTGAGCATCACTGTGACTCTTTAATTTAAGTTACAAATTTTAGTTTACAGTTTGTAATTGTAGAATTGGATTGACAAATGTTTTAATGGTTGCAATTTTTTTTTAGAAATACATTTACTGTTTAATTTAATACCATATTGAATACCTGTAAAAGCATGTTTACTTCAAAATTCAATTTGCAATATCTCCTAATCAACATCCTAATAATATAGTCTGGCCCATTCACCATTTTTAATTGGAATAAGATTTATGTCCTCTTTACATAGATATTCATAATTGTAAATCTCCTTTTAAGACATATATTTTTCATACACATGTTTCTTCTATCTCAACTCCATGTAGCAAGTAGTCTTTATGTTCTACAATATCTCCTAATCAATATCCTAATAATACAATATGGCCCATTCACCATTTTTAATTGGAATAAGCTTTATGTCATCTTTTCATAGTGGGTCACCCTAACTTGACCCTTCCACCTAGCGCGCCACGTCATCTAAAATTTTAAAAAAATTACCTCTGCCACTTGGTCGATGATGTGGACACCGTAAATATTTTGTTATGTTGTTCACGCCCTTGCCCATGCTTTATTTTTTATGTTGTTCATGCCCTTACTTAACCCTCTAATCACAATCTTCATTCTCCATGCATTACATTTCACAACAACAAATGTTCATCATTTTGAATAAATTAACATGATCTACACATACAATTCCTATTGGTTTACTAGTGGATGAGTCTGATCTCCCTTACCTACACACACACATCTATGTGTGTGTTGACACATAAAACCAAAACAACCTTCCATTTACGACCACATACAACAATAGATGGAAAAAATCCTATTGCAAACAATAAATTTTTTTTTAATACCCATGACAAACAATAACCCCATTTTAATACCGAACCCTCATGATTACAATCGGTTAGAAAACCAAAAGAACCTTCTGTTTACGACCAGATAAACCATTGTCATATATATGCATATGTGTGTGTATATGAATATGCATATGTACATGTATATGTGTGTGTGTGTGTGTGTGTGTGTGTGTGTGTGTGTGTGTGTGTGTGTGTGTGATTGTGTGTATGTATGTATGTACATGATTACAACCGGTTAGAAAACCAAAAGAACCTTCTGTTTACAACTAGATAAACCACTGTCATATATATGCATATGTGTGTGTATATGAATAAACCAGATAAACCACTGTCATATATATGCATTCGTGATTTTGCTCTTGTCCAGAAAGATAGAAATGTTCATACTGGCGATCACAATACACCTTAAAGTCTCTTAAATCTTTACACTTACCTTTAATGAACTTTTGGTGAGCCAGTTTTTCCATTACATCCTTTTTCCCGATGAACAGTCGGGTTAACTGTGCACAAACTTGATCAGTACCACGATCCAGTAGACTTTCCTTGTAGCCATCTTCAAGACGATCCCAGACATGTCTTGCAATACCTGTCATAGCATTAAGTGCTTGCTTAATGACTTCTTTCTCTTCAACATCTGCATTAGTTGACATGTAATTAGTTATCCAGGATCTCATAGCATCTATGGCTCTAGTATTCTCTATAGGCTCAAACTTGTCAAAATTTACAAGTGGGGGTGTATCAGCCTTATAGCTTTGAATATTCTTGAAAGGATCATTATTAGAGCCTAAGGGATTCGTTCCAGAACCCCAAGCCATTTGTACTGAGCCTTGAGCTCTCTTCTGGAGTTGCATCTCTCATACTTCCAGAGGCTGGATCATAAACCTTTTGGATGACAGGAGGTTTAACTGTTGTAACAAGGTGAGGACCCTCATACTGTGCTTTGAGGTAATCCTTGGCACTGGTAGGAAAATTCTTAATCTTCACCACTTGTTGATGTCGGCTTGATTGATAAGCAGACTGAACAGTTTGAGACTCTGTTCTGATAGTGGCTTGCAATTCAGCAGATTCTGCCTTTACAGAATCCCCTATTAACATTTGAGACTGTGTGATGGAGTGAACTTCATCTGCAACTTCTACTACCCTTTGTCCATTGTGCCTGTGTGTGTGTGTGATTGTGTGTATGTATGTATGTATGAAGATGTCTATACATACATACACACAATCACACACAGATATATATATATATATAAGTGATAACTTTAAGAAATCCCTCCTAAAAAAAAGATATAAAATCCTAATGAATCTTCCATTTTTTTAGAAAAAAATATTAATTTCTATTGGCGAATCTTTCCTTTTTTTGAAAAACATATTTAATTTTATTAGCAAATTTTTTAAATCACAAGAAATTTGTAGAAAATCCTGGTGAATATTGACAAAGAATAGGAAAATGCATTAATTACCATAGCGAATCCTTCCTAAAAAACAAATTAAATTCCTATGGAAAAGTAAAGGCTTGAAGGTGGCAGTGATTGACTAGTTTAAGGTGTAGTGCTCGTGTCTATAATTCCTTAATTCCTTAATATTTTAAATAAAAAATTAAATATTTTAAAGTGGCCCTAAATTATTGTTCACCACCATTAATTTTATTTATAATCTAATGGTTTGGGTTCTATTATGTGGACCAAAATGTACCCATGGAGCTCCCATGCCCATGGGTCCCAAAATTGCATTTGGGCCCCATGGGCATTAGCGCTCCATGGGTACATTTTGGCCCATGGAATTTAACCCTAGCCATTAGATTATAAATTGAGACCAACGACCCAAATACAATTTTAGGCTCAATGGGCATTAGAGCTGCATGGGTACATTTTAACCCATGGAATACAACTGCAGTTGTTAGATTTAAAATAAAATCAATGATGGTGATTAAAAATTGGTGATATGGCCTTAAAGTAACCAATAATTATATAATATTATTGGTGAATTAATTTCATTTTCTACTAAAACTTATAAAATTCAGGCGAATATGATCTAATTAGGTATCGAATATTGTGGTGAATTTTTGAGTTTAAAATTTTAATAGAATAAATATTCTGGTGATTTAACTAGAACTAAAATAAAATTTGGTAAAAATGTGGCGATTCAAGTCACCTTATAGCTTGTACTATTAGCCAAATTTTGAATCCCCAATTTCAACTATTAGCCAATTGACGAATATTAGCCACTAAAAAAATCACTGATATATATATATATATATATATATATATATATATATATATAAACATTACATACTTACAAACATAGATTGACATATGAAGCATCCACACTCGGAGGTGTAAGGCACACCAAACAAGTAGTCAAAACAAGAGGACATAAATCAAACAATTGTCAAACTTATTGCCAATTTCTAATTTTTTAACAAGCAGTCAAAAAAAGAGGACAAAAATTTAAGAGTTTAGACCACACAAGCATTCAACCAAGTCAATCATCCTCTCATATTATACCTCTCCATTATTTCCATTTGACATTAGAAATATGGTAGAGGCCCCCATACTGTGTCACTCTAACTTTCAAAGTCCATCTTGAGTGCCACTCCAGTCGAAGATTCATTGACCTTTTGTTATACATTTTCTATCTCATATACTTTTCTACTTAGATGTTTTACAGACTTAATTGTCCTAGAAAACCATGATGCATTCAACTGTATATGTGTATAAACCATGTCAGTTTCATTTATGTTTTACAAATACATGTAAAATATTTGTGTATGCCACCTAATATGAACAAAAAAATACTAATGAATAAACAAATATGATCTGTACATTGATTGGTGCATATTTATGCTCTTTTCATAAATATTTTGACTATTAATTGAAACAATTAAAAATAATTGCTGGCCCCACTTTGGTCAACTCCTATACTGATGATCTAAATGCATGAAAATCCTATCAACTAGGACTACCTTTTAGTAGAGAACCATTCTACATGAACAAAGCATTCTACTAGAGAACTGCATTGGGGAGACTTAGTTACCCAAAGGCATTTTGGCTTAAGCTATGTTGTAGTCTACATATCAAATTGATTTTTGGATATCTACGACATAGCTCAACACTAGAACAACTTTATCATTATCAAGACTCCCCATCTGAACTATAACATAGAGTCACATAAAACTATATATTGTTGGGAATTAAGGTGTCTCAACCTTTGCAAATTCCTAATGTTGTATTTATCTATCCCATGTTGAGTTGGCATTATCAGCACCTTGTGTACGTGCAGTAGGATAAATTTTGGTGACTTTAGCAGCTGTGATTTCCCCCTTGAATAATTAACGAGGGTTTGGGGGCAGCGCCCCCAAGACGGAGTTAAGGGGCGTAGCCCCTTGTGGGGTCCCAGGGGCAGCACCCCTTGTGTGCTCCCTGTCGCAGTACAGGGCGGGGTTGAGGGGCAGCGCCCCCGTGGGGGCTCGAGGGCAATGCCCCCGAAACCTCAAATGAATTTTATTTAATCACAAGTGTCGGTGAGTATCTTTGTACGAGAGAAAGGCATCTTTGGGCAGCCAAGGAAGGTTATGACATGTTGTAAGAGGGATATGATATTTTTAGTCAGTGTATGACGGATTCTCTTACAGCTGTAAGTGCTGTCAGTTATGACGGATTCTATGACAACTATAAGGTGCGTAAGAGCATCTGTCGTAGCCTATCTTGGGACAAGGCACCCACATTGGGATGGGATGTTGGACAAGTGTCCTTAGGCGTGGGTTTTGGGGCATGAGTCCAAGATGGATGCCCATCTCTAGAAGGTTCCATATTTGCCTTGTAAACTCTATAAAAATAGGTGCTTGGATGGGAGATAGATTACTTTTGTACAAGTACTGTTATGTTGCCGGAATATCTCCAGATTCGACATTCGAAGACTCCTGAAAGAGCATTGACTCTGAAACTGTATTGTAATATGTTATTGTTTACTGTAAGACATTTGAACTGTGTTTTGAAGTGTGGGGTTTTTCACCTGTAAGGGTTTTCCCCACGTATATCTTGTCTCTCTTTCTTTTGTCTACTTTTTGTGTGTATGTGTATTGCTGCAATATCTCTATTATTATGTTAATAACGCTGTAACTGGAAAGGTTAATTTGAATTTGCACTCTACTTCCCTCATTAGATTAGCGTAAGAAGTGTGTTCCGCATACCTTGCTTCTTTTCATATATTAGCATGAATAAGTTGTGAAATAGATGGTTTCGAAAACCATATCTAAATGCATGAAAATCCTATCAACTAGGACTACATTCTACTAAAGAACATGGCTACATGAAAAAACTATTCAAATACCTAAAGTTGAACATGAAGAAACCTAAGTTACTATGAGGTGGTAGCATTGGGGAGACATGCTTACCCAAAGGCATTTTGGGTTAAGCTATGTTGTAGTCTACATATCAAACTGATTTGTGGATAACTGTAACATAGCTTAACATTAAAAATGCTTTAGCATTATCAAGTTTTTGAACAATGTCAAACTTCATACGAGATATCACCAAAGAAGAGCCATCTCCAAAGCCTAAGTGACCATGTTTTGGTACCATCTGCAATGACCATATGTGATGAGCAATGTTTGTAATGGGGTGCCAGCATTTGATGAATTGAAAGGATGGGATCATTGAAGGCTCTGTAGCTCTGAAATGAGGGGCAACAAAGCCCAGGGAAATACAGACTGCAGAGTAGTAAATGCAGCAGTAGGAAATTGAATGAGATAGTGGTGTAGAGTTAATGCAAGAGTGTGAGAACTAAAGGTAGTGTGCTCACATGCCACATGACATATTGAGCACTATCATGATGCAACTCCCTGCCATCGGGGTTCCTTATGGCCGATCGTCGATCAACATTTAAAAATGCTTGGAATTTTTCTCCAGCCAAAAGCACACATCATCCACATGGAAAAAAAAGGTTGACCCCTCCAAACAAAATATTTAGGGTGTCCACCTCATTGCACGCATGTTTGAGTATAAATGCGTATGACTCAAATGAAGAAATGCCATCGAAAATAGTAAATAATGTGAAGCCCATGTCGACCTTGAAATTTAGGTTGCACCACTATCATGCCCTCAACATATGATTCTACTCAAACAAATCTTATGTTGACCATTGGATATTTACAAAATGCATATCATTGACATATGCTAAACATACATCTGAAATCCCCTTTCATTGATATAAGCCAAAATACAAATTGTGGTAGTACAAAATACAAAAAAATGCCTCCCTAGACTGCAATTTCAAACTTGTTTGTGTACAATGATTGGTTGCTCTCAATCTCATTCAAACCATGGCAGAAAAAAAGTGGACTCGATGTGACAGAGCTTGTTGTTGCCTGATTGCTTGACAAATTAATCCCAACCATGTTCTGCTCCCTTGGTGGTGGAGTTAGAGTGCTACTCAAATGGGATGGGGTTAGAGTTGGAAATTGAGTATTGCTCACATGGGATGGGCTTAGAGTTAGAAATGGAGTGCTGCTGACATGAGTTGGAATTAGAGTTGGAAGTGGAGTGGTGCTCACATGGGATGGGGTTATAGTTGGAAGTTGAGTGCTGCTCACATGGGATGGGGTTAGAGTTGTAGGATAGATAGGGACATGATTGTTCATCATCTCCCTAAACAATGCATGATTTTATAGCAAAGGGTGTAGGGGGTTGCTTAAATGACTTTGTCTCTCTAGATTCTTCCTTCCCACTTCAAGCTCTCTTTCCTTTCTATCGTGCTCCCTTTGAATCTTCTCTTGCTCCTTTTTTTGCTCCTTTTCCTACCTTTGTAAAACATTTTGCTATTCTCTTGCTTGTCATGCAACATCTCTATCTAATTTGGCTTGATCCTTCAATTCCCTTCAACACAAGTTGCCTTTCTATCATCAATTTGTTGTCTCTTTCAGAGTTTTATCTCCTCAATTTCTTTCTTCCTTTGCTCTTGTTGCATTAAAAGGTTCATGTAATCATCAGTTGTTAATAGTTGGGAGTGTCGGCTCAACCAAATTTCACTATCCTCTACAGTCCTAGGTCTTTCCTTCACAATGGGAATGGGCAATTTAAGGAATTTGATGATGCAAGAATTGCATTGGGAACCCAATGATTGGATGGAATCTCCATGAATGGTATGTTCAGCTTCATTGCAAACTACCTTAGTATCTTGGCTCAAATATGCAATATCTCCACCATCAGCTTCACACTTGACATAGTAATGTACCATTTCAGGTACATTCAACATGGGCGGTGGAGAGAGGAAGGAAAATGTGTTTTCTTCTTGCTGGGGATGCAAATTAATTTCCAAATTCATGGCTCCCTCCACCAAGACTAATTCCATCTAGGCTTTGTTCTTGTTGACTTTCAACCATTTCATCAAGTAGTTGACCCCCCACCATAGGTTCAAGTGAATAATGAAAAGGGATTTGAGTTGAATCCTATATAGTTTCCTCTCCCAATGTGTCTATTGTTGTAGGATATAAATCAACATTTGTAAGGCCTGATAGCAATGTGTTGGAAACTTCCACTTGTGAAACATCAACTCCAAAAAGACTAAGGATGTTCTACACTATAGAAGCATCATTGTGCATGCTAAACTAAAAGGTGTCATTGGGGTGCATGTCCTCCATTAGAGAATCTAGATTGAGGGGCCATATACCTATTCTTTTAAATCCAATTGTGATGTTTGAAACAGTGGGTGCTTTATGAAATGACTTGCTACCCAATTCTACCAATTTTGCTCTTTTTATTTCTATGTTTGGAAACCTTGCCAGCCACACTTCTCTTTCCAATTTGAAGTATGATTTAAATGCTGAAAATACACTCACATCCAATGGCTGTAATTTGTGTGAGGTGTGCACTGGTAGTGTCAGTAAATCAATACCCAAAGACCTAACTTCTTAGATGGTTGTCACAACTACATGGCTTCCATGGCCATCAAATATTAGCAAGTGCCTATTTGTCGATGATACATCACCTGGAATTGATCGTATAAAATGATGCAACTAGTTCATAAACAACTCTTTAGTCATCCAAGTGTGGGGTTGGGCAGCCATGCAAGCACCCAGTTCACAACCAGTAATGTAATTTTAAGTTGCTTTTTACCTTTAAAAAGATAGAACCCCAGTATGCTCTATTTGACAACATTAACACAACACAAAATTGTTATCCATTCCATGCTTTTTAGAACAATGTATGAAACACTTCTGCCACCTCTTTTGGCTGACACCTGTATGGATCCATTTCTCCCAGCATGAATTCTAGTTTTGTCACACTTCCAAATTCTATGTGGTCCATATGGGTTGGCTTCATACGCTTTGGACAATGTCTCATAGAATGCATCAACAACTGCAGGCTTGAGGTTTAGAGCTCTATCTCTATCAAGGCCTTCCTCTATCCTCAATGTCAATTTAGGATGGCACCTTTTAAATCCATTCTAGCATGACTTTCTAGGAAGCCCATCCTTAAATGGGTTTGGTCATGTTTGGAAAATTTGCGCGACTTCTTTGAGATTAATAATCTCCAACCCATGGCCCAATGCAACCATCTCTTTACACCATTCCACTATTAAACCCTCTTCAACTATTGTCAAGACTGTGGGAGGACCTTTTTTTTATGTTGATGTTAAACCTCCTAACCAGTTGCTGAGCATTGTGGTAGGGATTCCCCACCTTTTTTTTGCACTCCTTGTCAACATGCCATTATCCTCCACATCTTTTAATGTTGATTCCATATCCTCTTTCATCCATTCCCATTGAATTGAAACCTTCTTGCTTCTAGCAACTACATTGAATCTAATAATTGGCTCAGTTGGTTGAGGACTGTTTCTAATATCATATGTTGGAAAAATCAGTGATCATCTACATTTGCACAATATTGAAAATACAAATATTGATCATGTTATTTAGTTGGTGATCAAAGGATTACAATATGGATTTTTATAAATCCTTTCAAATAAATAACTTCTCATACCACCATACAGGAATAACTCCCAACTAACTACTAACTAACATAAATCACTTAAGGTTTATTAATGTAAACCTTAATATTCCAACAAAAGCCCCTTTCTTTCTCCTTGCCTTGCTCTTTTTCTTACTTCTTTTTCCAGTTTTTCGGTGATTTTGGGAACTTAAGAACTCTTTCAGCATTTTAGTGAGTTCACGAACCTACAAACTTGTCGTAACATATAACTTTCTCATTCTTTCTTTGTTCTCTTTCAAAAAGTTCATGAACCAACAAACTTGCCAAAACATCTTCATTTCACTCGTCTTTGTTCCATTTTCTTCTTCCTTTTTGATGTTTTAGCAAAAGGGTGAGCTCACGAACTCTTTCAGCAAATTCACACTTTTGCAAACCTGTGACTTGCCAAAAGGCTTAGACATAAGCAAATTTTCAAAGGAGTCATGAGGTTTTTGCAACTAGGCCAAACACTTGATGGAAAGGGGGTAAACATGTGAACACTAGGAGCACAATTTAACACAAGGGGGCCTATATTACAAAAAAATTGCAAGTTTTAGGCATGGATAATATGGGCACCGACGCTAACCATAATTATGTTTGAATATCATGTGCCTAGTTACCTATTTCCCATAACACAAATTTGATGCAATGCAAGAGAACAAATGTTTAAACAATGTTGCAAATATGGTGGAAGACCACTACAACATCTTCATTTATTGAGTTTAAAACTAAGCTCAAGTTCTTGTCGTAAACAAAACCCATAGATATGGTTGTGCAATTGAATGGATTAAAGAGAATTGATTAGCTTATTTTGTGTGTGTTGTATTAGTAACAGAATATCCTCGCTATAGAATGTAAACTAGTATATTTATATTTAATATATATATATATATATATATATATATATATATATATATATATATATATATATATATATATATATATATATATATATATATATATATATATATATATATATATATATATATATATATATATACAGTATGTCGAGAGATATCTTCTACAAGTTATGTACTTGCTTTTTATGTTTTCCATACCTTTTGTGATTTTCTCCACCCTTTTTTCAATCGTTTCCAATTTCTTTTTTATTTTTATTTTTGATTTTTTCCAATTTCTTTTTTTTTTGGTTCCATATTTTTTGTGATTTTCTCCACCTTTCTATCCTTCATGGGTTTTTATTTTTATTTTCTCCAATTTATTTTTTGGTTTCTATTTTATATTTTTCCAATTCCTTTTTATATTTATATTTATATTTTTTTGCTATATATTTACACGGAAAATGAGTGCTGTCATCTCCACCCGCTGTGACTATAGAATGCCTCTCGACATAAAAACGTTTACGCACATAACCATTGAGTGCTTAACCCACATGAGGAAAAGATGAAAAAATCCATAGCTATGCCATTGTATGCCCTCTAGAAAATCATCACTTGAAATCACCACATGGGTCCACTATGCATGAAAGCCTTGACCATGTGTCTACAAATTTGTTTGTAAACATGCCTTTGTCATAATCACTTAAAATACCTATAGACCATCTACAACAATACTTGTCGTCTAACCAGTTTCAGAATACAACGTTTTCCCTTCAATTTTTTCACCATGGAATAAGAAACATTACTCTATTTTTGTTTACTTTTACAAATGAAAGCAAAAACATTAGAAACCATATAACCTGTGATAATTTTTACTTTTCCCATGCTATGTGATTAGATGATATTTTATTTTATTTTAACACATTGATAATTATAAATCCTCCCAGATTAAAAAAACATTTCCACCAATTGAAAAATTAGAAAATTGAAGGGAAAAATTAAATTAAAACTAAAACATTAGAATTGCATTCAATATTTTTTCACAGTGCACTTGTCAAGACAAACCAATACCTAAAATGATGATGCAAAAACATAATTCCCTTGCCTATAAGGCAGGGACTAAAGATAGTAGATGGGAAATACAAATAAATTCTTGTGTACATATTCAAAAATGTAAAATCCAAAAAAAGATTGAAGAATGATCTAAACATAATTGTAGCCATTTGATACTTTGGTGTGTCTAAGACCCATCTACTTAAATATCATTGACTTCAATGGTTATATAGTCGATAGCAATTTTACACCTCATTCACAACAAAAAGTGGTAAATCTTTATCCTAGTTTTATTGGCCAAAATTAACTTTTGACTATTGAAGTGGATGATATTTAAGAATAGCCATCTAAAACTATCATCATCCCAAAATAGATAAAATAGAGAGATGTAAAAAAATGGGTGCAAGAAAATAGAAGAAATTATAGGTTGTCCATTAGAAGCCAGTCATGTTGTAGAGAATAATGACATAAACAATTGATTGGACAATGGTGTATAGTATCTCAACCACCACCTGCTCGATTAAGATAGATAACTTGTTAGCATGCCAAACATTTGAGAATTCAAAACTTATAACATGGGGAAAGAGGTTTTAAAAGACTAATTTAAGGAAACTAAAATTTAGGGAAAAATGTATGTCTATGCCAAAGCATAGGGCATTGTAGAATACATTCCTATAACCCTTTCTCTATAGAAAACTATTCTATAAATTACAACCACAGGCTAAACTATTTGACAATTCCCTACTATGGAGGATGTTTTTGATATTAGTAAACACTTTTAACCGAATCTATGAACAATAAGGGATTTTAAAAGTGCCCCACCTTGTACAATATTAGGCACAAACAAAACAAACAAGCCAAAAAGTAAAGAGGAGCAACAAGAAACATACAACAAAGCAATAGAAATTAGCCACCAACTAGCAACACCCAACAAGTTGGGTCAGTAAAACAAAACTGGGACAAAGGCCACAACAAGGAAATATGTCGCTCAAGGTAGCTTGAATCCAAACTTCATCAGGGAACTCTGGACAACAGCCTTGTCCTTAGCTTTAATCCCATATTTGGAAGCCAAATGTGGGTTTGAGATGAGAGGGGAGACTCGCTCCATCTGAGTCACCATTCTATTTTTGGGAGTAGTGCACTGCCTTTTGGGGTAAGAGGCCCCAAGAATGTGGACAATGTTTTCTCCACTAGCTGACTTCCCTTTTCCAAGCTCCTACGAGCTTCTTTCCTCAAAGAAATTGTGATTAATGTTAGTCTTGCCTGCAAGGGGTCCATCGACCACACCACCAAAAGGAGCCAAATCTATTGCTGAAGGAGCACACTTGTCCTCCATGTGAAATTGCTTGCCTTTGGTAGCCCTACATCCATGTGAAGCATGGCTTGGCATGAGGCAATGGTTGCAAAAAACCATGGAACCCTCATATTTAATCTGCATGTTAACACAAAGCCTCGCATATAGAAATCATTATCTACTTTTGGTTACATCTTCCCAAATCTCTTTGTCCTAGTATTTCAGTAGTAGCTCAAGAAGCCTCACCCAGATTGGAATAGTCTTTGATTACTTCTTTCTCAGGATCAAAGCCTGTATTCCACCTCTTAATGAATAGAAGAATTGCCTAGAACCCACGGTCCTCCAAGAATGTGAGCACAATCTTCGTGAAAGGAAAAGTTAAAAAGAAGAAATAGCCCCTCGGGAGCACCAAGATTGCCACAATGCCATTAAGAAACCACTTCTTCTAAGCCCAACTTCTAAAGTAACCCACATTGGGCTTGAATCCAAGAAATTTATGTGTTTCATCTTGGATATAGATCTATACATATGGGCATCAAGGATCTGAAGAACCCTTGTCATGCCCAACGCATCTAGTGTCTCAAAGGAGGTTGCAGGAGTATTGCAGCTAATGTCCTCCCCCATCAAAGGCTTCATTGTTGGCGACTACATAAGGGACAAGGCACCCTCCCATTGACGACACACCAGGGGTGGGAGGCAACACCATATCCTTCAAACATGTCGGATCCACCATACTCGTAGAAGACACTACTCCATGCCTATTTTTGGTTTGAAATCCCTTAGGCCATGTTTTCCCACTTTTTGGTCCTATTTTCCCTCTGTCCATCTCTACTATGGATGAGGTTACATACAAGCCTCCTATGATAATCCCTGATGCAAACATCATTGAAAATTCTTATCATGAGAGTTGTTTTCTTGATAATTTAAGAAAAAGTAATATTATGAATTTTCTTTTCTTGTATGAATTTTAAGAACAAACATTTGTTGTCAACCTGATCTTTTAGAGTACAAAAAAATATAATATTATCTGATTAAATGAAACCAAAAAAAGTCAAACGTAAAAAGGATAAATCTGAATATCAAAGTAATGAATTGATAAACCAAATCCTCTAGAAAGAGGTCAAAAGGATTACAATAATACCAATAAGGACCATAACGCAATTAAAGTCATTGATAGATCTCTCTGCTGCACCATTTACAATTTGTATTAGGAAATTGCATGAACCTGATGATGCATTTTGTTCTTTTTTTTCCTCAAACCATTACTGCATGAAGCACATTCACAATACATTGCATAGGTTAAAAAAGAACTAGTAAGATCTATTTAAAATTCAACCAAATGAGAAAAAAATGAAATTGCTTTTTTCTGTGAAAATCACAAATCCGATGCAACACCTACAATCGGACTAGCAACTTGGTCAAGATACTTTTGGGCATTGGAAGTGATGCATCTTCCACCATTATTATCAATCTCAACAGTGCCAATTTTTTCCAATTGTTGGAGTATATGTCGAGCAATAAATCTGTCGCTTTTACAAAACTGTGGTGGAGCAACACCATTCCTTCTATGGCCACTATATATCTTACAGAAAGCCTTGACTCCAATTCCCTGGTATAAATAGATTATCCTTGCCATCGACACTACTCTAACATAGAGATGGCTTATGTTGTAGTGCCCCTCACCTTGTCATCAGTCTGATTGATAGTTGTTTATTAGAATTCTGACATTTTGACAGTATCTTAGAGGATGGAGCACTTGTTGTCTTGTTAATTCATTATGGAACTAATCATCAGGATATTAGTTGTGATATTGGATCTTGTTATTTCATGCTTTACAATTGATAAGTAAACTAGATGTTTCAGATGTTTTGATTTCTATATTTAGAATCTTGTTTAGATGTTGTGCCTTGTTTATATAGGAACATGAATGGGACAGTGTCGTATTACTCGCTCTCAAGCACCCTACCCCACTGCGATTTCCATTCACTAGACAACTGCATGTGGATATATATATCTCGTTATGTTTAACCGTGTATTTGCCGCAGGATGCAGGAACTAGGCACCGACTCCACCTGATTTACCAGGTCTGAGCGTGCCTCCGCCAATGGAATGGTTGTATGGAGTTAATGTGGGGTCCCCTATCATTGTTGCTGAGTTGTTAGGTTACCTCCGTGGTCTTGTCTGTCGTCTGATCATAACTTGCTAGCAGAAATGTCACACT
Organism: Cunninghamia lanceolata; assembly: GCA_027924645.1. Classification (NCBI taxonomy): domain Eukaryota; kingdom Viridiplantae; phylum Streptophyta; class Pinopsida; order Cupressales; family Cupressaceae; genus Cunninghamia; species Cunninghamia lanceolata. The sequence continues at coordinate 19,788,724 of BSBN01000590.1, forward strand.
TTGAGGTTAGCGAGGTCAGAAGGTGTTCATGTGGGTAAGCTAGAGTTGTGCATTAAGTAGAATTAATGAATGGAAAATATTATAACTTAACATAATTGTTAATTTGGATATTTGATTAACGGTGGTAAATAAATTATAATGTTGGGGACGTAAAAACTGTTAAACTTTAATCGTGAGGTACCTTGCATGATTAGATATTTAAATAAATTAATTAGTTGTAAGTTGAGTTGAAAATTCGTAAATTACGTTTTTGCCAGTAAATAAGTTGCTATGTCACTATTTGTTAATAAAGTATATTTATATATATTTATAAAGTTGATTTAATGATAATTAGTTGTGTGAATATTTTTACCGTTGCCTTGAATTAATCAAACCAAACTATTTTGTCTTGGGCCTAACAAATATGAAGTTAGTTCGGGGTTGCGGAAGTTAGTTTTTTCCCGTAGTTGGTTACCAAATTATTTCTTTAAAAAGGGTGTTTTTACCTAGAAAGTTTTGGGGGGAGTGGATGCGGCAACAAACCTTCATTTCCACAAACAAGATCAAGGTTGGTTAATTCTTTGTTTTGTTTTCTAAAAATATGTATTGTACAATCCTTGTTTTCCTATTATAGTTCAGAATGTGCTTTATTTTGTGCATATCATACAATCTTTGCAGTCCACATATATATGTTTTAGATCCAACTTAGCAAACAAAATGTGTCACTGTAAATACTCTTAAACATATTTTACGTTATGATTGCAAACTGTCCATGTAAATCAATTTCATCTGTTTTCATCGATGTAAAGTTGCCACTACGGCATCTAACAAAACTCTTCTATCCTTTATGCGTTGGCTGGCTCCCAAACTGGCCACCGCTGGGAGGGCACTGGCAAAGGTGTTTGAAATTGGTTCATGCCTGTCAATTGCATTTAAGTTTCTAATGCCTTTTCAGCAAATCCATTTTGTGCTTATCCTGCCGCCAACGCATTCAACGAATTATAATCTATCTGGGGCATACTGTTAAACAACTCTCATGCCTTGTGCATGCTTCTACATTTTGCATACGTGTCTAGTAGGGCTGTTGCAACTGCAACATTTGACAGAATTCCTCTATCCTTATGTTGTGGTGGATGCCCACACCCATTCCAGAGCTCCCTTTTGGCATCAGGCAGGAAGATTGATGGTAAAGATTGAGACGTCTAGCCTTACACCTGCAGATCGCTGTTTCCCTGTGTTCGCCTCAGGTTTAGGCAGTAGCTATTCTCCTTTGCAATGATATTACTAGGGTTACTGATTATCCTAGCGCACCTCTCTACATGAGTTCTGACCCGCCCATTTTACATACGATGGCCAACTTATCCGTGGTAACGAGTGAGGCAGCAGTCCATAATTAGGGATCGTACTTCTAGCTTCTAGTAAGATCTCTCTAACAGATTGCATCTGGTAATACAGGTCCCGATTGCAATGTGTTAGGTCAGCCATGGTTTTGCATATATCCTGCTATCGCCTCACACAAAAACCCCAGCAAATTGTTGAAAACTTGCAAACCTGATCTGGCTTAATGCGCTCTTCTAGAACTGCACTAGATCTTCCTGCGTTTTCTCTACTCCAAGCAGCGTTCAATTATTCCTTCTTACCTCCCTACGTGTAGTCTTCCAAGAAGAGAAAACTCTGTCTAAACGCACTCTGTAAAATATCACGCCACTCTTTAACTTGCCTGAACCGTGTTTCTTCTTCTGCCAGCTGTTCGACTACAAACCTTGTGGGATTCAAACTACAATTTCCTTCTGTGCTGTCGCTCTTTTTTTTTGGGCCTCAACAATAACAAGACCTCTCCTAGGCAAATGATGGTTTGAATTCTGTAGATCATTGTAAACAATGTAATCTGCCAATCGCACTTGCCTAAGAGTTGCTGCAGCATACAACGAATCCATTTTGTGCATACATTGCCATCATTTAGACAGTGCATTATCTTGGAAGTTTCTACAATCTGTCAATGAATTCGTTTGCGCATCACTACAATCATTGCATCCCTTTAGAAGACAAAACTGTTTTGTGCAATAATGAAATCTTCTACAAATTTCAATTCTTTCTCATCTACTGGATATGTATGTTATGTAGTAACTCCAACACTACAATATAACCATTGCATTATCTCGCAACTGTAGCATTAGGTTTAGGGCTCATAGGTAAACAATAGGGAATAAGTGTTCATAATGTGGAGTATTTAAATACTGAGGCGGTTACTGGATTGTGCTTGTGTAATTTAGTTCATAGTATGTTATTAAATTAGGGAATTCTAGTGTAGAGAAGAAGCCCTAGTCAAATAAACGATCGGGAAAATAGATTAATTGCATAGAGTAATTATGTAGTTTAGATTTATGATTTTTATAAAGTTAGTTTAATTTTAATTTGTCTTGTTAACTGACTTCACTTTCGGGGATGTAATATATTAGTTGATGCTAGAATTAGGCTTTGATTTCGTAGATGAAATTTAAATTAACTCTTGAGAAAATCAAGCCTATTTTTAATGTATTTGATAAAATGGATTTATTTATTATTCATTAATAGAATTATTCTAATCTCTTAAATTAAAATCTTGGAGAAACTATAATTAAATCGGGTTGAGGTTTTTGGAAATTATTAAATTAGTTACAAACAAATTTTAGTTGTTCAAAATGTATTTTTAGTTAATCTTAATCACATAGGTAAATTCAAACTATTAGGATATGGATCTAGAAAATAGGCATTTTTGTTTTGCTTTAGAATTAGATTAATTAGTCAATTGATGGGAAAGATAATCTAGACGGTGTTACTAATTATTTAATAATTTATCGTTTGAAACAAAATGAAGAATATTTATTAAGTAGTTGTAATATATTAATTGATTGTTGCATTTAATTAGTTGTTTTAATGTTATTCATAGTTATTGTTTTTGTTTGCATTGAACTAAGTAGGATGTGCAGTTTTTATTCTGGAACTTAATCTTACGGCGTGAGTTAAGGGATTCTGTCGTTGTATGTGTCGAGTTGTGAATGACCATTCCAGGGGCTCAGTATGTTGTAGTGGAGTTTTAACATTGTGGTGTTATAACGATCTTGTGGTCTTAGTTGGTATAAAGTTTAATGAAGTATGAGTTAAATTGTTAATATATTTTTTTTGCAAAGCAATATTCTCCAGATGAGGTATCTTACCACTTGTGATTTTACTGTAACCGTTTTGTCAAAATCATCGCATGGAGAGACCGGTAAATCCTAAAAGGCCAGTAAACATGCGTCACTTTAGACAATGATTTAAGAGTTACCTTATGAGTATGTTTGGTGTATAAGTGGGATACCACCTTGCCGTGATCATATGTATCTGTAGGAGGATGTTATCGGTCTTGCTTGATGGGTAAGGCTTACTAGGTGTAGGAAGGAGAGTGGCTTTCAATGTGGGGCCAACACCCAAAAGTGGTCGCCAGGGTAACCCATTGAAAGTAGATTAATCAAGTGATAACCTAAAATGAACTAGGGGGTAAGGGTAGTTTTCACATTAAACAAGATAAATAGATTCCTCTCCCATGGCCTGTAGTGCTCGTTCAGACTAAGGATGGGTAGAGAAGGCCTGGTTGGCAAGATCGACTTCCTTGTCCTCATGAAAGGAAGATCGATTCCGCATGTGTCACCCTATGGGGCCGGAGTCTAGTGAGAGACTGCCAGGGTAACCATAGATGGGGGCCAGAGTCTAGTGAGAGACTCCCAGGGTAACCCATGCTAGGACTGTGCGATGACACTCTCCCTACTACAACCTAGCATTCCTTGTATGGTCTCTCCACATGTGTTATGTGTCGTCTTTGGAAGTTGTGTTGTGTTGTGGTCATGTGTTGTATTGAAGTTGGTCATCCTTCATTCATGTTAGCCTTGTCAACCTGACTATTGTTTGTCGTTGGGACCTCATGTTAACTCCTAGCTCGGGGGGTGGACCTTAGGGTTCCACATGGTCGGGTGGAAGAGCTATCTTATCCATTGGTTGTTTTTTTGTCAGAGTTCATGTGCAGGAAAGGATTATCTCAACTTCAGACAAATAAACTTGTACCAGTTAAGAAGATAATTGTGTACCTAATTTGTGTACCAAATCATTCTTAATGTATGTAATTTGATATAGATAGAAGATGTCAATGATGTAATGATGTCACTATGTGTAAGGGAAAAACATTGCAGTTGTGTAATTGATCATGAACTTTATATTTTGATGACATGCAATGAATTCAAATATGCTATTTAATCATGCATTGGTTTAGAGCAGATACTGATGTTAGTATTATGTGTTATTATGGTGATTAGCATCTAAGTAATGCCTCCTTGAATCCTTAGAGACATATTGCAGTTTAATGGAGTAATTAGTTAAGTTACATTGCTTGTTATCTTATTTAAACAAAAAAAAAAAAAAAATTCCTGTTTTCTATAGTGTAAATGTATTTTCTCTAAGGTGTTCAGAGCGGGGCATTACATCTGGTATCAGAGCACAAGTTTCTAACACTGGGTACTCGGGGTTTATATGAGCCCATTAAGCTATACTAGTTGCTTAATCTCTGAAAGATATTTTCTTTAATAGTCCTCACATAGCAACCTAAAGTTGCCCTTGGGTGTTTAGTCAGGGAGATGCCTAGGGGTCGAGGTCGAGGACGTGGTCGAGGTAGGGGATGTGGAAGAGGGGGTGCTAATAGTCCTCCTCCTAGTTCCCCTCATGAAAGTACCCAAGAAGGTGGGGGCGAGAATCAAGAGAATCAGGAGAATCAGGGTCAGCCAGAGGGTGCTCAGCTACGTCAACTTCTTGAAGAGGTCCTTGCTCGTCTAGGTCCTAGGCAGGAGGTGGATCAGTCAGAAGTAAGAGATAGAGAACGATCTCCTAGAAGGAGAGAAACCACAGCTGAACAAGAAGCTATTCTTGCAGGCCACATGCGAGATCTTATGAGAGCCCGTCCTCCCACTTTCGAGGGGTCTGGTAGTGGGTTGGAAGCAGAGACATGGCTAATTGATTTAGAGAGGTGTTTTGCTATGCATCCATATGGTAGCAACACTAAGGCAAGATGTGCCATCATGCACCTTCGAGGCTTCGCCTCTACATGGTGGCGACTAGAGGAACAGAAGTTGCATCTAAATATTGGCATAGTATCTTGGGAACTATTTCTAGAGAGGTTTAGAGCTCGATTTCTGTCAGACCACTGGAGGCAACGTCGAGCAGATGAGTTCCATGGTTTGAGACAAATGGCCATGACAGTGGAACAATACGAGCGCAGGTTTTATGAACTCAAGCAGTATGCAGGTATTGGAAACGATGAGGCCATGTTGGTTCAACATTTTATTAGAGGTCTAAATGCACGCATCAGTGGAGGAGTTTGGGTTTTCGAGCCGAAAACCATGGAGGTGGCAGTTGAGAAGGCTCGACTGGTGGAGGAGAATTTGACCATGGCTTTAGGGGGTCACACAGGTGTGCAGATTGGTAGTGATTCTCGAGCAGGATCTGGATTCCGAGGGAGTCAGTCCCATGCGGGGGGTAATTCAAGGAGTCATTATGGACCTTCTAAGAGTGGACAACAGCAGCAGTTTTCCCAAACAAAACCAAAGCATCCTCTGTCTTTGCAGAGCAATAGATTCTAGTCTAAGGATCAGAATTGGCTAAGAAATAAACGTCATCGTCCTAATCAGCCAGCTCAGAGCACACAATCTGCAGCAAGTAGAGGAAGTTTTCATTAGTCAAGTGCTACTACAGGCGGTGGAAGTTTTGGTAGGGGAACAGGATGTTTCTCTTGCGGCCAGCAGGGCCACATTGCCAGACAGTGTCCGCGTAAGAATACTTCAGGATTTGGTCAGAGGCCTGCAGTTTCAGAGCCTACTGTGGGAGATGCAGGCAAGTCACATAGGGTGTTTACGGCAGTAGATAATCGCCAAGCAGAGCATCAAGGCACCGTTGTGGAGACTACAGGTGTCTTGCGAGGTATTACAGTTTCTATTCTTTTTGACTCAGGTGCTTCAGATTCTTTCATTTCCCCTTCTATAGTAGAGCGTTGCAAGTTGGTGGCAGCAAAGCAAGATGTTAAGTGGCAGGTGGAATTGGCCTCTGGATCTAGGGTATCAATTGACTCTCTGGTTTATGGTTGTGAGTTGAGGATAGGTCCTTTACCTACCACGGTAGACCTTCGCATTATACCTCTAGGATCCTACGACATAGTGTTGGGTATGGACTGGTTGGATGCTCATCAAGCAGCGATAGACTGTCGCCGCAAGTTAGTGAGGTGTGTTGATGATTTCGGCAGTGAGGTAGAAGTGGTTGGTATTCAGAGACCCATCTCTTTGCGTATGATTTCTGCCATGCAGTTGAAGAGATGTATGCGTCAAGGATGCAAGTTGTTTGCCGTAACGGTTAATGACTTAGATTTTGAGGAGAATAGAGAAACATCCCTCGATGATCATCCTATTCTCAAGGAGTATGCAGATGTCTTTCCCAGTGATATCCTGGGAATGCCACCTAAGCGTGACATTGATTTTAAGATAGACCTTGTTCCTGGAGCAGAACCTATTTCTCGAGCTCCATATCAGATGACTACTCAGGAGCTTAAGGAGCTTCAGTTGCAGCTAGAGGAGTTGCTAGCCAAGGGGTTTATTCATCCTAGTGTCTCTCCATGGGGAGCACCAGTTATTTTCGTGAAGAAAAAGGATGGATCTCTATGGTTGTGCATCGATTATCGACAGCTTAATAACGTGACTGTTAAGAACTGATACCCCTTGCCACGAATTGATGACCTTTTTTACCAGATCAAAGGGGCTAAGGTGTTTTCAAAGATAGACCTAAAGTCAGGATATCATCAGTTGCGCATCTTTGAGGCTGACATCCACAAGACAACATTTCGCACTCACTACGGACATTATGAGTTCACTGTTGTACCTTTTGGGTTGACGAATGCACCATCGGTATTTATGAGTCTGATGAATGGTGTATTTCGCACCTATCTTGATAAATTTGTCCTTGTATTCTTGGATGATATATTGATTTACTCTAGGTCTATGGAGGAGCATGAAGAGCATTTGCGACAGGTTCTGCAGTGTTTAAGAGAAAATCAGTTATATGCAAATGTGGCTAAATGTGAGTTCTTTCAAACAGAAGTGAAATATTTGGGCCATGTTATTTCTGACAAGGGTATTGCGGTGGATCCTTCAAAGATACAAGCCATCATGGATTGGCCTGCTCCCTCCAACGTTTCAGAGGTTCATAGTTTCATGGGTTTAGCAGGCTATTATCGACGATTTGTGCAGGGATTTTCTAAGCTAGCTCACCCTATAACTTCTCTTCAGAGAAAAGGAAAGAAGTTCTTTTGGTCGGAACAGTGTCAAGCAGCGTTTCAGACTCTTAAGGAGTGGTTGACTAGTGCACCAATTCTAGCAGTGCCTGATCCTGCCGGAGATTTTGTGGTATGTACGGATGCATCCTTGGAGGGGTTGGGAGCAGTCTTAATGCAAGAGGGTCGTGTGATAGCCTATGAGTCCCGCAAACTCAAAGATCACGAGTTGAACTATCCTACACATGACCTAGAGTTAGCTGCTGTTGTGCATGCCTTAGTGAGATGGAGACACTTTTTATTGGGACATCGGTTCGAGCTTCACAGCGATCATCGAAGTTTACAGTACATTTTTACTCAACCAAACCTGAATGCGAGACAGAGGCGATGGATGGAATTTCTTTGTGAGTACGATTTTGAGGTAAAATATATCCAAGGTAAGGAAAATGTGGTGGCAGATGCTCTCAGTCGGTGGAAACATGAACTTTCATCAATCACTCTTGGAGTGGATTTGAGAGGTCAGATCCTAGCAGCACTCCCTGCAGATAGATGGTATCAGGAAGTGGAAGCAGAAGTGGAGTCTGGTAGAGCCTTGGAGGGCATATTTGTCAGATATTCTATCGAGTCAGATGGCCTCTTTCGGCATTTAGGTCATATTTATGTTCCTTCTATAGAGGGTCTCCGTACCTTAATCATGACTGAGGCGCATTGGGCACCTTATGCTGCTCATCCAGGTGTCAAGAAGATGTATGCCGACCTCCGTCAGATATATTTTTGGGCCAGAATGAAGAGAGATATTACTGATTTTGTTTCGAGATGTCTAGAATGTCAGAGGGTTAAGGCAGAACATCAGCATCCCGCAGGTCTTCTCTAGCCACATCTAATTCTGGAATGGAAATGGGACATCATCTCAATAGACTTTATAGTTGGTCTACCCATGTCCTCTCGTCGCCATGATGCAATAATGGTCACTGTAGACAGGCTTACGAAGGTAGCACACTTTTCTCCTGTCCGATCTACATATAATGCTTCATCCGTAGCCAAAATTTTTATGGAGGACATCGTCAGATTACATGGGATTCCTCGCAAGGTTATCTCTGATCGTGATCCAGTGTTCACTTCAGCTCTTTGGACATCCCTTCAGCATACATTGGGAACTCAGTTAAACTTCAGTTCAGCTTATCATCCCGAGACTGATGGGCAAACTGAGAGGGTCAATCAGGTTCTCGAGGATATGCTCAGAATGTATGTCATGGATCAGCAAAACCACTGGGAAGATTCCTTGCATTTGGTAGAGTTTGCGTACAATAATGGGTACCATAGTTCCATTGGCATGTCTCCTTTTCAGGCTCTATATGGTCGTCCTTGTCGAACCCCACTGAGTTGGGATCGTCTTGAGGATAGAGTTCTCATTGGACCTCAGATGCTCCAAGAGATGGAGCAGCAGGTTGATCGCATTAGAGAGCATCTAGTAGCAGCACATGATAGACAGAAGAAATATGCAGATGCTCATAGACTTGATCGTCAGTTTTCAGTGGGTGATCAGGTGTTCTTGCGGGTGCGTCCGCGAAAGAGTCTGATCCGTTACGGAAAAGGCTCTAAGCTTGCACCGCGCTTTGTAGGGCCATTCGAGGTTTTGGAGAGGATTGGTCCTGTTGCATACCGTCTTGCTTTGCCGCCTAGCTTGTCACGCATCCATGATGTATTTCATGTTTCTGTTCTTAGACCCTATCATCCAGATATCTCTCATGTCCTTGATTGGAATGCTTTACAAGTAGAGGACGGGCAGCTAGCTTTGGAGCCTGTAGGCATTTTGGTTAAGGAAGTGGTTTCATGGAGAGGGGCTTCCTAAATTATCTCAGCTGTGTTGTTGAAATTTGTTAGGAGCATTTTAAAAGTTGTCTATAAATTTTTTAGGAACATTTTAAAACAAGTCTGATCGCCAAGAGGTTATATAGTCACAGTGGGGTAGGGATGAGAGCACTCATTTTTTCTGCCTAAATTTATAAGAAAATAAAATAAAATACCAAAAAGAAATAAAAAATAAAACTTAAGAAAATCAAAGCAAAAAAACTAAAAAAGAAATTAAAAATGGTTGAAAGAGAAAAAACTAAATCACAATGGAACAAAAAAAAATTGGAAAAATAAAAAAATAAAAACTAAAAAAGAAATTGGAAAAAATAAAAAATAAAAACCAAAAAAGAAATTGAAAAGTGGAAGTAGAAAAAGTTGGAAAAATGGAACCAAAAAAGAGATTATAAAAATAAAAAAATAAAAAATAAAATTGTAAGAGAAAATATAAAAACTATAGAAAAAAGATAAACTTATTTTAGATATATTTTTTTAAAATATAAATATACTAGTTGTAGGTAAAACTTTAAGCTCCAAAATAAAAATTATCAAATAAAAAAATTTCCCTCCAAAATATTTCCTGGAAGGAATGTAACTAATATAGTTTTATTTAAAAATATATATGCCGAGATATCTCTTTTCCTTAGTTTATTTGTTTTTCTCACTTTTTTTCTTTCATCTTTTTATTTTTTCATTTTTTTTTCTCACTAGTTTCTACCATCTTTTAATTTTTTTTCTCTCTTTTCTTTGGTGATTTTCTCCACCTTTTTTTCCTATAAACTGTTTCCAAGTTTTTATTTGTTATTTTTTCCAATTTCTTTTTTAGTTTATATTTTTTATTTTTATTTTTTTCCAATTTCTTTTTTATTCTTTGATTATCTCAGTTTTTAATTTATTTTTAATTTTTTCAAATTTCTTTTTGATTTTGATTTTTTTTATTTCTTAAGTATTATTTTTTATTTCCTTTTTAGTATTTTAATTTTAATTTTTTTTTATAAATTTATGCAGAAAAAATGAGTGCTCTCATCTCCACCCTACTGTATAACGCCTCTCAACGTAATAGAAAAATCCCTAAGGTGGTGGAGGAGAGCCCCACCTCAAAGCTACCAACTCAAAATCAACCACCTAAAAAATAGCTGCTCTTATTTTGGAGGAAAATATTCTAATTTATGCAGTAGCAATTTTTTTGGGTTTCATGGGATATCTTGCTCCACAAAAATAGATCCTCTAGCAATTCCATGGGACCCCTTCTGGAAATTTTTCTGCTTATTTTAATAAGTCATGTTAAATTGTAGTTTTTTACTATAAATAAAAAAATTATTTATTAATACAGAAAATTTAGGGATAAGATTTAGAAGAAAATGAAAAAAAAAGGGAATGAATTATTTGCAGCCACCTTTTTTTCAAAGCTTATTTTCATCCATTCTAGTAAGGAAAGATTTTAAATAAGATAAGAATATAAACATACAAATTCTAAAAAAAGAAAATGAATATTATTTATATTTTATGAATACATTAACTTTTTTGTTTTTATAAAAATCTGAAGTCTGAATAAGAGTAAGGAACTTTTACTTATTCTTTTTCTACTTCAAACAGTTATAAAATCTAATATTAGCAACACCATCCCAATCTCTAATTCTCTCTCTTCTACCAATTTTGATTTTCCAAAAAGCTAAGAAAGCCAGCTAATACGGGTCCTCGTTACTTATTAAGACACAAATCAATTGGAAAAAACCACGAAATGTGGGGGACTCCTACCGAGAGAAATCAAATTATAAATCACATGGACATGGCAAGAGCTTACAATACATACATTCATTTGGCTTAACAGTGTTAGACTATAGAAAGAGATGGATAGCAGAGTTGAAGAAATTATTCTCAACCATTTGCCAAAAGCAAAGAAAATTGAAGATGGAAACAAGGGTACCTGGAAGATTCTTCTACCAGATCCTCTAAAACAGATGGAAGGATACGAAGGATTGAGAAGAGCCTTAAGAGATTCCCCTGCAAAGCCCACTTGTTTAAAGTGTCATTCTCACAATACTAAGTTTAGATATTTTGATAACAGCCGCTGCAAAACTGTGCAAGCAAGGTATAAGTGTTTGGCTTGCAAGAAACTCTTCACTTTTGGAGGAAAACAGTATGCCAAGAACTGCAATGCTTTTACTATCCAGCCCAAAAGCCAAACCAGTTTGGTCTTACAGGAGGCAAGCTCAGATCTTATTTTACATGATGATGATGATGCAATGAGAGGAGAAGAAACACAACGCCCAATAGAAATAGACTTTGCCCAGCGCGAAACTCTACTTTTCCAACACCAAAATTGGTGTCAGTTTAGGCAGCACACCTTTACTGATTTGCAGCTATATGTAGGTTTCAGTTATTATAAATAGACAGATTTTATCTGGATAGTTGAGGTAAGATTCTAGTCAACTCTACTATTATATTTCTGACAATAAATTACAGTCTAGTCCTCAATATTAACGGAAAATAATATTATAAACTTGTGTTTCATTTAATTGAAAATAAAAATGTCAAACTATAGATTGTACTTCATTCAATTCAAGTTGTTTTTTCCTACAGTGCACTGAATTATTGTATTTCCTCCATTCAGCCTTATTTATCAGAAATTTAAATGTTTCCAATACAGTTCATAAGGCAGAAAAAAGTGGGAAGCTTTATCTATTTTCTTTGATTTTTCCATGGAGTCGAGCAAAATGACTACTACTCCGCCACAATGTAATCAGAAATCAATGTTGTTTTCTACTCAATTGTTTTCTTATCTTATTGATAGGTCATAGCTTATTTTGTACTATTCCCCCATATATAGAGAGAGATGGAGATCATCCACAAGATCATTCTTGCTATCACGAGCTTTAGGTTGAATCTCTTTAGTTAAGAGCTAAGGACTTAGGGGTATCCATTCCGTCAAATTTGCCACAGCCTCATTCTTTATAGTGTCCGGGGCCTTGCATTCAACAAGACTTGATCCCTAATGGGTTCATTCAATTTCACATACCAAGGGCCCTTAAATTTTATAAAATTTTAAAATATTTTTGTGTTTTTTAGAATATGTTTTTGAAAAAAGTGGTATATATTATTATGCTTACATTTTTAATAATGTCTAATATAATGTATTTCCAATTTTTATTTAAGAACATAAATCATTCACTTGTTAATTATCTTTGTGTCCTTTGCTTTATAATGTTGATGATTATTTTGTCTAGATGAAGATAGAGTAGTTTTTTTATTTTAAATTTGAATTAAATAGAGTTTGATGAAATATTTGTTTTCTTTGTCTATATAATTTGATAAAAAATACATTTGCATGATTATTGGTCACAAAGATATTTAACATTAGTTTATAGCCATTGTTCATACCAATTAGCTTTAAATTATTTTATGATAAATTTAACAATCTTTATTCATAATTCAAAGAGGCCAAAGGTTGGATTAAGAGAAACAAAGTGCAGGAAGCAAAGATTGCTCTCTTTTGGAGGGGGGCTTCCTAAAATATATTAACATGCTTGTGATCTTCGAATAAAACTTAAGAAAATCAAAGAAAAAACAAAAAAGAAATTAAAAAGTGTTGAAGAGAAAAAGCTAAATCACAAAAACTATGGAAACAAAAAGAAATTGGAAAAAATAAAAACTAAAAAAGAAATTGGAAAAAATAAAAAATAAAAACCAAAAATGAAATTGGAAAATGTTCGAAGGAGAAAAAGCTGGACAAAATCATGAAAACTATGGAACCAAAAAGAAATTAAAATTTTTAAAAATTAAAAACCAAAAAAGAAAATTGCAAAGGAAAAAAAAAGAGAAAATCAAAGTAACTATGAAAAAGGATATCCCTCGGCATATATATATATATTTAAATATAAATATACTAGTAAGTAGGTGGTTCCATATATATTGTAACAATGGGGAAGCTTAAAACTTTAAGCTTGAAACTTTCAACCCATCTCAAACACATTCCCTTAAAATCTAAAATCTAAAATGTAGGGGCTCCTATTTTCTTGTAGAAGATTCTAATTTATCCTATAGAATAATTTTCTTCACTGAGAAATTTACCATTTTGGCATGTATCCATCTATGAATAATTTTCTTCAAATTAGTAAGGAAGCTCCCTATGACCTAAAATAAAAAAGACTTTCAAAATAAACTGAATTTAAAAACCTATCTTTTTTGGTCTAGAGCACAAAGTGTTTTTAGCACATTTGCACTAGATAAGATGTTTTATGTATATGAATCTATCTATTGTACAAAAAAAAAAATATAACAACAGACATGATTTTTAATTAAATTTAGAGATGAAAAATTATAAGTTTCAACAAGATTGAATCAAGAACACACATATGTTAAATATAGAAGAATTACTTGTTGGATTAGGATGAGAGTCCCTAATTGTTCTCTTTATGTATGATGTTCAAATTATTGTTCTCATAGTGTTGACCATTGGAGTATGCTCTTCCATGATGTGAATTTTGTATTTTATACTCTTGATCATCCGTGGATCTTATTGCAAATTATGTATACCATCATGTGGAAGAAATGCTTGGCATTGTTATGGTAGAATGTTTGGGTAAAGACTTAAGTCCCCAATTGGATTCTTCTTAATGTGTGTTATTATTTAATGAATTTTGTTATTAAATGAGTATATTTATTATACTTTAGTGTATTCTTAGTATAATCTTGGATAGTAGAGAACTTCATGTTGTATTTTGTGATTGTGGTGCACGACCTTGTGAGTTAGAATATTGTTGCTTTGATTCAATTATGACCTAGTATGTGAATACTAGTGTGCTCGTGTAATATCAAAAATTGCTCTTATTTTAATGTCCATTCTTGTAGCATGCTTTAGGGATCATCTTAGCCTAGCCCTACTAACCTTTTCCCTCATTAGATTTCCAAATTTTTGCATCACATTCTAATTCTTCTAGCTAACCTGGAACCACTAGTCAAATTTTGAGTGTTTTCTCCTTAATGATAGTGCAATGCATGGACATCCATGTGATGCACTAGTGTCCCATGAGTTTTTAAAATTTGAGTCATTGGTTATCTACCTAGTTTCCTATTATTGCCTAATATAATTCTCGTTTGTCTGAAAATGCCTTCTACATCCAAATGCGACCCTTCATCTTCCCCACGAACCTCATGCAAAGGCAACTTTTGAATCCAACACATTCAATCTTTCTCTTCTCTCTTTTGGTTCCACTCTACTAATTAGACCTCCATTGTTAAAGCTTACTAAAGCTACATGTAAGACTTTTGTTGACATTTCTAAGGGCTCACTCCTTTCTCCCACATCATTTTGTGTCATGACATTGTATTTTTTTAGTGATGTATATTTTGACGACAGTGTACTTTATGATGGTTTATGATATTGTGGATGCTTTTGGTATGATGGTGTATGCATTATGATGGTTTATGATAGTTTATGGTGGTTTATGATAGTTTATGATGATGTTGTTTATGATAGTTTATGATGATGTGATGGATGACATGATGGATATTTATGATGTGATTAATGTGATGTTATGGATGCATTTATGGATTACATAGATAGATGGATTTATCGTTATGGATGTTATTTGGTTATGGATGCATTTTTGGTATATGATGATATGGATGGGATATATGCTCAGATTAATAAACATATATTATGAATGCAAATGGATGAAATGGATATGAAATATATGCTCAGATTAATAAACATATATTATGAATGCAAATGGAATGAAATTGATATGAAATATATGCTCAAATTAATAAACATATATTATGAATGCAAATGGATGAAATGGATATGAAATATATGCTCAAATTAATAAACATATATTATGCATGCAAATGGATGAAATGGATATATGAGATATATGCTCATCTTAATAAACATTTATTATGAATGCAAATGGATGAAATGAATATGAAATATACGCTCAAATTAATAAACATATATTATGAATGCAAATGGATGAAATGGATATTAGATATATGCTCATCTTAATAAACATATATTACTAATGCAAATGGATGAAATGGATATGCAATGGTTATGGTAAAATGATGAAATGAAATGGTAATGTATAAATGTAATGATTAATGATAGATGATTATGCAAATTAAATGATTAATACAATGGTAATGGATAATGTAATGGTTAATAAAATGGAGAAATGCTAATAATGAGATGGGAAATAGGATGGGTTGATGTTATAGTTGGATGCTGTGATACATGTGATGTTTGTATAACCCTGGGCGATCGGGTTAGGTGGTGGGGATGTTTGGGGATGGCTAGGATGGATTTGGGAATGGTTGGGATGGGTTTTGGGGATACTAGGTCACTAGACACCACGCTATTAGAGGGGTTTTGTTGGGATGGGTAAAGTATGTAGAGTGACATGTGATTAGGATGATTGATTAGTGGGGGGAAGGGATATGGTAGATGGGGGTTTGCATTAGAGTGGATGATGGGGGGGATCATTTTCAAATGTTAAGTCTAGATATTATGTTGAATGGGTGGTGATTAGAAAGGGAGATGGATAAGCTAGGCAAAGTACTTGCATTACATCATTGAGAGCATTTCCAGGTTTATTATATAGCAAAATAGGATATTGTTCACCAAGGTATAAAAGGACCAAGGTGATGATACATATCTGTCTTTGCATGGACTAGACTCACAGGCAATAGGTTGACTTCATGCATGCCCAAGGTAGTATAACCTTGCCTAGATGAGGGAAGGGGACTCATAGCATAAGTTCCTTAGTACATAGAAGGTATGATTAATCTTATACGCAAATCGGGAACACTATGCTAGAAGCGACCCTATCTTCAAGATATGAATACTATTCTTGGAGTAATGAAATCAACCCATAAGCACATCATACAAAAACAATGACTATGTCTATTCTAGGTGTTTTCTGCCACATACCCTTATATAGTGAGACCAAGGTAGCTTTGGAATGATTCCTATAACAAGACAAAAGATAAAAATCAATAATAAAAAATATCAACAAATTAAACAAACAACCATTGTATCTCTTTCCAAGATAAGTGTTGATGATGGATTCTACCTATTGTAGGAACAATATATCCGTTAAGGAGAGAATTGATTGGATGCTATTGGATAAAATTTGAAAGGTGGGCAAAAGGATAGCAAGGCCATGTGTGATGATTATGGTTGGTTTGTTGATTGATGATTTTTGCGTGAGATGTGATGTTTTGAGGGTATGCTTAGCATGTGTATTGCTTGGTGAATTTAGTAAGCTCAACAGATCGGGACCATCCAAATAGGTTGGATGGGTGCATCTTATATACTTGAGTACTGGATACTTCCTTCATATTCCAGACTGCCTACATACCTTGGGTCCATGGGATCAAGGTATTTTAAGATGCAGGTGAGATGAATATGTAGTTCCAGTGTGACTTGATGATGTGAGAATGGTTCAAGATGGGTATGATGATGGTGTAAGATGATGTGTTGTGTAGGATGATGATGTGGGATTTAGTTTTTTGGTAATTTTGTGATTTTTTGTAAATTTTTGGATTTTGTATTGTTTTTGGGTTTTTTTTTGGATTTTCTAGCTTTTGAGCTGTACAAGGGAAGCATACAAGGATACTTGATCCATGGATTAGCTTTCGGTGGGCTAATGTAGGGTGGGCGATAGGATTTGATGTCTCAGAATTCCAAGCCATGGGATGTGCGCGATGTGGAATGTTATAATGGGTAAAAGGATTTATTAGATGGTAGAATCGACCGCTAGACATGGCACCTAACATAGGTTTTCACCATGGTACTTATCCAAGGTGTCACCGAAGTGATTTTTACCTTTGGACGAATTTATTGCACTCGAGTTTTTTTCTTGATTTTTTTATTTTTTTAATTTTTTAATTTTTTGATTTGGGATACTTGATGGGTCATGTGTAGAACCTTTTCAGATTCAAGATGTTCATAGGTTCATTTAGAGACTGCCCCTCAGGTGTTGCAAGCTGATATTCCCCTAACCCATAGCTGGCTATGATGACATATGGTCCCAACCAATTAGGCTTGAACTTTCCTTTCTTGGTGCACTCTTTGTAGTTTTTTTTGATGCTCCATAAGGCCAAAGTCGCCTATCTCAAACTTGCGATTCTTGATCTTCTTGTTGTAGCTCCTGTGAATGAAGTTTTGATAGGATTGAAGGTGATTGAGAGCATCCAAGCATTTTTCATCTAGTAACTCCAACTCATTTAGTCATGCAACTCGATACTCTTCAGTGATTATATTCTGCAATGAAATCCTGAGTGACAGGAGCTCAACCTCAATAGGTAAAATATCTTTGGAGCCAAATACTAATGAGTATGGTGTGGCTCCTGTGGGTGTGTGGATGCTTGTGTGGTAAGCCAGTCATGACCAGCTTCATTAACTGTCTTTTTTCAGAATGCATAAGTTGGTTTTGTTAGAAGCCTCAGCTTGACCATTACCTTGGGGGTAATATGGTGTGGAAAAGTGATGTTGGATGTTGAATTTTTTGCACAGGGTGTAGACTTCCTAGTTTTTAAATGGTTTCCCGTTATCTGTGATGATGGAATGGGGGATGCCATAATAGCGTATTATGTAATGGAGAATGAACTTAGCAATTTGGATGCCTATAGTGAAAGTGAGTGGAATGGCTTCGACCCACTTAGTGAAGTACTCGGTAGCGGTGATGATGAACTTGTGGCCATTGGATGAGGGTGGGTGAATTTTACCTACAATGTCGAGTCCAAGGATGAACTCACCTACAATGATGAACTTGTGGCCAAGGAGTTGTTATCGGCTGCAACTCCTGATGTAATATATAGCTCTTTCTTTTCCATGTTCATCGTGTTGTGCTAACAAGGCCCCTATTGTGATTTTTGTTGTTGAGATGTACAAAAGGAGGAGTTGTCCTTGTTTTGGTGGGATAAGGACATGTGGGTTAGCAAGATATTCTTTCAGCTGTTCAAAGGCACTCTGACATTGATTATCCCATACAAAAGCTGTATTTTTCTGGAGAAGATGTTGAAATGGCTGACACTTGTTAGCAAGTTGTGCTATAAAGTGGTGGATGGATTGCAATTTCCCTTGTAGGCTTTGAAGTTGCTTGAGTGTCTTGGATGGAGGCATCTCCACTATGGCCTTGAGCTTCATGGGATTAACTTCGATTCCTCTTCTGGACACAATGTATCCTAGATGCTTTCAGGAAGTGAACCTGGAGACACATTTCTTGGGATTTAATCACACGTATTGCTCTAGCTTGTCAAAGATTTTAGCCAATACATTTAAGTGCTCCTCTCTGGTTTTGGACTTTCCCAATAAATCATCAACATAATCTTCCATTATGTTGTGGAAAAGATCATGGAAGATGACTATCATTGCGCTCTAATATGTAGTTCTTACATTCTTCAACCCAAAGGGCATCACAACCCAGCAATATGTTCCCCATGGACATATAAAGGAGGTTTTATGTTGATCTTATTTTGCTATCCTGGTTTGATTATACACAAAAAATCCATTCATCAAGGATAACATCTCATGACCAGTAGTGAGATCCACGATGATGCATGTCTATGTTAGGTAGCAGAAAATTATCCTTAGGGCAAGCCTTGTTAAGGTCTCTGAAGACTGTGCAACAATGGATTCCCACAGTGACTTTGGTTACTGGTACAATGTTGGATACCCATTCGAGATAGTCTATAGGTGAATGAATCCCACATCGAGGAATTTCTTAAGTTCTTCCTTGACGAGGAGTGCTATTTGAGGATTCATTTAGCTTTTGTTTTATGGGCTTCACATCAGGACACAGTGCAAGGTGATGAACAACTAGAGTGAGATCTAATCTTGGCATGTCAACATATGTCCATGCGAAGTTATGGATCCTCTATTTGAAGAAAGTTAGGAAAGTCTCCTATTCTTTTGCTGTGAGGGACTCTGCTTGGAATGTGATCTTTGGTGTTTCTTCAGTTCCAAGATTTATCTTTTGTGATGCTTCAATTAGGATTGGTGATCTTTCTTGATATAGCTCAGATACTTCTGAAAGGCCCATGCTCTCATCTCCTAGCATGTCATGGAGGTTTTCATTAGGTGATACATCCTTTATTTTGATTTTTTCTTCATCTGAAAGTGCCACAAAGTGGTTTTCACTAGGGGATGTTATTTTTATTTCTATATTTTTGTGACTAAGAGCTCAAGTTGTCTCCCCGAAGAATGCGGATGTGTTTAGTTCCATGATGTAGCCAACCTTATGACCTCCAAGAGGAAAATGATCTCTAACCCCCATCATTTTAGCTATTACTTCATCATTCTGTGTGATATCGAGGACGGGAGGTCCTTGTTGGTCCCAATCTATGAGTTGGGGGTAAACAAGAGGTAGGTCATTGGATATAGATGGCATGGTGGTTAAGGTGTAGATAGTGCATATGGATGATTCAAAGAACTCAGTGAAGTCACTAAAAGAGTCTTGATGGTCCTCTTCGTTGATGTTGTCGACTGCGAGGAAGGCCTTAGTGACTTCACTTAAGATACACTTAACATCGGTGGGGGTAGACTCTTGTTTTCCATACCCTAACCCATGAAGATGTAGATTTCTTGTTGCTTGGATGTAGATGGCATGGTGGTTAAGGTGTAGATGGTGCATATGGATGATTCGAAGAACAGAGAGAAGTCACAAAAAGAGTCTTGTTGGTCCTCTTCATTGATGTTGTCAACTACAGGGAAGGCCTTTACGACTTCACTTAAGATACACTCAACATCGGCTGGGGTAGACTCTTGTTTTCTGCACCCTAGCCCATGAAGACACAGATTTCTTATTGCTTGGATGGGCTCTATGATTCCTTGTTCATGAAGGCCTATGCCACCTTGTCCTTTGTAGCCCATATACTTGATGATTTCAAGACCTTTTCCATAGATCTCAGTTGGGAGAGTAGGAGCTTCTTGATTTTATTCTTCTTCTTTGTATAACCAAGTCGATATATCTTTGAGAACATCTTGTTCAAGGAGGTGCTTCTTCTTGAAGGTCGGTGACGGGTTGCACTTGATGATCACCGTAGAGACTTCCTCTTCCTTAGGAGCACCAAATATTTTAGGAGATGGTAATAGTCCCACACAAAATGTGTCGTGTAAGTCATATTCACCACATCCCATGTCACCTATCTTGATCTTGACCTCGGGAGGAGGGGTGTCTGTGATGTGGTTGTGATGTTGGAGGGATCAATGTATGAAGTGGATGATGTGGGTGTTGCAAGTATGAGATTATCCAGTGTTGTCATTGATGTCAACATACTCATATTGCATTGACAAGAAGGATTTGATGAGCTGTGTGCTGAGGATATTGAGAAAATTAGTCTCAGTCAGGAACAGTGAAGAACAGTGATGAGAAGAAGGTAAATGTACTGTATAGGATGAGAACCGGAGGATGCGGATTAAAGGGTTAGTAGATATGAGTCTTGAGATGCTACAGTTAAGATTTCAGAGGTCCGCATGAAGATCTGAAGGAGTTGTGGCTGCCGGTATAGAACCGGGTCCGACAAGTATCCGGAGGTGACAGAGGATCACAAAAAGGTCCGGTGAGGTCCGGAATTGTATTATCCTAATCTGCGGATTGGAAGTAGTGTTTGGGATGTCCTTGTGATGTATCATCCTGATTTGTGTATGATTTGGAGGTCCGGAAGTACCTCTTGCATTATGACAGTGGCGACAGACTGTGTTCTTGAAGTTCCGGATGAGGAAGACAAGAGATCCCAGTAAGCAGAGGAAGTGCGGATGTATCCGGACATTCAGACAGGCTTGTAAAGGTTATTGGATCATGTTTTGTTGGTCCGCATTGATGGTAGAGCCCGGAATTGAAGTTATTCTTCCGGATGAAGTTCTTGCTCTGTGTAGCCGACCGGATGAGTTGTTCATCCTGCGAATGTTCTTGTGATGGCCGACCGGATGTGTTATTCATCTTGCGGATACTCCTATGGTTGTTTGCCGACTTAGATGCTTGTTCCTAAGTCGACGTCTTGTATAAATAATGATTTGTGAATTCATTTCAGTGTGTGGTGTGAGAATGAATATGAGATAGCGAAGAAACGTGCGAAAGGCAGAGCAGAGATTGTTGGGCTTAATTGGAACTGATCCGGACATGGTAGAGATGTCATTCTCCAGTTCAAGACTGTGATTTTCATCACTTTGTAGACAGTGTGTCTCCTTGTAGGCAGTGGGCCTCTTTGTGAGCAGTGTGCTCGGGCAGTGAGCCCTTATTGGCATGTGCCATTCATTTTTCTTTATTCTTCTAACAGAGAATAATTCTTGGGTTAATCACCCCGTGGTTTTTCCCTTAACCGGGTTTTCCACGTAAAAATCTTGGTGTTCAATGTGTTGATGCTTATCTGCTCTTGTGTTTATGTATTATGCTTCCATGGATGATTATTTGATATGCTGCTAACTAACAACAGTGAGTTAAGTGTTTGAATGAGAAGAAGTTTTATACAACTGATTCACCCCCCCCCTCTCAGTTGTATGCCCTAGATCCAACAGTGGGATTGGCATGTGAAGTGGATATTTTGGTGGCATTGTTGTAAGGGTAGAAAGTGCAGTCGTGTCCTTCCAAGAAACTACAATATTGGAAAGAACGAGGATCGACATAGATGGTAATTTTCATGCCATTATGGGGGGATTTTAAGCATTGATAAAAGGTGGATGGAGAGGCTTGCATGGCATGAATCCATGGTCAGCTGAGAAGAATATTATATGGGAGGTCAAGATTAAGTACTTGACATTTGGTTTCCAAGATCTTTTGTCCTACTTAAATAGGAAGTTTAATGGTGCCTTTAGACAATCTCTTGGTGTCATCATATCCTTTGATTGTTATACATTCACTAGAATCCACAACCACATCAGAGTATCCCAAATGTTTTAATAATTTTAGAGGTCAAAGGTTTAGGTCGAAGTCACCATCTATTAAGACTTGTTTAATGATATTCTTGTGGATTAGGACTTCAATGTGTAAGGCTTTGTTATGAGAAACATTAGATGCAGATAGATCTTTTTCCAAAAATGTGAGGCAGTGAGGCGAGGTGATATGGCCTATAATGGCTTGGAATTGGTCAACATTCAATTGGTAGGGACTTGGGTTTCCATTAAGGCTTTGTCGAGGACTTCCTTATGGAGGGGAGATGTGTGGAGTAAGTCAAGAATGGAGATTTGTGCAAGGGTTTTTTCAAGGTGATCTAAGAGGTTGTACTTGCGAGTGGATGGTGGATTGGTAGGTGCGGATGTAGAGGGTTGATTATTGATAGGGGCTCCATGGATGGAAACACGACCATGACAAGTAGTAACAACACAATTTGGTGTCTTAGCTCTAATGGTGATGGTGTTGATGTGGTGGGAATAATCTTCTATTCATCCCACAATGGAGTCGAAAGAAGAGGGAGATGGTACGACATTGTATGTTTGGTTGGAAGATGACACTTTTCCTTTATTATGGTTGGGAAGGGGATCCTTGTACGCTCCCAAGTTGGCATTCGGTGATTGTCTCGACAGTTTGTCAATGGTTATGTCACCCCTATCAATAAGGTCTTGTATATAATGTTTCAACCTCATGTAGTTAGATGTCTTATGCCCTTTCACACGATGGTATTCACAATAAGCATTTTCATCGAACCAAGAGGGTTTAATTTGATTTTCATCATAAGGTCTAATAGGGGGTAATGTGATTAAGTCCACCTTCATAAGGTTATTCAAGACATTTTCAATGGGCTCCCCTAAAGGTGTGAATTTCCTCTTAGGGTTGTTTTGTCTCAGTGGTCCCTTAAGAACATTGACATTATTATTCGTAAATGTACTTGGTGGGGTGGGATTTTGTACATTTTTTATGACTTTCACATTGGTGACATCATCATTGAGGGTATTCTTCTTCTTACCCCAAAAGCGAGGTTTGTCATTGGATTGTGTGTTTTTGTTCATGTGGTAAGTGTTTGTTTTATTGTTGTTGACCTTGTTATTGTTGTTGTTGGTCTTATTGTCATTGTTGTAGAGTTTTATAGAGCCTTTAGTGATAAGGGCTCTTTCAATGGTTGTTCCTTTGTCAATAAGCTCCTCAAAGGTTGATGTGCATTGGATTTGCAAATAGAACCCCATAAATTCTTGGTTAAGGTTGGTCACAAACATAGTGACTAGTTGCTTTTTAGGAATGGGCCAAGGGAGTTTTCTTGTCAAGCCTCTCCATCTTTGCAAAAAGTTGGCGAAGCATTCCACATTCTTTTGTTTTGTGTTACAAAGATCGGTCATGGATATTTCATGCTCAAAGTTATAGGAGAAATGGTTCACAAACTACTCCGTAAGCTCATGGAATGTCTTGATGCTGAGTTGAAGATGAGCAAACCATTCAGTAGCTTGACTACCGAGGCTTCTAGGAAATAGTCTCATCAAATAGGTATCATCATATGAGACTTCTAGGAAAGCTATATAAAACTCCCTAAGTTGTTTCCTAGGGTCTCCCTTTCCTTTGTATTTGTCAAATTTTGACGTTTCAAAATTTTTAGGAAAGGGGGGCACATGTAATGTTCTATCAAATGGATATGGACAAATATCCTCGAAAGAATATTTCTTTCTTTTGTTTTCATATTGTATGTCATCAACCTTTTGGATCAATGTTTGCACAATGCTAGATAAATCTTGTGGTGGTGATTGTGGAAAGTAGTTTTGTTGGTTTGAGATTAATTGTTGGAGGAAAAGTGGAATTTGATTTTGGGGTGGATTTTGGCATTGTGAGATTTGATTTTGAAGAGCAAGGTGTTGTTGGTAAGCGAGGAGTTGTTGTAGAACATGTGGTGGGATTTGTTGATTTTGGTTGGGATTTTGTTGCACGGTTTGGACAGAGGATGTGATAGGTGCTTGGGAGATTGTATTTTGTACATACATGAAATTGGATGAGGGATTATGACATGGGTTTTTTCTAGGGATGTTGGATGTCTTGTAAGGCGGTTGTGAGAATAAGTGGGTCATGAAAGCTATGGTGTTAGTGTCGAGTTGGGGAGCACTTGTGGAAGTGCTTGTGTGTGTGGTATTGTTGGGGATATTAAGGGTGATTTACAGTGTAGATGTGGTGATGGTGGATGTCGATATGGTCGAGATATTTGGTGTGTTGGATGTATTGGTAGGAATCGTAGATGTGGTAATATTTGAAGCTTGGGATATGTTGGGAATAGTATGGGATGTGGACGGTTGTGATGATGTGGTGACATTAGGTATGGTGGTGCCATTTTGGAGGAGAAATTCAAGATACCTATTGGGATCTAATTTTAGGACTCGATCGAGTATGTCCATGGAATTGATGTCTTGTGTGAAATCTAGGACATCTTGATCTACTTGGTTTGTGTTGGATGGTGGTCCTTGTGGTTGGACAGGAAAAGGATTTATCATAGCATTGGCATCAAATGTTGATTGTTGTTAGATTATAGGGACATTGTTTTGGTCAGTTTGAGGCATCCCCGTGCCAAAGCTGATTCTAAAGGATTCCATGTCCTTATTTTTCTTATCTTGGGGCCTTGTCAAGGGAATACAATGGATTTGGGTGTGGATTTGGTTGGATGGAGGAAGGTTGTCACCTTAGAGAATAGATTTTAAATTATTGGACCTAAGGATAGGTGATGGTGAAAATTCTGTGAAAGGGAATAAAGATTTAGCCTTAAGAGAATAAAACCTCAAAATTCTAAACCTAAGGATAATGATATGGTCAGATATAGGTTTTTAGCTTTTAGAGAAAAAATCTCAAAAGTTACAAACCTAAGGATGATTAGTGGTAAAGGTATGGGGATGGATGGGAAACCTTAGAGATTAAAGCCTCCAAGATAAAGGGATAAATTGGTTTTCAAAAATTTTGGACCAAAGAGGATAGTGGAAGTGGATGAAACAAGATGGTTTTGGGATGTAGGTGAAGAATGATTCTAGGATGATTTAGAAAGTAGTGATGGTGTGACCAAGGTAGCCTTAAGATGGTTTGGATAATAATCAACCAAGGGAGACCTTAGGTGATTTAGATAAATGGATTTTGGATGATAACCAACTACGGAAAAACTTTAGGTAATTTGGATGTTTTGGATGATTAAAGATTTTGATGATATTTAGTTAGGATGTTCAAATCAAAAGTGAGCTTGAATAAATCTAGATCTTTGGATTATCAAAATGATGTCCTTCTTTACTTAAGGTAGACTTATGTCCTTAGGCAAAACGGGGATGATTATTTCACTTGGAGGTAGACTAATGACCAACAAGAAAAATGGGATGGGATGGTAAGATCTAGATTTAATTTTTGCACAAAAATTGATTTAAAGTATGGTTTTGGGATGTGGGTTGATGTTTATATTTTTGGATGATTTTAGATTTTTGGATTTTGGATGATTTTGATCTTAGAGTTGATGGATATGATTTAGATAAGTTTGGGTGAATGTTGGATTTGTAAATGGATTTTGGAATGGATAGATTAAAGGTCCAAAAGTGAAAACCAAAATGTAGGGTTAGGTTGAATTATGTGGAAATGGATTATGGTTAGGATCGGTGGTATATTGTTGATATGAGATGAAGGGTCCAATAGTCAAAGAGATTATCTCTAAGGTCAATGGAAGTATATGGATGAATTTTGGGCTAAAATGGTTGTGGGTGATGGTCAAAGGTGAATTAGGGTTTTGACAGATTTTGACAAGGTGACCATGGATTATGACTAGGCAAGACTCAAGGATTTCGAGACAATTTATCAAATACGTGGGAAATTTAGTTTCCATATGGCATCAATTTCTAGTGATAAGGCATCAAAATAGAGTGAAATGGTGCCAAAAATCATAGAAATGGCATTAAGCAAATTTTAAGGTGCCAAGCGGAGGAGTTATAGCACCAAAGTGAGACAGTGTCTTAGATTTTATCTAGGTTTTTGGCAAATCTTGGATTTTAAAGGTCAAATGATTGATTTGGAAGGGTCAAATGTTCAATGGTTCGGTTTGTTAATGAGATTTCTTGGAAAGCATACAAAATACTCCAAACAAGAGAACACAATGGCTAAATGTTTGATGGGAAGTACAAGCATTATGTGTATGTTCAATAGGCCCTCAAGGCCAAATTTCCATGGATCTAGACACAATCGAATACACTTGAAGACAATTCTTAATCTACCTAAGGTCAAGGTGAATGGCAACTTGTTCAACCCACAATTTGAATCTTCATCGACTCAAATGTCATCACACCTAAAATGGGTGTGTACATTCTTTTGTCTTTACGAGAGAGGGCAGGTAAGGGCCTCCAGGACTGGAAGGATGACCCAATCACCCTCTCCCTGAAAAGATACAAGTTGCTTATGCTAAGCTGGGGATTTTCGTCTCATCTCAAGGGAGCCTTATGGTGAGTAATATTGGGGGCGTCGTACCCTTGCATTGAACAAGACACCAATAGGTCAATGGTGTAGGCCTCTAGCTTAAGGTGTCTAGTGGAAATTTAGGGACTTGACACTCATTCATGTGGTAGTGACTCACTTAAGAGACTATCCCAACCACTTACATCAATCCTTTTGCAAGGAAAGAATGGGGTTGACGTATCACATACACAAGTGCATGGTGTTGGAGTACAATCAACATTGAAAGGGGGGGTTAATCAATGTTGAATAAAAAACAAGTTATTTACTTCTTATCAAACTTGAAAAGAGAAAGTGAAGAAATCAAACTTGACAATATGCTTTATCAAATGAAGGAGTCAAATACTAAATGTTCAAGCATGTAGGACAAATGAATCACACACAAATTGAGACCATGACACAATAGATTTCATGAGTGGAAAACCCTCACAGGGATGAAAAACCACTCAAAACTGCCTCACTAGCTTAATCATGAAAATTATCAATTACATAGCCTTACTGCTACAAGATGTCTCACTATCAAATCTAATAACATAAGAAAGAAGGTTTAACTTAGGGGGTTTTCCCTAATTCTCTACAATGGATCAAACAACATCTCGTCATATCAAAGGTTACACATCACAAGGCAACTCTTCAATATCCCCTTTGAAGACATTTTCAACACCTTAGAACTCCTGATCACATTGATACCATGAGATTACAACATCTGAATACAACTCCTTTTGCAGAACAAGGAAAGTATATGTCTTGACATCAACAAAATGGTATGCTTAAAGATACAATACAAATAGAAGAGTGAAATCTTTTACTAGTTTAACCTGTTGTCATCACCACATCTACCTATGTTCTTCTCAAACAAATCTTCATGACTTTTTCATTATGAATACCTCCTGACATAGAAATAAACAGATCACCTGGCCAATCTTCTGCCCCATAAACCTCCAAATAATCTTGATGTACATTTGTCTCCAAAAATTAGGTATGATGTCTCTGTGTGTATAATCTCAATGTCTTCATCTATATGCATACTCTTTCTCTGCAATCTCTAAGAACATCCTTGAAACCTTATATGTAGTACTGATTGCTTTGTCAAGTAACACAATCACTATGAGATGAATACAAGCACTTGTTCACTGATCTTTCTCATCAATACAAAACTCTAATTCAGCAAGACAAATCCATGATCTTTCTCTGTCCTCATTAACCTCTACACATTCTGTCTTATCTCTATCAATCATCTGTTGTTCACTCTAAAATCTTTTTCTAGACCTTTCTACTCATTGTTCATCTGCAAAATCCATACTTTGTCTTCTTGAATTCAACAACATGCAGAGAGCTCTTTCATTCTTATCTGCTCATGCTTTGCTTCACACAAGATACATTGCCTTTTTGTTTTTCTGTAACATCAGACCTTTTTCCCACACCCCTATCTACAATTTAGAGTTTTCTATTATATATCAAAGCCATGAGAAGTCACACAAACACCAGGTTGATTCAAATTCCATTAGGATTACAAGAAAAATAGTTATATTTCCTAAACTAACTACCTTACATAGACACTATATGCAGTCACCCGTCAAATTTTCTTCCATACACTTGACCGTTAGGTTTTGAAAATCTTTTAAACATGGCTATTGATGTGCCTTTTCGCGGACCTTGAAGATAAAAAACTAGACCATTGATAATGTTTTCTGCTCAAAAATAGAGTATGATCACCAGGAGAAATGGTTTCCTAGAATGCAAGGCCGGTCAAAAAAATGTGTAAAAGACCCTTTAGTAGGTGGAATTTAAGAGAACAACTTATAATCAAAGGTCAATGTAAAATAAAAAAAAAAGATATATATAGTATTGATGGGTAACTTAGAGTCCAACATAGGTTTTTAAGGCTTCAAGAGTGGACTTGAGAATTAGGTTAAGAAGGTCTAAAAACCTCAAAGAGAACAACAACCTTAACAAATAGAGCTTGGTGTTTTAGGTCAGACATAGTCATTTAGGGTTTTCATACTTGAAGAAACTTGCACGAGAACATGAAACCTGGATAATAACCCCAAAGATCTTCAACACTAATGAAACACATCATGTGACCTTCAATCCTCATGCTACACCAATCTAGTGACTAAGTACCTCTCAACATCTTGATCAATCATGTGACTAAGTGCCTCTCAACATCCTGATCAATCAAGTGACCTTGTTATCTTGAATAACCTAAAATTCATCCTTCCGATCACCTTATACCTTGTTTTGACTCAAGATCAACATCAATATAAATTTAAGAACACCCACTTGAAGCATGGTCAACTCACAAAAACCAATATGAAGTCATGAAACCGCATCACCATTAAACCCTTAAACCAACAAGTTCTTTGCAACTTAAATTTGATATTCTTGCTTTAAGATACTCTTGCACTATCAACTCAATATCATTCCTTGAAGACATCCTGAATGAAATCTAAACTAACCTTGAAGATTTATTGCTATAGCCTGATTGCTACACAAGAAAGATTAGAATGAATCCTAATTGCTACACAAGCAATATTAGAATGATAGAATGATATGCCATAGAATAGTACTTGATCACATACTGTTTGTTTCAATGACCACAATGATAAACATCATCTGCACCTTGTAACACCATCATATCATCTGCATGCTTGACCAACAACACATAACACCTGGATCACCAACAACACCTACAACATCATCTTGAGCAACACATCTGTATGCACTATTTCTCTATTTTGACATCAATGACAACATTGAATATAGGGGCAACACATGGATATTGGGGAACTATCGGAATGAGAATACGTTGCCAAGAAGTCTTCGGCTTTCTCCTAAACCATTTGTATAGCGGACTGAATTGAAAGCATCACTTAGAGTTGTCCCTTAGGGTGAGTACTTTTCCCACCAAGGTAGGATCTCCTAAAAAGATAAAAGAAAAGATAGAACAATTTCTCTTACACCCAAGAGCCTTTGAAAGGCGAGGGGAGAGGATACTTTTGTTCTATCTTTTGGGATCTACTTGACAAAACATGCAAGTGCACCAAACACGCCAAACAATCTAAGTTATTTTTTAAGAACCAAACAAAATATTCCTAAGTTTGAGCACACAAGTTCATTTTAGGTACACCAAATCAAAATGTTCCTATGATAACAATGCACAAACAAATAAAGAACCCTGCAAGGAGATGTTAGTAGTCTTATGTTTTGTCTTTGGCAAGCGTTCTTTTTCATTGCAAAATGTGTTAACAACCTGCACAAGTCCCAACAAGCAGTTATGAAAATGGTGCCAAAACAAAGAGCAATGGCACCACAAATCACAGAGATGGCATTAAAATCAAGCAAAATGGTGATAAAGAGATATTAAGTAGAATATAGACTGACATCAGGGACCCAACTTAAAATAGTGACATAAATAAATAAAATGGCATCAATGCTACAGATAGCGCTAACATGCCTTAAAATAGCATCATAATTTCAAAAAATGGCATCAAAAAACCTTTTATACCTGTGTTTACCCTGTTGCTAGTCCAGATGGTGTCAAACTGTGTATGGATAGTAGAAAAATGATGCAGTCTCTCTAAATTTTTCTAAAAAAGGTTGTTAGTTTCAAAATATCAGTTCAAAAAGAGTTTAGAGAGCCTCCTATCCTACCTACAAACACAAAATGTCAGAGAAGGGCACCAAAAATCATTAGTGTGAGGAAAACAAGTTAGGATTAGCTAAAGAAACACATTTTTGTGTTTTGTGGTGATGAGGTATAAATAACCTCATCTCTTGATGGAACAAACGGCCTTCATCTAACTTGTCCTAAACTCCATTAAATGAGCTCTTACACACCTAACTTGTCCTAGTCTCCATTTAATGGGACTCTTCCCCATGTGAATTAAAAATTCATTTTTTATCCCCTTCATCTAACTTCATTAATGTAAACCCCTTCCCAATGTGAATTAAAATTTTACTTTTATTCTCATCTATCTAATCTTCTTGATCAAATCTAAGCCCTTCATCTTGCAATCAACCTCATCCATTGATCTCAACATTGAATCTCCACCATTTGGATCAAATGTCCCTCCATTTTGCCTATAAATACAAGCTCTCACAAGCCATTTTATCATCCAATCTTTGAGTATTGTTATTATGCTAAAGTTTCTATCATCTCCATCATCTTTAGCTAGGCTATTAGTGACTTGAATTTGAGTTTTGAGAGCATTTCACATTGAAAGAATGGCCATGGGTGAAGCTTTTGGGTGCTAAGATCTCAACCTTATCAAGGAGGTGGAGGACTTCACGGTATACATTTGAGTGTTTTATACATTTTGTTTGTGTTTCTGACCTTGTAGTTTTCTTGTTCTTCATTTGGCACGCTCGATGGGACCACCATGGTCTCAAGCTACTAACTTTTTGCTTGAAGTTGTGAAAATAGACATTTTTGCAGGGTTTTGGCACTAAAAGCTTTTGGTTTGACGCCATTCGGTCATGTAGTGGTGCCATTTCTCTTATTTTCGGTGCCATTATACTCTATTTTGGCGTCATCTTCTCATGACATTTAGAGACTTTGTTAGACTATTACAAATAGCCTCAGACACTACCTCGGTCGATAAACTAATAATTTTTATCTAAAGTGTTAGGACCTTACGACAACCTATCACTTTTTGGTGCCACTACCGGGGATCGAACCTGGGTCACCCGCGTGACAGGCAGGAATACTTAAATCCTGAACTAAGATTAGCAAAGCCCAAGTGTCCTCAAAACCTACATTTCCTTTAATCTTCCTATCAATTTCCTAAGCAATTTTACCACTCTGGATGCCGTGATATTTCAGTAGTCTTTGAGCAATATGGGAGGAGCCAAACACAAGTTTGAGCTAGTTTCACTGGATAAATTGTTGGCATTGGGGAATATTTCAGAATTGTTTCATAAAGTAGGATGGCTAGACTTCATAAAGCAATTTGAGGGACACCATGCACATTTGGTCAAACAATTTGCCGAGAACTTTACAGATGGGCAGTCGATTGTGCTTGGGAAGAAATTCAAGGTAAGTCCCCGAATCATCTCCAAATTATTTGGTATTGGAAATGAAGGAATTAATTTGTCTGAAACTACAAATATTTCCTATCAGAAAATGATAGAGCTTTTTACACGGGAAGGGGAACCTCACCCATTATTAGTTGTAAGTACCTGAGGGAAAAATAAGGGATTTCAGAGAATGTCCATTGTAGATCCATGGTGAACAACAATTGCATGGATTATTAAGTATTTCACCTATGAAGGACAATGTGCCACAAAAGTTGGTCCCCATTTTCAGCTGCTCATTCATTTGCACCATGGTCTAGACAATCTTGAATTGAGAGTTAACATTCCTACATTCCTTCATGATTCCCTTGTTTGCATGATAGAACATTTCAAAATTGGGTCTGGGCCTTTGAAACATCATGGTCTTATACATTTAATCTGCAAATATCATTTTCATAGAAAAAGAAAACCAGATGAGAAATGGCAAAAATTTCTGCAAAAATTTGAAAACCCTAAACCTCCAAGACAATTTGAGGTAGGTGAGTTGTCTGGTAAGGAAATCCAAAACATGAGAGAACTTTCTCCTACACCCCAAGATGATAGACAAGATCCTGGCAGTGAAGCACCAGAAAATCCACCAAACCCTCCAGATCGTGAAGAAAGGCCTAAATCACATATTGTGCCTAAAACCCTAGAAAAATGATAAAATGTGGATTTAGTAGACTTAGAGGAGGAAGGTGTTCAGTCTCGTAAAAAGGAAAAGAGGCCCAAAATGAAACTACATTGAAGACCTACTCCTCTGAGAAGGAGCAAATGATTAGCTGATAAGCCTAGTTGTGCCATAGCTTGTGAATTACCCCATGTTCCCAAGAAAAAGAGAAAACAAAGGTAGCCCTATGAAAAAGTGACTCAGCCCGATGAGAATGTGTCTCAGATTGGTACATAGGTAACTCAAACATTAGAAAGTAATGAACCCCCTGCATCTAGACCATCAATTGACCCATCTAAAGAGGACCTAGAGGAAAAAGGAGAAAAGGGATAAGAGGGAATCAGTGAACAAATATCTAATTATGTCCTAGTTGAAGAAGAGGAGGGTCAAGAATATGAGACCGTTGAAACAACTTCTTCATTCCAATAGCCAGAAAACATTCAGGAAGTTGATACAGTGCTTGAGGAGAGATAGTTGTTTCCCTTAAATAATGTTGATAATATAGAACAAGGTCCATCTAGATTAATTAATGAAGATCACATACCTAGCAATCAAACAAAAGTTTTTATTACTCCCCTCTCTACAGATGCAGAGGATAACAAAGGTGAGTCTGTGACATTAGAAACAAAGAAATTAAAAGCACAAATTATGCAGTTGAGAAATAAAATAAAATTGAATGAAGAGAAGTTGAGCAGGCAACAACAGGAGATAGAAGAATAGAAAGAGCTTTTGGAGTAAAAGGATCAAACTATTAGAGAGTTGTAATCCCAATTGTAGTAAAGTGAAGAAAGAGATAAGCATTATCTGGATAATTTATCTGAGAAAGATAGACAAATCAAGAATCTAATCCTCAACCTAGAACAATGCCTGAGGACATTTGCAGTGGAGCAGGAGAAGCAGAAAATTGAATTAAATAAGCCCATAAGTAGAACTGTTGATCTGGAGCAAGACTTACAAGAATTTAACATTAAGCTGACTGTGGAATCAAAAGAGGTTCAAACCGAACCAACTAAAATGGAATGGTTTCAGGTCCACATTCCTCCCATGCTAACCAAATGGATGGAGCAATGCTATTTCTTAAGACAATTTGGAGCCAAGAATACTAGAATTAAGAGAGAAATAGTAATGTTAAAAGAATATTATGATAGATTATATCAGGCCAAGATGGATGCATGCCAGATTGGAGAGTTATTGTTGGCCTGTAGGAAACTGTCTAGGTTATATTCCATGTTCCTTAATGAGCATTTGTTAAGATGGAAGCTCCTGAGAATCTCTTGCAATTTACCACATGATCCTAATGACCAGCAATTCCTTCAAGCATTTAAAGAAGCCTCTCCTAGACAGAAGAATTTATTATGTGAGTTTTTCATTCATAATCTATTTCTTGAAAAACATAATGATTTCTTCATCAATCTGTTTGTGGGGGAAGTTTAGTTAAGGGTATTTTTGTCAAATATGCAAAATTAGATTCAATGGCAAGACATAACTAGAGAATATCTTCATACCGAGAGAACTGTGGGACTACACATGAGGTACCCCAACCAGAAACCTTTTTCTTTCAAAACTCAGTTCTAAAGAACTAAGAGTTATGAACACATGAAAGAAAAATACAATGAAAGCATTAGGATCTTCTATGAAGATTTCAAGATTAATGGGCCACAGTTGATTGACAGAGCTTGGAATGCCTGTGAGGAAAGGTATACCCCCTTGCCTATGTATTTTAAAAAAAGAGAAATGATTTCCCCCACTAACCTTAGATGGTCATACAAAAGGGCCGAGGCATTGATAGAGATTCTTCAGCAACTGAAGACTAAGTGGATAGGAAGGAGATACAGACCGCCTCTACTTTTACAACCACCCCCTGTAGTCTTAGTTACAGAACATGAACTAAGGGACTTACATACCTAGCAGATGACAATCAAACTTCACAAAGGTTTTCTGAAGGTCCTATTGGAGTTTCTCCCGAATCAGCAGAGGGTTTGCCAGTTCCAATGCACAGGCAGATTCAACCAACTAATACAGGAGGTTGCGTGAGCTGCCTCCCCTTCACTTCTGGTTCTACCGCACCAAGGGGGTATCCCTATAGCTAAAGATTTAACCTTGACTCACCCAATGACAGAAAGATTTAGCTTTACAACAACAGGCAGAATACTCTCATGTTTGGACCAAGATTTTCATGATAGATCACAAGGCTGGCAACATTCTTGGACATATCTAACTGGTTAGGAATGAGAGTATGTAGGGTTCCTAATCCTACTCCTACAACTGACAGGTTGGAACTATGAAAGGATTTATTTTTTAAGTTTTGGATGCAAGACAGGGGGTTTTAGATCATAACTACTACACAAGGAGCTGACTGGTGCCTATCTCAGGGCAAGGAGTCAACTAGACGTATACAAGAGAATGGTTTACAACTAGCATCCAAGTTTCAAGGGGTTAAGACTGGTGCTTGCCTAACAAACACCACCCAAGACTAAGTATTTAGCTGCCTCTACTTACAAACATCCCTGCTGACATGCATTCTTCTCCATACTAAACCTAAAACAATTTAATCCACTCCTTGAATGGAAGTCACATATCAAGCATGTGATACAGCAAATCTATATCCTAGAATCTGAGGAACCCTTAGCAACCAGATTCAAAAGAAGGAATGCATACGGAAAATGGAGACAGACAACTAAACACATGCATTAAAGCATTTCTCATATAAAAAAACAACAATGAAACTAAACATGTGTGCAAAATACATTCATATTGCAACTCATAAACTCCAAAAAAGAGATAGAACAGCCAAGAACAACTTTGTTTTTCATTATTTTTCTAGAAAATGCCCAAGTCTTCAACAACCAAAAATGAGTAACACAGTTTGCATTTTATAGCAAGACTGTGTACTCAGCAATAATTACATGGCATTTCAAAATTTCACCAGAAACATTGCATCTTCATATTGGCGCTCAAATCATTAAAAGTTCTAGGCACATAGAAAGAAGGAGCAGGTGAGATTAGGAACTGTGCAGCTGCTCAAGATTTTTCCCCTTAAGATGGTATGTGGCTCGTCCATGTCTTTGACCATGCTTCCGCAACTTCACCATTAATGCCAACCTACCCACAGCTTCAGAAAATGCAGCAATTTGTGTACTCTATGGTTTTCCCACTTGAAACGTAATTGCACACAAAGAAAACGTCCCTGTTGAATGTTTGAATCATGGCCATCGATGTCCCTTTCCTATCGCCAAGATTTGCGGCCTAAAATCACGCTAAAAAGTCACCATCCAATGAAATTATGCCACGTAGGCACCCTGTGCTTCTATCGCTGACTTTTCTGCCATCTATTTTGCCTTTTTCGCCTTGTATATGCAAAAGAACATGCATATACATACAACTGCCTGCATACAAAGCGCGAACCCCAAATATTTATAAAACAAATCACAATCTCATTCGAGTCCGGCTTGTAACTCCCCTTTGCATATATCGCTTTGTATATTGCACATACAAATGCAATATACATACAAGCCACAGACGCCAGCCACTTTATTCACCAAATTTGACCTTTAAGTCGGGTTCGGCTTGCATATCGCTCCCTTGTATGTTCTCCTTGTATATCATCTTGCATATCGCATTCTACAAATGTAATATACAAGCAAAAACATGCATTCAATCGGACCTGAGCCCTTATCAACTACATTGCATACTTTTTCAGATCCGACCAATGCATCTTTGGAATGCATGTTCCTTTGTATGTGCGAACATACAATCACACTTGCATATGCATCTGGTGGGCCCCATGCTTTGTATCTCGATCCTTTGCATATTTTCTTTGTATGTGCCCGATGTACATTCTGCTTTGTATGTCTTTGGGCTCCACTTCTTGTACATCAGCCTTGTATGCATCGGGCTTTTTGCATGTTGCCGCCAATGTATCTGATCGATGTACATACAATCCCCTTTGTATGTTGACTTTACATGCACCTTCCTTGTATCTTTGTAATGTTAATGTTTCCCTTGCACATTTCCAATGTATCTTTCCGTTGTATGTCTGAACATACAACACAAAATACATGCAAACCCTCACATACAAGCAGGGAATATTCCTAGAATCTGTGATAGATTCCTCAATGCATATACAAACTCGATATGCATTGAGAAATGCATACAACCAATTTTTTACCATTTTTTGAAGGCCGATTGAACATACAAACCGCCCTGTATGCCCGAATGTACATTTGAACCTGCATGTATATACAAATGGCCTTGTATATACAAAGATGCATGCATACAACTATTTTTTTGCACTTTTCAACTACAAAGGCCGAAAGACTTAGAATTTTTTGGATTTTTTATGAAAGTGCCTACGAATTTCAAATGCTCAAAACCCAAACTTGCAGCAGGCACTAACAAGTCCTTGACCATATTGATGAAGAGGCAGATGAAGTATATGATTTGAGCTCAAAGTATGATGAATTGAATAGGAAAAGAGAGGCTGAGAGATAGAGGATGCATCATAGAGCAGGAGGACCTGCTCAAGGTTAGGAAGGGGAGGAATGATAAGGTATAAATAAACTCATCTCTTTGATGGAACAAATAGCCTTTTTGCATTACCCAATTCCCTATCCTTGCTGTTACATCCCTAATTTTGTCTTTCTAATACTTTTTACTTTTACTTGGACTTAAGTAAATCTATTTTGATGTTTAGATTAATATCAAGGAAAATATAGATTTTATTGAATTTCATTTATGGAATTATTGATATGCATATGTTATATCAATTTAATAATTGCATTATGAGAATTTGGTTTATTGTTTGAATAATAATGCACTGATCATAATCTGTTAATTTATATTTTTATACAAGATTGCAAATTGTGGATGACTCTCAGAGAAAAGAGAGAGAGAGTATCTTTCAAGGAGAGAAATATAGACCTTGGGTTATGGGTGTTTATTTGCAAAATGAGTATAAGTGTTTAACAAAACGTGAACCGGTATCAATAGAGGTAAGTCATGTTTTGTCAGTATAACTCTTGGATCTATTCGACAAGTAGTCGATATCTTTTGATTTCTTTCTGGGCTAGTCGTGTGTGTGTGTGTTGACATTATCATTCGTAAAAGAAAACAACATCTTCAGAGTAGAATGATGTCCGTTTACAACTAACGTAATCTTATGTCAACATTGTCATAAAATTGATGTGTTAACATCCTTAAGTCATAGAATGTTTAATTTGTTGACATTAAACATCATATGATGATTTTATCAAGTCAAGTTGACATGATTTAACGAGAGTCTCTGAAGGGGAGACAAGCTCGACCCTTTCACATTATTCGTAAACCTTTCGACTTATTATTATTATCATATTTTGATCAAAGCATAAATGATCAAGTAAGGTAGTTGTCATGATAAACTATTACTTATATATATATAAGGAGAACGACTTGGTATGAGCTGAGGACGGTCTATGTTGTGCTTGAGGTGAAATTTATGTGGATAACAGGTATTAGGAAGGGGATTTAGTGAAGGAAGAACGTCGGCCATAGGCGTCTAGTGGGCTTGCGGCCTGTGAACTCAGTTTGTCTTTGAAAAGCTGTCGCTTACCAGTTTATCAACGTTTCTGCATAGTGTGCTTTGTATTCAATAATGAATCATATTTTCTTTCAAATGATGTCCACTATGGTATCTCGTTAGTAAACATTCAAATTTGCCAGTTAGGCTAAACCATGTTATTCGATGTGTTTTTTATTAAAGTCAATGGTGTCTGCTGTGATTGAATTGTTGTTCTAATTGATAGATAGTGTGGACAATAAACTACTTAGTTATCATACAAGAAATCTAGTAGCATTGAATGAGCCTTGTTGGTTGATGCATCCTTTTATCGTTGAATTCTTAAACCAGAGCTCTTTGAGCCAAAAACATACAATATATTTTAAAACTGTTAACATGTCAAACTATCATGTAGAGACAATATGATCATTACAATTTTGCATGCTTGAATAAGGTTATTTTTGTAGTTGTCATGAGCCTTATAAGCTCGAACCAGTCGCCTTGATGTTGAGTTATATCATGTAGTAGATCAACTATGATGTTATAAGTTAAATCATGCAAAAGACATTCGATGTCATTAGTACAAAATGATACTTTGATATGTATGCTCTTTAGATATGAGTAACACAACTTAATCATTAAGCTAAGTTGATATCGAATTAAACTATCCTTTGTTTAGTTTTAAATCTAGTCAAGTGATGGAAAACTAGAAATACTATGGTAGAAGAGACAAGGTCCTTAGGATAATCCTTATTACCTATTATAGTAATCTTGTTGAGTGTATTATTTTTGTAAATCATTATGAAGGAAATAGAGAAATCTAAACTTGAATATGACATAGTAAGGAAACATATATATATGTATATATTCTAAACTTTTGTAATTATCAATGTTATCGCAATAGGGAAATAGAAGGTACTCATACTCCATTGTGTAGGAGGAAATATCTTTTTCAGAATCATATTATTCTTAATCTTGATTGAGTAAACCCAGGGGTCATTTTTAAACCTTAGTCTCATAGTTATGAGCTATGGTTATTTTGAAATATTAGATTATTAAGGTTGCAATGAAAACCCTAATATTGAACATGAATATAAATGGTTAGTTATATCCATATGAACTCATCTAAGTCAAGTAGACCATTACTATGAAAGATGTTAAAACTATATACGTAAACATAGTTGGTGAGGATAAAACTATAAGAATATGATAGTATCCAAATCAAGTTGGGGCAGGTGAACATTTCGACCACGTTCATTATGAACGTTATTGATATTAAAAATTTGGCCAAAGTAATGCATTCATTTTCTGCATGCATTGTCAGTTCACTATATCTGGATTGCATAACCTATCAAAAAATCATACTTAGCTAGAGGGTATCTAGGGTTGTATAGTTGATAGAGTTGTGTAGGATACAACACTATGTACTCGGAAGGCAAATTACCACTGGTCACCTTTGGTCTATATTCCTTGTGAAGGGTAGAGTCACTTCCTATGTGGAAGATGTGTGGGAGACTGTCAGTTTGTGGATGGAGGTAAAACACTTGAAAGATGCTCTCTCTCTCTAGCAGAAAACATGTCATGACTTGTGATAAAGATGTCAAATATTCAGAAGCAGTAATCACTCCAAATTTGTTTATTTAATTGAATTACTTATGCAAATACTTGTAATTGAGAAAGACAATATGTCATATTTGTTTTATGTAAGAGAATCTTCCAAATTGTTGTTACTTGATTATATGATAAATAAAAGAAAAAATTTCTCTCATTTTTACCTTGTTGAATTTATTCCATGGTAAGTTCTCTCTATTATTGTGTTTTTAGAACGTGGATGTTACATACGGTATCAGAGCTACCAGGTTCAACACTAGGGCTTATGAGACCACTATGCTTACCTATAGTCAACATTATGCGGTTAGCAAATGTTTAAACATTTATGTGCCAGGATGGTACGTCTTAAGAAGATAGCGAGAAAGTCAGTTAATGGGAGTAAATGTTTCCTTAAAGAAAAAAGAGAATGTGAAGCCATTATTAAAACTTTTGAGGGAACTAATGATGATAGTGACATATGATTAAGTGATACTAAAACCCTTGCGAATGCTTTAACTCAAATCAAGTGAGTGAGAAAGGAAAATATTGAAAAAGTTAAGATAACAACTAGAATCATAGCATATATGTCAGATGAAGATACAACTATGGTTAGGCAAGATCCCCGCATACCCCCATCTGTTGAGATCATAGAAGTTAGGTTTGATAGTGAGTCAAAAGGTTATATTCCTCGAGATTATGTATCTGAAAATGAATCTGAAGGATATTCTCCTCTTGAGCATGACTTTTGAAGTCATTTCTTGGATAAATAAAGAATATTCTTTACCCTGAAATGAATTAAATAAAGAAGAGTTGTTTTTGTACCAAACTATTGTTTGAATTGAGTTTATTATGTTTTGATTTAATGAGATGCATGTTATAATCATGAACTAATAGACAACTCAATATTATCAGGTGTGAGAAAAATGATAAACATGGTTCGGACAAGAACTAATCGAGGAGGAATTCAAGAGGAAAACCACTCGCCAAATAATAAATTGGACCAGATCATAAGCATGCTTGAGGAAACTAAGAAAAGACTAGGTGATTTGGAAAAGAAGGTGGATGATAAAGGGAATTCTTGAGGGAAGAGGAGAAAACTCGTGGCGAAAGTCGAGAGAATCATGAAGAACAAAGTAAGAGTATGAAACCTCAGAAGGAGGCAAGGGATAGACTGACCTTAAATCTCTCTAAGGATATGAATAAGGTCACTCCACCAAAATTTGATGGAAATGTGACTGGAGATGCAGTGGAAGCTTGGTTGACAAAAATGGAAAAATATTTTGAGATAAGGAATTACTTGAAAGTAACCAAGGTAGTTTGGGGAGCATTCCAACTGGCAGGAGAAGCATCCATGTGGTGGATGAATAAGAAGATGAAATTGAATTTAAGTTCTTTAAGGGTAACTTGGGATGAGTTCATGGAGCTCTTTCGCAAAAGATGGCTACCACAACTTTATTTTGATAAAAAATTGACTAATTTTCATAATCTTCGTCAAGGAGACATGACAGTGGTGGAATATGGAGAAAAATTCACCCATCTTCTGAAATATGTGCCTCAGTATCAAAAAGATGAGCGATTCAGGATCATAAAATTCATCATGGGTTTAAATGCTCAAATTAGTGGAGAGGTGTGTTGATATGCGCCGGACAACTGAGAGGGGGGGTGAATCAGTTGTCACAAAACTTACACACTTTCTACAATTTAAACATTCATCACTTATCCATAATTATTAGGATTTAACAATGAGATCATGAAATCAAAAACTTAACCACAGAAACAACATCAAACACAAGAGATGTCAAATTTATGTGGAAAACCCCAAGGTGGGGAAAAACCATGGAGAGGATTAACTCTCAATATATATTGCAATCTTGAAATAGTGATGTTCAGGCTTGGTCACTCCATGGGCCTAAACATATTGGCTTACTACCATGAAGAACAACTAGGTCTAGCAGGCTCACTGCCTCAACCCTAAACCTAACAAGATTACAATAAGGGATGTTAAACCCTGAGGGCTGTTAAACCCTACTAGTGGCTTATTGCCAGATTCACTACCATGATCAAAACCTTTTTGTATTATAATGAACAATTCCTCATCTCTGCTCTTCCTCTGCCCTACTCTTCCTCTGCCCTACTCTTCCTCTGCTCTTCTCTTCCTCTTCTTTCCTCTACCTCTCCTCTGCTCTGACTTTGGACCTTTCTTAATATATTCTCATTTTCACTCAAGGACAACTTTTCCATGACTTAGCTACAAGTATTTATACACTACATTAACCTTGGAATGATCATCAAGGTCGGCATCAACCATTGGAACAATCTCCAAGGTTGGTAATACAAACACTTACAAAATAGGTCCTGACCTACTGCAACATTATGCAAAGGGAATACAACGTGGATCATGCCATACCTTAGTTGGGACTCAAACACAATCTTCCATGCCAGAACACGCTTCCACAATCTTCCAGAGATCTTCGCAATCATTGGGATCAACCAGGTCAGCCAAGACTGGTTACATGCTACATTATCTGGGAACAATCTTCACACACCAACTCAATTTATTAATGTGGACCAAAGTCTAGATAGGAACATGATATGGAGACATCCACAAGCACATTATAATCATACAAACCTTAACCACTTTGTTCATAGGAATCTTCTCACTGGAACACATAACTTTTACTGTCTTTAACTGTCATAAAAGAAAGATAGTTTGCAAACCACCAAACCATGAACCATTGCAATTGTAGTCACCTATCATCATCTCAGACTTCCCTCTAGAATTGCAGAGCCAAATAATTTATTGTAGAGGAATGAGAAGCAGAATACTTTCCTCCTGTCCCAACTAAACTTACAGAAAAAGTAGGTTTCACTCTGGTGAACACAACTCACTCAGATCTTCATGAGGATGGCTCAAACCTAGAATGTAGGACCCTCAGACATACCTCTAACTTACTTCCAATCCACAGACCACGATCTTCAAATATAAATAATGTGGAGAAGATTACCAGATTGTTCTTCAGCATACAACTCATTGTCTGCACTGCACTTCTTTGTAACTCACTTGTTTCTTTTGAAGAGGCTAATTTTCTTAATATCCTCAACATACAAGTCTTCTAAACAAGTAATAGAACAAGATACAGTTGACACCAATGACAACAAGAATATGTTGACATCAATGACAACACCGATTAGGCACATACTTGTAACAATCTCCCCCTTTGTCATTGATGGCAACATATGATGTGAAAAATTGCAACAGCCATAAAGACAAGATTCTCCCCCTTTCTCTTTACACATCTGTACTCTTTCTTTCTCCAAAATTCTCTCCCTTTCTCTTACACATCTACACTCAAGTTTTTCACATGACTTCTCTTCCCCTTTGACATCAATGGCAAAGGGTACATACTTGCACTCATCTTCTCTGATCAAATCTCTCTATTGAACTCTCTGACTACTCCCCCTTTGAACTAGCCCTAAAAAGCATCAACTCAAACCTCTAAACATCTCCAAACTAATGCACCATTGTGCATCTTAGTTTAGAGCAGGAGGGGTGATGACCCCTAACTTTTCTCTGAGATACTCAAAAGTATCCTTGGGAAAAGGCTTGGTAAAAATATCTGCAATTTAATCTTTGGTAGAAACATACTCCAACTTGACTTCATTCTTTGTCACTTTTTCTCTCAGGAAATTATACCTAATGGATATGTGCTTAGTCCTTGAATGCACACTAGGTTATTTAATATGTTTATGACACTTGTGTTGTCACAAAAGATTGCAATAGGTTCTTCATACACAACTTTGATGTCCTTCAAAGTCTGCTTCATCCATAACACTTGAGTGCAATTGCATGCTATTGTAATGTATTCTTCCTCTCTAGTAGACATGGATATTGAATCTCGTTTCTTGCTCAACCAAGATACTAATCTTTTTCCCAAGAAGAATGCACCTCCACTTGTACTTTTTCTGTCATCCACATCTCCAGCCCAATCTGCATCAGTATATGCATTGAGAACAAAGTCACTATCCCTGGGGTACCACAAACCATAATCTATTGTGCCTTTTAAATATCTTAAAATTCTCTTGACTGCCATCACATGTGATTCCTTGGGTTGTGCCTAAAATCTTGCCACAAGACACACTATATGCATTATGCCAGGTCTGGTTTGAGTCAGATAAAGTAATCCTCCAATCATAGATCTATACTTTTTCTGGTCTGCCATGGGTGAGTTATCATCTTTCCTCAACTTACAACCAGTTATCATAGGTGTGCATACTGGTTTAGAGTCTTCCATCCCAAATTTCTTTAACAACTCTCTCACATACTTGGACTGAGAAATGAAGATACCCTTATCTGATTGACTTATTTGCAGGCCTAAAAAGAAGTTCATCTCCCCAAACATAGACATTTCAAATTCATTTTGTATTTCTTTGACAAAAACTGAGCACATACCTTCATTGCCTCCAAAAATAATATCATCAACAAAGACTACAACAATCAGAGTTTGTTCATCATTGATCTTGAAGTAGAGGTTACTATCTGTCGTACCTTTACTGAACCCTATTTGTATCAAGTACCTATCCAACTGTGCATACCATGCCTTGGGAGCTTGCTTCAATCCATACAATGCTTTCTTCAATCTGCATACCATGTCCCCTTGCTCTGATGACTGAAATCCTTTTGGTTGTTCAATATAGACTTCCTCTTCCAACTCTCCATTTAAGAAGGCAGACTTCACATCTATTTGATAAACCTTGAAATCTTTATATGCTGCAAAATCTAGAAACATCCTTCTTACTTCAATCCTTGCTATTAGATCAAAAGTTTCTTCAAAGTCTATTCCTTCAACCTGAGCATATCCTTTTCATACCAATCTTGCTTTGTTTCTTACCACTTCACCATTATCATTCATTTTGTTTCTGAAGACCCACTTTGTACCAATTAAATTCTTGTCTGCTGGTCTAGGAACAAGATCCCAAGTCTGATTCTTCTCTATCTACATCAATTCTTCTTCCATGGCCTTTATCCAATTCTCATCTTTGCATGCCTCATCCACAGTTTTAGGTTCAATCTTAGAGATCAAACA
This sequence comes from Cunninghamia lanceolata, assembly GCA_027924645.1. Lineage (NCBI taxonomy): Eukaryota > Viridiplantae > Streptophyta > Pinopsida > Cupressales > Cupressaceae > Cunninghamia > Cunninghamia lanceolata. Next base: position 19,833,191 of record BSBN01000590.1, read on the forward strand.
AAAATTTACTTGTTCTTCTGCAGCTTTTCTTCTAGTTAAGATCCCTTTGCTCTTATCTCCTATGATTTGATTTTCAAAATGATTGACTCTTACATATCTTGGAGTTTTGGTAGTGCTTACCGGAGCTTGTTCTTTAACTCATATGTGTTGTCTTCATGCTGCACCACTTCTGAAACATCTGGATCATCTGACTCATATCCACTTGGTTCCGAAGATCTTTCTTTACACTCATCAACTTTGACATTTGCACTTTCAATGATTTTATTCAGCCTCTTATTATAGCACCGGGAGGCCTTACTCTTGGTGGAGTAACCAAGGAAGATTCCTTTATCACATCTAGCATCAAATTTGCCTAAATCTTCTTCTCTTTTGATATAACATCTGCTACCAAGGTCTTTGAAGTATTTCATAGTAGGAACTCTACCATGCCACAATTCATAGGGAGTTTTTGAACTGTTACCTTTTACTTGAACTCTATTTAGGATATATACTATGGTGTGAATTGCCTCTCTCCAATATGCTTCTAGAAGATGAGATTCCTTCATCATGGTTCTAGCAGCTTCTTGAACTGTTCTAATTTTCCTTCCAACAACTCCATTTTATTGTGGAGTTCTAGGTGCAAATAGCTATCTCTTTATTCCATGCTCTTCACAAAAGAGATTGAATCCATTTGATGTGAACTCTCCTCCTCTATCAGATCTCAAATATTTGATTTTTAAATCCATCGCATTTTCAACCATTGCCTTAAATGCCTTGAATTTATCTAGAGCTTCAACTTTCTCTTTTAAGAAGGTGACCCAAGTCATTCTAGAATAATCATCAATGAGCAACATGAAATACCTATCTCCTTGCAAACTTCTTACTCTGGTAGGTCCACACAAGTCTGTATGCACTAGCTCAAGTAGTCCTCCAACTGATTGATCCTTGCTTTTGAAACTTGTTCTTGTCTGTTTCCCAAATTGACACTCCTTGCAAACTGGATTAGCAGGCTTCACAAGCTTAGGCAAATCTCTAACAATCTATGCAGTACTTATCTTCATAATATTATCAAAGTTTATGTGACACAACCTTCTATGCCATAACCAACTTTCATCAATCTGAGTCAACAAGCAATAGTTCTCAGTCCCTTTCAAGTGATAGATATTACCTCTGGTCTTCTTACCAGTTGCAATGATTGTTCTGGAGCTTTCCCTAATCTTTCATCCATTGTCCTTGAAGCTTAAGTCATAGCCCTTGTCACACATCTGACCCACACTCAAAAGATTGTGCTTTAATCCTTTCACATACAAGGCATCTTCAGTCTTATGCTTGCCATCAAAAGAAATAGATCTTTTTCCACAAATCCTACCAGTTGTATCATCTCCAAACCTAACCAGTCCACCATCATATCTTTCCAAACTTATAAACTTACTTTTGTCACCAATCATGTGGTGAGAGAAACCACTATCAATAACCCATTCATCTTTGTCCTTGATGACCTGAGCAACCAAAGCACTTTCCACTGGTTTCTCTTCCTTCATACAGCTAGAAGAATCAGTAGACATAAGATCTTCCTTAATAGCAATGAACAAGCATTCATTTATAGAGGAATTAGCATTATCTGGTTCACCATTATCTGACACTCCTTCATCATCATCAAAGTCTTCAACATAATAATACTTCTTTTGGGTCCTAGGCCTGTTCTCATATCTTCTTCTATTTCTTTCAATTCTTTCAGGACATCTGGAAGCAAAATGACCTACTTTACCACAGGAAAAACATTTGAAAGATAATTTGCCTTTATACTTACCAGATCCTCTTTGCAGCCTATTCACAAAGTTGTCTTCAACTTCATCTATCTCATCATCAGATTCTACCTTATATTTTTCTGATCTGGAAGTACTTCCAGGAGTACTAGCTTTGAAGGCAGTCTCAACTTTTGGCAAAGCATCATCTAACTCCCTCATTTCAAAAGCAGTAAGCTTACCAAGCAACTGATCCCTCTTAACTATTTTTACTTGCATGAATTATTCAATCACGTCCACCTTGTGACAGTAGGACTTGGGCAGAGATCTGAGTATTTTTGTGACAATTTCCTTTTCTTTGAGAGTTCTTCCTATGGATTTTATCCCTGTAACAAGTTCATCAACTCTTTGCATAAATGATGATATGTTTTCATCATTATTCATCCTCAAGCTTTCATATTTCACTTTCAAACTTTGTAATTTGGCTTCCTTCATAGAGTCATCACCTTCATACAAATTTTTCAACTTTTCCCATACCTTATTTATAGTTTCAAGATCTACCACTTTCGCCAGTATTGAGTCAGTTAATGAGCTTAGCAAAGCATCCCTTGCCTTGATATCTATCTCATATTCTTTGATTTCATCTTCAGTCATCGGTCCATTTTGAGGTATAGTATATTCTGTTTCTATGGCTTTCCAAACATTGATACCAAGAGAAAGAAGATGGCTTTTCATCCAAGCCTTCCAGAGAACATAATTAGTTCCATCAAAATGTGACACTTCCTTCTTGTAAGACATTTTGGATCTTCCTCAAGATGTCAAACTTTCTTCCTAGGAACCTTTCTCTGATACCAATTGTTGATATGCGTCAGACAACTGAGAGGGGGGGTGAATCAATTGTCACAAAACTTAAAAACTTTCTATAATTTAAACATTCATCACTTATCCACAATTATTAGGATTTAACAATGAGAGCACAAAGTCAGAAACTTAACCACAGAAACATCAAACACAAGAGACACCAGATTTACATGGAAAACTCCAAGGTGGGGAAAAACCATGGAGAGGATTAACTCTCAATATATATTACAATCTTGAAATAGTGATGTTTAGGCTTGGTCACCCCACGGGCCTAAACATACTGCCATGAAGAACAACTAGGTCTAGCAGGCTCACCGCCTCAACCCTAAACCTAGCAAGATTCCAATAAAGGCTGTTAAACCCTACTGGTGGCTTACTACGAGATTCACTACCATGATCAACACCTTTCTGTATTGTGAATGAACAATTCCTCATCTCTACTCTTCCTCCGCCCTACTCTTCCTCTGCTCTTCTCTTCCTCTTCTTTCATCTACCTCTCCTCTGCTCTACCTTTGGACCTTTCTTAATATATTCTCATTTTCGCTCAAGGACAACTTTTCCACGACTCAGCTACAAGTATTTATACACTACATCAACCTTGGAATTATCATCAAGGTCGACATCAACCATTGGAGCAATCTCCAAGATTGGTATTACAAACACTTACAAAATAGGTCCTGACCTATTGCAACATCATGCAAAGGGAATACAATGCGGATCATGCCATGCCTTAGCTGGGACTCAGACACAATCTTCCATGTCACAACATGCTTCCACAATCTTCTAGAGATCTTTGTAATCACTAGGATGAACCAGGTCGACCAAGACTGGTTACACACTACATTATATGGGAACAATCTTCACACACCAACTCAATTTCTTAATGTGGACCAAAGTCTAGATAGGAACATGATTAGGAGACATCCACAAGCACGTTATAATCATAAAAACCTTAACCACTTTATTCATAAGAATATTCTCACCAGAACACTAACCTTTACTGTCTTAGACTGTCATAAAAGAAAGATAGCTTGCGGACCACCAAACCATGAACCATTGCAATTGTAGTCACCTATCATCATCCCAAACTTCCCTGTAGAACCGCAAAGATAAATAATTTATTGCAGAGGAATGTGGAGTAGAATACTTTCCTCCTGTCCCAACTGAACTTACAGAAAAAGCAGGTTTCAATCTGGTGAACACAACTCACTCAGATCTTCATGCGGATGGCTCAAACCTAGAATGTAGCATCCTTAGACATACCTCTAACTTACTTCCAATCTGCAAACCATGATCTTCAAACATAAATAAATGTGGAGCAATTTACCAGACTGTTCTTCAGCATACAATTCACTGTCTGCACTGCACTTCTTTGTAACTCACTTGTTTCTTCTAGAGAGGCTAATTTTCTCAATATCCTCAACATACAAGTCTTCTAAAAAAGTTATAGAACAAGATACAGTTGACACCAAAGACAACAAGAATATGTTAACATAAATGACAACACCGATTAGGCACATACTTGCAACAAGGTGGATGTACATGGTCCCACAACAATGGATCAAGTGTATAAAAAGATGATCAAGCAAGAACAAAATCTGAAATCCATCTCAGCTTATCATGATAGAAACTGCAATAAATTTAATGGAACTCCTGCTAACCAACCATTCAAGAGAAGAAATGATAAGAGCTATGAGAACAAGAGAAAAGAAAAAGGAACTCAAAAAAATAGGGGTGGACCTGGAAATGAGAAGAAGAATGGTAATTACAAAAGGAATGAGGATAACAATGGAAAGACTTTAGATAAGAAAGGACCCATTGGAGGATGCTTTACTTGTGGGGGCAACCATTATGCTAATTGTTACTGAAACAAGAATCAAAATGGTTAATAAAGAGGTACTGCACTACCTACTCAACAAGAAGCATTCCAGCAAAGGATTCATGTAGCTCTTGATAATCGTCAAGTAGAGTATCAAATCACACCCATTGAAATGACAGGTACCTTGTTTGGAGTCCCTATATCTATTTTGATTGATACAAGAGCCACTAAAAACTTTGTTTCTCCTAGAATTTTGAATAAGTTTCCTAGAAAAGCTGGGTACATGTCTAAACCTTGGTCAGTAGAATATGCTAATCAATCTAAGGCTCAGGTAGAGCAATGTTTGTTTGAGGCCAAGATTGATTTCTCTAGTTTCTCAATGGAAGTAAATCTATGCGTATCCCCCTTAAGTTCCTATGATGTAATCCTAGGAATGAGTTGGTTATGGAAGCATAGAGCTAAGGTAGACTATTTTTCAAAAACGCTTGAATGCTTAGATGATTTGGGAAATCAAACTCAATTTCAAGGGATTCAAAGAGAAGTTAAGATTAGACCTATCTCTACTAAGTAATTAAAAAGGGTTAGACAAAAAGGTTGACATTTGTTTTTAGTTAAAATGGAACAATTAGAGGAAGGGTTAGAAAACCCTAGTTCATTTTTTGAAGAAAAGTATCCCTTTCTTCAAGATTTTCAGGATGTTTTTCCAGAAGAACTTCCAGGACTGCCTCCCAAGAGGATTTTTTATTTTTTAATTGATATTAAACCAAGATTTGAGCCTATATCAAAAGCACCCTACCGTATGACAACTATGGAGTTAATGGAATTGAAATCCCAATTACAAGAATTGTTGGCAAAAGGTTTGATTAGACCCAGTGATGCAGAGGCATCCACACTAAAACCTTGACATACAGCATGTATGTCTACAACCCATCATCATCATCATATTTTCTGTTAACATTGTCAGCATCATCATATTTTCTCTTGCCGACCGATATCCTCCTGTAGACAAACCTTCGACCTTTCGCCTGTCAGCAGCATCATCATATCCGGCTATCGGCAGCATCATCACATTCAGCAAGCGCAAACATCCTCCTGATGTTCACTATTCATCTTACCGCCAAACGCTTTCTGCAGCATCATGATGTTCAACATCATGTTCATCAGCAGGATATAAAATATCCGGTTCCCTCCATATATCCTGATGACGACAACTTCAAGCACCTTTCCTTCGATGCTTACGTCACCCCGATATCCGACTACTTAAACAACAGCATCAGGATATGACTTATCCGGTCATATTGAAACATCCTGATGATGATACTTAACTTTATACTAATGACGAATATTCTGCCGAACCTCCTGAGGTGACCCGATCTGCTTCCTGGACAACTTTCCAGACTCGAACTACCAGCACGACCTAGCACATACCCATGCTAGGGTTCTCAACACCTCTCGACTATGATCCTGCAAACATACATGTGAACAAACAGAAAATGCAAACTAAATCCTAAGCTATTATACATGGCCATTCCACCGATTCGACGAATCAACAGGTGGAATGGATCAGCGAATCCATGCAACCACCAGAACAGCAACTCGATTACACAAAGGAATCCAAACAGAGAATGGACAAAACAGGATCTCTTTATTGATAAAAGATGCAAGTACAATACTCTGTCTCACTCTCTGCAACCTAGCTCCTCAATATGTATCTATATCTCAATCTGTATCTCTGTCTAAAACCAACCGATCCTAATACATAAATAGGATCTGCTTGCGAGTACTACCACTTGATTCCCAGCGGCTGGGAACTTCCAAGCGGCTGGGAGGATCCAACTGAACTAACAAACTATACAGCTGTCATCAGCTGTCATAACAAACTACCTAAAAATAGAAAAGCACGGTCAACTTGGACCTTATTACATGCATTGGTCTTATACGACCTTCTTGGAAACATTAACCAGACCTATAACAAACTAACTGCCTCATGGAGGCCAGCTATCAGGTAGGTGCTCCTGCACCATACTCCCCAACAGAAAAGAACTCATGTCCCATGAGTTAGGTTGTGGAAGTCCTCCACCTTTACACTTTGCCTTTGCAGTGTCTTGACCTGTTCCAGCTTTGTCCTCGGCTGGCTCTCAGCTGCTCCAAGACTTCTGAACTGTAACTTGTTTTCTTGCAAGTAAATCCTCATGCTTGTCAATGTAGGCCCTTCTCACACATACCTTGTGTTTGTCAGGTTGTCTGACCAGAACCTCTGTCTGAATACCTGGTTGAATAACCTTAGGAATTGCCTCTTGAACTTCTGCAATGCTCAATTCGGTCTTTCTTTCAATTTTTATAGGACAAACAATAGTCCCAACTATGACAACATCCTTGTCATTCCTCTCAACTGGTTGCCGTTTGCAAACCTGTTTCTGAACCTGCTGCTGACCTCTGTCAGTCAAAACTAAAACTGTCTTCAAACTGTTGTCCTTAACAACTCCTTTCCCTGCAGTGTCTGCAACTGCCTTTATGCCTGCTGCTATAGGCATATGCACAAATTCCTTCTTTCCCACTAAAATGATTTTGGCTGCCCCCTGTGCTGCAGCATCTTCCTGCAATGGCATCAACATAATAGTTTTCCCATCTTTCTTGATGGTGTAGGTATTAGCATACCCATCATACAGTACCCTCCTATCAAATTGCCATGGTCTACCCAACAGTAGGTGACAACATTCCATGGGCAAAATGTCACACAAAACTCTATCATGATATGCTCCAATCTGAAAATCAACATATGCCTGTTCATAGACAAAAAGTGATTGACTATCACCCACCCAAGATGCCTTGTAAGGGTGTTGATGTGGAATCCTTTCCAAATGTAGTTTATCCACCATTTCCTGAGATACCATGTTGTCTGTTGAACCAGTATCAATGACAACCTTACATACCTTACCTTTGCTCTTGCATGTGGTCTTGAAAAGAGCTCTTCTTCGCATCATATCCTTTGATGCCTGCAAACTAGTTCTCCTTAGCAGCAATGCTTCTCCCTCCTCAGGATATCCATAATTGTCAGGAACTCTATCTCCTTGATAAGTGTTTGAACTTTGCACACTTTGCTCTACTTTCTCTTCTTGCACAAGTTGTACTCTCTTGTCATTCGTTCTATCATTTCTGGATGATGAACCTTTGCTTTCTGGACATTTGAAAAATGGATGACCAAACTCACCACAGGTGTAACACTTTCCTGAAAATGTAGTAGAACCTCTACCACCTCCAAATCTGCCTCTATTACCTTTCCATCCACCTCTGAAATCAGACTGTCCCTGTCCTTTACCAGTGTCTTCTTGACCCTCATTGGTTTGCCTTGTTGTAGGGGCTGCTCCTCTTCCCCTCATATTGTTTCCTCTTCCTCTCATGGACTTATCTTGTCTCCTATTCATCTTTTCTTCAATCCTGATTGTCATTTGGTAACAATCCTCCACACTCTTAGGGTTAGCTAAAACTAACTCATCCTGTATGTTCATTCTCAAACCAGCCAAGTACCTAGCCACCTTTTCTACCTCATTCTCATGATGACCAGATCTCATACTCAACTTATAAAACTCCTCAGTATATGCCTTCACATCCATTTCCTTCTGCCTTAAAAATTACAGCTTCTTAAACATCTGAATTTCATAATCCTTGGGCAAGAATTTACCTTTGATCCTTGCTACCATTTTATCCCATGAAGTGATCTTTGACCTTCCTTGTTTCCTTCTCTCGGATTGTACATAATCCCACCATACCAAAGCATGACCTCCTAACTTGGTCTTTGCAATCTTTACCTTCTGATCCTCAGCAACATCTTCACATTCAAAGTGATTATCAAGTGCAGCAATCCAATCCAGTAACTCTTCTTCATTCAAACTTCCATTATACTTGGAAACATCAACCTTTACCTTAGGTTTATCACTCTGCACTGTCTTTAACAGTTTTGCAAATCTCTGGTCTTCAGCATCCAGATCTTCAGCTACCTCTTCATACTCTTCAACAGCATCTTCATCTTCTTTTGATTCACTGTCGTCCACTTCCCTCTTTTTGTTCTTCTCCAAGGCTACAAGCCTGGCTTGAAGTGCTTCAGCAAGCTCCTTCATCTTCCTCATCTCTCTGGCATGTTTTTCCTTCATCTCCTGCAATTCCCTTGCAGTACCATTACCTTTTGGAGGCATTTTGTCAACCTCTCACTCCTCTACCTCTGTCCTTTTAGTGACAGAATCAACACACAATAGCCCAGACCTTTTGCTGAGCTCTGATACCACTATGATGCAGAGGCATCCACACTAAAACCTTGACATACAGCATGTATGTCTACAACCCATCATCATCATCATATATTCTGTTAACATTGTCAGCATCATCATATTTTCTCTTGCCGACCGATATCCTCCTGTAGACAAACCTTCGACCTTTCGCCTGTCAGCAGCATCATCATATCCGGCTATCGGCAGCATCATCACATTCAGCAAGCGCAAACATCCTCCTGATGTTCACTGTTCATCTTACCGCCAAACGCTTTCTGCAGCATCATGATGTTCATCAGCAGGATATAAAATATCCGGTTCCCTCCATATATCCTGATGACGACAACTTCAATCACCTTTCCTTCGATGCTTATGTCACCCCGATATCCGACTACTTAAACAACAGCATCAGGATATGACTTATCCGGTCATATTGAAACATCCTGATGATGATACTCAACTTTATACTGATGACGAATATTCTGCCGAACCTCCTGAGGTGACCCGATCTGCTTCCTGGACAACTTTCCAGACTCAAACTACCAGCATGACCTAGCACATACCCATGCTAGGGTTCTCAACACCTCTCGACTACGATCCTGCAAACATACATGTGAACAAACAGAAAATGCAAACTAAATCCTAAGCTATTATACATGGCCATTCCACCGATTCGACGAATCAACCGGTGGAATGGATCAGCGAATCCATGCAACCACCAGAACAGCAACTCGATTACACAAAGGAATCCAAACAGAGAATGGACAAAACAGGATCTCTTTATTGATAAAAGATGCAAGTACAATACTCTGTCTCACTCTCTGCAACCTAGCTCCTTAATATGTATCTATATCTCAATCTGTATCTCTGTCTAAAACCAACCGATCCTAATACATAAATAGGATCTGCTTGCGAGTACTACCACTCGATTCCCAGCGGCTGGGAGCTTCCAAGCGGCTGGGAGGATCCAACTGAACTAACAAACTATACAGCTGTCATCAGCTGTCATAACAAACTACCTAAAAATAGAAAAGCACAGTCAACTTGGACCTTATTACATGCATTGGTCTTATAAGACCTTCTTGGAAACATTAACCAGACCTATAACAAACTAACTGCCTCATGGAGGCCAGCTGTCAGGTAGGTGCTCCTGCACCACCTAGTGTTCACCATGGGGTTCTCCAGTTATCTTTGTGAAGAAGAAGGATGGAACTCTTTGTTTATGTATAGATTATCGTATGTTTAATAAAGCAACAATAAAGAACAAATATCCTTTGCCACATATTGATGATCTCTTTGATCAAATGCATGGAGCTGTAGTATTTTCAAAGATCAATTTCTGATCCGGATATCATCAGTTAAGATTGAAAGATGAGGATATCCATAAGACAGCTTTTAGAACCAGATATGGGCACTATGAGTTCATAGTGTTGTCATTTGGTTTGACGAATGCCCTTGTCGCATTCATGAATCTCATGAATAGTGTATTCAGAGATTGTTTAGACAAGTTTGTTCTAGTCTTTCTGGATGATAAACTTATTTACTCTAAGAATGAGGAAGAACATCATTGACATTCGCAATTGGTTCTACAACGGTTAAGAGAACATAAGTTATATGAAAAACTGTCAAAGTGTTCATTCTTCCAGAAGGAGATTCAATATCTAGGACATATTATATCTGAAAAAGGAATATCTATTGATCCTACAAAAATCACAGCTATTCTAGATTGGCTTGTACCCACAAATGTGCATGAGGTGCATAGTTTCATGGGCCTAGCTAGTTATTATAGAAAGTTTGTTCTAAATTTCTCTAGTATTGCTAGTCCAATCACTTCCCGGCAAAGAAAAGGAAAGCAATTTGAATGGACAAACAAATGTCAGGAGGCATTTGATCTTTTAAAAGAAAAGTTAACTTCAGCCCCAATTTTGAAAGTTCCTGACCCCGAAGGACAGTTTGAGGTAATTACAGATGCCTTGGGAGAAGGATTAGGAGTGCTTATGCAAAATGGGAGAGTGATAGCATATGAGTCTAGAAAATTGAAATCCTATGAGAAAAATTATGCACCATATGATCTAGAATTGGCTGCAGTTACTCATGCTTTGCAAATGTGGAGGCACTATTTGTTAGGGAAAACCTTTGTACTTAAGTCAGACCATCAAAGTCTTGGGTATATTTTCTCTCAACCACATCTAAATGCCCGACAAAGGAGATGGTTAGAATTGATACCTAACTATGAATTTGAGATAAACTATATCAAAGGAAAAGAGAATAGGGTAGTTGATGCTTTGAGTCGTAGAAGACATATATCTTCAATTGTCTCTATCCATGGAAATTTCAAAGATTTAGTGCTGCAAAATTTGTCTGATGATGAATATTATGAGTAGGTTAAGCAAGCTCTGGATGTTAATCCTAGAGACCCAAGGTATGATGGGTTTCTGTTTGAGTCAGATGGACTATTAAGGTTTAGAGGTAGAATGTATGTTCCTAATTTAGCTAAATTAAGGAATCTAGTATGGAAAGAAGTTCATACCACACCATATTCTAGACATCCAGGAGTGACCAAACTTCTAGCAGATGTCAAACCTCTTTATTTTTGGAAAGGAATGAAGAACAATGCTGCGAGATTTGTAGCAAGTTGTTTAGAATGCTAGAGGGTTAAAGCAGAACATCAACACCCAGCAGGATTGTTGTACCTGCATGATGTACCAAAGTGGAAATGGCAAGTCATAAGTATGGATTTTGTCCAAAGTCTTCCTATGTCTAGGAATAGACATGATGCCATTTTAGATGTGGTTGATATACTCACGAAAGTAACACATTTCATACCAGGGAATTTGTCTGATGGAGCACCAGTGTTAGCTCCCAAATTTGTACAAGAAGTGTTTAGATTGCATGGTTTCCATGAAAAGATTATGAGAATTTGGTTTATTGTTTGAATAATGATGCACTGATCACAATCTATTAATTTCACGTTTTATATAGGATTGTAGATTGCGGATGACTCTCAGAGAAAAGAGAGAGAGTATCTTTCAAGGAGAGAAATATAGACCTTGGGTTATTGGTGTTCATTTGCAAAATGAGTATAAGTGTTTAACAAAACGTGAACCGGTATCGATAGAAGTAAGTCATGTTTTGTCAGTATAACTCTTGGATCTATTTGACAAGTAGTCGATGTCTTTTGATTTCTTTCTAGGTTAGTCGTCTATGCGTGTCAACATTGTCGTTCATAAAAGAAAATGACATCTTCAGAGTAGAACGATCTCCATTTACAACTAACGTAATCCTACGTTGACATTGTCATAAAATTGATGTGTTAACATCCTTAAGTCTTAGAATGTTCAATTTGTTGACATTAAACATCATATGATGATTTTATCAAGTCAAGTTGATGTGATTTAACGAGAGTCTATGAAGGGGAGACAAGCTTGACCCTTTCACATTATTTGTAAACCTATCGACTTATTATTATTATTATCATATTTTGATCAAAGCATAAATGATCAAGTAAGGTAATTGTCATGATAAACCATTACTTATATATATATATATATATATATATATATATATATATATATATATATATATATATATATATATATATATATATATATATATATATATATATATATATATATATATATATATATATCGATTTGAGATTAATACCTCATAACTTTTAACCACTTGCTCAATCGTGGAGTAGCCGTAGGCATGCTTTTAGGAATGTATTTCTTTTATCTCAAGTGGTGGATCAAACAACTTAATGTGATCACTAAATAATCATACAGTGGTATCAATGTGATGTCGGCCTCTTTTGTAATGCCCCTCATCTCGTCGTCCATCAGATTGGTGTTTGCTTAGATTTTGTGGTAGTGTCTTAGATCGTAGATGATGGATCTCTTGTTATCTTGTTACTTTATTATGAACCTAATTGTGATGATAACAGATATTGAGGTTGGATTCTGTTATTTTATGCTTTAGAATTTGATAACTAAACTAGATGTTACAGATGTTTGATGTTAATTGCGATATTGGATTGTAAGAGGATTGAATGTTTTATGTTGTTGATTAATATCAGATACCTTGTTCAACGTAGTTAATCGTTTATTCATAAATGTGAATGGAACAGTGTTGTATTACTCGCTCTCAAGTACCCTACACCACTGCGATTTCCATTCACTATAGGACTACATGTGGAAATATATCTTGAATGTTTAACCGTGCGTTGTTGCAGGAATGCAGGTACTAGGCATCGACTCCACCTAATTACAGGTCTGAGCGTGCCTTCGCCAATGGATTAGTTGTTTGGAGTTAATGTGAGGTCCCATGTCAGTGTTGTCTGGTTGTCAATTTATCCTTTTGGTCATTGTCTGTCATTCGATCATGATTTGCGGACAAGTAATATTGCACCTTGGAGTCTAACTAGGTTAGAAAGTGTCCAAGTGTGTAAGGTGTCGTTGTGCTTTTATTAGAATCATATTACGGAAATTATAATGTTGATAATTAAATGTATTGATAAAAGATAATATTGAGTTGATAGTTGTTGGTTATTGTTATTTGCAATAAATATTTAAATAAATATAATAATTGTAAGTTATGTTGTAATTAGTGATTTACAACTAAATTAATAAAATAAATTAATATATAGTTGTACAATTATAGATAGTTGTAATATTATAACTTTATTAAATGCAATATACTTGGTCGGCTATAAAATAATTAAATGTTGTCAGAATTGTGTGTTAATATTTAAAAAGAGTAACCTCTTGGGATTATTAAATTAAATAAAAGTATATCTTGAGAAGGGAGTTGCACGGGATCACGTGTCGGGTCCTTTGAAAGAAGGAAGGGGTTGTGTTATAAAAGAAAAGTTTGTAGAGGCAAGGAGGGGGGACTTTGGCAGGAAGAAGAAGGATCGAGTTTTTTGCAACCGAGGAAGTGAGTTCTGCATTGAATCTAGGCTTCAGATACAGGTTCTATCGTCTTCCATATTCTGTTTGCGTTTTGATGGAAATCTGCCTCTCCTTATTCCTCCATTTTGCATTTTACTTGATAGTCAGAGCCTCATTGATAACTCATTCTATACCTATCCTGCAACTATATCATTACAACAAATTTTCTATTAGAGATTAACGACCTAGACCCATCAAACCCAAATTGCTTTCACTCTCTTTCAGTGCCTTTACTCAAGGAAGTCTCTTCACCAATTTTTTTTGTTCTCGTTAAAAAACCACAGTTTGTATACGATGTAACAATCCTAACAGAAGAAGCAGAAGTTGCAGAACCAGTCCTATTAATGTTTTCTAATGAGACCCTAGTGTAGGTATAAATGCTTCTTAGCTGTGTAGTTTATAAAGATAGGTACACTCTTTATTTTCTCTAGTATCTTGCTCATGAAATTCATTTCCATTAGTAGAGATAGCAAAGAATAATTCTGTTGATCTTATTGTCACAATCAGATGAGGAATATTTGCTTTTTCTTTATTGATCTAGCAAGGGAAACTGTATCACAGACAACGGGATAATTTTAAGGTATTTTACATATGTTGTTTGAATCAGAATTTAACACTTCCTTATGATCTCCTGTCGAATGCATCTGTTAGAAAATTTCTATAGCCTTTTCAGCGAATCCTTCAATCATCACAGGGTTTATAAAGATTTAGAGTGTCTTCAAGAAAGCCCGCGTGGGCAAGCAGAGCAACTAAATACTCGTAACGCTTAATAGTAGGGTGGGTTTTGTGGGCGAGTGAATTTCAAATAGGGGGTCTTTTAGCATTTGTAAGGTATAATACCCACTTGCGTTTTGGGTCTTCTATCAGAATTTTGAGATTTGAGCATAGCAGGTGAGAAGAAGAAAGAGGATGGAGGATCTCCACCTAAACACAAAACACACATATATTCATGAATGTCATTAATTACTGCCAATTTCTCCTGTCTTGTACCTCCACACACAGGTCAGCTATATCTGTCTCTAACATTGGAATTCCGCATGCTTTGTTGGACTGTTTTTCTGTTCGATTGGAGCATAATTCGATCATCTTGTAATGCGTTGTGAGGTATGTAACATTAACAGAATAAAAAGAAAATAGAATAGCGTAAGGTGGAGCTAATTTCCTGTCAGAATATTGCACGGAATGGTGTACATGCACTCCAAGCTCTCTGAAATGAATCTGCACCTTACACGTTTGGAAATTTGACCAAATTGGGTGCGCGTTGGTCATAGTTTAGGGCTCCAGGATCTGCAAAGATTGCAGAGGATGTGCCTCATCATTGGGTTTTAGTCAAGTGCACGAGGATTGGATTTCAGCGATACCCAATTGAATACTTATTTTGTTGGAATGTGAAAGGGATTGCCGAGGAACCCACAGTTATCTAGGTTGGGATTTTGAATCCTCCGGGACTAATTAAGTCTCTCGTGGATTTTGCGTCTCCCAGAAGTATATTGGAGGTATAATGGGGGGAATTTTGAAGGGGGCATGAGTGTGATGGTAGTATAGATAGGAGTCTGAGTTTGATTTGAAGTTGTAGCTACTCTGGCAGCATTTTTTTTTTAATGTTCTATAGAGATCCCAGAGGTGGGGACTCACACCATTCTGAATTGGATTCGTGGCTGATACATTGTAGGGCGCACTCTGATTTGACTTGCTGTTATTAATGCAGAGAAGAAATTGAATTGAGATGCTATTGTGAATTGTCACCAATATGGAATTCATATTGCAAAGACTAATAGCAATTGGGACGGGTTTGTCTACAGACAATCTCGATGGGGTGTCACTCACTCACTCATGGGCAGTGTGCAGCCGCCTTAGGAATTTTGCGTGGTCAAATTGTTGTTGTTATAGATCCTCCTTATAGAGCCTTCGAATTCTTCAATCAATTACAGAATCGCGTAGATTTTCTCCCCAATTTTTGACAACAATGTTGCTCCGTAGCTCCTCAGCACCGATACTGGGATCCTTGATCCCTCATCCAGATAATATGAGGGAAAATATAGGGAAAGCAATTACCTTGTCAGAAAATGCCAATCGGTTTTGTTTCCACAGTACATACTCTCACTTTCACTTGCACTCTAGCTTTAACACTAGCCCTGCCAACAATAAAAAGAAGTGAACTCCTTGTCCAATTTCAGGAGAGTTCAATCGGAAAGCAACCTGGAGAGCTTGGTCAACCCAAAATCCCCTGATAAGTTAAGAAGAAAGGCTATTGTTTAGTACCGTATACTGCATTTGGCCTTAGATTGTGATATTGTAGTTGTAATTAGTACTCACCATCTGAAGATCTATATTACCCAGCTTACATGTTTAATGAAATAGGTATCAATAATGAAACCTAACCTTGACAATAGGATTCAAAGAACTCTGCCATCTGTATCTTTAGCTAAGGAACAACATGAAAGTGGAGTATAATGGGATTCCTTGTGATGCTGTGGTGCCAACCTGCGGTTCAACATGTGAGAAGATGCTGCGATGTTCTGTTCATAGATGTCCAGATCGATGTCACTCAGGTCCTTGTGTTGATACTTGCCTAATTTCTACTGTAAGTTCTGTCGATGTGGCAGCTCTAGGAAAGAGTCCCTTCACATTCAACTCTCCATCCACTTCATTATAGTCAATTCTCCATGCAGGTCATTCCAGTAAATGGTTTGGTTTTGAGATCTGTCTATGCTCCAAATTTTGAATATTTCCTGCTCAATTGATTTCTTAATAGTTATATGTCAAATGGTGTACCCTATATTTTATTCTATTAAGCCATCCATTTATGCATTGATGGAGATGTTTAAAACCCGTCATTGTATTCTAGGGTAGTTGTGCTTTCTTGTATGCATTTCTTTGATTGGCTTAGATTAACCCTAAGGAATGTTATTATTATTACTACTATATATTATTATTATTATTAATTCAAAAGTATAGTTGACTGTTTAAAAGCCAAATAAAATTGGGAATTTAGAATAATGTTGTCATTATGTATTTGATTAAAAGAAAATCGTTGTGATTATATATTATGGTTAATGAAATTTAATTTAGATTGACATCGATTTTAAAATGTTTTCTTCATTTTGTTAAGATAATGGATTAAGGATTAGGTATATGATTGTTGTATTGGAAATTTGATTTAAAGGTATTAGATAATTAGTTAGTGTGATTGATATTGTATGAAATGGTCAAGTATAAGTTGTCAAGGGTTCATTTCCAGAGGCCAAAGTTGTTGTGTTTCGACTTCATGTAATGTGTTGATAAGTGTCCTGAGTTATTGAAGTCATGTTGCCTTTTGTCATGTATAAGGAATTTTGGTTATGGTGTAGTGAAAGAATGTAAATATTCTAAATGCATCAAGATGTGTAGAAAGGCTCTTCATGAATGTTGTGATTTATTTATTTGTTTGTTTGGGATGTTGTGTTGGATTAGACAATGGGGAGACGTCGGTATTCATGAAAAAGTATTTTTCTTATGAGTTACTTCATTGGAAGCCATGGAAAATGTATTAAGAGTATGTCCTTGTAATTGAGATGATATGCAAGAAGGTAAATGCCTTGCATTATTACATGTATATGTTCATATCAGAATAATGGTTATGCAAGATGGTTAATGCCTTGCATGGTTTATGTATCATCGTCGTCATGATGATGTTTGCTATGTTTGTTGAGTAGGGTCTTCTAGATGCAAGTAGGGGAGTGGCTTTCAACGTGGGGCCGGCGCCCAAAGTGGCAGTCAGGATAACCCATTGGAAGTAGATTAATCAAGTGATAACCTAAATAATGAATTAGGGGGTTGGGTAGTTAAACACACTAAACAAGATAAGTGGATGCCTCACTCATGGCTCAAGTGCTTGTTTAGGCTTGAGATGAGATGAGAAGGCCTGGAATGGCAAGATCAACTACCTTGTCCTCATGAAAGGTATGTTGATTCCGCATGAGCATTGTATGGGGGCTGGGAGTCGGGAGAGGCTACCAGGACAACCCAAGATGGGGGCCGGGGCCTAGGAAGGCTTACCAGGACAACCCATGACAAGCCATGTGATGACACTTCTCCCTACTGCAGCCTAGCATTCCCTAGTTGTACTCTCCCCATTCGTTATGTGTTGCCTCTGGAAGTCAAGTTAAGTTGTGTTGTATTGTTATTGCCATGTGTTGTATTGGCGTTTGGTCGTCCTTTGTTCATGTTAGTCGTGTCTACCTGACTGTCATTGTTGGGACCTCATGTTAACTCCTAGCTCGGGGGGTGGACCTCAGGGTTCCACATGGTTGGGTGGAAGAGCTATTTTATCCATTGGTTATCCTTTGTCAAGTTCATATGCAGAAAAGATTTATTCCAGTTTTCAGACAATTGTACTTGTACCAGTTGATGAAGATGTATGTGTATTATTTTGTACCAGACTTGTGTAATAGATCAATCATAATGTATGTGATTATGATGTAGTCTGAAAATGGTAATGTAATGATGTACCTTCATGTAAGGAGAACATTTCAGTTATGTATTTGATCATGTAGATTGTATTATCTGACGATATGTAATGAATATGAATCAGTTATTCAATTGTGCATTGGATTTAGATCAGTTACTGATGTTTGTTAAGTTATGTTAGTTGGTTTGTAAAGTAATGCAACATTGTATCCTTAGAGAATATGTCGTAATTAGTTATGTTAATATTTCTTTGATAACTTAATCATTTTTAAAAAAATATGTTCCTGTTTCATGTAGCATGAATGTGTATTTCTTTGAGGTGTTCAAGGCGGGCATTACATCTTTGAGAGGGAATGGTGGTGTTTCAAACCACATTCATTCCCCACTCCATGTGAAGTCGCCTCTTAATCGACATATGTCAATTTTGCACCATAAGTGGAATCAGTTGAAACTAAATCAGATGTGGGACTATACATGTTTTCTTGTTGTCTCTAACTATTGGTCATGGGTAGCAATGGGGATATGACTCATTAAGAGTCGTGGTAGAAACCTATAAGGAGAATGACTTGGTATGAGCCGAGGACAGTTTGTGTTGTGTTTGAGGTGAAATTTCTATGGATAGCAGGTATTAGGAAGGGGATTTAGTGAAGGAAGAACATTGGCCATAGGCATCTAGTGGGCTCGCGTCCTGCAAACTCAATTTGTCTTTGAAAAGTCGTCGCTTACCATCTTATCAACTTTTCTACATAGTATGCTTTGTATTCAATGATGAATCATATTTTCTTTCAAATGATGTCCACTATGGTATCTCGTTAGTAAACATTTGAATTTTCTAGTTAGGCTAAACCATATTATTCGATGTGTTTTTGATTAAAATCAACGGTGTCTGTTGTAATTGAATTGTTGTTCTAATTGATAGATAGTGTAGACAGTAAACTACTTAGTTATCATACAATAAATCTGGTAGCATCAAATGAGCCTTGTTGGCTGATGCATCCTTTTATCATTGAATTCTTAAACTAGAGCTCTTTGAGCTGAAAACATACAACATGTTTTAAAACTGTTAACATGTCAAACTATCGTGTAGAGACAGTATGATCATTAAAATTTCTTATCCCTAAATAAGGTTATTTTTGTAGTTGTCATGAGCCTTATAAGCTCGAACCAGTTGCCCTGATGTTGAGTTATATCATGTAGTAGATCAACTATGATGTTTTAAGTTAAATCATGCAAAATACATTCGATGTCATTAGTGCAAAATGATACTTTGATATGTATTCTCTTTAGATATGAGTAACATGGCTTAATCATTAAGCTAAGTTGATATCGAATTAAACTATCCTTTGTTTAGTTTTAAATCTAGTCAAGTGATGGAAAATTAGGGTTAGTTATATCCATATGAACTCGTCTAAGTCAAGTAGACCATTACTATGAAAGATGTTAAAACTATATATGTAAACATAGTTGGTGAGGATAAAACTGTAAGAATATGATAGTATCCGAGTCGAGTTGGGGTGGGTGAACATTTCAACCATGTTCATTATGAACGTTATTGATATTAAAACTTTGGCCAAAGTAATGCATTCATTTTCTACATGCATTGTTGGTTCATTGTATCTGGATTGCATAACCTATCAGAAAATCATACTTAGCTAGAGGGTATCTAGGGTTGTATGGTTGATAGAGTTGTGTAGGATACAACACTATGTACTCAGAAGGCAAATTGCCACTGGTCACCTTTGGTCTATATTCCTTGTGAAGGGTGGGGCCACTTCCTATGTGGAAGATGTGTGGGAGACCGTCGGTCTGTGGATGGAGGTAAAACACTTGAAACATGACGTGACTTGTGATAAAGATGTCAGATATTCAGAAGGAGTAATCACTCCAAATTTGTTTATGTAATTGAATTACTCATGCAAATACTTGTAATTGAGAAAGACAATATGTCATATTTGTTTTATGTAAGAGAATCTTGCAAATTGTTGTTACTTGATTATATGATAAATAAAAGAAAAAATTTCTCTCATTTTTACCTTGTGAAATTTATTCCATGGTAAGTTCTCTTTATTCTTGTGTTTTTAGAACGTGAATGTTACACTTGCCAATTTATTTATTTTTATAAGCAATACTTATCTATTTTTAATAAAATGTTGTACAAATCCTTATTTCCTAAATTGATTGAAATTAGCTTTTAAATGTTGATTTAATGGCATGAAAAGTTGGGTAATTGTGGAGGTTAATGCATTGCCTATAAAAGAAGTGGACATCATACAGTTGTGGATGAATACGCTAGAAGTTGAGGGTGCCAAAAAATTTAGGCGTGCATTAAATGAAGACTTTGTTTTAATCCTATTATTTCTATTGTTATCCAAAAGACATTATGGCTCCACTCGGAGTCCTTTTTATTTTCTAAACAACAACAGTAGTAAAGATTCTATTTTTTAGTTATAAGACTTCTTCAAATGGTATTTTCCCACCATCTAAAATTTAGGAGTTTTGAAGTAGTTCAATTTTAGTTGTTTCTCGAGATATGGATATAAATATATACTATGGATGAACCAAAGACAATCCTTCCATTTTAAAAATCATCAGAGCTGTGTACTTGTAATTTTTCATAAATACAAAATGATTTTGTTCTGAGTTTATTCTTTTGAGAACATGAAGTTTTGAATGGAGTTATCATGTGCTGTTGAATGTGACCTGAGTTAAAACAAGCTTCTCCCACGAGCTGGCCACTCGCGGGACTGTAGTATAGATAAGTATTTTCATTTCTATGGATGTTGTTATTCAGTTGAAGATAGTTTATGTTTAGTTTCTGTCATTAACCTATAGGATGTGTTGTTTAAAAGTTAAATTGTTGTGTACTGTTGTTTGAAACTTTCTGTGTTCATTAGAAGTTTTCTGGTGCATCTACCTTAGTCAAAATTATTGTTTTCTGATAGTTAGAATTTTGAATGTTTTCTATATAGCTTGCATTTGTGAATTGTTAGCATAAGGATTTATCTTCTTTCTAGTGTATAATTTATCTGCTTTCTAGTGTAGAATTTGTATGCTTTCTAGTCTAGAGTTTTCATGCTTTTTAGTGTAGAATTAGAATGCTTTTTGTAGAAGGATACAATTGTTGTTTCATTTCATGAACTATTTCAATCTTTTCACTAAACTAGAAAACTGTTTCTCAATGAAATCTTGAAACTCTCTATTGCAGACAGCCTCGGACACTACCTCGGTCGATAAACTGATAATTTTTATCTAAAGTGTTAGGACCTTACGACAACCTGTCATGTGGAATAAAAGATAATTTTTCATTTGTGAGGTGTGGGAATGAGTGTTAAATGAGGTTTGACCAAGCTAATCAAGAGGATTATCTTAATTAAGATGACTAGAGAAAATTAGTAGATGGATTAATTAGGGGTTAAAATTAATTAAATAATGATCTATTTAATTAATTTAGGTCTAGGGGTCATGTAGGCTTAGGGTGGCTAATTACGCTGAGAGGTGTTTCTACATTCATAGAACGGATGGAGAACAAGAGCTAAAAGATTCCATAATTTCCATATCAACAAAATTAAAAATAGCAAATAAGATTCCATAATTTAAAATATATGAATGGATGGATAGGAAGGCAGATGGACACAAATGACATATCCACTAACATTAAAGAAAGAAACGTTACATGAATGGCATATCAAAGGACACACATCTTTTTTAAATAAAAACATCTAATAGTAGTTAAGTTAGAATTTTAAGGAGAATCTTGTATGATGTTTAAAATTACTAAATCAATTTACCTCACATAGGTGGAATAGGCACCTTGAGAAGATATCTCTCGACGTACTTTAGATATATTTTTAAATATAGGTATACTAGTTAAATAATAGGTATTTAATCAACTAGGTTAGGAGTAGGGTAATTAGTAGGTTCGATTAACTAGATAAATATAATTTATCTAATTAATTAGGTTTAGGGAAGTGGAGAAATTAACCAAATAAATATTTGTCATATTTATTTAATAAATTGGGCTAATGTTAGTAAGTGTAACTATTGAATTAATTAAATTAATTCAATTCTATGGATTAAGTGATGAAGAAAAGGTGGATAATTTAGGTGTAAGATGAGGAAATTAATTAAATAAAAATTTAATTAATTAATTAGAAGAGAAATTAGTGATAAGGGTGATGTTAGAGGATGGTTAGATGGTTAAGACATTTTTAGGTGTCTACAATATCTATATAGAGTTTCTATAGTTCTAATTATTCTCAAAGATACACAATGATGATAGTGCACTCGGTTCTACCTTATAACTTATCTAGTTGTACTTACAGAGATGGGAGTGCCTATTTGGGGGGGTGGGAATGGTAGGTTATTGAATCGCTAGAGATGTCTTAGACTACCCCTACCCCTATATCGATGAATGCAAACTCGCGAGGAGAATGATACGGACCTAAACTTTGTTAGGAAATTAGGTGTGTCATACACCTTGCAATTTCTAATATTTGAAATATTTCTTTATTTGTATTTTAGCAATTTTTTTTACCACTTAGTGTCATAGAAGTTACTAAATGCAACTATGCCAACTTGGAATGTGTGTAAGAGTTGCTAGAATGAAAAGAGCTAGTAAGAAGGAGTTATCTTGGAAATTATGATAAGCATGATTTTAGGAGATCGTGGAAGCACGATTTCAGGAGCCAAAAATGGAGTGCCATATTTGGAGAGTTAGTTATGTTTTGAGTAACTTACTATATACTATTATGGTTTTGATTATCTATGACTAGGGTTGTAACTCACAGTTTTTAGTTTCCATTTTGGTGGTTACTTGTATTCAAACTCCTATAAATTGAAGGCTTGAGGAGAAGTTTGACTGTTGAGTTTGCAGACACTATTATGATGTTGAAATGCTGCCAAAATTCTTCTAGAATAGTTTACTGGTGATACTCATGTAATAAACTTGCTCTACAAGTGTATGTAATCTTGTTGTTGGATTTGTAATACATTGAGCAAGCTTTTGGAGTATGGGGTTTTTCACTCGAAAGGGTTTTCCCCATGTATATCTAGTGTTGTGTGTTTCATTGTTTATTTTATGTTTTAAATGTGTTTTTGTAATTTCTGTAATTGTTAGATCAATTCTTATAAGTTTTGTATAATATCTCTCCTCAAGATTGGCGTAGGAAGTTTTTGCTACATTAACTTCCTTACAAGTGGTATCAAAGCTTGATCACCTTTGGTTTTAGTTATGGGTTGTTGGGTTTTTGTGCTAATCAAGGTTTGAGTGGGAGCTTGTGTAGAGGATACTTTTTGATCTTGTTGTAGACATTTTTATATGATGAGCACATCTTAGAGGATTGAGGTAGAGAAGTTTTCTGACATGAACTTTGAAATGTGGAAGCTGAAGATGGAAGATCTGTTGATTGATCGGGATCTATGGGATGTAATGGATGAAACTATCTAGAAGCCTACGGATCCAACTTTGGCTGCAAAATATGATGTAATGGATAGAAAAGATAAAGGTCTCATAAGACTATGCCTTGTAGACTCGATTCTGATAAATGCCCACGAAGAACCCACTTTGAAGAAGCTATGGAAGAAGCTGGGTGAGATATACCAAGACAAATCTCTAGTAAATAAGATTTTTTTGAGGAAGAAGTTGTATTCCTTGAGGATGGAAGAAGGTGGACAAATTTCTAAGCATCTAGAAACATTCAATATGTTGGTGAATCAATTGACCTCAATTGGGGTTAAGATAGATGAAGAAGAAAGGTGTCAAACTTTGTTGTGTTCACTACCAAACTCATGGGACATTCTAGTCATGGCCATTGGGAGCACTTCAGTCATCTTGAAGATGTTGAAGATGGAGGATGTTTTTGGTTCTCTACTCTCCAAAGAGATGGGAAGGAAGTTCTCTCTGAATGCCAAAGAGGGTTTGAGTGTTCAAGAAAATCAAACGAACGAGGCAAAGATGAGAAGTAGCGTGGCCATTCCAAGTACAAGAATAAGGGGAGATCAAAATCTCCTGGTAAGTCCAAGGCAATATGCTAGAACTATAGAAAATCCAAACACTTCTAAAAGGACTGCAATGAAGAGATGAAAAAGAAGAAGAAGAAGAAACAAGATTCTGATTCTGAGCCTAGAAAGAAAGATGTAGACACTTTTATTGCAGCCTTGGCCACCCGTGCAAGTAATAATTCATGGTTGATAGACTCAAGTGCATCTCTCCACATGACTCCTAACAAAAACCAGTTTAGTAAGTATGAAAACTATGATGACGGTAAGGTGTATTTGGGTGATAGTTCTTTACTCGACATTGTTGGTCATGGAAATATTCGTGTGAAATTTTTTCATGGTAGAGTTAGATGATTTAATGGTGTCTTGCATAACCCATGACTAGCAAGAAATATATTATTTGTTAGCAAGCTAACAAATGTAGGTGTGCAATAGCACTTTTGATAAAATTAATCCAAAAACTACTTCACTGGAAAAAGAGATAAGTTTTCCTCTTCTGTGGATGGTCAAGGCTTCTGGGTACCAAAGGGTGCTCTATCTACCGAATAAAAGTTGCATGCAGAGAAGACCATGTTATGGCACCAAAGGCTTGGCCACATTGGAGAGAAGGGTTTAAAAGCCCTAAAAATTAAGAACCTCATTGAGGGGTTGAATGATTGCAATATAGAGTTTGATTTCTATGAACACTGCATTTATGGTAAATAAATCGTGTTCAATTCTACTCGTCATCTCATAAGTCTTCATGTATCTTGGATCTAATCTATTTAGATGTTTTTGGTTATATTGATGTTGCTTCTATTGGTAAATTAGTTTATTATGTTACTTTCATTGATTTCAGTAGGAGAACATTGGTATATTTTTTAAAGAGTAAATCTAAAGTTTTTAGTTGTTTTAAGGAGTTCAAGGCTATGGTAAAAAATTAGACTAGAAAGAAAATTAAATGTTTGAGGACTAACAATGGCAGTGAGTACTATTCTATAGATTTTGATAGATTCTGTACAGATTGGGGTATTAAAAGACAAAATACAACTCCATATTCTCCTCAACAGAATGGAGTTGTAGAAAAAATTAACAAAATGTTGATGGAGAAGGCTAGAAGCATGATGAATGGAGCTGGTTTAGAACAAAAGTTTTGAGCTGAAGCTATTTTCACTACTTGTTATTTGATCAATAGATCTCCTACATTAGCACTTGTTGATAAAATGCCAATGGAGGCATGGTCGGGGAGAAAGCCTTCACTTAGACATCTGAGATTTTTGGGTTGTGAGGCATATGCACATGTGACTAAGGAGAACAGAACAAAGTTGGATTCTAAGGTTGTAAAATTTATCTTCATCAACTACAGCTATTGTGTGAAAGGATACAAGATTTGGAACCCTGTTGCATAGAAGGTAATTTATTTTAAAAGTGTTATTTTTCGAGAGACTAAATCTTCTCCCGTTGCTTTTCAACTAGAAAATATTAAAGTAACTGAATAGAAAAATGATGTGATTCAACTTCCTTCTATGCCTGAGGAAGTTGAATAGAGGCCCCAAGATAGACAAGAAGTCAAGGAGAGCTCATCAAGCTTTGAATCTTCAGAAGAGTTAGAAGAGGAGGAAGAAATGGAAGAACCTCCAGCTTAGCTTGTTCAAAGGTCTACAAGGTGTAGGCAACCACTAGAAAGGTATGGGTATTCATTTGATGATTGGAAATGTATATTTTCCTTGAATACTAACATTGATAAACCAAAATATGTGCAAGAGGCATTAGGTATGAATGATGCAGAATCTTGGAAACTTACCATGGATGAAGAAATGATAGCTCTTGAAAATAATGATACATGGGACTTGGTACCATTTCCTGAAGGATGCAAACCTGCTGGATGTAAATGGGTGTTCAAGAAAAAGATTGTTTCAAATGGAAATGTTAAAAAGTATAAAGCACAGTTGGTTGCAAAGGGATAATCTTAGACTGAGGGTATTGATTATGGTGAGATCTTTTCTCCTATTGATAAAATGACATCCATTTGGTTTTTACTATCTATTGTAGCAACTTATGGCCTAGAGGTCGAACAAATGGATGTGAAAACTGCTTTCGTTCATGGTGATTTGGAGGAAGAAATCTATATGACACAACCAAAGCACTACATGGTGAAAGATAAAAGCAAGTTAGTTTGTAAGTTAAACAAGTCTTCATATGGCCTTAAACAAAGTGCTAGGATGTGGTACTCGAAGTTCGATGCATATGTGTTGAGTTTGGGATTTGTGCGGTCTAAATTTGATCACTGTGTATATTTTAAATCTGATGGTGATTGTTTCTTGGTAATTGCTTTATATTTTGATGACATGTTGTTTATTGGGAAAGGCAAAGTTTTGATTGTAGAATTGAAATCTTAGCTCTCTGCGAAATTTGAAATGAAAGATTTGGTGTGGCAAACACATACTTGGGATGGAGATCAAAAGAGATTGTGAGAACAAAAAGCTATGGCTAGGCTAGAGTAAGTATGTTAGTTCAGTTTTGTAAAGGTTTAACATGCAGGATTGTAAACCACTTTGTGTTCCTATTACTTTGGGAATAAAACTCTCTATTTCACAATGTCCTACATCCCCATTGGAGATGGAAGATATGAGTAGAGTACCTTACCAGATTGTAGTTGGAAGCTTAATGTATACTATGATATGTACATGACCAAGCATTGCCCAAGTAGTGGGATTTCTTTCTCATTGTATGTCTAATCCTGGAAGAGTGCATTGGGATGCATTTAAGAGAGTCTTCAAATATTTGCAGGGTACAATAGATTACTCTTTATGTTTTAATGGTACAATAGATCAGTATTCCCTGAGTATTCATGGTTTAATGGATTCATACTAGGTTGGTGATGTCGATAGTAGAAGGTCCACTAGTGCATATGTGTTTACTCTTAATGGTGGTGCAATCAGTTGGATGAGAAAGTGACAAGTTGTGATCATTTTGTCCACTACATAAGTAGAGTATATGGTAGCTACTCATGCCTATAAAGAGGCCATTTGGATGAAGTGTCTATGTTCAGATATTGGATTGAAATAGGGTGCAGTTACCATTTATTGTGATAGTTAGAGTGCAATCTGCCTTGTGAGGAACCCAACTTTTCATGCCAAGAACAAAAACATTGATGTTCAATACCACTTCGTGAGAGACATGGTTGAGGATGACAGGATGAAGCTAGAAAAGGTAGAGACAATGGCAAATGTTGCAGATACATTAACTAAGCTCATGAGCACAACAAAGTTTAGGTGGTGTTCTAATTCCAAGGGCCTTTTGGCCCCTAGCAATTGAGTTCATGATGGTATGGATTCCCTGGCTCTTGCAAGGTATACTACAAGTGGGAGAATGTTAGGAAATCAGGCGTGTCACACAACTTGTAGTTTCTAATATTTGAAATATTTCTTTATTTGTATTTTACCAATTTGTTTTTTACCACTTAGTGTCATTGAAGTTGCTAAATGCAACTATGACAACATGGAATGTGTGTAAGAGTTGCTAGAATGGAAAGAGCTAGTAAGGGAGTTATCTTGGAAATTATGATAAGCATGATTTTAGGAGATCGTGGAAGCATGATTTTAGGAAATAAAAATGGAGTGCCATATTTGGAGAGTCAGTTATGTTTTGAGTAACTTACTATATTACGGTGGATTTGATTCTTCATGACTAGGGTTGTAACTCTTGGTTTTTAGTTTCTATTTTGGTGGTTTCTTGTATTCGAACTCCTATAAATTGAAGGCTTGAGGAGAAGTTTGAATGTTGAGTTTTCAGATATCGTTATGTTGTCAAAATGCTACTGAAATTCTTCTAGAATAATTTACTGGTGCTACTATTGTAATAAACTTTCTCTGCAAGTGTATTCAATCTTGTTGTTGGATTTATAAACATTGAGTGGGCTTTTAGAGTGTGTAGTTTTTCACCTAAAAGGTTTTTCCCCACGTATATTTGGTGTTGTATGTTTCGTTGTTTATTTTTTACTTTAAATGTGTTTCTAGAATTTTTGTAATTCTCAGATCAATTCTTAAAAGTTTTGCATAATATCTCTTCTCAAGATTGGAGTAGGATGTTGTTTATGCTACTTTAACTTCCTTACAAAACTGATATATAGCCATCCCCTAGATTAATAGACCTCCCTATACAACCATTCATCCTCCTCCTCAAGAATTAGACCATTCACACCTTGAATAATGCTTCCATTCATCTGTTATAGCTTAATCATGAAGCAACGAATATGAATATGGTGAAATATTCTTTGATGCACTATTTATCGAGATAGAGATAAGTTATTCTCTGAAATAGAGAAGGGTTGGCCCTATCTATATACCTAGCTTGGCCTAGTTCTCTTACATGCTATAACATTAACAAAGGGTAAATAGAGGGATGACTCCCTATCTCTATACGGGTTGCCCAACCCCCTATCTCTAGGTGGGGATATAGATAGCCATAGCCACTCTCAACCAATATAGAGATCCCAATCTCAGTAAGAATTCCTCTACATATAGATTTGGGAGTCAGAATAACAACAATATTGGAAAAGCTTTGCATTCTTTACCATGACGACTGGGACAAGGGGTGGTCGAACCCCCATCTCATGGATCAAAGGGGGTTGAGAGCTCGTGATTGAATTAAATGTTTGCTTCATTGGATGAAGAACACCATGTCATAAATAGTACAAGGTATAAGGTATAGGGTATGGGTAGAAGGGGTTTCATGTGTAGTGTGTGAGCCTTACTTAGTGGATTTAGAATTTGGTGGAATGAATTGTCTTAGTTTGGTTCAGCTCAGGAAGGCCTGAAATGTGTGAGGTGTCATTCCTAGGCTTTCATAGGATTGAGTAGTTGTTGCAATTATGAGATGCAATAAGTGGGGAGATAATGACTTCCTATGTAAAGATTACACTCACCCATATCTAGTTCTAAGGAGCCCTATATCTATTAGGCGTCGTCCAGTTTTAGTTGGTCTTGCTCATTTTCATGTAACCAACTACATATACATCTACGTCCTTACCTTGATCTATTTTCGTATGAGGTGTTGCAGTTCTAGATCAGTATTACGCCCCCTCCTTGTTAGTTATATCGTTAGTAGCTCCTTGAATCGGCCATGGGAGCAAACAAATTAAATAGATACTTCAATCAATCAATTCAATCTAGATCTATTAGTGCAGGAAAGTATATGCATGTAGTCCATTGCTTGCCTCCCCCATCAACATGTGGCATAAGTAAGAGTGTGTGTTGGGTTTGGGATTTCTCCATTATGGTTAAGCCCTATAATGAATGAAACTGCCTGCATCTCCCGATCCATATTGACCCTATCTATCTATTGATCGAGGCCTACTAGAAATTGTTACCCTCTCCTAATGACCTACTATATAGTATATATAATATAGACCACTTCCTTTGAATGACTTCTAATCATGAGGAACTAAACCAAGGGACAATAGTGAATAGTTCTAGTTAGATTGAATCCTACAGGTAATCTCTTGAGCAACATAAGCAACCTGAAGTGATTTTGTTGGGAGTAGAGTCATTTTAGGTCATTGGAATGATTAGCGGCTTCTAAAATATGAGAAAAGAGGAGGTTGTATATCAATCGATACTATGGATCGTTGCTCCGGTACTTTCCATTCCTTAAATGTCGACACCCCATTACCAACGTTGCTTATCGTATATGGTCATTGTAGATGGCATGAAAACATGATCACTTTGGCTTTCGAGATGCTAGTTTTTGCATTGGAGATGGTCATTTAGGCTTTAGAGATGGCTAGTATGAAGTTTGAAGTTGCTCGGCTCGTTTCTCCTTTGACTTTGTTCATTGACAATTTCCCACATTACCCTAGTAAGGATTTCTTATCCGGCTAAGGCAATGATCCACCGAGCTTGAAAAATAGAGGTTTTTTTTTATTTTTTTGTCGTATGGTTTATGCACGCATAATTTGGTTTGGTCTTTGTTGTTTGCAATGGGATTTCTTCCATCTATTATTGTCTGTGGTCGTAAATGGAAGGTTCTTTTGGTTAAATCTGCCTGGTTAAAATCATGAGGGTTTGGTATTTAAATGGGGTTATTGTTTATCTATGGGTATTAATATATTTTTTATTGTTTGCAATGGGATTTTTTCCATCAATTATTGTCTGTGGTCATAAATGGAAGGTTCTTTTGGTTTTATATTTGGTTGTAATCATGACAGTTCCATATTAAAATGGGGTTATTATTTATCCATGGATATTAAATTATTTTTTATTGTTTACAATGGGATTTTTTCCATCTATTGTTGTTTGTAATTGTAAATGGAAGGTTCTTTTAGTTTTCTATACGGTTGTAATCATGAGGGTTCGGTATTAAAATGGGGTTATTGTTTATCAACGGGTATTAAATTATTTTTTATTGTTTACAATGGGATTTTTTCCATCTATTGCTATCTATAATCGTAAATGGAAGGTTCTTTTGGTTTTCTGACTGGTTGTAATCATGAGGGTTTGGTATTAAAATGGGGTTATTGTTTATCCATGGGTATTAAAACATTTTTTATTGTTTGCAATGGGATTTTTCCATCTATTGATGTCTATAATTGTAATCATGAGGGTTTGGTATTAAAATGGGGTTCTTGTTTATCCATGGCTATTAAAATATTTTTTATTGTTTGAAATGGGATTTCTTCCATCTATTAC
Source organism: Cunninghamia lanceolata (assembly GCA_027924645.1). Taxonomy (NCBI): domain Eukaryota; kingdom Viridiplantae; phylum Streptophyta; class Pinopsida; order Cupressales; family Cupressaceae; genus Cunninghamia; species Cunninghamia lanceolata. The sequence goes on from BSBN01000590.1 coordinate 19,863,926, forward strand.
TGTTCGTGGTCGTAAATGGAAGGTCTTTTGGTTTTTTGAGTGATTGTAATCATGAGGGTTCGATATTAAAATGGGGTTATTGTATATCTATGGGTATTAAATTATTTTTATTGTTTGCAATAGGATCTTTCCATCTATTGGTGTTTGTACTCATAAATGGAAGGTTCTTTTGGTTTTCTGAGTGGTTGTAATCATGATGGTTTGGTATTGTTGTACCCAACCAAATTTTTTGCTTCATTAAGGCATTTTGAAACAAGTCTCGAAAATTTTTCGTCAAAAAAGTCAAAAAAGCAAAATTTCTAAAAATAGAAATTTCTATTTTTAGAAATTTCTAAAAATAGATGTCGAGTTCGGTTTTCTGGGTTTCTTGAGATATGGATATTGGCAAAACTTTCTAAAAATAGAAAGTTTCTAAAAATAGAATCTTCAAATCAGGTGTCGCGCTCGATTCTCATTAGTCGATTTTGCTTCACGATCGGCGCGGTTCAGACAGAATCTTCAAACGACCAAGTTTTCTCTACTGGGTCATTTTTGCTTTTTCAGAAGGCGAAGCATGAGCTCAAAAATCATCAACACATAAAAGTTCACCTGCCAAATCTCTTTGACGAGTTTTTAATGCTGTTTCAACAACACAAAACTGACAAACGGCCGTCGACTCGATAATGCACGCAAAATGATGCAAGATTGATCCAAGGTGAATGGAAAAGTTGGAAAATCACAAAAATAGCTAAGTCTAGTGAAACTGGGCGCCCCAAGAGGCTTGGGGCGCCCATCCTCTCCTGTGTTAGTTTTTTTTCACGTTTTTTGAGAAACGTCGAAAATGCTTCCGTCAGCTCCTTTCCGGTTGGTCAAACTTGGTCAAACTTGGTCAAAAGTCAGTCAAATCCAGGATTTCATCACAAAATATTTTCAGACTACTCAGATCACCCTCCGTCCCGCCTCGACAGTCGTCAGAACGACTGAAATCGAAGACCGAACAGGAGCCGTGGGCACGAAAATGGAGAAAAGGTACAAAATTGAAAAATTTTGCAAAATTTGGCTAAGTGTTGACAAAATGGGTGCCCCAGGAGGCTAAGGACGCCCATCCTCACCAGTGTTAGTTATTTTTCATGTTTTTCTTGAAAAACGTGAATCTCCTTTCGTCAGCCCGCTCCGGTTCAGTGTTGATCAGTTTGGCACATTTTTCGAGGCAAACAGAAGGTACAATCAGCTCAATTTTCATCAGGCTTGCATATTTGCCAGATCATCAGACTCATTTCCATCCCATTTGATAGAAATCGACAGCCAAACAGGGGTCCTGTGCCTCCGGAACACGCACGCAAACCAAGAAATTGGCAAAGTTGAAAAAATTAAAAAAATGGCTAAGTGTTGGGAAACTGGGCGCCCCAGGAGACTTGGGGCACCCATCTTGAGTAGTGTTAGAATATTTTTGTGTTTTCAGTGTTTTCCGACATGTTTTGTTACCAATCTTCGCCCGTTGCCAGTTTCGGGGAGGTCAAACTTGGTCAAACGATGTCAGATCGTCGAACGGAGGCAGGGGATGGAATCTCAGTTGATCAATCTCCAAAATGTTAGGATTAGTTAGCTTTTTCAGTTCATGATCGACATTTTTCCACCTTGTCAAAGTCAGAGACAGGCCATATTTGAGTCAAAACGAGTGTTGAAGTGTCGAAAATGAAGAAAATTTTGTTAACACTTCTTCCAACTCGCGCATTCGATGACATCATCAAAGAAGATATTTTTCGTCATCTTGCACATGAAGCCACAGGCTCCTACAAAATAGGGATTCTTCCTATTCGAAGACATCCACTTGGATTTATGCTTTAAAAGATGCTTTCTTCATGGATGAGGGTGAAGTTTTCTTCTCACACAAGTAAAGCTGCTTTTTCAACCAAAAGATTTAGAAAGACAAGCTTTGGCTTCTTTATTCCTTATCTTTTGTAGGTTGCATCCAGAGGAAAGATTTTATTTTTCTTTCAACAAAGATTCGAAGACCTAAACCAGGTGCTTTTTCAGTGTTCTTCATAGATTCGGGTTGAGGAAGAAGAGAGGCTTGCTTTTTCAGGGTCCTTGTTTCAAGGAGATCATTTTTCAGAAATCCGACCAAAGCTTTTTCAGTTTTCGTCGAGATGGGTCCATCCAGATTATCATCCTCTTGAAGATTGGGAGTTGTGCTTTTTTTTGGGAAACTACTTTTTTCCTTCTTTTTCGAGAAAATCTCTGCTTTTTCAAAATCTGACGATCTGGGTTGCTTCAAAACAGAATTGCCTACAAAACCCATGTGCCAGCTTTTTTCGCTCAGAATCAACTTTTTTAGAAGAAATCAACAAAAGAATATCAACGGATGACATCACCAAAAAGCTAGAATGTTGATGAGGATGTATTCCAAAATAAAGCAGCTTTAAAACATATGCTTTTTGTTTTAAAGCATGTGCTTTCATCCTAAGCTCATCCATCCTATATTTAGAAAGAAATCACATTGTGATAGTTGGAATCTTCTTTGCTTTAAAGTAGATTGCTTTAAAGCATTTGTTTATTGTATCTTTGTCTTAGAATAGTAATAAAGCTTGTGAGTTGGCAAGTTAGGGTTAATCAAGGAGATTTTAGGGTTCCCTACTCCTTTGATTTTAGTATAAATAAGGGCATCCTTGCCCATTGTTTGTAATGACCAGGGTGATAACATATTTTGCTGTGCCTATTCTAGCCTGCAAACATTGTTATTCCCAGTGTTTGTTCAATCTGTGTTCTTTGTAAGCTAATGACTTTTGCGATAACAAAATTTGTTGTGCCTATTCTAGCCTGTAAATCTTGTTATTCCAAGTGTCTGTTCACTTTGTGTTCATTGTTCTCCAGTGTTTCATCACTTAATGTATGCCTACCTTTTGATACAGTATCGTTGTCCTGGAGTTGTTTTAAACTTTCTGATATTGAATAGAAGTCTCATGCCTACTTTGCTCTGATATTCTATATCGATTCATCAAGTTTTCGTCGTCAGATGTGTAGCTTCTGTGGCTTTAATTTTCAGATTTCATCATTAAAGTACTCTTAGTCTTGTGGTGTAAATCTGGAGGAAAACTACTTGAGTTTTTGTGTTAACAATCATTCACCGTTCACTTTCAACTTCCTTTGCTCTGAATTTACTCAGGAGGTTGAAAGCGTCATTAGTCTATGCTAGTTGTAGTAGAAGTTTTATTAAAAAGGAAAAACCTCTTCTGCAGCGTTTAGAGTTTTATAACCTTGTGCTCTGCAGCTGAGAATCAAAAAGAAGATAGGCGAAGTTTCATTCAAGTTATCTTTTCAACGAACATCAGCAAGAAAGGGAACTCCCCCTTCCAATAGGAGAGCAGTTTATCTGTGCATAGCTGTCCGTTTCCAAATCGCATACCAGAGGTGCGAATTGAAACGCCAACAGGTGTTAAATGGGGTTATTGTTTATCCATGCATTATTGTACTCATAAATGGAAGTTTCTTTTGGTTTTCTAAGTGGTTGTAATCATGAGGGTTTCATATTTAAATGGGGTTCTTGTTTATCCATGCCTATTAATTTTTTTTATTTACAATGGGTTTTCTTCCATCTTTTGTTGTCTGTGGTCGTTAATGGAAGGTTGTTTTGCTTTCTGTGTGGTTGTAATCATGATGGTTCTGTATTTTAATGGGCTTCTTGTTTATCCATGGCTATTAATTTTTTTAATTGTTTGCAATGGGATTTCTTCCACATATATTGATGTTTGTGGTTGTTAATGGAAAGTTGTTTTGTGGTGGAGTGTCTAGTTCAATGCTTAAGGCTCTTTGTTTCTTTAACTTTGTACTACAGAGATTCAAAAGATTCCAAATATCAAAACTAGTGTTCAAGGGTGTTTGTTGGAACACTTTAACTTATTTTTAGTAGTTTTTATCAACACAACTTAATGGCCATCTTCTGTGTTTTGTAACACATTTATTGATTTTTGAAATTACACAATTATGTTCGAGCATCATTGTGACTCTTTAATTTAAGTTACAAATTTTATCTTACAATTTGCAATTGTAGAAATGGATTGACAAATGTTTTAATGGTTGCAAATTTTTTTCTTAGAACTACATTTACTGTTTAAATTAATATCATATTGAATACCTATAAAAGCATGCTTACTTCAAAATTCAATCTTCAATATCTACTAATCAACATCCTAATAATATAATCTGGCCCATTCACCATTTTTAATTGGAATAAGATTTATGTCCTCTTTACATACATATTCATAATTGTAAATCTCCTTTTAAGACATATATTTTCATACACATGTTTCTTCTATCTCAACTCCATGTAGCAATTAGTCTTTATGTTCTGCAATATCTCCTAATCAATATCCTAATAATACAATCTGGCCCATTCACCATTTTTAATTGGAATAAGCTTTATGTCCTCTTTTCATAGTGGGTCACCCTAACTTGACCCCTCCACCTGGCATGCCACGTCATCTGAAATTAAAAAAAATTGCCTCTGCCACTTGGTCGATGACGTGGACACCCTAAATATTTTGTTATGTTGTCCATGCCCTTGCCATGGTTTATTTTTTATGTTGTTCATATCCTTGCTTTAGCAATCTACACCCTCTAGTCACAATCTTCATTCTCCATGCATTATATTTCACAACAACAAATGTTCATCATTTTGAATAAATTAACATGATCTAAACATACAATTCCTATTGGTTTACTAGTGGATGAGTCTGATCTCCTTTACCTACACACACACATATCTATGTGTGTGTAGCCACATAAAACCAAAACAACCTTCCATTTATGACCACATACAACAATAGATGGAAAAATCCCTATTGCAAAAAATAAAAAATATTTTAATACCCATGGATGAACAATAACCCAATTTTAATACCAAACCCTCATGATTACAAACCAGTCAGAAAACCAAAAGAACCTTCTATTTACGACCAGATAAACCACTGTCATATACATATATATATATATATATATATATATATATATATATATATATATATATATATATATATATATATATATATATATATATATATATATATATATATATATATATATATATATATATATATATATATATATATATATATATATATATATATATATATATATATATATATATATATATATATATATATATATATATGTACATGTATATATACATATATGTGATTCTGTGTATGTATGTATGTATGAAGATGTCTTATACACACACACACACACACACACACACACACACACACACACACACACATATATATACTTACAAACATAGATTGACATAGAAGCATCCACACTCGGAGGTGTAAGGCATACCAAACAAGCAGTCAAAACAAGAGGACATAAATCAAACAATTGTCAAACTTATTGCCAATTTCTAATTTTTTAACAAGTAGTCAAAAAAAGAGGACAAAAATTTAAGAGTTCAGACCACACAAGCATTCAACCAAGTCAATCAGCCTCACATTATAGCTCTCCATTATTTCCATTTGACATTAGAAATATGGTAGAGGCCCCCATACTATGTCACTCTAACTTTCAAAGTCCATCTCGAGTGCCACATCAGTCGAAGATTCATTGACCTTTTGTTATACATTTTCAGCTATCTCATATACTTTTCTACTTAGATGTTTTACAAACTTAATTGTCCTAGAAAACCATGATGCATTCAACTATGTATGTGTATAAATCATGTCAGTTGCATTTATGTTTTACAAATCCTTGTAAATCATTTGTGTATGCCACCTAATATGAATAAAAAATACTAATGAATAAATAAATATGATATGTACATTGATTGGTGCATATTTATGCTCTTTTCATAAATATTTTGACTATTAATTGAAACAATTAAAAATAATTGTTGGCCCCATTTTGGTCAACTCCTATACTCATGATCTAAATACATGAAAATCCTATCAACTAGGACTAACTTTTAGTAGAGAACTATTCTACATGAACAAAGCATTCTACTAGAGAATTGCATTGGGGAGAGTTAGTTACCCAAAGGTATTTTGGCTTAAGCTATGTTGCTGTCTACATATCAAATTGATTTATGGATAACTACAACATAGCTCAACACTAGAACAACTTTAGCATTATCAAGACTCCCCATCTAAACTATAATATAGAGTCAAAGAAAACTATATATTAGCATGAATAAGTTCTGAAATATATGGCTTTGAAAACCATGTCTAAATGCATGAAAATCCTATCAACTAGGACTACATTCTACTAGAGAACATGGCTACATGAAAAAACCATTCAAATACCTAAAGTTGAACATGAAGAAACTTAAGCTACTATGAGGTGGTAACATTGGGGAGACTGGTTAGCCAAAGGCATTTTGGGTTAAGCTATGTTGCAGTCTACATATCAAACTAATTTGTGGATAACTGCAACATAACTTAACACTAAAAATGCTTTAGCATTATCAAGTTTTTGAACAATGTTGAACTTCATATGAGCTATCACAAAAGCAGAGGCATCTCCAAAGCCTAAGTGACCATGTTTTGGTACCATTTGCAATGACCATACATGATAAGCAACGTATGTAATGGGGTGCTAGCATTTGATGAATGGAAAGGACCAAATCATTGAAGGCTCCATAACTCTAAAATGAAGGGCCATAAAGCCCGGGGAAATATGGACTGCATAGTAGTAAATGTGGCAATAGGAAATTGAATGAGGTAGTGGTGTAGAGTTAATGCAAGAGTGTGAGAACTAAAGGTGGAGCAATGCTCACATGCCACATGGCATGCTAAGCACTATCCACGATGCAACTTCCTACCACCGGGGTTCCTTATGGTTGGTCGTCGATCAACATTTAAAAATGCCTGGAATTTTACTCCAACCAAAAGCACACATCGTCCACGTGGAAAAAAATGGTTGACCCCTCCAAACAAAATATTTAGGGTGTCCACCTCAATTGCACACATGTTTGAGTATAAATGCGTATGACTCAAATGAAGAAATACCATCTAAAATAGTAAATAATGTGAAGCCCATGTTGACCTTGAAAGTTAGGTTGCACCACTATCATGCCCTCAACATATGATTCTACTCAAACAAGTTTTATGTTGACCATTGGATATTTACAAAATACATATCATTGACATATGCCAAACATAGATCTGAAATCCCCTTTCATTAATATAAGCCAAAATAAAAATTGTGGTAGTACAAAATGCAAAAAAAGCCTCCCTAGACTAGAATTTCAAACTTTTTTGTGTACAATGATTGGTTTCTCCCAATCTCATTCAAACAATGATGCTCACATGGGATGGGGTTAGAGTTGGAAGTTGAGTGCTACTCACATGGGATGGGGTTAGAGTTGTAGGATAGATAGGGACATGAATGTTCATCATCTCCCTAAACAATGCATGATTTTCTAGCAAAGGGTGTAGGGGGTTGCTTAAACGCCTTGGTCTCTCTAGATTCTTCTTTGCCACTTCAATCTATCTTTCCTTTCTATCATGCTCCCTTTGAATCCTCTCTTGCTCTTTTTTGTACTCCTTTTCCTGCCTTTGTAAGACTTTTTGTTGTTCTCCTACTTGTCATGAAACATCTCTATCTAATTTGGCTTGATCCTTCAATTCCCTTCAACACGAGTTGCCTTTCTATCATCAATTTGTTGTCTTTTTCAGATTTTTATCTCCTCAATTTCTTTCTTCCTTTGCTCTTTTTGCATTAAGAGGTTCATGTAATTGTCTATTGTTAATAGTTGGGACTGCCAGCTCAACCAAATTCCACTATCCTCTCCAGTCCTAAGTCTTTCCTTCACAATGTGAATGAGTAGTTTAAGGAATTGCTGATGCAAGAATTACATTGGGAACCCAATGATTGGTTGGAATCTCCATGAATGGTATGTTCAACTTCATTGCAAACTGCCTCAGTATCCTGGCTCAAATATGCAATATCTCCACCATCAACTTCACACTCAGCATAGTAATGTACCATTTTAGGTACATTCAACATGGTCAATAGAGAGGGGAAGAAAAATGTGTTTTCTTCTTGCTGGGGATACATATTAATTCCTAAATTCATGGCTCCCTCCACCAACCATGATGGCTGGCTTGGCTAAGACAGAAGGCTAAGTCCATCTAGGCTTTTTTTTTTTACTTTCAACCATGTCATCAAGTAGTTGACTCCCCACCATAGGTTCAGGTGAATCATGAAAAGTGCTTTGAGTTGAATCCCAGATAGTTTCCTCTCCCACTGTGTCTACTATTGTAGGATGTAAATCAACATCTGCAAGGCCTAATAGAAATGTGTTGGAAACTTTCACTTGTGAAACATCAACCCCAGAAAGACTACAGATGTTTTGCACTGTAGAAGCATCATCGTGCACGCAAAACTAAAAAGTGTCGCTGGGGTGCATGTCCTCCATTAGAGCATCTAGACTGAGGGGTCATATACTTGTTCTTTTAAATCTAGTTGTGATGTTTGAAATAGTGAGAGCTTTATGAAATGACTTGCTACCCAATTCTGCCAATTCTGCTCTTTTTATTTCTATGTTTGGAAACCTTGCTGACCACACTTCTCTTTCTGATTTAAAGTATGATTTAAATGCTGAAAATACACTCACATCTAATGGTTGTAATTTGTGTGAGGTGTGTACTAGTAGTGTCAACAAATCAATACCCAAAGACCTAGCTTCTTAGATGGTTGTCACAACTACATGGCTTCCATGGCCATCAAATATTAGCAAGTGCCTATTTGTCGACGATACATCACCTAGAACTGATTGTACAAAATGATGCAACTAGTTCATAAACAACTCTTTAGTCATCCAAGCGTGGGGTTGGGCAGCCATGCAAGTACTTAATTCACAACCAGCAATGTAATTTTAAGCTTCTTTTTACCTTTGAAAAGATGGAACCCTGGTATGCTCTGTCTGACAACATTAACACACCAGAAAATTGTTGATAACTGAGAGGGGGGGGTGAATCAGTTATCCTAATTATTTCTTCTTTTGAACTTTCTTATTAATCAAAGCAGCATTGAATCAAACAAACAAACATTACCATGAAATAAGAAGCACATGACACAGTATTTTTGACATGGAAACCCGGTTAAGGGAGAAAACCACGGGGTGATCAACCCAAAGATTATTCTCTGTTAAAAGAATAAGGAATTACAAAAATGGCACTTGCCAATTAGGGCTCACTGCCTGAGCACACTGCTCACAAAGAGGCCCACTGCCTACAAGGAGACACACTGTCTACAAAGTGATAAGAATCAAAGTCTTGAACTGATTGGAAGCATCTACATATGCTGGAGTTCAGTTCTGGTTAGGCTCAGTACACTGATCTGCTGCACTTCATCTTTCCTCTGTTCTTTATTCTACTATCCTTTCACATACCGGATCTTTCTTACTACTTCTTCTTTGTTCTTCACTTCTTCGCATACACCATCACACTTTTCACCATCTTCACAACTAAATCCATCCTCTATATATATCCACACAAGTAATTTCATCACCTTTCTAGTCAGCATCCAGAACAGTCTAGTTTCTTACAAACTCTGTTCTGTTGGCTGAATCCTTGCTCACCAAGCAATGCGGATCAAGCATATACTTGTAGATATCATTAATCATGTCGGCCAAACATGATTCATGCCTTCACAACCTTTACCATCAACAGTAACACATTTGGAAAATAGTCTGATACTCTATCAGTCAGTTCTTCCTCTGTTCTCACTGTCTCTCAGGAATCCGGTACTCAACTATTCATATCTTTTTCTTTGTTCATCACTGGAGGCTAAATCCTTGGAATATACTACTCAAGGTAGTCCTCTTGACTTTCCCAAATCCGCACTGCACCAAGACACTTCCTCTGAGAGATCCGGACCAATCTGTCGGACCTTGCCATATGCTCTGTTCTTGTTCACCGGACCACAACAATCTTCATTCTGACTTCCGGTAGAGACACACCATGACTTGCGGATATGTGGGATGACCTTTGTTGCCATCAATGACAACAACCATGAATCCATATAGTGTCTCTTGCCAACAATCTCCCCCTTTGGCATTGATGGCAACACTTAGTGAAAAATGACTAAGTGTTTACACTATGCTCCCCCTTTGCTGATGCTCTGTCTTTATATACAATTTCTGGAACTCCCCCTTAGTTGGATTCCTCATTTTTCACTGCTCCTCACTCCCCCTTTGACATCAATGGCAAAGGGTAGGGTCCGCACACCAAAATTTTCAAAAATTTTCTATACATAGCCGCATATTTACATACTCACATATACTGAAGAATGTCTGCAAAAGATGTCTTCAGTTGGATCAGTTTTGTAGCCCAACTTTGCTTCATTCTATCCAAAATTGAAATGTGACCACTCAACAAAAATGCAAAAGCTTCTGCCCTCTTGAGATCTGTCGGATCATTTGTTTGGGCGGTGGTCTGAGCATCACTGATGGCCTCATACATAGTTTCTAACTTAGGGATTATAATCCTTCTAAGTTCTCCCATCCGGTTAGTAATATTCTTCCTTTCCTTCTCAAAGTTCTTTATTGCATTTGTGATTGCAATAGTTTGACATTCTTGATTTACTATGGAAGAGAGAGGATCAAAACTTTGAGACAAACTGTGTAGTTTGTCCTGTTCCGCTTTTATTTTCTTATCTATTTCAACTGTTGCCTTTGACCAAGAGATACAAAATTTGTAAATATCACCGCCATCCTTAAGAGCATTTTCTAAGCTCTTTATTCCAATACTCATATTTCTCCTATCGTTAGAGATTAATCCTAATACTTCTGAAAATCTTTTATCCAAAAATTCCTTCCGGACCTTTTCTTCAGCTGATTTTTCTAGAGAATCAAAATGTGTATCAACACTGCTGACTAAGGTTTTCAGATTACCGGAAGAGGAGGCTGCCAGATCTATCTGGACCGATGGCATAATCTTCTCAAGCACTCCAGAGGCAGCCTCTATCAACTCACAGTCTTCCATATGAGACTTTAGGAGCTTTTCATTTGCCTTAGCATTTGCAAATGAGGCTATCTTCATTGTCTGCACCGGAGAGAGGGAATCAAAGTTGAATGGGCCTTGTAGTAGCTCCGGTTCATCAATCTCTATTGTTTCTTTGCTCAAAAATTGTTAAACAGTTTGTGCAGTGTCTCTTGCCAGAGACAGATGTTTCTTTTCTTCTGCAGTCTTGGAACTGTCCTTTGGGATTTTCTCTGATGGAGTCTTCTCTTTCTCTGCACCCTTGGTACTGTCAACCTCTTTATCTTTCACCACTGCTTCCTTCTCCTATAATTTCTCTTCCTCTTTAGATCCAGAGACTGTAGGGGAAACCGGAGGAGAGATGCTAGCCTGTTCATAGGCCACTTCTTCTGGAGCAGAGGGTTCCAAGTCCACAGCTGTTTCTGCACCTAAGTCCTCTACAACAGGAAGATTGAACCTTTTGAAGGCCTTTCGGAGGATCTCTTCTGTCTCTTTGGCCACCTTGTCAGTCTCACCAAGCATGAGTTGATTCATCCTGGCTTTACTTCTGAACTCATCTTTGCAGTCTTTGAATATTATGTTCATTGTCTTGGGATCAATTTGAGGATATAGCTGAATAGCTATCTGCTCCCGGATCTCAAGATCTTTTGCATGAGCATTATTCTTCCTTATTTCTAATTCCTTTTCTAGGCTTTTAGGAATTTCAGAAATAATCTCAATAAAAGCTTTATTGTAGATGTTCAAGTACCTTATTATGGCTTCTTGCAGGATCTTTTGATCTGCCTCATTGTAGTCATCATAGAATTCAGCCACCGGTTGAAGGTTCCCATCCACAGTGACTGATTTGACTACACTGTCTAGAGACAGGGTGGGCTTTTCAGAAAATTCTTCTGTCATTTGTTCCTTGTCTCGGCCAGAAGAGGGTTTACCGGATCCTTTCTTTTTCTGTTTCTTTATTTCTTTCACTCCTTCATCTGACTCAGTTTCTTCTTCATCCTTTTGGCTTTGATAAGCTCTTGAGGCTTTTGCCTTGGATCTTTTACCGGATCCCTGGACTTCCAGTTTTGAGCTTTTGGTTTTGATAGGTGTGGATCCTTTAGATGATCTGGTCCGGGTTGAGGATTCCACCGGAGCACTCTTCTTGTTTTTCTTTTCTGCCTCTTTCTTTTCTTCCTCAGATTTTCTTCTCTTTTCCCAGCTGGCATCAAGTGCCTCTTTTGAGATGCCTAGGCCTTGAGCAATGTGCTCTACTTCTTTTCTCACCTTTCTCTTTATCTCAGGTTCCCTGAGTTCTACATGTATCTTTACACTCAGCTCCTCAAAGGTTCCAAACCTTTCTGCCTTAGGATCTATGGGCTGACTTAGCATGTGTTGAACATGCAGCTCCACTATCTATTCATCTACTTCATACCCCATGGGCATGATCCAGACAGTCCTTGGCTCCACTGCCTCCATTAGGCACTGATCAGTGTCCACCATAAAGCACACTGAGTCTTTGTATTTTTCAACAAGAGACTGGGGAATTCTCTCTCTTGCTTGCATCATGCTTTGGAAGTTTTTGAAGTATCCCCATAGGGCAGTATTTCTTGCTTTGGCATCCCCAAGCCCATGTAGATAGTCTCTTATCTGGACTGCAACAGGTTTGTCATTCTGCCATGCCCATCCACTTGATCCGGGCAGCTCATTCATGAAGTAGAAGAATAGACATAATATAAGAGTACCATACTTAAAGGAATTCTTCTTGTCCTTCTTGATTTTTTGTATATTTTCCATTAATTGGCCTAAGAGTAGTTCGCAGAGATCATATTCTGCATTCTTCCTTAGCATTTCATAGGCAGTATATACTGTAGTTCCGGATACAGAATTCTCCCTGCTGGAGTGATAGATCTTGTATCCTATTATCATGGATGCATACTTGATATCCGGATCCAAAATATCTTCAATGGTCATCGCCCTCTTATCAAATTTTGATCCGGTGGCCTCAGTTACAATGTTGTTCTTGACAGATTTGAGGATAGGTATCCCTCCGGAAGAGTATAGACCAGTTACTGCTCTAATTGCCTCTTTTGTGATCTTGCAGGGTCTATCCAGCCATAGGAAGTTGTCATGCATCCTGCTCAGTACATACCGGACCCATTCATCTTCTTCAAAGCAAGGGAAATGAATGAATTGATCAAATTGTTTCTTCTGGATACCCTTATACTCTGGTTTAAGCTCAAAAGCATTGTCTATCAGTTGTTTGTGATAGAGATCTCTTAATTTGAATTCCCCGAATTCCTCAATGCTTGCATGTATGTAAACCCTAATGTCTTCTGTGTGTAAAACTCCGTGAGGAACACTGGAAAATGCTCCTAAGGGATCTACCTCCAATGACTTGTATGGATGTTTCTTAAATTCAGGTCGAGGCCTATCTGAGATTTTTACTATATTTGGAGTAGCCATTTCTTCAAAAGATTTGTAGCAAGATATCGAATGCGGAAAATACCTTTTGCGTCTTCAGTTGCACGGAGTAGCTGGATTGATTTCTTTATGCAATGACTTCGACAGGAGATCTCTGGTGTGCTTGATGAATCTAGTTGCAGAGCTCCACTTTTTGCTTCTTCTTGAGTGCAGAATGAGCAAATGATTTATGAGAAATCCCTTATATTGCTCCGCAAACCCTAATATCTGATGGCAATAAATGCTCGACCTATATTATTTTGGTTTGCCTTATTCAGATAACCTAAAGAACCGGATCAGTCCTGGTCTATGAACATCATGTGGAACTTTCAACCATGAACAAATCAAGATAACACATCACAAGGACATCCCAAACACTCTGTCCAATCCGCAGAATAAGATAATGCACTTCCGGATCTCTCCGGACCCTTTTGTAGTCCTCTGTCATTCCGGAGCATCTCCCGGAACAGGTCTTTACTTGATCGATCACAACTTCTTTATATCTTCATGCGGACCTCTGAAATCTTGTCTGGATCATCTTAGGACTGGTATCTTCAAACCCTTTACTCCGCATCTTGTGCCACATCCGGCACCACTTGATTGGCTGGGGGAATAGGATTTTCTTTGAGTCTCCCCCTAAGCCAGAGCTCACTTTTTAATTTTCGGAAGAAATATCAGCACCAGAGTCTGGTGCGGATCCAACCTCTACATTCTCTGAACTTTTCTTCACCCAAATCTTGCTCATCTGATTCCTAACTTCATCCGCATTCATCTTTTGTTTACCCTTGTCTTGATTCTGATTATACACCGGACCTCTTTTGTCCTGATTCTTGCTTCTGCAGACTTTAGCATTATGACCGGACCTATTACAGATTTGGCAAATAACATTTCTTTGCATATTTGACTGATAACCTCTTGATCTGCATTGATTAGCCATATGACCTACTCTATTGCATGTAAAGCATCTACCTTTGAATGATTTGTTTACTTGCATATTTCTGCATTCATGGGATTTGTGTCCATACCTTTTGCAGTTAAAGCACTGTCCGGAGAAGGATGAATTAATCTGATTCATTCTCTTTCTGCACTGATTAGCTTTGTGACCAAAGTGGTTGCAGCTATGGCAGTATCCATTAAAAGATGGATATCTTTGAGCATTGGGCTGTCTTACCAGAGGTCTTCTAGGCCTGTTCCTTGGATTTTCTGATCCAAAATTCTTTTGACCGGATCCGGAGCTTTCTCCTTTCTCATATCCCAAACCATACTTGTCATCTGTCCTCTTTTGACTTCCAAGAAGTACTTCAAGTTGGGCAGAACTTATCTTGAATTTTTCTTTATATTCATTTGCTGTTTGAAGATCTCTTTTGAGAGAGGCAATTTGATCCTCAAGTTTTTCTTCATTATCTTTGGCATCTTCAAGATCAGATTCAAGATGTCTAATAATCCTGTCCATCTGGTGGCATTCTTCTAATTTTTCTTTAAGAGATTGTCTTAGATTGTCTTCAGCTTTTCTTTTTTCTTCAATCTCTTGAGTAAACTTTATAGTTCCTGATTCCATTTCATGTCTTAACATAATGACTTCTTTTGATAACTTTTCACATAACTTGGTTTGCTCAGTCAATTCTTCATTTGTATTGCTTTCTTCACTTTGTCTTGCCAATTGTTGGAGCAGCTCCTTTCCCTTTTTCATAGAGAGACTTAATTTGTCCTTTAATTCTCTCATGAATTCATCAGCCTGTTTGAGTCTTTCCTTTAATTCGTTGACTTCAGAATTTGACTGTTCAAGATCCTCAAGGGCAGTCTTGAGTTGCTCCCTTAAACCATATGCATCCATTTGAATTCCCAGATCTTCCTCAAGCTGTTAGGCTCTATTAGGAGGAACTTGGCTCTGATACCAATTGTTGATAACTGAGAGGGGGGGTGAATCAGTTATCCTAATTATTTCTTCTTTTGAACTTTCTTATTAATCAAAGTAGCATTGAATCAAACAAACAAACATTACCATGAAATAAGAAGCACATGACACAGTATTTTTGACGTGGAAACCCGGTTAAGGGAGAAAACCACGGGGTGATTAACCCAAAGATTATTCTCTGTTAAAAGAATAAGGAATTACAAAAATGCACTTGCCAATTAGGGCTCACTGCCCGAGCACACTGCTCACAAAGAGGCCCACTGCCTACAAGGAGACACACTGTCTACAAAGTGATAAGAATCACAGTCTTTAACTGATTGGAAGCATCTACATATGCTGGAGTTTAGTTCCGGTTAGGCTTAGTACACTGATCTGCTGCACTTCATCTTTCCTCTGTTCTTTATTCTGCTATCCTTTCACATACCGGATCTTTCTTACTACTTCTACTTTGTTCTTCACTTCTTCGCATACACCATCACACTTTTCACCATCTTCACAACTAAATCCATCCTCTATATATATCCGCACAAGTAATTTCATCACCTTTCTAGTCGGCATCCGAAACAGTCTAGTTTCTTACAAACTCTGTTCTGTCGGCTGAATCCTTGCTCACCAAGCAATGCGGATCAAGCATATACTTGTAGATATCATTAATCATGTCAGCCAAACATGATTCATGCCTTCACAACCTTTACCATCAACAGTAACACATCCAGAAAATAGTCTGATACTCTGTCAGTCAGTTCTTCCTCTGTTCTCACTGTCTCTCAGGAATCCGGTACTCAACTATTCATATCTTTTTCTTTGTTCATCACCGGAGGCTAAATCCTTGGAATATACTACTCAAGGTAGTCCTCTTGACTTTCCCAAATCCGCACTGCACCAAGACACTTCCTCTGAGAGATCCGGACCAATCTGTCGGACCTTGCCATATGCTCTGTTCTTGTTCACCGGACCACAACAATCTTCATTCTGACTTCCGGTAGAGACACACCATGACTTGCGGATATGTGGGATGACCTTTGTTGCCATCAATGACAACAACCATGAATCCATATAGTGTCTCTTGCCAACAAAAATTGTTATCCATTCCATGCTTTTCAGAATGATGTATGAAACACTTCTGCACTACCTCTTTTGGCCAACACCTGTATGGCTCTATTTCTCCCAACATGAATTCCAGTTTTGTCACAATTCCAAATTCTATGTGGTCCATATGGGTTGGCTTCATACGCTTTGGACAATGTCTCGTAGAATGCATCAACAAATGTATGCCTGAGGTTTAGAACTCTATCTCTATCAAGGCCTTCCTCTATCCTCAATGTTAATTCAGGATGACACCTTTTAAATTCATTCTAGCATGACTTGCTAGGAAGCCCATCCTTAAATGGGTTTGGCCATGTTTGGAAAATTTGTGACTTCTACTTTGAGATTAATAATCTCCAGCCCATGGCCCACTGCAACCATCTCTTTACACCATTCCATTATTAAACCCTCTTCAATTGCTATCAAGACTATGGGAGGACCTTTTTATGATGTTGATGTTAAACCTCCTAACCATTTGTTGTGCATTGTGGTAGGGTTTCCCCATTATTTTGTTGCACTCCTTGTCAACATGCCATTATCCTCCACAACTTTCAATGTTGATTCCATATACTCTTTCATCCACTCCCATTGAACTGAAACCTTCTTGTTTCTTGTAGCTACATTGACTCTAATAATTGGCTCAGCTGGTTGAGGACTGCTTCTAATATCATATGTTGGAAAAATCAGCGATCATCTACATTTGCACAGTATTGAAAATACAAATATTGATCATGTTATTTAGTTGGTGATTAAAGGATTACAATATGGATTTTTATAAATTCTTTCAAATAAATAACTTCTCAAACCACCATACAGGAATAACTACCAACTAACTACTAAGTAACATAAATCACTTAAGGTTTATTAATGTAAACCTTAATATTCCAACAAAAGCCCCTTTCTTTCTCCTTGCCTTGCTCTTTTTCTTACTTCTTTTTCCAGTGTTTCGGTGGTTTTGGGAACTTAAGAACTCTTTTGGCATTTCAGTGAGTTTGCGAACCTACAAACTCGACGTAACATATAACTTTCTCATTCTTTCTTTGTTCTCTTTCAAAAAGTTCATGAACCGATGAACTTGCCAAAACATCTTCATTTCTCTCTTCTTTGTTCCATTTCCTTCTTCCTTTTTGATGTTTTGGCAAAAGGGTGAACTCGTGAACTCTTTCAGAAAATTTGCATGTTTGCGAACCTGCGAACTTGCCGAAAGGCTTAGACATAAGCAAATTTTCAAAGGATTCATGAGGTTTTCGTAACTGGGCCAAACACTTGATGGAAAAGGGGTAAACATATGAACACCAGGAGCACAATTTAGCACAAGGGGGCCTATATTAACAAAAAAATTGCAATTTTTAGGCATCGATAATATGGGCACCGACACTAACCATAATTATGTTTGAATATCATGTGCCTAGTTACCTATTTCCCATAACACAAATTTGAAACAATGTAAGAGAACAAATGTTTAAACAATTAAGTAGATGTGGTGGAAGACCACTACAACATCTTCATTTATTGAGTTTAAAACTAAGCTCAAGTTCTTGTCATAAACAAAACCCATAGATGTGGTTGTGCAATTAAATGGATTAAAGAGAATTGATTAGCTTATTTTGTGTGTGTTGTATTAGTAACAGAATATCTTCACTATAGAATATAAACTAGTATATTTATATTTAAAAAATATATCTATAGTGTATTGAGAGATATCTTCTACAAGTTATGTACTTGCTTTTTGCGTTTTCCATACCTTTTGCGATTTTCTCCACCCTTTTTTCAATCGTTTCCAATTTCTTTTTTATTTTGATTTTTGATTTTTTCTAATTTCTTCTTTTTTTGGTTCCATATTTTTTGTGATTTTCTCCACCCTTCTATCTTTCATGGGTTTTTATTTTTATTTTCTCCAATTTCTTTTTTGGTTTCTATTTTATATTTTTCCAATTCCTTTTTTGGTTTTTATTTTTATTTTTTTTGCTATATATTTACATGGAAAATGAGTGCTCCCATCTCCACCCCTCTATGACTGTAGAATGCCTCTCGACATAAAAAGGTTTATGCACATGACTATTTTGTGCTTAACACCCACATGACGAAAAGATGAAAAAATCAGTAGCTATCCCATTGCATGCCCTCTAGAAAATCTGTTAGGGTTAGCCGACAGAAGATATCAATTAAATGCAAATAAAGATTAAATAGAGGAATGAAAATGCATAGAAATAATAACAGCGAGAGATAAGTTTTGAACATGGTTCACCCAAACTTGGGCTACATCCACCAACAGAGAGTCCAATATTATTATCCAGTAAATCAAACTGATTACAACCAGCAATCCCTGCAACTCAATACCACTACAAATGCTACAATACAATATCAACAGAAACCCTAACCCTTGGCCGTTTTTATCAAGCTTTTTGTCAGTTACAAAAATAGGGTTTTTTTATGTCAGCCAATGAAAAAAAACTCCAGGGGCAACGCGCCAGGGGCACTGCCCCTTGACCCTGTAGGAATTTGGGGGGAAACTGCGCCGATAAAAGTGGGGTAAATTTAACCTCTAAGTCTGATTAGGCTCCATATAACAACAAAATCATCACTTGAAATCACCACATGGGTCCACTATGCATGAAAGCCTTGACCATATGTCTACAAATTTGTTTGTAAACATGCCTTCGTCATAATCTCTTAAAATACCTATAGACCATCTGCAACAATACTTGTTGTCTAACCAATTTCAGAATACAACGTTTTCCCATTCAATTTTTTCACCATGGAATAAGAAACATTACTCTATTTTTGTTTACTTTCACAAATGAAAGAAAAAACATTAGAAACCATATAATTTGCAATAATTTTTACTTTTCCCATGCTATGTGATTAGATGATAGTTTATTTTATTTTAACAAATTGATAAGTAAAAATCCTCCCAGATTAAAAAATACATTTCCACCAATTAAAAAATTAGAAAATTGAAGGGAAAAATTAAATAAAAACTAAAACATTAGAATTGCATTCAATAATTTTCCACAGTGCAGTTGTCAAGACAAACTAACACCAAAATGATGATGCAAAAAAATAAGTCCCTTTCCTATAAGGCAGGGACTAAAAATAGTAGATGGAAAATACAAATAAATTCTTGCATACACATACAAAAATGTAAAATCCAAAAAAAGATTGAAGAATGATCTAAACATAATTGTAGCCATTTGATACTTTGGTGTGTCTAAGACCTCTATACTTAAATATCGTCCACTTCAATGGTTATATAGTCAATAGCAATTTTACACCTCATTCACAACAAAAAGTGGTAAATATTTATCCTATTTTTATTGGCCAAAGTTAACTTTTGATTGTTGAAGTGGATGATATTTAAGAATAGCCATCTAAGACTATCATCATCCCTGTTATACCCAATCAAAATTTTTGCCTCATTAAGGCATTTTGTGAAAGTCTAGAAAAATTTTCATCAAAAAAGTCAAAAAGTCAAATTTTCTAAAAATAGACATCAAATTAGGTTTTCTGGGTTTCTTGAGATACGGATGCTAGCAAAATTTTCTAAAAATGGAAAGTTTCTAAAAATAGAATCTCTGATTCAGGTGTCGTGCCTAATTCTGATTGGCTGATTTCGCTTCACGACCAAGGTGGTCTAGATGGAATTTGTGAAAGATCAAGTTTTCTCTACTGGGTCAATTCTACTTTTTTAGTTGGCAAAGCACGAGCTCCAGAGCCATCAATAGAGTAATTTCATTTGCTAGAGATTAGTTTCAAGTCTTCTGGGCTGTTCAACTCATGCAAAACTGATGAACAGTCATCGATTTGACGAAGAACGAGAAATAGAGTAGGATGGATCTGGCATGAGAAGAAAAGTTGAAAATCCTAAAATTTGACTAAGGCATGGATTTCCAGGTGCCCCTAGAGGTTGGGGGCACCCAGCTTTAGCAATGTTAGATTTTTTTTCACATTTTTCAAGAAAATGCTAAAATGTCTCTGTCAATCAGTTTCTGGGTTGATAAAAGCAGTCATGTTGGTCAATAGATCCTGAAAAGTTGGGATTCAACTCAAATATGTCCAGGCTATCCAGTTCATCCCTCATCCAATGGTAGTTGACTGGTAAAACGTTAAAATTGACAACAGGAAGCAGCTGTCGGCACATGAAACGGGGTAAATTGTTGACCGAGATGAAAATCCTTAAAAATTGACTAAGGCACAGATTTCCAAGCATCCCTAGAGGCTAGGGGCACCCAACTTTTCAGGTGTTAGAATTTTTTTATGTTCGACAGTGTTTTCTCGACAGCCGCTTCCAAAACTTCATTCGACGACAGGTTCCAAAGGTCAAATTTGCAGTTGAATGTCATCAAATCATCAGTTTGAGGCTGGGGATGAAATCAGATTTGATAAATCTTCAATATGTCATGATCAATTAACTTTTTTAGTCAACGGTGATAGTTTGTCATCTTGTTGAAGTCAGGGGCAGGCCATACTGGAGTCAAAATGAGTGCAAACGTTTCAAAACGAAGGAAAAATTGGCTAACACTTTTGCAACATCGCATGTTTGATGACATCTCAAAGAGAATATTTTTCATCATCTCACACATGAAGCCATAGGCAGCTATAAAATAGGGATTCTTCCTATTTGAAGATATCTACTTGGATTTGTGCTTTAAAAGATGCTTTCTTCATGGATAAAATGCAAGCTTTATTCTTTCACAAAGAAAGCTATTTTTTTTTGCCCTAAAGTTCTATAAAGACAATCTTTTGGCTTCTTTATTCATTACTTTTGCAAGTTGCATCCAGAGGAGGAAGATTTTTATTTTCTTTCCACGAAGATTCGGAGACCCAAACGAAGTGCTTTTTCAGCGTTCTTCATAGTTTCGGGATGAGGAAGCAAGGAGGCACGCTTTTTCAAGGTCCTTTTTTCTAGGGGATCATTTTTCAAAAACAAGGCCAAAGCTTTTTCAATTTTCATCAAGATGGGTCCATCCAGAATTTCATCCTCTTAAAGATTGCAAAATTTTATTTTTTTGGGAATCTACTTTTTCGCTATTTTTTTGGGAAATCCTCATCTTTTTCAAAATCTGACGATCTGGGTTACTTCAAAATGGAATTGTCTACAAAACCCATGTGCCAGCATTTTCACTCACATTCTGCTTTTTAGAAGAAATCAGCAAGTAATTTTTAGCCTTTTATCCAAGATTTTTCCGACATAGGCATGTTCACAGTCATCCTTCAACTCTTTCAGTATGCAATACTCTCCAACCGAGATCAAGCCTAAAATGGCATTGGTTCATGATTACCTAAGAACTTTCGAGACAGACTTGCATAAGGTACTTTGAGTGTTCAATTTGCATCCTTTGGAAGATGCAGGAAACAACGCTATCAGGAATATGAATCACTCCGAGTTGCTTGCAGCAGCTTCATTCCCCATCATAGTGCAAAGTATCAAATTCGTAATTGCTTGTATGAAGCATTACAATTCAGTCACAAGAGAAATACAATCAGCAGATGGACGGGTGCTCTGTAGTTTCAGGCCAAATGACATTGAGAAGTGTTTTTCAATACCAATATGGAGGGAAAACTTAGTTGTTTCAATTGAAGAATGCAAGAGGGTGTGGCACAATGATAAAGAAAAGTATCAGAAAAAGATTGCTCAGAGGTGGTTGAAAGAAAAGAAGAATGTTATGCCAAAGAACGTTGGACGTGGAGAGTTCAAGGAAGAACATGCAATAATGATTACTCTGCTAAGTTAGATCATAGGTAAAGTAGAAGCTAACAAATTTTAGCCTTGGATGTTTTATATCATGTCCCAGATTGTTGATGGAACTGAATACTATGATTGGTCGGCACTCATCAGTGATAGTCTCCACCAGCAAATAACTAATTTTCAAAGGGCCCATGAATTCTACATGATGTCATACCTTGTATATTTGATGGCTTTTCAAGGTCAATTTAGAGGTTTGAATATTGTCGAAACTCTGGGCATTCAACATGTATATCACCATTTACCACAGCTAGAGTTTTTTCCAGCTGAGAGACATTATAGGTGGGTAAATGATGCATTCATCATGCATGCAGTGCGAGATCTAGATAATGAGTTCCATATATGATTTTCAGCTGATGCCAGAGTGGCGATGGCAGAATGGGCTGATTGGTTTATCCAGTTTCTCACTTTCTCCTACATTAGAGTAAATGGATTCTCAAGAGAGCCAGCCATGCTACCAAGATATCCTACATATGAGGTAGCATTCATGAAATTTTTAAGGCAAGTCTATGAAGTTCATTCATTTCTGCGTAGTAGACATGAGGCGACTTTCAATTTTCCAATTGGGATGGGTATTTATAGATGCAGATCTGGAGTAGATGCCAAAGTAATTGGTAGTGAAACGTCCAAGTATGGTCTTAAGTTTTTCGACAGGAGGACTTCATATGATCCTCGTGGTGTTTTTGCATCACACCTTGGTCAAAATTGTGTACATGCACCTGCAGTTGAAGATTTATGTTCTAATTGTGTAGATGAGTTTGAAGTGCGAAAACGTAGTTACAATAGGTTTACTCTTCGGCAGTTAGCTGATATCCTATCAGAAGATGTAGAGGGCTTGTCAAATGATGGTGAAGTTTTACTTCCCACATATTTCAGAGATCAAGTTGAGCAACAACCATTTCCACCAGTTAATTGGTCAGCCAAATAAAGCACCTCCATTGAGGAAAGAAAGAACCAAGTTGTCAAAAATAGTTTGATATTCTTGAAGAATAAGCGGAAGGAAGTCATTCCGGTTGCAGAGCCACCAATTGTTCAGCCATCAGAACCTTCCACTTCCAAACCAAAACAAAGAACTAAGGCTATGAGCGTCCTTCCAGAAGGAACAAAGATGGCAAGTTAAAGAGGAAAAAGATTGAGTCTCTAGTTCATATTCAGTAGGAACAACCAGCAGTTGCATCAGAAGTTCCTGTTGAACTAGCACCACATGTAGAAACATTGCCTTTAGTTCATGTTTCTCCACCTTCTTCACCAATTTCTTCTCCCATTCACATTAATTCAAAGCTAGATTCGCCAGTTCATAACTCTGAGATGCATATTGGTTCATCAAGAGTTGATGAAGTTAGAACCAAGTTTTCAAGAGAGGATGGCTCATCTTGGCTTGAGAACATTTTGGGTAGGAAGAGGAGAAAACCTTCATATCAGTTGAACTTGACAGAGCTTAAAAGTGTCTACCAAGACACACCCCAACAGGAAACTTAAGAAGCAAGTTCGCATTGAAAAGAATGTGGATGGAGAAATGATCCTTGAAACTGCAACACCACCAGAAGATAGAAATGTTGATGATATTAAGGTTGATAACTTCAAGGATATCAAAGCTAATCTTGGTAGGAGTACCTGGCATAAAGATGTAAATCTCTTTGAAGTTGCAGTGGATAATCTGAAGGAGAGGGTGTTGAAAGACAAAGAAGATAAAGCAGTCCTCAAGGCTGAAGTTAGGCAGCTGCGGCAGTACATTTCCAATCTTTTTCATGGCACGTCACAGTCTGATTTACTGCTTCCTCTAAATTTAGAATCACCAGCTAATCAGTAGCAATTCAGTTAGTTGGTCATCTATGGGAGGCACATGAAGGATTGGGTGGAAGAATTTGTGACTAAAGGTAGAGTTGTACTTTCACAGTTCTATCAATTAAAGTATAACGCTCATGATCTGCGTCAAGGCATTCAGGTGTTACAACAGACCTTGGCTGAAAATAGACCGGTGTTTGAGATCAGTATCTCCGACTTGAAGATAGCACATAATTCTGTTGATTCAGTTGAAAATAAGAAGATTGTTTCTACTTGGAAAGCATAGTATCTTTTCACAATAAAAACTTATGACAGTATAATCTTAGAGTTAGCAGAATGGAAAGAAAAAGTGGTAAATGTTCTCAAGTTTGTGAGATCTTTTGTTTCTCAGATCCTGTGTTCATATGAAAAAAAAGATGGTACCCTGTATGATCTCAGGGAAGTACAGACAGAATTTCAGACTCTCATCCGCAACAATTTTAATGGTGATATCAGTGCCGGCAAGATGGATCGTTTTGCCGCATTGACAGTGCAGTTTGATAAAGCTGTGGGCGAGTTCATGAATTCCTTCAAATGGTTGCAAATGGTGAAGAAATGTTGGAAAACTAGAATATCATCTTAGAGACCATCAGTGTTCCTGGCAAAGATGCAGTCACTCATTTTTTAGAAGATATTATTTCCTAAAATATCAATGGATGACATCACCAATAAAGCAAGAATGTAGATGATGATGTGACCCAAAAGAAAGAAACTTTAACTTAGATGCTTTTTGTTTTAAAGCATTTGCTTTCATCTAGAGCTCATCCATTCTTTATTTAGAAAGAAATCACTTTGTAATAGTTGGAGCTTTCTTTGCTTTAAAGCAATTTGTTTTAAAGTGTTTGTTAGTTGTAATATTTGTCTTAGAATAGAAATAAAGCTTGCGAGTTGGCAAGTTAGTTAGGGTAAATCAAGGAGATTTTAGGGTTCCTTACTCCTTTGATTTAGTATAAATAAGGGCAACCTTGCCCATTGTAAGTAATGGTAATTGTGATAGCAAAATTTGTTGTGCCTATTCTAGCCTGCAGAAATTGTTATTCCAAGTGCTTGTTCATTCTGTGTTATCTGTTTTCTAGTGTTTGATCGCATATTGTCTGCTTGCCTTTTGCTACAATATTGTTGTCCTGGAGTTGTATCAACTTTATGATATTGGGAATAGAAGTCTCATGCCTGCCATTTGCTTTGATTTTCTATCTCTGATCATCTAGTTTTGTCGTCAGATGTGTGGCTTGTGTAATCTTATTTTAGTTTTCATCTTAAAGTACAATGAGTCTTCTGTTATGAATCTGGAAGAAGTTTATTAAAGCCTTTATGTTAAAAACAAATCATTCATTGTTAACTTTTAATTCCTTTGCTCTGAATTTACTAAGGAGATTAAAAACGTCATTTAGCTTAGGCCTAGCTATAGTTAGAAGTTTTAAAAAGGAAAAACCTCTGCTACAGCAATTTAGAGTTTTATAACCTTGTGCTTGCAGCTGAGAATAAAAAAAAAGAGATAGGCAAATTTGTTTTATTTATCTTTCAAGAGAACATCAGCAAAAAGGGAACTCCCCCTCATAATAGGAAAGCAGTTTATCTGTGCATAGATCTTCATTTCCAACTTGCATTCTAGAGGTGCAAATTGAAATGCCAACAATCCCAAAATAGATAAAATAGAGAGATGTAAAAAAATGAGTGCAAGAAACTAGAAGAAATTATAGGTTGTCCATTAGAAGCTAGTCATGTTGTAGAGAATAATGACATAAATAATTGATTGGACAATGGTGTATAGTATCTCAACCACCACCTACTTGGTTAAGATGTTAGCATGCCAAACATTTGAAAATTCAAAACTTATAACATGGGTAAAGAGGTTTTAAAAGACTAATTTAAGGAAACTAAAATTTAGGAAAAAATGTATGCCTATGCCAAAGCATAGGGCATTGTGGAACACATTCCTACAACCCTTTCTCTATAGAAAACTATTTTATCAACTACAGCCATAGGCTAAACTATTTGACAATTCCCTACTAAACCGTTTGACAATTCCCTACTATGGATGATGTTTTTTATATTAGTAAACACTTTTAACCAAATCTATGAACTAGAATAAGGGATTTTAAAAGGGCCCCACCTTGTACAATATTAGGCATAAACAAAACAAGTCAAAAAGCAAAGAGGAACAACAAGAAACATACAAAAAAGCAATAGAAATTAGCTACCAACTAGCAACAACCATCAAGTTGGGTCAGCAAAACAAAACTGGGACAAAGGCCACAACAAGGAAATATGCTGCTCAAGGTAGCTTGAATCCAAACTTCATCAGGGAACTCCAGACAATAGCCTTGTCCTTAGCTTTAATTCCATATTTGGAAGCTGAATGTGGGTTTGAGATGAGAGGGGAGACTCGCTCCATCTGTGTCACCATTCTATTTTTGGGAGTAGTGCACTACCTTTTGGGGTAAGAGGCCCCAACAATATGGGTAAGGAAGCGGTCCCATAGGAGGGGCTTCCTAAATTATCTCAGCAGTGTTGCTAAGATTTTTTAGGAGCATTTTACAGCCGGTGGTCCCATGAATTTTGTAGTTGCTAGTATGCTTAAGCTCCTAATTTTATGGAAGCTAGTGGTCTCATGAAGTTTTTTAACAATAGTTTATGCTAAAAAATTCCCTCAAAATTTCCCCTAAATTAAGTGGCGGGAATGAAAAAACTAGTAGTTAACTCCCTAAGCTGGTGGGGGAAAGTTTTAGCCCCACCCCATCTGTACCTGCTCAAAAATAACCTCCTAAACATTAGGTGCTCCTATTTTGGAGGAAAAGATTATGATTTAAGCATTAGCAAAACTTTATGAGTTCCATGGGACCCTTTGCTCCACAAAAATAGATCCTCTAGTAGCTCCATGGATTGCTTCCTAAGAGGCCCCAACAATGTTTTCTCCACTAGCCGACTTCCCTTTTCCAAGCTCCTATGAACTTCTTTCCTCAAAGAAATTGTGATTAATGTTATTCTTTCTTGCAAGGGGTCCATCGACCACACCACCAAAAGGAGCCAAATCTACTGTTGAAGGAGCACACTTGTCCTCTGTGTGAAATTGCTTGCCTTTGGTAGCCCTACATCCATGTGAAGCATGGCCAGGCATGAGGCAATGGTTGGGGAAAACCATGGAACCCTCATATTTAATCTGCATCTTAACCCTCATATAGAAGTCATTTTTTACTCTTGGTTACATCTTCCCAAATCTCTTTGTCCTAGTATTTCAGCATTAGCTCAAGAAGCCTCACCTAGAGTGAAATAGTCTTGATTATTTCTTTCTCAAGATCGAAGCCTGTATGCCACCTCTTAATGAATAGACAAGAATTGCCTAAAACCCATGTTCTTCCTTCAAGAATGTGAGCACAATCTTCATGAAAGGAAAAGATGAAAACAAGAAAAAGCCCTTCGGGAGCACTGACATCGCCACAATGCCATTAAGAAACCACTTCTTCTTAACCCAACTTCTAAAGTAACCCACATTGGGCTGCAATCTAAGAAATTTATGTGTGTTTCATCTTGGATATAGATCTATACATATGGGCATCAAGGATCTGAAGAACCCTTGTCATGCCCAACACATCTAGTGTCTCAAAGTAGGTCGCAAGAGTATTGCAGCTAACGTCCTCCCCCATCAGAGGCTTCATTGTTGGCGACTAGATAAGGGACAAGGCACCCTGCCATCGACGACACACCAAGGGTGGGAGGCAACACCATGTCCTTCAAACATGCTGGATCCACCATACTCCTTAGGCCCTGTTTTCCCACTCTTTGGTCCTATTTTTCCGCTCTCCATCTCTACTATGGATGAGTTTACATACAAGCCTCCTATGATATTCATTTTAATCCCTGATGCAAACATCATTGAAAATTCTTATCATGAGAGTTGTTTTCTTGATAATTTAAGAAAAAATAATATTATGAATTTTTTTTTTCTTGTATGAATTTTAAGAGCAAACATTTGTTGTCAACCTGATCTTTTAGAGTACAAAGAAATCTAATATTATCTGATTAAATGAAACCAAAAAAAGTCAAATGTAAAAAGGAAAAATTTGAATATCAAATTAATGAATTGATATACCAGATCCCCTAGAAAGAGGTCAAAAGGATTACAATAATACCAATAAGGATCATAACGTAATTAAAGTCATGATAGATCTCTCTGTTGCACCATTTATAATTTGTATTAGGAAATTGCATGAACCTGATGATGTATTTTGTTCTTTTTTTTTTCAAACCATTACTGCATGAAGTGCATTCACAATACATTGCATAGGTTTAAAAAAAACTAGTAAGATCTATTTAAAATTCAACCAAATGAGAAAAAATTGAAATTACTTTTTTTCTATGAAAATCACAAATCGCTGTTGAGGGTGCAACACCTACAATTGGACTAGCAACTTGGTCAAGATATTTTAGGGCATTGGAAGTGATGCATCTTCCACCATTATTATCAATCTCAACAGTGCCAATTTTTTCCAATTGTTGGAGTATATGTCGAGCAATATATCTATCACTTTTACAAAAATGTGGTGAAGCAACACCATTCCTTCTATGGCCACTATATATCTTACAGAAAGCCCTGACTCCAATTCCCTAGTATAAATAGATTTTCCTTGCCATCTGTTAGAGTGGTAGTGATACTGAGAGGGGGGTGAATCAGTATCCCATCAAAATTTTGCACTTACAGATATGATTTGCAAACTGAAACAAATTACTGTGACAAACTTGTATTTAAACAAATAAACTAACTGCATTTAAATGTTCTTTATCACAAGAACTGTGCCAATAGAATAAGATACAAGAATGAAAACTGAAACGTCTGATAATAGATCAAGAAGCATACCACAAAAAAATAGACACAGAGATTTGTCCTGAGTGGAAAGCCCCTGGCATAAAACCACTCAAAAAATTGCCTCACTGGCTTAAGAATCTCACTGATTACTGTGCCTCACTAGCTTACAATCTCACTGAATACATTGCCTCACTGGCATATGAAAGATTACACAGTTTTAAAAAAACATTTTCGTACAGAGGAAAACTCTGTTTCTTTAAAGCATATACTGCCAACAATGTGAGTGCATTCTACACACCTTTTACACTTGCACAAACATTATTTACATTATACCTTTTTATCTTTGCAGAAACCTACAACTGTTGACAGTTTCGAACTGAAAAACTAATCGACAGTTTTGCAACTGTCATCAACAGAATCTACAATCTTGTTGCCTTTTGTCATCATTCTTTTATTGCAAGAATCAAAACATTATTGTAAGAATCCACTTTCGGTTGCTCACCAAAAACCCCTTAGGGTTACAAAAAAAATAGTTTCAACTGAAGAATTCAAAACAGTTATAACTGAACAAGTTTTCATTGTCCTCATAAAGCCTTGTTAACTCAAATATAACAAATATGTTGCTCTGCCGTGAACAGAATAAAAAACCCCTGTTGAGTATACAACAATTGACTACATATGGGTTAAACCCTAACCCGTTAGAAAAACACAAAGAACATAAGTGCCAAGTCCAACTGCCAATAACCCAGGTGAAACCCTAGGGTTTCAAGATACATAACGGCCAACAAAGATTCATAAAAATACTCCATATTACCGACGAACACAACACAGTTGGTAGTGCACAGAGAAGAAAACTATCTTATAGAATGCAAGTATTGACATAAATGATATTCAAACAATGGATGTGCGAAAATAAACCTTGACAAAGCAAGTTACTCATTTCTTTAACTCTGTAGATAAAGAGAAATAAGCATTCAAGTG
The DNA here is from genome assembly GCA_027924645.1 of Cunninghamia lanceolata. Lineage (NCBI taxonomy): Eukaryota > Viridiplantae > Streptophyta > Pinopsida > Cupressales > Cupressaceae > Cunninghamia > Cunninghamia lanceolata. The sequence continues at coordinate 19,893,679 of BSBN01000590.1, forward strand.
TATACTTACAGTCTATTGACGGCCACAATAAAAAGATTTAGAATCTTTTACTTTTCATGTTTACCTTGCAAGCTTATTAAGTCAATGCTCCAAAAGAAAGAAAGTTACCAGACAATGGCGCACATCACGTCCATTCATCAATTTGCTTCCATAAACTGTCATGATACTGCCCAAAAAAACAAGTCAAACACCATACTACAATGAACACAACTGAAATACCAAGAAATCATGATGGTGAACACGGGAAAGGTCAAACCCAGCGCAGAGCAGAGCAATGATCAAATGAAGTGCTTGAACTCAAAAAAAATATGCCTTTAACTGGCTATGCCTGTTTTCCCTAAAGAGGGCTTTGAAAAGATAAGAGATAGATGACCATTTAACCCAGTCAATAGCCTAGTGACCGGTGCCCAAAAGATGCCTTAGAAATGACGAACAACATTCACCTTTTATTACTTATGCTGCATAAGATAATTAAGCCGAACTTTATCCTTTTTAAACCATGCAAATATTACCAAGTCCAAAGGTCAAAAGGCGGACTAGTCAAAGACCAACTGCCAAGTCATTCACAAACATGTTCTGTCATTGACATCACTGCCAATCACAAGAGCACCAACAGGGTTTAACAAAACTTCCCCTTTGGCATTGATGTCAAACCTCAAATACAAAAACAAGTACTCCATTCCTTTCAAATTTAGATACAAGAGTCTACAAATCATTTCTTAGATGCAAGAGTCTACAGAACAAAAAACTAGATAGCTTCAATACCACTGAAAGCCACCAATACCACTGAGCCACTGAGCAATATGCAATATTTAGAACTGTATTTAGCACTGAGCAATACCCACTGAGTAACAACACCAACATATAGCAACTACCAAGGATACCACTGAGTAGACCACTGAGTAGTAGCCACAACAACAGATGGCAACAACTAAGTAGACAACTGAGTGACAACTAAGTAGAACAATTCATACCATTCTTACCAGAATTCTTACCATTCTTACCAGAAATGAATAGCAATACCAGAACCAAATTCTTATAGCAATCCAAAACCAAATTCCCAAATTCTTATAGCAATTCTTTACCATTCTTACCAGAAATGAACCAAAAAAGAGATTGTGCTCTCCCCCTTTTGACAACAAGGCCAAAGGAAAAAAAACTATTAGATGCCATAGAACAGCCCTACTGCCAGAGCTAGCAACAAGTGGAAAATCACTGGCGAATAGTCCAGAAGTACAAGATATAAACAAAATGAACAACTATCTCAAGAAGAAGAAAGACCAAGAGAACATATCAAGCAACTCCCCCTGAGTCCAGACAGGAAAGAAAATTAATGCAAAGATGAGAAAGAGAGAACCCCAAGCCTTTGCCGGAGACCCTCAAACACTGTTCGGGAAAGTGGCTTTGTAAAAATGTCAACCACTTGCTCAGCTGAAGCAACATAATCCAGGATAACAGCATTGAGAAGAACTTTGTCACGAAGAAAATGATACCGGATATCAATATGCTTGGTACGAGAATGCATAACAGGATTCTTTGAGATATTGATTGCGCTAACATTGTCACACAAAATCTTGACAGGCTTAGATACAACAATTTGATAATCACACAGAGTTTAAACCATCCAGAGAATTTGAGTGCAACAAGCAGTGGCAGCAATATATTCAGCCTTAGCTGTAGATAAAGAAATAGAATCCTAGTTTTTGCTATGCCATGAAACAAGCCATCCACCAAGAAAGAATGCACCACTGGAAGTACTCTTCCTGTCATCGAGACTACCAGCCCAATTAGCATCTGTATATGCTGTCAGAGTAAAATCAGAATGTCTCGGATACCAGAGACCATAATCCAATGTTCCTTGTATATATCTAAGAATTCTTTTTACAGCATTGAGATGAGTTTGTTTAGGACCAGATTGAAAGCGAGCAACTAAACAAACAGCATGCATAATGTCAAGCCTAGTGGCAGTTAAATACAATAGGCTGCCAATAATAGACCAATAAAAAGTATGATCAATATCAGGTTTGTCAACTTCAACACTTAATTTGCAACCAGTTTCCATAGGTGTACTAACAGGATTACATTCATCCATCTGAAACCTTTTCAACATTTCTTTTGCATATTTTGTTTGAGAAAGGAATATACCTTCTTGGAGCTGAGAAACTTGTAAACCAAGAAAGAAAGAGAATTCACCCAGCATGGACATTTCAAACTGTGCTGTCATGACCTGAGGAAAATACAAACTGAGTTCATCATCATCACTGCCAAAGATTATGTCATCAACATATACAACAACTATCAAGATGTGATCATTTTTAGTCATAAAATACAGATTGCTATCAACTCCCCCTCTAGTGAAGCCCTGTGATTGTAAATGTTTATCAAGTTTGGCATACCAAGCTCGAGGAGCTTGTTTAAGCCCATAAAGAGCTTTCTTCAATCGGTAAACATGATGTGGTTTGTCCTTGTTGACAAAACCTTCTGGCCGATCCATATAAACCTCTTCTTCTAAGTCTCCATTTAAAAAAGCAGTTTTAACATCCATTTGATAGACTTTGAAGTTTTTGTAAACAGAATATACAAGGAACATTCTGATGGCTTCTAGTCTTGCTACAGGAGCAAAGGTTTCATCAAAATCAATACCTTCTATCTATGAGTAACCCTTACAGACCAGTCTAGCCTTATTTCGGACAATAGTTCCATTTTCATCAAGTTTGTTTCAGAAAACCCATTTTGCCCCAATAACATTTTTATCTTTAGGTCGTGGAACAAGTTCCCAAGTATTTTTTTTCTCTATTTGAGCTAACTCATCTAACATAGCCTGAACCCACAAATCATCTTGACTAGCTTCAGCATAAGTTTTAGGTTCTAATTGAGAAACTAGACAAACATGAACCTGTTGATTTGCTTGAGCAATTTTTTGTCTGGTTTGTATGCCAGAGTCTAAATCACCAATAACATGATCACTTGGATGATTCTTTTGCAACAATCTTCTAGAAGGAGTATAAATGGAAGATTTATGAGTATCAGTGTTTGGACTTACAGTTTGTTCTTGAGGTACTATAGAATCTGATTCAGATTCTTCTTTAGATTTCTCTGATTCTTCTTTTGTGCTTGGTTCTCCTTGAATAATTTCTTCAACTGGTTGAGACTGGGATTGCAGTTCTTGCTGTAAATTCTCAACTACTTTCACATTAGAGCTTTCAACTACTCTTCGCAATCTTTTATTATAACACTTGTAGGCCTTACTGTGAGTAGAGTAACCTAGAAAGATTCATTCATCACATCATGATTCAAAACTTCCTAAATGATCTTCTCTTCTTATGTAACATTTGCTGCCAAAAATTTTAAAATAAGATACATTAGCTATGTGTCCATACCAGAGTTCATAGGAAGTATACCTGGTTTTGACTCTTATTTCAACCCTGTTTAAAATATAAACTGTTGTATGAACTGCTTCTTTCCAGAAAGCATTAGAAAGTCCAGCATCGTGAAGCATAGTTCTAGCCATCTCTTTTACAGTCCTATTCTTTCTTTCAGCCACCCCATTCTGTTGAGGTGTTCTAGGAGCTGAAAACTGTCGCTTTATTCCATGTTTTTCACAGTATTCAAGAAACGTAGTAGAAGTGTATTCTCCACCATTATCTGACCTTAAACATTTCAGTTTTAGATCTGATTCTCTTTCTACCATGCTTTTAAAAATCTTAAATTTTTCTAAAGCTTCAAATTTATGCTTTAAAAAGGTGACCCAAGTCATTCTTGTATAGTCATCTATGAATAACATAAAATATCTTTCTCCATTCAAAGATTTTGTCCTGGTTGGACCACATAAATCAGTGTGAACTAGTTGTAAAGGTTCCGCAGCAAATTGTTCTTTGGACTTATAAACATTTCTTGTTTGTTTGCCTTGTTGGCATTCTTTACAAACTAGATTTTCAGGCTTGGAAAGAGCAGGCATATGTCTAACATTTTTATTATGACTGATTTTGACCAAGTTATCATAGTTTATATGTCCCAACCTCCTATGCCAGAGTTTACTTTCTTCAATTTGACTCATAAAACATAAGTTGTTTTTGCATTCATTAGCGGACCCATGCAGATTATAAATATTACCTTTAGTTCTCAAACCTGATGTAATGTCCTATTTGGCATTTTTGAGAATCTTGCAGCCTTGTGATGTAAAGACTACATCAAAACCATTGTCACAAATTTGACTAACACTCAACAGATTATGAGTTAATCCTTCAACAAAATAAACATCTTCTAAAGGAGTATTATTTGGTAAGAGAACTGTACCCTTTCCAATAATCTGTAAACAATAATCATCTCCAAATTTAACTGATCCACTTGTGCAACTTTCAAAAGAAATAAATTTACCTCTATCCCCTGTCATATGATGTGAACAACTGCTGTCTATAACCCAGATTTCATTTTTCTTTGCATGAAATGCAACTTCCAGTATCATAGCCTTGTTGTTTTTGGGCACCCATTTCATTTTGAGTTGCTTAGTAAGAGAAGCAACCCCTGAGTCACAAAACTTGGCCATATGTCCAAGTTTTTTGCAATTAAAACATCTTATTCTGTTTAGAAAACTGAAAGTTCTATGTTGCAGAAAATTTGACTGTCTTTTATATACAAACCTGCAGTCAGTTGCTCTATGTCCATATTGATAGCAATAAAAACAATACCCTGAAAATTTGAAGGGCATATTATTTGTGAACTGATGATTCTTAGAGCATTGACCTTTTGAGAAACTGAGTCCAGTCATATCATTATAATCTTTTTGTTTCCCTAACATGTCAGCAAGTTTATCACTGCTATTACACATTTCAAGTTCTCTTTTCAGTTTGACTATTTCATCCTCCTTAGATTTTAATTGTTCTTGAGACTCTGAAAGTCTTTTTCTGCTTTCTTCAAGACTAACTCTTAAATCAAAAATTTGGTTTTCTTGATCAGATATTAATTTACTCTATATGCTAGTTTCCTTTTTAAACCTTCTGATTTCACTAAAAGCACATTTTAATTCCCCTTCTAAATCAACTTCATTTTCTGATATTCGACTTGTTCTTCTTTTGAAACATCAATAATTGCTGCCATAAAAAGTGTTTCATCTATTTCAACAGAAGACTCTTTTGACGCACTATCAGTTATTCCAGCAATTAAACTTTTCTTCTTGAAAGTATTTCTTTTGGTAAAATTGAAATGCTTCTTCTTATATTGTTTCTTGTTATCTTCTTGTTCACTGTCAAGTTCTAGATTAGGACATTTTGCTGCATAGTGACCTATTTTGCCACAATTGAAACATTTAAAAGGTAGTTTTCCTTTATATCTACCAGACCCTCTTCTGAGCTTACTAACAAAGACAAATTCATCTTCATTCTCAGTTTCATGAACAATTTCAGTTTCCTTTTTCACAATTTTAAAAGCAGCTTCCTTAATCTCTTTATTAGGATCTTCATTTTCCATTCTCATTTCATATGTAGTAAAAACTCCTAGTATAGTATCAATAGTTATGGTTTTTGGATCTTTATCTTCAACCACACAAGTTTTGGAGTCATATTTGGGGGTTAGAGTCCGTAGGACCTTTTTGACAACAATTATCTCTTCTAATTTTTCCCCTAATCCTCTAATGCTATTGACAATTTCCTGGACTCTTTGAAGATATTCAGCTATCTTTTCATCGTCTTTCATTCTCATTCTTTCAAATCTTTCCCTAAGGGCTTGTAATTTAGCTTCTTTAATGCTTTCATCTCCTTCATAGATATTTGAAAGTTTATCCCAAATGCTTTTAGCTGTTTGACATTCCATAACCTTATTTAGCACTTCATTTGTTAAACCACAACAAATAGCACTAGCAGCTTTTGAATCACAGTCAAGAATCTTTTTTTCATCAGTATTAGCTGGTTTGCTAGTAATAGTACAATTAGTTTCAATAGCTTCCCAGACATCATATCCCAGAGCTTTGATATGACAAGTCATTCTGTATTTCCAGAATGTATAATCTATACCATCAAATAAAGGTGCCTTGGATGAGGAAAGACCATCTTGGAAAGACATGGTTCCCACTCAACCAGGAATCCCTTAGGCTGATTAGGCCTAAACAATAGAGGGTTTGCTCTGATACCACTTGTTAGAGTGGTAGTGATACTGAGAGGGGGGCTGAATCAGTATCCCATCAAAATTTTGCACTTACAGATATGATTTGCAAATTGAAACAAATTACAGTGACAAACTTGTATTTAAACAAATAAACCAACTGCATTTAAATGTTCTGTATCACAATAACTGTGCCAATAGAATAAGATACAAGAATGCAAACTAAAACGTCTGATAACAGATCAAGAAGCATACCACAAAAAAATAGAGACATAGAGATTTGTCCTGAGTGGAAAGCCCCTGGCATAAAACCACTTGAAAAATTGCCTCACTAGCTTAAGAATCTCACTGATTACTGTGCCTCACTAGCTTACAATCTCACTGAATACATTGCCTCACTGGCATATGAAAGATTACACAGTTTTAAAAAAACATTTTCGTACAGAGGAAAACTCTATTTCTTTAAAGCATATACTGCCAACAATGTGAGTGCAGTCTACACACCTTTTACACTTGCACAAACATTATTTACATTATACCTTTTTATCTTTGCAGAAACCTACAACTGTTGACAGTTTCGAACTGAAAAACTAATCGACAGTTTTGTAACTGTCATCAATAGAATCTACAATCTTGTTGCCTTTTGTCATCATTCTTTTATTGCAAGAATCAAAACATTATTGTAAGAATCCACTTTCGGTTGCTCACCAGAAACCCCTTAGGGTTACAAAAAAAGCAGTTTCAACTGAAGAATTCAAAACACTTATAACTGAACAAGTTTTCATTGTCCTCATAAAGCCTTGTTAACTCAAATATAACAAATATGTTGCTCTGTCATGAACAGAATAAAAAACCCCTGTTGAGTATACAACAATTGACTGCATATGGGTTAAACCCTAACCCGTTAGAAAAACACAAAGAACATAAGTGCCAAGTCCAACTGCCAATAACCCAGGTGAAACCCTAGGGTTTCAAGATACATAACGGCCAACAAAGATTCATAAAAATACTCCATATTACCGACGAACACAACACAGTTGGTAGTGCACAGAGAAGAAAATTGTCTTATAGAATGCAAGTATTGACATAAATGATATTCAAACAATGGATGTGTGAAAATAAACCTTGACAAAGCAAGTTACTCATTTCTTTAACTCTGTAGATAAAGAGAAATAAGCATTCAAGTGTATACTTATAGTCTATTGACGGCCACAATAAAAAGATTCAGAATCTTTTACTTTTCACGTTTACCTTGCAGGCTTATTAAGTCAATGCTCCAGAAGAAAGAAAGTTACCAGACAACGGCGCACATCACGTCCATTCATCAATTTGCTTCCATAAACTGTCATGATATTGCCCAAAAAAAACAAGTCAAACACCATATTGCAATGAACACAACTGAAATACCAAGAAATCATGATGGTGAACACAGGAAAGGTCAAACCCGACGCAGAGCAGAGCAATGATCAAATGAAGTGCTTGAACTCAAAAAAAACAAACCCTTGTTTATGCCTTTAACTGGTTGTGCCTGTTTGCCCTAAAGAGGGCTTTGAAAAGATAAGAGATAGATGACCGTTTAACCCAGTCAACAGCCTAGCGACCGGTGCCCAAAAGATGCCTTAGAAATGACACACAACATTCACCTTTTATTACTTATGCTGCATAAGATAATGAAGCTGAACTTTATCCTTTTTAAACCATGCAAATATTACCAAGCCCAAAGGTCAAAAGGCGGACTAGTCAAAGACCAACTGCCAAGTCATTCACAAACATGTTCTGTCATTGACATCACTGCCAATCACAAGAGCGCCAATGGGGTTTAACACCATCGACACTACTCTAACATGGAGGCCCTCTAACATAGTACCAATGAGAATCATAGCACTTATGTTCCTTAAATGCGGATGTCTTTACAATATCAGTCTAGTGCGCAATTCAATCTTTTTAGTTCACTTGAGATGTGCAGTGTAGGTAGTGAAAAACTCATTAGGATAAACATCTTTCACAGTGCAAGATGTCACCATGGCTAAGGAAGTGGTTCCATGGAGAGGGGCTTCCTAAATTATCTCGATCGTGCTATTGAAATTTGTTAGGAGCATTTTAAAACAAGTCCTGTGATGAATTTTGTAGTTGCAGGTAAAACTTTAACCTCCAAAATGTCTGGAAGCTTGTAGTCTCAAGAGGTAAAACTTTGGAGGGAATTTTTCCAATTTATGTTTTTTATTTCCTTAAAAATCTTTGTTAAATTATTTAGCATAAACTATTGTTAAAAAAACTTCATGAGACCACAACTTGAAGCTTAAAATTTTAAGCATACCTCCCCAATTATAAAATTTATGGGACCACTTGCTGTAAAATGCTCCTAAAAAATCTCAGCGCCACTAATTGATTTAGTAGAAGATTTTTAGGACCTACAAATAAAAAGATTAAAAATTACCAAATAAAAAAATCTCCCTCCAAAATGTTTCCTAAATTAAATGGAAGGAATGTAACTAATATATTTATATTTAAAAATATATATCTAAATACACCCTTTTCCATAGTTTATTTGATTTTCTCACTTTTTTTTTCTTCCATCTTTTTATTTTTTTAAATTTTTTTTCTCTCTCTTTTCTACCATATTTTTTTGGTTTGATATTTTTGGTAATTTTCTAACCTTTTTCTCCTTTCAATTGTTTCCAAGTTTTTATTTTTTATTTTTTCCAATTTCTTTTTTAGTTTTTATTTTTTTATTTTTTCTAATTGGTTTTTATTTTTTATTTTTTCAAATTTTTTTTGGTTCTTTCTAAATTCTTTTTTGGTTTTTATTTTTTTATTTCTTAAGTTTTATTTTTTATTTCCTTTTTAGTATTTTAATTTTAATTTTTTTTATAAATTTATGCAGAAAATATGAGTGCTCTCATCCCCACTGTATAACGCATCTCGGCGTAATAGAAAAATCCCTAAGCTGGTGGAGGAAAGCCACAACTCAAAATCAACCACCTAAAAAATAGCTGCTCTTATTTTGGAGGAAAAGATTCTAATTTATGCAGTAGCGATTTTTTTGGGTTTCATGGGATATCTTGCTCCACAAAAATAGATCCTCTAGCAATTCCATGGGACCCCTTCTGGAAATTTTTCTGCTTATTTTAATAAGTCGTGTTAAATTGTAGTTTTTTACTATAAATAAAAAAATTATTTATTAATACAGAAAATTTAAGGATAAGATTTAGAAGAAAATGAAAAAAAAGGGAATGAATTATTTGCAGCCACCTTTTTTTCAAAGCTTATTTTCATCCATTCTAATAGGGAAAGATTTTAAATAAGATAAGAAGAAAATGAATATTATTTATATTTTATGAAGACATTAACTTTTTTGTTTTTATAAAAATCTGAAGTCTGAATAAGAGTAAGGAACTTTTACTTATTCTATTTCTACTTCAAACAGTTATAAAATCTAATATTAGCAACACCATCCCAATCTCTAATTCTCTCTCTTCTACCAATTTTGATTTTCCAAAAAGCTAAGAAAGCCAGCTAATACGGGTCCTCGTTACTTATTAAGACACAAATCAATTGGAAAAAACCACGAAATGTGGGGGACTCCTACCGAGAGAAATCAAATTATAAATCACATGGACATGGCAAGAGCTTACAATGCATACGTTCATTTGGCTTAACAGTGTTAGACTATAGAAAGAGATGGATAGCAGAGTTGAAGAAATTATTCTCAACCATTTCCCAAAAGCAAAGAAAATTGAAGATGGAAACAAGGGTACCTGGAAGATTCTTCTACCAGATCCTCTAAAACAGATGGAAGGATACGAAGGATTGAGAAGAGCCTTAAGAGATTCCCCTGCAAAGCCCACTTGTTTAAAGTGTCATTCTCACAATACTAAGTTTAGATATTTTGATAACAGCCGCTGCAAAACTGTGCAAGCAAGGTATAAGTGTTTGGCTTGCAAGAAACTCTTCACTTTTGGAGGAAAACAGTATGCCAAGAACTGCAATGCTTTTACTATCCAGCCCAAAAGCCAAACCAGTTTGGTCTTACAGGAGGCAAGCTCAGATCTTATTTTACATGATGATGATGATGCAATGAGAGGAGAAGAAACACAACGCCCAATAGAAATAGACTTTTCCCAGCGCGAAACTCTACTTTTCCAACACCAAAATTGGTGTCAGTTTAAGCAGCACACCTTTACTGATTTGCAGCTATATGTAGGTTACAGTTATTATAAATAGACAGATTTTATCTGGATAGTTGAGGTAAGATTCTAGTCAACTCTACTATTATATTTCTGACAATAAATTACAGTCTAGTCCTCAATATTCACGGAAAATAATATTATAAACTTGTGTTTCATTTAATTGAAAATAAAAATGTCAAACTATAGATTGTACTTCATTCAATTCAAGTTGTTTTTCCTACAGTGCACTGAATTATTGGATTTCCTCCATTCAGCCTTATTTATCAGAAATTTAAATGTTTCCAATACAGTTCATAAGGCAGAAAAAAGTGGGAAGCTTTATCTATTTTCTTTGATTTTTCCATGGAGTCGAGCAAAATGACTACTACTCCGCCACAATGTAATCAGAAATCAATGTTGTTTTCTACTCAATTGTTTTCTTATCTTATTGATAGGTCATAGCTTATTTTGTACTATTCCCCCATATATAGAGAGATGGAGATCATCCACAAGATCATTCTTGCTATCACGAGCTTTAGGTTGAATCTCTTCAGTTAAGAGCTAAGGACTTAGGGGTATCCATTCCGTCAAATTTGCCACAGCCTCATTCCTTATAGTGTCCGGGGCCTTGCATTCAACAAGACTTGATCCCTAGTGGGTTCATTCAATTTCACATACCAAGGGCCCTTAAATTTTATAAAATTTTAAAATATTTTTGTGTTTTTTAGAATATGTTTTTGAAAAAAGTGGTATATATTATTATGCTTACATTTTTAATAATGTCTAATATAATGTATTTCCAACTTTTATTTAAGAATATAAATCATTCACTTGTTAATTATCTTTGTGTCCTTTGCTTTATAATGTTGATGATTATTTTGTCTAGATGAAAATATAGTAGTTTTTTTATTTTAAATTTGAATTAAATAGAGTTTGATGAAATAGTTGTTTTCTTTGTCTATATAATTTGATAAAAAATACATTTGCATGATTATTGGTCACAAAGATATCTAACATTAGTTTATAGCCATTGTTCATACCATTTAGCCTTAAATTATTTTATGATAAATTTAACAATCTTTATTCATAATTCAAAGAGGCCAAAGGCCGGATTAAGAGAAACAAAGTGCAGGAAGCAAAGATTGCTCTCTTTTGGAGGGGGGCTTCCTAAAATATATTAACATGCTTGTGATCTTGAATAAAACTTAAGAAAATCAAAGAAAAAACAAAAAAGAAATTAAAAAGTGTTGAAAAGAAAAAACTAAATCACAAAAACTATGGAAATAGAAAAGAAATTGGAAAAAATAAAAACTAAAAACTAAAAAAGAATTGGAAAAAAAAAAAAAAAAAAACCAAAAAAGAAATTGGAAACTGTTCTAAGGAGAAAAAGCTGGACAAAATCATGAAAACTATGGAACCAAAAAATAAATTAAAATTTTTAAAAATTAAAAACCAAAAAAGAAAATTGCAAAGGAAAAAAAAAAGAGAAAATCAAAGTAACTATGAAAAAGGATATTCCTCGGCGTACTTTAAATATATTTTTTTAAATATAAATATACTAGTAAGTAGGTGGTTCCATGTATATTGTAACAATGGGGAAGCTTGAAACTTTCAACCCATCTCAAACAGATTCCCTTAAAATCTAAAATCTAAAATGTAGGGGCTCCTATTTTCTTGTAGAAGATTCTAATTTATCCTATAGAATAATTTTCTTCACTAAGAAATTTACCATTTTGGCATCTATCCATCTATGAATAATTTTCTTCAAATTAGTAGGGAAGCTCCCTATGACCTAAAATAAAAAAGACTTTCAAAATAAACTAAATTTAAAAACCTATCTTTTTCAGTCTAGAGCACAAAGTGTTTCTAGCACATTTGCACTAGATAAGATGTTTTATGTATATGAATCTATCTATTGTACAAAAAAAACTAATATAGTTAAATAGACATGATTTTTAATTAAATTTAGAGATGAAAAATTAAAAGTTTCTACAAGATTGGATCAAGAACACACATATGTTAAATATAGAAGAATTACTTGTTGGATTAGGATGAGAGTCCCCAATTGTTCTCCTTATGTATGATGTTCAAATTATTGTTCTCATAGTGTTGACCATTGGAGTATGCTCTTCCATGATGTGAATTTTGTATTTTATACTCTTGATCATCTATGGATCTTATTGCAAATTATGTATACCATCATGTGGAAGAAATGCTTGGCATTGTTATGGTAGAATGTTTGGGTAAAGACTTAAGTCCCCAATTGGATTCTTCTTAATGTGTGTTATTGTTTAATGAATTTTGTTATTGAATGAGTATATTTATTAGACTTTAGTGTATTCTTAGTATGATCCTGGATAGTAGAGAACTTCATGTTGTATTTTGTGATTGTGGTGCATGACCTTGTGAGTTAGAATATTGTTGATTTGATTCAATTATGACCTAGTATGTGAATACTAGTGTGCTTGTGTAATATAAAAAATTTCTCTTATTTTAATGTCCATTCTTGTAGCATGCTTTAGGGATCATCTTAGCCTAGCCCTAACCTTTTCCCTCATTAGATTTCCAAATATTTGTACCACATTCTAATTCTTCTAGCTAACCTGGAACCACTAGTCAAATTTTGAGTGTTTTCTCCATAATGATAGTGCAATGCACGGACATCCATGTGATGCACTAGTGTCCCATGAGTTTTTAAAATTTGAGTCATTGGTTACCTACCTAGTTGCCTATTGTTGCCTGCTATAATTCTCGTTTGTCTGAAAATGCCTTCTACATCCAAATGTGACCCTTCATCTTCCCCATGAACCTCATGCAAAGGCAACTTTTGAATCCAACACATTCAATCTTTCTCTTCTCTCTTTTTGTTCCACTCTACTAATTAGACCTAGATTGTTAAAGCTTATTGAAGCTACATGTTAGACTTTTGTTGACATTTCTAAGGGCTCACTCCTTTCTCCCACATCATTTTGTGTCATGACATTGTATTTTTTTAGTGATGTATATTTTGACGATGATGTACTTTATGATGGTTTATGATATTATGGATGCTTTTGGTATGATGATGTATGCATTATGATGGTTTATGATAGTTTATGATGATGTGATGGATGACATGATGGATATTTATGATGTGATTAATGGGATGTAATGGATGCATTTATAGATTACATAGATAGATGGATTTATGGTTATGGATGCATTTTTGGTATATGATGATATGGATGGGATATATGTTTAGATTAATAAACATATATTATGAATGCAAATGGATGAAATAGATATGAAATATATGCTCAAATTAATAAACATATATTATGAATGCAGATGGATGAAATGGATATGAGATATATGCTCATCTTAATAAACATATATTATGAATGCAAATGAATGAAATGGATATGAAATATATGCTCAAATTAATAAACATATATTATGAATGCAAATGGATGAAATGGATATGAGATATATGCTCATCTTAATAAACATATATTACGAATGCAAATGGATGAAATGGATATGCAATGGTTATGGTAAAATGATAAAATGAAATGGAAATGCATAAATGGAATGATTAATGATAGATGATTATGCAAATGAAATGATTAATGCAATGGTAATGGATAATGTAATGGTTAATGAAATGGATAAATGCTAATAATGAAATGGGAAATGGGATGGGTTGATGTTATAGTTGGATGTCATGATACATGTGATGTTCATACAACCCTGGGCGATGGGGTTAGGTGGTGGGGATGTTTGGGGATGGCTAGGATGGGTTTGGGGATGGTTGGGATGGGTTTTGGGGATACTAGGTCACTAGATGCCACACTATTAGAGGGATTTTGTTGGGATGGGTAAAGTATGTAGAGTGATGTGATTAGGATAATTGAGTAGTGGGGGGAAGGGATATGTTAGATGGTGGGTTGTGTTAGAGTGGATGGATGGGGGGATCATTTTCAAATGTTAAGTCTAGATATTATGTTGAATGGGTGGTGATTAGAAAGAGAGATGGATAAGCTAGGCATAGTACTTGCATTACGTCATTGAGAGCATTTCGAGGTTTATTATAGCAAAATGGATATTGTTCACCAAGGTATAAAAGGACCAAGGTGATGATACATATCCGTCTTTGCATGGACTAGACTCACAAACAATAGGTTGACTTCATCCATGCCCAAGGTAGTATAACCTTTCCTAGATGAGGGAAGGGGACTCATAGCATAAGTTCCTTAGTACATAGAAGGTATGATTAACCTTATACGCAAATGGGGAACACTATGCTAGAACCAACCCTATCTTCAAGATATGAATACTATTCTTGGAGTAATGAAATCAACCCACAAGCACAACATACAAAAATAATGACTATGTCAATTCTAGGTGTTTTCCGCCACATACCCTTATATAGTGAGACCAAGGTAGCTTTGGAATGATTCCTAAAACAAGACAAAAGATAAAAATCAATAATAAAAATAATCAACAAATTACACAAACAACCATTGTATCTCTTGCCAAGATAAGTGTTGATGATGGATTCTACCTATTGTAGGAATAATATATCTGTTAAGGCGAGAATCTATTGGATGCTATTGGATATAGTTTGAAAGGTGGGAAAAAGGATAGCAAGGCCATGTGTGATGATTATGGTTGGTTTGTTGATTGATGATTTTTGCGTGAGATGTGATATTTTGAGGGTATGCTTAGCATGTGTTTTGCCCAAGGTGAATTTAGTAAGCTCAACAGATCGGGACCATCCAAATAGGTTGAATGGGTGCATCTTATATGCCTGAGTACTGGATACTTCCTTCGTATTCCAGACTGCCTACATACCCTGTGTCCACGAGATCAAGGTATTTTAAGATGTAGGTGAGATGAATATGTAGTTCTAGTGTGACTTGATGATGTGAGAATGGTTCAAGATGGGTATGATGATGGTGTAAGATGATGTGTTGCATAGGATGATGATGTGGGATTTATTTTTTTGGTAATTTTGTGATTTTTTGTAATTTTTTGGATTTTGTATTGTTTTTTGGGTTTTTTTTGGATTTTCTAATATTTCTAGATTTTTTAGCTTTTGAGCTATACAAGGGAAGCATACAAGGATCCTTTTTCCATGGATTAGCTTTGGGTGGGCTAATGTAGGGTGGGTGATAGGATTTGATGTCTCAGAATTCCAAGCCATGAGATGTGCGTGATGTGGAATGTTATAATGGGTAAAAGGACTTATTAGATGGTAGAACCGACCACTACACATGGCGCCTAAGATAGGTTTTCACTATGGTACTTATCCAAGGCGTCACCGAAGTGATTTTCACCTTTGGACAGCTTTATTGCACTCGGGTTTTTTTTTTATTTTTTGATTTTTTTAATTTTTTTATTTTTTTGATTTGGGATACTCGATGGGTCATGTGTAGAACCTTTTCAGATGTAGGATGTTGATAGGTTCATCTAGAGGCTGCCCCTCAGGTGTTGCAAGCTGATATGCTCCTAACCCATAGCTGGCTATGATGACATATGGTCCCAACCAATTAGGCTTGAACTTTCCTTTCTTGGTGCACTCTTGTAGGTTTTTTTGATTCTCCATAAGGACAAGGTTGCCTATCTCAAACTTGCAATTCTTGATCTTCTTATTGCATCTCTTGTGACTGTAGTTTTTATAGGCTTGAAGGTGATTGAGAGCATCCAAGCATTTTTCATCCAGTAACTCCAACTCATTTAGTCATGCAACTCGATACTCCTCAGTGATTATATTCTGCAATGAAATCCTGAGTGGCAGGAGCTCAACCTCAATAGGTAAAATATCTTTAGAGCCAAATACTAATGAGTATGGCGTGCCTCCTGTGGGTGTACGGATGCTTGTGTGGTAAGCCCGTAGGGTAGGGTTGAGTTGGAGGTGCCAGTCATGGCAGCTTCATTAACCATCTTTTTCAGAATGCATAAGATGGTTTTGTTAGAAGCCTCGACTTGACCATTACCTTGGGGGTAATATGGTGTGGAAAAGTGATGTTGGATGTGGAATTTTTTGCACTGGGTGTGAACTTCCTATTTTTTAAATGGTTTCCCGTTATCTGTGATGATGGAATGGGGGATGCCATAATGGCATTTTATGTAATGGAGAATGAACTTAGCAATCTAGATACCTGTAATGAAAGTGAGTGGAATGGCTTGGACCCACTTAGTAAAGTACTCAGTAGCAGTGTGATGAACTTGTGGCCATTGGATGAGGGTGGGTGAATTTTACCTACAAGGTCGAGTCCCCACTATGAAAAGGTCCAAGGAGTTGTTATCGGCTACAGCTCCTGTGAAGGTGCATGGATGAGATCACTGTGTTGCTGACATGGTAGGCATTTCTTCACAAATAGGTAAGCATCTCATTCCATGGTTGGCCAATAGTACCATATCCTCAGGATTTTCTTTGCTAAGGTAGGTTCACTAGAGTGTGCCCCACAAATACCTTCGTGCACCTCTTGCAAGGCCACTTCGACTTCCCTAGAGTCGAGACATCTTAAAAGAGCACCATCAAGACTTCTTCTATAGAGGGTGTCCCTTATGAGGGTAAAAGAAGAATCTCGACAGATGAAGCTTTTACATTGAGCGAATGATAGGTTTGGGGGTAAGATGTTGTCATGAAGGTACATGTAGGTCTCTTGATACCAGGGAGATAAGGGGCCAAGAATGTCACACACTAGCTCTGATTGAGATACATCATAAGCTAGTATTAGAATCTCTTCAAGCAGGAACTCACATTTCTTCCTATCCTTCTTCATATCGACCAAGGATCCTATTGTAGCCATAGCATCTGCTGCTTTGTTTTTTAATCTTAGAATTTTCTCAAAATGGATATCATAGAAATAATCTTTGAAATCATTGACCATTCATTTGTAGGGCAGGAGTTTGTCGCCCTTTGTCTTGTACTCATTGTTGACCTGTCTGATGACCAATTGGGAGTCTCCATAAACTAACAACTTCTCAATTTTCCACTGCATTGCCATGTGAAGTCCTGTAATGAGGGCTTCATACTCTGCTACATTCTTTGTGCATGGGAATGTGATTTTGTAGGATCTAGGAATAGTGTCTCCTTGAGGGGTAACAAATGAGATGCCTACCCCCGAGCCATGATGTCTGTAGGATCCATAAAAAAACATTTTCCATGTATCTGTTGTCGATGTTATTGTCAATATGGACTCATCTGGAAATTCTACAAGTAGTGGTTGTTCTGTTGGGATCAGTGCATCAGCGAATTGATTAGCGATCACCTATCCTTTAATCGATTTCCTTTTTACGTATTCAATATCAAACTCACTCAGGATCATAACCCACTTAGCCATTCATCTATAAGAGTTGCTCTAGTCAGTAGATATTTCAGTAGATCGATCTTGGCAATGAGCTTGGTCTTGTGATTGAGCATGTAGTGTCTTAATTTATGGGAAGCAAAGACAACAACGAGACATTCTCATTTAATTGGAGTGTAGTTCAACTCATAGGTCACCAAGGTGTGACTGATGTAATATATAGCTCTTTCTTTTCCCTGTTCATCGTGTTGTGCTAACAAGGCCCCTATTGCGATTTCTATTATTGAGATGTACAAAAGGAGGGGTTGTCCTTGTTTTGGTGGGATAAGGATGGGCAGGTTAGCAAGATATTCTTTTAGCTGTTCAAAGGCACTCTGACATTGTTTATCCCATACAAAAGCTGTATTTTTCTGGAGAAGATGTTGCAATGGCTAACACTTGTCGGCAAGCTGTGCTATAAAGTGGTGGATGGATTGCAATTTCCCTTGTAGGCTTTGAAGTTTCTTGAGTGTCTTGGGTGGAGGCATCTCCACTATGGCCTTGACCTTAGTGCGATCAACTTTGATTCCTCTTCTTGACATAATGTATCCTATTCGCTTTCCAGAAGTGACCCCGAAGACACATTTCTTGGGATTTAATTGCACGTTGTATTGCTCTAGCTTGTCAAAGATTTTAGCCAACACATTTAAGTACTCCTCTCTGGTTTTGGACTTTCCTAGTAAATCATTAACATAATCTTCCATTATGTTGTGGAAAAGATCATGGAAGGTGACTGTCATTGCCCTCTGATATGTAGCTCTTGCATTCTTCAACTCAAAGAGCATCACAACCCAACAGTATGTTCCCCACGGACATATAAATGATTTGATTATACACAAAAAATCCATCCATCAAGGATAACATCTCATGACCGACAGTGATATCCACAAGGATGTCTATGTTAGGTAGCAAAAATTATCCTTAGGGAAAACCTTGTTAAGGTCTCTGAAGACTGTGCAGCAATGGATTCCCCCAATGACTTTGGCTACTGGTACAATGTTGGATACCCATTCAAGATAGTCTATAGGGTGAATGAATCCCACATCGAGGAGTTTCTTAAGTTCTTCCTTGATGAGGAGTGGTATTTGAGGATTCATTTTTCTTAGCTTTTGTTTTACGAGCTTCACATCAGGATGCACTGCAAGGTGATGAACAACTAGAATGAGATCTAATCTTGCCATGTCAACATATGTCCATGCGAAGTTATGGCTCCTCTATTTGAAGAAAGTTAGGAAAGTCTCCTATTCTTTTGCTGTGAGGGACTCTGCTTGGAATGTGATCTTTGGTGTTTCTTCAGTTCCAAGATTTATCTCTTGTGATGCTTCAATTAGGATTGGTGATCTTTCTTGATATAGCTTGGATACTTTAGGAAGGCCCATGCTCTCATCTCCTAGTGCCTCGTGGAGGTTTTCATTAGGTGATACGTCCTTTATTTTGATTTTTCCTTCATTTGAAAGAGCCACAAAGTGGTTTTCACTAGGGGATGTTGTTTTTATTTTTATATTTTTGCAACTAAGAGCTCGGGTTGTCTCCCTGAAGTATGCGGATGTGTTTAGTTCCATGATGTAGCCAACCTTATGATCTCCAAGGGGAAAATGATCTCTAACCCCCATCATTTTAGCTATTGCTTCGTCATTCTGTGCAATATCTAGGACGGGAGGTCCTTGTTGGTCCTAATCTATGAGTTGGGGGTAAACTAGAGGTAGGTCATTGGATATAGATGGCATGGTGATTAAGGTGTAGATGGTGCATATGGATGATTCAAAGAACTCAGTGAAGTCACTAAAAGAGTCTTGATGGTCCTCTTCATTGATATTGTCGATTATGGGGAAGGCCTTAGCGACTTCACTTAAGATACACTTAACATCGATGGGGGCATACTCTTATTTTCCATACCCTAACCCATGAAGATGCAGATTTCTTGTTGCTTGGATGTAGATGGCATTGTGGTTAAGGTGTAGATGGTGCATATGGATGATTCAAAGAACATGAAGAAGTCACTAAAAGAGTCTTGATGGTCCTCTTCATTTATGTTGTTGACTGCAGGGAAGGCCTTAGCGACTTCACTTAAGATACACTCAACATCGGCAGGGGTAGACTCTTGTTTTATGTACCCTAACCCATGAAGACGTATATTTCTTGTTGCTTGGATGGGCTCTACAATTCCTTGTTCATGAAGGCCTATGCCGCCTTGTCTTTTGTAGCCCATATACTCAAGACAATTTCAAGACATTTTCCATAGATCTCGATTGGGAGAGTAGGAGCTTCTTGATTTTCTTCTTCTTCTTTGTATAACCAAGTCGATATATCTTCAAGAACATCTTGTTCAAGGAGGTGCTTCTTCTCAAAGGTAGGTGACAACTTGCACTTGATGATCACCGTAGAGACTTCCTCTTCCTTAGGAGCACCAAATGTTTTAGGAGATGGTAATAATCCCACACAAAATGTGTCGTGTAGGTCATATTCACCACATCCCATGTCACCTATCTTGATGTTGACCTCGGGAGGAGGGGTGTCTATGATGTGGTTGCGATGTTGGAGGGATCAATGTATGAAGTGGATGATGCAGGATTGGCATGTGAAGTGGATTTTTTGGTGGCATTGTTGTAAGGGCAAAAAGTGTGGTCGTGTCCTTCCAAGAAACTACAATATTGGAAAGGATGAGGATAGACATAGATGGTAATTTCCATGCTATTATGGGGGGATTTTAAGCATTGATGAAAGGTAGATGGGACGTCTTGTATGGCATGAATCCATGGTTAGCTAAGAAGAATATTATATGGGAGGTCAAGATCAAGTACTTGACATTTAATTTCCAAGATCTTTTGTCCTACTTGAACAGGAAGTTTAATGGTGCCTTTAGACAATCTCTCGATGTCATCATATCCTTTGATTGTTATACATTCACTAGAATCCACAATCATATCAGAGTATCCCAAATGTTTTAATAATTTTAGAGTGCAAAGGTTTAGACCAGAGCCACCATGCAAAGTTATGGCTCCTCTGTTTGAAGAAAGTTAGAAAAGTCTCCTATTCTTTTGCGATGAGGGACTCTGCTTGGAATGTGATCTTTGGTGTTTCTTTAGTTCCAAGATTTATCTCTTGTGATGCTTCAATTAGGATTGGTGATCTTTCTTGATATAGCTTGGATACTTCAGGAAGGCCCATGCTCTCATCTCCTAGCACCTCGTGGAGGTTTTCATTAGGTGATACGTCCTTTATTTTGATTTTTCATTCATTTGAAAGAGCCACAAAGTGGTTTTCACTAGGGGATGTTTTTATTTTTATATTTTTGCAACTAAGAGCTCGGGTTGTCTCCCTGAAGTATGCGGATGTGTTTAGTTCCATGATGTAACCAACCTTATGATCTCCAAGGGGAAAATGATCTCTAACCCCCATCATTTTAGCTATTGCTTCGTCATTCTGTCTGATATCAAGGACGGGAGGTCCTTGTTGGTCCTAATCTATGAGTTGGGGGTAAACTAGAGGTAGGTCATTGGATATAGATGGCATGGTGATTAAGGTGTAGATGGTGCATATGGATGATTTGAAGAACTCAGTGAAGTCACTAAAAGAGTCTTGATGGTCCTCTTCATTGATATTGTCAATTATGGGGAAGGCCTTAGCGACTTCACTTAAGATACACTTAACATCGGTGGGGGCAGACTCTTATTTTCCATACCCTAACCCATGAATATGCAGATTTCTTGTTGCTTGGATGTAGATGGCATTGTGGTTAAGGTGTAGATGGTGCATATGGATGATTTCAGGAACACGAAGAAGTCACTAAAAGAGTCTTAATGGTCCTCTTCGTTGATGTTGTCGACTGCAGGGAAGGCCTTAGCAACTTCACTTAAGATACACTCAACATCGGCAGGCGTAGACTCTTGTTTTCCATACCCTAACCCATGAAGACGCAGACTTCTTATTGCTTGGATGGGCTCTACAATTCCTTGTTCATGAAGGCCTATGCCGCCTTGTCCTTTGTAGCCCATATACTTAAGATGATTTCAAGACATTTTCCATAGATCTCGATTGGGAGAGTAGGAGCTTCTTGATTTTCTTCTTCTTCTTTGTGTAACCAAGTTGATATATCTTCGAGAACATCTTGCTCAAGGAGGTGCTTCTTCTCAAAGGTAGGTGACAACTTGCACTTAATGATCACTGTAGAGACTTCCTCTTCCTTAGGAGCACCAAATGTCTTAGGAGATGGTAATAGTCCCACACAAAATGTGTCGTGTAAGTCATATTCACCACATCCCATGTCACCTATCTTGATCTTAACCTTGGGAGGAGGGGTGTCTGTGATGTGGTTCCGATGTTGGAGGGATCAATGTATGAAGTGGATGATGCAGGATTGGCATGTGAAGTTGATTTTTTGGTGGCATTGTTGTACGGGCAGAAAGTGTGGTCGTGTCCTTCCAAGAAACTACAATATTGGAAAGGACAAGGATTGACATAGATGGTAATTTCCATGCTGTTATGGGGGGATTTTAAGCATTGATGAAAGGTGGATGGGACGGCTTGCATGGCATGAATCCATGGTCGGCTGAGAAGAATATTATATGGAGGTCAAGATCAAGTACTTGACATTTGGTTTCCAAGATCTTTTGTCCTACTTGAACATGAAGTTTAATGGTGCCTTTAGACAATCTCTTGGTGTCATCATATCCTTTGATTGTTATACATTCACTAGAATCCACAATCATATCAAACTATCCCAAATGTTTTAATAATTTTAGAGTGCAAAGGTTTAGACCAGAGCCACCATCTATTAAGAGTCGTTTAATGATATGCTTATGGATTAGGACTTCAATGTGTAAGGCTTCGTTATGAGCAGCATTGGATGCAGATAGATCTTTTTTTTGAAAATGTGAGGCCGTGAGGTGAGGTGATATGGTCTACCATGGCTTGGAATTGGTCAACATTCAAATTGGTAGGGACTTGGGTTTCCATTAAGGCTTTGTCAAGGACTTCCTTATGGAGGTTTGACGTGTAGAGTAGCTCAAGAATGGAGATCTGTGTGGGGGTTTTTTTGAGGTGATCTAAGAGGTTTTACTTGTGAGTGGATGGTGGATTGGTAGGTGTAGATGTAGAGGGTTGATTGTTGATAGGGGCTCCGTGGATGGAAACACGACCATGATGAGTAGTAACAACACAATTTGGTGTCTTAGCTCTAATGGTGATGGTGTTGATGTGGTGGGAAGAATCTTCTATTCGTCCCACAAGAGTCAAAAGAAGAGGGAGGTGGTACGACATTGTATGTTTGGTTGGAGAGGATGCTTTTCCTTTGTTATGGTCAGGAAGGGGATCCTTGTACGCTCCCAAGTTGTCATTCGGTGATTGTCTCGGTGGTTCGTCGATGGTTATGTCACCCCTATCAATAAGACCTTGTATACAATGTTTCAACCTCATGTAGTTAGATGTCTTATGCCCTTTCACACGATGGTATTTGCAATAGGCATTTTCATCACACCAAGAGGGTCTAATTTGATTTTTGTCATAAGGTCTAATAGGTGGTAATGTGATTAAGTCCGCCTTCACTAGGTTATTTAAGACATTTTCAATGGGCTCCCCTAAAGGTGTGAATTTCCTCTTAGGGTTTTTTTGTCTCGGCGGTCCCTTAAGAACATTGACATTATTATTCATGGATGTACTTAGTGATAAGGGCTCTTTCAATAGTTGTTCCTTTGTCGATAACCTCCTCAAAGGTTGATGCACATTGGATTTGCAAATGGAACCCCATAAATTCATGGTTAAGGTTGGTCACAAACATAGTGACTATTTGCTTTTCGGGAATGGGCCAAGGGAGTTTGCTTGCCAAGCCTCTCCATCTTTGCAAAAAGGCAGCAAAGGATTCCACATTCTTTTGTTTTGTGTTGCAAAGATCAGTCATGGATATTTCATGCTCAAAGTTATAGGAGAAATGGTTCACAAACTTCTTCGCAAGCTCATGGAATGTCTTGATGTCGGGCGGAAGATGAGCAAACCATTTGGTAGCTTGACCACTGAGGCTTCTAGGAAATAGTCTCATCAAATAGGTATCATCCTATGAGACTTCTAGACAAGCTATATAAAACTCCCTAAGGTGTTCCCCAGGGTCTCCCTTTCCTTTGTATTTGTCAAATTTTGGCATTTCAATTTTTTTGGGAAAGAGGGGCATATGTAATTTTCTATCAAACGGATATGGACAAATATCCTTGAAAGAATATTTCTTTCTTTTGTTTCCATGTTGTATGTCATCAACCTTTTGGATCAATGTTTGCACAATGCTAGATAAATCTTGTGGTGGTGGTTATGGAATGTAGTTTTGTTGGTTTGAGATTAATTGTTGGAGGAAAGGTGGAATTTGATTTTGGGGTGGATTTTTGTAACATCCCGCTATGCAACCCCGAAGGGTAAGAGCCAAAAGAGGGCAAAATTTTTTTTTTGACATAAAAAGATAACATACACAAGCTATGGTTACCGACTTGATAGATCGACAACATTCATGGCCAAGTATGGCCAAATGTACAACCCAAAGGAGAGGACTAATTCACTCTTGAGAGGAAACATTGTTGAATCTACGTTCATTTTAAACACCAAATCCAAAAGTTCCTAATACCCAATTCCACTTATAAACATAAAGCCATAATGATCATCATAGTACAAGAGGTTCTGATACTAACATCAGAAAATCGTAAACCAAATATAAAACATCTCATTTCTTCTCATTAATACAATTTACATCATCTCTCTCAAGAGAGTACAAAGTACATAAAAGAATATACAGAAGTACAATGGCATAGCCATGGATAAGATACAATCACTGATAAAATAAATACAATAGATAACATCTCCAACTAGTGCTCCAATAACTTGTACACGGGTCCCTAATGGCGGTGGCAATGCTTTCCAACTATGTGGACTCAAAAGTGACCACCCCACCGTGCTCAGAGATAGTCACAAACAGAAGGATAAAGACACAAAATGCAATGGCCAACACTCACATCAGTCACGGAGCAGACACAACACACAATGCATAAAGCCAATGTCACAACACAGATGCTCATCAAATATAATGTCGGGTACTACTCACAACTACCAAGGTACAAGATATTAGAGTGTAGAGGAGACTCAATCATGCTCGAATCAACACCCCACAGATGGATAGGCCTTCTCGTATGCATCCTTAGCCCTTACAAGCGCTCAAGGCCATGCACGAGGACTCAATATCTTAGACTTAAGCTCATCCAGTTTAACCAAACGAGGAATGCATAACCAAATCAACAATTCAATAAGCACTCACAATCCATGACAATCATCAATTAAATCCATCAAGTAAAAAAATCGCTATTTAAATATGCAAACCAGCCAAGCAAGAACAAATTCCATCGAATAATAATAACTAAAACAATCCATATTTCATCATTAATTAATTGATATCACAAGCTGCTACAGACAACTCCAGATATGCTACAGACAACTCCAGATATAACTAGGCATAAAAATGACAATAACTAATAAGTAATAGTGCTAATGACAGGATTCCATCAACATAATAGCTACAGACAGCTCCAGATACAACTAAACATAGAAATGATCGATTTCACAATTTGCTATAGATAGCTCCGGATACAACAAAACATAGAAATGACTAATTTCACAAGCTACTATAGACAACTCTGGATACAACTAATCATAGAAATGACTGATTTCACAAGTTGCTAGAAACAACTCCGGATTAAACTATTAAGTAACAATGTGGATGACAGGGTTCCGGCAACAATAAACATGCTCAAAATAAAAGTGCCCAGATATGAAATCAGACCACAACTCAGTTCATATTTTGGCATTTATAGTTGAATCCCACTTTTGGTTTTTAACTTTATGACTAGATATAAGGTGTTGTTTTAAAAAATGTGTTTATTTGCCAGGCTGGGCAAAAACATGAAAAATGAAAGTGCCTGGAATTAAAATGTAACTTCGATCGAGTTGAGATATGGGTGTTTCTACTTGGAATCTACTTTTGGTTTATGTTTATGACATGCTGAAAAAGAACAGTTTTAAAAAAATGTTTTCAGCAAGCTAGCACAAATTTTGACCAAAAATGAAACTGCCCAGATTTAAAATCAGAGCTCAACCCAATTGAGATATGGGTGTTTCTACTTGGAATCCACATTTGGTTTTCATTTATGACAAGAAGATAAAGTGCAGTTTCAAAAAATGTTTTTCAACAAGCTTACACAAATTTGCCAAAAACTCAAACTGCCCAGAAATCTATTTGGACATCGACCCATTTCAGATTTAGTTGCTTCAATTTGAATTCCATCTTTGTTTCAAAGTTTATGACAGGAGAATGGATCTAGTTTAAGAACAATCAATGGTAATGAATATAGCTGAAAATGCACAAATCAAGTCTGCCCTAAAGAAAACTACAGAGCAACCAACCGAATCCAACACAACCATTATCCAACATCCAAGTATTCACAAAAATAACCCAGGACTGAAATGAAATTCAAGGAATAAATCTTCCATAAGGAAATGCAAAGCATACCATTCCTAAACTAAGTCAAATTCAAATATCACCACTCATTCAAAGATTTAAGAACAACAAGGAAATACCTTAATTCTGCCCCAAAATGGAAATGAAAGAATGCTCTGTGTGTAAGGCACGGCTAGGTTCCAACTTAGAATAGCAAGGAGGAAATGGCACGCTGAATTCAACAATCAGATGCCCACAAATTTCTTCTCAAAAAATCTCAACGTTTCTCCCCAACTCTGCTGCCCAAATCGAGGGGTTTTCTTCCTCTCCCACAATCACATTTTCTTCTCATGCTTCCCTGAATGGTTTTTCCTCCACAAACAACCGTTTTATTTGCCTTTTTCCAAAAAGATATTTTCTTGCTGCATTTAATAAACTCACCCACTTTTTCCCAAGAGCCATCATGAAACTGACTTAAATCATTTAAAACAAAATTTTGATTTTTCTTTCAAACCTTTCCCAACGCATAGCAAAGAGGAGTTTGAAATGAAATCCATAAGGTATTAAAACTCCCACAACAAAATAAAATTTAAAACATCAAAGCTCTCACAAATGATTAATTAAAATCACTAATGCAAAACCAATAAGCACAAATACTTAAAATGCTAATAATCTAATTAACTTAATAGGGTTCTCGAACTCATTTATTTAAAAGCACATAAAACCCCCATTCACAAAACCATGCAAATATCATCATTAAAATCACCGATATGACACACCAAAATAAACCACATAATAAATTAATGCAAATCCAAAATAAATTACCGACAGCCCATAGCGGGATACCTCAACAACCAATACTGGCAAACTACACATGGCCATCTGGGGCAATCCAGACCTTACCGTTAGGTAACCGGATGATAAGACAACCACACTGGAACAATGCACTAACAGGGTACAGTGGGCTAGGCTAAGGAACGTTTGGCCTGTGACTATCTCCAGTAACCACCATCGGGGATTAAGAGTATGCTCAGGTTATGAATCTAGGTAGAGTCGATACCCGATACCTGCATCACTCTGATCACACGTCAAAGCACATGTGTATATAACATACATCATAGCCAAAGCAATAGTAAGTGTCAGGAAGAGGGTCATGACATCATAAGCCTCTCAGATGTGAGTGTTACGACATCATCCCTTTCCTGTTCATAATCATACAAAAGCAATGATATTAGTATATAACCATATAAGCATGTAATCCAGCATAATAACTAATCATGTCAACATCATAATAGTATTAGAATCCAGCAAGGAAAGGCAACAACCAGAATGCGAACACGGGGGTCATTACAATTTTGGTGTTGTGAGATTTGGTTTTGGGTGATTTCATTTTGAAGAGCGAGGTGTTGTTGGTATGCGAGGAGTTGTTGTAGAACATGTGGTGGGATTTGTTGATTTTGGTTGGGATTTTGTTACACTGTTTGGATGGAGGATGTGATAGGTGCTTGGGAGATTGGATTTTGTACATACTTGAAATTGGATGAGGGGTTATGACATGGGTTGTTTCTAGGGATGTTGGATGTCTTGTAAGGCAGTTGTGAGAATAAGTGGGTCATGAAAGCTATGGTGTTAGTGTCGAGTTGGGGAGCACTTGTGGAAGTACTTGCGTGTGTGTTGTTGTTGGGGATATTAAGGGTGATTTGCAGTGTAGATGTGGTGATGGTGGATGTCGATATGGTCAAGATATTTGGTGTGGTGGATGTATTGGTAGGAATCGTAGATGTGGTAATATTTGAAGGTTGGAATATGTTGGGAATAGTATGGGATGTGGACGATTGTGATGATGTGGTGACATTAGGTATGGTGGCACCATTTTGGAGGAGAAATTCAAGATACCTATTGGGATCTAAATTTAGGACTCGATCGAGTATGTCCATGGAATCAATGTCTTGTGTGAAATCTAGGACATCTTGATCCACTTGGTTGGTGTTGGATGGTGGTGCTTGTGGTTAGACAGGAAAAGGATTTATCATAGCATTGGCATCAAATTTTGATTGTTTTTGGATTATAGGGACATTGTTTTGGTCGGTTCAAAGCATCCCCATGCCAAAGTTGATTCTAAAGGATTCCATGTCCTTATTTTTATTAGCTCGGGACCTTGTCAAGGGCATACAATGGATTTTGGTGTGGATTTGGTTGGATGGAGGAAGGTTGTGACCTTAGAGAATAGATTTTAAAGTATTGGACCTAAGGATAGGTGATGATGAAAATTTGGTGAAAGGGAATAAAGATTTAGCCTGAAGAGAATAAAACCTCAAAATTCTAAACCTAAAGATAATGATATGGTGGAATATAGGTTTTTATCTTTTAGAGAATAAATCTCAAAAGTTACAAACCTAAGGATGATTAGTGATTAAGGTATGAGGATGGATGGGAAACCTTAGAGATTAAAGCCTCCAAGATAAATGGATAAATTGGTTTTCAAAAAATTTTGACCAAAGAGGATAGTGGAAGTGGATGAAACAAGATGGTTTTGGGATGTAGGTGAAGAATGATTCTAGGATGATTTAGAGAGTAGTGATGGTGTGACCAAGGTATCCTTAAGATGGTTTGGATAATAATCAACCAAGGGAGACCTTAGGTGATTTAGATAAATGGATTTTGGATGATAACCAACTAAGGAAAAACTTTAGGTGATTTGGATGTTTTGGATGATTAAAGATTTTGATGATGTTTAGTTAGGATGTTCAAATCAAAAGTGAGCTTGAATAAATCTAGATCTTTGAATTATCAAAAGGATGTCCTTCTTTACTTAAGGTAGACTTATGTCCTTAGGCAAAAATGGGATGAATAGTTCACTTGGAGGTAGACTAATGACCAACAAGAAAAATGGGATAGGATGGTAAGATCTAGATTTAATTTTTACATAAAAATTGATTTGAAGTATGGTTTTGGGATGTGGGTTGATGTTTAAATTTTTGGGTGATTTTGGATTTTTGGATTTTGGATGATCGTGATCTTAGAGTTGATGGATATGATTTAGATAAGTTTGGGTGAATGTTGGATTTGTAAATGAATTTTGGATTTTAAAGGTCAAATGATTGATTTGGAAGGCTCAAATGTTCAATGGTTCGGTTTGTTAATGATATTTCTTGGCAAGCATACAAAACACTCTAAACAAGAGAACACAATGGCTAAATGTTTAACGGGAAGTACAAGCATTATGTTTATGTTCAATAGCACCTCAAGGCCAAATTTCCATGGGTCTAGACACAATTGAATACACTTGAAGACAATGCTTAATCTACCTAAGATCAAGGCAAATGGCAACTTGTTCAACCCGCACTTGGAATCTTTGTCGACTCAAATGTCATCAAACCTAAAATGGGCGTGTACATTCTTTTGTCTTTATGAGAGAGGACAGGTAGGGGCCTCCAGGACTGGAAGGATGACCCAATCACCCTCTCCCTGGAAAACTACAAGTAGCTTATGCTAAGCCAAGGATTTCTGTCTCATCTCAAGGGAGCCTTATGGTGAGTAATCTTGGGGACGTCGTACCCTTGCATTGAACAAGACACCAATAGGTCAATAGGGTAGGCCTCTAGCTTAAGGTGTCTAGTGGAAATTCGGGGACTTGACACTCATTCATGTGGCAGTGACTCACTTAAGAGACTATCCCAACCACTTACATCAATCCTTTTGCAAGGAAAGAATGGGGTTGACGTATCACATTCACAAGTGCATGGTGTTGGAGTACAATCAACACTGAAAGGGGCGTGAATCAGTGTTGAATCAAAAACAAGTTATTTACTTCTTATCAAACTTGAAAAGAGAAAGTGAAGAAATCAAACTTGACAATATGCTTTATCAAATGAAGGAGTCAAATACTCAATGTTCAAGCATGTAGGACAAATGAATCATGCACAAATTGAGACCATGACATAATAGATTTCATGAGTGGAAAACCCTCATAGGGATGAAAAACCAATCAAAACTGCCTCACTAGATTAATCATGAAAATTATCAATTACATAGCCTCACTAGCTACAAGATGTCTCATTGGAAAATCCAATAACATAAGAAAGAAGGTTTAACTTAGGGGGTTTTCCCTGATTCTCTACAATGCATCAAACAACATCTCTTATTATATCAAAGGTTACACATCACAAAGAAACTCTTCAATATCCCCTCTGTAGACCTTTTCAACACCTTAGAACTCCTAATCACATTGATACCATGAGATTACAACATCTGAATACAACTCCTTTTGCAGAACAAGCAAAGTATATGTCTTGACATCAACAAAATGGTATTCTTAAAGATACAATACAAATAGAAGAGTGAAATCTTTTACCAAATTAACCTATTGTTATCACCACATCTACCTATGTTCTTCTCAAACAAATCTTCATGACTTTTTCATTATGAATATCTCCTAACATAGAAATAAATAGATCACCTGGCCAATCTTCTGCCCCATAAACCTCCAAATAGTCTTGATGTGCATTTGTCTCCAAAAATTAGGTATGATGTCTTTGTGTGTATAATCTCAATGTCTTCATCTGTATACATGCTCTTGCTCTGCAATCTCTAAGAACATCCTTGAAACCTTGTATGTAGTATTGATTTCTTTTTCAAGTAACACAATCACTATGAGATGAATACAAGCACTTGTTCACTGATCTTTCCCATCAATACAAAACTCTAATTCAACAAGACAAACCCATGATCTTTCTCTGTCCTCGTTAACCTCTACACATTATGTCTTATCTCTATCAATCATCTGTTGTTCACTCTAAAATATTTTTCTAGACCTTTCTATTCATTGTTCATTTGCAAAAGCCATACTCTGTCTTCTTGAATTCAACAACATGCAGAGAGCTCTTTCATTCTTATCTGGTCATGCTTTTCTTCACACAAGATACACTACTTTTTTGTTTTTCTGTAACATCAGACCTTTTCCCACACCCATATCTACTATTTAGAGTTCTCTATCATCTATCAAAGTCATGAGAAGTCACACAAACACTAGGTCGATTCGAATTCCATTAGTATTACAAGAAAAATAGTTATATTTCCTAAACTAACTACCTTACACAAACATTATATGCAGTCACCCATCAAATTTTCTTCCATACCCTTGACCGTTAGGTTTTCAAAATCTTTTGAACATGGTTGTTGATGTGCCTTTTCGCGGGCCTTGAAGATAAAAAACTAGACCATTGATAATGTTTGCCGCTCAAAAATAGACTATGACCACCAGGAGAAACGGTTTCCTAGAATGAAGGGCCGGTCAAAAAAATGTGTAAAAGACCCTTTAGTAGGTTGAAGTTAAGAGAACAACTTATAATCAAAGGTCAATGTAAAATTAAAAACAAAAGACATATAGTAATGACGGGTAACATAGAGTCCAACATAGGTTTTTAAGGCTTCAAGAGTGGACATAGAGAATTAGGTTAAGAAGGTCTAAAAACCTCAAAGAGAACAGTAACCTTAACAAATAGAGCTTGGTGTTTTAGGTCAGACATAGTCATTTAGGGTTTTCATACTTGCAGAAACTTGCATGAGAACATGAAACCTGGATAATAACCCCAAAGATCTTTAACACTAATGAAACACATCCTGTGACCTTCAATCCTTGTGCTACACCAATCCATTGACTAAGTACCTCTCAACATCCTAATCAATCATGTGACTAAGTGCCTCTCAACATCCTGATCAATCAAGTGACCTTGTTATCCTGAACAACCTGAAATTCATCCTTCTAATCACCTTATACCTTGTTTTGACTCAATATCAACATCAATATAAATTCATGAACACCCACTTGAAGCATGGTCAACTCACAAAAACCAATATGAACTCATGAAACCACATCACCATTAAACCCTCAAACCAACAATTTCTTTGCAACTTAATTTTGATATTCTTGCTTTAAGATAGTCTTGCACTATCAACTCAATATCATACCTTGAAGACATCCTAAATGAAATCTGAACCAACCTTGAAGATCTATTGCTACATCCTGATTGCTACACAAGAAAGATTATAATGAATCCTGATTGCTGCACAAGCAATATTAGAATGATAGAATGATACGCCATAGAATGGTACTTGATCACATACTGTTTGTTTCAATGACAAACATCATCTGCACCTTGTAACACCATCATATCATCTGCACCATCATATCATCTGCATGCTTGACCAACAACACATAATACCTAGATCACCAACAACACGTACAACATCATCTTGAGCAAAACATATGTATAAACTATTGCTCTATTTTGACATCAATGACAATATTGAATATAGGGGCAACACATGGATACTATGGGAACTGTCAAAATGAGAATACGTCACCAAGAAGTCTTCGGCTTTCGCCTAAACCATTTATATAGCGGACCGAATTGAAAGCACCACTTAGAGTCATCCCTTGGGGTGAGTACTTACTTTCCCACCAAGGTAGGCTCTCCTAAAAAGGTAAAAAAAAAAGATAGAACAATTTCTCTTACACCCAAGATCCTTCAAAAGGCGAGGGGAGAGGATACTTTTGTTCTATATTTTGGGATCTACTTGACAAAACATGCAAGTGCACCAAACACGCCAAACAATCTAAGTTCTTTTTTAAGCACCAAACAAACTATTCCTAAGTTTGAGCACACAAGTTCATTTTAGGTGCACCAAATCAAAATGTTCCTATGATAACAATGCACAAACAAATAAAGAACCCTACAAGGAGATGTTAGTAGTCTTATGTTTTGTCTTTTGCAAGCATTTTTTTTCCTTGCAAAATGTGTTAACAACTAGCACAAGTCTCAACAAGCAGTTATGAAAATGATGCCAAAATAGAGAACAATGGAGCCACGAATCACAGAGATGGCATTAAAATCAAGTAAAATGGTGCTAAAGAGATATTAAGCAGAATATAGACTAACATCAAGGACCCAACTTAAAATAGCGACACAGATAAATAAAATGGCGTCAATGCTACATATAGCGCTAAAATGCCTTAAAATAGCGTCACAATTTTGAAAAATGGCGTCAAAACACTTTTATACCTGTGTTTACCCTATTGCTGGTCCAGATGGTGTCAAACTATGTATGGATAGTGGCAAAATGATGCAGTCTCTCTAAATTTGTCTAAAAAAGGTTGCTAGTTTCAAAATATCAGTTCAAAAAGAGTTTAGAGAGCCTCCTATCCTTCCTACAAACACAAAATGTTAGATAAGGGAGCCAAAAATTGTTAGTGTAAGGAAAAACAAGTTAGGGTTAGCCAAAGAAACACATTTTTAAGCATTTCTAGAGAAATTTTGACATTATCTCCCCTTACACCTATGTGTTTCTATCAAAAATAGAGAGCAACTATTCTAGATTTTCTTTAAAACCTCAAAAATGTATTAGAAAAACTTTCTAAGCCTAACAAAGTCTCTAAATGTCATGAGAAGATGGCGCCAGAAATAAGCAAAATGTCATCATTGCACGACTGAATGGCGTCAAACCAAAAGCTTTTAGCACTAAAACCCTGCAAAAACATCTATTCTCATAACTTCAAGCAAAAAGTTAGTAGCTTGGGACCATGGTGGTCCCACTGAGCATGCCAAATGAAGAACAAGAAAACTACAAGGTTAGAAACACAAACAAAATGTATAAAACACTCAAATGTATACCTTGAAGTACTCCACCTTCTTGATAAGGTTGAGAGCTTAGCACCCAAAAGCTTCACCCATGGCCATTATTTCAATGTGAAATGCTCTCAAAACTCAAATGCAAGTCACTAATAGCCTAACTAAAGATGATATAGATGATAGGAATTTTAGCA
The DNA here is from genome assembly GCA_027924645.1 of Cunninghamia lanceolata. Lineage (NCBI taxonomy): Eukaryota > Viridiplantae > Streptophyta > Pinopsida > Cupressales > Cupressaceae > Cunninghamia > Cunninghamia lanceolata. Next base: position 19,927,567 of record BSBN01000590.1, read on the forward strand.
TAATAACAATACTCAAAGATTGGATGATAAAATGGCTTGTGAGAGCTTGTATTTATAGGCAAAATGGAGGGAGATTTGATCTAATGGTGGAGATTCAATGTTGAGATCAATGGATGAGGTTGATTGCAAGATGAAGGTATTAGATTTGATCAAGAAGATTGGATGGATGAGAATAAAAGTAAAATTTTAATTGACATTGGGAAGGGGCTTACATTAATGAAGCTAGATGAAGGGGATAAAAAATAAATTTTTAATTCACTTGGAGAAGAGTCCCATTAAATGGAGACTAGGACAACTTAGGTGTGTAAGAGCTCATTAATGGAGTTTAGGACAAGGTAGAATAAAAAATTACCTTATGTGGAATAAAATATATTATGTGGAATAAAAGATAATTTTTTATTTGTGAGGTATGGGAATGAGTGTTAAATGAGGTTTGACCAAGCTAATCAAGAGGATTAGCTTTATTAATATGGCTGGAGAAAATTAGTAGATGGATTAATTAGGGATTAAAATTAATTAAATAATGATCTATTTAATTAATTTAGGTCTAGGGGTCATGTAGGCTTAGGGTAGCTAATTACACCGAGAGGCATTTCTACATTCACAATACAAATGGAGAATAAGAGCTGAAAGATTCCATAATTTCCGTATAAACAAAATTAAAAATAGCACATAAGATTCAATAATTTAAAAATATATGAATGGATGGCTAGGAAGGCAGATGGACATGAATGACATATCCACTAACATTAAAGAAAGAAACGTTACATGAATGGCATATCAAAGGACACACATCTTTTTTAAATAAAAACATCTAATAGTAGTTAAGTTAGAATTTTAAGGAGAATCTTGTATGATGTTTAAAATTACTAAATCAATTTACCTCACATAGGTGGAATATGCACCTCGAGAAGATATCTCTCGGCATACTTTAGATATATTTTTTAAATATAGGTATACTAGTTAAATAATAGGTATTTAATCAACTAGGTTAGGGGTAGGGTAATTAGTAGGTTTGATTAAATAGATAAATATAATTTATCTAATTAATTAGGTTCAGGGAAGTAGAGAAATTAACCAAATAAATATTTGTCATATTTATTTAATTAATTGGGCTAATGTTAGTAAGTGTAACTATTGAATTAATTAAATTAATTCAATTTTAGGGATTAAATGATGAAGAAAAGGCGGATAATTCAGCTGTTAGATGAGGTAATTAATTAAATAAAAATTTATTAATTAATTAGAAGAGAAATTAGTGATAAGGGTGATGTCAGAGGATGGTTAGATGGTTAACACATTTTTAGGTGTCTGTAATATCTATATAGAGTTTCTATAGTTCTAATCATTGTCAAAGATACACAATGATGATAGTGCACTCGGTTCTACCTTATAACTTATCTAGTTGTACTTACAGAGATGGGAGTGCCTATTTGGAGGGAGGGGAATGGTGGGTTATTGAAAAGCTAGAGAAGTCTTAGACTACCCCTACCCCTATATCGATGAATGCAAACTCGCAAGGAGAATGATATGGACCTAGAATTTGTTAGGAAATTAGGTGTGTTATACACCTTGCAATTTCTAATATTTGAAATATTTCTTCATTTGTATTTTAGCAATTTATTTTTTACCACTAAAGTGTCATGGAAGTTGCTAAATGCAACTATGCCAACTTGGAATGTGTGTAAGAGTTGGTAGAATGGAAATAGCTAGTAAGAGGGAGTTATCTTGGAAATTATGATAAGCATGATTTTAGGAGATCATGGAAGCATGATTTTAGGAGCCAAAAATGGAGTGCCATATTTGGAGAGTCAGTTATGTTTTGAGTAACTTACTATATTACGGTGGATTTGATTCTCTGTGACTAGGGTTGTAACTAATGGTTTTGAGTTTCCATTTTGGTGGTTTCTTGTATTCAAACTCCTATAAATTGAAGGCTTGAGGACGAGTTTGACTGTTGAGTTATTAGACACTGTTATGATGTCAAAATTCTGCCAAAATTCTTCTAGAAAAGTTTACTGGTGATACTCCTATAATAAACTTGCTCTGTAAGTGTATGTAATCTTGTTGTTGGATTTGTAATACATTGAGCAAGCCTTTGGAGTATGGGGTTTTTCACCCGAAAGGGTTTTCCCTACGTATATCTAGTGTTGTGTGTTTCATTATTTATTTTATGTTTTAAATATGTTTCTAGAATTTCTGTAATTGTTAAATCAATTCTTATAAGTTTTGAATAACATCTCTCCTCAAGATTGGCATATGAAGTTTTTGCTACATTAACTTCCTTACAAGTGGTATCAAAGCTTGATCACCTTTGGTTTCAGTTGTGGGTTGTTGGGTTTTTTGTGCTAATCAAGGTTTGAGTGGGAGCTTGTGCAGAGGATACTTTTTGATCTTGTTGTAGGCATTTTTAGATGGTGAGCACATCTTAGAGGATTGAGGTAGAGAAGTTTTCTGACACAAACTTTGAAATGTGGAAGTTGAAGATGGAAGATCTATTGATTGATCGGGATCTATGGGATGCAATGGATGAAACTGTCTAGAAGCCTACGGATCTAACTTTGGCTACAAAATATGATGTAATGGATAGAAAAGCTAAAGGTCTCATAAGACTATGCCTTGCAAACTCGATTCTGATAAATGCCCATGAAGAACCCACTTCAAAGAAGCTAAGGAAGAAGTTGGGTGAGATATACCAAGCCAAATCTTTAGTAAATAAGATTTTCTTGAGGAAGATGTTGTATTCCTTGAGGATGGAAGAAGGTGGACAAATTTCTGAGCATCTAGAAATATTCAATATGTTGGTGAATCAATTGACCTCGATTGGGGTTAAGACGGATGAAGAAGAAAGGTGTCAAACTTTGTTGTGTTCACTACCAAAACTCATGGGACATTCTAGTCATGACCATTGGGAGCACTTCAGTCATCTTGAAGATGTTGAAGATGGAGGATGTTTTTGGTTCTCTACTCTCTGAAGAGATGGGAAGGAAGGTCTCTCTAAATGCCAAAGAGCATTTGAGTGTTCAAGAAGATCAAACGAATGAGGTAAAGATGAGAAGTAGCGTGACCATTCCAAGTCCAAGAATAAGGGGAGATTAAAATCTTCTGGTAAGTCCAAGGTAATATGCTGGAACTATAGCAAATCCAGACACTTTTGAAAGGACTATAAAAAAGAGAATAAAAAGAAGAAGAAGAAGAAGAAACAAGATTCTGATTCTGAGTCTAATGCATGGTTGATAGACTCAAGTGCATCTTTCCAAATGACTCCTAACAAAAACTAGTTTAGTAAGTTTGAAAACTATGATGATGGTAAGGTGTATTCGGGTGATAATTCTTTCCTTGACATTGTTGGTCATGGAAATATTCATGTGAAATTTTTTTATGGTAGAATTAGATGATTTGATGGTGTCTTACATATCCCATGACTAGCAAGAAATATATTATTTGTTAGCAAGCTAACAAATGTGGGTGTGCAATAGCACTTTTGATAAAATTAAGCCAAAAACTACTTCATTGGAAAAAGAGATAAGTTTTCCTCTTCTGTGGATGGTTGTGGCTTCTGGGTACCAATGTGTGCTCTGTCTACCGAATAAAAGTTGCATGCAGAGAAGACCATGTTATGGCACCAAAGGCTTGGCCACATTGGAGAGAAGGGTTTAAAAGCCTTGAAAATTAAGAACCTCATTGGGGGTTGAATGATTGCAATATAGAGTTTGATTTCTATGAACAATGTATTTACGGTAAATAAATTATGTTCAATTCTACTCTTCATCTCATAAGTCTTCATGTATCTTGGATCTAATCTATTCAGATGTTTTTGGTTATATTGATGTTGCTTCTATTGGTAAATCAGTTTATTATGTTACTTTCATTGATGATTTTAGTAGGAGAACATGGGTATATTTTTTAAAGAGTAAATCTGAAGTTTTTAGTCATTTTAAGGAGTTCAAGGCTATGGTAAAAACTCAGACTGGAAATAAAATTAAATGTTTGAGGACTGACAATGGTGATGAGTACTATTCTACAGATTTTGTACAGATTGGGGAATTAAAAGACAAAAGACAACTCCATATTCTCCTCAGGAGAATGGAGTTGTATAAAGAATTAACAAAATGTTGATGGAGAAGGCTAGGAGCATGATGAGTGGAGCTGGTTTAGAACAAAAGTTTTGAGTTGAAGCTATTTTCACTACTTGTTATTTGATCAATAGATCTCCTACATTAGCGCTTGTTGATAAAATGCCAATGGAGGCGTGGTCAGGCAGAAAGCCTTCACTTAGACATCTAAGAGTTTTGGGTTGTGAGGCATATGCACATGTGCCTAAGGAGAAGAGAACAAATTTGGATTCTAAGGTTGTAAAATGTAACTTCATCAACTTAGCTATGGCGTGAAAGGATACAAGCTTTGGGACCCTGTTGCATAGAAGGTAATTTATTTCAAAAGTGTTATTTTTAGAGAGACTAAATCTTCTCCCTTTGTTTTTCAACTAGAACATATTAAAGTAGCTGAATAAAAAAGGATGTGATTCAACTTCCTTCTACACCTAAGGAAGTTGAATAGAGGCCCCAAGATAAACAAGAAGTCGAGGAGAGCTCATCAAGCTTTTAATCTTCAGAAGAGTTGGAAGAGGAGGAAGAAATGGAAGAACCTCCACCTCGGCTTGTTCAAAGGTCTACAAGGTGTAGGCAACCATTAGAAAGGTATGGGTATTCACTTGATGATTGGAAATGTATATTTTCTTTGAATACTAACATTGATGAACCAAAATCTGTGCAAGAGGCATTAGGTATGAATGATGCAGAATCTTGGAAACTTACCATGGGTGAAGAAATGATATCTCTTGAAAATAATGATACATGGGACTTGGTACCATTGCCTGAAGGATGCAAACCTATTGGATGTAAATGGGCATTCAAGAAAAAGATTGGTTCAAATGGAAATGTTGAAAAGTATAAAGCACGGTTGGTTGCAAAGGGATAATCTTAGACTGAGGGTATTGATTATGGTGAGATATTTTCTCTTGTTGATAAAATGACATCCATTTGGTTTTTACTATCTATTGTAGCAGCTTATGACCTAGAGGTCGAACAAATGGATGTGAAAACTGCTTTCGTTCATGGTGATTTGGAGGAAGAAATCTATATGACACAACCAAAGCACTACGTGGTGAAAGGTAAAAGCAAGCTGGTTTGTAAGTTAAAGAAGTCTTCATATGGCTTTAAACAAAGTTCTAGGATGTGGTACTAGAAGTTCGATGCATATGTGTTGAGTTTGGGATTTGTGCGGTCTAAATTTGATTACTGTGTCACACTTTCAACCAACTTATCAGCACAAGTGAATTTAAGTATTTCTAACTAAAAATCAATTTTGGTCAAACATATGATCTTGTAAGATTCATTCTAGCTAAGTTAGATATGTCCACAACTTTTCCAACTAAAATTGTTGTCTAAATACATATGTAGCACCACTATGAGGCCAATTTACCAAAAAAATAAATTTATTTGAAAAACTTGATATTTCAACTTCTACTCGTGTAAATAACATTTTTTTAAAAATATAAAAATACCCTTTTGTAGATCTATAAGTTTAGTTTATATATATATATATATATATATATATATATATATATATATATATATATATATATATATATATATATATATATATATAGTTTAATTATTATTTATATGTTCCTTTCTATTTTTACTAAAAGTAGGTTATCAGCACAAAACATTAGGTTGATTACCATGTCAAGGAAAAATAGTAAAACTTATTAAAAAAATTGAAAAAAATATGATGCACTAGATAAAAGAACCTATATCAAGATGGTATAAATTTTTTTCTATTTTAGATAAATAGTTAATATGAAAGTTGACATCGAATGGAAACAACTACGTTTTAATACACTCACATTTTATTATTTATTTAAAAATATGTATTTATCAAAATTGGAAAAAAATATATCCATGCACTAAAGTTTCAAGTTATAAATACACAAAAAAAATTGAAGAAAAAAAATTGAAGAAAAAAAATAAAATTTACTATATAAAGACTGATGTCTCATGTAACTTCATTTTTTAGCATTTTATCAGCAACTAAATTAAAGTGTCAATTTATTAAAAACTATATTCAAATAATTTTTTTATTTTTTCAAAAAATACAAACATAAAATATACTAAAAAATAAATATTTTATTAGTTTACATCATTTCAAAATTCAAAACATATATGTCACTTCATAGTGATTCAAGTTTAAAAGTTGGATCAGCGTTGGCCATTTCCTTTATAAAAGTGTGACACAACTTTGTGCTTTTACCAGGTGATTGTTTCTTGGTAATTGCTTTATATGTCAATGACATGTTTATTGGGAAAGGCAAGGGTTTGATTGTAGAATTGAAATCTTAGCTCTCTGCGAAATTTGAAATGAAAGATTTGGTGTGGCAAACACATACTTGGGATGGAGATCAAAAGAGATTGTGAGAACAAAAATCTATGACTAGGCTAGAGTAAGTATGTTAGTTCGGTTTTGTAAAGGTTTAACATGCATGATTGTAAACCACTTTGTGTTCCTATTACTTTGGGAACAAAACTCTCTATTTTACAGTGTCCTACATCCCCATCAGAGATGGAAGATATGAGTAGAGTACCTTACCAGAGTGTAGTTGGAAGCTTAATGTATGCTATGGTACGTACATGACCAAACATTGCCCAAGTATTGGGATTTCTTTCTCATTGTATGTCTAATCTTGGAAGAGTGCATTGGGATGCATTTAAGAGAGTCTTCAGATATTTGCAGGGTACAACAGAGTACTCTCTATGTTTTAATGGTACAATAGATCAGTATTCACTGAGTATTCATGGTTTCATGGATTCATAGTGGGTTGGTGATGTCGATAGTAGAAGGTCCACCAGTGCATATGTGTTTACTCTTAATGGTGGTGCAATCAGTTGGATGAGCAAGTGACAAGCTGTGGTCATTTTGTCCACTACATAAGTAAAGTATATGACAGCTACTCATGCCTATAAAGAGGACATTTGGCTAAAGCGTCTATGTTTAGATATTGGATTGAAATAGGGTACAGTTACCATTTATTGTGATAGTTAGAGTGCAATCTACCTTGTGAGGAACCCAACTTTTCATGTCAGGAACAAAAACATTGATGTTCAATACCACTTCGTGAGAGACATGGTTGAGGATGACAGGGTGAAGCTGGAAAAGGTAGAGACAATGGCAAATGTTGCAGATACATTAACTAAGCTCATGAGCACAACAAAGTTTAGGTGGTGTTCTGAGTCCATGGGCCTTTTAGCCACTAGCAATTGAGTTCATGATGGTATGGATTCCCTAGCTCTTGCAAGGTATACGACAAGTGGGAGAATGTTAGGAAATTAGGCGTCATACACCTTGCAATTTCTAATATTTGAAATATTTCTTTATTTGTATTTTAGCAATTTTTTTTTTTACCACTTAGTGTTATGGAAGTTGCTAAATGCAACTATGACAACTTGGAATGTGTAAGAGTTGCTAGAATGGAAAGAGCTAGTAAGGGAGTTATCTTGGAAATTATGATAAGCATGATTTTAGGAGATCGTGGAAGCATGATTTTAGGAAATGAAAATGGAGTACCATATTTGGAGAGTCAGTTATGTTTTGAGTAACTTACTATATTACGGTGGATTTGATTCTTCTTGACTAGGGTTGTAACTCATGGTTTTGAGTTTCCATTTTGGTGGTTTCTTGTATTCAAACTCCTATAAATTGAAGGCTTGACGAGAAGTTTGAATGTTGAGTTTGCAGATACTATTATGTTGTCGAAATGCTACTAAATTTTTTCTAGAATAGTTTACTGGTGATACTCCTATAATAAACTTTCTCTGCAAGTGTATTTAATCTTGTTGGATTTATAATACATTGAGCAGGCTTTTAGAGTGTGTAGTTTTTCACCCGAAAGGTTTTTCCCCACGCATATTTGGTGTTGTTTGTTTCATTGTTTATTTTATGCTTTAAATATGTTTCTAGAATTTTTGTAATTGTTAGATAAATTCTTAAAAGTTTTGCATAATATCTCTTCTCAAGATTGGAGTAGGAAGTTGTTTATGCTACTTTAACTTCCTTACAAAATTGATATATAGCCATCCCCTAGATTAATAGACCGACTTATACACCCATTCATCCTCCTCCTCAAGAATTAGACCATTCACACCTTGAATAATGCTTCCATTCATCTGTTATAGCTTAATCATGAAGCAACAAATATGAATATGGTGAAACATTCTTTGATGCACTATTTATCGAGATAGAGATAAGTTATTCTCTGAAATAGAGAAGGGTTGGCCTTATCTATATACCTAGCTTGGCCTAGTTCTCTTACATGCTAGAACATTTACAAAGGGTAAATAGAGGGATGATTCCCTATCTCTATATGGGTTGCCCAACCCCCCTATCTCTAGGTGGGGATATAGATACCAATAGCCACTCTCGACCAATATGGAGATCCCAATCTCAGTAAGAATTCCTCTACATATGGGTTTGGGAGTCAGAATAATGACAATATTGGATAAGCTTTGCATTCTCTACCATGACGATTGGGACAAGGGGTGGTCGAACCCCCATCTCATGGATCAAAGGGGGTTAAGAGCCCGTGATTGAATTAAATGTTTGCTTCATTAGATGAAGAACATCATGTCATAAATAGTACAAGGTACGAGGTATAGGGTATGGGTAGAAGGGGTTCCATGCATAGTGTCTGAGCCTTACTCAGTGGATTTAGAATTTGGTGGAATGAATTGGCTTAGTTTGGTTCAACTCAGGAAGGCCTGAAAGGTGGGAGGTGTCATTCCTAGGCTTGCATAGGATTGAGTAGTTGTTTCAATTATGAGATGCAATAAGTGGGGAGATAATGACTTCCTGTGTAAAGATCACACTCACCCATATCTAGTTCTAAGGAGCCCTATATTTGTTAGGTGTCATCCAGTTTTGGTTGGTCTTGCTCATTTCAATGTAGCCGACTACATATACATCTACGTCCTTGCCTTGATCTATTTTCGTATGAGGTGTTGCAGTTCTAGATCAGTCTTACACCCCCTCCTTGTTAGTTATGTCAGTTAGCAGCTCCTTGAATCAGCCATGGGAGCAAACAAATTAAATAGATACTTCGATCTATCAATTCAATCTAGATCTATTAGTGCAAGAAAGTATATGCATGTAGTCCATTGCTTGTCTCCCCCATCAACATGTGGTAGAAGTAAGAGTGTGTGTTGGGGTTAGGCTTTCTCTATTATGGTTAAGCCCTATAATGAATGAAACTATCTTCATCTCCCTATCCATATTGATCCTATCTATCTATTGATCGAGGCCTACTAGAGATTGTTGCCCTCTCCTGATGACCTACTATATAGTATATATAATATAGACCACTTCCTTTGAATGACTTCTAATCATGAGGAACTAAACCAAGGGACAATAGTGAATAGTTCTAGTTAGATTGAATCCTACAGGTAATCTCTTGAGAAACATAAGCAACCTAAAGTGATTTTGCTGGGAGTAGAGTCATTTTAGGTCATTGGGATGATTAGCGGCTTCTAAAATATGAGAAAAGAGGAGGTTGTACATCAATCGATACTATGACCATTAACCCAATGTTAAGGCTTGACCCTAGTACTTGTAGTTACCAAATTGGCTGGATGATTGATGTGAACTGGGCACTCATTGACCTGCCCTACCATATTCACTCCATAACCGTGAATTATGCCACAAAGTAATGGGAAATACATTAGGGGGAGAGGGCCCATAGTGGGTCACCCTAACTTGAGCCCTCCACCTAGTGTGCCATGCCATCCAAAATTAAAATTTTTTGCCTTTGCCAGATAGTTGATGATGTGGACACCCTGAATATTTTGTTTTGAGGGGTCAACCATTTTTTTCCACATGGACGATGTGTGTTTTTGGTAGGAACAAAATTTTGATCATTTTAATGCTAACCGATGGCTAACCATAAGGACCCCTAATGGAAGGGAGTTACATCATGGATAGTGCTCAACCTACCATGTGGCATGCAAGCATTGCCCCACCTTTAGTTCTCACACTTTCGCATTAACACTGCACCACTCCCTCATTTATTTTCCTGCTGCCACTCTTACTACTTTGCAGTCTACATTTCCCTGGGCTTTGTGCCATCACATTTTGGAGCTATGGAGCGTTCAATGCTCGGATACTTTCCATTTCTCAAACGTCGGCACCCCATTACCAACACTACTTATCGTGTATGGTCATTGTAGATGGCACGAAAACATGGTCACTTTGGCTTTCAAGATGTTGGTTTTTGCATTGGAGATGGTCATTTAGGCTTTGGAGATGGCTCAGCTTTGGAGATGGCTCGTATGAAGTTTGAAGTTGCTCGGCTCATTTCTCCTTTGACTCTGTTTGTTGATGGTTTCCCGCATGACCCTAGTAAGGATTTCTTATCCTGCTAAGGCAATGATCCACTGAGCTCAAAAAAATAGAGGTTTTTTTAATTTTTTTGTCGTATGGTTTATGCACGCACAATTTGGTTTGGTCTTTGTTGTTTGCAATGGGATTTCTTCCATCTATTATTGTCTATGGTCGTAAATGGAAGGTTCTTTTGGTTAAATCTGCCTGGTTGTAATCATGAGGGTTCGATATTCAAATGGGGTTATTGTTTATCCATGGGTATTAACATATTTTTTATTGTTTGCAATGGGATTTTTTGCATTGATTGCTATTTGTGGTCATAAATGGAAGGTTCTTTTGGTTAAATCTACCTGGTTGTAATCATGAGGGTTCGGTATTCAAATGGGGTTATTGTTTATCCATGGGTATTAACATATTTTTTATTGTTTGCAATGAGATTTTTTGCACTGATTGCTATCTGTGGTCATAAATGGAAGGTTCTTTTGGTTTTCTATTTGGTTGTAATCATGATGGTTTGGTATTAAAATGGGGTTATTATTTATCCATGGATATTAAATTTTTTTTATTGTTTGCAATGGGATTTTTTCCATCTATTGTTGTTTGTAATTGTAAATGGAAGGTTCTTTTGGTTTTCTATATGGTTGTAATCATGAGGTTTCGGTATTAAAATGGGGTTATTGTTTATCAATGGATATTAAATTATTTTTTATTGTTTACAATGGGATTTTTTTCATCTATTGCTATCTGTAATCATAAATGGAAGGTTCTTTTGGTTTTCTGACTGGTTGTAATCATGAGGGTTTGGTATTAAAATGGGGTTATTATTTATCCATGGGTATTAAAAAAAATTTATTGTTTGCAATGGGATTTTTCCATCTATTGCTATCTGCAATTGTAAATGGAAGGTTCCTTTGGTTTTCTGACTGGTTGTAATCATGAGGATTTGGTATTAAAATGGGGTTCTTGTTTATCCATGGCTATTAAAATATTTTTTAGTGTTTGAAATGGAATTTCTTCCATCTATTACTGTCTGTGGTCATAAATGGAAGGTCTTTTGGTTTTCTAAGTGATTGTAATCACGAGGGTTCGATATTAAAATGGGATTATTGTATATCCATGGGTATTACATTATTTTTATTGTTTGCAATGGGATTTTTCCATCTATTGGTGTTTGTACTCATAAATGGAAGTTTCTTTTGGTTTTCTGAGTGGTTGTAATCATGATAGTTCTGTATTAAATGGGGTTATTGTTTATCCATGTGTTATTGTACTCATAAATGGAATGTTCTTTTGGTTTTCTGAGTGGTTGTAATCATGAGGGTTTTGTATTTAAATGGGGTTCTTGTTTATCCATGCCTATTAATTTTTTTTGTTTGCAATGGGTTTTCTTCCATATTTTGTTGTTTGTGGTTGTTAATGGAAGGTTTTTTTTCTTTCTGTATGGTTGTAATCATGATGGTTCTATATTTTAATGGGCTTCTTGTTTATCCATGGCTATTAATTTTTTTAATTGTTTGCAATGGGATTTCTTCCATGTCTATTGTTGTCTTTGGTCGTTAATAGAAAGTTGTTTTGTGGTGGAATGTCTAGTTCAATGCTTAAGGCTCTTTGTTTCTTTAACTTTGTACTGCAGAGATTTAAAAGATTCCAAATATCAAAACTAGTGCTCAAGGGTGTTTGTTGTAACACTTTAACTTATTTTTTAGTACTGTTTATCAACACAGTTTAATGGCCATCTTCTGTGTCTTGTAACATATTTATTGATTTTGGAAATTACAAAATTATGTTCGAGCCTCATTGTGACTCTTTAATTTAAGTTACAAATTTTAGTTTACAGTTTGCAATTGTAGAAATGGATTGACAAATGTTTTAATGGTTGCAAATTTTTTTCTTGGAACTACATTTACTATTTAATTTAATATTATATTGAATACCTGTAAATGCATGTTTACTTCAAAATTCAATCTACAATATCTCCTAATCAACATCCTAATAATACAATCTGGCCCATTCACCATTTTTAATTGTAATAAGATTTATTTCCTCTTTACATACATATTCATAATTGTAAATCTCCTTTTAAGACATATATTTTCATACACATGTTTCTTCTATCTCAACTCCATGTAGCAATTAGTCTTTATGTTCTACAATATCTCCTAATCAATATCCTAATAATACAATCTGGCCCATTCACCATTTTTAATTGGAATAAGCTTTATGTCCTCTTTTCATACTGTGTCACCCTAACTTGACCCCTCCACCTAGCACACCACATCATCTAAAATTTAAAAAAATTGCCTCTGCCCCTTGGTCGATGATGTGGACACCCTAAATATTTTGTTATGTTGTTCATGCCCTTGCTTTAGCAATCTACACCTTCTAGACACAATCTTCATTCTCCATGCATTATATTTCACAACAACAAATGTTCATCATTTTGAATAAATTAACATGATCTAAACATACAATTCCTATTTACTAGTGGATGAGTCTGATCTCCTTTACCTACACACATATATGTGTGTGTGTAGATACATAAAAGCAAAACAACCTTCCATTTATAACTACATACAACAATAGATGAAAAAATCCCTATTGCAAATAATAAAAAATATTTTAATACCTATGGATAAACAATAACCCCATTTTAATACTGAACCCTCATGATTACAACCAATCAGAAAACCAAAAGAACCTTCTGTTTACGACTAGATAAACCACTGTCATATATACATGCATATATATGTATATATATATGCATATGCATATGTACATGTATATATACATATATGTGATTTTGTGTATCTATGAAGATGTCTATACATACATACACACAATCACACACACAAATATATATATATATATATATATATATATATATATAAACATTACATACTTACAAACATAGATTGACATATGAAGCATCCACACTCGGAGGTGTAAGGCACACCAAACAAGCAGTCAAAACAAGAGGACAAAAATCAAAGAATTGTCAAACTTATTTCCAATTTCTAATTTTTTAACGAGCAGTCAAAAAAGAGGACAAAAATTTAAGAGTTCAGACCACACAAGTATTCAACCAAGTCAATCAGCCTCACATTATACCTCTCCATTATTTCCATTTGACATTAGAAATATAGTAGAGGCCCCCATATTGTGTTACTCTAACTTTCAAAGTCCATCTCGAGTGCCACGTTAGTAGAAGTTTCATTGACCTTTTGTTATACATTTTCTATCTCATATACTTTTCTACTTATATGCTTTACAAACTTAATTGTCCTAGAAATCCATGATGAATTCAACCATGTCTATGTATAAACCATGTCAGTTGTATTTATGTTTTACAAATCCTTGTAAATCATTTGTGTATGCCACCTAATAGGAATAAAAATACTAATGAATAAATAAATATGATCTGTACATTGATTGGTGCATATTTATGCTCTTTTCATAAATATTTTGACTATTAATTGAAACAATTAAAAATAATTGTTGGCCCCACTTTGGTCAACTCCTATACTCATGATCTAAATACATAGAAAATCCTATCAACTAGGACTACCTTTTAGTAGAGAACTATTCTACATGAACAAAGCATTCTACTAGAGAACTGCATTGGGGAGACTTAGTTACCCAAAGGCATTTTGGCTTAAGCTATGTTGTAGTCTACATATCAAATTGATTTATGGATAACTACAACATAGCTCAACACTAGAACAACTTTACCATTATCAAGACTCCCCATCTGAACTATAATATAGAGTCAAAGAAAACTATATATTAGCATGAATAAGTTGTGAAATAGATGGCTTCAAAAACCATATCTAAATGCATGAAAATCCTATCAACTAGGACTACATTCTACTAGAGAACATGGCTACATGAAAAAACCTTTCAAATACCTAAAGTTGAACATGAATAAACCTAAGCTACTATCAGGTGGTAGCATTGGGGAGACTTGGTTACCCAAAGGCATTTTTGGGTTAAGCTATGTTGCAGTCTACATATCAAACTGATTTGTGGATAACTGCAACATAGCTTAACACTAAAAATTCTTTAGCATTATCAAGTTTCTGAACAATGTCAAACTTCATACAAGCTATCACCAAACCAGAGCCATCTCCAAAGCCTAAGTGACCATGTTTTGGTACCATATGCAACAACCATACATGATAAGCAATGTCTATAATGGGGTGCTAGCATATGATGAATGGAAAGGACCAGATCATTAAAGGTTCCATAGCTCTGAAATGAGGGGTCATAAAGCCCAGGGAAATATGGACTACAGAGTAGTAAATGCGGCAATAGTAAATTGAATGAGGTAGTGGTGTAGAGTTAATGCGAGAGTGTGAGAACTAAAGGTGGTGCAATGCTCACATACCACACAGCATGCTAAGCAGTATCCACGATGCAACTCCCCACCACTGGGGTTCCTTATGGCTGGTCGTCGATCAACATTTAAAAATTCCTAGAATTTTACTCCAGCCAAAAGCATGCATTGTCCACGTGGAAAAAAATGGTTGACCCCTCCAAACAAAATATTTAGGGTGTCCACCTCATTTGCACGCATGTTTGAGTATAAATGCGTATGACTCAAATGAAGAAATACCATCTAAATAGTAAATAATGTGAAGCCCATGTCGACCTTGAAAGTTAGGTTGCACCACTATCATGCCCTCAACATATGATTCTACTCAAACAAGTTTTATGTTGACCATTGGATATTTATAAAATGCATATCATTGACATATGCCAAACATAGATCTGAAATCCCCTTTCATTAATATAAACCAAAATTTAAATTGTGGTAGTACAAAATGCAAAAAAATGCCTCCCTAGACTGTGTTTTCAAACTTGTTTCTATACAATGATTGGTTGCTTCGAATCTCATTCAAACCATGGCAGAAAAAAAAGTGGACTCGATGTGACAGAGCTTGTTGTTGCCTAATTGCTTGACAAATTAATCCCAACCATGTTCTCCTCCCTTGGTGATGGAGTTAGAGTGCTACTCAAATGGGATGGGGTTAGAGTTCAAAACTAAGTATTTCTCAGATGGGATGGGGTTAGAGTTAGAAATGGAGTGCTACTGACATGGGTTGGAATTAGAGTTGGAAGTGGAGTGATGCTCACATGGGATGGGTTAGAGTTGGAAGTTGAGTGCTGCTCACATGGGATGCGGTTAGAGTTGTAGGATAGATAGGGACATGAATGTTCATCATCTCCCTAAACAATGCATGATTTTCTAGCAAAGGTTGTAGGGGGTTGCTTAAACGCCTTTGTCTCTCTAGATTCTTCCTTGCCACTTCAACCTCTCTTTCCTTTCTATCGTGTTCTCTTTGAATCCTCTCTTGTTCCTTTTTGTACTCCTTTTCTTACCTTTGTAAAACTTTTTATTGTTCTCCTTCTTGTCGTGTAACATCTCTATCTAGTTTGGCTTGATCCTTCAATTCCCTTCAACATGAGTTGCCTTTCTATCATCAATTTGTTGTCTTTTTCAAATTTTTATCTCCTCAATTTATTTCTTCCTTTGCTCTTGTTTCATTAAAAGGTTCATGTAATTGTCTCTTGTTAATAGTTGGGACTGCCAGCTCAACTGAATTCCACTATCCTCTGCAGTCCTAAGTCTTTCCTTCACAATGTGAATGAGCATTTTAAGGAATTGTTGATGCAAAAATTGCTTTGGGAACCCAATGATTGGCTAGAATCTCCATGAATGGTATGTTCAGCTTCATTAAAAACTACCTCAATATCCTAGCTCAAATATGCAATATCTCCACTATCAGCTTCACACTTAGCATAGTAATGTACCATTTTAGGTACATTCAACATAGGCAGTGGAGAGGGGAAGGAAAATGTGTTTTCTTCTTGCTGAGGATGCAGATTATTTCTCAAATTCATGCCTCCCTCCACCAACCATGATGGCTGGCTTGGATGCAACAAAAGGCTAAGTTCATTTAGGCTCTGTTCTTGTTGACTTTCAACCATGTCATCAAGTAGTTGACCCCCCACGGTAGGTTTAGGTGAATCATGAAAAGTGCTTTGAGTTGAATCCTATATAGTTTCCTCTCCCACTGTGTCTACTACTGTAGGATGTAAATCAACATCTGTAAGGCATATAGCAATGTGTTGGAAACTTCCACTTGTGAAACATCAACCCCAGAAAGACTAAGGATGTTCTACACTGTAGAAGCATCATTATGCACGCTAAACTAAAAAGTGTCACTCAGGTGCATGTCCTCCATTAGAGCATCTAGATTGAGGGGCCATATACCTGTTCTTTTAAATCTAGTTGTGATGTTTGAAACAATGAGTGCTTTATGAAATGACTTTCTACCCAATTCTACCAATTCTGCTCTTTTTATTTCTATGTTTGGAAACCTTGCCAGCCACACTTCTCTTTCTGATTTCAAGTATAATTTAAATGCTGCAAAATACACTCACATCCAATGGATGTAATTTTTGTGAGGTGTGCACTGGTAGTGTCAACAAATCAATACCCAAAGACCTAGCTTCTTAGATGGTTGTCACAACTACATGGCTTCCATGGCCATCAAATATCAGCAAGTGCCTATTTGTCGATGATACATCACCTAGAACTGATTGTACAAAATGATGCA
Source organism: Cunninghamia lanceolata (assembly GCA_027924645.1). Taxonomy (NCBI): domain Eukaryota; kingdom Viridiplantae; phylum Streptophyta; class Pinopsida; order Cupressales; family Cupressaceae; genus Cunninghamia; species Cunninghamia lanceolata. The sequence goes on from BSBN01000590.1 coordinate 19,944,618, forward strand.
GCTAGTTCATAAACAACTCTTTAGTCATCCAAGCATGGGGTTGGGAAGCCATGCAAGCACCCGGTTCACAACCAGCAATGTAATTTTAAGTTGTTATTTACCTTTAAAAGATAGAACCCCGATATGCTCTATCTGACAACATTAACACAACGTAAAATTGTTATCCATTCCATGCTTTTCAGAATGATGTATGAAACACTTCTGTTACCTCTTTTGGCCGACACCCGCATGGGTCCATTTCTCCCAGCATGAATTCTAGTTTTGTCACAATTCCAAATTCTGTGTGGTCCATATGGGTTGGCTTCATACGCTTTGGATAATGTCTCGTAGAATGCATCAACAACTGTAGGCGTAAGGTTTAGAGCTTTGTCCCTATCAAGGCCTTCCTCTATCCTCAACGTTAATTTAGGATAGCACCTTTTAAATCCATTCCAACATGACTTGCTAGGAAGCCCATTCTTAAATGAGTTTGGTCATGTTTGGAAAATTTGCGTGACTTCTACTTTGAGATTAATAATCTCTAGCCCATGGCCCACTGCAACCATCTCTTTACACCATTCCACTATTAAACCCTCTTCAACTACTATCAAGACTGTGGGAGGACCCTTTTTTTATGCTTTTGATTAGATAAGCGGCAAAAGAGGGTGTCGATCCCATAACAGTAAAGCCAAAAAAGGTGCACCAAAAACTATAACAGTTTAACAACCATCAGAGTTTAAGCTAAAAACCAGAAGAATGAAACAAACAAAAACCATAGAACCAATAGTTCACATAAAACTAACAGAAGACATAAACAAGCCACCAGCGGCTAATTAAACATTTTTTCCCAGTCATCAACTAGAAATTGGAAAATGTCCTGTTGTCCTTCAGCTTCTTGCCTTTCTTGCCTTTGTCATCCAGCTCCGCCTCTTGAAGAACCACTAGGGTCATGGCAGATCTGTGCATCACCTTAGCAGAGAATTTAGCCAGAGCACTAAATTTCTACTCCAGGTTGCTAACCCTCGCCGTTAGGTCTTCCATCTCTTTGTTCTTACTAATCTTGGCACCTTTTTTCTAGTTACCTTTACCTTTACCTTTCTTCCCTTTCTTAGAACTGACCGAGTCCTCACCATGAACATTAAGTTCTGGGAAGTTGTTGGGTCCCTCGTCTTCCACCACTATCTTATCACTTTTCATTTCTTTGTTAACAAAAAATTTACCACCTAGGAATTCAGTCTCTGCCACTTCAGTGTCAACTTTATTATTACCTTCAGAACCAGTGCCATGCTGCTCAGTCAACATCCTTTGGTTTTTCTCCTTCAACTCTTCCTCACCCTGTTGACCCCTCGAGTCTTCCTTATTCACTTCCTCAGTCTGTTCTTCCCCCTGCAGTTCACCATACTCGATCTTCTACTTATATTCAGTCAACATTTCTTTAGTGGAATCCTTTTTCAAAGCCGATAACTGTTGAGGCGTGGGGGACGGCTTAGCTGCAAGCCTAGAGGATCTTCTAGCCGACGGAATCCTAGGTTTGCTATCAATAATGGTGTAGTCTTCATCTACACTGTCAGTATTCTCACTTTCCTCCTCCGAACTCACTTCCTCCACCATCATGGGCTTAGAAACCCTAGTACCACCTCCAGTGCCCCTATCATCAATCGTGTCGCTACGAAATTTCTTAAGGGGGGTAACATGAGAAGGAGAGGCATGCACTGTTTTCATCTTAGCTTGGGTAGCCACCAGGGATTTAGGGGTAAGGTCCTTAGTGGAGGGATCAGGGCTAGCAATCACTAAGGGTTTCTTTTTACTAGTTTTAACATAGGAATCTAGGGTAATGTCAGTAATGATCACCATATTGTAAATCTCCTTGGTAGCTTTGGACAAAGAGGATGACTCAAGTCTAGCAAGGGTGAGGGTTTTGGGAGGACGAAGAGCAAGTTTGAATTTATATAGCTGCATTATGAGCCCCTGATGAAGAGGGAGTTTAGGTTTACTAGGGTTTAGAGCGTGTTGTTCCTTATCAGTGATTATGGATAACTCGAGGGAGGAGAGGAGGTAAAACGGGAAACTGATAATGTTACTACGTCTGAAATGATTTAGGAGCGTGAAATGATAATGGAAAAACCTTCTAAACCTTCCTTCTAGAGTTCATAATCATGAAACATACCTCATCCCAAGGTTGAGGAAGCTTCTGCTTATCGAAACCCCCTTGAAGGTTGTACAGGACCTCATCCTTCTTAAGGAAAGTCTTCATGCCCTCATTATTGAAGACTTTGATTTTCCTAGGGTGCTTGGTGCCATCAAAGGGCATACCGGTAGCCATACCAATCCCCTCCTTAGAGATGTCGATAGTCACATTGCCCACCTTAGCCTTTCTGTTATCATAAGAATGCAGGAACTGAATAGAAAGGTTCTCGTCGTAGCCTTGAAGGCACTCTAGATAGGAAACAACACCCCCTTCTTGACATATATGCCAAACAGTCTCATTTTGTTTGAACTCTTCACACAACTCTGGCTCCATGCGTGTTCTATTGCCCCCATCACACAGTAGGCAATTTTAGGCAAAAAAAACTCTAGAGATAATAGACTTAGTAGAGCAGGTAGTGAGAAAAACTTAGCAATTAAGCCTCTACAGTTCCCATTCTCAACAATGCCGATAAAAATGGTAGAAATAATTTTCACAACCTTCCCATCAACCGAGGTGATGTACTTGCTATAATTCATCTTAAGTGGACTATAAAAACCTTTCTTCTCATAATGAAGGAACAATAAATGTCATCATTATTGTTCGTGCTGCGCGACGTTGAGGAGTCCCGGGACTTCATGTGCCTAGACAGGTGTAACGTCTCCACGGGTCTCCAACTCAGCGTGACTTTAGTGCAATCTTCAATATGTAGGCAATAGCAAGTACAAAAAAGGAGCCACATCAACGCCTTCATAGTTCTACTAATAGTATCCAGCTAGCAGGGGATTCTAGCTCTCTGTTGAATACTCCAATTAACCTTAGTGCATTGAGGGTTTAGGTCCATGGGTAACTAGGGTTAGGACTAGATTCTTTGACAATAATATTGTGAATTTGTTGCGGGAGATTTTTCGCACTTCTCCAGCAATGCCAAGTATCCAAGCTCTGACCCAAGTTGGCCAGCACATCAGCCACTTTATTTCCCTCCCTGTAGACATGTCCAACCTCCTTGTGAGTGAACCTGAATAGAAGGCAGATGATATCATCCGTTATGCTTTTCATTTTCCATCCATTGGTAGACCTCCCTTGGGTTGTGTCAATGATAATTTTGGAGTCTCCTTCGACTTAAATCTTATCTATCCCATAGCATGCGCTATTTGCAGACATTTTAACAGTGATAAACCCTCAACAACATTATTGGATTGGATATCAATCGCACCTGCATAGGTAGATAAGAAGGCTCCCTCACTATCTCTAAAGATCCCGCCACCACTAGCCAGACCCGTATTCTTCTCCTCCGCCCCATCGAAATTGAGCTTGGAGCACCCTCTGGGGGGGTCTTCAAACGAGTTTGAAGTCTAGCTTTCTTTTTAGAATTGTCAACTTTGTTCATATCAGCTTTCAGCCACCAGTTCTTGGCAATCTAAGTTTCCACCAGGGTAGGGGGGATCTCAGCCACCTGTAGGGTGCAGGAGGATGAGTTCTCAGCAATAGCTCTGCAAAAGGAGAAAAACACATCATTAGCAGGTTAGGTTTATCTCAAAAATACGGTTCTTTCTTTCCTTCCACACACTCCACCCAAGGTGGGGTGATATCTGTCTCCAAAGTTCCCTTATCCTAAGATGAGAAAAGGGGGAGACCCAACTTAGGGCAAAGTCCATAAAGTTTTCTAGGAAAATCCAATTAAGCTCAAGTTTCTGGAGGGTTTTTTCCCAAATCTTCTTGGAGAACTCATAGTGAAATAGAAGATGTTGCACAAACTCTTGTTCCTTGAGGCATAGGACACATTTGTTAACCGTTTGGAACCCCCTTTTGTTGAGATTATCAATGGTCAAAACCTTATTGTGTGCCACAGCCCACCAATAAAAATTGATTTTGGGAATAAGTTTACTATTCCAGACTTTCTTCCATAACTAGTTATCCTGTCCACTATTGGTTAGCAGCTGGTAAGCCAACTTAACCCAGAAGTTACCTTTCTGATACTGTCCCCATAGCATTTTGTCTTCTCTTTGAAAGATCAGGATTTTGTGGGTGTCTTCATTTTGAAGCCTCTGGCACTCAAACCTCTCAATCAGATTAAAGCCATAATCAGAAATGGTCTTCCAAGTCCTCTGATTTTGGGGGTGACTCGTAATGTAGTTGTTGACTGAGTTACCAAGATGACTAACCGCTCTTTCTTTGATGCTACTGTATCTTTTGTTAGACAAGGGACCCTCCCTTAACCAGTATCCTCCCAGAACCTAATTTTATCTCCTTTTCCCAGCCTCCACTTGATGCCTTGTGATAAAATGTTTCTAGTTTTAGTCATTTTGTTCCAAATGATAGAGCCTTTGGGCAGGGATTCTCTTTCCAGGATTCTGATATTGGGATCATGTTGAAGGTACTTGGCTTTCATTATTTGGATCCAGTCTTTCTCCTCCTTAAGAAAAGTCCATCCAACTTTGGCCAGTAAGGCCTTGTTCATTCCCTGAATTCTTTCGATTTCTAGGCCCCCTGCCACTTGGGAAGGCACACCCTATCCCAACCAATCAGAGAGATTCTTTTCCTTTCCTCCATTCCAGTCCATAGAAAAGTTCTTTGGATCCTTTCTAACTTATCTACCATGTACTTAGGAATTTTAAATAGGGATAGAAAGTAGGTGGGAATACCTTGCAATGAAGCTTTAAGAAGCTGATGTTTGCCTGCTTGACTTAACGATTTACCTTTCCAACCCTCCATCTTCTTTTGCATACGTTCTAGAATCATATTCCAGAAAGTCGAGGTCACCTCCTTCACAGTGAGAGGCAGCCCAAGATAGGTGGCTGAGAGAGGAGTCTGATTGCATTGAAGGATGTTTCTAATCTTGATTTGGAGGTCCTCCTTCATATTGAAGAAAAACACATTACTCTTCTTGTAATTAATGTTTTGACCAGACACCTACGCATACATGTTAAGCAGGTTCTTCCATCTATTGGCCTCCACCACCGAAGCTACGCCAAAAAGCATAGTATCATCGACAAATTGTTGGATTGCTAACGGTCTCAGGGTAGACGCAGCTCTGACACCAATGAGGGAGTGTCTCTCTAGGAGGGGAAGGACATTTCTTCCCAGCACTTCAGCCATCATTATGAATAAGTAAGGAGAGAGGGAGTCATCCTAGTGGATCCCTTTGCTAGCTTCGAAGAAACCCCTAAGGGTACCATTAACCAAGACCAAGTACTTGATCGTGGTGATGCAAACCTTCATCAAGTTAATCATCTTGTCATTGAAGTCAAAACTTCATAAAGACTTTGAATAGGAATTTACAAGAGATTCTGTCATAGGATTTAGAAATATCCAGTTGGAGGGCCATACTCGGGTTATTTCTTTTTTCCATAGAATGAAAGATCTCATGGGTCGAGATAGCAGCATCCAGAATCTGTCTCCTAGGGACAAAATCTTTATGATCTTGATGTTAAACCTTTTTTTGATGTTGATGTTAAACCTCCTAACCATTTGCTAAGCATTTTGGTAGGGATTCCCCATTTTTTTGTTGCATTCCTTGTCGACATGCCATTATCCTCCACAGCTTTCAATGTTGATTCCATATCCTCTTTCGTCCACTCCCATTGAACTGAAACCTTCTTGCTTCTTGCTACCACATTGACTCTAATAATTGGCTCAGCCAGTTGAGGACTGCTTCTAATATCATATGTTGGAAAAATCAGTGATCATCTACATTTGCATAGTATTGAAAATACAAATATTGATCATGTTATTTAGTTGGTGATCAAAGGATTACCATATGGATTTTTATAAATCCTTTCAAATAAATAACTTCTTAAACCACCGTATAGGAATAACTCCCAACTAACTACTAACATAAATCACTTAAGGTTTATTAATATAAACCTTAATATTCCAACAAAATCCCCTTTCTTTCTCCTTGCCTTGCTCTTTTTCTTACTTCTTTTTCCAGCATTTCAGTGATTTTGGGAACTTAAGACCTCTTTCAAAATTTCAGTGAGTTCGAGAACGTACAAACTCATCGTAACATATAACTTTCTCGTTCTTTCTTTCTTCTCTTTTGAAAAGTTCATGAACTGACGAACTTGCCAAAACATCTTCATTTCTCTCTTCTTTGTTCCATTTTCTTCCTCCTTTTTGATGTTTCGGCCAAAGGGTGAACTCACAAACTCTTTTAGCAAATTCGCATGTTTGCAAACCTGTGAACTTGCTGAAAGGCTTAGACATAAGTAAATTTTCAAAGGATTCATGCGGTTTTTGCAACTAGGCCAAACACTTGATGAAAAAGGGGTAAACATGTGAACACTAGGAGCACAATTTAGCACGAGGGGGCCTATATTAACAAAAAAATTGCAACTTTTAGGCATCATTAATATGGGCACCGACACTAACCATAATTATGTTTGAATATCATGTGCCTAGTTACCTATTTCCTATAACACAATTTTGATGCAATGTAAGAGAACAAATGTTTAAACAATTAAGTAGATGTGGTGGAAGACCACTACAACATCTTCATTTATTGAGTTTAAAACTAAGCTCAAGTTCTTGTCGTAAACAAAACGCATAGATGTGGTTGTGCAATTGAATGGATTAAAGAGAATTGATTAGCTTATTTTGTATGTGTTGTATTAGTAACAAAATATCCTCGCTATAGAATGTAAACTAGTATATTTATATTTAAAAAATATATCTATAGTGTGTCGAGAGATATCTTCTACAAGTTATGTACTTGCTTTTTGCATTTTCCATACCTTTTGTGATTTTCTCCCCCCTTTTTTCAATCATTTCCAATTTCTTTTTTATTTTAATTTTTTATTTTTTCCAATTTCTTCTTTTTTTTGGTTCCATATTTTTTGGGATTTTCTCCACCTTTCTATCCTTCATGGGTTTTTATTTTTATTTTCTCCAATTTATTTTTTGGTTTCTATTTTTTATTTTTCCAATTCCTTTTTTTATTTTTTTATTTTTTTTTGCTATATATTTACATGGAAAATGAGTGCTCCCATCTCCACCCCTCTATGACTGTAGAATGTCTCTCAACATAAAAAGGTTTATGCACATAACCATTTTGTGCGTAACACCCACATGAGGAAAAGATGAAAATATCAGTAGCTATCCCATTGCATGCCCTCTAGAAAATCATCACTTGAAATCACCACATGGGTCCACTATGCATGAAGGCCTTGACCATATGTCTACAAATTTGTTTGTAAACATGCCTTTGTCATAATATATTAAAATACCTATAGACCATCTGAAACAATACTTGTCGTCTAACCAGTTTCAGAATACAATGTTTTAAAAGTAGGAGGTATTTTTCGTAGCATGTCAAATTATGATATTTTATTTCAGGGTTTAACTGTGTAGTTATTGAGTCAAACACATGACCCATATTTCATGAGTAGTGGTTCACATGAACCCATCTCTCATGTTAATGAATGGTCCACTTAGCACTCATTGCATCTAGGTGATGCACACAGGGGTGAAGCATCGGGACTTCCTGGGAGGTCACCCATCCTAGTACTCCTCCGACTCAAGCATGCTTAACCATGGAGTTTCCCCCAAGATCAAGCCCACTTAGCTTGCTACCCCATTTGCAAAACCTTCAGCAAGTGTTGTGCCTTATGAACCATTCATTATAGAGCCCCTTTAGCTCATTAATTGATAAATAGGAAGTATTTTTCGCAGCATGTCAAATTATGATATTTTATTTCAGGGTTTAACTATGTAGTTATTGAGTCAAACACATGACCCATATTTCATGAGTAATGGTTCACATGAACCCATCTCTCATGTTAATGAATGGTCCACTTAGCACTCATTGCATCTAGGTGATGCACACAGGGGTGAAGCATCGGGACTTCCCGGGAGGTCACCCATCCTAGTACTACTCCGACTCAAGCACGCTTAACCATGGAGTTTCCCCCAAGATCAAGCCCACTTAGCTTGCTACCCCATTTGCAAAACCTTCAGCAAGTGTTGTGCCTTATGAACCATTCATTATAGAGCCCCTTTAGCTCATCAATTGATAAGTAGAGGTATTTTTCGCAGCATGTCAAATTATGATATTTTATTTCAGGGTTTAACTATGTAGTTATTGAGTCAAACACATGACCCATATTTCATGAGTAGTGGTTCACATGAACCCATCTCTCATGTTAATGAATGGTCCACTTAGCACTCATTGCATCTAGGTGATGCACACAGGGGTGAAGCATCGGGACTTCCCGGGAGGTCACCCATCCTAGTACTACTCTGACTCAAGCACGCTTAACCATGGAGTTTCCCCCAAGATCAAGCCCACTTAGCTTGCTACCCCATTTGCAAAACCTTCAGCAAGTGTTGTGCCTTATGAACCATTCATTATAGAGCCCCTTTAGCTCATCAATTGATAAGTAGGAGGTATTTTTCGCAGCATGTCAAATGGTTCATAAGGCACAACACTTGCTGAAGGTTTTGCAAATGGGGTAGCAAGCTAAGTGGGCTTGATCTTGGGGGAAACTCCATGGTTAAGCGTGCTTGAGTCGGAGTAGTACTAGGATGGGTGACCTCCGGGGAAGTCCCGATGCTTCACCCCTGTGTGCATCACCTAGATGCAATGAGTGCTAAGTGGACCATTCATTAACATGAGAGATGGGTTCATGTGAACCACTACTCATGAAATATGGGTCATGTGTTTGACTCAATAACTACACAGTTAAACCCTAAAATAAAATATCATAATTTGACATGCTATGAAAAATACCTCCTACTTATCAATTGATGAGCTAAAGGGGCTCTATAATGAATGGTTCATAAGGCACAACACTTGCTGAAGGTTTTGCAAATGGGTAGCAAGCTAAGTGGGCTTGATCTTGGGGGAAACTCCATGGTTAAGCGTGCTTAAGTCAGAGTAATACTAGGATGGGTGACCTCCCGGGAAGTCCCGATGCTTCACCCCTGTGTGCATCACCTAGATGCAATGAGTGCTAAGTGGACCATTCATTAACATGAGAGATGGGTTCATGTGAACCACTACTCATGAAATATGGGTCATGTGTTTGACTCAATAACTACACAGTTAAACCCTGAAATAAAATATCATAATTTGACATGCTGCGAAAAATACCTCCTACTTATCAATTGATGAGCTAAAGGGGCTCTATAATGAATGGTTCATAAGGCACAACACTTGCTGAAGGTTTTGCAAATGGGGTAGCAAGCTAAGTGGGCTTGATCTTGGGGGAAACTCCATGGTTAAGCATGCTTGAGTCGGAGTAGTACTAGGATAGGTGACCTCCCGGGAAGTCCCGATGCTTCACCCCTGTGTGCATCACCTAGATGCAATGAGTGCTAAGTGGACCATTCATTAACATGAGAGATGGGTTCATGTGAACCACTACTCATGAAATATGGGTCATGTGTTTGACTCAATAACTACACAGTTAAACCCTGAAATAAAATATCATAATACAATGTTTTCCCATTCAATTTTTTCACCATGGAATAAGAAACATTACTCTTCTTTGTTTACTTTTACAAATGAAAGCAAAAACATTAGAAACCATATAATCTGCAATAATTTTTACTTTTCCCATGCTATGTGATTAGATGATAGTTTATTTTATTTTAACAAATTGATAAGTAAAAATCCTCCCAGATTAAAAAAATACATTTCCACCAATTAAAAAAATAGAAAATTGAAGGGAAAAATTAAGAAAAAACTAAAACATTAGAATTGCATTCAATAATTTTCCATAGTGCACTTGTCGAGACAAACTAACACCAAAAATGATGATGCAAAAACATAAGTCCTTTGCCTATAAGGCAGGGACTAAAAATAGTAGATGGAAAATACAAATAAATCCTTGCATACACATATAGAAATGTAAAATCCAAAAAAGATTGAAGAATGATCTAAACATAATTGTAGCCATTTGATACTTTGGTGTGTCTAAGACCCCTGTACTTAAATATCGTCCACTTCAATGGTTATATAGTCAATAGAAATTTTATACCTCATTCACAACAAGAAGTGGTAAATATTTATCCTATTTTTATTGGCCAAAGTTAACTTTTGACTGTTGAAGTGGATGATATTTAAGAATAGCCATCTAAGACTATCATCATCCCAAAATAGATAAAATAGAGAGATGTAAAAAAACAGGTGCAAGAAACTAGAAGAAATTATAGGTTGTACATTAGAAGCCAATCATGTTGTAGAGAATAATGACATAAACAATTGATTGGACAATGGTGTATAGTATCTCAACCACCACCTACTCGGTTAAGATAGATGGTGTTAGCATGTCAAACATTTGTGAATTCAAAACTTATAACATGGGGAAAGAGGTTTTAAAAGACTAATTTAAGGAAACTAAAATTTAGGAAAAAATGTATGCCTATGCCAAAGCATAGGGCATTGTAGAATACATTCCTACAACCCTTTCTCTATAGAAAACTATTCTATCAACTACAACCACAGGCTAAACTGTTTGACAATTCCCTACTATTAAACTGTTTGACAATTCCCTACTATGGATGATGTTTTTGATATTAGTAAACACTTTTAACCAAATCTATGAATTGAAATAAGGGATTTTGAAAGGGCCCCACCTTGTACAATATTAGGCATAAAAAAAAAAAACAACAAGCCAAAAAGCAAAGAGGAACAACAAGAAACATACAAGAAAGCCATATAAATTAGCTACCAACTAGCAACACCCAGCAAGTTGGGTCAACAAAACAAAACTGGGACAAAGGCCACAACAAGAAAATATGTTGCTCAAGGTAGCTTGAATCCAAATTTCACCAGGGAACTCTGGACAACAGCCTTGTCCTTAGCTTTAATTCTATATTTGGAAGCCGAATGTGGGTTTGAGATGAGAGGGGAGACTCGCTCCATTTGAGTCACCATTCTATTTTTGGGAGTAGTGCACTACCTTTTGGGGTAAGAGGCCCCAACAATGTGGGTAAGGAAGTGGTCCCATGGGAGGGGCTTCCTAAATTATCTCAGTGGTGTTGCTGAGATTTTTTAGGAGCATTTTACAGCCGGTGGTCCCATAAATTTTGCAGTTGTTGGTATACTTAAGCTCCTAATTTTATGGAAGATAGTGGTCTCATGAAGTTTTTTAACAATAGTTTATGCTGAATAATTTATGCTAAAAAATTCCCTCAAAATTTTTCCTAAACTAAGTGGTGGGAATGAAAAAACTAGTGGTTAACTCCCTAAACTAGTGGGGAAAAGTTTCAGCCCCACCCCATCTGCACCTGCTCAAAAATGACCTCCTCAGTGGCTTCTAAAATATGAGAAAAGAGGAGGTTGTATATCAATCGATACTATGACCATTAACCCAACATTAAGGCTTGACCCTAGTACTTGTAGAACCAAATCAACTGGATGATTGATGTGAACTGGGCACTCATTGACTTGCCCTTCCATATTCACTTCATAATCATAAATTATGCCATAAAGTTATGGAAAATACATTAGGGGAGAGGGCCCCATAGTGGGTCACCCTAACTTGACTCCTCCACCTAGCGCGTCACGTCATCCGAAATTAAATTTCTTTTCCTCTGCCAGATGGTCGATGATGAGGACACCCTAAATATTTTGTTTTGAGGGGTCAACCATTTTTTTCCACATGGACGATGTGTGTTTTTGGTAGGAGCAAAATTCTAATCATTTTTAATGCTAACCGATGACCGACCATAAGGATCCCCAATGACAGGGAGTTACATCATGGATAGTGCTCAACCTGCTGTTTGGCATGCAAGTATTGCACCACCTTTAGTTCTCACACTCTCAAATTAACATTGTACCACTCCCTCATTCATTTTCATGCTGCCGCATTTACTACACTACAGTCTGCATTTCCCTAGGCTTTGTGCCATCACATTTCAGAGCTATGAAGCATTCAATGCTCCTGTACTTTCCATTCATCAAACGCCAACACCCCATTACCAATGCTTCTTATCGTGTATGGTCATTGTAGATGGCACAAAAACATGGTCACTTTGGCTTTCGAGATGCTGGTTTTCGCATTGGAGATGGTCATTTAGGCTTTGGAGATGGCTCAGCTTTGGAGATGGCTTGTATGAAGTTTGAAGTTTCTCGACTCATTTCTTCTTTGACTCTGTTCGTTGACGGTTTCCCGCATGACCCTGGTAAGGATTTCTTATCTTGCTAAGGCAATGATCCACTGAGATTGAAAAAATAGAGGTTTTTTTGATTTTTTTGTTGTATGGTTTATGCACACACAATTTGGTTTGGTCTTTGTTGTTTGCAATAGGATTTCTTCCATCTATTGTTGTCTGTGGTCGTAAATGGAAGGTTCTTTTGGTTAAATCTACCTGGTTGTAATCATGAGGGTTCGGTATTCAAATTGGGTTATTGTTTATCCATGGGTATTAGCATATTTTTTATTGTTTGCAATGGGATTTTTTCCATCGATTGTTGTTTGTGGTCGTAAATGGAAGGTTCTTTTAGTTTTCTATTTGCTTGTAATCATAACGGTTTGGTATTAAAATGGGGTTATTATTTATCCATGGATATTACATTGTTTTTTTATTGTTTGCAATGGGATTTTTTCCATCTATTGTTGTCTATAATTGTAAATGGAAGGTTCTTTTGGTTTTCTATCTAGTTGTAATCATGAGGGTTCGGTATTAAAATGGGAATATTGTTTATCAATGGTATTAAGTTATTTTTTATTATTTACAATGGGATTTTTTTCCATCTATTGCTATCTATAATCGTAAATGGAATGTTCTTTTGGTTTTCTGACTAGTTGTAATCATGATGGTTCGATATTAAAATGGGGTTATTGTTTATCCATGGGTATTAAAACATTTTTTATTGTTTGCAATGGGATTTTTCCATCTATTGCTGTCTGTAATTGTAAATGGAAGGTTCTTTTGGTTTTCTGACTGGTTGTAATCATAAGGGTTTGGTATTAAAATGGTGTTCTTGTTTATCCATGGCTATTAAAATATTTTTTATTGTTTGAAATGGGATTTCTTCCATCTATTACTATCTATGGTCGTAAATGGAAGGTTCTTTTGGTTTTTTGAGTTATTGTAATCATGAGGGTTTGATATTAAAATGGGGTTATTGTATATCCATGGGTATTAAATTATTTTTATTGTTTGAAATGGGATTTTTCCATCTATTGGTGTTTGTACTCATAAATGGAAGGTTCTTTTGGTTTTTTGAGTGGTTGTAATCATGATGGTTCAGTATTAAATGGGGTTATTGTTTATCCATGCATTATTGTACTCATATATGGAAGGTTCTTTTGGTTTTCTGAGTGGTTGTAATCATGAGGGTTTTGAATTTAAATGGGGTTCTTGTTTATCCATGGCTATTAATTGTTTTGTTTGCAATGGGTTTTCTTCCATCTTTTGTTGTCTGTGGTCGTTAATGGAAGGTTGTTTTGTTTTCTGTGTGGTTGTAACCATGATGGTTCTGTATTTTAATGGGCTTCTTGTTTATCCATGGCAATTATTTTTTTTAATTGTTTGCAATGGGATTTCTTCCATGTCTATTGCTATCTGTGGTTGTTAATGGAAAGTTGTTTTGTGGTGGAATGCTTAGTTCAATGCTTAAGGCTCTTTGTTTCTTTAACTTTGTACTACAGAGATTCAATAGATTCCAAATATCAAAACTAGTGTTCAAGGGTGTTTGTTAGAACACTTTAACTTGTTTTTGAGTAGTGTTTATCAACACAACTTAATGGTCATCTTCTGTGTTTTGTAACACATTTATTAATTTTGGAAATTACAATATTCTGTTTGAGCATCACTATGACTCTTTAATTTAAGTTACAAATTTTAGTTTACAATTTGTAAGTGTAGAATTGGATTGACAAATGTTTTAATGGTTGCAATTTTTTTTTTAGAAATACATTTACTGTTTAATTTAATACCATATTGAATACCTGTAAAAGCATGTTTACTTCAAAATTCAATTTGCAATATCTCCTAATCAACATCCTAATAATATAATTTGGCCCATTCACCATTTTTAATTGGAATAAGATTTATGTCCTCTTTACATAAATATTCATAATTGTAAATCTCCTTTTAAGACATATATTTTTCATACACATGTTTCTTCTATCTCAACTCTATGTAGCAAGTAGTCTTTATGTTCGTGACAATATCTCCTAATCAATATCCTAATAATACAATATGGCCCATTCACCATTTTTAATTGGAATAAGCTTTATGTCATCTTTTCATAGTGGTTCACCCTAACTTGACCCTTCCACCTGGTGCACCACGTCATCTGAAATTTAAAAAAAATTGCCTCTGCCACTTGGTCAATGATGTGGACACCCTAAATATTTCGTTATGTTGTTCACGCCCTTGCCCATGCTTTATTTTTTATGTTGTTCATGCCCTTGCTTTAGCAATCTACACCCTCTAATCACAATCTTCATTCTCCATGCATTACATTTCACAACAACAAATGTTCATCATTTTGAATAAATTAACATGATCTAAGCATACAATTTCTATTGGTTTACTAGTGGATGAGTCTGATCTCCCTTAACTACACACACACATCTATGTGTGTTGACACATAAAACCAAAACAACCTTCCATTTACAACAACATACAACAATAGATGGAAAAAATCCTATTGCAAACAATAAAAAATATTTTAATACCCATGGATAAACAATAACCCCATTTTAATACCAAACCCTCGTGATTACAACCGGTTAGAAAACCAAAAGAACCTTCTGTTTACGACCAGATAAACCATTGTCATATATATGCATATGTGTGTGTATATGAATAAGCATATGTACATGTATATGTGTGTGTGTGTGTGTGAAGATGTCTATACATACATACACACAATCACACACAGATATATATATATATATATATCAGTGACAACTTTAAGAAATCCCTCCTAAAAAAAGATATAAAATCCTAATGAATCTTCCATTTTTTTGGAAAAAAATATTAATTTCTATTGGCGAATCTTTCCTTTTTTTGAAAAACATATTTAATTTTATTAGCGAATTTTTTAAATCACAAGGAATTTGTAGAAAATCCTGGTGAATATTGACAAAGAATAGGAAAATGCATTAATTACCAAAGTGATCCTTCCTAAAAAACAAATTAAATTCCTATGGAAAAGTAAAGGCTTGAATGTGGCAGTGATTGACTAGTTTAAGGTGTAGTGCTCATGTCTATAATTCTTTAATTCCTTAATATTTTAAATAAAAAATTAAATATTTTAAATTGGCCCTAAATTATTGTTCACCACCATTAATTTTATTTATAATCTAATGGTTTGGGTTCTATTCTGTGGACCAAAATGTACCTATGGAGCTCCCATGCCCATGGGTCCCAAAATTGCATTTGGGCCCCATGGGCATTAGCACTCCATGGGTACATTTTGGCCCATGGAATTTAACCCTAGCCGTTAGATTATAAATTGAGACCAATGACCCAAATACAATTTCAGGCTCAATGGGCATTGGAGCTGCATGGGTACATTTTAACCCATGGAATACAACTGCAGTTGTTAGATTTAAAATAAAATCAATGATGGTGATTAAAAATTGGTGATATAGCCTTAAAGTAACCAATAATTATATAATTTTATTGGTGAATTAATTTCATTTTCTACTAAAACTTATAAAAATTAGGCGAATATGATATAATCAGGTATCGAATATTGTGGTGAATTTTTTAGTTTAAAATTTTAATAGAATAAATATTCTAGTGATTTAACTAGAACTAAAATAAAATTTGGTAAAAATGTGGCGATTCAAGTCACCTTATAGCTTGTACTATTAGCCAAATTTTGAATCCCCAATTTCAACTATTAGCCAATTGACGAATATTAGCCACTAAAAAAATCACTGATATATATATATATATAAACATTACATTCTTACAAACATAGATTGACATATGAAGCATCCACACTCGGAGGTGTAAGGCACACCAAACAAGTAGTCAAAACAAGAGGACATAAATCAAACAATTGTCAAACTTATTGCCAATTTCTAATTTTTTAACAAGCAGTCAAAAAAAGAGGACAAAAATTTAAGAGTTTAGACCACACAAGCATTCAACCAAGTCAATCAGCCTCTCACATTATACCTCTCCATTATTTCCATTTGACATTAGAAATATGGTAGAGGCCCTCATACTGTGTCAGTCTAACTTTCAAAGTCCATCTCGAGTGTCATGCTAGTCGAAGATTTATTGACCTTTTGTTATACATTTTCTATCTCATATACTTTTCTACTTAGATGTAAATTACAAACTTAATTGTCCTAGAAAACCATGATGCATTCAACTGTATATGTGTATAAACCATGTCAGTTGCATTTATGTTTTACAAATCCTTGCAAAATATTTGTGTATGCCATCTAATATGAACAAAAAAATACTAATGAATAAACAAATATGATCTATACATTGATTGGTGCATATTTATGCTCTTTTCATAAATATTTTGACTATTAATTGAAACAATTAAAAATAACTGCTGGCCCCACTTTGGTCAACTCCTATACTGATGATCTAAATGCATGAAAATCCTATCAACTAGGACTACCTTTTAGTAGAGAACTATTCTACATGAACAAAGCATTCTACTAGAGAACTACATTGGGGAGACTTAGTTACCCAAAGGCATTTTGGCTTAAGCTATGTTGTAGTCTACATATCAAATTAATTTTTGGATATCTACAACATAGCTCAACACTAGAACAACTTTAGCATTATCAAGACTCCCCATCTAAACTATAATATAGAGTCACAGAAAACTATATATTGTTGGGAATTAAGGTGTCTCAACCTTTGCAAATTCTTAATGTTGTATTTATTTATCCCATGTTGAGTTGGCATTGTCGGCACCTTGTGTACGTGCAGCAGGATAAATTTTGGTGACTTTAGCAGCTGCGATTTCCCCCTTGAATAATTAACAGGGTTTTGGGGGCAGCGCCCCTGGCGTGCTCCCTGTCATGGTATAGGGCAGGGTCAAGGGGCAGCGCCCCCGTGGGGGCTCGGGGGCAATGCCCCCGAAACCTCGAATGACTTTTATTTAATGACAAGTGTCGGTGAGTATCTTTGCATGAGAGAAAGGCATCTTTGGGCGGCCAAGGGAGGTTATGACATGTTGTAAGAGGGATATGATATTTTTAGTCAGTGTATGACGGATTCTCTTACAGTTGTAAGTGCTGTCAGTTATGACAGATTCTATGACAGCTGTAAGGTGCGTAAGAGCATCTGTCATAGCCTATCTTGGGACAAGGTGCCCACATTGGGATGGGATGTTGGATAAGTGTCCTTAGGCGTGGGTTTTGGGGCATGAGTCCAAGATGGATGCACATCTCTAGAAGGTTCCATATTTGCCTTGTAAACTCTATAAAAATAGGTGCTTGGATGGGAGATAGATTGCTTTTGTACAAGTACTATTATGCTGTCGGAATATCTCCAGATTCGACATTCGAAGACTCCTGAAAGAGCATTGACTTTGAAACTGTATTGTAATCTGTTATTGTTTACTGTAAGACATTTGAGCTGCGTTTTGGAGTGTGGGGTTTTTCACCCATAAGGGTTTTCCCCACGTATATCTTCTCTCTCTCTCTCTTCTATCTACTTTTTGTGTGTATGTGTATTGCTACAATATCTCTATTATTGTGTTAATAACGCTATAACTGGAAAGGATAATTTAAATTTGCACTCTACTTCCCTCATTAGATTAGCGTAGGAAGTTTGTTCCACGTACCTTGCTTCTTTTCATTTATTAGCATGAATAAGTTGTGAAATAGATGGTTTCAAAAACCATATCTAAATGCATGAAAATCCTATCAACTAGGACTACATTCTACTAGAGAACATGGCTACATGAAAAAACCATTCAAATACCTAAAGTTGAACATGAAGAAACCTAAGTTACTATGAGGTGGTAGCATTGGGGAGACTTGGTTACCCAAAGACATTTTTGATTAAGCTATGTTGCAGTCTACATATCAAACTGATTTGTGGATAACTGCAACATAGCTTAACATTAAAAATGCTTTAGCATTATCAAGTTTCTAAACAATGTCAAACTTCATACGAGCTATCACCAAAGAAGAGCCATCTCCAAAGCCTAAGTGACCATGTTTTGGTACCATCTGCAATGACCATATGTGATAAGTAATGTTTGTAATGGGGTGCCAGCATTTGATGAATGGAAAGGACGGGATCATTAAAGGCTCTGTAACTCTGAAATGAGGGGCAACAAAGCCCAAGGAAATACAGACTGCAGAGTAGTAAATGTAGTAGTAGGAAATCAAATGAGATAGTGGTGTAGAGTTAATGCGAGAGTGTGAGAACTAAAGGTAGCACAATGCTCGCATGCCACATGACATGTTGAGCACTATCATGATGCAACTCCCTGCCACTGGGGTTCCTTATGGCCAGTCGTCGATCAACATTTTAAAATGCCTGCAATTTTTCTCCAGCCAAAAGCACACGTCATCCCCATGGAAAAAAAAGGTTGAACCCTCCAAACAAAATATTTAGGGTGTCCACCTCATTGCACACATGTTTGATTATAAATACGTATGTCTCAAATGAAGAAATGCCATCTAAAATAGTAAATAATGTGAAGCCCATGTCGACCTTGAAAGTTAGGTTGCACCACTATCATGCCCTCAACATATGATTCTACTCAAACAAATTTTATGTTGACCATTGGATATTTACAAAATGCATATCATTGACATATGCTAAACATAGATCTGAAATCCCCTTTCATTAATATAAGCCAAAATATAAATTGTGGTAGTACAAAATGCAAAAAATGCCTCCCTAGACTGCAATTTCAAACTTGTTTGTGTACAATGATTGGTTGCTCTCAATGATATATATATATGTCGAGAGATATCTTCTACAAGTTATGTACTTGCTTTTTATGTTTTCCATACCTTTTGTGATTTTCTCCACCCTTTTTTCAATTGTTTCCAATTTCTTTTTTATTTTTATTTTTTATTTTTTCCAATTTCTTCTTTTTTTTGGTTCCATATTTTTTGTGATTTTCTCCACCTTTCTATCCTTCATGGGTTTTTATTTTTATTTTCTCCAATTTATTTTTTGGTTTCTATTTTATATTTTTCCAATTCCTTTTTTTTATTTTTATTTTTATTTTTTTGCTATTTATTTACATGGAAAATGAGTGCTGTCATCTCCACCCGCTGTGACTGTAGAATGCCTCTCGACATAAAAAGGTTTACGCACATAACCATTGAGTGCTTAACACCCACATGAGGAAAAGATGAAAAAATCTGTAGCTATGCCATTGTATGCCCTCTAGAAAATCATCACTTGAAATCACCACATGGGTCCACTATGCATGAAAGCCTTGACCATATGTCTACAAATTTGTTTGTAAACATGCCTTTATCATAATCACTTAAAATACCTATAGACCATCTGCAACAATACTTATCGTCTAACTAGTTTCAAAATACAACATTTTCCCTTCAATTTTTTCACCATGGAATAAGAAACATTACTCTATTTTTGTTTACTTTTACAAATGAAAGCAAAAACATTAGAAACCATATAATCTACAATAATTTTTACTTTTCCCATGCTATGTGATTAGATGATATTTTATTTTATTTTAACACATTGATAAGTAAAAATCCTCCCAAATTAAAAAAACATTTCCACCAATTGAAAATTAGAAAATTGAAGGGAAAAATTAAATAAAAACTAAAACATTAGAATTGCATTCAATATTTTTTCACAGTGCACTTGTCAAGACAAACTAATACCAAAAATGATGATGCAAAAACATAATTCCCTTGCCTATAAGGCGGGGACTAAAGATAGTAGATGGGAAATACAAATAAATTCTTGCGTACACATTCAGAAATGTAAAATCCAAAAAAAGATTGAAGAATGATCTAAACATAATTATAGCCATTTGATACTTTGGTGTGTCAAAGACCCCTCTACTTAAATATCATCCACTTCAATGGTTATATAGTCGATAGCAATTTTACACCTCATTCACAACAAAAAGTGGTAAATCTTTATCCTATTTTTATTGGCCAAAACTAACTTTTGACTATTGAAGTGGATGATATTTAAGAATAGCCATCTAAAACTATCATCATCCCAAAATAGATAAATTAGAGAGATGTAAAAAAATGGGTGCAAGAAAATAGAAGAAATTATAGGTTGTCCATTAGAAGCTAGTCATGTTGTAGAGAATAATGACATAAATAATTGATTGGACAATGGTGTATAGTATCTCAACCACCACCTGCTCGATTAAGATAGATAGTGTTAGCATGCCAAACATTTGAGAATTCAAAACTTATAACGTGGGGAAAGAAGTTTTAAAAGACTAATTTAAGGAAACTAAAATTTAAGGAAAGATGTATGTCTATGCCAAAGCATAGGGCATTGTAGAATACATTCCTACAACCAGGGCTTAAATTTGACAGTTGTATAGTTGTATTTAGCCATTTTTGCTGTAAAATACAATCAAAATTTTAAAAAGACTGTATCATATGAAAGGAAAGATTTTAGACAAACTGTGAAAATTTATATAGGATTATGCTAATATATATATATTTGGTTTTTATATATTCTACTTATACTAAGGTATGTCATAGTATTTTACAGGCAACATTGAATAGATAACTGTCATAAAAAAAATTGCTTGACAGGCAAGGTCAACTGTCAAATTTAAGCCCTGCCTACAACCCTTTCTCTATAGAAAACTATTCTACCAATTACAACCACAGGCTAAACTGTTTGACAATTCCCTATTATGGATAATGTTTTTGATATTAGTAAACACTTTTAACCAAATCTATGAACCAGAATAAGGGATTTTAAAAGTGCCCCACCTTGTACAATATTAGGCACAAACAAAACAAACAAGCCAAAAAGTAAAGAGGAGCAACAAGAAACATACAACAAAGAAATAGAAATTAGCCACCAACTAGCACCACCCAACAAGTTGGGTCAGTAAAACAGAATTGGGACAAAGGCCACAACAAGAAAATATGTCGCTCAAGGTAGATTGAATCCAAACTTCATCAGGGAACTCTAGACAACAGCCTTGTCCTTAGCTTTAATTCCATATTTGGAAGCCAAATGTGGGTTTGAGATGAGAGGGGAGACTCGCTCCATCTGAGTCACCATTCTATTTTTGGGAGTAGTGCACTGCCTTTTGGGGTAAGAGGCCCCAACAATGTGGACAATGTTTTCTCCACTAGCCGACTTCCCTTTTCCAAGCTCCTACGAGCTTCTTTCCTCAAAGAAATTGTGATTAATGTTAGTCTTGCCTACAAGGGGTCCATCGACCACACCACCAAAAGGAGCCAAATCTGTCGCCGAAGGAGCACACTTGTCCTCCATGTGAAATTGCTTGCCTTTGGTAGCCCTACATCCATGTGAAGCATGGCCAGGCATGAGGCAATGGTTGCAAAAAACCATGGAACCCTCATATTTAATCTGCATGTTAACACAAAACCTCGCATATAGAAATCATTTTCTACTTTTGGTTACATCTTCCCAAATCTCTTTGTCCTAGTATTTCAGCAGTAGCTCAAGAAGCCTCACCCAAACTGGAATAGTCTTTGATTATTTCTTTCTTAGGATCGAAGCCTGTATTCCACCTCTTAATGAATAGAAGAATTGCCTAGAACCCACGGTCCTCCAAGAATATGAGCACAATCTTCGCGAAAGGAAAAGTTGAAAAGAAGAAATAGCCCCTCGGGAGCACTAAGATTGCCACAATGCCATTGAGAAACCACTTCTTCTTAGCCCAACTTCTAAAGTAACCCACATTGGGCTTGAATCCAAGAAATTTATGTGTTTCATCTTGGATATAGATCTATACATATGGGCATCAAGGATTTGAAGAACCCTTGTCATGCCCAACGCATCTAGTGTCTCAAAGGAGGTCGCAAGAGTATTGCGGCTAACGTCCTCCCCCATCAGAGGCTTCATTGTTGTGACTACATAAGGGACAAGGCACCCTCCCATTGACGACACACTAGGGGTGGGAGGCAACACCATGTCCTTCAAACATGCCGGATCCACCATACTCGTAGCAGACACTACTCCATGCCTATTTTTGGTTTGAAATCCCTTAGGCCATGTTTTCCCACTCTTTGGTCCTATTTTCCTGCTCTCCATCTCTACTATGGATGAGGTTACATACAAGCCTCCTATGATAATCCCTGATGCAAACATCATTGAAAATTCTTATCATGAGAGTTGTTTTCTTTATAATTTAAGAAAAAGTAATATTATGAATTTTCTTTTCTTTGTATGAATTTTAAGAACAAACATTTGTTGTCAACCTGATCTTTTAGAGTACAAAGAAATCTAATATTATCTGATTAAATGAAACCAAAAAAAGTCAAACGTAAAAAGGATAAATCTGAATATCAAAGTAATGAATTGATAAACCAAATCCTCTAGAAAGAGGTCAAAAGGATTAAAATAATACCAATAAGGACCATAACGCAATTAAAGTCATGATAGATCTCTCTGCTGCACCATTTACAATTTGTATTAGGAAATTGCATGAACCTGATGATGCATTTTGTTCTTTTTTTTCCTCAAACCATTACTGCATGAAGCGCATTCACAATACATTGCATAGGTTAAAAAGGAACTAGTAAGATCTATTTAAAATTCAACCAAATCAGAAAATATTGAAATTGCTTTTTTCTGTGAAAATCACAAATCCCTGTTCAGGGTGCAACACCTACAATCGGACTAGCAACTTGGTCAAGATACTTTTGGGCATTGGAAGTGATGCATCTTCCACCATTATTATCAATCTCAACAGTGCCAATTTTTTCCAATTGTTGGAGTATATGTCGAGCAATAAATCTGTCGCTTTTACAAAAATGTGGTGGAGCAACACCATTCCTTCTATGGCCACTATATAACTTACAGAAAGCCCCGACTCCAATTCCCTGGTACAAATAGATTTTCCTTGCCATTGACACTACTCTAACAGAGAGGCCCTCTAACATAGTACCAATGCGGATGTCTTTACAATATCAGTCTAGTGCGGCAACTCAATCTTTTCAGATCACTTGAGATGTGCAGTGTAGGTAGGGAAAAACTCATTAGGATAAACATCTTTCACAGTGCAAGATGTCACCATGGCTAAGGAAGCGGTTCTATGGAGAGGGGCTTCCTAAATTATCTCAGTTGTGTTGTTAAAATTTGTTAGGAGCATTTTAAAAGAAGTTGTCCCATGAATTTTTTAGGAGCATTTTAAAACAAGTCGTGCTATGAATTTTGTAGTTGCAGGTAAAACTTTAACCTCCAAAATGTGTGGAAGCTTGTGTTCTCATGAGGTAAACTTTGGAGGGACTTTTTCCAATTTATGTTTTTTATTTCCTTAAAAATCTTTGCTAAATTATTTAGCATAAACTATTGTTAAAAAACTTCATGAGACCACAACTTCCATAAAATTCGGAGCTTGCATACCTCCCCAACTATAAAATTCATGGGATCACTGGCTGTAAAATGCTCCTAAAAAATCTCAGTGCCACTGAGATAATTTAGGAAGCCCCCTCCCATAGGACCCCTTCTTAATTGATTTAGTAGAAGATTTTTTAGGACCTACAAATAAAAAAATTAAAAATTATCAAATAAAAAAATTTCACTAGTTTCTACCATCGTTTTAATTTTTTTCTCTCTTTTATACCATCGTTTGATATTTTTGGTGATTTTCTCCACCTTTTTCTCCTTTCAAATGTTTCCAAGTTTTTATTTTTTATTTTTTCCAATTTCTTTTTTACTTTTTTTTTTAATTTTTTTTTTTTTTTTCTAATTGGTTTTTATTTTTTATTTTTTCCAATTTTTTTTTTTATTCTTTGATTATCTCAGTTTTTAATTTATTTTGAATTTTTTCAGATTTCTTTTTTTATTTTGATTTTTTTATTTCTTAAGTTTTATTTTTTATAACGCCTGTTAGCGTAATAGAAAAATCCCTAAGGTGGTGGAGGAAAGCCCCACCTCAAAGGTACCAACTCAAAATCAACCACCTAAAAAATAGCTACTCTTATTTTGGAGGAAAAGATTCTAATTTATGCAGTAGCAATTTTTTTGGGTTTCATGGGATATCTTGCTCCACAAAAATAGATCCTCTAGCAATTCCATGGGACCCCTTCTAAAAAATTTTCTGCTTATTTTAATAAGTTATGTTAAATTGTAGTTTTTTACTATAAATAAAAAAATTATTTATTAATACAGAAAATTTAGGGATAAGATTTAGAAGAAAATGAAAAAAAAGGGGAATGAATTATTTGCAGCCACTTTTTTTCAAAGCTTATTTTCATCCATTCTAGTAGGGAAAGATTTTAAATAAGATAAGAACATAAACAGACAAATTCTAAAAAAAGAAAATGAATATTATTTATATTTTATGAAGACATTAAATTTTTTGTTTTTATAAAAATCTGAAGTCTGAATAAGAGTAAGGAACTTTTACTTATTCTTTTTCTACTTCAAACAGTTATAAAATCTAATATTAGCAACACCATCCCAATCTCTAATTCTCTCTCTTCTACCAATTTTGATTTTCCAAAAAGCTAAGAAAGCCAGCTAATACGGGTCCTCGTTACTTATTAAGACACAAATCAATTGGAAAAAACCACGAAATGTGGGGGACTCCTACCGAGAGAAATCAAATTATAAATCACATGGACATGGCAAGAGCTTACAATACATACGTTCATTTGGCTTAACAGTGTTAGACTATAGAAAGAGATGGATAGCAGAGTTGAAGAAATTATTCTCAACCATTTCCCAAAAGCAAAGAAAATTGAAGATGGAAACAAGGGTACCTGGAAGATTCTTCTACCAGATCCTCTAAAACAGATGGAAGGATACGAAGGATTGAGAAGAGCCTTAAGAGATTCCCCTGCAAAGCCCACTTGTTTAAAGTGTCATTCTCACAATACTAAGTTTAGATATTTTGATAACAGCCGCTGCAAAACTGTGCAAGCAAGGTATAAGTGTTTGGCTTGCAAGAAACTCTTCACTTTTGGAGGAAAACAGTATGCCAAGAACTGCAATGCTTTTACTATCCAGCCCAAAAGCCAAACCAGTTTGGTCTTAAAGGAGGCAAGCTCAGATCTTATTTTACATGATGATGATGATGCAATGAGAGGAGAAGAAACACAACGCCCAATAGAAATAGACTTTTCCCAGCGCGAAACTCTACTTTTCCAACACCAAAATTGGTGTCAGTTTAGGCAGCACACCTTTACTGATTTGCAGCTATATGTAGGTTTCAGTTATTATAAATAGACAGATTTTATCTGGATAGTTGAGGTAAGATTCTAGTCAACTCTACTATTATATTTCTGACAATAAATTACAGTCTAGTCCTCAATATTCACGGAAAATAATATTATAAACTTGTGTTTCATTTAATTGAAAATAAAAATGTCAAACTATAGATTGTACTTCATTCAATTCAAGTTGTTTTTTCCTACAGTGCACTGAATTATTGGATTTCCTCCATTCAGCCTTATTTATCAGAAATTTAAATGTTTCCAATACAGTTCATAAGGCAGAAAAAAGTGGGAAGCTTTATCTATTTTCTTTGATTTTTCCATGGAGTCGAGCAAAATGACTACTACTCCGCCACAATGTAATCAGAAATCAATGTTGTTTTCTACTCAATTGTTTTCTTATCTTATTGATAGGTCATAGCTTATTTTGTACTATTCCCCCATATATATAGAGAGATGGAGATCATCCACAAGATCATTCTTGCTATCACGAGCTTTAGGTTGAATCTCTTCAGTTAAGAGCTAAGGACTTAGGGGTATCCATTCCGTCAAATTTGCCACAGCCTCATTCCTTATAGTGTCCGGGGCCTTGCATTCAACAAGACTTGATCCCTAGTGGGTTCATTCAATTTCACATACCAAGGGCCCTTAAATTTTATAAAATTTTAAAATATTTTTGTGTTTTTTAGAATATGTTTTTGAAAAAAGTGGTATATATTATTATGCTTACATTTTTAATAATGTCTAATATAATGTATTTCCAACTTTTATTTAAGAATATAAATCATTCACTTGTTAATTATCTTTGTGTCCTTTGCTTTATAATGTTGATGATTATTTTGTCTAGATGAAAATATAGTAGTTTTTTTATTTTAAATTTGAATTAAATAGAGTTTGATGAAATATTTGTTTTCTTTGTCTATATAATTTGATAAAAAATACATTTGCATGATTATTGGTCACAAAGATATTTAACATTAGTTTATAGCCATTGTTCATACCATTTAGCCTTAAATTATTTTATGATAAATTTAACAATCTTTAGTCATAATTCAAAGAGGCCAAAGGTTGGATTAAGAGAAACAAAGTGCAGGAAGCAAAGATTGCCCTCTTAACATGCTTGTGAGAATAAAACTTAAGAAAATTAAAGAAAAACAAAAAAAACTTAAAAAGTGTTGAAGAGAAAAAACTAAATCACAAAACTATGGAAACAAAGAAATTGGAAAAAATAAAAACTAAAAACTAAAAAAGAAATTGGAAAAAATAAAAAATCAAAATCAAAAAAGAAATTGGAAATTTTTTCAAGGAGAAAAAGCTGGACAAAATCACGAAAACTATGGAATCAAAAAAGAAATTAAAATTTTTAAAAATTAAAAAAAAAAAGAAATTGCAAACGAAAAAAAGAGAAAATCAAAGAACTATGAAAAAGGTATCCCTCAGCATACTTTAGATATATATTTGTAAATATAAATATACAAAATTTTAGAAAGTTGGTGGGGGAACTTTCAACCCATCTCAAACACATTCTCTTAAAATCTAAAATCTAAAATGTAGGGGCTCCTATTTTCTTGTAGAAGATTCTAATTTATCCTATAGAATAATTTTCTTCACACTCAGAAATTTACCATTTTGGTATGTATCCATCTATGAATAATTTTCTTCAAATTAGTAGGGAAGCTCCCTATGACCTAAAATTAAAAAGACTTTCAAAATAAACTAAATTTAAAAACCTATCTTTTTCAGTCTAGAGCACAAAGTGTTTTTAGCACATTTGCACTGGATAAGATGTTTTATGTATATGAATCTATCTATTGTACAAAAAAAAAAAATATAACAACAGACATGATTTTTAATTAAATTTAGAGATGAAAAATTATAGGTTTCAACAAGATTGAATCAAGAACACACATATGTTAAATATAGAAGAATTACTTGTTGGATTAGGATGAGATTCCCCAATTGTTCTCCTTATGTATGATGTTCAAATTATTGTTCTCATAGTGTTGACCATTGTCCAGAGTATGCTCTTCCATGATGTGAATTTTGTATTTTATACTCTTGATCATCTATGGATCTTATTGCAAATTATGTATACCATCATGTGGAATAAATGTTTGGCATTGTTATGGTAGAATGTTTGGGTAACGACTTAACTCGCCAATTGGATTCTTCTTAATGTGTGTTATTATTTAATGAATTTTGTTATTAAATGAGTATATTTATTATACTTTAGTGTATTCTTAGTATGATCTTGGATAGTAGAGAACTTCATGTTGTATTTTGTGATTGTGATGCACCACCTTGTGAGTTAGAATACTAATGTGCTTGTGTAATATCAAAAACTGCCCTTATTTTAATGTACATTCTTGTAGCATGCTTTAGGGATCATCTTAGCCTAGCCCTAGCCTTTTCCCTCATTAGATTCTAAATTTTTACATCACATTCTAATTCTTCTAGCTAACCTGGAACCACTTGTCAAATTTTGAGTGTTTTCTCCAAAATGATAGTGCAATGCATGGACATCCATGCAATGCACTAGTGTCCCATGAGTTTTTAAAATTTGAGCCATTGGTTACCTACCTAGCTACCTATTGTTGCCTGCTATAATTCTCATTTGTCTGAAAATGCCTTCTACATCCAAATGTGACCCTTCATCTTCCCCATAAACCTCATGCAAAGGCAACTTTTGAATCCAGCACATTCAATGTTTCTCTTCTCTCTCTTGGTTCCACTCTGCTAATTAGACCCCCATTGGTAAAGCTTACTAAAGCTACATGTTGATTTTTGTTGACATTTCTAAGGGCTCACTCATTTCTCCCACATCATGTTGATAATGTCATTTCAATAAGATTGAAGAGACCTAATGTCTCAAATTACTGCTTAGAACCTCATTCATTCGTTTCGTTGGTTTTGTTCATAGCCATCGGGTTGACATGCTCTAGCTTCTCCGATCAATGTGTATCATACCGATATGATATGTCTATCGGCATAAGGTTGGCCATCGGCTAAGCCCGTGGTAGTCGCTCTGACAATTTGGGTTACTCCGATGGGTGTTGGCATCAGAGATCAATGTATCGGTGTAAGAACTACTATCGGCCTAGCTTTGAGAAGTCACTTCAATAGTTTTGAGTTACTCCGATGGGAGTTAGCATCGGAGATCAATGCATCGGCATGAGAAGCATGGTCGGTCTGAAGTTTGGAAGTCCCTCCGATGTTAACATTCATTCTGATGAAGGGTTGGCAAAGCGTTGGCGAAGCGTTGGCGTCGGCGTGAGAAGCATGGTCGATCTAAGTTTTGGAAGACCTTCCAATGTTAACTGTCTCTTCGATGAAGGTTGGACATCGGTGGGACACGGAACCATCAGTGTAAATGGTGAAGTGATCTCCGATGGTCATTTGTTACTCCGATGAAGGATGAAGACTTGGGCATCGGTGGCACAAGGACTCATCACTGTGAATGGTGGAGTGGTCTCTGATGGTTTAAACTATTCTGATGAGGCTTAGACTGGCATCGTAGGCAACAAAATTGTGGACGATAGTCTTACTGTGTGTTCGTATATATAAACGGGGATATCACACTCGACTTGGTGAATGTGGGACTAAAGGTCTCACATGAATTCGAATAGTTATGCGATGGTTGGAAGATAGCAGTGCTGAGTCAGTTGAATTGAACAGTTAGGGCAGAAGTTAAAAATAGTTTTGCTCTTGAAGACTGTGAATATATACAGATCTGGTGATATCGTCTGATGATGATGAAGAGATTCGATCATATTGTTCATTTTGTAGAGGTACAGTGAAAGTGAACTATTTGTATGATTTGAGAATCAATACCTGAGTGAGAAGGCTGAGATATTTATTGTAATCTTTTTAAGCTTACTGTAAATAAAGATTGTCTCTCTTGTGGTGGTGGGTTTTTTACCCGAAAGGGTTTTCCTATGTACATCTGGGTTTGTTCTTTGTTATCTTACATGTTTATTCTGTATTCTCTGTTGTGCTCATCTGTGTATTTGAATTAAACGTTACCTGTCTGCATTATCCCCTTTGAATTGACATTAGGGAAGCTGTATTCCGCACCTGTGCTTTCCTTAAAAAGATTTTATTCTTGTTTGAATAATATTGTAGCCATTTCGTTATCAAATTTGATTATACATTTTTCTTAGCAAATCTCTTGTTGTCCATCACCAACATTTATCCCATGTCATACACACACTAGGGTATTTGTCGATGTAGACCAATGATTAATTTTCTTATAAATCTATTTACTTTCATATTGTTGTTCTTAGTCCTAGACACACATAGACTAAGCACATACTTTCCAATCTACATTTCCTATTTTCATTGCATGTGGAAGCCTATAAGGGCTAAAATAGGGGCTTGACCATTCTTCACAAGCTCACAAGCAGTCACCAACAATTTTCTTGTCCTAGCTATAAGTTTCTTGGAGATTTCTTCTCACACAGAGGTTTCCACTCTTTTCATCTATTCCTTGTTATTTTTATTTCTATTTCAAAATGATAGTTTGATATCAATTTTAGTATTTTTGTGCATTCTGGAATCTCCCTTGTTCGTTGTCTTTGTTGTTCTTGCCTCCTAGTGTGCAAAGAAAATAGATTCAGGTGGTTAAAATCATTTTGCAAGTTTTCTAGATGTTATCACATAATAGGGATGACGATACTTAACATGGATGGTAGTATGACATACAAACATTTGTGCAACATGATAGCATCCTAGAAAATGTGCTTCATACTTTGTGAGTAGATTCCTTATTTTTTGTTGTTTTTTCTCCTAAATTTAGTTTGTCATTTTAATATTTCTATTTCCTATAATTAGAAAATTTATTACCCAGTTCACATTCATTATAATAGAAGTTTAATGTTAGCTTAAATTCTCCTTTTATAGTTGGCAAGCTTCTTTAATTGCATTATGATGCTCTTAAATGTGAAATTATGGTTAGATTCCTTTTATATCTTGGAAAGATAAATTCTAATTGATGTTTCCAGGTGAATTTCTTAGAAACCCTTCTAATAATTATATTGCATAATGATGCATAAGAAAGTTGTTTTGAACACTAAGTAATGAATGGGGAAAAAATTGTGTTTTGTTTTCCTTTGTGAATGTGACTACCCTATTATAAGTGTACATGTGATGTGTTGTGAACACCCTGCGCATGATTTGTGTATTTGTGGGCTTGTGATACTAGTTATCCATCCTTGGATTGTGTGCATAGCTACAAATATGGTGGAGTCATACTTGTATGGTTACTTGTTTGTACACTATGTTGAAAGCCAACCATGGGGTTGATGACCTCAACATGTGTGGAGTTAAGTAGACATGAGAGAAAAACTTAGGAAGCTATGGTTACGTGTTTCTGCATTAGTTTGGGGTGACCTAGTTGACCATGTATTTCTTCATGAGAGTACTTTCTACTTCTTATTAAATGGACCCTTGAGTGGTTCATAGTGTTAGTCTTTCATGCATTATTTCTTGATGGTACTATTGGCATACAACATGTGATCTTGGTTATAGTTTGGTATGGGCATATGTTTCAATCGAGGCCATGATACTTGGTGCAGGTTTGCTATTACTTTTGGTATCCTATATTCCAATATGGATGTGTTGCATTTGTAAACATTGGCATTATGGTAGAGTTAGAAATTATGAAAATTGTTATTATTTTAGCATGTTAGAATAAATAATTGTGTGGCAATTTGACTTATGTTACATTGTTATGAATTCTTAATTTTTTTATATTTACCATATCTTGCCTATGTATTCTCCATGAGTCAAATAGATATGATGCCACACCACATTGATGTTTTGACATAGTGTAGATGATGATGATGTGTTGATGTGTGGTGATGTAGAGCCACACAGTAGAAGCTTACAAATAGGGTGAAAACCCCATTAAAACCCATAGAATAGCCATTCTTGTTTATATCGGCAAGATATCTCTTTTCTTACCAAAATAATCCTCTCCTTCCTTATCGGGCTGACCTATCTTATCGGCCACTTCAGAAATTCTTCCGCCGATATGCCATCTCTCTCCGATGAACTTAACCATCATTCAGACTTACACCGTCGGTGTAACTTTCCTCTCATCCTCCGATGATGCTACTCATGCTGATGACTTAATACCCAACTCTCGCCATCGGCCAGACTTCTCTCTTCGGCGAGACTTCATTCTTCTCCTCCGCTACCAATATTTACGCCAATGTGTGATTCGCTTATATTGCCTATCGGCAAGACCCTACCTATCGGCTTCTCCAACCTAAACTATGCCGATGACTGTTGTTACAGCGATGCATACAATCTTCAACCTGCTGATCCGGTTCCCGTTACCTCTAACACCGGTCGCCAAATGTACCATTCGATAATGTATAAGCACGATGTATATTTCCAATATACAAGCGCTAGATGCAAACAAAACATGCAATCTTTCCTTTGACTGGCGCTGACCCTGTTGTATAAAACCCTTTGTATCTGCGGATGTATATTTGGACATACAATCAAATATACAACCACAAAATTGCATTCATCGAATATTCCTTCCAAAGACAGTTGACTGTTGACTTCCCCTTGTATCAAGCCAATGTATATTTGAAATATACATTCGTTATATGTAAACCATAAAATGCAAATGCTGGATACTCACGAACTGTATAACTAATATACATCTGCAGGATACACATAAAATGTATACAAAAGATACAAAAGTGATATACGCACACATTGTTCCTGACATACTTTAGCAGTATACACACAGATTGTTTCTCTTCCCATACAAATGACAGATACACATAAAATGTCTTCGCATACAAAAGTGATATATTCATAACTTGCATAAACATGAACCTTATGTCGACAACTTTCCTTTGCACCGACTGTAACCGAATAGAATACACCGAAATGATTTCGAATTTAACAGAACGGAAAACTAACTAATAACACGGAGGTCATTCCACTGATTTCAAAGAAATCTACTAGTGGAATGACCCCAAACGATTTCCCCTACGATTACACCAGAACACAAACTATTTTTATTCCTTCACCAAATTGATTTACAATCTTTTTGATCTAACACTATTGTTCTTCTCTTCGCTGTTGAGATCGAACAGATCTTACATATTTATCCCCTCACGGGGTAGTATAGAAAATGACTCCCAACGGCTAGGAGTTACAGCTGTCTTAACAAACTAACTGACTTTCTAACAAACTCTAACCAACTACCTAAAAATAGCATGTCTCAGTCAATACAAACCTTATTACATTGAATGTCCATTTAGGACTTCATTGAAAACATACAAACAAACTTTAAGACAGCTAATGCCTCATGAAGGCTCCTGTAGATTGGGTGCTCCTGCACCATGTAGTAGCAATCTTAGGCTTGAGGACATGATTCCACATAGTATTACATAAAGACACTTTTGTTATTATCCCTACATGATTGCTATGAGTAGTTGTAGTTGGACTCATTTGCATATCTAGAAGAGAGTCTCATTTTTTGTATGACTACTAGTGAGGGTAGGGTTCGATAGCATATGAGAGAGTCTATCCATGTCAACCTCTGGCTAGTGGTATGTGGCCCTTGCATGCCTTGTCTACAAGGCACATGGACATGCTATGTGGGGCTTTTGTAGGCCTGATTCTATAAAGAACACATAAAGGACTATGTAATAGCCACAACCATGACTTCACCTCCTTCCTTATTGGTGACTTGATGTTAGTCACAAGTAGTGATTTAATGTGCAAAATTTGAGGATTGTGATCTTTTCTTTCAGCTATTGGTTATCTTTTTATCTTTCTTGTGTGGGATAGCAATGTTATTTTTATCTTGTATGAAAGTAGTTTAGCCACAAATATTTGAATTTTCTATTTCCCTATAACTCTTATGGTTAAGTTTCATTTATTGTTGAAATTGCATGCATTTATTTACCTTTTGACTAGATATGAAAATTCCTTTCTTTTGGTATTTTTGAAATTAGTGGTAGCTAAGATAGATTCTTTCTATTTGCAAGTGTTTCTTGTCCCACCATGTCAATGAAGAGTGACTTTTGGTTGAGTGTATATAAGGAAGTAGATGCAAGAAACATTTGAGGATGTGGGTAAATGTGGGTTGTTATGGGGCAACTAATGAGGTATAATTAACCTCATTTCATAATAAGCCATATAACCCTTTTTGTGTCACCCAAATTACCCAAACCATGCCAATTTACTAATTTTATAAATAACATTTGTTTATTTTTGATAGAATGATGTACAAATCTTATTTTCCAATTGATTGAAGTTTTCCACTAAAGTTGACATCATCGTGTGTAAAGTTTTGTGTATTTATGTAGGTTTTAATGAAGAGCCTATTGGAACTTAAAAGCAATTGAGGTCAGCAGTGCTAGAATCTCAGGGCGTTAGAAATCTAGGAATACATGATAATATACTTTATCGACAATTCCTTTATTTTTTGTTAAAAATACTTAAGACATTTTATGACTCCACTCGAAGCCTTTACTATGTTGAACCTAACAGACATCTAGTTTAGTTAAAAGTCTATTTTTCTATTGAAGACTTCTTCAAGTGGCATTGATGTGACACCTAAAATTTAGAATTTTGGTAGTATAGATTATGGGTAATCTCAAAAAATAGTTATGTTATGTTATGCTATGCTATGTTCTGGTATACAGTAAGGTTCAACTATTATGTTCAGTGATAATTTTCTATGGAAGGAAGCAACCGAGTTTATTCTAATTAATATATTTTGAGCAATGGAAATGCAAATGAAAATGGAGTTATTTTGGAGCTGTTGAGATAATGCATGTGATTTGAATCGATAAGAAGATCTCTTGAGAGCTGGCCACTTGAAGGATATATGATAGATAAGTGTTTTATTGTTGCGTAATTGTGTGTTCAATTCTATTAAGTAAATGTTTTTGTTTAGATTAATGTAACTTTCTATTTTAGCATTGTTGTGTGTCCCTGCAGGATATTGTGTTCCAATTAATAACTTTAAGTTCGGTTGTTATGCTAGAGTTTTCGAAGCATCTATTTCATTCATAAAATATGTTATCAGTTGTTAGATCAAGTGTTAATCTATTTTTAGTTAATAGTTAGTTGCCTTTTTAAAATTCATAGTTAAAAATGCATGTGTTGATTCCTAGTTAGTTTATATGCTTTCTAGATTAAAAATTCAAATGCTTTCTAGATTAAGAGTGGTATGCTTTCTAGTTTAGATTCATTTTGTTAAAGGCTTGTTCAAAAACTTAGAAAACCATTGCTAAGATGAGATGTCCTAATTCATTCCATATTACAAACTACCTTGGACACTACCCGATCGACATAATTGACATATTTCAACCAAAGTGTTAGGACCTCACGACAACTTGTTACTTTTTGGCGCCGTTGTCAGGAACACTTCTTTCTAGTGTTAATAGGAGAATACTTGGATACCTCTTTAGTAAAGAACAAAAATAGTTGTTAGACTTCTTTTTCTGCATGGTCAGGAAACGAGGTCCACACGGAAGATTCATACCAAAACCCCCCCAATAGTAGTTCCAACCACAAGAAGGGAGGTAGAAGTCTTAGCTGAAGAACTTTGTTATGAATTGATCAATCAGGATCAACCTGAGACTTCACAACATACCCCAGAAACTCATCCATTAGACCAAACGTTTGAGGAGGAAAGCATCCAACCATCATACCAAACCTTTGAGGAGGAAAGCATTCCTTTTAATATCATGGATGATAACAATGATAACCCTTTCAATGAAAGGAGAGCAAACCATGGAGATGGTGATAACCCACGGAGAGAAACCTGGACATTTACCTATCCTATTGCTCTCAAAGAAGATGACGGTTCACCCATGAAAAACATTTCACCTTCCGTCTTACCAACCTTCAGAGGGCTATCCTCCGAAGACCCTGACCAGTTCCTTTTTGACTTTAAAGTCCTGTGTCAGACATATGATTACAAAATGGATAATCAAAAAATAAAACTCTTCCCCTTGACTCTGAGAGACTCTGCAATGCGTTGGTTCATGGGATTAGTCTCAAGATCAATAACCATGTGGGATGAAATGGAGACTGTCTTTTAAGACAAATATCAAAGTTACTGTAGAGTTAGGGATAGGAAAGAGGAATTGTTCAAACTAAGGCAAAAATAAGATGAGAGCCTGGAAGATTGCCTAGGTAGGTTCATCTTCTTATCCAAACGATGTGGGGAAGAGACAATGAGCCCAAAAATTTTGAAGACCATATTCCTCAAGGGACTTGATGAGGATGCGAGGAGAAGCCTAGACTTGATGGGAAAAGGAGATGTGTCCCAACTTGAACTCGATGATATTGTTGAGTTATGCAAGAATTTTTCTCAGACTCGTGGAGGTATCTGTAAGTCTAGTCTCCTGAGGGGCTCGAATGAAATTGGTAAACTACAAGAGGGAATAGCAAATTTAAAAATTGATATCCTTGTTTAGCTAAACACCACCTTGGATGTAATACAGGCCAAAACACGTAATCCTGAAACCTTATCCATCTATTTCCCTAGGTGTCAAAATAAACATCTATTAAGGGAATGTCCTTTGGACAAAGCTAACAATTGTCAAATTTCTGAAAAGAGTCATGCCACTGACTAATGTGAGATCTTGAATGCAATCAAAAATTCCAAGAAAAGGTCATCTCACATTGAGGAAGAGATCAATTTTGTGTGCCAAAGACCTAGATGGGATTTCTCCTATGGCCAGAATTCAAACTCATCCTGGTGCCCTCCAAATAATTAGAATAATAATCAATGGGCAACATCTTGGCCTCTAGCACCACCTAGTTGGGGACCTTACCCTTGGGGACCACCTAAATGGGCATATCAATTTTGGGGAAACCCTCAATGGCCAAATCAGACTCAACAACAATGGTATCCTCAGAATCCTGCCCCTCAATGGAATCATTCTCCAAATCAATTCTATCATGGACCAAGGAGGATGCCCAATCCACAACAGAGCCTCTTTCTAGCACCCCAAAACACTCAACAAAATGAGCAGGTCAACCAACCACAACTACCAGCACAACTTATCCCTAATCCAAAGAATAACCATCAAACCACACCAGTGTATTCCATGGAACAGGAAAACATGGCTGGAGTTAATGTTATCTATTGTGGAAACCTGTAGTTAAGGTCAAGAAAAACACTCCAGCAGCCTACCACAGTTGACTTCCTTGATGAACAGAATGAAGAATCTATTGAAGGAACAAAGACGCCTTTTATACCTTCAAATAAAAACCTCGGGTGGTGCTGCCACAATAATGAGTTACACTTTTTGGGACATCCTGATTTTTGCTGAAATCACATATTTTTAGAAAATATAATGATTTAAGCCTTGAAAGGTTCCATTTAAAGGATTTTAATTGAAGAGGGTTTGATCAAACCCCCTTGGATAGAACCCCGCTAGTTTTAAACCATACCTATAATGGAGTCTCCTCTACACCTATCAAAATGCTAATAAAAAACTAATTTTGATTTATCTTTTGAGGGATCAAATGAATTCATTTTAAATTTATGCTTTGTAAGTATGTAGTCCTTATTATAAGCTTCCCAAAAAATATAATTTTAAATATATTTAATTTGATTATTATATTTATTTTTTATTTCTTGTGAATGTATGTTTTTCACCGAACATCAAGTTCTCTATTCTACACACATGGAAAATTAGTAAATTACTGAAAAAAAATTCTAAAAGATATCTATGCACTAGGTATTGATGTCCTTGTTTCAATAAAAGAAAAAAAAATGAATTCAATACATACAGAAAAAGTTATGTCTTACGGAATATGCCTATGTCTAAATTATAATTGGTTTGACTTCAAAAATTAATTAAAAAATATATATTCAACAAAACATTATGAAATTAAATGTATACACTATATATCGGTGTTACCAATCTAAATTAAAAAGAGTCAGAATTTTATCCTTTGTAGAAAAAAAGTTATGTGCTACGGAATACACATCATTTTAAAAAAATGTTGTTTACTATTAAAAACCAGTTATCAAAGGAGATGCAAAAAAATTTACAATTTAACTCCAAATTTTTTTAAAAATATATATTTAGAATCTACAAACCAAATCTCACAAATCACTAGTTTGCATCATCTTCAAATTCCTAATATAGGTGTCAGAACGTGAAGATTTAGTTCAAAATATTGATTTCAATGTCAAGTTTGGCCAAAAAGTGTAACCCATTATTGTGGGATGACCCCAGGAGTAACCAAGAGAAGCCCCCTCAACAATCCTCACCTAAAACTTTAGAGTGACCTCAGGAAGAAGTTGTCAAACATTCAGCAGATCTTCTAGAGAAGGACTCCACCTTGAAGAAGAGGCCTCAAGCACCTTTTCCAGAGTGCCTTAAAGAGACCCCCCTAAAAAACTCTCTGAAAATAACCTTACCATTGAAACTACGTTAATATAGGAAATTAAAAGACTCCATATCAAGATTCCATTGTTACAGGCAATTAAAGAAATTCTTGAAATAAACCAGCTAGTCAAATAGTTGTGCATAAAAACACCAGGAAGGAAAAAGAAACAAATTAACACTGTGTGCATCAATGGATATTTAGCCAACCTTCTGGCTAGAGAGATCTCAACCCCAAAATATGGTGACCCAGGTAGTCCACTCATAACAGTGACAATCAATGAGGTAGCAATACCTAATGCACTTGTGAACTTAGAAGCAGCCATTAACGTCATGATGGTGGACATTATGGAAAATCTAGGACTCACTGATCTACGTCCCACAACCACCATATTGTAAATGGAAAACCAGTCTATAGATATTCCCAAAGGTGTCCTAGAAAATGTTCTTGTCAAGGTTGACAATTGGGAATATCCAGTGGATTTTCAAGTAATCCAATCCCTCACACCTAAGGACAGTTACCCATTAATACTAGGCAGACCTTGGTTGGCTACGGTTGCAACCAAAATTGCCTACAGAGTAGGAGGAATGACCATTTCAAATGGCCCCAATAGCAAACATGTATCCCTGTATGGACCCCTACTTAACCTACTACACATAAACAAGATTGGGTTGATGAATCAAATGGTTTTGACAAACAAGAGAATCTATCCTCACTTGCTATGGTAGTCATCAAACAACACTGCAAAGAATTGGAAGATGAATTGGAAAACAACATGCAAGATCTTGCCATAGATTCAGGTGATGAAGGAATTTTAGAAGTTGAAGAGATTTTAGGACACTTGATCCACACTGATGATATCGAACACAGTTACACCACCTTTACAACATTACCTTGTCCTCTAGCTAATATCATTATGAAAACATATCACTTCTTTGAAGATATTACCATATTCCATATAATTATACCACATAGCTATCCTCTCAACACATTAATGAGAGAAGTTCATATTGTCACCTCCAACTACCCTGGAACAAATACTATCATGTTACTACCATGAAAAACCTTAAATATTAATAGATGGTTAACAAAGGTAGATGAACTCTAGTTATTTAATGTTTTGGTGAGTAGATCCAAAGCTTTTTCTTGGGATTAAACAAACATGCAAGGGATACACCAAGTGTTTGTACCCATCACATCTATACTAAAGACGTTAGACCTATTTGTCAACCACAATGAAGGCTCAACCCTACTCTCAAAGATATTTTTAAAACATAGATTGAAAAACTCCTGCAAGTAGGATTCATCTATCCCATCTCTGACAACAAATGGGTTTCACCTCTGATAGTGGTCCCAAAGAAAAATGGAAAATGGAGAGTGTACGTTGATGATAGAGATCTCAATAAAGCCACCTATAGAGACTACTTTCAGCTACCATTCATGGACCAGGTCTTGGATAATCTAGCAAGAAGGAAGTATTTCTCATTTTTGGACGAATTCAACGGATATAACCAAATACAAGTAGCAGCAAAGGACCGGGACAAAACAACTTTTACCTGTCCCTGTGGAACATTTGCATATCGAGTTCTTGCCTTTGGGATATGTAATGCTCCTACAACATTTCAGAGAGTTGTTCTAGCCATTTTTACTGATCTTGTAAATGATTGTGTGGAAGTCGATATGGATGACTTCACAATATATGGTTCCACTTTTGATGAAGCTCTTAAAAACTTGGATAGGGTGTTGCAGTGATGTGAAGACCATCAGCTATCCCTAGGTCATGCAAAGTGTTTAATAATGGTAGAACAAGGGATAGTGTTGGGACACCACATCTTAGCTGAAGGGATAAAGGTAGATCCTAAGAAAATTGAAGTGATACAACTAGAGACTCCAAAGAACCAAACTAATGTCAGAAGTTTCTTAGGACATGCTAGATATTACTGAAGGTTCATAGAAAACTTTAGTAAGATTGTAGCCCCCATGTTCTCCCTTCTCCAAAAGGATATAGACTTTATCTGGATAGTAGAATGTCAAACATCATTTGAGATCATTAAGGAGAAATTCATTTCTACTCTAGTTCTACGTGGACCTAACTGGAACCTTCCTTTCCATATTTACGCAGATGCTTCCAACGATGCTATTGGAGTAGTTTTAGGTCAGGAAGATGAGAATGGAGGAAAATATGCCATATATTTTATCAGTAAAAATTTGACCCCCACTGAACAAAACTACAACACTATGGAGAAAGAATTCTTAGTTGTGGTTCATGCAATCAATAAATTTTGACATTACATTATAGGGTATAAGGTAACTATGTTCACAGACCATTTAGCTATCAAATACCTAATGAACAAACCTGCAGTAAATGGGAGAATAATCAGATGGTTATTACTTCTCCAAGAATTCAATGTGACCATCATTGATAAACCTGGAAATTTCAACGTAGTCACAAACTTTTTATCCTGGATCAAACATGATAATGGAGATTGTGCCCCTGTACAAGATGAATTCCTAGATGAAAACTTATTCGCCCTCTCCATTAAAACCCCCTGGTTTGCAAATATCACCAACTATCTAGCCACCTCTGAGTTTCCACTAGACTTTACCTCAAAACAAAAGAAACACCTCATTAGGGAAAGTGCTCAGTTCAAATGGATCAATGGTATGCTATTCAAAAGTGGCCCTGATCTGGTTTTACATTATTGTGTCAGGTCAAATGAAACATACAACATACTTAGAGCCTGCCATGATGATCCCTCTGGTGGTCATTATTCAGCAAAAAGGATGTTTCACAAAATCTTAGGTGTAGGGTATTATTGGCCTTCCATGCATAAAGATGTAAAAAAATATGTTTGCCACTGTGATGAATGCCAGTGAGTAGGGAGACCTATTGCATCTAGCGAGATGCCTCTACAGCCACAGGTGGTTTTCAAACCTTCTGAAAAATGGGGGCTAGATTTCATAGGCCCCATAGATCCTCCTTCACAGGGTAAAGAATACATCCTAGTTTGTACTGACTATCTGACTAAATGGGCAGAAGTCCAAGCACTCAAAGTTGCTAGGGAAGAACAAGTTGTAAATTTCCTTTATAACAAGATCTTCCTTAAATTTGGAGCTCCCAGATCAATTGTCACAGATCAGGGACCCCAATTTATGTCTAAAGTTCTATTAGCATTTACTGACCATTTTCAAGTAAACCATAAGAAGTCATCTCCCTATCACCCACAAGCAAATGGTCAAGGCAAAGTCACAAATAGAGAGTTTGAAAACATTCTAACAAAAATAGTTTCATCAGGGAGAAGGGATTGGGATAGGAAATTGCATGAGGCAGTTTGGGCCTATAACACAACCTAGAAAACAACCACCGGTCTCACTCCCTATGAATTAGTCTTTGGGAAGAAACCTCTTCTACCCATTGAATTTGAAATACAAACGCTCAGAACAATAATGAAAGTGGGCTTGGACCTTGATCAAGCCCAGATTGAAAGAGTCCTGCAACTTAGTGAATTGGATGAACTCCGTCTAGAAGCCATTCACCAGATCGAGCTGGTCCAACAGCAACGAAAGGCTTGGAATGACAAAAATATAAAAGAAAGAGAGTTCCATAACGGTGATTGGCTACTGCTATTTGACTCCAGATATAAAGAGTAAAAAGGCAAATCGAGAACCCATTGGCTACGTCCATATGAGATTTCTAAGGTATTCTCAAATGGAGCAGTGCAACTTAAACCCATCGATGGTGACACTCAAACACTCCTCATCAATGGTCATCAATTGGAGATCTACCACAAACCTATTAACAAAGAGGAATTTACAAGGATGGTATAAATGCAAGGGGAGAACCAATGTATTGACTCTGCCTTGTCAAAGGAAAAATAATCTATTCTAAAAAAAAAATTTGTGTGCATGTTTATTTTGGAGCATTTTAGTCAAGTTATTGTATTTTTCATTTTTTGTTACTTGTCTAAATTTTAGTATTGTTTTGCAAGACTTCATCTTTGAATAAATACAAAACTTCGGCACATCTTTCAGCGATGCTCTAGAACTTTGTTCCTTCATTCCAACTGCATCTTTTAGTGATGCTCTAGAACTTTGATCCTGCATTCTGGCTGCTTCTTTCAGTGATGCTCTAGAACTTTGTTCCCACATTCCGACTGCATCTTTCCGTGATGCTCCAGAACTTTGTTCCTTCATTTCGGCTGCATCTTTCAGCGATGCTCTGGAACTTTGTTCCTGCACTCTAGCTGCATCTTTCAGTGATCCTCCAAAACTTTGTTCTTACATTCTAGCTGCATCTTTTAGGAATGCTCCAAAACTTTGTTCCTTCATTCCGGATGCATCTTTTAGTGATGCTCTAGAACTTTGTTCCTACATTCTGGCTGCATCTTTCAGCGATGCTCCGAAACTTTGTTCCCGCATGTTGGCTGCATCTTTCAGTGATGCTCTGGAATTTTGTTCCTTCATTCCAGCTGCATCTTTCAATGATGCTCTAGAACTTTGTTCCTGCATTCTGGCTGCATCTTTCAACAATGCTCTAGAACTTTGTTCCTGCATTCCAATTGCATCTTTTAGCGATGCTCTAGAACTTTGTTTCGTGTTCTGTCGGCACCCTTCAATGATGCTCCAGAATTTTGTACCCAACCATAATGCTCCACAATTTTGTTCCCATAGTTTGTCATACTCATTCCATGAGCATCTTCTTTCGATTCTCTCGATTTGTGACCCCTTCTTTACATATGCTCCGACATTTTCAAAAGCATACACATTTCCACCACCAAACTTTCCTGTACTGAAGCATTCATTAAAGGACTAATTCCTTGTGTCACCCCTTGTCATAATAAATCAAATTATGATGACTATTTACCATCATTATAAATAAACTACTCCAGGCACTCCATCATGATCATTAATAAATCCACCCAAACCTTTCACCATCCCATCCAAGTTTTGTATACATAATTGTCTATAAAGACATTACGTCAGCACAAGTGCGATGAATTTCAAATCAAATCAGGACACAAGGTACGTACACATTCTTTCTTAATTAAGAAATATGTTGTGAATAGATTAAATAAATTGACACATTCCTCCCTTTTTCCAAATTTAGCAAATTCGTGAGAATTGTACTTTCATTGGAAGAGATGGTGGCGCATGCATTCTACACCATGCAAGGTAATGAGTAGACACAACGCAGCTTAATGCAATGAATTAATGAATGTCACATCAACATTTTTGTAATACAAGTGGCCATAAAGATTGAGTTTCACTTAGTCTGCATATCAATTTTTGTTTGAAATAGTTACTCACCTTGGTGTGCCATGACATTCAGTAAAAATTTAGCAGAATTACCAGTAGGGGATAGTATGGGGGGAGAAAAACATAAATTAGAGCCAACTTCTACAGACAAATTATTTGTGCTCATTAGTATTTCAAAATTATTTCAAAGAGTGGGATGGCTAGACTTCATGAAATAGTTCGAAGGGCATAATACACAGCTAGTTAAAGAGTTCATGGAGAATTTCTCAGATGGGAAATCAATTGTGCGAGGAAATAAATTTAAGGTAAGTGCCTGAACTATTTCTAGTTTATCTGGTATCAAAAATAAAGGCTTGAAGCTATCAGAAACTACAAATATTTCCTACCAGAAAATGATAAAGCTTTTCTTAAGGGAAGGGGAACCTCAACCATTATTAGTTGTGAACACCCGAGGACAGAATAAAGGGTTTCAAAGAATATCCATTGCAAAGCCATGGAGAATGGCAGCAACCTGGATAATTAAGTATTTTACATGTGAAGGACAATGTGCTACTATTGTCAGTCCTCCCTTCTGTTTCCTCATTCACCTACGTCATGGTGTCAAAAACCCTGGATTGAGGGTCAATCTTCACACCTTCTTAAGTGACCCCCTTATCCACATGATAGAAAGGTTCAAAATTGGGTCTGGGCCATTAAAACACCACAACCTCATTTCTTTAATTTGCAAGCATCAACTCCTCAAGAAGAGAAAAACATATGAGAAATGGCAAAAATTTCTCAGGAAATTAAAAAACCCTACACCCTTAAGACATTTTGAGAGAGGTGAGTCATCCAGTTTGGCAGCAAAGAACCCTAGGAAACCTTCCCCTATGCCTCAACCTACTAGGGAAGCTCCTGAAGGTGAAGCACCAAAAACTCTTCCAAACCCTTCAGAACCAGAGGAGCCACCTAGACCATATAATGTTCCAAAAACTGTAGAAAAATAAGAAAATGTGGACTTAGTTGACTCTGAGGTTGAAAATAGTCAGCCTAGCAAAAGGGAACAGAGGCCTAAAATCAACTTGCAAAAACCTCCTCCTCCAAGGAGTAAAAGATTGGCTTCCGAATTTAGTTGTTCTACAACATGTGACCACCCAGCTATCCCTAAAAAGAAAAGGCGGGATAGGTAGCCAAGTGAAAATCTATCTCAACCAAGTGAGAACCAAGCCCTAGAAAATATTGATACCCTTGAATCTGAGAAGGATCAAGAGGAAATAGGATAACAAGTTCCAAATTATTTACTTATTGAAGAAGTAGAGGCTCAAGAAGATGAGCTTGTGGAAACAATTTCTGCCACTAGGTACTCATTAGATGAACACATAATTAACACAATCCCTCAAAATGAACAATCATCCCCTCTGAACAATGTACATGACATAAAGCAAGGTCCAATAGAAGAAAATGATGTGGAAATGTGTCTAGCAATGGTAACGAAATTTTTATCCCCAGTGAGAAATGTGATCACATGAAAGTTGAATTAATAGAATTAAAAGAAGAAATTG
The DNA here is from genome assembly GCA_027924645.1 of Cunninghamia lanceolata. Classification (NCBI taxonomy): domain Eukaryota; kingdom Viridiplantae; phylum Streptophyta; class Pinopsida; order Cupressales; family Cupressaceae; genus Cunninghamia; species Cunninghamia lanceolata. The sequence continues at coordinate 19,989,245 of BSBN01000590.1, forward strand.
TACAATTGAAGAACAAACTCCAACATAGTGAGGAACAAATGAATATACAGCAACAAAAAATTGACACACAGACATAACTTTTGTAGCATAAGGATCAAGAAATAAGGACTCTAGGGACATAGAACAAAAAGATAAATTCATTGAGGAATTATAGTCCCAGATGAAATAAATTAAGGAAGAAGATTTAATAAACATTTGACCAGTTTGTCTGCAAAAGATGAACAAATCAAAAATTTGACTATCAATTTTGAACAATTCCTAAAGTCATTTGTGGAAAAAATAGGAAAAGCAAAAACAAGAACTTAACACGGCTCTTAGCAAAACTATAGAGTTGGAGCAAGAATTATAGGAAATCAGTGTTAAACCAGCCATGGAATCAAAATAGATATAGACTGAACCAACCAAAATGGAATGGTTTCAAGTCCATATTCCTCCCATGCTAGCAAAATGGATGGAAAGGTGTTATTTCCTAAGGCAAGCTGGAGCAGAAAATGCTAGGCTCAAACAATAATTAGTATTGTTAAAGGAATCTTATGACAGACTTTATCAATCTAAGACTGATGCATGCAAAATCAAAGAGTTGTTGCTAGCTTGTAGAAAGCCATCCAAGCTATATTCTATGTTCCTTAATGAACAAGTGCTAAGATGGAAGCTTTTAAGGATTTCAAGTGTAATTTGCCCTATGATCTTGATGACAAACAATTTTTAGAGACATTCAAAGAATCATCCCCTATTCAAAAGAATTTTCTATGTGAATTATTTCTGCATAATTTGTTGTTAGAAAAGTATAGTGACTTTTTCATTAACCTCTTTGTGGGAGAAGTTCAGCTCAGAGCATTCATGTCCAACCTACAGAACCAACTGAATTGGCAAGATAGGACTAGAGAATACCTTCAAGCAGAGAAAATTGTGGGGCTTCACATGAGGTATCCTCATCATAAGCCCTTTGCCTTTAAGGCTCAGTTTTAAAGAATCAAAAGTATACATCTATGAAGGAAAAATTTAATGAGAGCATAAGAATCTATTTTGAAGATTTCATCATTAATGGGCCCAAATTGATAGAAAGAGCATGGAATGCTTGTGAAGAAAGATATACTCCTCTGCCCATGTACTTGAAATGGAGGGAGATGATTTCTCCAACTAATCTCAGATGGTCCTATAGAAGAGCATAAGCTTCGACAGAAATACTACAACAGCTTAAGACTAAATAGATAGGCATGAGGTACAAACCTCCATTGCTCCTTCAGCCGCTCGCTGCAACTTTGGTAAATACAGAGCAAGACCCTAGGGATTTACATGCATGGCAGATGATGGTAAAATTACACAAAGGTTTTCTTAATTATCCTGACCATTTGGATGAGGAAGTAGAGGACATCTATGACCTTAGCTCGAAGTATGATGAACCAAATAGAAAAAAGGGATGCAGAAAGGCAAAGGGACCATGGTCAGCAGAGAGAAGGAGGCCCTGCTCCATCTTAGAGAGGGGAGAGTGATGAGTTATAATTAACCGCATTTCATAATAAGTCATATAACCCTTTATGTATCACCCAAATTACTCAAACCATGCCAATTTAGTATTTTTAATATAAGCAACATTTGTTTATTTTTGATAGAATGATGTACAAATCTTGTTTTCCAATTGATTGAATTTTTACACTAAAGTTGACATCATCATGTGTAAAGTTCTATGTATTTATGCAGGGTTTTATGAAGAGCCTAGTGGAACTTAAAAGAAACTAAAGTTAGCAGCTCCAGAATCTCAGGGCGCCAGAAATCTAGGAATATATGATCATAGGATTTATCGACAGTTCTTTTATTTTCTGTTAAAAATACTTAAGATATTTAATGACTCCACTCAAAGCCTTTACTATGTTGAACCTAACAAACATCTAGTTTAGTTAAAAGTCCATTTTTTGTTGAAGATTTCTTCAAGTGGCATTTATGCGTCACCTAAAATTTAGGATTTTGGTAGTATAGATTATGGGTAATCTCAAAAAATAGTTATGTTATGTTATGTTATGCTATGTTCTAGTATATAGTAAGGTTCAACTGTTATGTTCAGTGATAGTTTTCTATGGAAGGAAGCAACCGAGTTTATTCTGATTAATATATTCTGAGCGATGGAAATGTAAATGAAAATGGAGTTATTTTGGAGCTGTTGAGATAATGCATGTGATTTGAATCAATAAGAAGATCTCCTGAGGGGTGGCCACTCGAATGATATAGGATAGATAAGCATTTTATTGTTGTGCAATTGTGTGTTCAATTATGTTTAGTAAATGTTTTTGTTTAGATTAATGTAGCTTTCTATTTTAGCATTGTTGTGTGTCCCTGCAGGATATTGTATTCCAGTTAATAATCTTTAAGTTCTGTTGTTATGCTAGAGTTTCCGAAGCATCTGTTTCATTCATAAAATTTGTTATTAGTTGTTAGATCAAGTGTTAATTTGTTTTCAGTTGATAGTTAGCTTCCTTTTTAAAATTCATAGTTAAAAATGCATGTGTTGATTCCTGGTTAGTTTATATGCTTTCTAGATTAAAAATTCAAATTCTTTCTAGATTAAGAGTGGTATGTTTTCTAGTTTAGATTCATTTTGTTAAAGACTTACAGTTCAAAAACTTAGAAAACCATTGCTAAGATGAGATGTCCAAATTCATTCCCTATTGCAAACTGCCTTGGACACTACTCGGTCGACATAATTGACATATTTCAAGTAAAATGTTAGGACCTCATGACAACCTGTCAACAGTCATCATTCATTTACCTTCCTAGTGATGTATGTTCTTTTGTATCTTTCTCTTAGAGGATAATCCCCTTAAACAAACAAGAGAAATGGATGATTTAGAAATATATGGAGGGGCCCCACACATGTGGCCTTGAGACCATCATTCCAATTGGTTCTTAGATCTTTGTTTACTTGGCACTAGTTCTTGGTTAGTTCATACTATGATGTGACCATGGCATCCATGTGGACCTATTTGTGAACCATGTGTTGTTATCCTTGTTATGTGAATGAATTAAAAAATGTATTACTATGATGTAAACTTTGCATGAGTTGTTAGTTTTGTATACACATGCATTAGAATGTGTGAATTCTTATGTGGAAATGATTAATGATCATGTAATTCTATTATGTGTTGAATTTCAATCATTGGAATATTATTTTGTGAATTATTCTATTATAGAATTCACTTTTACCATGCTTTATATTATTTTGAGTTGCTCTATATTGCATGTGTTATTGTGATGGTTCCACCTTATGGGTGTTTGTTATGTTGCTTCTATTGTATGGTATGAAGGATTTTTGGTGTGGTGCTTTTACCCTAATTTTGGTGACTTCCAAGAGTAAGTCAATCCCTGGGGGGAGGATGTAGTGGGAGGATGTAGTGCCCACCCATGTATTAACTCTTGTCTTGCCCTAATGTTTCTATGATTGGATTAAAGGTTATATTGAGTTTATTAATAAATGGTGTAATTATAGGATAGATATGTGCCTTATTAGATTGTATGTCCTCATTGGTCATTATATGTTGCTTCATCTATGATCTATGTTGTCATGTTTGATCCTTTTCCTTGAGTGTGCAGGATATATACACATGTTGGACCAATGAATGGATTTGGTGGAGAATGACATTGTTATTTCAATACTGTCTCTCTTATCTTTTGCCATGCTAAGATAGACATTAATCAAGTGACCTATTTTGGAGTAGTTCTGACATAGAAGGTGTGTATAGGAAAAATTGAGAGGTTGAATGATAAGATCACAAAGTAATGATAATAACAACTCATTTACCCATAACATCAAAAGATCTATCTAAGAAATAACAAAATCAATGAATAAATCAAATTACAAACAAAGAAGCTATCACCTAGATTATTTGGATCTCTTGCTTGAATGTGGATTGCTTCATAAATTGCGAAACCATGTTTGCAACAAGCGGATGTCGATTGTGTTTGTGCTCAAAAGGTAGAAATGTGCTCAATGATGCGATGAATGATCCAAGTGTTGTATGGATGCCTAAGAATAAATGATGGAAGAGGTCAAAAGGCTTAATGATCGAAGAGGATTGGTTATGAAGATGAGGGGGGTTTATATAGATTTCAATAAAGATCGATCAACGGTCCAGAAAATTCAATAGAATCAATGGATGAAATAAATCTATAATTCATGATGAATGTGCACCTAACATGTGTCACACCAAAAAGCTACTTTTGTTTGAGTTAATTGCTTTTTGATAAAAATAGGATTGGATTTCATAAATTAGAATGTTTTTTTTCTAATTTAAGAGTTGATAAAAATGAGATTAATTAAGTCAATTAAATCAACTTGTAATTTGCTTTTTGCATGATTTGAGATAAATTAAATAATAAATTATTTAATTTTATATGCATGATGAACAAGATTTATTTTTAGAGGAATTGGAAGATTTTTGAGGAAATTAAATAAATAAAATTTATTTAATTGTTTGTACATGATTAGAAGAATAAATAAAATATTTGATTATATTTTATTTTTAGAGATTAAGATAATTTAAATAAATTTCCATGATTTATTTAAATTTGGAAGAATAGTTGATTTAATTAAATAATGAAAATTATTTAATTGTAAATAAGAGGATTTTGATGATAAATTAATTAAATAATTAATTTATTCAATTGACATGGATTTGAATTTTGGAAGAAGATAATATTTTAATTAAATAATTAAAATTATTTAATTTTGGAAGAATCTAGAGGAATTTAACGAAATTAATTAAATAAAGAGGATTTATTTAATTAATGTTGAAAATATGTGATTTAGAGGAAATTGATGATTTTGATGAAATTAATTAAATAATTAGATCATTTAATTAATGTTGAAATGCAGGTGATGCGATGTGAAGGGTCATTTTTAGGTGTCTACATTTTGCCCCTCTTTGATGCAATGTAGTTTATAGCGTTGTTTCAAAGAAAACGAGTTAAGACATGATACAAGTTTTGATGCCCTAGTGTAGCTAGCTGCCCCTGTGTAGCTAGCGTAGGATACCCCCTCGAGAGGAAAGACAGGGAAGTGACAGAAGGACTAGGTTGAGGCTCAACTAGAAGATTGTGTTGGACACAGATGAGGCTTGATAGAAGAAAGTGGAGACATAATAGAACATGATAGAAAGACAATTGATCGATCTTATCTTGAAAGTCTATATGATGATTTGGATAAATGGATGGGTGAACTTGGATAACTTGTTGCAATGATTTCACAAATGTTTATAAAGAGCAATCTTTATTTTTGATATAGCACATGGATAGTTTTCCACCAAGGTATAAATGACCAAGGTGTTGTGATATCCGAGTGCGTGGATGTTGACTCTGCAAGCAAGTGGTTTGAACTTAGATCCCTTAGACATAATATAACCTTGTTGGACATGTGAATGAGCCATAGTCTTGAACATAAAATAAACTTTAATACATAAATGCAAAAAAGTGTATTAATATGTAAGATGCTAGGTTGTAACACTCACACAAGATAAATATGCTGCTAAGAAAGATACTAAAGATCATTCCTCAAACACGGCACACAAAATCAATGACTATGCCCCCAATCTGAAATGCATCGCAACATACCAAGATATAGATAAATCAAGGTGATCTTGAATAGGTAATGGAAGAGGAACAAAAAGATAAACCAAAAAGCAAATTGATTGACTTACAAAGTAAACATACAACCAATATATTCTCTTGCCAAAGAGTTTGCTCATGATAGATTGGATTGGTTGGGTAGATTTGATAGATAACAACCTTATTGTAGGAACGATATATCCGTTAAAGGGTGTTGATCTGTATATAGGATAATGTCTGGTTTCAAGAAATGAAACATGTCGTATAAGATGCCTAGTTTGGTTTTGATCATGGAACATTCTGTATAAGACAAGTGTGTTGATCTGTTGCTTGGTTGAGATTGATTTAGATAATGTTGGCAATCGATATGTAGGACAACATATGGCTCTGTAAGAAGGTGTTTTTGCTTCAAGTTTATTTAAGGACTTTTGCTTTGAAAGTATGCATTTGTTTGTTGTTTTGCTGCTTGAGTTAGTCAAGTTGAGGTGAATAGATTTTGATAAATGAAAGACTAGAAAGATGACATGTCAATGGATTGAAATGGGTGGAGAATGATGAATTGTATGTGCCTGAGTACTAGATACTTCCTTCGTATTCTAGACTGCCTACATACCCTGTATCCACAGGATCAAGGCACATTACGAGGAAAGATGAAAAATGATAATATGTAGTTCTGGGTAGAGTAATGAGTGGGTCAAGGTGTTTGAGCTTGGGTTGGTGAAATGATGATATCTTATGTACCTGAGTATTGGATACTTCCTTTGTATTCCATACTGCCTACATACCCATGTCCAAGGGATCAAGGTACCATAAGATTGAGATGAGATATGTAGTTCTAGGTTGGTTTTATGATGTAGAAAAAGTGTTGTCATTGTGGGGAATGATATATCCCTAGATCAACACAAGGATGAAGGTGTTTGATTTCAAAAATAAAACACCTCGTCTAAGACGCTTGATCTGGTTTCGAGTGTGTGACAATCTGTGGTGTAAGATAGTGTTGTCATTGTTGGGAACAATATATCCCTAGATCAACACAAGGATGAAGGTGTCTGGTTTCAGAAATGAAATACCTAGTATAAGATGCTTGGTCTGGTTTCGAGCGTGTGACAATCTGTATAAGACATTGATTGGCTTGGTTTGATGTGTTTTGTGTTTTCATTTGTGTTGATTGTTTGATGTGTTTGTGTTGATTGTAGATGTGTTTTTGTTTTTGTTTGTGTTTGGAGGTTGAAGTGTTTTTGTTTTTTGTTTGTGTTTGGAGGTTGAAGTGTTTTTTGTTTTTGAAGTGTTTGTGTTTGTGTGAACCACAAACAAGGATCTATTCCTAGACCTAGGTTAAGGAAAGAGTTGCCCCCATTTTGGTAGAGGAAGACATAGATAACTTGGCATAGGATAACTGATGTAAGCCAAGTGATAAGTGACATGGGATGACGACGATGAACATTGACAAATTTCCAAGCTATTTTAGATAGGGTGATGGAAATGCAAACAAGGTCAATGATTTTATTATGGATGGATGGATGAATTTTTTTATGAAAATGGAATGAACAAGACTCGATAGATGATGGGTGCCAACTCTACACATAGCACCTATTTGCCAAGTTTTCACTATGGTACTTATCCAAGGCACCTATTTACTAGGTTTTCACCATAGGACAGATTAGTTTTATTTTTTTTATTTTATTTTATTTTGGATACTCTCAAGATCAAGCATATAACTTCTTGAGATGAACACTGTTGAGTGGCTCATCTAGAGGAATGCCTTCAGGTGTTACTAAAGTATAATCCATTGATCCATATGATGTTGTGATAACAAAGTGTCCTAACCAATTAGGCTCGAACTTGCCCTTCTTTTCTTGATCTACTTGATTTCTCTGATTTTATTTTAAGACAAGATCACCAACATGAAACTATTTTTCTTTGATCTTCTTGTTATAGTAATGCTGGAGGCAGTTTTGATATACATGGAGATGATTAAGCACTCAAGACACCTCTCATCTAGTAGTTCTAGCTCAGCTAATCTGGAAGTGTGATACTCCTCTCCATCAATCAGGTGTTGCATGGATACTCTGAGGGATGGGATCTCGACCTCTATAGGTAGAATGGCTTCAGAGACATAGACTAAGGCATAGGGTGTTGTACCAATTGGTGTTCTAATACTAGTGCGGTAGACCCATAGGACAGGATTGAGTTGCAGGTGCCAATCACGTCCAGCTTCATTGACCATTTTCTTGAGTATTTTGAGAATGGTTTTGTTGGAAGCCTCGGCTTGGCCATTACTTTGCGGATAGTAGGGAATGGAAAAGTGATGTTAGATATTGTATTGGGTACACAAGGCATGGACATATTGATTTTTGAATGGTCTCCCATTATCAGTGACAATGGCTTGGGGGATATACCATACCGAAAAATGAGGTAGTTAAGGATAAACTTGGCTATTTGCTTGCCTGTGATATAAGTCAAGGAATGGCTTTGACCCACTTTGTGAAGTACTCAGTGGCAGTAATGATAAATTTGTGGCCATTAGATGAGGATGGGTGGATTCGTCCTACGAGGTCGAGACCCCATTGAGAAAAAGGCCATGCAATTGTCACAGGTTGTAGTTCATGAGCTGGTGCATGAATCAAATCTCCATGATGCTGGTATTGTAGACACTTCTTAGAAAATTGTAAAGCATCTTGCTCTATTGTAGGCCAATAATACCCTATGCAGAGTATCTACATAGCGAGATTAGGACCGGTAGAATGTCCGCCATAGACACCTTCATGTATGTCTCGTAAGGTAGCATCAACTTCTTCCGTGTTAAGACATCATAAGAGGATACCATCAAGACTCTGGTGATATAGTGTATCACCTAGAATGGTGTAACGGGAGGATTGACGGATAAAGGTTTTGTATTGGGTTGATGAGAGTTCAAAGGGAAAGGTACCATGTTTAAGGTATTCATAGATATCTTCGTACCATGGGGAATTGGGACCAACAAGTTCACAAATGATTTTAGTAGTTGGAACATCGACGGCTAGCATCAATAATTGCTCGATCAAGAATTCACATTTCTGTGTGTTTGTAGGCATGTCTATAACTGACGCTACATAAGCCATAGAATCTAAAGCTTTGTTATGCTCTCTTGGAATTTGATCAAATGTGATGTTAGAAAAGTGTGGTTTGTAGGCATCCACTAATTGCTTGTAAGGGACCAACTTTTCATCTTTTGTTTGATACTCATCAGTGACTTGTCGAATTACTAGCTATGAGTCTCCATATACATGTAGTTCTTTGATGTCCCATTAGACTGCTGTATTGAGACCTATGAGGAGTGCTTCATACTTGGCTATGTTGTTGGTGCAAGGAAATGCAATCCGATATGACTTTTAGATATAGTCATTTTGTGGTGTGATAAAAAGGATGCTGGCCCCTGATCCATGTTGTGTGTAGGAACCATCAAAATACAACTTCCACATTACTGAGGTAGAAAGAGTGAAGAGATTTTCATCCAGAAAGTCAGATACCAAGGGATGTACATTTGTCATAGGTTCTTCTACTAGTTGATCTGCTAGGGCTTGTCCCTTGATTGCTTTACAATCCACATACTCAATATCAAATTCACTAAGGATCATGACCCATTTAGCTAGTCTGCCTGTGAGAGCTAGTTTTGCTAGGAGATACTTTAATGGATCAATTTTGGCTATTAGATTTGTATGTTGGTTTAGTATGTAATGATACAACTTTTGGGAAGTGAACACTAAGGCTAAACAAGCTCTTTCCCTAGCTGAATAATTGAGTTCATAACCCACCAAGGTTTGACTGATATAATAGATTGCATGCTCTTTTCCTGACTCATCATGCTGTGCTAGAAGAGCCCCTAGGGTTGCAGTTGTAGTTGAGATGTACAAGATCAAAGGCCTATCGGTGACTGGTGGTACCAAGACAGGAGGTGTATCTAGATATTCTTTGAGTTGATCAAATGTTGCTTGACACTTATCATCCCATCGAAATGAGACATCCTTTCAGAGCAAGTGTTGAAATGGTTGACATTTATCTGCTAGCTATGAGATAAACTACCTAATGGATTGTAACCTTCCTTGAAGGCTCCTTAATGCTTTTAGATTCTTTAGTGGAGGCATTTCCACTATAGCTTTGAATTTTGTTGGATCTACTTCAATGCCTCTGCGAGATACAATGTATCCCAATAGTTTTCCTGAGGTTACCCCGTAGACACACTTCTTTGGATTGAGTCTTACTTCATATTTTTCTAGTCTGTCAAAGATTTGTCCTAGAACCTGTATGTGATTTGCCCTAGAAGACTTTGCTAGTATATCATCAACATAGTCCTCCATGATGTGATGAAAGAGATTATGGAATATCATTGTCATTGCTCTTTGATAAGTTGTACCTACATTTTTAAGACCAAATGGAATGACGCACCAACAACAGGTACCCCATGGATGAGTGAAAGTAGTTTTATGTTGATCTTCTTCTACTATCATTATCTGATTGTAGCTAGAAAATTCATCAATTAAAGAAAGCATTTCATGACCAGCAGTCAAGTCTACTATGAGATCAATGTTTGGCAGTGGGAAGTCATCTTTGGGACATGCTTTGTTGAGATCTCTGAAGTTGAAACACATGCAGATGCCCCCATTGGGTTTAGCCACAAGTACAATGTTTGAGACCCATTCTAGATAATCAATAGGCTTGATAAACTTTGCATCTAACAGTTTCTGTATTTCAACTTTCACCAAGAGAGCAATCTATGGATGCATCTTTCTTAGCTTTTGCTTGACTGGTTTAGCTTTTGGATCAACTGTGAGATAGTGAACTACTAGTGAAGGTTTCTCTGTAGAATCTTCTACTAGGAGAGCTGATTTCTCTTGATACTTAGATGGTAGGGGAAGGTCAAATCCTCCATCCTCAGGTGCCACAGTTAGGTTTTCACCTTTGGATACATCTTTTGTTTTTACTGTTTTGTGATCAAGAGGTGCCACAGTGTGGTTTTCACCTAGAGATCTTTCTTTATTTTTACTTTTGCGACTGGAGGATTTGGAATTCTCACCAAAATAAGCAGTTTGCTCTAGTTCCATTACAAACCAACTTTGTGATCACCAAGAGGGATACCATTCCAGAGTCCCATAGACTCTACAATAGATTCCTCATTCTGATAAACATCTAGAACGGGGGTCCCTTGTTGGTCCCAATCAATAAGTTTAGGGTAGACAAGTGTTACAATATGGGTGTTGGTGATTGATGTTAAGGATACGGATGATAGCATAAATATGGAGGATTCAGTGAATAGGTCAGTCATATGGAGGTAAGAGCCATTGATGATATCCTCTTTAGACATCAAAACTACGAGAGAAATTTATGCTACCTTGTCGAGAATACCCTTGATGTCCAAGGCGCGTGGTACCTTCCTATCAAATCCTAACCCCTTCTTGTCTAGTTTCTTCTTCACAATAATGGGTTCCATTTCACCTTGATTATTTTTCACTAGACCACTGGGTGTGCCAGAATGTGTATAGGAAAAATTGAGAGGTTGAATGATAAGATCACAAAGTAATGATAATAACAAGTCATTTACCCATAACATCAAAAGATCTATCTAAGAAATAATCAAATCAATGAATAAATCAAATTACGAACAAATAAGCTATCACCTAGATTATTTGGATCTCTTGGTTGAATGTGGATTGCTTCATAAATTGTGAAACCATGTTTGCAACAAGCGGATGTAGATTGTGTTTGTGCTCAAAAGGTAGAAGTGTGCTCAACGATGCGATGAATGCTCCGAGTGATGTATGGATGCCTGAGAATAAATGATCGAAGAGGTCAAACAGCTTAATGATCGAAGAGGATTGGTTATGAATATGAGGGGGGTTTATATAGATTTCAATAAAGATAGATCAACGGTCCAAAAAATTCAATAGAATCAATGGATGAGATAAATCTATAATTCATGATTAATGTGCACCTGACATGTGTCACACAAAAAAGCTACTTTTGTTTGAGTTAATTGCTTTTTGATAAAGATAGGATTTGATTTCATAAATTAGAATGCTTTTTTTTCTAATTTAAGAGTTGCTGATAAAAACAAGATTGATTAAGTCAAATAACTCAACTTGTAATTTGCTTTTTGCATGATTTGAGATAAATTAAATAATAAATTGTTTAATTTTATGTGCATGATGAACAAGATTTATTTTTAGAGGAATTAGAAGATTTTTGAGGAAATTAAATAAATAAAATTTATTTAATTGTTTGTGCATGATTAGAAGAATAAATAAAATATTTGATTATATTTTATTTTTAGAGATTGAGATAATTTAAATAAATTTGCATGATTTATTTAAATTTGGAAGAATAGTTGATTTAATTAAATAATAAAAATTATTTAATTGTAGATAAGAGGATTTTGATGATAAATTAATTAAATAATTAATTTATTCAATTGACATGGATTTGAATTTTGGAAGAAGATAATGTTTTAATTAAATAATTAAAATTATTTAATTTTGGAAGAATCTAGAGGAATTTAACGAAATTAATTAAATAAAGAGGATTTATTTAATTAATGTTGAAAATATGTTATTTAGAGGAAATTGATGATTTTAATGAAATTAGTTAAATAATTAGATTATTTAATTAATGTTGAAATGCAGGTGATGCGATGCGAAGGGTCATTTTTAGGTGTCTATAGAAGGGTTGAGTTTTTATAAAGGATGCTTTGCGACCAATTCCCAAGCTTTGACTCCAACATGATGGAATTTGGGAGAACTTTACTAACCTCCACATTCACACAACATCTCACAAAAATTATTATGCTTCGGCCTCTTGTGACATTGTCAAGGGTTAAGAAAATCACAAATGAGTTAGCTATGCCTACAATAATCTCCTTATCCCAATACTCCAAAGGGAGGATGGGAAGATGGATCTAGGTTGTAGTCATAGTGGAAAGGTTAGTGTTAGGGTGAAATATTATCTTCCACTCGCAAAGTGAAAGATTGGATTTATCAAAAAACCAAGGTCCACTCACCAAAATCTAGGTGCAATCCTCCTTGAGAGAAAATGAGAAAAGGAAAAGTCCCTTAGGAGGGGCACTGACCTCGACACTCTCTTTAATTCTCCATTTAGAGCTTGTCCATCTAAAAACTAGCTCTATGTTAGGATGTCTCCAAAAAAATTCACCCACTAGGGCATTATCAATTTTGGAGATAAACATGTCAATGATTTAATCCTTAATCTTCAAGGATATGCCTTCCTATGAAGAACTAAACAATACCCCTTCCTCTCCAACTTTAGGAGCAAGAGATTTGAATAAATATGTTCAAGGAATTGTGTCTTAGATTTAATCGTGTTTGGGTTTTTTGGGCCAAACCCACTAGTTGATGCAAGTGAGGACCCATGTGGAGGTACCCCACCTCAATTCTCACCATTTGCAACAATAGTGTTTTCCTACTCAAACCCTGGAGAGCACATTTCAAAGGTGTTTTGTGTATAATTGTTGAAAATTAATTTCTTTCTCAACTATAATTTCTTCCATTACTTTTGTGACCTCATCCCAGGAGTCATTATTTTCCAGTCTTTCTAGCAAGGGTTTACTTCAATGTTTAATTTTATTAGTATAGTTCTTATTAGCCATTAAATTTGGTTTAATCACCTCACATGTTTCATATTATGATATTAATATTAGGATTCAACTATGTAGTTCTTGATTCAAACTCATTGACCCATATTTCATGAGTAGTCATTCACATGAACCCATCTCTCATAAGAATGAAAATGGTCCACTTAGCACTTATTTCATCTAGGTGATGCTCACAAGGGTGAAACATTGAGACTTCCCAAGACGTCACCCATCCTAGTACTACTTTAACTTAACCATGGATTTCCCCCAAGAAATCCCACTTACCTTGCTACCCCATGGTTAAGCATAATTGAGTCAGAGTAGTACTAGGAGGGGTGACCTCCCAAGAAGTCTTGATACTTCACCCTTGTAAGCATCACCTAGATGTAATGAGTGCCAAGTGGACCATTCATTCTCATGAGATATGGGTTCGTGTGAACTACTACTCTTGAAATATGGATCAATGAGTTTGACTCAAAAACTATGTAGTTGAATCTTGATATTAATATCATAATTTGACACACTACAAAAATACCTCCTACTTATCAATGGTTCATATTGTCAGTGAGAGTCAACATCAATAAATTTCTAAAATTTTATGTTTCATAGTGAATACTTTTCTCTCAAAGCGAACCCTCCACATAAGAAAGGTAATGAAGGAAATAAGCTTTTCTTTTGCTGACTAAAAAATATAGTTGATCTATGTTGTCCATCTATCTTATATATTCCAAGGAAAAAGCCCTCTATCACATGTATTAGAAGTTTATGGAGCTTTACTTCTAATACATAATATCTTAGCATAGTATTCTTCCATGAAGTATAGATCAACCAATTTTAATTTTTATCCCAATTGAATGGAATCTTTACAATTCATAGGCAATCTAGGAATTGGAGTATTTATAATTACTTCATGAATTAGAGCTAAGAAATAGTCCACAAAATGATTGTAGTCCATTCTCTTATCATGCATTCTTATCTTATAGGTCTAATCAATTATCAGTACCAACATTTTTTGTCTAAACATCAAAATAGGCCTAAATTTAAAGCTTATTGTTTGTAAACCATTTATAGAACTGCCTTAGAAATAAATAGCATAAGTAGGTTGTGAACCTAAAGGTCCTAGTGTTGGAACATCCTTTAATTAATAAAAACTATTTATACATAAATTCTACAATGTGCCCAAAAAATGTATATTTAATAAGTTGTTGATTATTATGAATGTTGAATATCATTTCAAGGAAGGTTCCATCCACTAGATTATCACTATCCAGTCCAAGGAAAAATGCTAGCATAGAAATGGTATGATTAACCCATGATTTAAAAGTAAGGAGGACTATCTTTGAATACCCTACCATAAAAGGTTAATTTATGCAAAAAAAATCTTTGGAACCTTTACTAGCTACTTCAAAATAAATAGCAATTGCTTCTAAGTTAATTGGGATAGTTCCTAATTCTATAGGTACTACAAACCCCAACCCGATGCCAATATTTTAGTTGGCAATTAACAAGATTTCTTCTTGGGTGTCCTTGTTAGTAATTATTTTTTATTTTCATAATAATGATGGGTACAAACCATGAAAAAATCTAGGCAAGGGAAAATATCATGGAGCATAATGCATGCCAATCCAACCACTGATGGCATGAACACTTATAATTATGAATCTTAGCATTGTGTGCCTTATTTTGAGAAACATATCTAAGCTCACTTAGGCTCCTATTAGTGATTATGGGATCATAAATATCATGACATTCATCAGTAAACCTAGGGATTTTAAGCAGTTCTGTGTATGAGGCACAAGTTTTATTTTTGGCTACTTTCTTTGTTGCTTCCTTTGAATTGATAGTCATAGACATGTTGCTATCAAATTTAAACTTAACCCTAAGATTGAAAATTTTGAAATTCAAGGCTTATGCTGATAGAAAGGAATGTGTGATTTCACTTACCTATAAAAAAGAATATAATTGCTTTGCCATGCCCTACAAATGATATTTGGGTGCAATCTCATTTCTAATGGACTATAGATGTTATAGCACTTAGCAATCAAATTGTAAACTTATAGTACTACATCCTAAGTTTTTTCCTTTTTCTTGTTTTTCTATTTGTTATATTTTGTCTTACTTTTTTCCAAGATAAGTGTCAAGTACATGTACTACTGTAACGCAAAAAATTGCACATACTTGCAATTTCATGCTATATTTTGGGCTTACTTTAGTGTTCATTCTCTTAGCATATTTTAGGCATCATTTTAACCCATCCTTAGCATTTTCCTTCACTAGATTGCCAAAAAAAATTATCAAATCCTAATTCTTCTCATTGACTAGAGAATACGTGCTAATTTTTTAGTGATTTCTCTAGGACACTAGCACAACGCACGGGTGTCCATATGACACAGTAGTCTCTCACGATTTTCTAAAAATTTAAATGTTGCTTCCCGCTGACTTACTACCACCTAATGTAATTCTCATATATTAGAAAAATGCCTTCAGCATTCAAATTTGACCCTTCATCTTCCCTACAAGTCACGCAAAAATAATTTTTAAATCTCTACTAAGCTATCTCATTCTATTCTTCTCTTGGATATGCTTGGTTGCACATACCTCCATTGTTGAAACTTGTTGAAGTTGCATGTTGTTGAAATAATACCATTGTTGAAGCTCTCTCAAGGATTTATGTTGTTACACTTTTTCCTCTTCTACACGATGCTAGTAATATTGTTCTTGTTCTTATTTTGAATAATATTGTTCTTGTTCTTATTTTGAATAATATTGTATCTCTTCTTTATCATTTGCTTCTACATCTCTATTGGAAAACTCTTGGTGTCAATCACCACCCTTTTATCCTACCATACACACACTAGGGTATTCTTCTATTGGAGTACTTGACAACACTAAGAGGAGGGGGTGAATCAATGTTGTAGACAAAACACTTTATTTAATTTTATTTCAGAATTTCAAAATAGAAGAAAGATTGCATATTAAAGCCTTATTAATGCAAGTTATTGTGAACTAAGGAACTGAACATACAAGTGTAATGACTAAATGAGCCATGCAACAAAGAGACCATAAGATAATGATTTCAAGAGTGGAAAACCCTCATGGGGTAGAAAAACCACTCATTAAATGCCTCATTGGCTTAATCAAAATGTGCTTCACTAGCAAATACAGATGCCTCACTGGCTATATGTGTCTCACTGGCTATTTGTGCCTCACTAGCTATTTGTCTCACTGGCTATTTACCTCACTAGCTATTTGTACAATCTCATGAATACAATATAGAATTTAAATCAATACAAAGGGTTACTCTGTTTCCTTACAATCCAGTTCTTGACTGTCTCATTATTTGAGACTCAAGAATACATAACTACAACTGTGTGCACATCAACTCAAAACAGATCTTGCATCAACACCCTATTACAATCTCAATGATAGTGTAAGATACACACTCATCAATCTCATCACAAGTGTTTACATTTTATGCCTCTTTATACATTTTCACACTTTGTCATTTCTTTCATTAAACAATTTAAACTTGTAACTGAACCATTCCAACTATCTCAGGCAGTTTTCAACTGAACCAATAACTATCAAGAGGGAATGGTCAAACATGCCCATTAAAAAGAACTTGAGTTTGTAAAAACTTTTTCACAATGCCTTTGAAACTATTTCAAACTTTTACAAAATGCCTTTAAAATAAATTGTGGTTACAAAAACTTTAACCACAACAAAATATTATCAACAATAGTTCATATGATGTTCTCATCCTGTTTAAAGTAACAATAAATTGTCTTCAAGATCATTGAACAAGACCCAAGTGTCGAATCATGAGGGTGAATCCTTCAAACCCTAACCAATAGTTTATCAATATTTTACAAACCCTCTTGCATTGTCTAGAAACTATTTGTCATTCACATAACAGTTTTGTTTTCAGCAAAAGATAAATTAAATAAATGAATTTATAGACCCCAACTTAAAGTCTTCAACTCATAACTGAAACCCAAGTCAAGGTGAAGTCAAAACAACACTTTATAGACTAAGACTGTCACAGCTCGAAAAGAAAAACCATGAGCAACAAATTCAAATTGATTTCCCTTTTTCTCACAAACGGAAGATTGTAGAGGCAAAACAGTAAACAAAGTTCCATTTAAGATCTCTCAAACACCATTTCCATTTGCATAAGAAACCAAAGTAAACTCTTCAACATGCACCTATAAAAAGAAGAATATCACCTGGAGTCTACCGTCAAAAACAAGGTTTTTGTTATGTCTTACATGCTTCAAAAATAATCGTCAAGCTCACATTTGAATTTGTTGAAGCTCACATTGACCCAAGCTCTATCAAATCTTCAAGATCCAGCATCATGATTGCAAGTTCTTCATGCCTTAAGCAATTGTTATAACCCTAGGTCAAAAAACAAAGGTCAACCATATGCAAATGAGTTCAAAAACAAACTTTTTCATTGTAAACATTGTCCATCGAGAGATTCTGTATGCCCTAGAAGGGCCGGTAGAAACTAAGTTTCTAATACAACCTTTTACCTATTGAACATGTTGATACCTGCTAAGCAAGTTATAATCTAAGTAACCCTGAAAATATACCTTTGCTCATTTGATTTATGTAATAAAAACAAATCAATAACATTTTACCTCTCATAACAGAAATAATGCCCATCATAAAAAATTATCAATCAAGACTATGATCATGATAACTTTAACCCAGAACATGTATTCACTCTTTGTCAATGTCAAAGTCAATAATAAGTCATTATTTGTGTGCACCAAATACAAGCAATGGTAACCATTTTATGCAAATAGAATGACCCCCAAATGGTAACTCCTTTATGTCAGTCTAAGACATAATTGCACCAAAAGCTAAGTAAGAACCAAGACTTTAGTGAATATTGTTGTCTCATGCTTATACAAATAATGATCAATAAACACCAACTAACACCCAAAGCAATAATCCTTATGCCTTTAAAATGAATGCCCATATACCTTTTGAATAGTAAACATCATAATGATCAAAGCTCTTTTCCAATGCTTTGTGTTGGTTTACATTTTCTAGTGCAACAAAAGTTAAGACGAGACCATGTCACACATGTGTAAGTGCTGCCACAAGGGAGACCATGTGTAAATGTTGTCACAATATCAAAATAGTGCCAAAGGATAATCACCAAAAATCAAACCAATGATGTCTTAAGCCTTTCAGAAGACAACCTAACTTGACATCAATGCCAAACCCAAGCAATGTCAAATTGATCATGAAGTGTCATCATGTAACACATCAACTGAACCAATGCAACTCTAACCATCGTGAGTATCTGATGAAGTAATAAGTACTTTGACCATCAAACACATCAAACATGAAGAGTCATCCAAATATAATAACCACATTATGCAAAGAATGGAAACCAAATGTCCAAGCTCATTGTGACTAGGCTCACTGTGATATGACAACCAAATGTCCAAGCTCATTGTGACCAAGCTCTCTATCACATAAAACCAAATACCTCTGCCATGCCAACTGACATGATGCAACTGTCAATGCCAACTATAAAACCAAATACCTCTTCCATACCAACTGTCATGATGCAACTGTCATTGTACCACAAACCTGAGAGTTTGTGTATTTGACATCAAGGACAACAAATGAGAGGGCAACGAACTCCCCCTTTGTCCTTGATGGCAAAAAACAACTCTCTCTCCCCCTTTTTGCATCAAAGACAAAGGGAGGAAGAATTGTGCAATTGCCTCAAAGATAGATCAGAAATCATAAGCCAATATGCTACAGAAAGAAATGATAAGCAAAAATAGGGAATATAAATCATACCATTATTGTCCAATGGAACACAAGGTATCCAGATTGTCTTGAAACATCACTACACTATTAGTACCAAAAAATATGACCATATAAAAGAACATGTATCATAGCAAGGGCAACAACTGAGTATTCCAAACATGAAAATCAGTAGACCATCAAAGAGAAAAACTAGAGATATGGTCATTGTCAGCTGTATAGGGCAAAACACCACTGTCACCAACATCAATAACCAACTAAAAACACCAAAATACATAAATAGCAATGATCAAGAAGCAAGAAATGTAGGCATCAAGAGAACAACATCAAAGCATCAAGATAACATATGTATATACCATTGTACCAATGTATCAACTGTCCTTATCAAAGAAGCAATAGAATGTCAGAAAATTGATAAATTTGTGCATGAACCAATGTCCTCATAAATGTTGAACTGATAGAAGAAATAGAGGAACATATCCATCAAACAGAAAGAGTAAGTGCTATGATAACTTCCATTTAAAATCCATGAAAAGAGATCATAAAAGAATGCAATTTGTTCATCACTTGTCACACTAGGGTACTAAGAAGCTCCCCCTGAGATCGAAGCCTATTGCAACTTTCCATTGACCTTAAAGACCTCAACATATACTTGATTGTAAGCATATGAATCAGAATATTATGAGCATGTCCATATTAATATATTATCTTTCTTCATCAGAGTATTACCATGTTCCATACAACTTCTAGTAAAGAAGTTTGAATTTAATCATGAGAATGATCAAGAATGACATGTATCTCTCTTCAATAGTATAAGCTTCTTACAACAATATTGCTACATATCATTGTCATTGCATAAATCAAGGCATCAAGAACTGTACAAAAGCATTAGCCATCAAGCACTTAATTGCTCTAGTCTTTTTCCTTCCGTCTTGCAAATAAGATACGAATCACTAATGGCATTCTTCTACCACTGCACCTCTGCACCTTCTTTTAATCATCAAGAATGCTCTTGTGATGGTAAAATACCTCCTGAAGATGTCTCAACACTTGGCAACTTCCAAATGATCAAAACCTAACACAATTCTTCTAAGATACCTAATTGTAGTTATCACCATAAACTTAACATGGAGTGACCAAGACTATACTGTTGAAGACATCAAGAGAACACTGTAGCATCAAATAAGGCACCAAGAAACACTTGTAATAGTCACTATATAACTACATTTTCAAGGTCTGTTCATGGCATCAAGACTTGTCACTAAATTCAAACCTGCAACCTTAACAAATAAACTTCTTTGAGTCTTAAAAAATGTATAAGGCATATGAATTGCATGAAGACTTTATCAACCCAAATAAAGATTCCAACACATGATCACACCTTTGACATATTGCTCAGAACATCCTGATTTCAGATGAGACACTTCAAATCATTGAGGCACACTATGACCTTCCAACATCCTTTAGTCATCAACAAACTCAACTTCATACCAATCAATGTACTAAAAACAAACAAATGTCCAAGAGACCTTTCAACCCTTACAACTACTGAACATGAAGATTTGATTCCAATTCCATCAAGGTGGACAATAACCTCAAGCACATCATGTCATCAAGCAAACTGGAACCTATCATGAAGATGTGACATTAGATGATATCTATTGCTTGTTATTGTAACAAAGGAGTATCCTTTGAACACCTTGTTAGCATCTTTGAAGGCTTTGAAGCATGATGAAACACAAGAACATGAATCACAAAGGCATGCATTTAAGTTGCTATTAGATATCAAACCAGACTTTCTACATCATCAAACTTCTTGAAACTTTTTGGGGCAAAAGATAGAACATTAGACAACTCCCCCTCACTCTAAGTTGTGTCTCAAGCGATTTGTAATGTCTCTTGTGTAGCATGCACAAGATTAGGACTTCCTTCTTCTTGACTTTGTTTTCTTCTCCAAACTAGCATAGGATATTTGTTTTCCTTGCCCAAGGCATTCACTTGCTTTTACTTGAACATGTAGCCTCTATTTGGTTTTATCCTTCTTCTACACCATTGTGCTTTGTGCCCAAACATATTACATCTATAACACAAAATATTGTAGTCTTGACCAAGAGAAAAATAGTTTCTTCTAAGTGATCTAAGATAATCTCTTTTAACATACCTTGGATGCATCCAACAGTTTCTGGCAAGGTGGCCAACTTTATTACAATTATAACAAGCATTATTGTAGTTCTAATTTGACCATCCATAAAAACTTTTCTCTTTATTCCACCCAAAATCATTTCTTTTACGATCTCTGTCCCTATGACCATAAACATGACATGCATAGCGATAACCATGGAATTGTGAGTAATTATACCTGATAGGTGGAAATCTTGAATATTTTTTATCAGTAATATTAATGTTGGCTTTCTTCTTGAATTCAACCTCAGGTGCAGCAGAGTGAAATATCAAGCCTATCTTCTTCCTAAGAGCATCTCTTGTCTTGGAACATTCTCCTTTCTCATAACCCAAGCCAGTAGTATCCTTGTAATACCTTTGCTTGCTCAACATGTCATTCAGGCAATCAGTACTCTTTTCAAATTGAATATTTATTTGCAATTTTGAAGATGCTTCCTCCAAATACTTTCTCAAAGAGACTATTTCTTTCTCTAACTTCAAACTTTCTATTCTTTTTACTTCAAGATCAGATTTAGTCATATCTATTATTCTTTTGGCTTCTACAACTTCAATTTTTAGACTGATAATCTATTTGTTAGATTCATCAACTTGACTTCTTAAATCTACAATCAACTTTCTTGCCTCTTCAAATTCAATAGAAACTTTTGCAAGATCGGAGAGTACCTTAGTCTTAGAATCCTTCTCTTGTTGAAGTTGAACCTTTAATCCCTGGTTCTCTTTTTCAAGATACTTGTTCATTTCTAGAGCACATAAAAGTTCTCCTTTAATATCCACTTCACAGTCATCTTCATCCACAAAGAAGTCTCCTTCTACATCATCAATTTTAACAACAAAGTCATTTTCTTTCACACTTTGTGTCAACTTTCAAAGGTGACTTAGGAAACAACTCATTATTGGGCTTGACTAGAGTTTGTTGTATAGCCTTTTTCTTGTCCTCTTTCTTTTCTCTATTTCTTCTACCTTTTCCCATGGTACTCCACTATCAGGACCCACCCAAGCCTGTTAGACTTTAATAGGTAACCTACGCTCTGATACCATGACAACACTGAGAGGGGGGGTGAATCAGTTTTGTAGACAAAACACTTTATTTACTTTTATTTTAGACTTTTAAAATAGAAGAAAGATTGCAGATTAAAGCCTTATTAATGCAATTTATTGTGAACTAAGGAACTGAACATGCAAGTGTAATGACCAAATGAGCTATGCAACAAAGAGACCATAAGACAATGATTTTAGGAGTGGAAAACCCTCATGGGGTAGAAAAACCACTCACTGGCTTAATCAAAATGTGCTTCACTAGAAAATATAGATGCCTCACTGGTTAAAAGTGCCTCACTAGCTATTTGTGCCTCACTGGTTAAAAGTGCCTCACTAGCTATTTGTGCCTCACTAGTTGTTTGCCTCACTGGTTGTTTGCCTCACTAGCTATTTGTACAATCTCATGAATACAATATAGAATTTGAATCAATACAAAGGGTTACTTTGTTTCCTTACAATCTAGTTCTTGACTGTCTCATTATTTGAGACTCAAGAATACATAACTACAATTGTGTGCACATCAACTCAGAATAGATCTTGCATCAACACCCTGTTACAATCGCAATGATAGTGTAAGATACACATTCATCAATCTCATCACAGGTGTTTACATTTCATGCCTCTTTATACATTTTCACACTTTGTCATTTCTTTCAGTAAACAATTTAAACTTGTAACTGAACCATTCGAACTATCTCAAGTAGTTTTCAATTGAACCAATAACTATCAAGAGGGAATGGTCGAACAAACCCATTAACAAGAACTTGAGTTTGTAAAAACTTTTTCACAATGCCTTTGAAACTGTTTCAAACTTTGATAAAATGCATTTAAAATAAACTATGGTTACAAAAACTTTAACCACAACATAATATTATCAACAATAGTTCATATGATGTTCTCATCCTGTTTAAAGTAACAATAAAATGTCTTCAGGATCATTGCACAAGACCCAAGTGTCGAATCATGAGGGTGAATCCTTCAAACCCTAACCAATAATTTATCAATAGTTTACAAACCCTCTTGCATTGTCTAGAAACTGTTTGTCGTTCACATAATAGTTTTTTTTCAACAAAAGATAAATGAAATAAATGAATTTATAGACCCCAACTTAAAGTCTTCAACTCATAACTGAAACCCAAGTCAAGGTGAAGTCAAAACAACACTTTATAAACTAAGACTGTCACAGCTCGAAAAGAAAAACCATGAGCAATAAATTTAGATTGATTTCCCTTTTGCTCACAAACAGAAGACTATAGAGGCAAAATAGTAAACAAAGTTCCATATAAGATCTCTCAGACACCATTTCTATTTGCATAAGAAACCAAAGTAAAATCTTCAACATGCACCTATAAAAAGATGAATATCACCTAGAGTCTGTCGTCAAGAAAAAGGTTTCTGTTATGCCTTACATGCTTCAAAAATAACCATCGAACTCACATTTGACTTTGCTAAAGCTCACATTGACCCGAGCTCTGTCAAATCTTCAAGATCTAGCATCATGATTGTAAGTTCTTCATGCTTTTGGCAACTATTATAACCCTAGGTCAAAAAACAAAGGTCGACCGTACGCAAATAAGTTCAAAAACAACTTTTTCATTGTAAACACTGTCCACTGAGATATTTTGTATGCCCTAGAAGGGTAAGTAATAAATAAGTTGCTAATACAACCTTTTACCTGTTGAACATGTCGATACCTACTAGGCAGGATATAATCTAAGTAACCCGAACATATGCCTTTGCTCATTTGATTTGTGTAACAAAAACAAATCAATAACCTTTTACCTCTCATAAAAGAAATAATGCCCATCATAAAAATGTATTCATCAAGACTATGATCATGATAACTTTAACCCACAACATGTGTTACATCCCTAACTTCTGACTTGCTATACTTTTACTTTTTACTTGGACGTAAGTAAATTTATTGTGATGTTATAGATTTATGACATGGAATTATATTGAATATCATTTATGAAATCATGGAAATGATTATGTTATTATTATCGATTTAATATTTGTATTATGAGATTTGATTTATTAGTTGAATTAATTGAATAATGATGCACTGATCACATATTGTTTGATGACAAGTGAAACAGGATTATAGGTTATCAAATGACTCTCGGAGAAAAAAAGAGAGAGAGCATCTTTCCAGGAGAGAGATATAGACCTCGAGTTACAAGTGATTGATTTGCCAAACTAAGTATAAAGTGTTTAACAAAAATGTGAACCATGGTGTCATGAGAGGTAAGCTTTGTCTTGTCAGTTTACTTCCGAACTTAATCGACACGTAGTCGATATTATTTCAAATCTTTCTAAGTCATCTTAGTCGTTACTAACGTTAACGATGCCGTTTGAGATTGATTTATAACTACTTACATTTAATGTAAATATCACGACATTTTTGTCGTCAAATGATGGTCTTATTACAACTATTAATATATTTGACGTGTTATAAACAATTCGTAAACGATAAGACATTTTTGTTGAAGTCATTGATATATGATTATTGTTGACGGATTGTGATGGGGAGACAAGGTCAACCCAATCACATTATCCGTATTCCTTTGTCATAATATTATCTTTTTATCGATTAAACCATAACTATCTAGTTGAGGTGATGTTAGTGAATCATATTTGATACAATCAAATAAGAATATACTTATGTGTCAAATGAGGATAATACCTCATGGTAAGTTATTAATGTTATGCTAGAGTAGTTGAAGGCATACTAATAGGAGAGCCTTCATTATATTGAGTGGTGGATCGAACCACTTTAAGTGTTTATTAAATGAGCAACCATAGGTTTAATGCCTTGTTGGCATCTGTGGGAGTGGAGCGGTGGTGATGCTAACCATATTCGCTGAAGCTCCCTCAAAGAATGTTCTTCCCTGTCGACATGTGTAGAGATATGCAAATTTATAGCTCAGTTGAAATTAAATCATGAGCAGATTGTTTTAAATTCAATGTGTTTCTAACTGTAAAGTGTGGAGGAACGAAAAATAAGGATGGCACATTATGAATCTTGTTGAGTCGTTAAAAACCACGACTCAGCTAAGTCGTTGGGGGGAAGAAAACATCAAAAAAGAGAATGTTAGTTATGCTTTGGGGAGGTAAAAAAAAGATATAGAGAGTCCACGGTAAGCATGAGAGGGAGAATTAGAAGTCGGTTAAGAAGATGATATCTAGTCATTAGAGGGATAGAGCTCATAGTGGAGGAGCTAAAAATGATCATTGAGTCATTTGAAATTGATTAAAACCAGCCAATGATATATATAGTATTGTTTCTGGTTAAGAATAACAAAGTGGAAATCTCTACAGGATTAACATGGGAATTTGGACCGCCGACAAAGTGGTGATTCAATATAGAGATTGATAGAGGGAAGTTTTAATGCAAGCTATTGAATAAGAGTAAGATTAGCAAGGGTGATCTTTGGTTGTCGAAGAACACTTAACAGGTTCTTTTGTTATTCAATGTTATTTAAATTGCTACATATAAACCACCTTATGATCTATATTGTGGATGGTTTCTAAGTCAAAATAAGATCAATGATATCCAGGTAGAAAACATAGACAAATAACTTCCCTCTTGATCATATGAAAATCAAAGATACTAAGTTAGTGAATGGTAGTTGGCATTTAAAATTGATCTCACTTTTATTATGTTTGATAGTATAACAAAAATCTCATACTTCTTATACCAATATGTTGTGATTTCACAACAACGACAGTTTTAAGTTTTTGAGTAAACTGTCTCTTAATATTTAGATCTCCTCTACTCTGCATGTTATAGTTATTGGTAGAATATTTATATTTAAGTGGGACAGCTATGGCTTGTAGTGATTATCTAAGATAATAGAACCCCTTCAACGTATAAGGAACCGATGGGGGTCTAGTTAGGAAATATTGATTCCTAATAAGCATCCCTTTATCTTTCAAAAATACACCACGTATAATGACTTCTCTATATCTGGTATAGGAAAGAAAACTCATAATCTCAGCTTCTTTCTAGCTCCTTTTAGAGAGATAAATTTGAGCAAACCTCATAGAGGACAGAGCATTAGGATGGGAAAAAACTCTAAGATAACCCAGTAGGGTGATAATTATTCTATATACCCTGTTATTTCTGTATTTTGATAGCTATTTCAAATAGAACAATAATGAGGAAATATGAACCCTAGTTATGAAGATATTTTGACTCTTGTCATAAGGGGATATTTACCTCAAAGCAATAACATTTAGAGTTGGGTTGAAAACCTATTCAGTATTTGATAGAACAACTTAAGGTTGTAAGTATTGATGTATTAATGATCCAGCCATAGATGGAAAGGTATATTTAACCCTTTAGTTGAAAAAAAAGACTAATAGATAATTGTTTTTATGATATTCTTACTTCTTAGAATAAGTATGTTTGTTATTCCATTGGATTGGAATGGGTTAAATAAAACCCTAGTATCACCTAGAAGGGTTAAGGATTATCTGACAACACCTTTAGGGTTATAAACCATTTTAAGTTACTTTATGTGGGTAGACATTAAAGGGTCGAGAACCCTAATTTAGTAAATGTTCATATTTATCTCATTGAAAAGAGATTTGTTATTAGTTGACAATGTTTAACCTTAGGTAGGGAATACTATTTGTTGGGCTACAAGTCGACTTGAAATACAAGACATAAGCCTCGAGTTTTGCAAGTCTGTAAGAGGTACTATTAATGGTAGTCAACCATAAAGTGTTTTATATCTTATTGATTACAACTTCTCTTAGCTATTACTTGTTGATAAGTGGTGAATCCCAAATATCGTAAAAATGCAAAGAGAGATACCCAAGAATGGATAGTCATTTTATAACGGTCAATGGAGCAATGATAGTGTCTTATGAATACACCTAAGTCAAAAAGACTTGATTTGAGTTAGACATCACTCTTTAGTTGAACCTTAACTTGACCTAGATATATAGCTTGTGATTGAAGGGACAAGTACCCTAACTATGTATAATTATTCCTACTTGTAAGAAGGGAATTAGTTCCTGGACTATAATGCTTAACCTGGGTAAGGTAATCATCTTAGTCGTTATTAATCGATTTAAAATTCTTATGAGTCAATAAGTCGTGGACCTCAGGTATTGCAATGATATAATGAGAGTCCTCGTAAAGAAAGAAAGTTGAATAGGTCTAAGGATTATAGACAGTGAAAGAAAACATGTATGGGTCGGGAAGACTAAATTATTGAAATCCTCAAGACTTCATAAGTTAAACATAGTTGACCAAGTCAAATTGTAGGAATATGATAGTATCCAAGTCGAATTGGGGTGGGTGAACATAACGACAATGTTCATTACGAACGTCAATTTATATTGAAACTATGGCCATTGTAATGCATATGTCTCTACATGCATTTTCAGTTCACTGTATCTGGATTGCACAACCTATCGGAAATCATACTTAGCTAGAGGGTATCTAGGGTTGTATGGTTGATAGAGTTGTGTAGGATACAACACTATGTACTTGGAAAGGCAAATTACCACTGGTCACCTTTGGTCTATATTCGTCATGAAGGGTAGGGCCACTTCCTATGTGGAAGATGTGTGGGAGACCCCCGATCTATGGATGGGGGTAAATCACTGGAAAGATACTCTCTCTCTCTAGCAGAAGACATGCTGAGGCTTACGATAAAGATGTCAGATTTTTGAATGCAGTATATCTTTGAGACTTGTGTTTATTGAGACTATGTAAAACATTATCTAATGCATATATTTGTAATTGATTTACTTTTGTAAACATTGTACTTAAAAAGACAATATGATTTATTGTAATTTGTGATGAGGAATCTGGTAATTGTAGTTACTTGGTTATATGTTGAATAAAAGAAAACTTTTCTCTATCTCATATTTACCTTGTTTAAATTACTTTATGGTAAATTTCTAGTTTTTACTATGTTTATAGAACGTGGATGTTACAACATGTCTTCACTCTTTCTCAATGTCAAAGTCAATAATAAGTCATTATTTGTGTGCACCAAAAACAAGCAATGGTAACCATTTTATGCAAATAGAATGACCCCCAAATTTTGTCAAGATACCTTTACCAATAGCAACCTACATCGGATGTAACAAAGTGTTGTCCCACTTCCTTTGTGTCAGTCTAATACATAATTGCACCAAAAGCTGAGTAAGAACCAAGACTTTAGTGAATATTGGTGTCCCATGCTTATACCAATGATAATCAATAAACACCAACTAACACCCAAAGCAATAATATGCCTTTAAAATGAATACCCATATACCTTTTGAATAGTAAACATCATAATGATCAAATCTCTTTTCCAATGCTTTGTGTTGGTTTACATTTTCTAGTGCAACAAATTTTAAGACGAGACCATGTCACACATGTGTAAGTGTTGCCACAAGGGAGACCATGTGTAAATGTTGTCACAATATCAAAATAGTGCCAAAGGATAATCACCAAAAATCAAACCAATGATGTCTTAAGCCTTTCAGAAGACAACCTAACTTGACATCAATGCCAAACCCAAGCAATGTCAAACTGATCAAGAAGTGTCATCATGTAACATATCAACTGAACCAATGCAACTCTAACCATCCTGAGTATCTGATGAAGCAATAAGTACTTTGACCATCAAACACATCAAACATGAAGAGTCATCCAAACATAATAATCACATTATGCAAAGAATGGCAACCAAATGTCCAAGCTCATTGTGACCAAGCTCACTGTCACATAAAACCAAATACCTCTGCCATGCCAACTAACATGAAGCAACTGTCAATGCCAACTGTAAAACCAAATACCTCTGTCATGCCAACTGTCATGATGCAACTGTCATTGTACCACAAACCTGAGAGTTTGTGTATTTTACATCAAGGACAACTAAGAGGGCAACATCTTCTCCATAGACTAGGGATTAATACTTATAGATTTATTTTATTATCATTGCTCTTAATTCCTAGATACATGTAGGATAGTAGCACACACTATTTTCAATCTCTTTATCATTGGTTGTCCATGGAGGTTGAAAGATTGACATAAAGGCTTGACCATTCTTGCAAAGCTCCCAAACATCCCTAACCATTTTTCTTATCCTAGTTACAAGTTTCTCAAGGATCAACTCACATAGTGTTTTGCGTCTTCTCATCTCTCTCTCTCTTACAATTTTAGTATGTTATTTAATTTAGTTCGTTTAGATTCATTTTATCATTTCTATATCATTTGGCATCCTCTAGTTTGTTGTTTTGGTTGTCCCTATTTCCTATTGTGTAGGTGAGTTCAAAATCTAGTGAAAACTTTAAGTTTTGCAACTTTTCTGGATTGCAGCATGTGATTTGGATTATAATGCATTACGTAGATGTCGTCACACTGCTCTAGCATATGAGATAGTGAACTCCATCATTCGGTGCCAGGTTCCTTATTTTCTACAATTTTTATTTTTGTACCCAATTTATCATTTCAACACTACTTTCAACCTCATTCATTCATTGTTTCATAAAAGTAATTTAAAAGTTAACACTAGCTTAATTTCTTCATTACAACTACAAACAATAATAATGTTTTAGTATGAAGTAATGATGGCCTAAAACTTCATTAAATTTCCCCTCGTTGTTGCCACTAATACAATATGAAAATATTAAAAGAATAACTTAGATAAACACGACATCAAAATAGGTAATTATTCAAAAAAATCTCAACCATTATTCTAAACCAATCTAATAACTCTTGAATGATTTTGAAAGTTGTGTTACCAATATTCACGTTGTCAAATTTGCATTCTGGAATTGAATTGCAATCGTTAATCATCATTCATTGAATGGTGGAAACTCACTAGAGAGTGTCAAAGTGAAGAAAATTGAGCTATCTAAAACTTGAGTGAAGTTACTAAATATGTTAATAGCCTTTAGTCACCAGCCAGTATTAAAGTAAATATGTAGAATAATAAAATTAATTATCACAGAGTTTTGATATGACATTATGAATTTAGTGATAATTATTGTGCTACTCCTTATATTTTAAACAAGGTTTGGAGAATTATTCAAAAAAGTTGTGATTCATTCCAGCAAGTTTACTAGAGGAGTTTAGATGGAAGAAAATTAAAAAGGAAAAAATGGTGTTTATTAATGAAGCTAGTCAAAGAAGGTATATTTTATTAAATTTGAAGCACATACATTAATGTATCTATTTCAAATGTCATCAATGATTTTATATTTATTTTTTATTTTATTTTTTAGTTCAACTTGAATAGTAATACTAAACAACTACTTTTGGAAATGTCATCACTAGTGTAAATTATGCAACATGATTTCTTTTTGCAAGACCCAAGAATCACAAATAAATCATAATTAGAGTTGAACATCATTTGTCAGGAGTTGGTGTTGTTAGTTTTAAACAAAAATTGATGATATTATGGATGGCTAGTTATCTTTAGCAAAGAAGAAAGTGCAATACTAATTATCAAATTTGAAGTGTGGAGTACTATTTGTATTAAGTTCAATTCTAAAATTGAACTATTACACCTAAGCATGTTTTACTAGCCTCAATGCTATCCAAAAATTGAGTTCTATTGCACTTATGAGGCATGTCTCTTTGGCTATAGCTTTATTGAAACTGTGTTAGAATATATGTTGGAAGAAATCTCCAAAATATTGTTAGTAAATAGATTAGTTTTAGATTAAGGAAATGAAATAGATAATTGAGAAACAAGAATATGTGAATCTATAAATGAAACTAAAAGAAAAGTCTCAGACTATTTCTACCAATGTACTACAATGCATATATTACCTGTATTTAATAATTAAAAAATTGTTTAATTTTTTGAAGCTAGTGGTTCTATGACTCAAACTAATTAGAAATTTAGATGCTTGTGTAATTGTAAATTTCTAATTCTCTAACTCAAATTCTTGCATATTCTTTATCGACAACATTTGACATATGACTTGTAGTCATCTTTCTACTTATTTTAAGCAGTTGCTAAATGAATGATAGTTGTGTATTTAGAATAAGCAAGTTTACATCAAAAAAAAAAATCTAAAAAATATAAATATTTAATGCAAATATACTTCTTATTATTGCAATTTCTTTGGCATGTATACATATATATAAAACAAAAATCTAAAATAAAATTCTTAATAAATGAAAAATAAATAGTATTAAAAATCTAGTTGCTCTGTAATTGTAAATTTGTAATGCTCCAAAATAATACTTTCAAAAATTCTAAAATTTAAAATAGATAAACAAAATAAAGATGAAGTTCAAAAGTAGAATTGAAAAAAATAAATAATGGTTGTCCTTAAATTACACACAAAGCAAATAGATTAAATTTGCTATTATAAATAAAGGAAAGTTTCTAAACTTAATAGTGTTGCAAATACGTAGAGTATCTATTGAGATTTTGAGCACTGTTAATAGTATTGCAAAAACATAGATTATCTATTGAGATTAATTATGGCACATAGGTCAAGTAATACTTGTGGCTCACAATCCATTTCATTTGAACACTCCAAAAAAGAAAAATAAAAAACTTTATCTTTTCATATGTCCACATGATGCTACTCCTCATCACTACTCAAGGGCATGTAACCCCATGATTATAAATATTTGTAATAAGGATATGAAAGCCATATACAATCTATTATAATCTTTCACATTTTGTTTTTTTAGAAAGTGGCTCTTGTCAGTGATGGTCCTCCAAAAATTATCTAAGCATCCGCCATTAGTATTTTTCAAGCAAACTTAGCTATCTCTATAAGGTCCTTTAAAACTACCATAGTTTCCACTAAGAACATCTCCCTAAGTCTTCCTTGTTGCTCTACCTATCAGAGCCACCCACCACCACAATTGTAGTCAGTCTATAGTTTGTATGAATATAAGTTTCCCTCACTTTTTACCTAACCCCCTGTCTTAGACAATGTCCATTGTATTGGAGAGAAATAATCTGACCACCTCATTATTAAACAAATATCATTCTATTTGATCCATATATCATACCCAATTATGGCTCATATTGATCTAGCCATAACCAAATATCCAATGCAAAAAACTTCATGCACTCAAAGTTAAATATCCCTAAGCACTTTGTTTCCCATTTTCTAATGAGAAAGCAAATGCAAAGAGTCATCTTGTGTTTGAAATGCATGTTGGGATCTCATTTATAGATAAATCTAGAATTTTAATAATCACATATTTATTACTTAATATCGCACCATGATTTGATTATCTCATATATTCGTGTAAAGTGTTATGAAACATATTTTCCTACCTCTGACAGTGAGGTGTCATTTAATTGTTGCCCTATCAATTCTTTTTCAGTTCATCACATTTGTCCCTTTAAGAGGAGTTTATAAAATAATAAATATTATAAATTATTATATATTATATTCCCCTTTGATAAATTTTCATGATTTAGTAATAATTTAAAGTGGCATTGCTATAGCAAGTCACATTATATGACTATCAGTAAATTTGCTCTCATGGACAATTGACACGTCTCTTCAATAAGCTTATTCCAAAACTTTTATCCAAAAATGTTGGTGTACTAGAAATTCCTCTCAAAATTCAACTTTAGCCGTTGAACTTATTATTCCTCAAACAATGTAAAATTTATATAATTTTAAATAATATATTATATTCCCCTACAACAAATTTTTTTATTTTAGTAATAATTTAAAATGTCACATATACAACTATATAATGTTAAAGAGAATCATCACCTCTAAAAATTAGAGATATCACATAATTTGCATTGTCATGCATATAAGATATTGTCATATGTAAAAGGCTCCTATTTTAGATAATTATCTTGTATATGAAATAATTTGATAAAAACCTTGGATGAGTTTGCATGGCTAGGGGATTGATAACATTTGATATTAGTTATTTGTATATTATTATAATTAAGAAGCAATTTTATCCTATATGTCATAGAGAAGATAGGTCCGTTGAGAGGAAATACTACAAGATAAAAAAGTTATGTCTAAATGGGTAAAGACATCTAAGATGACAATTTGATACAATATATCAGTGTTTTTTACAACTATCTAAGGAGGTTAGTATTTCTCTAAAACCCCTAAATTTCTTGGGTATAAAAGCACCTACTTATAATGGGTTAAGACATCTAAGATGACAATTTGATACAATATATTAGTGTTTTTTACAACTATCTAAGGAGGTTAGTATTTCTCTAAAACCCCTAAATTTCTTGGGTATAAAAGCACCTACTTATAATGGGTGGTTTTTGCCCTAATAAACTATCCGAGGAGCAAGTTTGAAAAGGATAGCTCACCCAATGTTTTAAATTTTTTATGGATCATTACTATATGTTTAGTAAGATGACTAATTTTTTCCCTACAAAACATGGCAAATCATACATGCTTATGCTTATGAAAATCACATATATGATTTCCTTGATAAGATCATTAAATATTTTTTAAGTATTTTCATAGCATATTAAATGTTGACTTACTTCTTGTTAAATTAATAATGGGTTTTTATTATTTCTACATCAAAAATAAAATTTATTGATTATTGTGTTACTGACTATGTCAGTGATCCTATTGATAGGATATATACCTAAAACTATGTCTTCACAATATGGTGCACCTGCTATCACATGGATGGAGTAATATTTAAATAGCTACATTTATAACATTTTAATTAAAAGATGACTATAAAAGTAAACTACAAGGGAATCAATGTGGCTTAAGAGATTACTGGAAGAGTTTTTCATCTGGATACTATTACAAATCTCACCTTATTATCTGATAACCAAATCTATTTACTCTTACCAATGACTCCTATTTCCATAAATAAAGACATTTGAAGTTTATGGGCACTTCATTCAAGGGAAAATCATTCCATCTTAATATTATTCTCTAGTTTCAGAAGACTGATTATCAAATGGTGGATATATTATGATCAACAAGAACTGGGGTAGGCTCCCAGTAATCAAAAGAAATTATATATGGAGTATAGCATCAAACCTCTGTGCAGTACGCAATTCTCTAATTTCAAATCAATGCTTGGCCATAAGAAGTTTCCATTGAGGGAGAGTTTGCATGGAAATGGCACCTCGAGATGAAAGACCTAAAAGGCATAACATAAGACTTCTAGGCATTATATATAACCCCTATGAATGTAAGACCTAAAAGGCATAAAATAAAACATCTAGGCATTATATATGGCTAAATCCTTAGATGTAAGACCTAACAGACATAACATAAGACCTCTAGGAATTATATGTAAGCCTTATGGCCATATTAAAATTTTCTGTAAATCTTCCACTTGTAGAAGTATTGTATTGTATAAGACCTATAGGCACCATGTAATGAACCTGGGGGAGGCTGGTTTGAGGAGTTTTGAGCTCCAATAAAAACATTATAAGACCTTGTTTAAGCATCATTTCTTAAAACACTAGGATTATAAATTGTGACAAGATGGCATTCATATAGTCTGGAATACATGCTCTTCATTTTGGCATATATTTATGTCCCTATTTATCACTATCAAAGAAGACCTACGTTACTGCGGTACTTCATTTTTTCTTTTATAAAAATTGATAGATGATACCCCCTATTAAAATTAAGGGGTATTATTAGAACATAATGTTTTTTTAAGGGTAAAATAAGTTTAGAAGGGGTCCCAAAACCATATACAAAATGCTACCAATAGAAAAAAAACACTGTTGGTGAAAAATCATATTTTCACTTTTACATATGTTAATTAGGGAGATTCTTTTTCTATTTTGAGCCTTATGACATGTGTCATAGGCTTTCTTTTCTCTTGAGAGCATTGTGACAGGTGTCACATGCTTTCTTTCCCCACTTTGTATATTCTTGGACAGTGGTTGTGTATATCCTTTGTATTTATTTTTGAATAATGCAATGAGAATGTGAAGCACTAATTCACGCATGCATTTGGCTTTTGCAATATTTTCTTGTAGCTCTCTCTTGTAAAAGATTTTTGGCAGATGATCTTGGTTGTTGTGTCCTTGTATGACTCTAACATGGTATCAGAGCTCCAGATCTGTCAGTTTCTTCTCAAATCAGAGAGGATTTTAGTCATGAGCAGATAATCTGTGCATCCTGGAGCAAAAAAGACCTCACGGTTGCGCTCAGAAGGTGTCAAAACCCCTATTTTCATATAAGGCACTCTTTTTTTGGTGATAGAAAATTTTTTGGGCACTTTTTTGGGGTTTGATTTTTTGTGTGCAGAAAAAATCCATATGATCGCCTCGATTTCCATGTCAAATTTTCTGTACAGTCACCTCAGTTTCCGTACCCAAATTTTTTGAGCATATTTTGATTTTCAAGTTCCCTCGATTTGCGTGCCAAAAATTTTGAATCTGCCTCGATTTTCATGCCGCTTGATTTCTGACTGTCTCAATTTTTGTGCCAAAAATTTTTGAATCTACCTTGATTTTCGTGTCGTGTTCATGTGCAGGCCTAAAAAGGCAATTTTCTTTCAGAGGCCATAACTTGAGCATACAGACTCAAAAATTGGCAAACAAAAAAGCATTGGAAAGCTGGTTCTGAGCGCTATCTAGTAATACTAGTCTTTTTCCCATATTTTTCTGTTTGAAACTTTTTTTTCTGTTTGAAGTCAAGGCATCATTTATGGCTTCCGAGCTCCGTTCTTGCGCCCAGAATCTTCATTTTTTGAAAATGAATAGGTGTTGGAAAGGTATCAGAGATCTCTACACAACCATCTATGTAATTTTTTCAGATTCAGCCCTAGGTATCTTTTATTTAGTTTGTCAATTTTATGGCTTCTGTTGGATATCCTAGACATCCTGCCTCCTGGAAAGGTTCTGTTTGCTTTGATAGGCTTCTGTTATCAACATAAATCTATTTGCATGTTTTGATCTCTATCATTTTGAGGAGGTATCATGGGTTTTACCACTCATCCTTCTGTGGTCAATCTGACTAAGGACAAGTATGAGTCCTGGCAAAGAGGCATCCTGACACATCTCAGGTGGCTACATCTTTTGCCTCATCTTTATGGGCTCATACTTGAACCAGAGACACCTATGAAGAAATCTATTTGGGGTAACAATCGAGATCATGTTGTAGGTTTAATTTGTACCACTGTTGATTATGATATTGCATGTGATCTTCCCATCTATGAGAGCCCACACACACTTTGGACAAAAATTTGGGAGTTGTATGGAGACCCTCATGTCTCACCATTTCCAAATGATCCTACAGCAGATTGTCTCATTCCACTTGATGATGTAGATAATATACCTTATGATGATGATACTTTAGAGGAGCTTGAGTATATGGTATGTCTTGAATGTTCAAAGACAGAGACCTCTCTTGCTCCCTCTTCTCCTCCTATTGAGATCACATCTTCTTCATCACCTGTTGCTACTTTAGAATTCAATGTTGCATCATCATTGGCTTCTAGTAATTCTGTGCAGCAGGTCAATATCAGTCTTTCAGATCCACCTCATTGGGACTTTTATCTTGCATACATATCATCCTTGTTTGTGTAGTCTCACATTGCTGATTTGGAGGACACATTTGAGGGTTTATCTCTCTTGTTTGATGCTATCTCAGTTGGCTTTGCATCACCACCTTCATCTACTGTGTTTCCTGATGCAGTTCAGATCATATCCTCTCTTGGTTCTTCTTCTCTGATTGGGTGGACAATTTCTATTTTGGAGAAGACATATTTTCCCAGTATGAGGTCACTTGAGTTGCATTCAGAGACACACATTTCGATATAGATTCCCTATTCTGAAAGGGAGAAATGTTGTTTGCAGGTAGTGGATTGGATTCTGTCTTCAAGATCTCTTCATTGGTTCTGGAGCTTCTTCTTGGAGGGGATTCTTATTCTCTATTCACTCTCTCTTATGGGGGGCACTCATGATTGTACTCTTGTGATGGATTCATTCCATGGGGAGTCTTAGTGTCCTTCTTCCATCACATGTTCTTGTACTTTTTTTGTGTTTTTTCTCTCTTTTGGAGAGGAGTTTTCTCCCACTAGGTTTTTCTCCTTTTCTCCACCTTATGAGAGATTCTTGGTGTTCATGGGTACCTAACATGGCCTTTGTTGCTGGGACCCATCTTTCTTTCTTTCTTTTAGCTTGTGTAATCTTCCTAAGTTGCACTTATGGGGGGGTGTTGGTGAAAAATTATATTTTCACTTTTACATAAGTTAATTAGGGAGATTCTTTTTCTATTTTGAGCCTTATGACATGTGTCATAGGCTTTCTTTTCTCTTGAGAGCATTGTGACATGTGTCACATGCTTTCTTTCCCCACTTTGTCTATTCTTGGACAGTGGTTGTGTATATCCTTTGTATTTATTTTTGAATAATGCAATGAGAATGTGAAGCACTAATTCACACATGCATTTGGCTTTTGCAATATTTTCTTATAGCTCTCTCTTGTAGAAGATTTCCAGCAGATGATCTTGGCTCCTGTGAGTCCTTGTATGACTCTAACAAACACAACCAACTAGTAGCCAGACAATAGCTAATAGAAACAAATAGCTAGCCAACAACTAAACAACAAACATAAAACAAACTACTGCATTTTCTTCAGAGTTTCTATTGTTTCCAATTCATGTTTATAAAATTCCTCATGGAGCTTAACAAAGCCCAGCAACTCCTTCTCTTCCTCAAACATTTTTTTTTCTTAATTTGTTATATGCTTTATAAAACATATACCATTTAATAATTAATAATCTAATAACTATAAGATTATTAATTATTTACAAATGTTGCTTTGAATAGGTGTGGCTAATATGCCTTCAGATATTTTTCCACCCCTTCTATATTTAAGGAGGTTCTCTCTCATTTGAGAGGTAAGGGAATTTAGAGATTTATAGTGAATTATATCACTATACACATGAGGTATTATTGGCCATGTGGAATTAAGTATAGGAGTGTCCCCATGTTCAGTCTATTTTTAATAGACTATTTTTTGTAAATGTTTTAATAAAATGATGTTTTATGGAGTTTTTTACCTGAAAGTGTTTTCTCCTTGTATATTTTGTGTAATGTGTTAAATCTATGCTTGTATAATTCTCATTTTATTTATTTTATATTTATCTCATAGTGATTATGACTAAAATCCTAATTTTTAACAATACAAGACTTACAACTGCACGAAAAGTGTGATTACTAATCTAAGAAGCTTTGTTGTTAGTGGGTCACTACATCAAAGACCGGACTATGGATTCTCAATTCATGATTATAAGATAAGTTTTTATTTTCTTTCTTGTCCCAAATGAGTAAAAAAGTGCATAGTTTGTTTGGAAATTATGTTGCCCCTATCTTGAAATGTAATTCTCTCTATTTTATTGCTATACTGAAACTTGACAATTCTATTGACCAGCATTTGTTGCTTATGTAGGGTGAGGTTTAAAAAGACCGATTTGATAGATAGACTAATTGATATATACAATATTGTCAACTAAACCAAAAGTGTGACTATTAATCCAAGATGTTATAGATAAACCATCCAAGAATGCAATGAAGGTTTGGTTATAGTGTATCACTATGCTTGTGAAGACACAAGAGATATAATCAAGTGTCAGAACCTTGAGAATTACAGATTGAAAATCATAATGTGTATTTTAACTTATAATTTTATATATAAATCATTGTCATTATTGTTGTTATTTAGAAAAATAAATATAGTTATGTATAGTTGTGAAGACAATTCGTATAATCAGGTTTTAGTTTATTCAAGATTAAAAAATTGGAAGAAACCAAATTCTATACGAGATGGTACAAGAGTTTACCCCTACATGGAGTTGAAGGTTAGATTTAACTCATTTAGGTGAGTCTGCAACAACAAAACCTTCTCCAGTATTGTCTTTAGGTACTAGATTGAGGCAATTTAATTGCACATCAACTTGTTAATGAATTACAATTGTTATTCAAATATAGAAAAACTATATGATTGCATGCATAATCTATTTTGGTAAAATCACATTTTTATAATCAAATCAAAGTAACTTCATCTAAGATCATAAAATAATATTGTAAAACTAGTAGATGAAATCAAATAGGTTAAACATGAAAGGAACGCCATCTAAAGCCATACCAAAGTATTGTATGCATTTCTTCAAATGTATCAATTCATACTTTTTGATAATTCTATTATCTATATTAGAAAAATTAATTACATCAATGCAAACCCTTTGACAATTGTATCATCTATATAAGAAAAAATTCACAATCACTTAATAGTGTTTAACTAGAGTTGAAGAATTTACAAGTTTGCAAAGGGTTTCAAGTTTGAACCTTGAAAGTACTCTATATTCAAAACTTGACACTTGCCCCACAAAATAATGAAGGATGTTGGATCTACCATGCTCGAATGCTTTCCATAGTGAAGTGTGAATCATTTGTCAATTTGTTGACATCTAACAAGTAAATACCAATTTACGTAGCTAAATAAGTTTTAGGTATAGAATGGTGTTTCAATTTCACCTATTAGTAGTTTTTTTATTATAATTTTTGTATCCTTGGTAATATTCATACTATTTGAGCCATACTTGTAAACTTATTTTAAATTTAAATAAACATTGAAATAATTATTCACAATTGTACCTTCAAGGCCATACAACTTGTGAAAGACAATTGTCAATGAGGAGTTATTGGTGGAGATTTTGATGCTACTTTCATCAAAAACAAAAAGTGATGGAAGTTAAAATTTAGAAAAAAATATAACATGCCTATTACAAAACAATGTCTATTTGTTAGATTCACACTTACTCATATTACATGAAACTACATCACTCACCTACAATTGTTCTCCCTGATAGCTATGAATGTTTCTTAGCCTTCCTCTTGAAACAATTATTGTTGAAGAACACAAAGATTTCAGAGTCTGTTGTTGGGTTCTTAAAATATTGTATGTTGAGTTGCCTACAATGTGCACCATGACAAACTTGATCCCTGCTTGTGTTGAACCATGGTTGCATGTGGATAGTATTAGTTTTAGTTGCATTGGAATTTAGAATCAAATGAAATTTCAATGGATTGGATTCTTCAAGACCCCTTCTAAGCCTCTTGGCACATCATGCATAAGCTTCTATTTTCTTGTTAAATTATGGTGACGTACAAAAATATATTCAAGAAGTCATTTGAGTCTTTCAACACTTGCATGGATTGGGGATGTAGAGAACTATCGTCACTATTTTAACGAGTGTGTGGAGGTGTAACATCATCAAAACTATTTAGCTAGATCCCCAACTATAGATGTATCATATGCAAATTCACATGTATCATCAAGTGCACTTGTTTAATTAGTATATACATATGTATCAACACCTACATGTCTATCATCAAGTGCACTTGTGTCACCAACATGTGCACATGTATCAGCAACTACACATGCATCATCTACATCTAAGCATGTATCAAATTTACGTGAGGAAATAGAGTTAAACAAACAAATCTTTTCATGCATAAATTTAAGAAAATGCAAAGGAAATTAACTTACCAAGAACCACTTGTGTATTGTGATACAATCTTCTACTTTCTTGTGAAACCTTTAGCACATGCTTGCAGGTGTTTCCCTTCATACTCCATGGATAGTCGCATACCAGATTGTAATCACTATCTTGAATTGCCTTGGCCCTCTCTGTACTATTTTTAACTTGCAAGTTATAATTTGTGAGGAACCCAAACTGTTGCAACTTCTTTTGCATATACAATGGTTCCATTCGATCGATGAGGATATTAAATAAGTGATTCATTTGTTTCATGCATTTCTTTTGTCAACCACATAAGTATCAACTTTTTAGAGTATGATGGTATAACTCAATAGATGCATTTGTGTCTTGGTTAGCATGTGGAAAGTTTTAAAAAAATTGGCCCACATGGCTGCACAATTGAAGAACAACAAAAATTAATAACACCGTGTAAATGAAGCAACCTCATAAGATGAAAATTTTTGTAATGGAATAAAAAATTTGAACCTTCAACTCACCAATATGTCTATTTCCCTCGCACCAAGTCTTCTTAAATTACTCCATGAATTATGAATGACCCTTGAAATATTCTATGAAAACATTCAAGAGGAATAGAGTAATCTCTTCACTTTCATTCATACCCATCATAATCATCTTAAGTCTCTAGAAAAACTTCATGTCAGTGTCCTTATCTGTAGTGCCCCTCATTTTGGCTTTCTGATTTACTGTTAGTTAGAACCTTATGGTTAGACATGATGGTATATTTGATGGACTTATTTTGAGGATTGATGATGACATTCATTCATGCTTTCTATGATGACGTTTCTGATGTCTATGTTAGTGCAAAATGCTTATGTTATGATTAATTATGTGTTCAATTAATTGGGTAGAACTATGTTTCATGAGATTATCTGACATTTGATTATTGCTCTGATGATGATGTTATATAAATCAATGTTTAATGCTTATGTCTTGTATAGATTTATTTGGCAATGTAGATAATGTGTTATGTTTGTTTGTGAAGGGACGGTGTAGCATTACTCTCGAAGAGCACCCTGCTACGCTGCGATTCCCTGTCACAGTGTGTGTTTTGATGGTGATATATGTATATGTGCTTGACATCTGGTTTGTGCAGGTTGCAGGTACTAGGCATCGACTCCACCTGATTTAGCAGGTCTAAGCGTGCCTTAACCAATGGAAATCGTTGTGTCGAGATAACGAAAGGTCCCCATCTAATTTACCGCCATCCTCAAAAAGGATGTGTATCATGTCTAGAGTCCTGTCATTTTGGTCAGGTTGGATGATTGCATGTCTCTGTAGTATAGTCTTGTGTGGATGTCAGTATTGTTTTGCATGTGGGGTCCTATGCTTATGGTGTGACCTTTGTTGGGAGTAATTGTCTTGTTTTGAGTGCAATTGTTACTTCTCCTTGATTGACAAATAATAATGACAATATTGATTAAGGGCTGTTAATTGAGGATATTAATGTATTAACTGATATCTTTGTGAATAAATAGTTTTTCTTGAATACACATTATTTATGTTTTGTTGGTAATGCGTTGTCGTGAATAATAAAGATATTGATTTTGGTTCTATTTTTGGGAAAATCTCCTGTAAACGAAGATCTACTGTATTTATGTTTGGGGAGTGGGAAATTATGAGGAGGATCTATTTCTATCTGAAGGTGTTTTTTAAGGGGAAAAAATGGTCTTTTGTTGGGGGGGAATTGTCCCGTGGAGAGCAGGAGTAACAAGTTTCGGGGGTTCAATAGTTCAGGGATAGAAGCCAGGTACATGTTCATTTTCTAGTTGGTCTGGTTTGTTTTTTTTTACAGAAGATGTTCCAAAAATCTGTTTTGTCATTTCTTGAAAACTCCTAAGGTCTCTTACTGTGTTGAGTGTATCACTTGTAATGAAAATGTCTTTTGAGGCAATGATTCTCACAGTTGGTGCACATTTGTTTTATGCATAATCATCAAAACCCTCTTGGCATATTGGCCCTTGATCATTTCCTCTACTTAAACCCACGGTTGTTCTTCAAACCCGGGCAAATTTTTTGAGATATTCATCAATCTGTTTTCAACACTATTTGTGCTTTTATTAAGCCTTATTAGTGAATGCGTTAGGTGTACCCTAGTGGGATCTTGTTGTGAAAGATACCTTCTTCTTTTGAGTAGCCATCTGTGATCTGTGTGCCCTATCAAATCAAACTGGTTTCCCCTCTCCTGTCCGATGAGAATCCACCCTCTCATTTCATCTTCTGCATTAGATAGAGAACTGACCAGAGTCGTGGAATAGTTTTTTAACATCTACCAAAAGCTTTAAATACTAATTACAGTACCTTTACCTTTGGAAAATCCATCTGGTACTTAATCAGTAAACCTGCATATGTGTTAAACACCTCTGTTGGCAGCGCTTGGGTATGCATTAATCCCATGTAATAGACTCACTTCGATGTCGCTTGAGAGTTTATACTCTGGTTTTGGCTATCCCGACCTTTGAAATCTTCCATTAATGCGAGCTTGATGCGACTACTGGGGTGTCCTCCATCTCTTGCTAGCCTAACTGTTCAGTGAGTATCCTCTACGCCCTCACTTGTGTTATTTTAAGACTTTTCTTTTTCCATCCCGTCGGTAGAAGACCATGGCTTTTGAGTAAGACGTTTATATTCTTGTGCTCGGGCCTGTGTGGATTAAATCTATGGCAAGCATTGTTTATGCTTATTCTTTTCATATAGATTAGAAAGTTTCTAAGAAATCTCTTAGCAGTGCATCAATTCCAACTCGTTGTTGCGCGTTGCTCCGGATGT
Organism: Cunninghamia lanceolata; assembly: GCA_027924645.1. Classification (NCBI taxonomy): domain Eukaryota; kingdom Viridiplantae; phylum Streptophyta; class Pinopsida; order Cupressales; family Cupressaceae; genus Cunninghamia; species Cunninghamia lanceolata. Next base: position 20,032,716 of record BSBN01000590.1, read on the forward strand.
TTGTTTAGATCTTTCTATTTTAAGAGTTGCTATTATCAAGCATTTTGGCTGTGTAACCGTGAGTCTAATAAATAGTATCGTTTCATAAATGTGTCCATTTGTCAACCTGTACCATGTTTCATGTATGTATTAATGTTTTCCTATGGAAAGTTAACCCCACTGTGTTTTGGTTACCTTGTAGTCGAATCTTAGGCAGTGTTGTTCCACCGAAGTCAAAATGGGCACAATGAGTTGTCACTATCTTGCTCGAATCTCTTATTGACTCTTGACTTTTGTTTATTTCTTGTAGGAGGCCGATGGTCATAGTATGTATTAGTAATTTGGGATGGGCGTAAAGTGTGGCATTTAGGCTACCTGCTTACCCTAACTGATTGGCCTTTAGGAGAGTAGCTAGATTTGAATCGGTAGCTATTGTCTTACTTTTGTCTCCTTAATTGCTTTTGTTTTAATTCTAACCCGTGTTGTACTAAAATTCTCTCTATCGGCCTGTCTAGACTAGTCAATTTCTTGTTTCCCATCGAACTTATTATATTTGTTAATTTTAGCATAGTCATTTTAGAACTTCAAAGGGATAGTGTTAAAATATTTGTCTTTTTCTTAAAAGAGTTTTGGAAGAGACTTATAAGTTGATTTGATATAGGCTTATAGTTGCTCTTAGGTTTTAAAACTTAAACCTTGGGAAAGTATAATCTAAAGGAAACTTATGTCTTTATGTTGTATAAATAAAATAACTTATTTAGAAGTTTTGGTTTAAGGATAGTTTTATTTGTCTTAAATTTACTTGCTTGAAATTTAATGCATTTTTGTTTGGGTAAGATATTATTTGGTTTTATAGTTGATTTAGTTTATATGCGAGTTTTGTCATGAAGTCAAAGAAGGGTCAAGGGGCATAGGTTTCGTTCTAGTCCATATTGTACCACGTTTTGTGAGTTTGGGTTTAGTTAAGATGTTTACTTTTGATTACTTGTAAGTGTTGTTTAATTTAAACCCAGTTAGTATTACCATATTATGAAACTATTGTTGTTGGAAATTAAACTAGGTTTTGGACTTTAGGAGCAAGTCTCACATTTGGGTAACTTATTGACCTCGCTAAAGGGTAGAGGTTATTTATTAAGTTTTAGATAGTGTTTTAATGTTGTGAGAATTTTAGAGTATTGGCGTAATGAGTCTGTTATAGGATGTTGTGTTTAATGTCGTAAGAGGTGAAATTTGTGCATTGCATAAAGTTGATCTTTATTACCATGTCAAGGAATCTAAGTATTGTTTGTTTTAACTTCAAGTTGTACTTCTCTTCAGTGTGAATCTCCTATGTAATTGTTTAAAAATATTATTATTTTGATTTCCGTTGGGTATAACTTGAAGAAGTCATGTCCATGGTCATATTAGAGTCATGTTGTCTAGAAGTATTTTAGAGGCATAAGTTTATGTGGACGTGGTCTCCTGTTGATTAAAAGTTCATGTGGTGTTTTCTAAGTCCTCCTTGATTGTTTTGTTCTCACACCTATGCTATGATGGTCATGGGATATGAATTGGGTTTTAAGACTTACTTGGATGCTTGATCCATTATGAAATTGATGAGGCATCGAGATGTATGGTATTGGTTATTATACCAGAATGGTGATGGGAACTATGGTTATGTTGTGTGGAAGAGGTTTTATGGGTTATTGGTGTTACAAGAGAGTTTAATGCTCTCGTGGTTCTTGGATGCTTGATCTTTCTATGTGTTGTGAGTGGGGTTGGCTAAGATGTAGTTAGGGAAGTGGCTCTCGATGGGGGCCAGAGCCCAAAGTGGCGTCCAGGACAACCCATGCGAGAGTGCCTTAAATAAGTGGTAAGCTAAATTTAAAATCAAGGGATTTGGGTAGTTAGTTCACACTAATTAAGATAAGTGAATGCCTCACTCATGGCTCAAGTGCTCGGTTAGGCTTGAGATGAGATGGGAAGGCCTGGAATGGCAAAATCAACGACCTTGTCCCCACGAAAGGTATGGTTGATTTTTGCATGAGTATGCATGGGGGCCGGAAGTCGGGAGAGGCTGCCAGGACAACCCAGGATGGGGGTCGGGGCCTAGGAAGACTTGCCAAGATAACCCATGACAATCTGTGTGATGACACTTCTCCCTTTTGTAGTCTAACATCCCCAAGTTGTATTCTTTCCTCTTGTTGGTTGTTGCCTCTAGAAGTGTTGCTATGTTGCTTGTGGCATCATTGTTGTTCTATGTTGTTGCAATCGCGTGTAGTCTTCTTGTCTCCTAGTTTTGTCCACCTAACTATTCAGGTCGTGGGACCTTATCGTTATCTCCTTGCATGGGGGGGTGGGCCTCAGGGCTCCACATGGTCAGGTGGAAGTGCTTTTTCATTGGTCGCTTTTTTGTTGATCGTGTGCGTGGAGAACTTATCTTGTATAAGATCTCTGATCTTGTTTCACGTGTGGGGGCAAGCAATTATGTTCTATTTCAGCCTTGTCTATCAGTTGAACCTTGTAATATTGTATTGATGTATTTCTTCAAATGCAATCAGGATGCAAATGTGTAAACATTGTAATGATGTATGTTACTGTAATGAATTTATAAACCTTATTGTAATCATTTATGTTAAATTCTGATGTTGTTATCTGGTGTCTTATATCATTGGAGGTAGTTATGTGTTGTCTCTCAAATGCTCTTGGTTTCTAATCAATTCATGGATGTTAGATAGATTATGATAGTTAGTAGTGATGCAGTCCTGTGTACCCTAGAGAATCAAAGTTAACTTGCATGTTAAGTGGTTATTATGATTTGCATTGTGTTATTATCTCTTCAAAAAAAAATGCCTTTTAAATGCATAGTTAAGCTTTTATCTAGGGTTCCGGGGTCGGGCATTACATTATCTATATACTTATAGACATTCTTTTTAACCATCTCATATAGACATGCCAAATGCAAAGGAGTGTGTGACATCCAAAATAACCTTGTTATGAAGAAAATAAGAAATAAGAAAAGTTAATTTCTGAGATAACTTTTGTACTTTAAAATGATAAAAAAAATCCAAAGAACAATAATCATAATAAATTACATTTACTATATGGCTTGCATTTTAGCACTAACATCATCAGTTAAGAGTGCATTGTCTTTTAAATTATTTTGAGTCTCTTTTCCATGTCCTTGCACCTCTGTCAACAACTTGTATATGTACTCAACCTTGTTATTCAATGACATGGCATATGCAATGGGCATTGCAGCCTCTTGCTCATCAAAAACAAGCAAAAAGTACAATCGGTACTATACAAATAAAATAGTATAGTTATCATGTTAACATATAATGAAACCCTATTAACAGATACATTTACTTCATATTAACATATAGTAACAGATACATTTACTTCATATAAGAAGGTGAAGTACCAACCTGAACCTTAATGTGGAAGTCTGTAAAATTCCTTTTGGCAGCAGACAGGGTTTGCAACGCTCCTTCAGGAAATTTATGCTTAAAATAATCTCTACACTGCATAATGTTCATCTTATAATGGATTGATATTAGAAAAAGAAATGCATTGAATTTGGTTGGTGAGTTTGAATTTGAATAAATGCGTAGAAGCTATTGTATTCGATGTTATGATACACAGAATTGAGCTTAGTTGTTGAGATTTGAATTTGATTAAATGTGTATAAGCTATTGTATTTGATTGATGTGATTTACAAATCTCACTTTTTTTATTTAAACTGGTTTAATTTTATTTTTTTATTAAATAATTGTCTAGATGGGGAGCCTGATACCATTATGTGTTTGTGCAGGTACAAGTGGATGTGATAGCAAGTATGGGAGAATGTGACAGCAAGTGGGGGAATGTGATAGCAAGTATGGGAGAATGTGTGATTAACAGCCCTTTGGGATTGGGGTGTTGTGTGTTTATGGTAGATTAGGTACCAATAGTTGTGCACAAAAGTATGTGAATGTGACCAGTTTGACTTTATTTAATGTCCAAATGGGTGGTTTGTTTATAAACATGACCTATTGTAATAAAAACAATAAAGTGTATATTTAAATTGGAAGTTCTCATATTTGCATCAAGTTGGCTTGAAAATGCAAGTGGAAGAGCATGTGTGTTAGTTTTTTGCAATGGTAAACTAAACATGGAGTTGTGAACATGTATTGGTGCATATGTGGTAATTTACTAGGTATTATTTTTACATGTAATGGTTCTTTTTAAAAAAATTATTGGGGGGTAGGGTGCATAAAAACATAGCAGTTATTGGGGCGTGGGCAACTACTGGCCCCTCTCCCTTATATAATGCAAGAACATACTTATAAATATAAAGTAGGAAAAAATATATTCAATTCTAAAACTCATCCCGTATTTGTTCGTGGTGAATGTTGAATCCCTTGATAATTAAATTGTGGGAATGGTGGACCATCATTTGAAGTGTCCAAGGAGTCAGAATCTTCATAATGAAAGGAGTGTTGCTTCCACAAGGCCACTATTTTTTTTTTAAATGTCCATATCCTGTATATGCCACAAGGATACTGGTGGCATCATCTGCATGTTTTTGAGAGTCAGTCAAATGCACCCTTTTCCATGCATTCATAACATCCTTTCTTGTTAAGAATTCATCTCTCTTATTCAATATGCCCAAGAAAATGGGGGTTGGACTTAAACAGCACACCCTAAGCTTTGACTTGTTTGGGTCCGTTTAACCCATCTATTCCTAACCCAAGGTCTGTTTACTAACTGTTACATCGATGAAGTGCGGAAGTTTGGTGGATGTCCCTAAGCTATTGGCGGTCACAGTGTGATAAAATGACCCACCCAACTCTATTCCTGCCCAATGAACAAAACTCTGTTCTCACGCAACAGACTATTTTTGCCCAAACAACATACAAATTTTCACATTTTGCATAAATGTCTACTAGAGCATTCCCTACACCAACATCTAATGAGATTCCTCTATCATTTTATCCTTTCATGGATGTCCATCTATACCCTGTTCCAAAGCTCCCATTTTGGCACAGGCAGGGAGGATGCTGGCAAATGTTGCGGAGTTTGGCTTTACACCCACCAATTGCATTTGCTTGAAAGTTTCTAGAGCCTTTTCAACAAATCCATTTTGTGCATATCCTACAGTCATGGCATTCCATGAGACCACATGCACCTGAGGCATTCAGTATTGCTTCAGTTACAAATATTTATAAAATAATATACTAACCTTGTTAATAGAGCATCAACTAGGTATATGATACTGTATGGTTAGAGCATCAATGAGTGCAGAGAGAGCATACATGCTATATGTTAATTTGGAGTAAAAGTTCTACAGTAGTCCTAAAATGATTCGGAAGAGATCTTGTTTTATTTTTTGGTAATGGTGGAAAGAGAAGGGTATGTTTTGTTTCATAAAAACAATAATTTTAGGCCATTATTAAATCTATTATAGAACCAAATCTGACCATTTCAAAATATAATGCAATGTTTCCCTATACCATCACATTATGGTAACTAAATTCAATGATCATTATTTTGATAACAATGATATAACTCCCAACCAAAAATAATGGCATTGCCAATAATTTCAAAATCTCTTTCTCCACCCAAAATTCTAAGCCATGAATAAATTTCCAACCATTATTGTATGATAAGTATTCACATGATAATTTATGCATGGCTTTACCATTTTCTTAGATGGACCAAGTCAAAAATGAATTGAGAATACACATATGCCAATAATAAAATAAACCTAAGTTTAAAGCATGCTTTATCCTTGATTAAATCTTGTGTTAGAAGTGTGCCAAAACTCATTTAAGGCCATTAGATGTCATGTCTTTATTCATTTTAGAGTTCTTCAATATTTTAGTACCATGCCATGTGAAGTGGAAATGCCAGTTTAAGGCTTCCTTATCTTCTACATCTACATAGATAGTAGTTAAATTTAGACATAGGTCTGCTTAGCTTTTATTTTAGCTAAGACTTAAGTTTAAATATAGGTAATATAAGTAGGATGATATATATATATATATATATATAACTTAAAGACCATAGGCTATAAATAATAGGGCTAGGTTCAAATCAGAGTACACCCCATAAATCAATGAATATAAATATATTTATACAACTTAACCATCAAAGCTCAATTTAGATTAAGTTTTATAAATTTATTTATAATATTAGGATAAAAACTTAGATCAACAACAATAGGACCCTATCCATAATGTTTGCATTAAGACTTAGGCTAGAGCATTTCCAAGCCCTAACCCACACACTATGGACAACTAAACACAAATAAGCAACTTACCCATCCAATCAAATCATCCAATATTTGCAATACAATAAGATTACTTCACACATAGGTTCAACCATTCAACGCAAAAACTATCTACAAACTAAAACACTAGCAACACTAGTAACATAAGGACCTACACATAATGGTGAAAGATACTTTTAGCCGAATATATCTTGAATCAAAACTATTACATAAGATAATCATTATGAATTAGTATTTTGAATTCATTCCTAAAGTTCTAATTTGTGGAAGGTTCATTTTCTTTCAAATTCTAGATCTATCCTATTGTTCTTTAATTGCTACATCTTGCGATCTTCTAACCCTAGGATTCATAGATCTTTGATTGATTATATCTTACTCAATATGAATTATGCTAAACCATTATCAATGACTGATATACATGCACAACACATTTTTTATGATGTCAATCTCATGTGCACTGTATATGTTAGTGACTTACATGTCTAGGTCTATTCACTCCTTATGGTGATACATTTAGTGATAAGTGTGGAAATTATTGCCTTACAATGATAATGTCTTCCTTAGTGTCTCTCTTCCCATTGATCATTAGCTTCATGTTTTTCATGATGGACATATTATTAGGAAACCTAAGATGGTCTTAATTGATAGAAATTCTTATAACAATATTTCATTTCTTCATCCTATATGCATATGCATGATACTACCTACTTGGTTAATGCATTAGATAATACGTTATTGAGCAAGCTTATTGACAAGTTAAATTTGCTATCTTTTTATGCATGTTGTTAGATGATGAGTATGACATACATATGGTCTTATTAGTAAACCTAAAACAATTTTGGATAAATACAAAAAAATTAAGGATAAATTTATGGAGACATATAATTAAAGCATAAAGAAATTCCTTAAAATATTAGTATATATCTTGATATGTTTTCTAGTTTTGAAACAATTAGTTAAAAGATTATCTCATAATCTAGGTGAATTGACAATGTAGTATTCTTGTCTAACATGAAAATTAGTTACATCATAAAAGATGACAAATTGTTCACTTGGTAATCATCACCTTTTATACCATCTTTAGGTATGAAATCACCACTACTAGTGACATCAAGTGTATAAGAGTTTTCTATATATAAGCACTCTCATCATTATATATATATATATATATAGTAATTGTAGTTGAGACCATGTATTTATTTGTAAAATGTATTTATTAGTTTATTTGTAATTGTAGTTGAGATCATGGATTGTATAAATGTACACATGATTTTATATTGGATGAACCTTTACTTGAGTAGCATGAAAACCCACCTCAAAACTTACCTCAAACTAATGAACAAAGATTTAGAGTAAAGATAAATGAAAACATAACCATGTTGCAAACCAAAATAGGATTAATTCATATTGATCCTCATATTTCCCCTCATTTACAGAGGTTTGTCACTTCTATGAAAAAAATGATAGATTTAGTTAGAAGCATAAATTCTAATTTAGGTAAAAGTACAACTCTTATATTTTTGTTTAGGGACTTGTTCACATTTACCAGATGTCTACATGCAATGATTGAATCTCTTTTGGGAGGTTTAGGACATCTTACTTTAACTACCCTAGGAGCAGTGCAAAATAAATTTTATAAGCCATAAAGTACATACATCAATACTTTTTTTCAACTCTTTGAGCACAAATAAATATCAACCTTCTTATAACTTGTTTCATACAATATTCAAAATGAAGAGAAGAAGGTTCTTCCAAGCTCCCATAACTCCAAGCTTCTAACTAATGGCAGAAATGCTACCTCTCGACCATGTGGAACCACGAGGTCCACCCCACCTTTCTTAGGAGAGTGATACACATGGGAACATGCACACACCATTCAAAAAATAGACTCATTTGGCCACATAAACAAACACATACATGCAAAGGTATTCTCAAAACATAAGTACAAGCCTCAAGAATCACAAGGAGGGGTGGGTGAAGCAAGACCATGGAGTGTCTTTTACCAAGGACCTCCAAATCCATTTGGTGAATTTAATGGAGAAATATTAAGGGTTTCAATGATCCACACTCCATGCCTCCTAAACATGTTAAAGGCATCAAACCCTCATAGGTGACTCTCAATAAGGTGTCAAACTCTTATTTATAAAAGTAAATCACCATACTTGGAATAAAACACTTTCTTTTGAGTTTGAAAACATTTTAATGTAAGGTTCATCCTTTTTAAATACAAGCAACATACTCTTAAATTTATACATATATAAATCATTATAACTCCATTAATACATTCTAAAGATTTCTTTCCAAGCACAAAGAAAGGAAACTGTTAAGAAATTTTTTAACACACTCATGAACACATTCATTGCAAGAATCATTTCATTTGATCATGCAACACAAAAGAAATATCAAAATAAATGCAAGGGAATAAAGGTCCTACCTCTAAAATTCTAAGTCTTTTCCAGAAAAGAATTGTAACTCTGTTATTTTTTTAAGTGCAATCCTTGCCTTTTCCAAATTCAAGCATGCATTCCCTAGCTCTAGATCTATTCTTTAGCACAAGAAATCTCTCTCAAGAGCTCAAGAACACTAAGCTCTTTCTATTTTCTCTTCTCTAATCTCTCTCAACTCAAGCATGAAAGTGAATAATCAAATTCAAAATTGTCTATCCCTCTCCTTAACCTATCCCAAAGGTTAAGAAAACTCAAGTCACCTCTCAAGTCCTCACCAATCAAGAGATCAAGAACACTACACTCTTTCTCTTTTCTCTTCTCTAATCTCTCTAAACTCAAACATGAAATTGAATAATCAAATCCAAAAGTGTATACCCCTCTCCTTAACCTATCTCAAAGGTTAAGGAAACTCAACTCACCTCTCAAGTACTCACCAATCACAAGGCGACAAGTGTCCCTTCTCACCCAAGAAATTCAAAGGTCAACAATGACATCTTCGAGGAGATAAATGAAATAATAAAGAAAATAAAATATAAATATCTATAACCCATGTAATTATTAAATACAAATGCAAGTAGTGGAGACAAACTCCGACAAAACATTGAAGGCTCTTAAAAAATCATACATGTGTCATGTGAAGAGCACATGGTCTTCAAAAACCTCCTTCCAAAATCATAAATGCATCTCCAAGAAATACATGAAAATATCTAATTAGAATGGCCAACTAGGGATTTCTAGAAGCATTTATATTATTTTGAACATATCTACTGTTATCCATAAGTCAAAATTTACATTCAAATGAAAGAAAATTCATTTTATGATGTCACTAAAATTTAATATTCATACAAATCCAGTTCTACATTTATCAAATGAAATTAACCAAATCCTTATCACATGCCCACTAGAATTAACCTAGAATTATTACCTTACAACCCTTGTAGCCTTTTCAGGATGTAATAGATTACGATGGGTCAAAACAAGGCTCAAAACCATGGTCCAACCCATGTGCCCTCCTCCAAAAGTAACTCCTCCCAAACCAAGAAGGGTCCAAGTAACTCCCAAGCACTCTATGTGGGTACAATTTAATAATAATTGTTGATTTCACTTTTACAATCATTGCCCACATTGACATTCAATATCCTTGGAATCTCTACCTCTAATCTCGACAATGGATATAATTTCAATAATTAGACAATGTGTTTCGAATGATTATCAAACATGTCTAGAATTTATACCAAGTGTGTTATATCATGTGTGGACATTTTCTAATCAAATGTTAACATTTTTGTTTGTCTACTAGATGAATGTCAATTGGCCTCACATCATGGACGAAGTCGTTCTACACTGCCTAGTGGAAAGTTTTCCTACAAAGACTTTCATGGGAGACATATATCCTTCAAGGCTCACAATTATTCTCATCTTGGATTGAGGTTGATAGATTGAATGAATTTATCGAGGGAGAAAGTTCGAGGGAATCCTACCCAACCTGCTTTCATAAGAGTCATTCAAAGAAAGCATCTCTTGATTCTGATGCAAAAACCAAGATTAATAACTCTTTGGAATACAACATACATGTATGAATAATTAGTTAACTACAAATGTTTGTACTCATAATTATGAAGTGAAAGAGTGATAGAATCATTGGTTAACTACATATGTTAATAGTTTGAAGATTCTCTATGATTTTCATAGGTATTGGTGTATGTATGGACCAAATGACTTTAGGAAAAAAGATGCAACATATTTTGATCCTTCCTCAGTGCCCTAATTAGGGAAGGGTAGTAGGCTTGACTACAAACATACACAACATGGTTGTACCTATCATTTTAGCACACAATTCATGGTTGTAAGTCAGACCATGTATTCGAATGGTACCATCAGGTTCAACATGTGGACAAGGAAGGCATACCTTGTCACGGTCAAAAGAATAATGAATTTTTGGGAACAAGGTCCTTCTTTGTACCATATATTAGAAAAAAATTGCATGGATGGGTAGATTCATTGTTGTTGCTTGATATGCCTACAGATGCAATGCATAAAAAACATAACACAAATGGTGCATGAGAAGATGATCATGTTTGAGGGTCAATCTTCTAGGGATGATTTTCTTACCATGGATGATATTGCGAACATTGATCGTAAAATTAAGACATCAAGCTACATGTTTGATGGTAATGATGCTCTTTCAGTGCAACAATGGGTTTTATTGAACCCTAACAAGTGGTTTGCATATCAGGGGTACAATGCCACTATTGTCGATGGAGATGGGAAAATCCCATTTATTTTGGGAATTCAATTGCTAGAGAAACTTGATTGGATATTTCAATAAGTCCACAACAACATATTGGCCATGGATTCTACATTTAATACAAATTTAATGAAGGTATGTTGTGCATTCCTTAATAGGGTTGAATTAAAAATGTTTATGCTCAAATAAAACATAGTATTGATACATTATACCCTTATAATAGTTTTAATTATATATAATGCTTACATTTGGCTTTAAGTATATGGGGGTGGCTGTGGCATGGGTCATTATGTCCAGTTCTTGTGTATATGATATTGTATATTGGATGCACATTCTTCTCCAATGGGTTCATTTGAAGAATATTGATTGGAGACTAAATGCATTCATGGTGGAGGATGCAAGTACTGAGATCAGAGCTATTATGTTTTTCATCTTTCATTAAAACCTTGTATTTTTTGTAAATATTTACAATTTGTCCCATGGAAGAATATTAAATACTGAGTAAAAGAATTCATGATGCAGAGAAGTGTTTCAGTGTGATGTATATCTATGCTCTTCGCATGTTAGACATGCATGGCTAAAGAACTTGATTGCAAAGGTCAAAGATAATGCATTTAGGTGAGAGATGTTTGATAGAATTAGATATATCATACATCGTTCAATAGATGAGGATTCTGCAAGGAATGGGGTTCAGATGTTTATTGAGGACTTTAAAGATACACAACCCTCGTTCGTGGAATATTTCAAGGGACGGTGGTCTGACAGATTGAGTATGTGGGCTAGATACATTGCCATACACTAAAGTATGTAAGCCAGAAGACAAATGGCACCATAGAGTCCTACCACTCACACTTGAAGAGATGATTATTGAAGACATTCAAATGTGCCACAAATTGTTGTGTTGATTGGTTGGTACATCAACTAACAACACATGTTTATGCCTATTATTGGTGGACATAAGTCAACAAGAAACATGGTTTCTATAGAAACTTTGATATTGAGAAGATTGAAAACACATCTTGGGTTCGAGCCTCATAAATTCCAGATAGCCATGTTACGTTTAATGACACTATTGATTACATAGCATGGGTGACAAGTGAAAGCGATCTTTGTTTTTATATGAGGTGTCTAGTTCCTCGCCTAATCTATGTATGTTCTCTTGCAACTTTTGAATGCAAGGATATATGTGTAAGCATGTCATCAAGGTGAACTTGATGAGGGAGAAACAACATCTATTTAACAACTTGCATGTAGACCTTGATAATCTTGTTGGTACAATTGCATCTATACAATAAGGATGAGCTACTGGTGTCTCTAAACATTTGGTAGTTGACAAATAAGATTTTTTTGTTCTATTGGTATATAACTCTTTGCAAAACATGTGTTTAAAATGAGTCATAATATCAATGTCTAGGAAACAATTAATGAATTTGATGGGATTGGAGATAACGAAAATTGCCAACTCTTTGAGGATTATTGTGTGCATACACAGGTGATGCTATAACCACATTTTGTTCATTCCAATTCTTGTTAGCTTGATTCATAATTTCTGAAACATGTCTATTTTTGTTTGTAGACCATTGACAACAAAGATGGACATGCAAAGATACAAATGAAGTTGCAACTAACAAACAAGTTTTAGGGAATTTTGACTCACACATATAATATGGAAACACTTACTTTCATTGATAAGATTTTAGAGAACTTGTCAAACAAGGTCAATAGTAGACACAACTCATCCCAACTCAGATTAGACCATCCAATTGTCCATCCATTTCACCCTATACAAGATGGATTTGGTCACACTCGTCATCGACAAAGAGACTTGATCGAGTGCATGAATGTGAGGAGAAGGCCGAGTATCTCCAGCAAAACACCTATGTTTCCACAAAGGCCACAAAATCCCAAGCGTCAAAATTGGTTTAATGATCTTGATAGGGAAAGCAAATGAGACAAGGATCATACTCAGTCCAATGAACGTAATTTTGACATGGTTGATGTAACGGGGTTCGCAAGCATGCAAGAAAATGTGGTAAACACACAAGATTTTATTGAAAACACATAAGATAGTGTCATCACACTTTTTGGGTGTGTACTAGAAGCACTTTTAAGACTTTGGAATGCTATAAAGCTATTTTGTATGTTACAAACATAATTGGAATGCTGGTCAATATCTAATTGGTTGAATTGGAGGATATGGAAAACTATTATAGTGGATCAAGACCAAGTAGTAGTATGAAAAATGCTATTTATAAATTTTAAAATTCTATTGGCATAATTTTCTTTCATTAAAGCTTAAATGTAAGTATTGATGAGGTAGACATGTTATTTTCCTTTTGATATACTAAAGTTACATTACATCAAATGCATAGGACATACAATTATGTAGCAATTTATGAAACATTTTAATGCCTAGTATTGGGTTAAAAATGTGTTCTTTGAAACATAGAAAAGTGGCATGCCTTAATACTTTTTTGGTAGGTTCTTGCTAAAGGCATGCTATCAATTGTAACTAGCTCATTATGTAGACAAGCTAAAATTTTGAACACTAACCATGTTAGCATATCTTATATTGAGATGGTCCACAAAAATAAAAATGGTCCTCAAGAGATTATGTTCAAGAACAAATATTTCTTAGTAGATTGTCTTCTTGCATGTCAATCTCAATATTTGAAACAAGGCCAATTATGTATCAATATATGCAACATTTTAATGCTAATTTAATTAGCACGAACCTACTAGAAATAAATTCTAATTTGGTTAATGCCATCATTATAACTTATGTTACACACCATTCTGTTTTGCTCATATTTAGGCATGCCTTTGCCTCTTGTATGCATTAATCTAAGATTAAAGTTGCATATTAATGGTTTTCTAAGAAAAATCTACACAAAAGAATTGAAAGTGTTAAATTACTGTTCAACCAATTTTTTTCAAGATCTCAGTGTGACATCCCTACAAGGTCTCCTTCAAATGTTTCTACTTCTTGCATTGGTGGTAGATGGGGTTGACAACTATAATTTCAAAATATTATATTTCTCTACTTAGGGCATTGAATAGAAATACTAAAGTAGTTTCAACCTAAAGCTCTAGCTTATCAAAACATGTTTAGTATTTCTATGCAATTATCATTATATAGCAATAAGTTGGAGCCCTTTTTTGATAACCTATCATTTCTATGTGAATTGTCTTTTGTCTACCAATTTTTCAAGGCCATATATATTTTCTTTCTGATGTACTAGAGTTAAATTACATCAAATACATAAAATAAGAAACTATGTATCAATCTATGAAATATTTTAATATATAGTACTTGGTTTAAAATGTGTATTTTGTTCATGTTGGTCCTATGTGTTTGAAGCCTCTCACAATATTTGAAGATGTATTTTTTGCATTAGTGCTTTGTTGTTGCTCTCTATATACTCGGTGACCATTAGTCCTCTCAAACCAATGATTCATTGATTTATTACTTCATTTTCATGGTGCAATCTTATGGTTTCATTTGTAGTTGTATGCAGTCGGACTATAGATCTCCTCGTGCACTCTTACAAATTGTTGGATAAAATCTCACTCAATAGCTCATGCAATCATATTATTATAGGATGCTTTTTGTCTCCTTAGCCTTGTACAAGTCATTTAATCTTCCACATCAACGCTTGATCTCATGGTCTCACTTCATAGATCTAACACATATAGAGTTTGATATTGGGCCCCACTCCTTTCCAACTCATTATGACAAAGCCAATGACATAACTCTTAGCACTAAGTGCTATTATCTTTGGTTTGTCTTGCACCAACCATTAGATTTATTTAGATCCAACAACTCATAAAACTTGATGTTCTCTTTAAACTCTGGGAAATCCCTGAGGTGTGACAACCATTGAACTCTTTGACGCCACTTTTAATCATCCAATCATTACTCCTTTCCCCTGATAATGTGAGTTTTCATTCTTTAGCTTGCACACACCAATCATTATGCTAGATCACCTCCTCCCTAGACCCACCTTTGTGTCATAATTTTCTAGACATAGGACAAATAATCTTAGGCCCACCTTGCGATGACTCATCCCTAGTTGGTCAATAGAACAATGATAAATCCTATTAGACCTTGACATCCTCTCAAGTCGCATAATATATAATGTTTTTTTATTTATGTTATTGTCAACTATCTATTAGCATTGAAGGATGGATTTAATTTAATTATATGCTTGATACAATTTGCATGTATAGCCTTCCTGAAGAAATAATCAACTATTTGCACCTAATTTCAACAACCTTTGTTAGAAGTACAAAATATGTAAGTTAATTCCAAAACTTTTAGCAACATATATGTGGTTAATGTTTAGTAGCATATATGTGGTTTTTTGAATTGTGTGGCAACATATATCTTTTGGTATAATAAAAATGTGAAAGATAATAATTATTTTGATGCAGGTGAGAAAGATGTCGCATAATGCACATGCATGGGTGTCTAGTTAGTTGTCCAACTATCAATGGCGTCTTCCATGAAATGTCCTCCTTCGTATAGAGGAATTGAGTGTCCCCTATTGGTTGAGGGACAAAATGGTGAATAGAATAAATACAAATGGGCAAAGGACTGGTCAAAGGCAATTTGATAACTATGCTAGAATGTTTAAAAACTATTTACTTATGACAACAAATTTTTATTAAATATTTTTTTGCAAATATTTAAAAACTATATACACAATGTATCCATGACTAAATTCAATTTTGGAAGGATTTACAAATTTTGTTGTAATAGTGCTGATGGGTATGGCAATGCTTTTAATTACGTGTGGCAAATGCTTCAACCTTAGACATATGTAATATTTGCACTTATTTATTTGAATTGAAATGTTAGCATATTCATGTGTCATTAACCAATGTTAAACACATATGTCTAAGCTTCTAGGATAACATGGTTCGCTATGTGCAGCCCCTTGATAAATATGGGTGAGCATACATAATTTTCAAAATGAGAGTGTTGAGTGTAAAGTTGAATGCATGTATACATACATGTCTTGAAAGTAGATATGAACTCTAATTCTAATATCAAAATATTTCATGTGGAGAAGGGAGGTGATGATTAGAATGATTTACATTACAATCTCTTTGTGAGAATTCATTTTAATAGCATCTCTCAGTTTCTCATAATAACCAAAATACTAGGTACAAAAAAATGTATATGTATATTTCCTACTACAACATGTAACATAATTCCTCTATCTTTTATCCTTTGATGGATGTCCATACCCTATTCCAAACCTCTCATTTTGGCACAAGCAAGGAGGATACTAGCAAAGGTTGTGGAAGCTTTACACCTGCCAATTGCATTTGCTTGAAAGTTTCTAGAGCTTTTTCAACAAATCCATTTTGTGCATATCCTGCAATCAGGGCATTCCATGAGAACACACTTCTTTGAGGCATTCTGTCAGACAGTTCATGTGACTTGTCTATGTTTCCACATTATGGATATCTTGCCATCATGGCATTCCATGAGATGACATCTCTTTGAGGCAGTTTGTCAAACATTTCAATTGCCTTGTCTATGCTTCCACATTTTGGATACGTCTACCTGGGCAGTTACAACCACAGCATTTGACAAAATTCTTCTGTTCTATCATGTGATAGGATTTCCATACCCTATTCGAAACCTTCCATTTTGGCACAGACAAGGAGGATGCTGGCAAAGTTTATGGAGTCTGGCTTTACACCTGCCAATTGCATTTGGTTGAAAGTTTCTAAAGCCTTTTCAACAAACACATTTTGTGCATATCCTGCAATCATAGCATCCCATGAGACTACATTTCTTTGAGGCATATGATCAAACAGTTCACGTGCCTTGTCTATGCTTCCACATTTTTACAGCTACAACAGCTGACAAAATTCCTGTATCCTTTATCCTCGATGTTCATACCCTGTTCGAAACCTCCCATTTTGGCACAGGCTTGGAGTACGCTGCAAAAGCAAACTGATTGGATGGAGACCTGTTTGTTGCATATGGTGAAACAGTGCCACTGCATCCATCTCTTCTGCACACATCCACCAAGGTTTCAAAGCGCGGCTGTGGGTTTGACTTCAAACTGGGCGGCGGTGCCCGTAAACAGTCTGTTGCGCGGGAACAGAGTTTTCTTCATTGGGCGGGAACAGAATTGGGCGGGTTGTTTTAAATCACGGGACATCCGCCAAACTTCCGCACTTGACGTTCATCGTAACAGTTAATAAACGGACCGGACCTTGGGTTAGGAATAGACCGGTTAAGCGGCCCCCACCCAAGCAAGTCAAAGCTGTTTAAGCCCAGCCGAAAATGGGATCCACAAACACACCCATTAGAAAAAGGGACTCCATGTAATTTTTAAATTCTACTAATAGATTTAGAGTTAATTAACCTCGAGGTTGATTGGT
Source organism: Cunninghamia lanceolata (assembly GCA_027924645.1). Taxonomy (NCBI): domain Eukaryota; kingdom Viridiplantae; phylum Streptophyta; class Pinopsida; order Cupressales; family Cupressaceae; genus Cunninghamia; species Cunninghamia lanceolata. The sequence goes on from BSBN01000590.1 coordinate 20,050,048, forward strand.
CATGTCATTCAATCCATGGAAAAACTCACCGTTGGAGTCACAATAAAACATCTCATTGTATAGCAGGATTGCCGCATCAGCTCTCTCATGCATCACCTTAATAATGATGTGGCATTGACAACCCATTTTTAAACTAATTTATGCTCTTTGTTTTGTGGGAGGATTGTTCCTATGGTCCTCGGGTCCAAATGCACACCAATAGCTAGAATGATAGTATCGTGTTGTTAGCACTAAATATAACAAAAAAAATAACATGTATAAAATATATTGATGTTGTTAGATACGAACTAGGAGTACATCTTGTGGTATGATCTTTATAATCAATAATTTCATATACTCTGTCATTATTGTGAATAAACATAGTTTATGTGTTATTAAGAAAAGCTTCATCTAATAGGAAAGCATCAAGTCTATGAATACCAATTGGACTCCATTCCAAATCATCATATGAGAAATGAAAAACTCCACCTCCAACATTTTGGACTATAAGGTTGATAAGAATTTATCATTTGTGTTTTTTTTTCATCCTATAAAAATGCAATGAATTGTTTAATTTTTTATCAACCACACATACAGACAAAGCCAAGAAATAATAAAACAAATTCAAAATTTTGATTGCAATTTAGCTCATCTAATTTCTAGACGAAATATAGGCCTTTTCCATATGATATTCATTACATTGAAATATAATTAGTAACAAAAATAAACCCCTGCAAAGCAATGTCAAACATGAACTACTACAACTTTTCTTCATATTTGATAAACATGTTGTGAACAAAAATCACATTATATTCACCACATAAGGCATGTTGCCAAGTTATTAAATTCAATAAATTCAAAAGATAGTAAAGGGAAAAAGAGAACAAGTTATTAAATTCTAGATGTTTAAATGTATGGTGGCCTAATGTGTTGCAGCGTCAAAATGAAATTAATTTCCCAGAAATTAATGGATGATAGAATTATTTTATATTAAGCCTAGTTTATATTATTTGGTAGTTTATATTAAATAATTGATTGGGTATCTAAATGGTTGTCTATTATTGACTGTCGAGTTCATTGGTAAATACATTGATTAGTTTTTATAAGTTAGTTAATGTGGTGGAAGAAAATGCAAGTGGAAATTCACACTGTGTATTTCAATGTGCATGTGTTTATTTTATCATTTCTAAGATGGTAGTCTACTTATTTTTATTTTATTTTTAAAAAAATGTGTAGGTTGAAAAACACTCTACTAGTAAAAGTTTTTATTTCGATTTGTAAACATTAAAGAAAATAATTCTTGTCTTTAAAACTATTTTAAAACGTGTTTCCTTCAATAAAATAGTATTTCAACTTTATAAGATGACACATGGAAAATATATATCAAACTAGGATTTAAGAGAGGCATACCTGAATCAAATTAAGCCTTAATAATTTAATGTTGTGCAACTTATTTCTACCTATTCCTTCTTTTGCATAAAAATTAAACATTAAACAATATAAATTTTGTAGTTATCAAGTCACATTAAATATCTTCAATTGAATGACTAAATTCATATATTTATAGAGTCCTAGGTCATTAGATCTCATCAGAAGAGCATCTTGGAATCATTTGGAATGTGCATCACTTGTATATATAGAAATCGAAAGAATAAAAGAGCATTTAAAATATTTTTGGCTATATCATTTGAATATCCCTTGTATTAAATAGTTAATTGGGTGCTAGAATGTTTGTATATTGTTGACTATCAAGTTTGTTGGTAGATACAATGATTAATTTTTGTACTATTTGGTGTGGTGGAAGAAAATGTGGGTGGAAACACATTATGTATTTCAACATGCACATGTTTACTATATATCATTTCTAAGATGGTAGTCTAATTATTATTTTTCTTTAAAAACATGTAGGTTGAAAACATTCTACTAGTAGAAGTTTTGTTTGCAATTTATAAACATTAAAGAAAATAATTTCTTGTCTTTAAAATTGTTTTATAATTTGTTGTCTTCTATAAAACAATATTTCAACTTCATAAAATGACACATGGAACATTTATATCAAACTAGGATTTAAGAGAGGCATTCCTGAATCAAATTAAACCTTAATGATTCGATGTTGCAAAATTTATTTCCACCTATTCCTTCTTCTGCATATAAAACAAAATAAAAATTGAACATTAAACAATATAAAATTTATAGTTTCCTTATCAACCCGCACTAAATATTTTAAATTGAATGACTAAAACCATATACCTATAGATAGTCCTATGTGATTAGATCTCATCAAAAGAGAATCTTGGAATCATTTGGAACACACATCACTTACACATGTAGAAATTGAAAGTAGATAAGAGCATTTAAAGTATTTTTGGTTATATTACTTGAACATCCTATGCATTGCATTATCAATTAATATTTTTATAGATTTTGTACAACTCATAAGGACTTTGACTAGTAATGAGGAAATCGAAGGTCTTCCATTTATTGTACTACAAATCCCACTATGGTTGACAAAAACACCATTTTCTGAGCAACAACTGTAGAAGTCATGAGCACATTGCAAAAGGATGCTTTGATAATAGACAAGGTCATAACATTAGGAAAAAATCATATGGCATGATCCAATCCTAGACTAGGTCACTTCACATGACCCAATCTTGCATCTGAACATTATCATAGAAAGATTCATCATAGGTTCCACATTACTCCAAAATAAATCTCCAAATCATAGATTCCTATATAATCGTATGTAATTATTTATAACCAAATCATCAACTTCATTTTAATCTCTCCATATTTCTAATATTGCATTATAGTTGATATTTACATTTTGCATAATTTGGTGTTTGCATCTAGCTTTTTATAACTTTCTTCAATCATCTAGATATAGGCTTGTGTTTGGATTCTTATTCAATCTTGTACAACTAAATTAGTCTACAATCTACCATTTATTTTCTACATCTTAATGATGAAACATGTAGTATGATCTAAAATGTTGATATTAAAAAGTCCTAGCCAGTTATATCCAAAACCATTAATGAATTCTTTAGAAGTAAATTTTAAACATCCATAAGCTAAGTCTAAACAAATCTTAAATAGTGAAACTCGCATACTTATGTCATTTCACATTTAGACTTATGCCCATTTTGAGAGAATGCTTTAATAGATTCACAAATGGTGCAATCTTGTCAAAACTTGGGCTTCTTTTGGTGTGCTCTCAATCATCTATTTACATGCATTTGTACACTAATTTATTGTTTGAATCTGTCTTTTTGGAAGTTTCCTCATTCACCAACATCTACTCTTATGTTTAGATTGTCATCACTATTAAGGTTTTAAAATTTACAATTTTTTATTTAATCTTATTTACAAACATTTATGATCTTTACATGCTTCATTAATAAAACATTTTTTCAAATTTTGGTGGTTATTTACATATACTATGTTCCTAAAATAAAAAATTGAAAAGTTATAAACAATATTGTCAATAATAATTAAATCCTAAACAAACGACAACAAAATTGTTAACAATAGTAGATATGTCATTTTAGGAATAGATCCCAACATAATCTAATTGCTTCATATGTTATGTTTTCATTAAGCTTTAAAATCTATTTATTAAATAATATTTTCAATTTCAACAAATAAAAAAATTATTGTTAGTTACAAGCTTTTAAAAACTAAAATGTATTAATTGCAAATCTTAATAAACATGCAAACATATTTATTTAACCACATTTTTTATTATTATTTAATTGAGGGATAAGGGCCTTCTCCCTTTTATCAATATTGAAAATAAAAATTACATTTAGATTCAATGCATTCACTAGCTGTGGCCAAAAGAATTTAATCATACATAATGGTCCAATAGAAGGCAACATGTCTTCCTGATTTCATTACATAACAATTCTATAACAAAGTATGATGAGGGAAAAAAATAACATGACCCAAATTTTCTAATGGAAAACATTTATAAAATCCTAACAGAGTAAGATAGGCATGAACTTGCAAGATATCTTAGAAACCATGAATAAAACATATGCAGATTGAAAAACACAATTTAAATTTCAACATGCAAATTTCTATACAGAATGAAATCGTAACATAGCAAATCAAATGTAATAATTTCTACAAAACCCTACAAAAACATAAAATTAGGCAACCACTTTAGTTGTGGTTCATAGCTCCATTACATGAAGAGAAATATTGAGAAAGACGGCCACGCCATTGACATAACCTCAAATGACCACAACTCCTTCCATCAATGCCACCAACCTCAAATCGATACCAAATTGCCTACATAATTTCAACACATTATAAATCAATATATGAATCGAATAACAAAGGCATACAAATCATCAAAAAAATACATGCAAGATGAAAAACACAATATGTACTTCAAACCTACAACTTTGTATAGAAAATGAAATTGTAAC